>OX388258.1:11364084-12720668 GCA_947579855.1 Anticlea derivata
TTATTTATGACGACTTGCATTATTCAAATTTGATGAGACGTAATTACTCAGAGCAACCATAAATCACTCGAATTATAATACTGTGTCCGGCGGTTGGAAAATGCTCGAAGCTTTATCGGAGTATGAAGAAGTCATTGACGTCTCTTCTGATCCAAACATGTCTTTTACGAGAATCTAATGACGTTTTATCTACTCGAGATGAGATAAATTCCAACTCTTTTGTGCATTTAATGACAAGAAAATTATAGAAAGTCGCATATAAAAATGGAGTACGAGCTATTTCGCCGTAAACGTCCATCAAAAGACGGGCAATAAAAAGCAATAATTCATTTTCGTTATGCCATGTATGGGTAATAATTTCACATTGAGCGCGCATCCCGAGAGGCCGGGCGACAATTCAGAATTACGTCGGTCGTATATCACTCATTGTGAGTGGCACAAAGCTGAGCTACCAGCTACCACTGGCTACCAGCAGTCGCTACGACGTCCATTCACACAATGGACAAAGACATTTGTTTTCAAACTCGATAAAAAAACACCGAAAATAATTTGGTTTTAAGTGAGCTGTCAACGACAATAAATGGGCGATCCCAGATTTCGAAAAAAAGGTCATTTATACGAGCACGATACCTATCGATGCCTAATCGCTGCTTCAGCTCCACTAAACGCGCGTTATCTCGAAAACAATTCAAACGCCACAGAACCCAAAACGCTTATCTAATTGAGCATTAAATATTTCGTCGAGCGCATTTTATATAGACTTTATTTTCGACGTCGCTCGTTTTATACGTTTTATCCACCCACGACGTCGGAATCTTGGGAGCGAATGCGATACAAACCAAAACAGGAAATATTGGAAAAAGGTCGAGTTTTATTGTCCGAGTTACCTGCCATTAGGAGTCGTGTAAGGTGTAAACGGGGCTTCCGTGGACTGGTTCGGGATCGCTAAACTACGTCGCGGCAGGGGGCGCGCGGCGGGGTCCTGCCATATATTTTTCTATTCTCGACTCGACAATAACTCCGGATAAAGCCCTCACTATTGTGCCGTTGTCATCATTTGTGTTAATATGATCCTTGAGGTTTACACCACAATGAGATGACGACGTCTCCGAAGTGTCAATGGTGTCAACGTGTAAATTAGTAATTATTCGTGTCCCTTCCGGGGGGGCTTTGTGCCCGCTGCTGTGATTATGGGCGACGACCCTATTCACCGATTTGGGATGTTGATGAGTTTTCGAAGCGTGTATAGTATTTGCGCGTTTTTTCTGTAATGAGTAGCGTAGCGACGGCTCCCGCGGAGATGGCCGTACGTTTTATGCGTTTCTCAAATGTCCGTAATTGCAATGTATTAAAAGGTTTTATCGTGGGTATTCGTGGCGGCCTGTAATATGCGCGCCGCGTGATTCGCCCGCCCTGCCTGCCCTTAATAAAGTAATATGCTCTAAATGCACACGCATATAACATAAATTGTGTTATCTCCGTGCTCTTTTTATCATGCGAAATTATTACGGCGGTGGTCCGAAGCGCTCTCGTGCTATATCTGGTTTTTAATTTAGAAAAATGGTAAGTACATTAGCCTTTATAAATTGTTTCCAGATGATATATCAATATTTATCTTAGCTCTAGGCGATATTCATTATTACTTTTGTAGTTTACATAATTGGAAAAAAAATAAACGGAATCGGTTGGTATAATTGCTTCTGGCTTGGCAATTTATGATATTTAGTCATCTAACTAATGTATGCTTGATATTTTTAAGGTTCTCGTATAATTCGCTGCGCACTCAGCCAAGAGGAATGCCTCAGGCGTGAATCGTTCGAAATGCTTTAAGACAAAATCTAATGTTTATGTAAACATAAATATAATTGTGATACTTTAGTTAATTCGTTTTCGATAAATATTTAAATTCGAATAGTACCTACCTACATATTGTACGTTTTGTTTTTTTACAGTTAAGAATTTCAACCTCTTTTCGACTAATAGAAACATCTCTCAAAGTCGCTTGCACAATTCATTAACATCGGGGTCAATAACCGGAGTGGAGTGAGGCTGATGGAAAATATCGAGATGAATTCGAGACGGATTTCGAATTAGTGTCGATACAGAGAGCTTTAAGTAGATAACCTCTTAATGCAGGTCGGTAATCTAAGAGCTTTTGAACGTAAATTATTTTACTATGCTCTGTTTGTGTTTTGCACCCAGCAATTAGGCGTTACGTTCAAGGATAAACAAACCGACATTCAAAATGCAAAAGCTCTCAAAATAACTCGACTTTTAATTAATTTTCTCCCAACATGTTTTCCGATCTTTGATAATCTATATATAAATAAATAAAACAAAGTCAGAAAACGGTTTTTATGATCCTTCATTGATGTATTTGTCCACCTACCAACCTCCACCCCGAATAGCAGAATAACTATTAGAAAACATCAAAAATATTCACAAATTACCCACTAAAAGGGGTGCGCTAATCTATCGAGATCCGATGACAGTATAATATTATAGTAACAGTGAGCTGATCTGATGATGGAGTCAGGGGCTGTTCCATTTGTCAGTCTTCAGCAAAAGGTACGATTTAGCTGATCTGATGGAGAAGTTAGGAGCTGTGGAGTTTAAACGCACGTGCGAAGCCGCGAGCAGCCGCCAGTATAACATAAAAACATCATCTGCTCAAAAAACTAATGAATGCGACCGAATCGAATCACAAACTTTTTTGCTATAAGTAATAGCGAATAATTCTGTAAAGAACAGATGTTCGCGAGCTCATAATAAGCCGTATCGCGCACAAAGCATCGAAATCGGACACCGGAGATAGGGCAGCTCCGATCCGACGACAGAGTAACATTTGCAGCGAAAAAACTTGAACTACACCCCACTTGTGACCTTAGTCCGAAAGAAATAAGGCCCATTGTTAGGCGAGACAGCGGCAAAACCAAATCAATGTAATGCGTTTTAAAACATTTTAATTTCAATGTGTACCTTTGTAAACTCTGCTTTTTATTCTAAATCGAAATTATAAACTCAAATCAATAAACAGCCCAAAGGGATTATTATGCGAATTAAGTTCAATAAATACTGTTTTGAGTTTATTAGATACTGCGAGCGATAATAACTAAGCTATTGATTGTGTCCGGTATTGTATAGCTAATGGATATCTATTTACTGATTCTAATCTTCGATAATCTGTATCCATTGAAATCAACTAAATGGGTTTGACGCTGCGCAACTGCTAGCCCGTGTTTATGAAGCGAATAACCAATTTTTTTTTCATTTCTTTTGGAATCGAGAAATACAAAAAAAAGGAAATAGGCTCAGATTTTAGATAGATTTTTAAATTCATTCACCAATAAATTCCACCACTCCACGACTCCACGACCTTCAGATCGAAAGTCGGGAACCGTCGGTAGAATTAAATTCGAATTAAGACCGAAGCACGCTAAATGTTTGCAGTAATTTTAATTAATATTAGTTTTTAAAGAGTAAAAATGTAAGGTTTCATAATGAGAATAAAAAGGCATATTAGGAAGGAAAAGGGGCACATTTTGAATGGAATAAAACGAGTTGAACAAACGGGAACTCAACGTCACCGGGCCGCATGTAATTGATCCACGATGTTTTATCTTGATGAATCCTTTTATATGTGCCCCCGACGCGCTACCCTCCCTATGAATACAGATAACATCTTCTAAAAGGGTTGCCAACTAAAGATATCACTTAATTTGTAGCCTCTCTTTGTAACTGGAAATAGGGATTTATTAAAAACACGCCTTTTTGTCCAATGTGCAGGTCTAAGCTAAGAAGGGGCGAATTTGCGATGAGTTTTTTAAAGATTAGATACTTCGAGCTGCATAATCTGTTCTTCGAGTATTTAAGGATATGATCTCAAGGTATTAAAGCCTTTTTAAGGTTTTGTTCACTTTGCTTAACTCAATTGGGACAACGGCTGACGCGTGTTCTCAAAATTATTTGTATTCTTTGTACAAATAAGGATTACGTGATAAGTGTCTTAGTCAAGCTTTTTATGTGTTTGTAACTCACCTCTGTCGACAATCTTGCCAAAAAGGTTCTTGCCCCGGAGGAAGTTTCTCGTTGAGCAGTTCCACCTTCTCTGTTTGAACTGGTGCTGGCACTCTGTGACTGCCATTCTGGCGCCCTTCGCTACTGCGCTGAGGACTCCTGGGTTTTCCCTCGCGAGCCGTCGCTGCTTCCGTCGTAGCGACTCGTGTATCGTCGGGTCCATGTATAACACCCCAGGCGATATAGGTGACAAGTTATTCGGCTCCCCAGCTTTCGCCATACCCCTGTAAAAAAAGCTCATCTCAAATAAACAGAAAAACTTTTGTCACGTCGAAAGACAATGCCTTGGGAGTAGGATAAAAAAGAATAAACACAGCTCGAACGCCACTTAAGGCATTGGGTGCTCGAAATGAAATGCTCATTTGAGAAGGCAAAGACAACAAACAATTGACGACTGAACTGTCAATCCGCAGACGTTCGGATAAATATTTGCGGCGTGCATTAATCCTACGGCCCGTAAGGGCTGGGACAAACAGCGATCGCGATCACGGACTGTTGACTCGAGGTAGGTAAGTGTTGAAAAAATGGTGCACTCTCGCGGTGCCAAGCGCTTGGACTTGGAAATCGTATTACTTTTCTATTTATCTTTCTTTGTAGTCGAGTGTTACGTAAATATGGACGCGCCCGGCGGAAATTCTCATTTTGTGTTATCGTGGAGACGCTTTGAGTACTTGAATTTTTGGTTCTCAAATATTTTCAGCTCGTTTTTGAATGCGCACGTTTGTGTGCCTGTTTTGTTGAATTAAACTTTTTACAGTCAGTAATCCAGTACTAATCCATTCATGCGATCATTATAATTTGCCAACGCCTAATAGCACAGAACACAAGTTAAGCCCATTATACATTTATCAATACTACACATAATATTTCAAAACTTTCAATTAAACAGACATTATAGGCTTTAATAGGTTGTAAAAGGAAGTTGATATCGCATGAGAAGTCTTTTATCACTGCCTTGTTGTGTTACAACTGTCATTTGAATTAATTTGAATGTATTATTTTAATAAATAATCAAATGATTTCGCGTAGTGACAGTTTTCTTTTTACAAATATATTTCTTTAGCAAGGGGTTTTAGCTTTGTTATTTTCTAAATTCTCAAATTTGTCAGTTTATTCAAAAATAACAAACATTAATATTGATTGACTGGGGTCTAAATGTTTTAAACCTCTAATAAAGTAAACGATTTTTATATTTAAGCATAGTAATGAAGCTTAATGCCGCATGCATCATCGATAATCGTCGAATACGCTCATAATCCGTTTGTGGGCGCCATAAATTTCAAAACCCGTCGTTGACACCCACGACTTAAAACAAAAACTTCGGACATCTATATTTGCCCATCCATAATAGAGATCCTGCACTTGTCACGTTTGGTAGAAAACCAAATAGGACATCTTGAAAAAAAAACATGAATGGCTTTCACGGGCAATCGTGATGTTTGCACAGCGATAAAGTCTGTGTGAATGTCAAAATAACAAATATTGTCTTTGAAAGGCTCGTCTGTGGAAGGCTTGTGTCATTTGGATAGGTAATTAAAGCGTTTCCTTGGTGTTTGTAACAACTCGTTCTGTTTGGGTGAACATCTTATCTTCAGTCAATAGTCCTATGAATGAATGAATCTCCCTAGTTGACTATTAAATTGAATTATATCACGTTTTTTTTAATTCCGGAGTATAGCCGTGTTCAGATGTCGTGCGATAGGTTATCTGAAATTTAATTCAAAATGATTCTTACGTCTACCGAATAATATCAATTTTGAGTTTGACTTTAAGTAGCTAGCTATATCTTTGAGATATTGCGTACGCCCAATGTGAAATTAAAATAACTTAAACAGAAGACTTAAGGATGATTTTGAAAAACATTTAAAACATACATTCAATGACATATCACACGCCGTTTGAAAACAGCTCTATATTATATCACTTAATTAAAATTTCCAAGGATTATCTCGAATTTTCGACAAAAATAATTTGAAAGCTTTTTGAGTGATATTTTAAAAATGAATGAATATATTTTTGTCTTTGACAAACACCGGCGGAAGACGTATCTATCATGTCTTTGTCTGAATTTGCCTCTCACGTATTCATTCGCGACACTTCGATGATAACATCAATTTAGCAATCTACTCGGTGTTTGACTTTTGCACTGTCCTTAAATGGACGATTCCGATCTCCAGACGCGTCCCGCATACAAATTAGGCTTTATTATTTAATTTGTTACTGTTTTGCGAGGCGTCAAAATATCAACGTTGAACGACCAGTTCAAAGAGACCCTTAGTACGCGCTATGGATTAAAGGCAAATATCTTATAAAAGTGTCTTAATAAAATGGTTATCGTTATCAGCCGCGGCACGCGATTTCGTACGTAATGTAATATGTGGTACGGGTGATGAATACGAAATAGAGGCTGAGGTGTGGCGATTTCGTTTTGGCTTGAGGCTAAGATTTTTATGATGTTGTCCTAGTTGGTTAGTTTGCCTTTGGGCTTAGTTTAGTCGGTTCCGGGTTAGTAGGCTCGCACTAACTGTTTGTTAACACTTTCGCGTTTTTACAGTTTTACTTAGTACTTTTATATTTTGAGAGGAAGAAGACCAGAAGACAAAATATATGAGTAACAAATATATGACACATATGAAACCAAGTAGGTATAACTAATTTATAATGTAAAAATAGGTATTTATAAGGTGATGTTTACTAACCCGAAAGGGGCTTATTCTATAAACAACAACAAAAATCGTACAAAAAACAAGTATTATTTCCATTTTTATAATTAATTATTAAACTTAGGTACGAGAAATTAAACATTAATATTACTACCAAAACAACTGTTCTTAATAATTGAGTTTTAACTGATTTGACCACAATACAGCAGATTTTTACATTGTGTTTTTTCAATGAAACATTTCCAATTTCTAAAAGTCGTAGAAAAAACTTTATTGCCTGATTCTTCTAGGCTTGGTCACGAGGAACAGGCATAGCTTCACCTAGTTTTTAAGACGATTCAAAGTGATCCTAGTGATTTTATTGAAATAAAAACCTTTGACTTTGAATTAGGTGCAGAATAAGCCCCTTTCGAGATATAATACATAATTATGAATCGCCTTGTATTATAAGAAACGTGTATTTTATAATAAAACCCTCAGTAAAAATCAGTAATCAAAATAAATGTGAAGTATTTCTAGTAATGCCACTTATCAGCAGTGTCAAGTGGTTTCGCGTGAGTGGTATACGTTGTATTTTTAAATATGTCACCATTAAAATAATTGCAGTAAGTAAACGAAATGGGACTGATCTTGGCTTCCGGCAGCTGTCTTTTGGCTTGAAGGGGTACTTTATTTTTTGTAACTTCAAAATTAAAATTCAAACTAATATTTGTGAAATGGTATTATTTCTTTAAAAAAATATTTTGCGAAAATCTGCTGTTTAAACTCAATTATTCAGCTATTTTAGGTAGCAATTTTGATGCTAAAATTCTAGTACGTTTACATAAACTTCTTTTTACTATAAATAAGATACAAGTAATCAAAATAATTTATACAGAGCCGATTTTTTCCGTCGGCAACGCACTGAGTACAACGCTTCACTTTTGTTTGATATTTTGCTATTTGGTTATCATTATTTATTCTGAAGCTTACATGAATAACCAATGAAAACACAATTTAAAATAATAATGCATTAATAATAATAACATGTATTTTTTTAAATAAACCATGCCGACGGAAACTTATATATTGTTAGATGTACCAATAACTTAATTTGCCGTATTCTTTAATGAATGAAAATAATACATATTTATTTATTGCAACCAGCACGCGCCACTGTGTTTACAAATTGTGATAGTAAAGATAAGTGGCATTTTTACAAAAGATTTATATAGAAATAGAAGTGGTAGAATGAATAAGTGTTTGGTGATTTATCCGTTTTTAACTGTTATAAAATATCATAATATTTAACAATATATAAATAACATTACATAATAATGTTAAGAGAAGCCACTTTTTTTATAACTGATCATCATTTAATATCAGTAAATGCAGAAATACTTGTTTAGTTTCTAATTCCTTCAATATTATTTTGCTTTATCGGCAGCGTCTAATCTTGGAATAAAGATATTAATATTTGATAGTTAAGTCTTAACCGTGGGTGGTTAGGTAAGTTAATTTTTATTGTCATTTTATTTCGATTTAATGGCAACAGAGACATAATGAATTCTAATAGAAGCGAAAGTCTATAAATATGGGATTAGGCTGGGTGCATACCGGGAGCGCGTTGATAGGCTGTACAAATACAAAGTTGATGCTCCTGTCAGTCACACAGTGAGGTCGCGACGGGAGATGGCTACGGGAGACTTGTTTTGTCGTATTATTGTTGTCTTTAAGATTGTTTAAGTAAATACTTAATTTCGTTTTTTATGAATATTTGTATCAGAAGCCAATGTTTTTGAAAGCAAAGTTAGCTTAAAATTTATTGTAGTTGCAGAAAAAATACTTTTGTTCGATGAAATTATTTCAAAAACTTTTACTCCTTTGTTGTAAATACGCATTGAAAAGTTTGTATCCTTGCATCATTGAAAAAGTACTTATAAGCATTTATGAAAACAAGTTACTGTAAAACAATTGAACATAATTAAATATATTTTTTGCAAAATTTAAGAAACTATCATTTACTTGATGTACGCCTTTATATTATAAAAAAAATTAAGGCTGCATTAAACTTTATGATGCCATTATCGATCTCGTACAGAGCGTTTACGCTTCGTTTAATGATCCGCTAATTATCCGCTTCATGTGGGAAATCCCGCTCGTCTGCACATCTGGTGCGTACCGAGCCTTACGATTTAACCTATATAAGCATTGCTGATGAATTTGCCACATAAAATTACTGCGAGTTTATTATCTAAGTGATGACATAACTACCTCATTTCACCGCCTTTAATAATAATATTTATCTATTAGTTGCCATTCATACTGAATATAAAAATGTTAAGTTCCGATATATATTATTTTACGTTTTGAGTTATGTATCTATATTCTATAGTTATTTATGTTTTGAGTATCTATATTTAATATTATTTTTCAAAATTGCGTTTTGTATAAATATAACACTTGTGAATAGATCAAGAATAAGAATAATTTGTAATGTACTGACGTCTTTTTAATAAAATATCTCACGATTAGTAGTTTGTAATATGGTCGATTACTAAAGTTATACATCTTATTAGAGGTGATTGTACCGTCCCGAGAGCATGCACCTGTATAGATTCATGTCTCTTTTCAGAATGATTACCTCTCCACATTCTGTACGACGTATTTTATCTTTTTTTGACAATATTTCCATGATTTGTGTATAATCATTATAATTCAGCTTACAACAGCTTAACAAGAATCTAAATACATTTTTATAGCATAGTTTTACCGCCCTACATTATTTTGATACTAAATGTGTATTTGATGACATAAAACATACTAGAATTTAGGTAAGAACTATGTATGAACCCTATCTATGAATATGTATGTGTTAAATTGATTTTGACACGGCAATTTGCAAACAAGTATTTAGGTTAGAATAGCCTTAACATTTTTGACATACAAATCAAAGATTATGAAAAAAAACAGATGTGTAACTTACCACCACATACTGCCTCGTCCTCTCCTCGGCTTGCTGCCGTCGCACCTCAAACACAGCACCGTGAGCACAAACAACCACAAACACTTCATTTCGAGGGGCGGGCTCACATGAGCGCGGCCGGAGAGCACGGTTACGTCTGAGCGCCGGCCGCCGGCTCCTCCGAGGCGGGGTCGGTGCTATGGTGGGAGGCCCTACCTGCCTAACGCCCGATTGGTCTCTCTCTTCCTTTTTTATAATCTTTGGCGTTTAGGTCATTAGGTTTACTGATAGCGGATTATGATAGGTAATGCAATTTTTGACGGTTTGAGTGTGGATTATCGGGAAGGTGCGATTTAATCTGTTTTTCGTTCAAGTGTTACGCAAATTGCATTGATCAACGAGGGTCTCAATAACTTTAATATTTTGTTTATTTTTTATTGAAGGCTATTATTAGTTTTGTACATTCTTATTAATGCATTAAGTAACATGTATTACTAATTCTTGGATAAATACTTATTTCATATTATGAAGTATATTAAAATTGTTACAAATAGAACTTACTTATTTAATTTATTATTATTATATCGTGGAAGTTTAGTTTTAAACATATTTTTATAGGTATACCTAACTAAAGGTTAATTTTACAATTCAAGGTCAAATTTTAGTTTGGCTATATAAAAATAAAATCTTCAGCTTCCCATAATTCGTCCGTCTGAACCTTTCTTCAAACCTCTAAGAGCCAAGTAACGCTTAGCGTTTACTCTTTGAACTCAAACAATCTTCAACCTACATGTAAGCATATTGAATTCTATTTTTCGAGTATTAACGTCTAGATTTCTTTGAAACGTTTACCGGGACACCATAAGAGATACTAGTAACATTGCTGGTAATTTGTATAGGTATGTGCGTACCTGGAAACGAATTGCCTAGACCAGGTAGACAACATTGTTGCACTACGAGGAACCTACCTACTGTGTCTAATAGGTAGTTATTACCTAATGTTCGGGAACAAAGACCATGGAAAAAGGGGTTTCTATGAATATGGGCAATTTTGTGGTATTTTTTTGTTTCTATATGAATATTTTGTCCTTGACTAAAAACCAGTATAACCCTGTGTTACTCGTAACTCAAAAATTTTAGATACCAGCCTGTGTACCAATGAACAAAATAAACCCCCTTATTTATAAACACTCACTAACTTTATCGGCTTGATAAAAGTATGTCCACCTCTTTCCTTATATTTACTGTAAGAAAAGTTTATTGAGCCAATAAAATTGGAGGCTGATAAAAATTAAAATTTTAATACTAAACAATTTATGTTTTATATGGGTAGTACATAAATTAAATAAAAACAGAATTTTATATAGGTATAGGTATTAAATATATAGGTATTAAATTCATAATATAATATTGACAATATTTATTAACAAAATATTCGGAAAATATGTAAATTATTTTAGTCGGTATTAATTATAGGTATCCAACGAGGTAACGTTGCCAGCATTTTGGGCACACTGCCAAGGTTGGTGATCCAGCTCTATTTCTTACTTATAGACGTAGAAAGCAGATATAATTCCTAAAACTAAAAAGGTTAATTTATGAGTTAAAACAATCGCAAGTAACACTCAAAGAAATAAATATCCAACACATCTCCCTCATAAACACAGCCATCTTTAACGTTCCCATTCTATCCCCTAATCAAGAGCTATTACACAAATTCCAATAAAATTGTATCATCCTAGTGAGTCAGCAGTTCTGCGGTGGGAGGGGCGCGTCGTGCTCGGCCAATGGGCGCGCGGCGAGTCTGCGCCCGCGCACGCCGCAAACACGTGTTGCCGCGCTAAGCTACCAACACATCAATGAATTTCGAAATATGTATTGACACTTACTACACGTATTATGCAAACCGTTTTTCTTTATTCTATTGCTTGTTTGTCGTGTCACTGATTCTTTCTTGGTTATTCTGTATTAGGTCAGTAACCGGGTTGAGGTATGGTGGCCCTCAAAAAAGGGCATATGACCGTCGTCGGTTTAAGAATCAGTGTATTAAAGTGTTAAATGGATTAAAGTTTTTTTTTAATGTTATACGGAGGCAAACAGGCTTACGGCCCACCTGATGGTAAGCGGTTACCGTCGCCTATTGACATCTGCAACACCTGGAGCATTGCTAATGCGTTGCCTGCCCTGGAGAAATCTTTTATGAAAGTTGAAAGTGCGCCTTTTAGAGTTTCCTTTCGTGCACATGTCACATACCTTTGAATATTTAGGTTCCAAGACATGCAGGTCACGGTGTTTTCCTTTACCGTTTGAGAGCACTAGTATAGCGCACATAAACCCGACTGGAAAATTGGTGCTGACCGTGATTCAAACCCACAACCGGTGGATCGGAAAGCAGGGCCACTACCTCCACTCGGCCATGTTTTCGATTTTATTTAAATAAATTACCTATTTCTGTGTTATTATTTAAACTCCAAAGCTTTTGTGGGATATTTAATTTAATTTAATTAAATAACAGATACGGCATTCCATTAGGTCATTATCATGGTTTTTAAAATAAGTGATTGTCATAAAAAGCTCAAGTCAAAACTGCTATCTACGAGGTGCTACGCGCGATCCGCCATAGAAAAGACTTCAACGCGGGCGGTCCGCGGTCACAAGCCAATTTACACCCACTGGTGTATCTATCATTTTATTATTCATTGTTCTCCGAGCGCTAACAAAGTTTATAAAAAAAATATTACTTATTTCTTCAGTTTTATTTTTAATAAAAGTATTACAAGTGTAATAATAGCTAAAAGTTTCAGATTTAATGCAAAACACAACTATAGATGCAAAAGCTCACTCACAAGCATTCAAAACAAAACTCTGTTCCAAATTCAATTTTTTCTTTCGATTTTATTAGTTTTTTTTTTCAATTATTTTTGCATACCTAATATTTTCAGCAAAAGTCTTTTTTTCGTGGTTCAACCTCTTTTGTCAAATAATTAAATTACCATTTATAAAACCTGAGATTACTACATAGATATATCGATATTTTTTTGGTACTCTTCATCGTTAATGTTCCGTTAAAAAACCCTTTCCCTTTTGGAAAACCCTTTCCTTCGCTATTTTAATCACATTTTAATGCGCACTTTCGAACTGAAAAACACTTTGCCCGGGTTCGAACCCACGACTTTCGGATCGAAAGTTTGGGAACCGTCCTAGGCCATTCGGCTATTCGGCTTAATACGTATTTCCCCCAACATTGGTGACAAAAAGTAACCACTTAGCCTTAAATGCTTGAAAAGGCACGTGTCAGTAACACGTGCTAGTCATATGACAAACCACAGATTCGTGAATAGGAAGAAGGTCGGGGGTCACGGCTAATTGACTTTGCTTGTATTTAGTACCCATAAGGGCAGATGTTCAGATAGGCCCCTTTGTAGGGGCTCCCGAAAGGGGCTTATTGTATAAATAACAAGAAAGAATATCACGAAAGAAATATAAAATAAATGAAATATACATTTTACTATAACACCCAAAAGGTTATCAGTGTTGTGGGTATCAGAAACTACGAATACCATGCTATCACAACACCCAGACCCGGAACAAATATTTGCATTTCATACAAACATTTGTCCCGCAGCGGGAATGGATCCCCTTGCGTCTGAGACGGGCACTTGCCCGCTACGCCACCGAGGTCGTCAAATACCTAATAAGTAGTAATAATCAAACTGATTTATGATTTTCAACTGTTATTTCATTACAGCATGCACCCAGGAGTGCCAAAATAAAGGCCAAACAGTCGATAATTAACGGAACTGCAGCTTTAAACTTACACAATTAAAATCATTGTCGTTCTCAATGACATTCCTTACCGCTACAATTGTTGGTAGGTCACACTTAATTTCATTAAACTTTACTTAACCTCTATTAGTATAACAATAAGGTTCAGTTTAGCGTAGCATTACAATCTGAAGCATGACTTCTACTGAAACGGGAGTGTGTCAAACAAAAGAACCCGTGAAATTACGACTAGTGAAAATGAATAAATGCTCATTATGGCCACTTTGGGCATTGTCCTTTGCGAAATAATGCACGCGAAACCCGCTTTTAATCTTTGTACAAAAAGGGTGGCTATTGGTTGGAGAGAAAATTAAGGTAGCTAAATTTTGCACGGGCTTCTGATTCCTGATAATTAACAAAAGATTGTGCCCTTTTTGCAATTGAGAAGAGTCCTTTAGATCTGCTACTTATTATAAGCTGATTGTTATACAAGTAAAAAACATAGTTTAAATGGACTTGCCTGGGTGATACTTAGAGATTACATTCTTTATGGTTGCGAGTTAAGGATGCTTCTAATCATCGTAATCTGTAAAGAAAGTTTTTAAAGTTTTTGTTCGATCATATTCAAAAGGTGTTTGTTTGATCATTGTGATTTTGAAACGTCTTAGCAAGTAGGTGAAGCTACGCCCGGTTCCTTGCGAGTTGCAAACAAGCGTAAAATAATCAGGATTTATCAGAAGTGGACATTTATCAGAAGTTAGTTTATTCTGTATACCTAAGTTAGTAATCAGTTAAAAATATTTCGGCTCAGAAAGCGCCTGAAGCCATGAGTGATGATAAAAGATGCAGTGTGGTGATTGGATTTAACATGAGCTGATAGCAGCAAGCCATTGATAATTGATTTGAAAATTCAATATACTAGACCTTTTATAGCTATCTCATATTTTATAACTAATCGCCTGTGACAAATATACAGACAGACGAAAGAGTTGATCTAATAAGGGTCCCTTTTTATGTACAAAACCCTAACAATTAAAAGAAAAACTTGTTTAATATGAGCCTTATTCACTTATCAAACCAATCTATTTGCCTATATTACCAAAGGATGCTACAACTCACTGTGAAAAACAAACAACAACAACAAAAAAGCCGTATCCTTCAATCTGGAGCTTTCCCATCCATATCTTATCTCTTACGAAACGCAAATATAAGGTAAGACAAAGCCTTACTTTACAAATAACTACCATAAACGGAAAATAAAGGCTAACAAACACACATTTAATATCCAACTCTATAACCATGCAACTAAAGCTGAAATGTATTTGGCGCGGTCGGAAAAGCGAGCGGATTTTTACCAGTACCTACTCGCTCATATTGTATGTTTATTGCTTTGAGTGAGCGTCAATATTAAAGTTTATTGTGTTTACGAATAGGTGCGGTTCGGTTTGAAACGCTACAGTCAGCGAGTGTGGTCGCCCCCCAATGCGTTCAAAAAAACCCTCCCGCCCCTTAAAAAAAAACAAGTTTATGACGATGACAATTGCAAGTAGTCCTCTAGAATTGTTATATGAACGACGAATTCGACACATCCTCCCTTGTCAGTTTTCATTGTAAATTAAATCGCACATTATTTTATGAAATAGGCAGCTCCATACTTAATTATTATTTCCTGTGGATAAGGCTGACTTGTCTGAGAGTTGTCACCTTGAATTTCCACTAACAGTGATTAAGGCTCGTATTCAGAGACAAGACTCAAGCGTTGATCTGTACTTAGAGATAGTACAAATCAACGCTTGAGTATAGATTCAATGATCACAGTTCACCTGAGTAAATGCTTATTCTGAAACGTCAATCAGACGAAATCGGTGCTTGAGTTTAGATTTGATTAGACATTAATCAAATGACATTTTCGTTCCGTTACACGTACTTTGATGCATATTTATACTTCACTTTATAGTTCTGTTCTATTTCCACCCTGGCTGTTTGAATTTCTGCGTAAAACGGATAAAAAAAAAAAAAAAACAAAATGTAAACGAGAACTTTTGAGTACAGATTTGAGACTCGATTCAGCTGAGAGTAGTTTAAGTACCGTTCTTGAATAAAAGCTATGTTTGAGAAGAGATTCAATACTTAAGTAGAGTTCAGCTGATCTGTGATTAAATCTAAGTTTGAGTCGTGTCTCTGAATACGAGCCTATCTTTGAGCAGAGCATTTACTACCTATGCAATTTTTTGGTGACAAAACGGGGTGTAAGTATTTTTAGTCGGCAGGAACTCGAGATAATCCGAATGAAACTTTTTTTTAATACATCTATAGTAGTAAACATTTATACGGCCTACCTGTTGGTAAGTGATTACCGTAGCATATGAACGCTTGTAATACCAGAGGCATCACACACGCGTTGCCAACCCAAACCCTCCCATGACTGCGATCTTCTGTAAGGCGGAGTACTCTCCTCAAACGGGCTGCTCCAATTTAGAGCGAGAAAAATCTCGCTGTGCAATAGCTACTTTTTTTGGAGTGACACTTCTGTACACTTCTACTATTATTCATTCTCTGATTCCACAGTAGCTGATGATTTGTCTATGACTGCGCAGGTTTACACGGAATTTGAATGTCATCGTCAATTCACTGGTTATTTCATGGCCTGTGGTTTTCTTTAGTTCAGTTTTGATTATGATAACTTTAGAAATATATTTTTCTCACCCTCCGTGGAATTTTAAATACGAACATCTATATTGAAATTGAAATGGATTGGGATGGATTTGGATGAGAATCAATTACAAGGAGTGGATTCGTTGATTCATCAAAAGGGTTCATTTTTGACCGACTTCAGACATAAAGACGGACGTTATCAGTTCGCGGGCTATGTTTCTTGAAGCCTAGTGAGAGGTACATCGACTTTCGATCCGAAGATTATGGGTTCGAATCCCGGTTACGAACCACGATTTTTCTGATTGAAAAATTGGAGCGTATTAACACGTGCTTAAAACGGTGAAGGATATGGTGAGGAAACCCGTGGCTTAGTCAGGTCCGCACGTTTTGACCATGGCTTTCCAATTAGTAAGGCCAACTAGGCTGAGAGGTAGGTAGGTAGGTACACCTAAATGTAGCAATTACGCAATTTATGATGATGACGGGATATTTACCTTTATTTTGGAATTGGTGATATAAAGATTTTTGGAATAAAATTAATATATTTTTCGTTATCATTACTGTAATTTTTTTGTTGCGTGAGTTCAAGTTAATGATTCACAGCAATTAAATTATAAGTACCGAAAAAACATAAATTTACATAATGTTTGCTTATTCGAGATGGCAACAAATACCTTAAAAACCAGCATAGCATCTTTAGGCTTCCATTTCGGGCCTAGTTTCACACGTTCAATTTAAATCATTTTACCTCCCACGGCTAACCCAAATAGCATATCCAATCAGACGGAGGTCTATTTCCTACCGTGAGACAATCAAAGCTCACACATAAACCATACAACCACATAATATTCGCATCAGTAAGTCCTTTTACAGATTTGGCGTATTTTAATTACGTAATATAGATAGGCTCACGACTGTTATCCCTAATAATAGAAGATATCTTCACCGGTTTCCAGGCGATCAGATCTTTGAAGATGTCTTGGGGGGGAGATAGTCAGAGGCATGTCCGAACATATTATTGCGTGCTTAAATAGTCCGAATAGATATGGTGCACGACCGAAGCACCTATTGAAAATCGGGAACCTCCCACTAGGCCAACACGGCTAGCGCTAGCTTGGCGCGTACAATCTCGTCACTTAAGACAACGTTCGCCACGAAATACCTTCTATAAGGTTATCTGTGGTACACACGAAAACGAGCTTCTCAACGCCGAAAATACGCTCCTTCTGTAGTAGTAGGTACTAATGACCACACATTGTTGGCCAAACCGCAAAGAAAAAAAATTGAGACATCAAAATTCTTGTTCTCATTTAGCCGCGATAAAATCAGAATGATATATCGAGAATATACTAATAGCGGTTTAATATGTGATGTTAGTCATTGGTTCGCAAAAAATGGCGTAAAAACTGAAAAAGGTAGTACCGTAGTAGTCATCATACAGCTAGGAACTTCTTCGATTACACTTTCAAAAACCAAGGCCATCAAGAACGGTATCGAGAAAATTCAGTCCCCATTATGTAACTTAGGAATTTCGGGAATGTTAATTCGTAAACGCTTTTGATCATAGACCAGATTCACTTTCGTTATTCTGAGGCAAAAACGTCAAACTAGTTTTAAATAATGGAGGAACACTAGCGAATCCACTAGGCCATGACCTTGGACAAGTTTGGTCTTGAAACGACGCGAGCGGGGCGGTAGAATGTTGCTTTTTCAGCCAAAAGCCAAAAGCATGGTGACTTTTGGGTGAAAAAGCCATCAACAGAACTACAAGTACATAACCTATGGACTACCTACTGCAGTACGAGATTCTTCAAAAAGGGAATTTTGAAGTTTTTAAGGGGTAGGTAACGCGTACCTGATGCCTCTGGTATTGCATGGTTTACAGGTTTTACAGGTGAACCGTATGTTTGTTTGCCAACTTAGATGTTTAAAAATAAACATGCAACAGTTTCTAGAGGTGTACAAGAAAGGTGTACAAAATGTACGAAGAAACAGAAATTGGTAGGGTTCTTTTAGATTTTTATCGATGCCTTAAAGACGAGCAATTGAAATTGCTTTGAATTGAGGAATTTCCTATGATATTTTTACGTCACGAAAAAATTCCGAATAACCATTATCAGAGACTTTCCTTTAAAACCCCTATTCACCTTCTAAAATCTGAGACAAAATTGGGGCCAGTACCACAAAGTTGTTTTCTCTTCCAAGCTCTCTCATTTTCTGATCAGCAGCATTTTAGGTCATTCCAGACAGTGTTTACGCCCGGGGCAAAGACTCCACAAGGTGTTATTAGGTTCATGTTTAGGATTCCTGCATCAGGTATGACGTGAATTAGGTTTGTTTAATGACCGGCCAGATGATAATTTATCATGTGCCTTCATAACATTTTGATTTAATTGCATTTTATTATTAAAAGTTTTAATCCGGCTCCGAATGAACTAATTTTTGTGGCCGTTTTATTGGAATTAAGATTTTATTCATATTTTGACTTGGTCAGTTGAGGGTTTGCTAATTATCTTCCGTGCCCTCTTAAATGTTTGAAAGGAATAGTTCACATTATTACACATAAGAACATGACCATGTACGTGACTTCGTATTTTGGTCAAGTCTATTTAGATTCTGTTGGTGTGAACGTAGTCTTATTCTCAACCGGTGATATCTCAGATTTTATGTTGTCTTTGAGAGCTCTACGGTTTACGTTTACAGAGCCCACGGCCCTCAGAGGGCAAAAGGCGCTACAATAACGTAATTGATCCGTCAAGCGGCCCGCGGCAGATCACACCGAAGTGCTGAGTCCAAGTTAAGCATCGAATTTTGTAAAGATGCTATTTTCAAAGTTTATCTGAATTATGCCTCAACGATGATCGAAGCACCAACTTTTACCAGTCATTGCGATCTCAGCTCGAGTCGAACCAATAGTTATAGGAAAAATGCTAAAAGCCGCGTTACGATAATCACTTAGCTATCGAATATTCAACTTAGACTCAGCAGTCAGACCACACTGTTACGTCTCAACTGCGGAGTTTCACTATTCCATGGTAAAGACGCTTTTGTTATTTTGCTAGAGATTCGACAAAGGAAATACTCTTGGGGGGCTCTTGGGAGTTATTAAAAAAATATATACTGAAAGGCAGTTTTTTATTACTCGTATGCGGGGGTGCTTTAATCATCACCATCATCATCAGCATGTAGAAGTACACTGATGGATATAAGCCTCCCCATAAGAATGGCATGACGAACGGTCTTAAGCCTTTTGCTTCCACTGATTTCCCGCAACCTTAAGAATGTCATCGGGCCTTTAAATACAACCTAGGCTATTCCGGAATTGTACTTAAGCATAGATTTTTTGACAAATTGAACCAATACCTTGACTTAAGCTCATGTAAAATAATAACTGTAGCTTGAGACTACTTAAAAAAATATAGATTCTTGAATCGTATCTTGCATATAGTTAACACCTTTTCAGCATACCGTAGAGTTTTTTTTTTTTATACAACTGAGATGGCAAACAAGCCTACGGCCCACCCCTTGGCAAGCGGTTACCGTAGCCTATGAGCGCTTGCAATACCAGAGGCATTATGCACGCGTTGCCGACCCCGAACCCTCCTCCCCCTAAAGAGCTCTGGCAACCTTACTCACCGCAGGAACACAACACTATTTGAAACAAATAATGTTATTTGACTGCGATCTTCTGTAAGGTGGAGGTACCTCCCCAGACGGGCTGCTCCAATTTAGAACGAGAAAATCTCGCTATGCCCTACCTCCTCCTAAAAGAGTTCCACTGATCTTTGGAAAATACGAAGTTTGGATAGAAACTACAAATAAATAAGTTTTAAATCGTGGTTTTAATAGAGTCTACAATCATCTACCAAGTATATAATCATATACCAAGCGGTCACCAGTCATCACCAACTGGTTAAAAAAATTGAAACATTTTAACATAATTAAGATGCGTGTGAGTTCGCGCCGCGGTCGCCTGCGCATCTCAAATTTATTATCAAAACGACATTTATGAGCTGTTACGTATTTCTAGTATCGCCTGTATCGATCACGTGATTGACGATAACATGCATGAGTTGCGCACTAGCATAACTTTAGCGCGGCTAATTACTGCACGGCAATTGCTGGCCATAGCGTTGATCAAATTAAACCGAGTTCCATCGCTGTTAGCGTTTTCCTACCGTTACTTAAGTAATAAATAAATAACAACCAACAGTCACATAAATCACCTAGTCATGACCTCACACTAGGATTCCCTGTATCGCGAGTATCAGAAACTACGAGTACCATAGTACTTACCACAACACCCAGACCCGAAACAAATATTTGTAGATCATGATTGTGTCCCGTAGCGGGATTCAAACCCGCACCCCTTGCGTCTCAAACCGGCCGCTGCGCCACCGAGGTCGTGAAAATTAGGTTTGTAATTCACGTGATTGCCGACGATGATGATAAAGCACTATCATAAGTTCCTTTGTTGCGCGTAAAGAACCAAGTTTCATAACCAGTTACGTAGGAGGATTTGTTTTCTGGTTTCGCAACCGGGTTTGCATTAAAGATGATTTCCTTCAACGATAACTTTCAAACACGTGCACGCCAAAGCGTCTTATGCCTTGCGCGGGCATGCATCGAATTCCCCAGCATGAGCTAAAATGTTGCTAGATTAGCTCGTGATAGAATATAGTTGTAAATCTTATGAATGCCCGAGTATTATACTAATTTGAATTTAAGTATGTTTTGGGGATTTATCGTCAGATGGCTTTCGGTGGTCCGGCAGTGATATGGGTTTAAAAATAATGGACCACAGTCAGAATAGATATATTAAATTAATGAAGTTGTTTATAAATACTCATCTTGATATCCTAATCCTACTTTTATTAAATATGCGAAAGTTTGTGGTTCGATCACGCCGTAACGGCTCAACTGATTTCGATGGACGGTGAACGAAAACATCGTGAGGAAACCAGTAGGTAAGGACTCTTATAAGCGGTGATGGGTTTGCAATCCGTCAAATGTTTGGACGCGACTCTAATAGCCCCCTTTGATACTTGAAGAGTCTGATTACCTGAAGATCTGAAAAAAATATTCTGTCCTTCACAGTCGTGAGGCTATATCCAATACTATTTCTTATTTCTAATATTATAAATGCGAAAGTAACTCTGTTTGATTGTTAGTTTGTTAGCTCATAACGACTAAACGGCTGAACGGATCGTATAGAAATTTAGCGAGGAGATAGATTATATCCTGGGGAAGGACATAGGCTATTTGTCTCAAAAAATAATATTGAAGGGAGTGAAATAGGGGTTGAAAGTTTGTATGGGCAATCCTAAATACCTCATGATAAGGATCCGAAAAGTAAGTTCAAGGTTGATATGACCACCAAGTTGACAAAACTGATATTTACGGTATTTCCGATTGAGAACTTTTTATGTAAAACCCGTAAAACATCGATATAATTATTAGCATAAACAAGATTGTATCTGCAACGGAAACTTAAATTAGGTAGGCATTAATTGTGCGTGTGGTCAGGTCAACAAAAATAAGGAACCAATTTTAAATGAATATTAATGTTTTAATTTTTTTAGGTTACTGTTTGCCACGAACTACCTATTTCGAAGTTGACGTATTCAATTTCACGCATAAATTGTGAATTTACTTAATTTGTTTCTGAAATAAACTTATTTATGCCGTTTTTTTTTAAATTTCTATTTGAAATATGATAATTTAGGGTTATTCTCTAAAAAAATGAACGAATATCAGTGAAAAAAAAACAATATTTTCATATCCCTACATATATTATTCGATTTTTTCATATCAGCAATTTTTGTCTTTATATCAGCATTATACCCACACAATTATAAAACGAAGACAGAACATCAGAAGAAGAAGAAGAAGAATGAAAAGTTTTGAATTTCCAAAAGTTCTAGTACAAAAATTGTATAGTCATTATGTGTAGAAGAAGTCCCTATCCTAATAGAGATAGCATACATTTTATGAATAACCTTGTATAGTTAAAATTAATTACTTGGACATAAAGTTTGAAGCTTCTTCAAGAACACTTTTTTTTTCTATGTGGTCTATCTCACGGCTCTCAATTTAGTTTAACAGCCATTCCTCCTAACTATCGTAAAGTCAGAATGTTGTAGATATTCGTCAAGTTGTAAACTTCCACTGTTTTTATTGATGTCCAACTTATTTGTAAATGTTTTGAAAGGAGCTCACCCAATAAATACTAGAGAAGTGGATTACAATTTTACGATTTCTAGAATCTGTTTAACGAAGCAAATGTTGCTATAGCTATTCAGAAATCCATGACTTTTGAATTAACTTGGTTGGGTGGATGGATAGATGGATGTTTGTTACTCAATCACGCCAGAACAACTGAACGGATCGGGATGAAATTTACCACAGAAATAGCTTATAACCTGGAATAGTACAAAGGCTTATAATACTTTTTCCTACTTCTACCGTCGTAGATACCACGAGAACGAACCCACGGGTGTAAGCTAGTAGTAATACATAGACGAGACCATCCTCTATTTTCCTTCATTGCTCACATAGCCTGAAAAGACGGTGCGAACCTGGAACAACAGATGGTTGCCGGGAAGGTAGATTACAAACGATCAAGAGGGCGCAACCCGCTTAGATGGTCAGACCACATCCGTTCAACCCAGGACACAAAGTTCCATGATGCGCTCAACGCCACTAAGGATAGGAAAAGCTGGTGAGATATATCCTACGGGGAATAAGATGATCCTATGGGGAAATCACGATCCTCAGTCATAAGGAGTACCTACGATGCAAGGAAGAGGAGGGGAGGACATACTATCTGAAAAGGGGCTTCTACGCCCAATTCGCAATAAAGTTTGTTCTACGACTTCTGAAAATTCTTCAATTCTTCTTCTTCTTCTTCTTCCTGCCCTTGTCCCACATTATGTGGGGTCGGCACAACATGTTTTCTTCTTCCACTCTCTTCTGTTAGCCGTCATCTCCGCTCTCACTTCTTTCTTACTCATGTCATCTTTAAAACAATCCATCCATCTTTTCTTCGGCCTTCCTCTAGTTTTATATCCATCCACATTCATACCTAACACTCTTCTCGTTACATGACTTTCATCCCTCCTCATGACATGCCCATACCATGCTATCCTATTACTTCTCAACTTTTCCGTCACTGGCGGTACTTTTAAACTTCCTTTGATGTAACTTCTTAACTTCCTCTGAAAATTCTTTAATTGTCATATAAAAATGCAAAAACAGCTTTCTTAAGGTCAAATCGCCAACTTAGATTATAATAAAAATACTTATTATTTAAAAAAGATCGGGAAAATAATGTTATTTTTTATATAATTAATAATGTAGACTTAAAATTCCATATGATATAAGCGTCAGATCTAAGTTTTACTCGCTTATGGACTTTAGTGCTTGCGACTATTTTAAAGTGCAGGGTACAGCTGTAACCACAATGGATTAAAAAAAAAAATATTTTTAAACATAGATTACATTCTAGTAGGCAGCTTGTTACAATAAACATGTGGGAACAAGTTAATTTACTCTATTCACATAATTTTCTAGAAACAATTTTTTAACAATACCTCCAACCAAGCCTTCTATCAGCAAAAATACCCATTTCTTAGAACGTTATCTTAGATAGCATTCTATGACGTACACTGCGGTGCATAAAATGGGAGCGGTACTTTTGTGTGCAAAAGACAATGGGTTATTAGGATCATCCCTTTAGGCACCCAAAACAACTGTCAAGGTAAAGCAAGGGTGGAGTTGTAAATAGTTTGGAGAAACGCGTGACACTGAAGCTAATAAGTAAATTGGTTTGGCGGTTTGTTCTAATTTTTGTCAGTCAAGTATAATGCTGACTTTTAAATAGACTTTTGACTTAGATTTTGTACTGAATTTTAATAGAAATTATCTTTGGAAGAGTCTTTAGTCATCATTATGAACTAAAAAAATCTTAGCTGGCTCAATCCTTATAGCAATCGTGATGATTAAGTCAGTGTAATGACAGATTACAACACAAAGCTTCAGGTTGATGAAAATTTGGAATTAAAAAAAAACAGCCGCATTACTTTTACTCCCAAGAACTTTAGACATCCTCTCAGATCTTCAGGCGATCAGATCCTTGGAGATTTCTAAAGTAGGTTATCAGAGGCATGTACGAACAATTAGCACATGCTCAGATTTTGCAATAGTGAGTATTCCATACGTGAAAGGTTGCAAGCCCATCGCTGCTTAAAAAATACTTACTGGTTTCCTCACGATATTTGCCTTCACCGCTCTAAGCACGTGATAGTGCGCACTTATATTTTTCAAATATATAAACTTATTGGTGCACGACCGGGTTCAAACCCCAACCTTTAGATTGAAAGTCGAGGAGCCTCCCGCTAAGCCAACACGGCTGTAATATGTTAGAACTCAGATTATCCGGGAAATTCGTCGCAAGAATAGTCTCTATAATTAAAAACTCCGCCTACCATGGTTTCTGGAACATTCTATCGTGTTAAAAGTTATGCAAGAAGTCAGCTCAGTCAGTCCATCAATTTGTAGGTAACATCTTACTTTGAATTATCTTACCAAACCACAAGTCCCAGGTACTTTTTACGGATACCTACGGCACGGACCCACAATAGGTATCGTAAACTTATAAAGGAACCAAGTGTAAATTGCTTATCTTTAGGCGCCTATACAGTTATTTTTATTGTACCAAACCAACTGCAAGGTAGCGTTGTAAAGTTTTATTGAGTGGGTAATTTGTGGGTCTTCCTTTTTGAATTTCGAATCGTATAATTCGGTCAGGTTTACACTTGCAGAAGTCCATGTTCGAAATTCAAACATATGGCTGGTTAAGAGATTATCTGTGGCTGGAAATGGCTGGAATAGCAAAAGTGTGGAAATTATGAGAGTGAATGAAGCAAAATAGGTATCAGGATCGTAGCAAGTGGAAGCCGTGGTCTTTAGCTACCCTGCTATTCCTCTATGTACCCCGAGGGGTAATAGAGGAATAGCAGGGCAATAATACGGTTTACGGTGATTTTATGACTATCAAATTGAGCAAATCGTTTTTATAACTTTCGTTCGAAAATACACACGTGGATAGCCTGAATAGCAAATTAACCTGTTTTATTTTATAAAAATAGCAAAATTTAAAATAAAACTTGAACATGAGTTTCCATATTGGTAAAGTTTCAATCTCTTCGTAGTTCAGGTAATATTGGATATGAGTTGGAACAAGCTAAACATGCGATTTTCAAAGTTTATCTTATTTGTGCCTCAAACATCATCGAAACACCAACTTTTACCAGACTTCGCGAGATCTCAGTTTGGGGTGAACCACTACTTAGTTATGACTAGTTATTACGTTGTTATGTGCTGTTAGTCTACCAAATAAGTAAATAAATAAATAAGGGGTTTAAAGAGCTTGTTTATGCTAAGTTATATTGGGGTAAATAAAGGAATACCGAGTGTTTTATAGGCTTGCGAGAATTTGAGTGTGCAAATACTAAAAGGTTAGCAGGCATCTGCACATAACTACCTACTTATCAGCCTGACGAAATCCACTACTAGACATAGACCTTCCCAAAGGGTGCCACGATGAACCGTCTTTTTCCGTCCACCGGATAGGATGCCTTGCTACAGTGTGTGATCCGGTTCGCGGTCGCCATTCGAAACATCGCCATGCCACACTGAAGCTCTACATTTGTGAAAAAGGATCATCGAAAAAAATGTTAGGCACCAGGCCGTGTTTATCGCCTGATTCTTCTAGGCTTGGTCGCGAGGAGCAGGCGTAGCTTTACCTAGTTTCTAAGACGTTTCAAAGTGATCCTAGTGATTTTATTGAAATAAACGCCTTTCTACTTTGACTTGATAACCTTAATTCCCCAATGGTTGTAGGTTCTGCGGGCTATATGGTCTGCCTACTGCCCCTTCCTCCTTCCTCCTCCTACAGCCAAATTTGTTGAAAAGTATTTTAGCTCTCGTAAATGGTTTGCATCACATGTGGTACGATGATGATGCAATTTATTGACATAAAATATAGGACAACTGAATTGAAAACACATACCTAATTTAATATTGTGATATTTTTATCATGGAGAAGCTGAAACACAGTTTTTACTAGTTGGGCAGCCTATGGATATCCAAAATTTTAAGTCAATAAATTGCTTTTTGTTTGTTGTTAGAAGGCAAGCAACAACGCTCGTCCTCAACGCATAACGAGAGTGCTCGAGTTAACAAAGTTTTTTTTTTTTTTTTTTTTTTCCGGATATATTCACACGGTCAACTGATCCCAAACTAGGCATAGCCTGTACAATGGGTACCAGAGACTGATATACATAATAGATAAATATTTAACACCCAGACACAGAACAAACATCTGTGTTTATCACACAAATGTTTATCCAGTGCGGGGATCGAACCCGCGACCTCTAGCGCAGAAGGCAGAGTTACTACTAACTGAGCTATGAGACCAGTCAAATTATTCATATGCGACGCGAGCAAAGTTGCGGGCGCCAATAATAAAGCTTTTTGAAAGAGAAAAATCTTTAACCAACCAACCAAGCCCCCTCAGGTAACTTCATAATAGAGACATCCTTTCAACAAAAAATATAATAACGATTCATTTACAACAATTAATCTTCGGAACACACAGAGCGTGGAATCGCTTACTCATTTTGCCAAAGTCAAAAACGGAAAAAATAGGGATAGGTAAAAAAAATTGAGAACAATTTTAACAAATTAGGCGACAAAATCGCCACATTTTGGGAGTAAATTATGGTGTTTAAGATTATTTTATGGATTGGTATTATTGATGCGCTGGGGCGGGGAGTAGGGATGGGAATGGCTCCTCACAACAATGTATCGATATGATACATTTTTGGCCTGAAATTGAGCAAAACGATTGCTAGCTTACTTACTAAAATATAGAGGTTCGTATTTTTTATCGTCGAGAAGGGAATTTAGAGAGTAACTTTTTGTATGTAACATCTAAATTTCATTCTTAGTATACATTTTGACGCCAATTTCTATTAAAATAATGTCAGTCTAGCGTCAGATTGGAAATGGATAGAAATTACCGAGTAAGAATACCAGGCAGATTTCCTTACTATCCTTATAATCCTTACTAAAATGCATAAAGGAATTTAGAGTAGGTAAGTACCTTAATGATTATTGGTTAGAGAATTGTAATAAGAAGCTAAAATAAAAATTTGATGGAAGCTTAAAACAAAACTTTTTAAACAATAAACATCGATACCAATTCAATTCCAACCCAACACTATGAACCACAATTTCTTAAATGAAAATTGGATTAGCGTCACGAATGAACCTGCAGGGTGAGCGGGATTCCACAGGAAAACTATTACCATTATCTTGCTTCTCCCTCAATCATAGGCATTTTATGTTATGAGATAGAGGACGGGGATATGAAATGTATTAAAACATCACCGTCTGAGTTGATTATCTACGTGTGAGTCCGCGCTTGGCGTATGAATGGACAATTAAACTAAATTATACAATTTGAACAAGCCTTTGTTATGATGGAACGAATTAGTTATGTAGACTCAGCTTTAGTTTATTTCAGCCGTACTGTTGACTTTTGAAAGAGTCAATTAGTAAGACTTTATAGGAGCTTACTGAATAAGGTAAGTAGATACATACTGATGAGTACCTAACTAATTAGAAAGATACATGCTTTGCTTTTTATTCTAATAGTTTTCAATTCCCTTATTTTCAGATATGTTTTTGGACGTTGCGGGAATCCGAGTGGATGGATAAGGCTAAAGACCGTTCGTCGTGTCACACTCTGGGGGAAGCTGGGAGGATTATGTTCAGCATTGGGATGACTAAGTTTATCTAGTTACAAAAGTTTTGCACATAACTTCTAGTGTTTTTTTATGCGGCATCGTTGCTCAATTTATTTCTGAACCTCTTACAAAAAATAATAACTCTGTCATCTTCGTACATAAACTCAACAGTTTATAACCACCCATCTTAATTCAACGGTCCATCACGAATGGCGAACATCAAATTTTTTCCCAAGCTTTTCATAAAACACTCAACTGACTCGTCATAATAGCAATATCCTGTCTATTGATTGTCAAAAATTAGGAATTTCGGCAATTACGTACCTCGTCCCACCTCCCACGCGAACAGAAAAAAACTAAAAACTAGCAACCGAAGCATCTCACATTTTATTAAAGGGTCCGACGATGCCCTTGCTGTGTGGTGCAAGCCTGGAGAGATCTTACTGAAGCAAGTTAAAAGCTTACTCCATAAAAATCAATAAAAAAATAAAATCATTTCTCATGCAAAAATAAAAACAATTGTGTTACCTATATTATATCATGGCAGGCGTTTATATTTTTCACTATACAAAATTGCTGTCAAAGTTTTTTATTTCCTCTCAAAATCCAAGTAAGTTTATCGTTGTTAAACGTCTTTATTTTTTCACACCACTCACACTGATATTATTTGCATATAAATAAATGGCTGTTTAATTATTGTGTCTTCTGCTTAAAATTTCCCACTTACTCACGACGATTAAGGATATGAACTTAAGTTGGCTACCTACTGCTGACAATAAACAATACTCTGATTGCAGACAAAAGGATAAAACTATCTCGCATTACTGTAATACCTACGTATACGGTGGCGCTGAAATTCTCACGCTATCGATAATATTAAGTGATACCGTAACTAACTTGAAATCGCGGCTTTGCTCGCGTGGTACCGAAATAAATAGAAGCCTATATCCTGTTCTAGGTAAATGACTTTATCTTTTCAAAGTTTCATTGAAATCGGTTAGCCGTTACAGCGTAATTGAACCACATGCATCCAAACATCTTGGAAAGCTTGAAATCACATCTTGGAGTATTTTGAAATTATTGAATGTTGGATTTACTGTCCAAACTAGTAACCGCAACATAGTAAGCCAAAAACGCTTCGCTCCGCTCACCGCCTGTAGATTGCACCGCAAGGTATCTCAATGATTTCATTCTCATTTTTCCCTTTTGTGGCCTTTGTGAGGATAGCGCCGGCAGAAGGGACTAAAGGTGTTCTAAGGCGTATCCCTGTAATGGGCGTCTGTTACATATTTATTTTTGTGTTCATTCTCATCCTGACATCTTTTTTTCCGATTTCGCGCTTTCATGGTGGTAAAAATTGTCTATGATGCTCAGGAATGTCGTAAATACTGTGAATACAGCAGTTTGTGCTACTTCGTAAATAGTAAATAACGAAATTGACACCGATTTTCGACAATAATAAATACAAAGTGATTCATAATATATACGCAATTCTGAAAAGGGCTTATTCTATAAAAGCCTAGTAATACAATTTGTTTGAAATTCAAAATTTTTAACCGACTTAAAAAAGGAAGAGGTTCTCAAAACGGCTGTATTTTTTTTTTTTTTCTTTGAAAACACATGAAAATCAGCTGTTCAAACTCAATTATTAGTATATATATATAATTATTAGTATATATAATTATTAGTATATATAATTACTAGTATATATATGTCAGTTCAAACTCAATTATTCAGTTTGAGGTAACAATCTTCATGTCAATCGTCTCGTACATTTGTTATATGTAGTACTTCGAAAAAAGGTTTCATTGAATAATGTAGCATAGTTTTTCAGTTACTTGTTTTTAAGTAAGTTTTTAAGTTTCGTCAAAATTAATAATTTTTTTTTTGTTTAATTAGCTTCCAAAAATTTATAACATAGTCATTTATAGAAATAACACTTTAAAAAAACCACTAAGGTTTGTAGAACTAATGCTAAATGTAGTCTTCGGCTATAGGTAGGAGCTACGTAAATTTAGTAATAAGGAGTAGATTCTAATTTTATTATAAGTAGACATTTACGAAGGTATTGATCTAACAAAATACGTACAAGGTGAGTACGTAGTACATAGTGCTCCGGATTTGAAAGATAAATGATTTATTATTCCAATTACATAATTAATTTCATATGTATAGTTCTTGCTTGTTACCAATGAGGATATAAGTCACTACGCTTGGTACAATAGCCGAGGACAGAAAATGAACGTTCAGCTCTTTGTGAGCATACGACGATGCCATAGACTTTATATTTTTTATTATTTCCCACCAACGACGCAAAGCAACGGTCAGCACCAACATTCAGCACTATGAATGAACGAGTTTATTGGTACTAATTCCGTTAATGGGTGAAATTGTGAATGAAGAATGTTTGGAACAATCGTTTTTTTTTGTGTCTGGTTGCATAGTAAAAAGTGGCGCCAACGTTTCGTATTGCAACGGAGGACAATAGGAAATTACGACGTAACTATCAGTATCATCCAGAATTCTTGTTTTCGATAAGTAGAAAGTTAGTAACATTATCGTTTTTAGAGTCGATATTGGTTTAAAGGGAACATTGATGAACTACTGACGTGATTTTGTTAAAAATATAGCTAGTTTATTGACTGATACTGAATACCGAGCTTCAGCTTAGTCGGCCTCATCCACAGGATAATTGGCCAATACGTGAGGAGTTGACAAAGGGGGCTTACGATGTTTACCTTCACCTTTTTGATTGAAGCAAGCTATCTTAACATGTCCTAGGTGCTACATCGTGAGTAAAAGACATAGACATAGATATAGACATTCATTTATTTGCTACTAAAACACACACATTTGCACAACATTTTAAAACTAAAAAATACTTAATAGAAAACGAGAGCAGGTAAAATAAAATGGTGTGATGTGTGCTGCAGCAGCAAAATGGCTTCAGCTCAGCATTATGCCTACTATTTTAGCAGCAGACGCTGGTATTCTGCCGAAACCATTTTTAAAAAGTTCCATCTGACGCTATATAACTCATCTAGAATAGATGTAATAAGGCCTTTCTTTTAGTGTCTGATAATCTGCAGGCATTCTTGTCCCTGCAAAAATAATATACATTTTCGAAATAATTGACCTCATAGCTCATTTGGTAGTAACGCTGCCTTCTGCGCTAGAGGTCGCGGGTTCTATTCCCGCACTGGACAAACATTTGTGACTAACACAGATGTTTGTTCTGTGTCTGGGTGGTAAATACATATCTATTATGTATGTCAGTCTCTGGTACCCATAGTACAGGCTTTGCTTAGTTTGGGATCAGTTGACCGTGTGTGATATGTCCGGAATATTTAATATTTATTTATATGAATTGTTTTTTTGAGTAATTTTATTTTCTCCAAAGGTTCGCTAATCGAAGATTCTAATATGGCTAGTAAGGAAGAAGAACCTTGTATAAAAAAAAACTATTGAGGTCCATTTTGATCAATTTATCAAGACTTTATTTCATTAAAATAAACACACTCTGGGCAAACTCAATCAAGAGAAAGCTTAATCAAATTAATCGGAGTGTCAAACTCAACTTTCAAATGGATTAACTAAATAAAGTGAGAAATTTAAGCGAAATCGTCACGGAATCTGTGAAATATTCTGTACATTCCCGATTTCATCTGATAACGAAGTGTAATTACACTTTTTCGTTCAGATACCTGGGAGATACCAACGAACTTTCAGAAATGTCAAATACTTAAACAGATTCGAAAGTTTTGTTTCAATGAAAGCACAATATATTATATAATAATGAATTTATTTATAATACGGCACTCAATAAATAATAATAAGAAATAACTATAAATTACATCGGAACTCCGAGACTCTAGCTAGACTCTAGACTATACAGCTCCTATGTGTTCCAACGGATTGGCATTGCTATCCAGCGTGGCAATTCCACCAGTGACTTGGGGACGGTTCCGACTGGTTCTGGATTAGTTGAGCTATCTATAGATAGTTTGGAACGGTCTTTAGACAGCTCAAATGTTTCTTGTGTATTTTGTAAAATAGAATAGTTTTAAATATTTACTTGTATCAGTTTTAGATTTATTTTTGTAAAGAAATTTTATCAATTCTAAGATTAAAAAGCTTTGTCTTCCATTCTTTGTTCCCATTAGCGTTTTCGAACTACGCTAAGTGTTACATGGAAGTTTGTCTGCAGCATCTTATCTCAACGTGATGCAGGAACTGTCAAACGTTACTGTCCCACAAAACATAATTAAATTCTGATATTAAAGAATATTTTTATTAAAGAATGAGAATCCCTTTGAATGCCATGCGAGATTGAGATCTGTAAGAATAAAAATATGCTTTGCACGCAAACTCTTATAAATGGTATCTCACTTGTAAGAACAGGGCTGTATTAAGGTTACTTAGAGACATACACTTATAAAAACTACCAAGCGCAATTAACATAATTGCTACGAGCATTTGAGCATTACCTTGTCCGATCAAAACCGTACTGAAGCTCTTCATTCCATTTTGTGAAAAAGGATCATAGAAATAAATATAAGGCACCAAGCCGTTTGTTGCCTAATTATTCTAGGCTTGATCGATATAGATACAATATTTTATCTTGTTTCATGAAACTTGTACGTTTATAGATTCGGGGAATGATGGTCAAGACTGCGGCTTACAGTTTGTGTTAAAAGTAGGAAAACTAATTTTAGTCACATTTAAGTTTGGAGTTTCATACCGAAATTGTAACAATAACTATGAATATATTATTTTTTCTAGTCTTACCACTTATTACGTCCACCAAAAAATGTATAGTTAATTGACAATATATATCAATGTATGAGAGAAGTGTTAATTAAGCGTTAACTAGCAGTTTGTTAGTATTAATTCAATTAAAACGTACACGCTTGTAATGAGGAATATCGGCTTGGTCGATTTTTATGCTTATTAATTTGTTGGTCGAAGTCTGAAGATTGAATATTTATACAAGATAGTGGGCGCTTTTATCGAAATAACTGATGATATATAAAATATCAGCATTAAACCGTCAACGCTTTGTCAATCATTTTAGAAATTATTGCAATTTAATTTGATTCATCATTGATAACGGTGAAGGAAAACAACGTGAGGAAAACAGGATGTATTCTTTAAGTGGTTGTCCTGTCGTTTTTTTTTTTTTTTTTATACAACAGAGGTGGCAAACAAGCTTACGGCCCACCTGATGGTAAGCGGTTACCGTAGCCTATGAGCGCTTGCAATACCAGAGGCATCACGCACGCGTTGCCGACCCCGAACCCCCTTCCCCCTAAAGAGCTCTGGCAACCTTACTCACCGCAGGAACACAACACTATTTGAAACAAATAATGTTATTTGGCTGCGATTTTCTGTAAGGCGGAGGCTGCTCCAATTCAGAACGAGAAAAAATCGCTGTGCCCTACCTCCTCCTGACGTATGGACGTATGGACATATACATGCCACTACTGCAAAATGTGGGTAATTTTTGGACGTGCCTCTGTATACCCTAAGATATAAGGGTCTGTTCGCCTTGAGATCTGAGAAGATGTCTACCATGCATCGTAATCATAAATTATATCTTGCACAATTGATGCCAACCGCACAAAACGTATGCGTTAAGCATATCTACTATAAAATAACTTATTTACACATAGTTTATTTCACAGAACGGCTCATAAGTATACTTATATACAACGCAATATGCTTGTTGTGCCCACGCGGGCATCGCAGTCTCCATGGCTAGCCTGCGCGTCCTGAGCGTGACTTGAACAAATCTTGGTGCAAAAGTTGTAGATTGTGATGCAAGGGCAGCCGCAGTAACTGAAATAATAAATAAGTAGGCACTATGCCTATTAATAATAGGTGCCTAGACTCAGCGTTAAAAAAGAAGCACGTTAAAGTGGAACTTTGGAGGCTACCCAGGTTTCAACACTTTCTTATTACCAAGCCATTTTATACGCAGACCGTCACAATAATTTCTTAACTAACAACCGTACAAAAACTGGTATGCGAGTGGACCCTGCTATGTTGATTGACAAACACTGTTGCAGTATCATAGTTTTTAACCCGTCTGCTGTCAATCCGATCTCGTTGTCACCGTGAAAAAGCACCGGACGCCTTGGGAGTCGCGGACGGGGTCTAAGTTAGCAGCAGGTAGTGGGTTTCTTAAGGGAATCTTGAAGAAAACCAGTCACAGCGACTAATCAAATTTGACATAAAAAAGAATAACGAATTTAACAGCAGTTTCGATGAAAATAATGTCAGTTTCGATTAAAATAGTGACGGGAATGAAAAAAGTGCTCTCGAATGTGTCAAAAAACTCACTATCTACTATTACTAGAGCAGCAAGAAAATTCTTGACATTTTACGTAAGAAAAAAATTAACTTCATTGATCTAACTCCTTCTTATAATATGTAGACTGCGCATCTAAAAATAGCGCGTTGATATCTTTTGTACGTGTGAATTTTCATGGACATCCGGGCATAATAATATATTTTTAATTTTTTTGCCAAAATAAAAAGTCCCATCATGTAAGCTAAGTAATAATAATTCTTAATTTAATAAAGAGTTGTGAATTTAAAAAGAAATTTCAAAGAGATTCTTAAGCAGTTTTTGATATGTTGATAACTTCAGCAGTTAATTCAAAAAAGTAGATTTTCTAAACACCCATTTTCTGAGACATTGCGAGTCAAAGAAAGTTGAAACCGCGCAAGCGGTGAGGTTAAAAATTGTATATTTATTAAATTAACTGTAATATTAATCATTTGCGGTATCTGGGGTCAAGAGTTATTTAAAAACAGCCGTGTATACATATATCTAGCCCGAATCGCTTGATGCTTTTCACTTGACACAACCACCAACTGTGGGGACTCTACGGGGAGCCTGTAAGAAATGTGTCGAAACTGTACCGGGTGTTAAATAATACATTAACGTTGTAATACATAATTTAAAAGCCGTGAGTTTGTGGAGACAATGAGCTGCGTAAATTACATTATGTTGGAATGCCTTTCGATTTATTTTAGAAAATTCTTCCTAGTCCAAAGGTTGTAACGTAAAAGTTTTTTCAACACACTTGCTCATAAATTGGCTCTAATTTCACCGCAATTAGGCACATAATGATACCTGTAATCAAACTGTGACTTTTTCATTGCTATTATTCACAAACGTGAGTTATTTTATTTTATTGGTTGAGTTGCTTTGTTCTTAAAAAAGTTTCGATACAAAAAAGATCGTGCGCAAAAGTAAAAAAAAACTCATTCTATGGCCGATCGCCATTGTAAGATGCGCGCGCATAGGAAAACTGACTGGAGGAGGTATTATTTTATTCTCAAGTGTGTTGAAAAACGTCGTATAATACACGTGTGTATTGATGATTACCGTCCTCGGCTCTCTTAAGACCCTCGCCTAACGGCTCGGGTCTCAATGACGCTCAGCGGTAATCACCAACATAACACACAATACCATAATGTACTATTAAATGCCAGATAGTGGGAGAGTGATACCTACACGTAAAAGATACCTACAGAGTTATTTTCAAACACTTGATGCAAAACTTCAGATACCTTTGTATATTGCATAAAAAATTTAATTGTGGAATGAGCTTCCTTCCGAGGTTTTCCCGCTAACCCACAACATGAAGAGCTTTAAGAAAAATACAAAAAGATTTCTCCAGGGCAGGCAACGCATTAGCAATGCTCCAGGTGTTCCAGATGTCAATAGGCGACGGTAACCGCTTACCATCAGGCGGGCCGTAAGCCTGTTTGCCTCCGTATAACATAAAAAAAAAGACACAAAATGTTTGTGTAATGTAAAATTTCAGCCACAAATAATTTAAAAAGCCATAGGGCCTCACGGCTTTTCACCCTACACGGCTCACACTGGTTTAGTTTATAGAACACAAATACACACCAAATAATGCTAACATAATATTTTTCGTAATTAGTTCGAATATCTAATCCCGTGATTATGAAACGTGTCATATTATGGTGAAGTCATAAGCAACTCGGAATTGGCACAAGCCTACACTTTACTTTGATTTAAGATAGCCTTTACATTAACTTTGAGCATTAAGCATCCAAAGTTAATAATTAATTTGTATTTAGAGATCACGTATTCGAATAAAAAATGATTCATATAGTCCTCGATCGGTTCACTCGAATACCAGAGCAACGAATGAAGAGATTAAGATAGGACCAGTTGGACCTCATTCCCGATTATCGACGCACATCAGCTGCTGTAATTAAATAATAAGGGGAACTCGCGTGATGGAGGCATAAAATACAATGAATAATTCACTTATTCTAGTGTATTTTGAAACGATAGCTGATACATAGCTAGTTTGCTGAGCTGTACACCAAAGGAGCCTCTGAGAGGCGCACTATATTTCTCTCCGACGGTGATGGACCATTTTCAGGGCCACGATACCTCAACCTGGTTACTGACCTAATACAGGATGACCAAGAAAGAATCAGTGACACGACAAGCAATTATTTATTTTTCAGCGAGCAAAAATCAGCGGCTCGAGCACAAATAAGTCACGATAACGTTTGTAGAGTTCTAAAATACGTTTGAAATTTATTTCAAAATGATCCATACTTTTTTATATCTTTAAATTAAAGTTCATTTTGAATTTGACATTTGAGGACATTATAAATAAATAAATATTCCGCACATATCACACACGGTCAACTGATCCCAAACTAGGCATAGCCTGTACTATGGGTACCAAAGACTGATATACATAATAAATTAATATTTAACACCCAGACACTGAACAAATATCTGTGTTCATCTCACAAATGTTTGTTCAGAGCGGGAAGCGAACCCGCGACCTCTAGCGCAGAAGGCAGAGTTACTACCAACTGAGCTATGAGGCCAGTCACATTCGATATAGCTCATCGATCGCTTCACTCGCTCGATCAAAAATCAAAAACTAAGATGTTAGCGTAACGTCCAAGAATTGCAAACATATTTTTTTCGCGAAATGCAACATTCTTTGTGCCACCCTATCATACGCACCACGGACCAAGTAAAGAAGGCTATAACTGTAAATTTTGTCACAAACAAAACTGCTTGCATTTATTGATCCTAACGCTATTGTGTAAGGATTAGATGGACATCTTCAGGCAGGTAAGTGTGCAATACTTGAAGTTTTAAGATCAGTTGCATTCGTTTCGGTGAGATCTTTTGTTGCGCTGAGATTGACGTGTTTATTCAAAACTTATCCGATAACGGGTATGTTTTGCAATACTCGTTCAATATGTAAAATAAGGTATATCCTGTCTACCAAAGTTTGAGTTGTAATCATATTTCAAAAAAACTTGAACCTATAAAGGAAATAGGTACAATGCTCATATTTTCATTTTATTAATATCCATTTATAATAATCTAGCTTCCGTCCTTTGCTCCCGTGTTAACTGAATAAAAAGTAGCCTTAAATAACTTTATTTAGGGATATCCTTACGATAGTTCCCCAAAGGAATTTATTCTACACATAATTATTAATATAGTTTTGTTCTAGGACTATTGGGACATTTTTAATTAAAAAACACTTTAAAAAATCTGCTGTTTTCGGCGCAAATTAGTTCAAACTCAATAATAACTATGAAGATAAAATATAATAATTTAATAATAAAATTTAATACGAAAACAGGTCAGGAATAAAAATGAAATTTAAAATATTGAAATTTTGATGTTTTCTTTCGCTTATATTTTTTTATTTTTCTTGATAGAATGAGCCCTTTTCGGGGTAGTATATTAATTACGGAACATGTATAAGGTACAATAATATTGATAGGATAGAAGGATAGTAGGATGCAATATGGGTATCTTAATATTTACCTGTACAAAGCTATAACAAATTTATTGGAAACTCTCAAAAACTATTACCCTTTTCACAAAGCCAAATTATGCATCATTATACGATTCAACTAGGTAGGTCCAACTTCGACAAAGAGGTCAGCCGACGAATCCAACTCGGATGGGCAGCGTTTGGGAAACTTCGTCATATCTTTTCGTCGCAGATACCGCAGAGCCTCAAGACGAAAGTCTACAATCAGTGCGTGTTGCCAGTGATGACTTATGGCACTGAGACTTGCTCAAAGTCGCGCAACGGGCTATGGAGAGAGCTATGCTTGGAGTTTCACTACGTGATAAGATCCGAAATGAGGAAATCCGTAGAAGAACTAAGGTGACCGACATAGCTCTCAGAATTAGCAAGTTGAAGTGGCAGTGGGCAGGCCATATAGCTCGCAGAACCGACAACCGTTGGGGAGTAAAGGTTCTCGAATGGCGACCACGAACCGGGCGACGCAGTGTTGGAAGGCCCCCCACCCGATGGACCGACGACATTGTGAAGGTTGCGGGAAGTCGGTGGATGGAGAAGGCTCAAGACCGTTCGTCATGGAACTCTTTGGGGGAGGCCTATGTCCAGCAGTGGACTTCTACAGGCTGATGATGATGATGATGATGATACGATTCAATGGCTTTTAAAAATACTCCTTTAACAAATGAGCTACTACCGATAGCAATGTGTGAGGTTAAATGAACACAAAATCCTAATTAGCCTTTACTTGTTAAATAATGTTGAATGCTGTCCAGGTTTTTTCATTTTAATCCTTTGGGGACGTTTTTTACGGTTTGTAAGTTGAGGTAGCTTTTAAAAGTACATTTACTCAAATTATGAAATTAGTAATGAAATTATTAAAGGAATGGTAAGTCCAGTGGGTGGTATGGTTATGAATTGAGTCTGTAGTGTATGCTTTGTCATTGAGATGTAATAGAATACTCAAGCTCAACGAACAAAAAAACAAAGAAGTCGATATTTCTTAGTTGGGCCATCCACAGAAGGTTACATAAATAACTTTCTTACATAATTCATTGCCATGCTCTTTTTATATGTTTGTGAATGTTTTTTTAAAATTTAGATTAATAAAAATCAAGCATACAAATCTAGCAAAATCCTTAAGTAATTAGAACTTTTGCTCAAGCTCCTATTGCTTGATTGTTAATGTATTTCGTTTTTATGTACTTATAAAAAACGAGTAAATCCCGAATGTAATTATATTTTTTGCTTATTCTCTTATTGCCTTCTTGATATGTAGGTATGTAATTTTTATTAAGAAATTAAGCGAAAAGTCAACGAAAACCCGAATGTAATTCGGTTTTTTTTTCTAATTAATCAAAACAGATTAGCTTTTATCCCTCAATCAATAATCGATTCAATTTCCCATCGAATAGATTTTAAATTTTATTTCATTCATACTTTACAATTGCAATCTGTTTAATCGTGAATAATCTAACCCAAAGATAGACTTGCCCGACTAGTTATCAAACAAAAAAAGGTTAAGCAGCGATAATCGCTGAAACGCAGTGCCTACTGATCCGTATAATGCGATATGCATAATATCACGTTATTTAACATAATTAATTAACCGAAACCCCTCGACAGACAGATTGACAAAACAAAAAGTAAGCATTTTAAGTCTCTATCGACGATATCGACAACTTCATCGGTTAAAGCAAACATTAATAATTGATAGCGACATTTGATTTCCGTCACTGGTTTTTATACAGCGTGTTTGAGCTACCAATATGACTAGTGGTTCGCTCCAAACTGAGATCTTGCGATGTCCGGTAAACGTCGATGATCGTTGAGGCACATCCTACTAATATTATAAATGCGAAAGTTTGTGAGGATGTTTAGATGTTTGGATGTGTGTTGTTCAATCACGCCGTAACGGCTAAACCGATTTCGTTTAAACTTGGAATAGATAAAGTTCTTTTCCTAGAATATAGGCTACTTTTTATTTAATTACTACGCAAGCCAAGCCACAGGTGGAAGCTAGTTTAAGATAAACTTTGAATATCCCACCATTAACTTATATCCAATCTTAATTGAACTACAAATTCATCGAAACTTACCAAAGTCTTAAAACAACGTCCAAATAGAATGGTTTATCAATTTTATATTCTATTTATGAACTGACCTTACTTTATTAAACTGAATGAACAAGTTCTATTAATTCCACCCAGAATAATAAAATGTATCAGATCATAAAACAAAATAAAATAAGACATTGAGCATTACAGCTATAAAAAGTTTTGTTTAATAGCCGGTAATTGGTTAGAATAACATCATTTTTATTGGCATTGTCTCGAAGAGCTTGATTTTGTTCCCTACTATCGATCCTCACTTCTTACTCACGAGTCAAATAATCTTTAATATGTACTTAGTGTAACTCACCTCACAGGTATCATCGAGGACATGACTCTATTACCTATACCAGATCAAGTCTGTACTCGTTAGTAGGTATGCACTTGTACGAGTTAACCTATTAAACAACCCTGTCTGTTTACGATAACACGTAAAAGAGTAAACAAATCGATTACTTCAATGTACATTGCAGATGATTTCAAAATTTCTACGTCAGAAACACATGAGATAAAATATCAATTACAAAAATCCCTCATTGTGAATAATATCGTCTAAAATTATACAAAGAAAACTAGTATTAAACACGTGAATTGTTATTAATATGACCTAAGGAAATACTCATCTAAATCTTATTTTTTATCGAGATAAATGTGACTTTGTTTCTAGATTCCTTAGTAGGAACAGCGACTTGCTTAGGGTCAATAAATAAATAAATCTCGCTGCCGTTTTTTCTTTATTTTCATTAATATCGTAATTATGTGCGTTGGCATCGAAAACAAACCGCAGTGCTATGGTCGACTAATGGTTTATGGTCTATTATAGGCGTTATAATGATAATGTAGAGATATTTAGCGTCTGAAGTGTTCAAACCAGAAAGTGTATCCGTGTTAGTCATGTTATTAAATTCATTTATATTTTGGGGACCATTGATTTTATGGTATAAAAAAAAACATTTTAAAAAGTTAACACACGTTTTTAAATTTTTTTTGAGTCATTCGTTGCTTTGTCAAATATTTTATTAGTCATATTTTGGGGTCACATTATCGGGAAACTATTTTCGTTGCGTAGGTATGATTCGCTTCACGATAGACAGAGATATGAAATGACAACGCGAACATTCACGAATCCCGATAGGTATGTAGCACCGGCCCCTGAGGTAGGTAGGTATTAATATATTTTAGTGGAAGGTTTCATTTTCTTTTATTAATACTACCTATGTACAGAATATGTTTAGGTAAATGTAAACTGTACAAACGTTACCAACTGACACAATACAGATAACGTACGTAAAAACGTACTTTATATTCCACGACACAGAGGTGTACATCGGTACCTTTTCTCACACAATATTTTCTACCATCCTGTATGTTATCTGGATACGTAGCATTTCAAATATTATGAAGAGGTTGTGAGGAGGTGAAAATTATTTTTATATTATATTTGTTGCTCCCTCAGTTGCGACCTGAGAGCGTCGTGTACGATCATACACCTGGCTGGCTCTGTCGTGAGCTTCAGGAGATAAATTAAGTTAGCTAAGTTATAAGCGGCAGCGTAAATAGGTATTAAACCATAAGCGACGGCGGGTGATGGCGCTACAAAAAAAAAACATTGATGTGTCTTGTGTGTTAGCCGTTGAGTAACAAATATACAGAGATACAGAATAACTTCACCTAGTTTCTAAGACGTTTCAAAGTGATCCTTGTGATTTTTTGAAATAAACGCCTTTTGACTTTGACCTTGATACAGATATAATATTTCAGTTTGTATTGAGAATCCGTAAAGTACTTCAATAAAATTATAAATAAAACTATGCATTTCGATTCAATTTGTTACAGCACCCTCTGCGCAAAAAGCTATGTAACTAAGGGATTGCTTGAGCGCCATCTTGTGAGATTAACAGTTACTAAAAGACTTTAGAATTCCTCATTTTTGGTCTCCAAAGTAGTGCAGTAAAGAACTCATAGATGGCGCTAAAAGGTTCTAGAAAAGTAAAATGCATATCAGGGACAAAAAGTTGCCTACTTTTCGCTCCTTTCAAATATGCAAATAATCAGTGCCTTGCCTTATATCGTGTATGTAAATAATTCGGGCCATATATCGTTTAATGCGAATAGTTAGTATATCTTGTATTTTTACGTTATCCCAGTAAAAAAATTGTATCTGTTCAATGCAATCTACCTCTAATCTACTCAATCTACGTCTACTGTAGACGGTCAACTGATCTCAAACTAGGCATAGCCTGTTCCACAGATAGCATAATACCCTGAACTATGGGTACCAGAGACTGTTATACATAATAGATAAATATTTAACACCCAGACACAGAACAAACATCTGTGTTAATCACACAAAGGTTTTTCCAGTGCGGGAATCTAACCCGCGACCTATAGCGCTGAAGGCAGAGTTACTACCAACTGAGCTATGAGGCCAGTAACAGAGAGAGGTTGTTTACTACAAATGAATTGGTAGTAAATAACCTCTCTTATCTACAGGCGATCAGATCCTTGAAAATGTTTAAGGGGGTAGCCAGAAAGTGACTATTCCATACGTGACAAGCCAACACCCATCGCCGCTAATGTCTGCGTAAAAGAAAGTGCCTCCCACCAGACTAAGTGCTGTTGGCGATCTTATTAATAAATAAATAACACGGATCTAACCAAACAAAAAAATCTTTGTTTTAATAATAAGACAATTTATATTCAGAATTTTAATATGTCTTTGTTTATATATCTCATTTCACATCTTAAGCAAATTAATCTGGTACACCCATAGGTAATTTTTCACAAAGGTTGTATGGTATCACATTCTATCTTATCTACCACACTCCTTTGTTTATCTAAGTTATACTTGGATAGGTCGACGATGAACACAGAATTTTTTAGTCTATATGTTATTCCAGGATATTAACTGTATGTATTCCTTAATTTCATTGAAATACGTTCAGTGGTTGCGGCATGAAAGACTAACAAACATCTTCACATACTCACATGTTTGCAAACTTTTGCATTTTTTGTATAATATTATTGGGATGGGATAGTTTGGAGCAATCGCCAAGCGTCGTAGAAAAACCTTTACGTTACATGATTCAGTGCTTACATTTCAATGCTTTACTTTGAGTCAATTCGGTGTTGAGTCGTTATGGAGTCCAAAGGCCTCTATTCATTAGTAAATAATCTCTAGATTCCAATACAATATAGGTAAACCCGCTAAAGTCAGACTTCACGGTCACTTACACGTAAAAAAATCCACTTCCTCGACACAAGTATCACATTCAACAAAGCAGCAGTTCACCATTCTACATCTGCATCTCGACGTGACATTCCTGACACCAGTGACATACCCCCTTGTACAACACAGAGTGGAACAATTATTCCTGTCCTTACAAACCCGACCCCTAGTCCGAGCACACAAATTCGGAGTCTTATGAAAATATACCAAATCTTTACGCTCTAATTTTTTCTTCTGATTGATAGCTCTTTTTGTTGTGTTATTTTTGCTAAGTTTTTTCTTTACAGCGTGGTGGTAATGCTTTTTTAACAGTCCCATTGCGGAGTTGAATGGGCCTAGTCGCTTCCAGCAGGTTTTGGTTGTACATGATCCAGAAAACCCGTGACACTTGCAGACCTCTCTCAGCTGTTCTCCTATTGTATCCATCCCGACTGTCACATCATGTTTAAGAGCCTCACTGATTTGGCCAGTAGCGTGTTTTAAGTCCAAGAAGTTTTTAGTAACTCGTTTGCCGTATTTGAAGTCATCGCCGCACCCACTGCCCTTCCAAGACGAGTTCCTTCCGAATGTGCTCATGCAAGAGCACGTCATCAGATCCCCCGAAGCACAGGCCCTAGCTACCGCGTGTGTGATAGACGCAGCTAGCAAAGAATACACAAATGCTGTTTCTCTGTATATCTTCCCGAATATCGTGAGGTTAGTTTTTCTGTTGAATTTGAGGGAGCAGTTCCATCTATCATACTGAAAAGTCTCTTCGCAGGAGGTTACGGCTTGTTCCTTTGCAGTGGAGAGCACGCTTGGGAGGCCGGAGTCACGTCTACATATTTTCATTTGCCGTTTGGAGGTTCGGTGTAAATGGCAAGCTCCTGAGTGACGCATTTGTGATCGGTCCGTGAATAAAGCTTCGACTGTCTTTTGAAGCACTGGCTGAGATCTGAAATCAGAAATAAAGAATAGGGAATGATAATCAGGTTATGTAAATAAGCCTTATCTAGTATGTAAGCAAGGTTAGTTCTGGGAGATTTTGAAGATAGGAATGTTTGTTCCTAATTGGAATACTAGAACAATGCAAAGCTCAAGCTCTGGAACTCAGAGATAGTTTTCTAGATAGGTACTGGAGTATTTTAGGTAAATTGTAAAAAAAGACATAAATTTGTTTTAGAATGTTCGATTCCCGCTGCGGGACAAATATTTGCATGATCTGCAAATATTTGTTCCGGGTTAGGGGTTTGTACTACCATGGTACTCGTAGTATCTGATACCCATGACACAGGGGATTCTAGTGTGGGGTTAGGACTATGTAGTGACTGTTTGGGATATTTTTTTTTTATAATCAAAAAAAGCAAAAAGGATCTGCAGGACATCTTTAAGGTGTTCCTACAAACCGACCCGGATGACTTGCCCACCTACGTAGCGCGTGACCTTAACAAGCTACCTCCCGTAACCTTCGACCACGTCGACGTCACGAGGTTGCTTAAGGATATCGTGCTGTTAAGGACCGACCTAACCAATCTTCAGACCAAGCTGGACAATTCGGAGAAAAACGTCGCCGAATTGAGGAATGAAGTGCAAGAATTGCGTAAAGACAAAAACAGTGCATCGGTAATTTCACCTGCGTCGGCACGTAACGTGAGCGTGCGGCGAGGTGGAGCCACTCGATGCCAAACATCACCCGTCAGCATACCTACAAATACGACTGACACAGTTTTACAGGTAATTGACCGCCCGATCCCGATGACCTCGGCTTTCGGAACGTCAAAATCGCAACCTGCAACGATTGTGCCTTCTTCTACTGCACGTTCTCAACAGCAGAGGAAGAGTTACGCACAAGTGTCCCGCCAGCCTCAGCCGTCGCCCCTGGTTCCCAGCGTTGAGACACAGCGAAGAGTTATATCGAAAGCAAAGAAGCCCGTTGGTGCGCAAAAGGTTGACCAGGACGGCTTCATCTTGGTCGAGAAGAAGCGTCGACCAAATTCATCGCGCAACCAACGTGGGACCGCCCCCCGATCTCCGCTGTCACTGGAGGTCGTAGAACCGACCATCGGGATCTACATCTCCCGATTGGATCCGAATACTACTGGGGAGAGTGTTCTCCGGTATGTGGAAGAAAGAGCCCGTCGTCGGATCAGTCCAGCTCCAGAGGTTCTTGTACATGGCCTGAAACGCCTGGAGTCGAGTAGGGCGACTAACTTCAAGTCCTACGTGCTCCAGGTAGCTGCCAAGTACAAAGAGGTGTTCTTCGCGCCCGAATTTTGGTCAGCTGGAGTTGTCTACCGTCGCTACAGGGAGGCGCTCACGATCAAGAAAGTCCCTGACTCTAGATGTGGTGTAGTTATTTAAGTTTAATATTATATGTATGTTAGTCTGTAAGGTATTTATTAATATGGGCCATGGCATATTACACATGTTTGTGTAATATATCAAGTAGCCTGAAATAAAGATATTATTATTATTATTATTATAATGAACTTACTCACCCTTCATTAACTTTAGATGTCGAAACCGAACAAATAAACAATAGTAAACTAATAAAAAAACTAAACCTAAACATTTTCAAGAGATCCTTACAATCACATGGCTTCAAATGAATGCACTTCAAAATGACTCAAAGACAAAACCGTTATCTAAAAGGGTGGGTCTGAACAAAAATGGTGACGATAAACATAGGAATCAGTGTGCATACATTACATGTGTGCAAATATTAGAACACAAAAACACACAACTCACTTTTGCAAGTGAGATTTGACCTAGGATGGAGCACGATTTCCCAGAAAGAACTTAGAATATGTTAGTGTAGTTATTATGATTACTACCAAAAACAGCTGAAGCTGATCTGATTTGAACCCAAAACAGCTGATTTTTGCTCCTGATTCAGTCTTTTTAACCGACTTCCAAAAGGAGGAGGTGCTCAAGTCGGCTGTTTTTTTTTTTTTTTGTGTATGTTACTCGATATCTCCGCCAATAGTAACCCGATTTTGATGATTCTTTCGCGATGAGTATGATCCCGGGGTGATCCCATTTTAACTAAATTCCTGAGGGATTGCAACTTGTCCCGTAAAACTTAAAAAAAACGTCATCTTCTCTTGAAATCACCACTTGCCGATTTTTTTTTGTCGACTGTGGTATAGTATGGTTATCCCCGCGACTTCTTTCGGTTGCTGCTATTTTTACATAAACTTTAAACTTAGGGGTTGTGTGTCGGGAATTTCTTTCTGTGCACCCATACGTTACAACAGGAAGCTACCCTGCAAATTTCATACTCTTAGTAGGTTGATTTTCAAAGAGAATAAAACCACTACGTTTGATTGACAGTCAGTCAGTCCGTATGAGTTATTACTTATTTTTGATGGTGAATGGATTTCATACTTACTTTTGTTTTTTATTCGAAAGTGTAGGTGGCCAATGTCATCCACAGTAGGTAAGCAAAACGCAAAGAGGTTAATAACAAAAAAAAGAGGTTGATATTAATCTTGTAAATATTCAGGAATTTGAAGTCGGTTTTTAGTTGTTGTAAAAAATATCTTATATTATATTAAAAATAACATTTTTTAACATTACTGGCCTCATAGCTCAGTTGGTAGTAACTCTGCCTTCTACGCTAGAGGTCGCGGGTTCGATTCCCGCACTGGACAAACATTTGTGACTGACACAGATGTTTGTTCTGTGTTTGGGTGTTAAATATATATCTATTATGTATATCAGTCTCTGGTACCCATAGTACAGGCTATGCCTAGGTTGGGATCAGTTGACCGTGTGAATATGTCCGGAATATTTATTTATTTTATTTTTATTAGTAGTACCTACCTTCATCAAGTACTTTTCTACATACTTAGGTGTGAATAATTTTAATATAATTTTCTAGGACGGACTCAAAGGACTCTTCAAGGTATTTTAATTCAATTTTATGAACCAGTTCTATTCATAAAAGAAACTTTGATCAAAGACATTTTAGCGAAAGATGGAAAAGTAGAGTGTCTAGGTAGAAGGTTTCAAGTCTGAATTTCATGAATTTGATTAATTAAACAACGACATAGTGAAGGTTGCGAGAAGTCGGTGGATAGAAAAGGCTCAAGACCGTTCGTTGTGGCCGACTCTTCGCGTGAGGCCTATGTCCAGCAGTGGACTTCTACAAGTTGATGATGATGATGATAACAAAATGTTTGTCACCAAGAATGTTGTTATTGAAAGGGAACTATAAATAAGGGGGAAGTCTCACTTGCGTCGTTTCCCAATTTTATTCAGGTCACGTCTTTCCTGGGTTTAGTGAGCTCGTGAGTTGGGAAGAGCGATGAACATAGTTATCCTTGTGGATACATCGAGCTACGAATTCATAATACGCCTTGGTTGGTCTCTAGCTTTTTACAGAAGATCGCAGCCAAATAAAATTATTTGTTTCAAATAGTGTTGTGTTCCTGCGATGAGTAAAGTTGCCAGAGCTCTTTAGGGGGGGAGGGGCTTCGGGGTCGGCAACGCGTGCGTGATGCCTCTGGTATTGCAAGCGCTCATAGGCTACGGTAACCGCTTACCAACAGGTGGGCTGTATGCTTGTTTGCCACCTCAGCGATATAAAAAAATAAAAATAAAACGTATATATATCTTATATACCTGGTGACTTGTAATACAGGTGTTTCAAACCTATCTCAGGCACCAGTCTACCACAAAACAGGTCTACAATTTAGCTGCATCAATGTACTCTAACTCTACTTAAGAACCTTTAGTGAGAGAAAATAAATGACTTTATTATTATTATAATATACCTAAACAAATTGAATCAGTGCCTTTGTATGGAACAATGCAGTTATTTTCTTGTTGCATCCAACCTCGGTTATTTCTCTGAAAGTACGGGTTTTGTTTACTAACGAATTGAAGTTTGACTAGTGACCGCTAGTCACGATCAAAGTTTTACTTTAGTAAACTACATAAGTATGGCTAATAGTTACCTTTAATCGTCACATTCAAATTGTTCAAAAAAATTGCCAGATTAATACCGACTAAATTATAATATTAATACCTATTCACTTCATTACACGTTCCATACGTTTTAGGTACTTAAATTGTGGTGTATATATATTGTTTACCGCACAATTCATCATCATCATCAACAGCCTGATGAAGTCCACTGCTGAACATAGGCCTCCCCCAAAGAGTTCCATGACGAACGGTCTTGAGCCTTTTCCATCCACCGACTTCCCGCAACCTTAACAATGTCGTCGGTCCATCGGGTGGGGGGCCTTCCAACACTGCGTCGTCCGGTTCGTGGTCGCCACTCGAGAACCTTTGTTCCCCAACGGTTGTCGGTTCTGCGAGCTATATGGCCGGCCCACTGCCACTTCAACCTGCTAATTCTGAAATTACCGCACAATTACCGCACAGCATTTATCTCGCATCGTTGTTATAACGGCCGGCTCGGGTCGATACCGCACGAGGCGCAGTCACTCGCGGCGATACCGTCGATGTGGAACTGACCTTACAATACTTATTCGCCCAATGGTTCACGCTCTCATTTCAAGGGTGAAAACAGCTGTTTAAGTTGGTGCATTTAGAAATGAAATCAGTTTATTTGCTAAAACATGGTAGTCGAATATAATGCTGTTCTTATGCAGTAAGCGGGCGCACATGTTTTTGCTACACAAGCATGCAAATGTTTTATTTAGTATAGTAGGATTACAATAATATAACAAAAAATACCAAAATTTTAAAATTAAAAAACAATGTCGTTGTTATTACAAATTAAGATACGATTATATAAGATTAGAGTCATAGTTAAAAACAGTCAAGATTATAAGCTATATTTATATTAGTTGCACAATCTACATTAATTAAATTGGATTTTAGCAATAAGTAGGTAATCATTAGTCAAATTTACAGTCTAAAAATTCAGCAATAGAATAAAAACATTTATCTGCTAGCCATTTATGTAGTTTTATTTTTAGTTTTTTTTTTAGTTTTTATTTTTAGTGCTAGAAAATACTAAAATAATTTTGTGTTCAAGCTTTTCAAATATAGTTTTTTCTTTACTTGTCTAATCACATCTCTCTAGATATCACAGCGCTCGTATTGAGTTGTGCTCAGTATAAAGTTAAACAGAATCTGATAAGGTGGGGGCAGTATTATTTTAATATTTACAAAATACACAAGAAACAGTTGAGCCATCTAAAGACCGTTACAAACGATCTATAGATAGCTCAACTAATCCAGATCACTACCAGTCGGAAGCGTCCCCAAGACTCTGGCGGAATTGCCACGCTGGATGGCAATGCTAATTCGCTGGGCCAAATAAGAGCCAGCTCTCGGGTCACGCTTTCTGGATCAGTTGAGCTATCTATAGATCGTTTGTAACGGTCTTTAGATGGCTCAACTGTTTCTTGTGTATTTTGTAAATAATATACAAGTTAATATTTACAAAATACACAAGAAACAGTATTTTGGGCACGCTACCATCTGGTGGCGACTGGGATCGACTGGATTTTTTATGACACCTACTCGTAAAAAAACCAGTCGCATTTTTATTAGTACTTAGTCGTTATTTAAATAGTTATTTAGATTATTTTAGTATATTTAGGATTATCTCTTTGTCTTTTTGAGAATAAATGTTGCTTATTTGTATATTATGAAAAAAAAAAAAAAAAAAAAAAAAAAATTGTAAATATTTTCTTGTATTAGTTTTAAGTTTCTTTCTGTATTATTTTATGTCAACGTTTCCTGATAACACTTTTAGCCAGCTGAACTGATGATGAAGTCAAAATGGGGATACAATCGTAATCTATCTCTCTTAAGTAAATATCTTGCTTCAAGTTATCATGTAAAAACTGTCACCAGGCATATATCTATAGCTATACGGACTTGCATATCGGACATTTCAGACCTCTATAATATAAGGCATCGCGACGATACGGGTCGATAGCGCACGGCGCAACTGCGGTACCGTCGATGTGGAACAAGCCTTACTATGCCTTTGTGTACCTTGGATGTTACAACTTTGATAGGTCTGCAATTCATATACTTTATTTACAGAAAGAAACTTAAAACTAATACAAGTTAATATTTACAAAATACACAAGAAACAGTTGAGCTATCTAAAGACCGTTACGAACGATCTATAGATAGCTCAACTGATCCAAATCATTTTATCTTATTATTAGCATTGCCATCCAGCGTGGCAATTCCTCCAGCGTCTTGGGGGCGCTTCCGACTGGTAGTAATCTGGATCAGTTGAGCTATGTATAGATCGTTTGTAACGGTCTGCAATGATAAAATATAACAAGTATGACCTTTACCTTAGTGACCGGTAACGCTCAGAACAAGTCACATAGTAATCTACTAGATGATTCATATGATGTAAATAATTCGCTAATAAAATGTGCTAATTTTGTTGTTCACCCCATTGATTGTACTACGTAAATCATATATTTTTATTCGTGAGAACCTGTAATTGGCTCTAAACAAATGTTCAATCGAATGTAACAAAGCTGTTGGTTCTCCAAAAAATTAATAAATGTATACTATTTCAAAAGGGGATTATTCTATACCTAAAAGGCAACGAAGTTTCTTCTACAACTTTTGGACATTCGATATTTTTTTATTTAAAAAGTAATAAGTGGAAATGTGTTGTTTTGGGTTCAAATCAGTTCAAACTCAGTTGGTTGGCTTATTTTTTTCAAAATCGAGCCTGTGACTCCTAACATCACTTTTCGATCACTCTCACGGTTTCCGATTTGGCCTAAGTGTCCTGGAAAAAACTCAGGCTGTATATTTTATGCAAATTGTTTTACCAGTAGGTACGTTTACGGTCATGGCAGTCTTTGTTGTACTTGACTTTCAACGACTACTACTGAATTTATTTATTTTTGCAAAAATAGTCACTATGAGTGTAAGTTGTGTTGGCTACTTACTATTCAATTCAAAATCATCAGTCAACAAACTAAGTCTCTCCGAATCCATTTCCGAACGTTTAATAAAGAGAGGGCGCCCGGTCATCGACCTTTGGCGTAGCTCCAACTGTGCTACGCCGCTACGCGTGTGCTACGGAAATGCAATCTTTTCAGTCAGTTGCAAGTTTGTTCGTTCATTTTTATTCCCACATTTATAATAATGCAAATGTTTGTAAAGATGCGAGATTAAAAAAGGGCATTTATTCACTTACATTATATATGAGGATATGAAGAGGCGAAGACGCAATCTGCGTTACAACTGAACAGATTGGAATAAATTTAGCATGTATGTATGTAGTAATAGCTTGAAATAACAAAAAGGCTACTTTTCATCAATAAAATCACTAGGATCACTTTGAAACGTCTTATAAACTAAGTGAAGCTATGCTCGTTTCTCGCGACCAAGCCTAGAAGAATCAGGCAACAATGGTGCCTAACATTTTTTTCGATAATCCTTTTCCACAAAATGCAATGTAGACTTCAGTGTGGTGCTGATCCTATCCTACTAATAAATGCGAAAGTTTGTGAGGATGTTTGGATGTTTGTGGTTCAATCACGGCTAAACGGCCAAACGGATGTGGATGAAATTTGTTACTGAGATAGATTATAGTCTGGAATAGCATATAGGCTACTTTTTATATAGGCACCACGTGAGCAAAGCCGCGGGCGGAAGCAAATCTCTAATAAATAAGAGTCTATACAAATGTGAAATAAAAATTGACAAATGTGAGCAACAAAATGATCTTAAGGCGCTATGAGAATCATAATAAACTGTCAAGTGGGTGGAGTGAAGAAAGTGACAGCGCTACGTACTATAATTGAATGCGGAAAGAGATAACAAGCGTTAGAAGGCGCTCGAAAGTAATCGACGTAAGCGACATATAAGAAAATATCGATTATCTTAAAAACTAAGTTTTTTTTTTAAAAGTGTCTTGGATTTCGTATACATTATTATTATTATTTAGTATTATTATTTAGTAGGAATATTGTGTTAGACAATATTTAAAAATAAAGTTATTTATGATTGATAGTTTCTGAGTATTTTCGAAAAAACTGTTGCTGAGGACCGAACTTTAAAAAATAAATTTATCGAGAAAAGTTTTACCAATCGCGTTTCTGTCTTGTATTTAGGTAAATAAAATGCTCAAACTATCTTTGTCATAAAAATCAAAACTGTGCGTTTTGCGATTATTGAGAAAAAACAGTTCAAAAATCATAAAACAATTTAACCCTCACCTTAATATAGTTGAATTCACTATATATATACAGTAAGATATTTGAAAGCGCGAGCATTAGCAACCGCAGTCTGCTACCGCTTTCGACTAGACAACAGACAGCAGACAGGCAATGCCCTACAACTATATCACGGAAATAGAAATGAATTTACGTTTAGTGCATGAATGGCGTAGCACGGCTTCTGTAGACCGACTTTGGACTTTAACGACAAAAGCTTTAATAATAAAAAATATTGAAAACAATAGCAAAATGTGCACATGTGCCAATTTTGTTTTGAAAGGATGTCTACTATGATTGGGGATAAAAGTCGGTAGCCTATTTTTTTAATTGGATGTATTGATTACACTCAAAGCAAATAGCGTGTAAAGCCTCGTTCAGACGGAAAGAGTTTCTCGCTTGGAAGGTGTGATTCTTAAAAATAGATAAAAATGTTGAATCGTGTAACTTAAATGTACGATCATCGCATATCGAAGAGCCAGAATCGCTTCGACTTTATACATTAAAAAATTCCGTGTAAACGTAACATGAACCGAGTATCGCCTTTTCTGTAAACTAATGCACTTGGCGATAATAACATTGTGATTATTGTATAAAATAATCGTAAGCGTGTTTTTTTTTATTGATTCAGTGTAATGTGAGAATAGATTCTCGCTTGCGATAATGGCCAGCCTATCCTCGGCACAAGCGTGCGTTGCTCTTTACAAAAATAAAAAAGCAACTTCGAGTACTTGTTTGGTTGAGATGACAGTATTTGGTCTAGACAAAAATAAGTGGAACTTGTACTACACGGGGATGAACAAGGTAAATAACTGAATTCTAAATAAGTCCCGTCTGAAAACCAGCGCAGCACCGTACCACTCACTGGTTTGGTGCAGCTTTTGCTGAGATAGGGACCTCTTTGGCCCCATGCACCAGTCACCTCTTATATTGTTACTTTAATTTAATATTATCTTTTATCATGTTTTTATTTTTCTTTTTATCTTCACCTATTTTGTATCATCATCATCATCATCAGCCTGATGAAGTCCACTGCTGAACATAGGCCTCCCCCAAAGAGTGCCACAACGAACGGTCTTGAGCCTTCTCCATCCACCGACTTCCCGCAACCCTCACAATGTCGTCGGTCCATCGGGTGGGTTCGTGGTCGCCACTCGAGAACCTTTGTTCCCCAACGGTTATCGGTTCTGCGAGCTATATGGCCTGCCCACTGCCACTTCAACCTGCTAATTCTGAAAGCTATATCGGTGACCTTGGTTCTTCTACGGATTTTCTCATTTCGGATTCTATCAGGCAGCGAAACTCCGAGCATAGCTCTCTCCATAGCCCGTTGAGCGACTTTGAGCTATTTTTTATACCTACTAGCTTTATTTTTTTTAAACATTTGTCTTCCTATCTATGTTGTTTTTGGGGACAAATAAATGATCTTTCTTTCTTTTCTAATTCAAAATAATATTTTCTCTGTCTGGCTCACAGAGTATTGTAAAAATTTCCTACAAATTCCAAGCTGAAAATCAAAGCGTCAAACAATTCTTAACTCTATGCTTCAAGAAATAACAACTGCTCCGTCAATTCTGATTTTCATCAAGCGCGTATTCCAACAAGCGTACACTCGAGAGCAGAGCTCGGTTTCTCCAAAGACTTACACGCTGAGTGCTGGAACCGTGGACGTATACATGTGGACGGTACATTGACGCATGCGTATTGAACTGCGAACATCCATTAAGCGCCAGACCTCGGTCGTTCGCTTCAGAACGCGGCGCGTTTTGAACTCGCAAAGGTTACACACCTTTGTTATAATAAAACAACCACATTACCTTATGTTTGTGAGTGTACTCTGTCAATTTTTTTTGTGTATAATATTTAGCAGCATTGTAGCTGTACCTAGTCTAAATTGTGTATAGTGAAGTTAATAATTTGGGTGGGTTTCTAAAATGAATAATTGCTGAATCGGTTTTTGGGTAAGTTAAATTGTTTATTTTGTTAGAATTGCAGAATTCGGTAACTACTTAACATAATCAGCTATTTCAGATAAATTTGCTTATTTAAAATATAAAAATTATGATTGTTTTATGTATCTATTTTATTAACCTTTGATGTAAAGATTCCGGTTGCGGTATCAACCAGAATTTTCACATCAATTTTTATATAATTTGTATAATTTAATTTAACAAATTATTTTATAAGGCCGATTACAGTTTTTAGGTTCACACCTTAAAATAAACATTTCGTTTTATTTACCTAGGACTTAATATTTAGTTACAAGATATTAAGAAAATTTTCACGAGATCATTTTTGACATAAACATAGGTATAACATTTGTTTTAATGCATTAGCATTAGTAAACATTAGCATCCTCTCTTTACTTCCTGCAAAAAGGGTATTACGAATTCCATATAAAATGGAAGGAATTTCAAACGAATTCCGTTTTACTCGCGATGGAATGTCATGATGTAGAATTGTATTTGAGGTTAAAGATCTGTACCACCTTGCTCCAAAATGGCTCAACTTTAAATGTGACCTATGCATAAAAAGACTAGTTTGCGTCCGTGGCTTTGCTCGCGTGGTACCTAGATAAAAAGTAGCCGATATACTATTCAAGGCAAATAACTCTATCTATTCCAAGTTTCATGGAAATCGATTAAGCAGTTACGGCGTGATTGAAACACAAACATCTAATTATCCTCACAAAGTTTTGTATTTATAATACTAATAGGATAGGATAGTAGGATGATATGACTTGGAAAGCAGTGAATCCGGAGATGACAGCTGATAGAAGAGAGTCGATGAAGAGAGTATGTTGTGCCACCCACATAGCGTGGGAAAGGGGCGGAAGATATTGATAGCCTATTTGTACAATAACTAGCTGATTACTAGATACATAATTATTTTACTTTTCTTAACCTCACCTTGTTCGATCGGCATCACATTGAAGCTCTACATAACATTTTGTGAAAAGGATCATCGCAAAAAATGATAGGCCCCGAGCAGTGTTTGTTGCCTATTCTTCTAGGTTTAGTTGCGAGGAACAGGCGTAGCTTTACCTAGTTTCTAAGATACCTTTTGACTGAGACTTACACTGCCTAGCAGGGTATTATTCAGAATATATACAAATCTATCAATACTTCCTCATAAAACCTAAACTGTCTGTTCATGAGTGAAAATAAATACTGTTCAGAAGTTACGGAGAAACTTGTGCACAGACAGACAGACAGGCAAACGAAGCAGGGGGACTTTGGTGTATATTATGTGATGTCTGCATATAGATACTCGTAATAATCTTTTTTTTACCGGATAATTGTAAAAACCGCGAGATTATCTTGTTGCTAGCGAGATTGAAAACCACCTAAAAAATGTGAACAAACAAGAAAATGCATATATTTTAGATCCTTCCTATCCTATCCTTCCAACTATATATATATATATTCCAGAAGTATAAGTATATATACTAATCCTGCGCAGACGAAATCGCAGGCATCAGCTAGTATTTTATAATCTAGTATTTTAACCATGTCTAGTCGTCAGATTGTGAATTTGCGAGTAATGAAACGCAACATGCGCCCTGATTGGTTGAATGACTCGTAGTTATTGATCATCAGCAATTTGAGCATAGTTCTAAATATTATGAGATGCATCGGAAATGTAGTATTATAGCGGAAAATATTATAAACTATCGTAATTGTATGCGATATATGGGAAACTTTATGCCCCGTTCAAAATTTATTGACAGTCTAAATTCTCGCTAGATTTATAAAAACGAACGGTGTATCTAATGTGCAATATAACACAAAGTGGTGCTCAGCGGGATTCCCTTGCCACGAAGCCGAGGTAATACCGAAGCCTTTTACATTCACCTTTGCACTTGAAGTAGATAATGTACCTACTATCAGCTGTTCAGAAGGTTATAAATATCGTGCCAAGGCTCACTTTTCAAAGAACATTTTTTTTAATTTCAAGTTATTCTTAACAGCTTAACTTCATGATTGAAGAATAAAGTTGGGCATCTTGCTTGGTATTTTATTAAAAACCAGTTTTTTTTATTTCTTCGTTAATATAGTCACAAAATAGTGGAATAAAAAATGTGCTACAAATTAACCTCCCTTGGTGTCAGTAAAGCTTGAAATGTGATACCTACTAGAAAGAGGACAATTCGGTGAACTTGTCTCACAAATTGATGGAATGTGAGCTTATTACATAACTTATTACGCTTCTACAACAGAATTATGAAGGTACACGAAAAGGCTTCGTCGAAAATAATGAGACAGGCGGGTATGGGGATTATCGATTCCTTGCTCAATTTTAGATATTATGTATAATAACAACAAAAACAACATACCTACTTTAAAAGTTTTTTTATTAGAATGCTGAAAACTGAAATAGTGCATATAAGATATAGAAATGCAATGCCTTAAAAAAATTCTAATTAGTCATACATTATTTTTTCATAATTACATCCATGGTACTTGATCATGAGAGGAACATAAATACCAAAATTATCTTGTTAATTAACACGTCAATTCCCAGAATTGCGAAAAAACGCAATATGAGGCGCAATGAAAATTAGTTCTTTAGAGCATATAAAAAAAAATATAGTTAATATTTTTTTTGTATGATTAATTATTACCAAGAAGATTTGGAGCAGATGTACCGAGCAAAGCTTGGCTCCAAGATTTATTTGTTCCTTCAGTATTTGGGAGCTGTCTTGTGCGAAAAAAGGATTAAATCCCAAAAGCTTTACGTATTACATACAATTATTTTGCAACTATCTTTTGAGACAAAAGATATTGACAGTCAAAAATAGTTATGAATGAAAAAGTTTCAGTGACTAATTAAAATAAAGGATTATGTTTCACTAATCCCACGTAACTTCCAAATTACCTATCACCTTTACGAACTCTCTGAATAGTGAAATCAATGCAAATCTAACTTGGGCCGTGCTCAACGAACCACATTCAAATTCTATGTCAGTAGGCAGTACCCTTGGGCCCGGCGGATGCTGCGACTCAAAACTACGAGAGTTCCTTTAGATGTTTATAGTTGAGTATTTTTATCATATGGTCGGATTCGCGGACTAAAAACGCGGATAAATTATTTTGATTACCAAAGGTACGGGCTCCTTGCTGCGTATGAACGCAGTGATACTCAACATAAAACAGAAGATGAATACATTGAAGTCTTGAATGCTCTGTTCCTTGGTGCGCCGCGCATACGCACTGCGTAACGTCTATGATTCAATGTTCATCTTCTTCCTTTCCTATAGCGATTGCAGTCATGGTGGAGCCGTTTGTGTGATGGACGAGTTCGGACCACTGCGTGGGAGAGCGAGCTCTTGCCCTCAATCCTGCCTTGAACTAACAGCGTTCCATCGAATCTTAAGTTCTTGCTAAAGTCGCCTAGCAATTGCATCACATTTCCAGTGTAAAGTTTTCTTCGATTTTGAGCCTCAAGGTTCACGTGCCAGCTCTATAAAGAAATGAGACGAGTTAAGTATCTGTAAAGGTGCTTTTCGTTGTCGCCAGCCGAGAAAATTTACTTCCCAGCGGTAACATAATGGTAACATAACTGTCCATTGCCACATCAACTTCACTACAATTGCAATCTCGGCACTAGCCTATGTGGGTCAATACGCCAATACAATGGAAAATCAGCAAAGTTTCTTTAGCCTAAAGCCTACGACTTGAAAGCAATTTACCGCAATAACCACATTTACGAAGTAGGTAAGTAGGGTCTTTTTCTAGAGTTCCGTTCTTTATTTGTATAAAACGGAACCCTTTAGTGCTTAGTTATTCGTCTGTCTGTCTGTTTGACTGTCAGTCTGTGAAAATCTTTTTCTCAGGAACGGCTACAGGTATAAACCTGACATTTATAAAAAATATAAAAGGCAATGAGTCCTATGAAAATCTAACTCAATGCATAACAAAAATATTGTGTTTGTTGGTAAAAACTCGAAATGGCCTTAACGACTCAATTATTTATTTAATTACTTAAATTTTTAATTTATATTAATTTGAAGGTATTTTTGATCAAGAAACATTCGCTGAGGATTTTAAATTCCATGCTTATATTTGGGAATATCATGCAATGAACTATAAGTTTGTCAGGGATCCCTATTTTCCGCCCCCATGTAGGTAATGGTAGCCTACAGCTGTAGGTACCTAACTGCCTACAACACCATTTGAGAATGGAAATGAACAGGAAATCGATGAAGCGCGCGTGATTTTCTCATTTCGCAAGATATAGAGCAGAGGCCGTAGTCTGTAATGTCAGTGAAATCTCACTTTTCGACCGTAAAAAGTGAATATATTACTAGTTTTTATTGACACCCTTTTCGTAACACTATACAAAAGCGGTATGCTATTCACTTTTCACGGTCGAAAAGTGAAAAGTTACTCACTTGTCACAGTTGAGTGGTGAAAAGTGAATAGGTACCGTTATAGCTTACCGTTTTTGTGAAGTGTCACTGAAACAGACGTAGCTTCACCTAGTTTCTAAGACGTTTCAAAGTGATCCTAGCAATTTTATCGAAATAAACACCTTTTTACTTTGACTTTGAAAAAGGCCCAACAAAAACCAGCGAGCTATTCCTTTTTCAACACTCAGCGGTGACTAGTGAGACGGCTCATTTAAATGCGGACTCTCTTTTTAACCGACTTTTCAAAAAGGAGGAGGTTCTCAAGTCGGCTGTATTTGTTTTTTTTTTGTGTATGTTACTCGATCTCCCCTCCAATACTAAACTAATTTTGATTATTCTTTCGCTGGTATGATCCCGGGGTGGTCCCATATAAATTTAATTCCTGAGGGATTGCTACTTGTCCCGTAAAACTTTAAAAAACGTCATCATCTCTTGAAACCACGACTTGCCGAATTTTTTTTTGTCGAGGACTGTGGTATGATATGGTTATCCCCGCGACTTCGTTCGGCTGCTGCTATTTTTACATAAACTTTAGGGGTTGTGTGTCGGGAATTCCTTTCTGTGCACCAGTGTCATCCTCAGTAGGTAAGCAAAACTCAAAGAGGTTGATAACAAAAAAAAAGAGTTTGATATTAATCTTGTTAATATTCAGGAATTTGAAGTCGGTTTTTAGTTTTTGTAAAAAATGTCTTATTAATCCTATCCTACTAATATTATAAATGCGAAAGTTTGTAAGTGTGTATTTTTGTTACCATTCAGCTCCGTAACTGGAAAAAATAGATTTAATCCGGAACTATGTAATAGCGCAATTTATTTTATCGGCGAATGTACTGAAGCTCGTTTTTTGCAGTCACAGTGACTATGAATACAAAGCATCTACTTATGAGTGACCGACAAGCTTGCTAAAACGAGCATTTACGTACAGAAAAACCCACATTAGGTATTTAATTTAAGGTGATCCATATCATCATCAGCCTGATGAAGTCCACTGCTGAAGATACGCCTTTATAATCATAATCATTAATTTGCTGAAATGTAGGTACAATAGTTCTTAATAAAGTAATATATAAAAGGTCCGTTACATTCTGCCTCGTGAAGGCGTACAAAATTTCAAAAGAGCCTTCCCCAAAGAGTGCCATGACGAACGGCCTTCCAACACTGCGTCGTCCGGTTCGTGGTCGCCACTCGAGAACCTTTGTTCCCCAACGGTTATCGGGGTGATCCATATTAAGTAGGTATGTTATCCCGAAAGGGGCTTATTATAACCCTGATTGGCAATAAAGTTTGTTCAGAGACTTTTGAAAATTCTTCATTTTTCAATTAAAATACCTCTAAGTAGCATAGAGTTATTTCAATGAAATTTTAATAAGTAGTGAAAAATATCGGCAAAAAATATCTTTATTTTTTCGATAGAATAATCCTCTTTCGGGATATTTATATATATTTAATATATATATTATGAATCACCTTGTATAACAAAATTCCCTCAACGAGAAAGAACAGGATATCCCGCGTCAACCATTTTTAGTAGGTCTGTTCTCCTCGAAGTAAATGCTTTTTTCGTCGTATTTCTAATAAATTGAGTTTGTGACAATCACATTCTACTAAACAAAGCGAGGGTAGGCTTGTCAAAACAATCATCTGGAGAGATTAATTCTGTTCACAGCGCGCGTTGAGATGTCTCTAGGCTTTTTATGAGATGAGAGAGCCTGGAAGATAAGCAATAAATTATTTATTTATTTATTTACTCGGCAGGCGCTGCTCAGTCTAAATTTTAATGAACTTGTTTGTCGTTTTGTGCATTTGTAAAAAGCTTTTGGAAATGTGTATATACAATAAAAAAAAAGAATTACGCATAGGTATCCACTGCTCAAATCGTTTATTGCACAATTCGAACGGACAATTATGGACATACAATTTTTCGCAATTTTTCGAATTTTCCGAGCAACTATTCCCGTCTTTCTTTTCTGAAATACGTTATTCGGAATATTAGGAAAATCGAAAAAGAGCTAAAATTTTCTTATACTATTACCTACCTATGTAGGCTGGCCTCATAGCTCAGTTGGTAGTAACTCTGCCTTCTGCGATAGAGGTCGCGGGTTCGATCCCCGCACTGGACAAACATTTGTGTGGTAAACACAGTCTCTGGTACCCATAGTACAGGCTATGCCTAGTTTGGGATCAGTTGACTTGTGAATATGTCCGGAATATATTATATTTATATTATGTAATTACTACAAAAAGATAAAAATCGTCGTCTTCTTCTTCTTTCGTGTCAATGTTTAAAACCACTACAACTATCCGGTTCAAAAATTTTTAATATATATTTTGCCCAGTAGCAGGCCACTTTTATTCCGGCGTCGGTAGCCTGGATCAGATCCTCCTGGGTGCAGCTGGTAGGGCACAGGGGACATGAAGTCAGGTGAGCCATATTTTGAGTGGGGGCTCCGCATTGACAATGGCTTTGGGTTGGGTCCCTAAACCCCCATTTAATGAGATTTTCTCTTCAGCGGCCAACCTTGGTCCGGAGTCGGTTAAGAGATTTCTAGATTTGCCACTGCAGTTCGTGGCCGGATGGCCATCGCCTTTTTAAATTTTTGTTAATCAATTTTTACCAAAAAGAATTAGACACGGTGTCTAGCTAGACGTACCAGAGGAAATTTTTGAAATTTTTACTTTTTTACTCACAGGAATGTGTCTGGGCGACGATTATTCAATGTCGTAGTAAAAGCTGCCTAGGTCTAGGCTTTGCCTAGGTCGTTAAAGTCAGCGTGTTGGTCGTAAAAACTCACGAAACCTAGGTTATCAAGGACATCTTAGAATTAAACTTTAAGGTAAGTTCATGGTTAATTTTTATTTATGGGTCCCGATAGGATAGTTTTCAAAAGGCACTAATTGAAACCTTTACTAAGTTACAGAATTTATTCGGTATGAGTAACTTATAGTTTTTTTATTTTACACCAATTATTTTTTTCCGTTTTTACAAAGACGGTTAATGCAGTGGTTTTCTGAAGTTGGTTTAAAGGTATTTGGCTAAACATTGTTCTTCTTTAAATAAAGATAGGTACTTATTAACCATCATTATTATTAGTTATTATTCTACAAAAAGTACCTGCACGCCTCATTTAAATTCACGACGCAAAGTCAGGAATTAAAATAGTACTACCTTTGCTCGTTTGGCGCTGAAAATTTCACAAAAGCGCTACGCTTTTGTTATTTGTGAGGCAAGAAATAGCCACGTACCATCAACTTCACGATTTCGTTTGAGTTCTGACGTAAGTTGACAGACTCAAAGATGTATGGTTTATCGTGTAAAACAGTGCTGACTGACGCTTTAATACAGTCATATGAGATTTGATGAAAATAAGACAACATGGTAGGGTCCATGGTCTCGTTTAAGTTTTGTAGTCTACGGGACGAGACCAGTGTGGTCAGTGTAAAATAAACTTTATTAACATTATACTATACAAACTTTAAACAACTATTTCAATAGATAAAACATGTCGCTTCTAATAAACACAAATCCCGGTAGACAAAGTCGACGTCAGCTTTTTGTTTCCTGAAAAACAAATATTGAGGTACTAAATAAAGCTATATCAGAAAGAAGCTGTTTCAGGCTGTTCTATTCGAGCTAAATCATATATAAAACCTGCTTACGATACTTTAGTTACATATTTTGCTTTCCGTGCCAACTTACCAAGTCCACTTCTTTGCAATATAAGTAGCCGTAGTCATGAAAAATTTACAGTAACAGATAACGGGTTGTTCGGGGTAAAGGTCACTGTGACCTCAGGTAGAATAAATAAGCGTACCAACATCATCATCATTTCAACCGTAAGACGTCTACTGCTGAACATCGGCCCTACCGATTTGCAGAGCGACTTCCTATCATGTGGAAGGAATTTGCCCATACTCACTACTCTGTGTATGCGGATTGGCAGGTGCAGTCAGAGCTCATCATCATCATTTCAGCCGTACGACGTCCACTGCTGAACATGGCCTCCCCCACAGACAGAGCGACTTCCTATCATGTGGGGGGATTTGCCCATACTCACCACGCTGGGCATGCGGGTTGGCAGGTGCAGTCAGAGCTATTGGTGTTAAAATCGGGGACGCTGCTGTCCATCCCATAGCTTTTTTTCCTTAGTGTCCTCTTACGACATGCATGAGTAGGATGTTATAGAAAATAAAGAAAGAAAAGCTATTTATTTGTTTCATAGGTATGTACAAGTTCACTATAGGTACATTGTGTTGTCATGTCTAACTACAAAGCATCATAACAAAAGTAAAAATAAACAAAAACCAGACAAAGAGAAAGAAATAGGTTACCTACTTACCAAATCAGGTAGGTAGGTAAGAACTTAGGAAGGTATATTATGGTAGATAGGTATTCAGGTATATGGAGAGGCCTATTCTTCAGCCGGGGCCACCACGGCCACCTTATGCTCATATAAAATAGTCGAGGAAATAGATGTACTGGTCCAATGTTTACATTTGAGATGTGTAACGTGATACTTTTTACGAAAGGACCCTCGTTAGAAATAATACTAAGACATCAGGTTTCCGCCTTTTAGGTAAAGGCTTTTACATATAAGCCGTTTTACAGCGCGTAGAATTAGTGGGTAGTTCCTTTTTTTTCTTGATAGATTAAGCCCCTTTCGAGTATACTAGTTGCGGAACAAGCTGTATTTCATATTGTTTATTGTTTATTATGTAAATAAACAGTACTGACAATGCATGTATAACTGTGTAGTCTAGACCCGCTGCTGGCTTGTTAATTAATTGCAGGAACACCTAGATCTTGTGGTTGATTAGACATTGTAGAGAGACACACACATACGAATATGGTGTATAGGTAATACCTACAACAAAATTCATAACAAAACAACGTTAAATAAACTTTGCACAGTATAGGTAAGGATGCGGCACCTTTATATGGCGGGTTCCATATTTTTGAAAAGAGGGAATGACTGTTTATTTGCCTTAGTGTCCTTAACATGGAGAGAGTTTCTCGTACTTTATGTGGCGAGAAAATCGCAATTGACAATATCCAGACGATACTCGCGTCCATTACACAAACGAATTATGTTAACAATATATGGAAATCTTAAGAAGAACCAAGGTCACCGATGTTGCTCTCAGAATTAGCAGTGGACCGGCTGTATAGCTCGCAGTACTGATAACCGTTGGGGAATAAAGGGTCTCGAACGACAACCACGAACTGGGCAACGCAGTCTTATAAGGCCCCTAACCTGATGGACCGACGGCAGTGTCAATAGAGCGCGAAGTAGGTGGATCGAAAAGGCTCAAGACCGTTCTCTTTGAGGGAGGCCTAGGCATAATATGTCCGTAAGTTGAGTTAGGTACGATTGTTTTGCCCCCGCAAAAGGAGGGATCCATGATGGATGACCAACGTTAACAAAAAAAAAAAAAGAAGGTACGATTGTTTTGCGAATTAGTCGCTTCACCGTCACGTCGTCCATCCACTTTTACACCACAACAGCTTTACTACAATAGAAAAGCTTTTACTGCCCTGGAAAGCTTGCGATTTTATAAACCCGTTCACCTCGGAATGACAATTGCACCTTCCTGCGCTAATGCAACGATACGGCCACGACTCTCATAAAAATAGAGGTCACTTGTTCTAGCACACGATGCTCTTTGACGTTTTGTTGATCGTTAGAGAAAACTAGCCGTTACCCGCGCCTAGTACCCCATAGTTTTAGCGCCCTACTTTGCCCCATTTAGGGATGAATTTGCAAAAATTTTAAAACACGTATTTCTTTATTGCTTACCAAAAGTCTAAATATGAATTTTCAAATCCCTGACTTGAGGTATTATGGATTGCCGATACATACTTTAAACCCCGATTTCACGGAAATTTTGCTTTCATTTGGGTGTTATTCAAAGGGATTGACGTAAAACGTCACAAAACCATTTTTATAAAAACCGTAAAGACACCAGGGGCATGTGACGCTAGGTAAGGTGCTTACGCGCACGTCCAGTTTCCCCTGACCTATCGCAAGGTCAAGAGCCTCCACATAAATTAAAAAGTACCAAGTGATCACCTTGGTCAATTACCTTAATACCTACAGTTACATTATAAAGTGCATTTACATCTTATGCTGCAAGCTATAAGATATTATTGACGATTCGCTTGGCGAGCTACGCGATAAAATACCAAAAATTTCGTTATCCGAGCTCACGCACAATCAATGTTTGTACAATCACATTTGAAAATCTGAAAATCCTAAGCGAAAATCTATTGAAAACGTAAAGAAACAGACCCTGGACTTATCACGATGATTTGGGAACAAAACTCGAATGTGCAATTGATACAAAATGTACTATACCAACCCTTATAACATTAACGGCAAAAAAGTCTAAACTTACTCATAAAAATGCACTTCGAGAATATTCCGGGCATAATTTGACCACACAAGGCCACAGTTTTAACATAAGTACCCTTTTTAACTTAAAACTTCAACCATCTATGGTTCTAGTTTAAGTTCAAACTTCAAACATCAATCTTATATTGAATACTTCTCTATGAAAGTAGCTGATCCAAGGAAGTAACCTAGAAAAACTAAATGCAAGTAGCGTTTCTATCAATAAGTTTCTATCAGTGAGTCCGCGTTGGTCCACGTCGAAGAGCGGATACTTAGAGCAAAAGTTTTATTTGAAAAAAGGAAATCGAAGGAAAATCTTCGGGCAGTGAATTGAGAAATTTAGTCATCATCGGTTTGTAGCATGTGACTAAAATCACAAATATTTTAGAAAAAAAAGAACAGTGATTCAGAAACCAAATTGTGCAAAAATAGAATCCTCATTTAAATATTCGGGAACGGAAATGCGGTCGGTTCTTTTTAATGCGATGCGAAAAAGAGCGGGCATTGAGATTGATATCTAGCTAGAACAATGAGGTTGATGCCATTTTTTTCTTTTAGTTAATTTGAATTTGGATAATAACATGTGTTTTATTTCCGAATTTAGTCACTGAATCATAGATAAATTTAAACTAAAAGATACCTACTTTATTGAGTATTGAATCATTTTTAATGTACAAAGTCAAAATTAACACTATTAGCTCAGGTAAAAGTTTAGTGGATAGGTATTATTAAAAGCCATAACATTTTCTAAAAAAATTGAGGAGATTCCACCAAATTGTAGATAATTATTATTATGTTCAAATGTGTAAACTTCAAAATCTATAAACACCAGCAGGCTAGCAAATATGAGAGGTACGTTATTTAACCTTTTGATAAATTCTATTAAAATAAAATGAGATTTCAATAAAATACCTGAGCTTTCAATAGAAATAAATCCAAAATCGCTGAGAATTCCATAAAATCAAATTCATTCGGGCGGAATGTTAGTAATTTTTAAATGGATTCAGTTCAATCATGTAGAACCTTGAGCTCTATCTCTAACGCTTTGTTCGAACGGCGTGCTATTTATGTCATCTAAAATATGTTTGAAATTGTTTTCAAAATGATCCTTACGTCGACAAAATTCACAGCTCTTTAAGCGGGGGGGGGAGGGGGGGGCATTCTTTCTCATGTAAGGAGCCTCTAGAGGCGAACTCTAATTCTTCATCCTCCAAGTCCGCACACTGGTTCTTTAACCAACGGTGATTGTGTCTTTTCAGGACCACTATATCTCAACCTATTTACTAACCATGACGCAATCTTGCAAGACCAAGGAAGAACCAGTGAAACGCTTATTTTTTACAAGTCGTATTTAATTTCTTTGTATCTTTCAACCAAGCTTGAATCCAATACCTAGGTTATTCAATTTACTCCTCCCTTTGGCTCTTATTAGATACAAGAGTATCTTATTTCCTACCTACTAACTAAATTAAGCTCACACACCGACTAATTTGTATCTCTGTTTAACTCACTTTCCATTCCTTTTAACTGGGTACTCTTATCTCCTTTTCGAACTTCGATTAAATGTAAGGTACTCTATACAACGCAATTATTTATATTAGTTCCGTAAAAACCTTCATAAACTACGGTTTATCGTACTTTTATTAGTATCTGATCAATACAGAGAAAATATATATAATAATTAGTTACCGTTATGGTAAATAAATACAAGGGCTTTTTGATTCTTTCATCGACGGTCATAGACCCTTTTCAGGGCCACCATACCACCCGGAACTAAAAGACAGGATGACCAAGAAATAATCAGTGACACGACAAGAAGAAAAAGAATACAAGGGCATTCATAACCATCCCAAAAGGGGGTTATTTTATTATCAAAAAGAAATAATTTTAGCGTAATAAGATGATGTTTTTAGTCTCAAACTTTCTCAAAAGAGACGTTTCATCAATATATGGAGCCTGGGCCTGCACTGTGTACACTACTCTAAAATATAGCTAAGCAATAAAGTAAACTTATTTCATTGGTTATTTTATTTAAATTGACTTCGTTCTAAGGTACATTAAGATTTTATTCGACAAAGAGAGCAACACACAGCGCTACAAAAATATGGCGGGTGGACGTGCGTGAAATGTCATTTTGACAACCTACATTTATCTGACAAAACAAAAACATCAAATCGAACAACATGACATGAAAAATATGTCAATGTCATGTCAAACGCCAATTATAAACCATCATGGCGGCCTTCAAATAGTGTTCACATAGTAAAAAAGTTACCAGAAGAACCATTCTTGTACCATCGCATTTGTCTTCAAATTAATGAAATTGTATTTTTCTTGTAATCTCCTATTTTTTCCTAATTTTTCTATGTAGTGTACATGGACTAGGCCCAGAATGAAATGGCTCCTTTGCTGTTTTTTTTTGTATTTTTTCATGTTAACTTGTTACTAAACGTACGAGCAGTTTGACATCAAGATTCCTACCTAAAACAGCTGATTCATTGAGTTTGAACCGATTCGTCAACGGCTGATTTTTGCAGAGTATTTTCTATGATAAAATTATGTCCAATTTACTAAAGTGCTTGAGAACGAACTTGATTGCCAATTGGGTATAGCATAAGCCCCTTTCAGGATAGCATACATTTTATGAATCACCTTGTATATTACTACCCATCTGGGTACCTACTGATCCGAATTGTATTTGGCCATCTGTAATGAGGGGCGAATGTGGTGTAATGTATGCTTACTGCTAATCGGGTCAGATTTTCTATTAGAGGGATGGAGGCAATACAGCTAAGAAATTAGAGATTATATCTATTTTTACCCACTGTGTTGTACCATAATCTAGGTAAGTAATTAGTTTATTGAGTAGGCGAGCGTAGGTTTCATGTAGGAGGGTTTATTTTTTTATAGGTACAACTAAGGTGGCAAACAAGCTTACGGCCCACCCGTTGGTAAGCGGTTACCGTAGCCTATGAGCGACTGCAATACCAGAGGCATCACGCCCGCGTTACCGGCCCCGAACCCCCCGACTACTAAAGAGCTCTGGCATCCTTACTCACCGCAGGAACACAACACTATTTGAAACAAATAATGTTATTTGGCTGCGATCTTCTGTAAGGCGGAGGTACCTCCCAGGCGGGCTGCTCCAATTTAGAACGAGAAAATCTCGCTGTGCCCTACCTCCTCCTAAAATTCGCGGATTTCACGAATGAAGCATTATTTTTGTGTTCTTCTAGGCCTGCGTTACCAATGCTTATGTAAAACGAGGAAGAAGCAAGTCACATCCTAACTTTCAGAATAACGACGACCTCGGTGGCGGAGCGGGCCAGTGCCCATCTAAGGCGCAAGGGGTGCGCGTTCGATTCCCGCTGCGGGCCAAATGTTTAGTAATGTCACAGGTCTGCAGTGTCTTGTTAATGAGTAAATAAGTTCCACCTGAAATTGTATAAATCATCTAGAATGAATAAATAAATATTCCGGACATAGCACACACGGTCAACTGATCCCAAACTAGGCATAGCCTGTACTATGGGTACCAGTGACTGATATACATAATAGATAAATATTTAACACCCAGACACAGAACAAATATCTGTGTTCATCACACAAATGTAATAATGCTTTACTTCCTATTGTTGACAGACCGTGGAACATGGAGACGAGAGCTGATGATGAAGAGGCACCGAAAGACCCTGCGGCGAGGAAGCACACTCACCATGATTATACAGAAAAGGACTTTGAAGGTACCTATTCAATCAACGCAGGTAACGTTTCTCGCCTAGAATACCTTCATTTACACTATTACTATTTAAAGATGTGCCATAAAGTCCCAAGCCAGAGACTACGAAATATTATAATGGTACGAACCATTATAATATTTCGTAGTCTCTGGCTTCATCAGCTACGATTGTGAACGATCCCGCGGTGCGTTGGTTGCTTGGCTGAAACTTTCAGCTTAGCAAGCAAGATGATTTATTTATTTATACTTTCACACTTAAACTTAGTGTAAGGAGGACTTAATGCTAAAGCATTTTCTACCAGTCATCCTGGGCGTGCAAAAAAGATGGTGAGGCGTGACAATTAAACTAAACTTAGAAATAACTTACCTACTTAAATAGTTTACATAGTTATAGTGATATATATACCTACGTACACACAAGTACCCACGTAGGTATCTAAAAGTGGGAGAAAAAAAAAACGAAAACAATAATACCTACAAAAGCGATAACCTTAAAAAAAAAAAAACACTTATACCCACAACTTGGTACCTATATTATGTTAGTTCAGAAATAAGTACATACCAGTATACAATAGTAGTCTTTGGTACATACCTACCTAGTTCCTAATGATGATTCATAATGTATACCTACTATCCTGAAAGGGTCTTAATCTACGAACAAAGAGAAAGAATATTATTAATCACAAAATAATAACAGTCTTTTTTCCCCAACTTTTTCAATCTTGCTGCTTTAGTCCTTTTATTATCTATCAACTATTTATGAAAGTACGAGTTTGACTTTAAATGTATACCTTAAACAGCTGAGTAATTGAGTTTGAGCTGATTTGACCCAAAACAGCTGTTATATTTGCTCTTTTTTGTCAATGACCTGTAGGGCCGTAACCAAAAGGATGGGTGCCCGTTAGTGCTATTAACAGCTAGGAGCTTCTGTAGCGAAACGCTTTTTATAGCCGAGCCGTCCAAGTGGCTCAGTGCACGAAAGGAGCCCCAAAGAGGCGCACTTAAACCCTTTCAATACACTGATTCTTTCACCGACGGTCATAGGCCCTTTTCAGGGCCACCATACCGCAACCTGATCGTTGACCTAATACAGGATGACCAAGAAAGAATCAGTGACAACAAGCAAGCAAGCTATAAACGCCAACATTGGCCAATAGAACTTACTATACCGTATTCCAGACGAGACCGGAGAGGCATTTTACATCGCCGTACATATGTCTACAAGGAAATTGGGTCACAGACAAACAAGTATGTCTACTAGGCACACAAATAGGGCGAAGTTAACGAGATTTACCTTCTTTAGGTATCTATCAATAGAATACATTTTTAGTGCGTGCGATATTATAATCTTAAATTCACTGCAAGAAGGTTCATAAAACCATTAAATAAAGTTAGTTTAGTGAGGGTGATGTGTCATTGCTAAACCTTAAACTTATTGTCTACTATGTAGATAGATAGATAGATAACTCTTTATTGATTACCACACAAGAAAAACTTTGAGAAACATGGCACACAAAAGGGTAAAACAATGGGCGGCCTTATCGCTGAAAGCGATATCTTCCAGGCAACCTTCGGATGGAACGAAACATAGCAGAGCTTTAATGGATGGCGGCGTACTTACAAAAGTATAAAATAATACTTAATCCTAAAATAAAACTAAGCAAAAGAAACACATTATGCCTACCTATGTATCTTCGATCCCGGCTTCGCTCGCGCGCTAACTGAATAACAAGATACTTAAACGGTTGTTTAAAAATCTATGCAAAAAAATTACTTCAACCCGTTGCTGCGTGAAAGAATGACAAACCCAACAATAACTTTCATTTATGTTATTAAAAATGTTTTCAAAAAGTCATCAATTTCTGATGCTGACTGTACTTAAGGGTTTCTATAAATAGCAGTCGTTAACAAACAATTTCCAAAGCTTTCCCTTAATTGCGATTTCAGCGGCTGTCATAGAAAACAGGATCCAAAAGATCAATAAACACGGAAAAACTTGATTTAGAAACTCAATTTTCGTGGAATCAATTTATGGCCGTATCATCAATATTTAAGCCTATCCAGGCTTGATGGATTTAATTAAATGACATGACCAGATCAGTCCATCGGTTGTCGAAAACATGAAAAAAAATAGCTTTTTATTTCTATACGGGAATAAGTTACCATACTGTAAGATAAGGTGACTTACGTTACAGGTTTTATAAATAAATAAATAAATATAAATATTCCGGACATATTCACACGGTCAACTGATCCTAAACTAGGTATAGCCTGTACTATGGGTACCAGAGACTGATATATATAATAGATACATATTTAACACCCAGACACAGAACAAACATCTTTGTTTATCACACAAATGTTTGTCCAGTGCGGGGATCGAACCCGCGACCTCTAGCGCAGAAGGCAGAGTTACAACTAACTGAGCTATGAGGCCAGTTTTATGAGTTGAATGAGTGCCAACACCAAATCTGTCGCAATTTTGACATACATTCGTCATAACGGCTATCATCGGCTTCAGTTGTAGCCGTCAACTATCCTAGGTAGTCTAGGTTCCTTAGCGAATTGTGGTTCTGTGGCCACAGCACGAATAATTTACAATAAAGTTAGCTTACGATACCATTCCGGAGGTTCCCAGATCTTTGGATCAAAAGTCGACCTCCCACTAGGCCAACGCGGTTTTTTTAATAATGCTTGAAAACTTAAAACGTAATTTTGGAAGCAACGAAAGTGTGCTATGTGCATTAAATTCAATATCTCAGCGCGCTCGTTACCGCGCAACGAAAGAAAATGAAAAAAGTTGCCATGGTGTCGTCACTCGTACGGTTGACTTCATATTACGGTCTTATGAAACGGAGATTGTGAAATTTAAATTTTTATATCAAATAAAAATTAGGTACTTAGGAATTGGCATTTCTGTGTGTGCAGCGAAAAAATTTAGCTGGCAAACATTGGATGAGAAAAGTGAAAGATCGGCCTCAATGGTGCGTCTTGGGTGGGAGTAACCTACATCCAGCAGTGGTATACAAGTTGATGCTGATGATGATGAGAGCCCTTAACGAGACACTGGTTTTTATATATTATTTTGTCTACCACATCTATTTAAAATTTATAACGCATCTCATATATTTCGATCGTCATATTCCGGTTGCAGATTCTTATTAACCCTATCCTCAACTTTACACGCTGTGATTTAATTACTATCGTGATAAACGCTTTAACTTTGTTCTATGTAGATAATTCAGAAGCCTGATAAAATTTCTCTTTTCTGCGTACCTAGTACCTATATTTAAATCAATTTAAACGGACTTCCTAGTCAATGATAGGTATTCATGGGCCGCTATTCAGCATCATCATTATCAGTCTGAAGAAGTCCCCATTACTGGATATAGGACTTCCCTTAAGGATGGAGGAGGTAGGGCACAGCGAGATTTTCTCGCTCTGGATTGGAGCAGCCCGCCTGGGGAAGTACCTCCGTCTTACAGAAGATCGCAGCCAAATAACATTATTTGTTTCAAATAGTGTGTTGTGTTCCTGCGGTGAGTAAGGTTGCTAGAGCTCTTTAAGGGGGGGAGGGGTTCGGCAGGCAATGCATTAGCAATGCTCCGGGTGTTGCTTATGAAAATAGGCGACGGTAACCACTTACCATCAGGCCGTAAGCCTGTTTGCCTCCGTATAACTTAAAAAAATCTCAAGCCTCCTCCATCCATCGGGTAGTGTTGCGTCGTTTCGTGGTCGCTTTTCGAGAACCTTTAGTCCCAAACGGTTGTCAGTTCGGTTGTGCCTACTGCACATAAGTTAGCTTTGCATGGCTTCTTATTGCGGGTCGTGTGGGATGTGCACGCGTCTTCATTACCTTAAGAGGAATCATCAACATCATCATCATCAGCCTGTAGAAGTCCACTGCTGGACATAGGCCTCCCCCAAAGAGTTCCATGACGAACGGTCTTGAGCCTTCTCCATCCACCGACAACAACACCTTCACAATGTCGTCGGTCCATCGGGTGGGGGGCCTTCCAACACTGCGTCGCCCGGTTCGTGGTCGCCATTCGAGAACCTTTACTCCCCAACGGTTGTCGGTTCTGCGAGCTATATGGTTTGCCCACCGCCACTTCAACTTGCTAATTCTGAGAGTGACCTTAGTCCTTCAACGGATTTCCTCATTTCTGATCTTATCACGTAGTGAAACCCCAAGCATAGCTCTCTCCATAGGCTTAAGAGGAATAGATTAGCGGAATAGAACTACTTATTTGTTTGTCTATTTAATATCAAAATAGGTTGTCAGTTCTGCAAGCTCTGTCTGTCTTCTGCCATTTCAACTTGCTAATTCCGACCTTGGTTCTTCTACGAATACGGTACAGTTTCCGACACATCATTTACAGCGAGTCATGACGTGTTATGTATGACGTGTATTCAAATGCAATACAAATTTGAACCATAAATCTTTGAAACTGTCAGCTTATGTCACCGCCTAAACAAAATGATGGTACTAATGTCAAATAAAACCGGCTAGGCTAAACCGCCGAATTTGAATTGAATTGAATTGAATTGAACGGCGAATCCTAGAGATAGGTCCTAGCCCGGTGTAGCTGGCAGTGGTCGTAAGAGACCCACAGCATAAAAATCCGTTCGAAAAAAAAACCTAGACATAGGTTCGGGTATTTTTCAAATTAATCGGTAGTGAAAAATAGTGTCCTAGTCAGAGTTCATTGTGCCAGTCAACTCCATTTCCTTCGTCTTTTTATTACTTTTAAAATAAATAAAGACTCTTGAACCAATGAGATGAAACAAAAAAGTTGGATATAATAAACCTTTTGGTTAGATAAATAAGACGAGGTCACAGTCCTTCAGACCTTTATTTGAACTTTAGACAGCTATTGCTAAGAACAGCGAAATATCGCCTTATTAAAAGGTCAGATAAAACTGAACTGTTTTAACCCTAGTAAGTTTTAGATTAAAATTATCATAATGAAAATTTTTCAACTGTTGGCTAATCCAATTCGAAAACCTTGTTTGAACTTGAGAAATACGGCTTAAGGTTTAAAATCAAATTTACCTGGAACGTAATATCGTGGGTGTATGTAACATGCTTTGCATAAATCGATGCTATCTACGGATCGGCTAAGTGGCCCCGGATCTTATCTGACGGGTCAAGCGCGGCTCGCGGAGATTTACAATTTCACACCGCATAAAATCCAGAGCTCTTCAGAGAGAGAGAGAGGGTCTTTAGCACCCACTATTTGTGACTTTTCAATCGGTAGAAAAGAACTATTATTTGATAACATCGGTGGCGTAGCGGCCGAGTGCCCGTCTGAGACGCGGGTGTGGGTTCGATGCGGGAGAAACGTTTGCATGATTTGAAAACATTTGTTTCGTTTTTTTTGTTATTATTTGGATGCAAACAGGCTTACGCGCCTCCTGATGGTAAGTGGTAACCGTCGCTTATTGACATCAGCAACACCTGGAGCATTGCAAGCGTTGCCTGCCGCACCCCTCCCCCCTTAAAGAGCTCTGGCAACCTTACTCACCACAGGAACACAACACTATTTGAAACAAATAATATTATTTGGCTACGATCTTCTGTAAGGCGGAGGTACCTCCCAGGCGGGCTGCTCCAATTTAGAGCGAAAATCTCGCTGCGCTCTACCTCCTCCTTCGTCTGGGTGTTGTGCCTATGTATGTAGCTGTTGGGTGTTATTTTATGTTTATTTTTTAGTAGCTTCTGCTCGCGGCTTCGCTGGCGTATATAAAAAGCCTATATGCTATCCCACACTAAAATCTATCAAATCCGTTCGGCCGTTTAGCCGTAATTGAACCACAAACATCCAAACATCCTCACAAACTTTCGAATTTATAATATTAGTAGGATATTAAGAATCTTAAAAAAAAATCAGTATAGTGAGGTCTTAATTTGCGTGATGCAAAATTTTGCGAAAATAATTACCTACCTCCTTTAAAACATTATCCGATAAATTGGTTATCGCTAGTCGTTCCATCCACGCGGGTACTACGTGACTTGAATACCTATAGATACGCTTTAGGTATTGCGGAAAGTGCTTTATGAATGAAACTGATACAGTTTTCACTGAGTTTTTTACAATAAAGTAAAGTTGATTCGTATGAGCTTGCACAACTGGGATTCGACGATCGAAACTCGAAGTACCTCCCACGAGGCCAATATGGCTATTATATAAATAAGCGTACACAACTTATATTTGAATATAACAAGTAATCTTTTCAGTCGGAAGTCCAATAGTAGATTATGCAACAAGGGTTTAAAGTAGTGTATTATGTCAAGGGCGCTATATTGCTATATTGTCTTGGGCGATCTTGAACCCCTCGTACTCAGGATTCTTTCCTTAACTCCCTCGCTCCGCTCGGGTGTTAACCATAGAATCCCTCGTTCTCGGGGTTCAAGATCGCCCAAGACAAATACACATTTAAGCCCGCGATGCATACTCTACTTTTTATACTTTCTGCGAGGCAATTGAAAACAATGACTGTTAAGTAGACAGAAATGATTTTTCTGGAAGTAAGTTTCCAACTATACCAGAGGCTTCAGATTGTATGCATTCTGGAGTCGAATCAAAATCACTGTCGTCGTCACTTGACATTTTTTAGAAGTTTATTTGAATCGAAACTGAATTTCGATGTAGATAACAGCACAGCAGTTTGAGCGCTTGGCGCCTGTTTTTATTTTTTTGTAGTCTATTCTGTTGTGGTCAGTTCGACATTCGAATAAATCCTTCTTAGTGCGCGGGTGAAAATGAATTTTGTTAAAAGTTTTCATGTTTTTCTTTTTTTTAATTTGTAGGCAGTGCAAAGAAAATGTTAACATACAGCCTAATTAGAATAAAATCTCATTGCACCCAAACATTTTTGAAACCAACCTCGATCAAGCACGACTACATGGGTTGCATTCCAAATTCAAATCACATTATGTCCCATGGGAAATAATGAAATTCAGTACAACATTATGACCCGGCTAGACCGTAGGGCTGTAATGACTTACTTTAGGAAAGGTTTGCATGACACATAATATGCCAGTGACGAGCAGGTAGTATAAAAAATACATTAGAAGAGTTTCCTCGTAATATTACGAAAAAACGAAACTTGTCAAGCATACCAACGACCGACCGACACGTCTTAGCATTTACTGCGCCGCTGTGCATTAGATCGGAAAGTATAGATGATGAAAGTCTTTGTTGATTGAGGCAGATGTCTCAGCTAAGACCTATGCTATCATTAAATTTTAGGCTTGGTCGCAAAGAACGGGCGTAAACTCAACTAGATTTAGACGTTTCAAATGATACTTTTGATTTCAATTAATATAATAAATTTTACTTATCATACAGTCAATATACACTAAATATCATAATTTACTTGTCAGTATTTTACTTAATACGTAATATGCAAGAGCGCTATTCATACATTCCAAAACGATTTTTGTGTTTATTCTAAGCCATATGGTTTTATGACACATCGAAAATGAGCTCACATTTGGATATTAGATAGAATTTGCTAGAAAGAAAGAAAGAAAATATATTTATTTTGGACACACAAGCACAGCACAAACTAATTAGAAAAGACACTACAAATACAAAAGAAAAAGATGCCATTTTCAAAGTTTACCTTAATTGTGCCAACGAACATCAAAGTACCAACTTTATCCAGACATCGCGAGATCTCAGTTCGGGATGAACCACTAGCATAAACTAATGTGTAAACATGTTTGTTATAGGTCACCGCCAGCACACTGTCTTTGTGGGTGTACAGGTGCCGACTCGACGGCATTCGCACAGGAAACACAAACACCACCACCGCGATGGGGAGAAGGAGCCAGACAGACCTGGTAATATTTTGATCACTCCTACCATCAAATAGTTACATGAGCAGGTTATAAGAGAAGATTGCCGTCATGTCGTATAAGGAAGTGAAGGCTCGCATTGGAAAGATCAGAATGGAGGAAATTGCATCATTGCACCGAGTCGATCCTTAACTGGGACCATGGCAACTTGCCCCACGTGGGACGACTTAAGGCAGTTCAAAATAAATATTATTTTCGATCATTAACTCGTCCCATGCCCTAATCGCACTGAGATTTGGTACAGTTAACAACAAAAGTGTTAAGTGAGTTTTGAAATAATGTAAGATTTGATTTTGTTTTAAGGAATATCATCATATGTATTGCATCCCTAAAAGGGCTTATTCTACACCCAATTGACAATAAAGTTTGTTCTACGACTTTTGGAAATTAGACATTTTTCATTGAAAAAGCTCTATTCAAAAATCTTCAATGAATCAGCTGTTTTAAGTAACAATCTTGATTCCTTCTTCTTCTCTTGAGACTTCTTGTACGTTTAGTTATTAGTTCTAAAGATGATAAAAATACCAAAAACAGCTAATTTGAGAAAGTATTAAAAAATATGTATAAAATTTATTTATATTTAAATAAATAAATAAATATTCCGGACATATCACACACGGTCAACTGATCCAATATTATTATTTCTATATTAAACACTTTTCTTGCTAACGTTACTTGGTGTTCTTATAGGTATAAGAACACCAAGTAACGTTATATATTAATATTAATAAATTATATATTAAGTCGTCTCACGTGGGGCCAGTTAAGGATCGACTCATTGCACCGACAAGAGCTAAGATCTTAAATTTTAATAATAATACCATTAATGGTTAGGCTATGTAGCTAAATGATGAAGTAATAACTACCCTCCCTCATCCTCAAATTTGAAGTAGCAATGGACCATAAACTGTAAACTTATGAATTTGAATATCAAAACCTATCTGTTTATCGTTAGACTAAGAGTGGCAATGGACTGGCCATATGGCAATAAATGAAAAAAAAAAAGTTTGCTTATCGTCATCATCATCATCATCATTTCAGCCGTACGACGTCCACTGCTGAACATGTCCTCCCCCACAGACAGAGCGAATTCCTTGTCATTTGGGGGGATTGGCCCATACTCACCACGCTGGGCATCTTATTTGCTTATCGTGTCACTGATTATTTCTTGGTGATCCTGTATCCAGAGTTCAGTGACCAGGTTGAGTATGGTGGCCCTGAAAAGGTTGGTGCTATACAAGTAGCTTTCCTTCACCGTTTGAGAGCACTTGTATAGCGAAAATCTATCGGTGCACGGCCGAGATTCGAACCCACGACCTGTGGGTTGGAAGACCGGGCCACTACCGCCACTCCACCAGTGCTCTACCACCACTCCACAATTCCACATGTGCTAGACCCTGTAAACTAATAGACCAGTTACTTACCTACACTGAAACGCACATGCTATATGCCAAAGTACTTATGGTTGGTGGAGATCCTACAGGACGGGTAGAGAGAGAGTGCAGATTTGTTATTTACAGGAGTATAATATTTACAATAGGTACATGGTATTTACAAAAGAATAGAAGATTTTAGGAAACACGATACAGCACACCACCAGAGTAAAAGTAAAAGTAAAAGTAGTCTGACAGACCGTCGTCCGTCCGAATCAACAATCCGTTCTATTCTTCGTCGCTATGCCAACTGAGAAGTATTTGAATTTGGCGGCGACGGAGTGTTAGTGGTGGCGTAGCTCGCCACATACTAAATTGTCTTTGTATCATCATCATCATCATTTGAGCCGTACGACGTCCACTGCTGAACATGGCCTCCCCCAGAGACAGAGCAAATTCCTTATCATTTGGGGGATTTCCCCATACTCACCACGCTGGGCATGCGGGTTGGCGAGCGCAGTTAGAGCTGTCGTTGTTAAAATGAGGGACGCTGCTGCCCATCCCCTAGCTTTTTTCCCTTAGTCGCCTCATACGACATCCGCGGATAGGTAGATATGGAGGGGCCTATTCTTCAGCCGGGGCCACCATGGCCAACGGCCACGGTATGTCTTTGTATATACTAAATGATTCGTGAGATATCTCATTTATTACTGTGTAAAAATTAGTTCATATGATGAATTTAGGGTAAGTTTTTCGGATTTGGACAGACTCGATTTATATTTTAATTTATATTTTTGTAAATCTTTATATTTTTTCAACCTCTACGGAGTATCGGAAATGATTACCTGTGGAAATTGAACACGATAGCAATAGTATGTTTATTTAGATAATCATCATCATTTCCCTGCCCTTATCCCACTTCATGTGGGGTCGGCACAACATGTTTTTCTCTTCCACTCCCCTCTATCAGCCGTCAAATCAGTATTCACTCCTTTCTTACTCATGTCGTCTTTCACACAATCTATCCATCTTTTCTTTGGTCTACCTCTCCCCTTATATCCTTCCACATTCATATTTAACACTCTTCTAGTCACATGGCATTCTTCCCTCCGCATGACATGCCCATACCACGCTAACCTTTTGCTCTTCAACTTCTCAGTCACTGGCGCTACTTTCAAACTTCCTCTGATGTACTGATGTTTATTTAGATAATAGAGCTTTCAATTTATTTCATAAAGATATACTCGTAACAAATTGGGCGTCTCTTTTCATCGAATTCGATGTACGAAGCCATTCGTGATCATCTAATATTATTTCTTATCAGTGTGTAACCAAGACATGCGAAAGTAAATAAGGCAATGACTGGTTCTGATTTTGTCATTTTTTGAGAAGCCTTGGAAATAGCAGAATAAGGCTGTTTCGTTCAATAAATATTAAATAATAGTGAAAAATAGTATAAAATAATAGTGTTCCTGCGGTGAGTAAGGTTGCCAGAGCTCTTTAGGGGAGGGGGGTTCGGGGTCGGCAACGCGTTCGTGATGCCTCTGGTATTGCAAACGCTCATAGGCTACGGCAACCGCTTACCTACAGGTGGGCCGTATCCTTGTTTGCCACGTCAGTTGTATAAAAAATATATATATATAGAATCATAAACCATTTTTACCGGCTGTGTTAGTAATAGCTTGAACGATTATTTTATTATTTCGCAAAATACGCTATTGAGGAATGTGCGAAGCCTGGCTATTTCTCGTAACTAATTTAGAAACTTCAGCAAAAAGGCATTTTTATAGTTGGGTTCTTTACTACTTACCTACCTATTTAGGAACTTATGGTCTCATAGGCGATTTTGTACAGCTGCTACTCCTGCTACGTCTGCCGTAGCGCTGTGCTACGGTGAGTATTTTTGATTGAGTACTGTTTTAAAGTACCTACTGTTACAAATTCTAATTATTAAGAGCTATGGAGAGAGCTATGCTTAGAGTTACACTACGTGATAAGATCCGAGATGAGGAGATCCGTAGAAGAACCACGGTTACCGACAAAGCTTTGAGAATTAGCAAGTTGAAGTGGCAGTCGGCAGGCCTTATATCTCGCAGAACCGACAACCGTTGGGGAGTAAACATTCTTTAATGGTGACCACGAACCGGGCGAAGCAGTGTTAGAAGGCCCGATGGACCGACGACATTGTGAAAGTAGCGAGAAGTCGGTGGATTGAAAAGGCTCAAGACTGTTCTATGTCCAGCAGTGGACTTCTAAAGGCTGATGACGACGTCGTTTTTTTTTTTATACTACTGCGTTGGCGAACAAGCATACGGCCCACCTGTTGGTAAGTGGTTACCGTAGCCTATGAGCACTTGCAATACCAGAGGCATCACGCACGCGTTGCTCTGGCAACCTTACTCATCGCAGGAACACAACACTAATAGGAAACAAATAATGTTATTTGGCTGCCATCTTCTGTAAGGCGGAGGTTCCTTCCCAGGCGGGCTGCTCCAATTCAGAACGGGAAAATCTCGCTGTGCCCTACCTCCTCCTGATGATAACTGTTACTTTCTTTGTGATTTTGTTGCTATTGAATTGGGTACTCATCAGAAGTATCTGATGAGTACCCAATTCAATATAGCAACAGGCAGGCAATAGGCGTGGAAGACGTACGTCCAAATTACTAGACAAAAATATGTTATGATCTTGTTTAACTACCTCAATGCATTTGAGCGAGCGGTAGTTAGCTTGTTATGTATCAAATTTATTCCTCTTCATACTTATAAAGAGAGACTCGTTAGTCTTTTATGCGCAAACTAAAGTTACGAGCATGGGTTGCAGGGGACCATGAATACAATGACACTACAGTCTACACTGTTGAAACCTTATTACCGCCGCGCCTAAATGATTAGTAAGTAGTAAGGCGGTTAGATCCTAAAGGGAGTAGTCAAAGGCATGTCCGACATTTGGCAGATGGCCACATTTTAGTAGTGAGCATTCCATACGCATTCCAGAAGTGAGTATTCCATACGTGACAGGTTGGTCTTATGACTTTCCAAATAATTTTATATATTATTGCATTATGAAAACCTACCAAAAAACCTGTTCATATGCTCATAAACTTTCTTTTGATCCTCCTGTATGTCATTCGTGGCAAAATCTGTCCCAAAACTATGTATGTATGTGCCGTTTGCAAATTTATGTATTATTCCGTCCGTCCCTAGGGCCCGGGATAGTGGCTCGCAGAAGACTGAGCGTGACCGATGACGGGGAGACATGTAAGGCGAATGTAACCTTAGTTATTACTTCTCAAAGTTCAATTTCCTTCCTCTCCTCATTTCATTGAAGATTTTATATCACAAGGAAAACTCATAAATTATTTCTTCAGTCTGATTTCATCAATGTAGCTTGAGTTTTGATCAGTATAAGGTCCAGATAAATCGAACGTACTCAACGATGACTGCCAAAGCATTGCTGATCCATAAACAAGCAATATTTTACTATCGTTTTATTGTATGAAAGTGAAGGTAGTGCTTAGCTACAAGGTGATTCATAATTACCTATAAAAATGATAATAAGAAGGAGTTAAGGTTTTTTTAAATAATAATTTAATTTGTTGTTTTTTTTTAATTCTGTCTTTTTGTTTATAGTTTAACCCTTTTCAGGTTAGTATACTTATTATGAATCACCTTGTATAGATAGATATTGATATAAATATTATATTTAATTCGTTAAGAGATAATCCTAAATATACTAAAATAATCTAAATAACTATTTAACTAACGACTAAGTACTAATAAAAATGCGACTGGTTTTTTTACGAGTAGGTGTCATAAAAAATCCAGTCGATCCCTGTCGCCACCAGATGGTAGCGTGCCCAAAATACTGGCGGTATTGCCACGTTGTATGGCAATTATAAATTGTATTGTACAAGTAGGTACACATTTTGCCAATCACGTTCAAGAAACGACTTTTGATTTCATTTTGCTTGGTTATGTATCAGAGTAACGTTTATTTTTGACGTAAACAGACTCAGCATGTCAAGTCGAGCATGCGCACGACTACGACATGAGGAATGAATGCTTCAACCCATTGTTGGATTCGTTCTATTTATTTGGAAATAAATGTATTTAACATAATTTGCATGATTTAGCTTCCTATAAACTTTTTATAGGTACTACGTGTTTTCCTAGACGTGTACGTGTTGAATGGATATTTTTAGCGAGGTAGTTAATGCGATGTTATGTAGACTACATTCAAAACTTTCCTTTTATCCTGTACGGATGTCCCGAGACGACGGTCAAACAGAAAGGCCCTTGTTTCACCTGAATTACCCCATTGTTCTTGTTCAGGGAGTGGCCTTGATCTACTTGATCATTTTTTGAAACATCCTGTAGTATCTAATGAAATAGTTATTAAGAATTTGTTAAGACTGCTGACGTCGGTGCTGAGATAAATACATAGTTCAACTGCCCAACATTTTTGAACACAATGTCATACGAACTGTGGCGTAGTTGGCAATGCCAGTCTGAGGCGAAAATGCGGGACTGGATTTCGCTGTTTCTATAATTTTGGATTGCATTTTTTTTCTACTGTTGGGCAACGCAAAATAAACGTACCCCAAACCCTCCTCTCACAGGGGGGCTTCGAGATTGTCCCTCTAACGCTATCTTGGCCCAACAAGATAGGATTGCTACCTTCCATCTGGCTAAATTTAAGTGATTGTATTGTTTCCAGTAACACCCCCAGCCCAAAGAGTACAATTCATCCTCGGCGAGGATCTCGATGACTCTACCATGGAATCCCACCCCCTATTCTCCGAAATGGAGGAACTCGTCAAAGATGGAGACGAGCTCGAATGGAAAGAGACAGCACGATGGATTAAGTTCGAAGAGGACGTTGAGGAAGGCGGCAACCGATGGTCGAAGCCACACGTCGCTACTCTATCCCTACACTCCTTATTTGAACTCCGAAGCCTCCTCTTAAACGGATCAGTTATCCTGGATATGGAAGCGGGGTCTTTAGAACAAGTGGCCGATAATGTACTCGACAGCATGGTGGCTGATGGTTCCCTCGGCTACGACAGCAGGGAGAAGGTCAAAGATGCTTTATTAAGAAGGCACAGACATCAGCACGAGAGGCGGAACCACAATAACATGTCGAGGCTTCCACTTATTCGGTCGCTGGCTGATATTGGGAGGAACCATTCTTCATGCAAAAGTGAGTATTTATAAACTTCCCTGAGGTCGTATCCGTTGTGGAGGGAATTTTGACAAAAATTGCAATATAAATAGGTCCTAATGTCAAATCTTATGTCGGTTTGAATTCATAGTGGAGTGAAAAATACACCCCACTATAATGAATGCCAGTGTTTAATGTAATTATGCCGTCCAAGACAATTTACAGGGCTAAACCAGTAGCATTCGGCCATTTATTTATCAGCGTGCTTTGAATTGATGACCCGCGGTGTCATTGCGTAAGTGTTATAGCAATGGTGTTCGTTTTGAGGAGGCAATGTCACATATTATCAAACTTTGTTGACAAGGGAAACTCTACCTTCCTGAGTGACATCCTAAAATTGCGAACTACATTACGTATCATTGTTTTAGTCCACCGTCTTTAGTTTGTTATTATGACATGTTCTGGCGTGATTAAAGATTTGCAGGAAGGTGGCTCTCGACGCTCTAGCGCCAGGAGTTGTCGAGGGTCCGCCTCGTCACCGCACACGGCGCTGCTGGAAGCCGCGGACGCCCGAGGTTCCTACCTAGCCGTGCCAGGTTAGGAATGGTAACTTGTGTGCAGTATGCTCACTAATCACGCCGTTTGACGATCCTGCACAAGCACAGATGCTAAATAATCTTTATGTTGTGTTATTGTTTTGTATATTAACCATGTATTCCTGTTGAATTACGGGAATGTTCACGTACTGTGCCTCAAGCACGAATAATTCACGATAGCGTTACGCTTACGATACGATAGCAAAAGTCAAATATCTGTCAATGACATCGGCGATGCTCGAAATCTTATATTTTGGCTATTATTTTTCATGTGCTATGTAATGTAAATGTGCGTTACGCACGCTAACGCAAATTGTTCATACTTGGGCCACTGTGCCAGACCATGAATAATTCACGATATCGATACGCTAACGATACGAATGAAAATTCAAATATTGTCATATCATAATTGAGTGTTTTCAAGCATCGTCGATGTCATTGGCTAATATTTGAATTTTACTATCGTATCGTAAGCGTTAGTACCTATATCGTGATTATTCTTTCTTGGACCAGTCTTGTTGACATATCTTGGTGAGGGGATGATACATGAACATTCACCGTATTTATAAAATTAATGAAACCCCATCACAGTATTGGTTTGGATAAAAATTGGTGGCGATTCGCTTGGCACCAAAAACAAGCTATACCTACGAACTTCCTGTTCGCGCTAAAGTTCAAATTAGCGTAATTTTTGACAACTTTAAAATTAGGATTGGTTAGATAACATTGAGGTGTAGAGTTTAAAAACTTCAACTTAAAATCAAAGAAGATAAAGGACGCACTGCGTACTAAATCAATGTTAAAACTGACTGAAACCGCGAAACTAGCGTAAAATGTTTTCCTAAATGTGTTAATTATTATTTTGAACTTAAACTAAAATAAAATGTTCGTATTTTAATTAGCTTTGTTCCAAGAGATATACCACCGTTGTCAATTTATATTACAGTGGAAGAAGGCGGTCTGGCAAGTGGGCACTCAATCAAAGGCGAAAAAAGTCGTTTTCTAGGCCTCCCTAGTGCGGGTAACCGCTTCTTCTACCTCAAAGTTCAATGTTGTTCCTATGTGTTTTGATTTCTTCGTTTTTCCAAAATTTAAGCCTCTCACCCTCCATATTTCTTAACGCTGATTTTCAATTTATTTGGTACTTATTGCAGTTTTAAGTTTACGCTAAAGCTTTTTCAATCAATAACTAGAGTATCAAACTTTCAAATCAAATTGATGTTTCAGTAATCAAATTCATAAAGTTCGTAGATTTTAATTAGATTTACGTTAATCCAAACTCAACAAACATTGTGTAGCTTGAACCTAGATTTGATTTGCGCAGTTCTAACTTTTTCATGTTAATCAGCTTTTGGACGTGTTGATTAATTTACATTTGTTAAGTAAACATATGTTTTAGGTTCAACAAACGACGATGGAATGATCAAAAGCCCCAGCAGTGTATCAATGAACAGAAACCACAGCTCAGGAGATCTGCCCATGAACGGAGATATAAATCACAAAACCAACACACACTTTATGCGAAAAATACCACCCGGAGCAGAAGCGTCTAATATTCTGGTTGGAGAAGTAGATTTCCTTGAAAAGACACTATCAGCTTTTGTAAGACTCAAGACTGGAACTATCATGGGTGATCTGACTGAAGTCCCCGTACCAACACGCTTTATGTTCGTTCTACTAGGACCCCCGAATAGTAACTCAAGTTTTCACGAAATTGGGCGAGCAATGGCGACTCTGATGTCAGATGAAATTTTCCATGAGGTCGCTTATCGAGCCAAGAAAAGAGACCATCTTCTAGCAGGAATTGACGAGTTCCTAGATGCTGTAACGGTATTACCCCCTGGTGAATGGGACCCGGCTATTCGGATTGAACCGCCAGCCGCTATCCCTTCGCAAGATCCTCGAAAAAGACCGAACGATCATAATAATCATAAGGAGGAACTTGACGAAGAGGAAGAAGAACAGAAGCAAAGAGAGGAATCTGGTTTGGCAAGAAGCGGTAGACTGTTCGGAGGTCTGGTCAATGATTTAAAAAGAAAGCTGCCTTGGTACTGGTCAGATTTCAAAGATGCTTTCGCACTGCAATGTATCGCTTCGTGGATATTCTTGTACTTTGCATGCTTATCGCCTATAATAACATTTGGAGGATTACTGGGAGAAGCGACAGGGAAAAACATGGCTGCTATGGAATCATTGATATCTGGTTTTGTATGTGGCATGGGGTATGGCTTCTTTTCAGGACAACCTTTAACAATCTTAGGGTCAACAGGACCTGTACTAGTATTCGAGACTATTGTATTTGAATTCTGCAAGCAAATTGGCTGGAATTACATGTCATTCAGATTTTGTATCGGGACTTGGATCACTATAATTCTGGTGATATTGGTAGCAATCGATGCCAGCGCGTTGGTCTGTTACATCACGCGTTTTACTGAGGAGAATTTCGCCACGCTTATAGCCTTCATTTTCATTTACAAGGTAAATCCTATACAAACAAATTCATGTTCGGTAATTGTATTGTGTTTTAATTTAATCATGTTATATTTTAGGCGGTGGAGAATGTTATTTCCATCGGGAAGAAGTATCCCCTACAGACACGCCCTGACGAAGTTCTCAATTATGAGTGCTATTGTTTGCCAAGTAATTACTCTGAAGTGCCAGAGCAGTTTAATTGGTCTTCGGTGGACAAAGAGTCTTGCCAGGTAAGGGCTAATCACTTTATACGTCGATTTAACAGCCCCTATTCCTAGACAAGGCGTTGATAACCACTGTCACTCGTCAGTTCGTCATCCTCATATTTCTTAGCGTTTAGTTTCCTCGTCCACTTGTCTAGAGGCTTGTTCATTGCACGTGTCTATAAAAGCTTGTTTAACTAATTAAATATTTCTTCGCTTGCAGATTTATAACGGAACGCTGGCTGGCGATGGGTGTTACACGAAAGTCTACGTGCCCGATGTGTTTCTTATGTCCATTATACTTTTTTTGGGGACGTTTGTAATATCCGTAATATTAAAGGACTTTAAGAACTCACTGTTTTTCCCATCTAAGGTAGGTACGCTTACTCCGAAAAATATTCTCTAAATGGCCTGACGAAAAAGTGGCAAAGAATAATATCATCATCATCATCATCATTACAGCCGTTCGACGTCCACTGCTGAACATGGCCTCCCCCGCAGACAGAAAGAATAATATGGTTCTTGCAAATTCTACTCATAGCTTTTCTCAATTGGAGATATGAGCAAATCAATAAGTCAAGCAACCGAATAGTCAAATACCAGAATCTTGTAGTTATTAAACATAACTATTTCAAAATCTTCAATCGTCTTTTTTTTTCAGGTCAGACAAATCATCAGCGATTTTTCAGTAATCATTGCAATTTTATCCATGTCCTTCTTGGACTACAAAGTCGGAGTAAAGACCCCGAAACTTGAAGTGCCATCAGAATTCAAACCGACACTACCAGGCAGAAACTGGGTGATCACGCCTTTTAGCGGCAATCCTATCTGGTCAGCTTTAGTGGCCTTACTACCAGCTCTACTGGGGACGATCCTGATCTTTATGGACCAGCAAATAACGGCCGTAATCGTGAACAGGAAAGAGAACAAGTTGAAGAAGGGCTGTGGATATCATTTGGATCTGTTCGTGCTGGCGATTTTGATCCAGATTTGCTCAGTTATGGGTCTTCCATGGTTCGTAGCAGCGACTGTTTTGAGCATTAATCATGTAAACTCTTTGAAAGTAGAGTCAGAATGTGCTGCTCCTGGCGAAAAGCCTCAGTTTTTGGGGGTTAGAGAGCAAAGAGTCACCCATATTCTGATATTCTTAATGATTGGGTTCTCGGTTATCCTCACGCCAGTTCTAAGCCACATTCCAATGCCAGTTCTATTTGGTGTTTTCCTGTACATGGGAGTAGCTTCATTGAAGGGTCTTCAGTTTTTCGACAGGATTTTGATAATGTTCATGCCACAAAAGTATCAGCCGGATCACATGTTTTTGAGACAGGTAAGTTGCCTGCTATTCAAGTTTATTTTGGCTTTTAAAGAGATCGCGCCAAGCTATCAGTAATCACTGCCATAGATGTGACATCCCTCAATTGAAAGGGCTCATGAACCGGGTGAGGAATCACGTACGGGCCCCGTACCATCAACTGCTATTTTGCTTAGGCGATGACATAATTTAAAAGTCTCAAATATTTAAGGATCAAATTCGTATAAAATAGTGCATACACACTTGCATTTGAATAACAATAAGACCTTCCTAGTGCTGATTTTGTTACTGATTTCAGGTGCCAATTCGTCGAGTCCACATATTTACAGCAATCCAGCTAACTTGCTTGGTCTGTCTCTGGGTGATAAAGTCTTTCTCATCAACCTCAATCCTCTTCCCTCTAATGCTGGTGGTGATGATCGGGATACGGAAGGCTCTGGATCTCTTCTTCACGAGAAGAGAAATGAAGATATTGGATGACGTTATGCCTGAGATTACGCGACGGAGTGAAGACGACCTGCGGGAGCTGGGAGATGCTGAGGTGGGATGGCATGCGAAACTCTTGCGCTTCTGCCGGATCTAACTCATTGTCATCCTGTCCTTGTTGACTTTGTAATAAATCTGTGTTATGTTCGTTACTTTTTGTTTCTCTAAACCTCCTGTCGCTGGTTATTTTATATTTTGGGGAAGCTCTGAACAGATCTTTGCATCACTACAAAAGTACACTACTTTGCTCTTTTCGTTTCCTTGGTTAATTTTATCTAAATTTGGGTATGAAGTTCTGAAATATCTTTAATGTGACCATTTAGAAAGAACAATATAAAAGCTGTTTAGATTCGTTCCAGAGTTTTAGCAGGTTCAATGGAATATCACACGGTGGTCATTTTCCTTTTCCTCTCTCTCATTCATCCCATTCCTTCAGATCAGTTCATTTGTTGTTCCTTTTCAATCGGTAAGTTCACAAATTACATTACCACTGTTACTTTGAACTTTTTTATGCGATTAGATTGAATGACAGTTGTTTTATAGGAAACCACAAAGAGTAACCCCCCGGCTTACCGAGATAACCTTCAGATTCCGTTGATAAACGGCAACATAATGAATATACCGTTAGCTTCGATAAACATATCGGAGGAGGTTAACAAGACAGGAATATGGAAGCAAGTAAATAATAGCAATAAGATGAAGAATGGAATAAAGTCAAAGTCGGGGAAGAAAAGGTAAGTTCGACAGTAACATAATGTGTATGGTTTTGTACGGCCTCAGTAACTAATACACTAAGCTTTACAAGAGTCCAGAACCTATTCCAGACAACAGTTGACAATAACTGATCAAGGGAAGATTTGTGCTTGTTTATATGTATTTAACTTTACCCATTTGTTAAAGTTTCAATGACTTCGTAGTTCAAGTAATATTGTATATTAGTAAGAACAAGCTAAAGATGCAGTTTTTAATTTAAGTTTATCTTAGGACTCCACCTAGGAGTAGGTATATGCCTCAACGATCTTCAAAACTAACCTACTAGACATCGCGATCTCAGTTCGGGGCGAATCACTAGATTATAGCAACTGGACCAGCAGTTGCTAGTAGCCAACTAAGAACATTTAGTAGCATTTTCATGAATTCTAGGCAGGTACTATTTGCGGAAAATCGGCCAAGGAGAATTTGATCTGAAATTCTGAATTCGTAACTTTAAACTTTTTTTCAGCAACAAACACAAGAAGATAATCCTTTCGAAAAACGCACAAACCGAAATTGAAAGGAGACTGTCCACAATGGACGAGGTGGAAGAAGACGATTCTCTGAAGGTTGTTGACTCTAAATTTTGAGAATGACACTATTTGCTAGTCACGTGGATGTCATCGCACTACTCGACTCACTAGTCAAAAAAATGTCATCGCATGGGGCATGAAATGCATGTGTCCCCATAGAATTTTGGTATATTTATGTTAATTTTAAATCTAAATAATATGCATATAATGTTTTTCATGTCATGTAGATCACCGCTATGATGTACCTACACAGTCATGTTTAGAAGTCCTAACGTATAAAATTGTAAATACTATAGCGAATAGAGCGAGTAAACTTATGAAATAGGTATGTATTTAATTAATTTGCTCAATGTGTAGGTACCTTTTAAATCACCTATATGTCCACTTATGCACTTTTATGTCAATGGCCCGTATTCCACAACTAAACATAATGTATCATACAACTTTTGATAATTTTTGGATTATCACATATCTGTAACAAAAAATAATTTAAAACTCTGTTTTCCACGTAATCTTACAGGCGTAAACGCCGCATAAAAGCGCATTCTTATTTCAACTTAAAATTAATGACAATAAGGCAAAAATTTGAAAGTGCACGCTTCGAGACTACTAAGAGGGGGTCGGAAAACAGCGCCAAAAGAAAACTACTTGCCTTTTTCAGTTCAGTAATTTTAGTTCTGGAATACAGACAACGAAACATGAACCTACCTATAAAATTTACATTACCTATAGGTATATTTTATGTAATGTTTATTTTGTATCAATCATGCATGTTTCTGCTATAGGCACTGTTCCTATCTATAGATACATGCATGTCTCAGCACATTTCAAATGTTCAGTATTTTATAGGATACCGGGCATATTTGTAAAAATTGCGTTCCAATTAGTTCCTATTTTTATCATTGTTGAGACGCTTGTATAGTATTAAAACGCCAATTTTATAATTTTATGAAATTGTGTGAATTTGTCCTCTGAATGTTCACAGAGCGACCTCGTGAGGCGAAAGGAGTCGTGGAGTGGGAAAAAGTGTGATTCTAGGAAAAGTAGCTCTTCTGCTGAAACTTCGGTCTAATTTAACTTACTACATATTTTATTTAAAATCAATGTCTTGTAAATTTATTATAGTATATATTCATATGCTGATAATCCATTGGATAGTATGTATGAAAAGATATTATGTTTTATTGTCTCGTCTGTAACACTGTGTAGAATATGTAGATAGCCGTTATTAATAGGGATATTTTTCATACACAAATTAGTTATGTTATCTTTATAAGGGTTTTAAATGTATGACAAAAAGTAATTCAAACACCGCTACAAATTTGATACCGTAATGAACATTCTCCTTTATTACCTTTGTCATAATATTGTAGGTATGAATGAAATGACACCCGCGCGTTGGCTCATATTTTTTTCACACGAGTTTTGAACGACTTTTGTAGGAACTTTGCCAATTTTGTAACAGAATGAAAAAAGTAGATAGTTCTAACTCTCTCTGTTTTTATTCTGACTTATATGACTTATAGACTTATGGATTATCCAGCGTATGAAGAGTGCAAATATTCCTTACCGTAACTTTGAGATTTAAAGTTTTTCATAGTATGAATGAAACATTTAATATTGTTGTAGTACTAAGCTGATATGATGTAGGTAAATTGGCACAAATAAACATGAAAAACACCTGTATCTTTACTAGGTACCTTTATCTAACTTTAGTTACTTACCTACTCAATAAATAAGTTTTGAAAACATTTTAACATAGATAGGTACCTAGAGATATCGTCTAATCTAGGTAACTCCCCTCCACTGTAGCGAACATTGACATTATACAAGCGTAGGTAAACACAGTGGAGTTCCGTTTTGATTTCGACTAATAGTTAGTTTAAAAGTAATTAATTTCAAATTACAATGCAAACGAAGTGCCAATAGATAAACATTAAACACCAATATAAGTAGATATTTGTAGGTAAATTTTGTGTCCGCTACCTATAGATTGGAGTAACTATCTACCGATAGTAAACAAAGTGTTATGTACTTAGGTTTCACCTAGTTAGTCCTGGTTTTCTATCGCTATTATGATTGTTTCGCAAAAGAAAGGTAGACTAGATACCTAAGTACTTAATTCGTTTTAAATATTAGTTTTATTGTTACCTATATTCTCGACATTGTTGTAAAATTTGATATCTTAATCCTTAACTTCAAGTTGATTCATAAAATGTTTTTCCGACTTTTGGAAATTCAAAATTTTTCATTGAAAAAACTCTCTATGCATAGGCTGTGTAGGTAGATACGTTTAATAATTTCTGATAAAGATGATAAAAATACTATATACCATATACAGCTAATTTGAAAAAGAACGGGAAAAATCTGAAGAAAATAAATTTGAATATTTTGATATTTTTATCCTACTAATATTCTTCCATATTGTTGATAGCCCTCCCTTTCGGTTTCGGGGTGGTATACGCATTATGAATCACCTTGTATAAACAAGTAGTATAAATGTGTGATTTTAGGTATTTTTATAAGTATTTTTATGTACTTTACGTACCTTCGAATCATTAGATACTTCCCATAATAACCAATAGGTATTATTACTTACATACGATAGTAATATTACCTACAATCAATAGTAATTTTGTCAATTTGATATCTATTCAAGTCTAGAATTATTAATAAGTTGATAAATATAGCTTAGACAAATAGTGATTTAGTGTGTAGGTAATTAGGTATGTTTGTTCTATGTACCTAGTTTTAAGCATTTACCTCCCCTTATTCATAATCAATCACTAACTGTATCTTTTTAAACAGTAGGTTAGGTACCGAAACAAAAGAGGCGTTGATGAGTGATTGCGAATAAGGGGGTTATTAGTTTTACCCAATGAGAATGTTGAATGAATTTGTATCGATTTTGGAAGTATTTGTGTGTTATGAAATAAACCTGTTTTTATAAATGTGCCAGTAATATTTTATTATATTTAAAATTATCTAACTCACAATTAGTTTTAAACAGTTTCCGTTCTTCGCTCGTTTCCTAATGTCGCATAATCCTACTAATATTAGAAATGCGAAAGTTTGTGAGGATGTTTGGATATTTGTGGTTCAATCACGAGTTGTGACTGGATATCATTCCAGAGAACCATAAAGCATAAAGATCACTAGGCCAATACACGCCAAAAAGGTAAACACAAAATAAAAAGTTACTTAATTTAAACAATATGTACCCATCTACCAAAATCTCCAGACTAAACAGTAGGTATCTTTTTCTATGATAGAAAGAAAGTGCTACTACAAAAAAAAGCAAGCAAGAAAAGAGAAGCTTTAGCAACCATTTTATAAGAGTTACGCATCTGTTTCGTGTATTTTATCTCATGGTTACCACCACTCACGGGCCGATATTTTATTACCGTAGGCGCACTTTATCAAATGATGCTGGATTCGCTTAGTTGAGTGCATCTTTTGATAACATTTTCTGAGGCGAGGTAGAGTCAGTTTTGTTCTTGAATTTTGGAGCTTTCAGCATTTATAACACATATATATTTTTATATTTAGAACATAGGGTTGGCAAAATAATGCATATAATGCCGTGCATCTAATTTTAAGGGCAACACTGAAGAAATAATTTTAGGCCTTTAGAGAACGCCTAGAACGCCTCCAAGATTATAGTCTGGAGTAGCCTAAAGGTTACTTTTTATGTCGATATCACGAGAGCGAAGCCGCTGGCGGAAGCTAGTATAATATGTACGAATAATTTCATATACGGTGGTAAGTGGTACCTCGCCACTACGCCGCGCCGCACCGCGGTTTGCGCCCATACAACACGCTTCATACAAATTATGCCAGTAGACGTATATCAATCTAGTGAAACTGATAAGTGGTTCGGGCCAAAATAGAACCTTCCCTTTTAGCTTTGCCGGAGACGGGTAAAAAGGACCAATGGCGGGGAAAGACGGGTGTGGAAAGACGAAGAAATACAAAAATCAAGTTACGAACAAAAAATAACATTTTAATCTCTAGTTGTCTTACGGAATAACAATAAATAAATAAAGACTACGGCGTTCAGTTTTTCTTCTTCTTCTGGTCGGGAAGAAGACCCATGTCTTCTTGGTGTTTCCTGATGAGTTGTTCCTGGATATCGGGCAGGCATGGAGAGTAGCGGCTGTACTCCATGCTGAACTCACCCTTACCTTGCGTCATTGACCTGCAAAGAACAAGAAAAAAAATAGGCTGACGACTTTTTAAGATCTCTCCGAACATTTCGCACATGCTCAATTTTTTTTATGAAGCTTCCGCCTGTGGCATCGCTGGCGTGGTACCTACAAAAGTAGCCTATTTGCTATTCTAGGTAAAGAACTCTTTATATTCCAAGTTTCAACGAAATCGGTTGAGCCGTTACGGCGTGATTGAATAACAAAAATCCAAACATATAAACATCCAAACATCCTCACAAACTTTCGCATTTATAATATTAGTAGGATAGTAGGATTCCATACGTATCTAATATGTTACAAAAACATCAGCTTTCAACTTGTTTATGAGGCCAATACCAAGACTCAGTGCCAGAAAGTATTATTAGATTATTCTCAGTGTTGGAAGGGTCTCTCTTTCTCTCTTCTTCTTAACTCTTTGGGGGACTGATGGACATAGGCCTTGACCGTGACATCCCCCAAAGAGTTCCATGACGAACGGTCTTGAGCCTTTTCCATCCACCGAATTCCCGCAACTTCCACTATGTCGTCGGTCCATCGGGTGGGGGCTTTCCATGGTCTACGAGTAAAATCTATGTCATCGGTCTATGTTCATCAGTGGACTTCTACAGGATGATGATGACATAATCTTACCTCAGTTCACCGGCGTATCCGAACATATTATTGAGCGGCACCTCAGCGTATATCGTGGTCCAACCCTCAGCGCCCTCAGTGCCCGTGATGATGCCCCCGCGTTTGTTCAGCTGCCCGATCACAGTGCCGTGGAACTCCTCGGGCAGTACCACTTCTACGAACATCACTGGCTCGAGGATCTGCCATGCGCCGTCGTCGAATACTGAAAAATAAAAAAAAGAATAATATAGGCGATGGAGTCTTTTACTCATAGTCTTGAGAGTATTTCGAGTCTTAGAATATTTAGTGATTAAACGAACTAAGTGAAGTTCTATCATGAAATCGCTAAAAAGTGGCAATATAATATGACTTTAAATACTTTGAGGACTCTAAACACTCTAAAGACCTTAATTATACTTCGTACGTCGTCTGCATATTAGTAACCTGTAAGAGAAATCATATTAATTAGGTACTTTAGGTGCTGTGACGACAGCAAACATTTTATGTCGAGGCTGAAAAGCAGCGTAGCTGAGACCTCGATCATTTCACCTGTCTACCTACATACCAAAACTTGGTTTTCTGTAATTATTGTATCTTTATTATATATATAACTGTGTGTATATTTATAACTGTGTGTAGGAATTCTTGGTGAATAAATGCCCTTTTATTTTATTTATTTACTTTAGGTACAGAATGTATTATCTCCTACGTGCCACCACTCATCAGTGTAAATGAGTTTATTTTTTTGTACTGATTAATATGTTAACAGTTTTACACTCTAACCTCGTTACTCGTAACTAGCTTTCGCTCGAGGCTTCGCTCGCGTGCTAACTTCGAGAGTAAAAAGTAGCCTATGCGCTATTCTAGACTATAATATATCTATGTACGCAATAACCTATTATTATTATTTTTTAAATTCCTTTTAACCGACTTCAAAAAGGAGAAGGTTCTCAAGTCGGCTGTATTTTTTCTTTTAACGTTCGTGAGGTCACCCGCACTTAGGCCCCATCTGAAAACCAGCGCCGCTTCACACCATCGGTGTGGACCGGCACCTATGCTGAGATGGGACCTATTTGGCGCACAACCACGCAGAGGGGACTATGTCTTGGGACAATGGTACCTACCTATCTGACGTACATAGATTGTTCCTTAAGTCCCACTTCACAACTGTTTATACTTAGGTAGGTAGGTACCTACCTAATTTTATTGTATTATTGTTCTTTTCTGTGTTTTTATGTGTCAAATAAATAATCATTATATTCTATTCATTTTGAAGCCATAAAATTAGTAATTTGAAATTAGAAATAAAATAAATAAAAATAATATTAAAAACATTTAAAAAAATATTTCATTTCCCAATAAATTTTAAAAGTTATAAACGGAGCATCCTATAAGTCGTAAGCGCACTCACTAACGCGTAGCGATAGTAATTCATACTAACACCACTGCATTGGCTATTATGCTTCCACTCACCTCACATGACGGGTTTTATTTTTGCTGTGCCTATGCACTAGGTACATACTTTTAGCTGTTCTGTGACGGTGTTATCTTTACATGCGCTCGCTCTTCATAGAAAATAAGTAAAGATTGTTTAAAATTTTTCTTACATTTAATATCGAGAACCTAATGTCTAGACAAACCTAACATAGGTTTTAAGACATTTACTACCATTCATTTGTATTCCTTTTGTGTAATAAATAAATATAAAATATATATAGTAGAATTGGGGGCAAGTTTTCGCAGTAACCATGACAACTAACCTTCTTTGACAGCGCCCTTAGCGGCTAAGAAGAATGCCAATTCGCTGGAGTCCACAATGTGATGCGCTCCGTCTTGTAGCCTGAACTTGACTCCTGAAATCTTGTGCCCGGTGAGGTAACCCTTCTGACAGGTGTCAATGAACCCGCGCTCTACGCCGGGAACAAACTGCTTGGGTATGTTGGTTCCAACCGTCTCATCAACGAATTCAAGCACTGGAAATGAAAACAAAATAAAACAAATTAAAGAAATTTATATAAAAGGTCTGAATCTATGAATGATATCTTCTATTTTATTCTACACTCAATTGGCAAAAATCAGTTGAAAATTTTTCATTGAAAAATTCGATGCAAAAACTGCTGTTTTGGGGTTAATTCAGTTCAAACTCAACTATTCAGCTGTTTGAAATGATGTTTTTTCTTGATGACGAACTTCTCGTACGTTTATTAAATAAATAAATAGTTTATTCATCAGATTAAATATAAATAAATATTCCGGACATACAGTGGTGGTCATCTAATTAGAAACACCTACCTGGGTTTATATTTTTATTGCAAATTCCCTTTCGAACTAATTTTTAACGTATCATTGAGTGTTCCTACGTATTAAAATCGATGTATCCGATATTATATTGCATTGTTATACCATTTTAATAACAGAAAACAACGGTTGTTTTTCTAAAACTGAAAGTTATATTAATAACAAAATAAAAAACGAGATACAAACCGGACAACTAATTAGAAACACCAAAAAAATCATTACTTAAATCATTTTTTATTAGAACAAAACCGCAATAGTTTTGAAAAATACTAAAAATACTACATCCTTAAACAATTAGTATTTGGTAGGGTAGCCTTTATTATCAATAACAGCTTTGCAGCGACGCGGCATTGATTCAATCAATTTATAACAAGTTTCTACATGAATACTTCTCCAAGCGTCTTCAAATGCACTGTTAAGTCCATGAATATTAGTAACGTGTTTCTGCGACAGGTTGGTCTTTATAGTGTGCCACAAATTTTCTATGGGATTTAAATCCGGACTATTGGCAGGCCACTCTAATACTGTCACGGATTGTTCTGTAAGAAACGCTTTAACGCTGCGTGCTGTGTGCTTTGGGTCGTTGTCATGCTGAAATATCCAAGTTACTGGCAAATTTTCCTCGGAATATGGAATCATTGTCTCTTCCAAGATCTTTTTGTATTGATATTGATCCATTTGCCCTTCAATCTTTCTCACGGGATCAATCCCGTACCCTGAGAAACATCCCCACGCCATAACATTTCCACCACCGTGCTTAACTGTCTTTTTAGTGTACTTGTTATTCAAAGCCTCGTTTATTGGTCGTCGTACATATCGTTTTCCATCGGAATTAATCAAATTAATTTTAGTTTCATCTGAAAACAAAACTTTTTTCCATTGATGAATAGTCCAACTGCCATATTTGCGAGCGAATGCTAGACGATTTTCTTTATGTTGCCTGGTTAGTAGTGGTACTTTTCTAGCGATCCTTCCTAACAATTTTCCTTCAACCAACCGTCTACGAACTAGTTTAGTGGACACGTGTCGAGGATCGTCTTCTGAAAATACCTCTTTTCTTATAACATTGGATCCTTTAAAGGGGTCCGCCTTAGCTAATCGAAGCATAAGCCTGTCTTCTGGAACTGTAGTCTTCCTGGGACGAAGTTTTCTTGGCACGTTATCTGATGTTCCGTGTAGTTTGAAATGTGCGAGGGCGTTAAATATCATCTTTACGGAACATTCCAAATAATCGGCGATCTTTCTGTAACTCCATTTTTGTTTTAAATGAAAATTCACTATAATTTTTCTCGTTGCTGCATCACAGCTCTTATTTTTACCCATTTTTAATAAAACAACAATAAATAGTAACTTTTCGTAATGAGTTAGAAATGGCGGCAATATTTACAAGGTGATTGACAATTGTATTTCAGTTTAAAAAATCAAATTTTGAACCAAGTCATACAATGTTTCTAATTAGTTGTCCATTCTGCCAGTCCTAACGATATTGATACTTTTTGTTTCACTGATATTTATTTTTATTGTCGTCTTGGTTGTCAAATATTATTGCTTGTAATTAAACTAGAGATATTAAAGTACATTGTAAAGTAGTGAAAAAAAATTTACCTCCTATTAAATGCTATAATAATGTTAGTTACTTTATAAAAATGTCAGGTGACTAGGTGTTTCTAATTAGATGACCACCACTGTATCACACACGGTCAACTGATCCCAAACTAGGCATAGCCTGTACTATGGGTACCAGAGACTGATATACATAATAGATATATATTTAACACCCAGATACAGAACAAACATCTGTGTTAGTCACAAATGTTTGTCCAGTGCGGGAATCGAACCCGCGACCTCTAGCGCAGAAGGCAGAGTTACTACCGACTGAGCTATGAGGCCAGCCAAATTGATAGCCAGATTGATAAGGTACACAAAAATTTACAGGTTAATGGTCATTTTTACAAATAGGTAGATATTACATAGGAGCCTGAACTAGGTAATCTTGTGTTTCAGGCGAGAAGAACACATTTAATTATAAAATTATCAAAAAATCACTAATACTAATGACTTATAAAGATAATAAAAATACCAAAAACAGATAATTTGAAAAGTTCGGGAAAAAATTTGAATTTACTAGTTTTTTTCCTTTTAGTTCATAGATAAGCCCCTTTTGGGACAGTATACATATTATTATGATTCAGGTTGTCTATATCTAAAAAATCTATTGATGTGCGTTAGTCTCGCAAAAAATCTAATACTTGGCTCGGCAAATATTCACATCGGCTCGACCGATGTGAATATTTATTTGTTGTTTTTTGTTCTACTCAATAATGGAGTGGTTCAGGAGTACCACGCAAGCGAAGACGCGGGCGCAAGCTAGTATAATATAGCTTCTTAATTCCTGTGGACTATACTAAGGTAAGTTAAAAAATGTGATAACAAATTACTTGTGTTCTGCTGTGGGGGTAACGGCTCCATGACACCCGATACTCTGGCGAACTGACCGGCACCGCCCGACTGCTTCTTGTGGAGGTAGTCGAATGAACATGGCGACATCATCGTCTCTCTGGAAATAGTCAATTTTTTTCATTGAAATTGTATCAAGGTATATTATAATAAGTTGGTTCGAAACCTGTCATGCACCAATGGATTTTCCATTCGGAAAATTCTCTCAAACGGTGAAGAAAAACATCGTGAGGAAACCGGCATGTCCTAGAACCTAAAAATTCGAAGACATGTGACATGTGCAGGAAAGGAGCCTCCTAGAGGCTCCCCTTAGAGCCCTACACAGATCATAGGCCCTTTTCAAGGCCACCATACCTAAACCTGGTCACTGACCTAATACAGGAATGACCAAGACAGAATCAGTGACACGCCCGAAGCAAGGGGCTACACCCAATTGGCAATAAAGTTTGTTCAATGACTTTCGGAAATACAACAATTTATCATTATGAAAAAATTCAATATGTTTTCATTATCAAGAATTGCAAGCAATCAATCGCGTGGTAAAGAATGTAAACACGACCAGAGAGACGAGATGAGAGACAACGTCGTGGACCCCGCCGGCGGGGTCTTTGGAGTATTAAATCAATGTTTTGAAGTCTTACCTGAAAGCAACTTTAGGCTTGCCTAGCTCAACGGGACAGTTATATTCCCTCTCCATCCTCTGCGCGTAGATTTCTAAATGCAGCTCTCCCATACCAGAGACGATAGTCTCTTTGTTGTCTCCGTCGTAACGGAACTGGAATGTCGGGTCTTCTTTGGTGAATCTGTTAATAGTTTAAGATACTTAGTGAATTTAACGGGGCATAGGTTTTGTCCACCATGTATCCTACTAATATTATAAAGACGAAAGTTTGTGAGGATGTTTGGATGTTTCGGTGTTTATCATTTAATCACGCCGTAACGGCTCGACCGATTTTGATGAAGCTTGGAATATAATGAGTTCTTTACCTAGAATATCATATAGGTTCCTTTTTATGTAGTTACCACGCGAGCGGGCGTAAGCTAGTATGAAATAAAAATGAAGATAATTTTTGTTTCTGAATATAGAGATTACAGGTAGTATGATTCATCTTAGATCAAATAATAAGCCGTGTTGGCCTAGTGGGAGGTACCTCGAATTTCGATTCGAAGGCCGTGGCTTCAAATCAAGGTCAATGAGTTTCATAACGGTGCAGGAAAACAACGAGCTCCGTATTCGCAAAGCGAATAAGTTCGATAATAAAGGTAAAAACAACGTAAGGAATCCAGCGGCTTAGTCAGCTTCGCACGACTTGACCATAAATTTCCTGTAACGCGTAACAGGAAATTCATGTCACAAATTCAATTCAGCCTACTGGCTGGAAGGATGGTATAGGTGCTGGAAAAGCCTACTCCATCTTAACATGTCCCAGGCACTACAGCGACAAGTAAGTGCAAAGTTCAACCTGACGCTCTATAAATTTAGAATAGATGTAAGGACTTACTCACCTAGCAACAGCTTTAGAAAAGTTATCGCGGTCCTTATTATTCTTCGGCTTAATAGCCATCGATACAACGGGATCTGGTACATGTATTGACTCCAACGATAGCTCTAGCTTGCTATCATTGACGAAGGTATCCCCAGACGCGCAATCTACGCCGAATAAAGCGAAGATATCGCCGGCTAGTACCTCTGTGACTTCCTCCATGTTGTTGGAGTGCATGCGGACTAGGCGGGATACTTTTACCTGAAAAATGTAAGAGAAACAGGTCAAAACAGAAATTGCTGTGTTCAGTTAAAGGTCTATGGGGAAATAAAGCGATTTGAGATGGTATGTATTTATCAATCCATATTGAGAGATCACATTGTTTAAAAATGATTGATGATGATTGATTGATAATTTTTTTTTGATCTTGAGCTATGAAGTTGATGCATGCAATAGCTAGTTATGAATTAAGTATCAACTGTACCTTTTTACTGGTTCTAGCATTGAAGATATTGTCCCCTCTCTTTAGTATCCCCTGATAACACCTCAGATACGTCAGTTGTCCGAACTTGCTCAATTCTAACTTAAACGCTAAACCAACAAATGGTTTCTTCCCATCCCTAGCCGAATCCATTATTATAGTCTGAGCATCTCCATCTTTGGTCTCATTTATTAAAGCGGTATTTTCTACTTCACCTGGATGGGGCAGGTATTCTAATACTGCATCGAGTAAAGGTTGGACACCTTTGTTTTTTAAAGCAGTTCCTACAAACACGGGTGTGAAAGTGCGCTTCAGTGTGGTACGGCGGACGGCTTGTTTTATGTCGGTTACCGTTGGAGCTTTTTCTTCAAGGAACAGTTCTCCTAAAAGAGATGGACAGAATATTAGATTAAATTACTCTTAACTCTTAACTCTAGATTAATTTCATTGCCATTACACTTACACAATTACACCACAGCTGCCTCAATCATAATTATTACAATTTGTTTTCCAGTAATCACTTTATTTTTCACTAGCTTCCGCCCACGGCTTCGCTTGCGTGGTACCTCGGTAAAAAGCCTAGCCTATATGCTATTCTAGGTAAATAACTCTATCTATTCCAAGTTTAATCGAAATCAGTTTGGCCGTTAAGGCGTGATTGAACCACAAACATCCAAACATCCTCAAACTTTCGCATTTATAATATACTAGCTTTCGTCCGCGGCTACGCTTATGTGGTGCCTAGGAAGATAAACAAGTCTATAAACTATCTCTGTGCCCAATTTCATGCAAATCCGTTTCCGGCTGTTTGAGCGTGATTGAACCACAAACATCCAAACATCCTCACAAACCTTCGCATTTATAATATTAGTAGGATAGGATTGACTCACCTAAAGACTCATCCACATTAGACAGATGCTCAATCAGCTCATGTCTCTTCTCTTGAACTTCAGATCTATAGTCCTTTGGTACTTCATCATACCTAATCTTATCACCATAATCTCCTTCAAAGTATATAGCTCTCTCTTCAATTAGGTCCAAAATTCCTTGGCACTCTTTTTCTAGTCCAATTGGTATTTGGACGAAGGCGGCATTGTGATTCATTTTAGAACGCATTTGTTTTAGGACTCTGAAAGAAGACAGTAAGTTTGATATAAATCCTGATGATCTGAATCTACCTCTATCTGAGCTACCTATTTAAGGTTATGCCACATGACCTGCAAATTGCTATTTCAATTACATTTAATTGAGACAGATTTAACTGACTTTTTCTTGGCCTTTAATAATATTAATATAAATAAATTTTATTTCAGGTAACTTAAGAATAGTAAATGTGCATCTCAAAAGGGTTTCTTTCGTGCACATGTTGTTTGTGCTGGGTCTGTAACATAAATACTTAAGACTTTGGAATAAACTTCCGTATAATATCAAAAAAGTTGACTCCAAAGATTCATTTAAACGATTAACTCGTGAACATTTCCTTAAGAACATCTAGCATCTACACTACATGTTAATAAAACACTGTTTAGTACTATCTGTTAATCTATTGCAGTGTATTATATATTTAAATATATATATATTCATATTTAAATATAGTGTATGGTTATGTATTGTATAGTTTTTAGTTAAGTTAAACAATCTGTCGCACGCCAACCTCTTGTATCTACCCAATCAGGCTGGCTGGTAGATAATGCCTTGGCATTAAGCCCACCTTTTGAACATTGTCTTTTGTGTGCATTAAAGATTAAATAAATAAATAATGCAGCTAAAAAGTGCAATATATTGAGAGAAGCATACCTAAAAGTGGCACTCTAAAACTGAACATCAGATCATGAGATTAGTGGTCAGTGCATATTAAACTCTTAGGTGCATTTTATTTTCTTACCTGCCAGGATTAGACCCCATTCTATCCAGCTTGTTGATAAACGCCAAGCATGGCACATTGTAACGTTTCATCTGCCTGTTTACTGTTAACGTTTGACTCTGCACACCGCCCACAGCACAAAGCACTAAAACTGCTCCATCCAAGACCCTCAAAGCACGTTCGACTTCTACAGTGAAGTCAACGTGACCTGGCGTGTCGATGATGTTTATGTTGTGGTCTTTCCAGATTGAGTATGTGGCAGCTGATTGGATGGTGATGCCTCTTTGTCGCTCGAGTTCCATAGAGTCCATTACAGCTCCTACATTGTCTTTTCCTTTTACCTGTAATATGGTGTAGTGGTAGCTGAGAGTGGTTATTTTAAAAGTTTTTTTTTATTAAAAACTCTCAGAATGGACATACCTCATGCATCTGGTCTATTCTTCCAGTGTAGAACAATATTCGCTCTGTCAGTGTGGTCTTGCCAGAGTCTATGTGGGCTGATATTCCAATATTTCTGATCTTTTCAAGTGATATATGATCACCAAACTTTGTGTGTGAGGAGTAATTCTGAAATACAGTATCATACAATTTATTTAGTGGTTAGGTAGCATATTCAGACTAGTAAGTACTACTAGTTCAGGACGTCTGATCGAAGCGACGCGTGACCCGAGAGCTGGCTCTTATTAGGCCCAGCGAATTAGCATTGCCATCCAGCGTGGCAATTCAGCCAGCGTCTTGGGGACGCTTCCAACTGGTAGTGATCTGGATCAGTTGAGCTATCTATAAATCATTTGTAATGGTCTTTAGATGGCTCAACTGTTTCTTGTGTATTTTGTAAATATTAACTTGTATTAGTTTTAAGTTTCTTTCTGTTAATAAAGTAAGTACCTAAGATTAGAACCTATGTTTCATCATCATCATTTTAGCAGTGGGAAATCCAGTGCTGAATGTGGCCTCCCCCACAGATTTTCAGAGTGTCTGCTTATCATATGGGAGAACATTGGCCATACTCACCACGCTGGGCACGCGGGTTAGCGAGCGCAGTAAGAGCTATCGTTGCTATACTTAGGGTAGGTGCTGCCTATCCCCTAGTTTTTTCCCCTTAGTCGCCTCTTACGACATCCATGGGTAAGATATGGAAGGGCCTATTCTTCGGCCGAGCTTTTCAAGCTCTATAATTCAGCGTTAAGGTGTTATTACGTAAAATACCAGACCTAATTACCTATAGATATTACACAAAATATTATAAATCAAATAGTTACCTACGCACCTGGATTTGAAATATACTTGATTTACTTGCATTCTTTAATATATTGGCGACTCGTAACATGTTGGCTAGGGTCATTATACACTTAAAAAACAAAAATATCACAGAAAAATATAAGTAATTTAGTGTTCGGAATATGTATTTTAGGTTAGATTTTCACGACCAAACAAAATCTTCTTTCTTTTGGTCGGTCGGTCGCTCATTTTTAGCTTACTGTCAGAATATAGAAAGAAATTACATTTGACAGTGACAACTAACGGATTCTGAGGTTAGTGTCACAATCCTATTCACAACCAAGCAAATAGAAAATTGGAAAACTTTGTCAAAAATTGAAACAATTACTCAGACGTAAAAACATGCTACTTTAATATTTACATCTACATCCTATTCTATCTTATCATATTATCCTACTAATATAAATGCGAAAGTTTGTGAGGATGTTTGATTAAATAAAATGGATGTTTGTTTTGTTGTTCAATCACGCCGTAACGGCTGAACCGCTTTAATTGAAACTCGATATAGAATAGATAAAGTTCTTTACATTATAATAGTTTAACTAGGCAACTTTTTAGGTAGGTACCACGCGAGCGATGCCACGAGCGGAAGCTAGTAATATTTCTATAGCTTCCGCCATTATTATATGGCTAAAAAATGTCACTGACTGACTTGATTGATTGTGAGTGAATAGGAGGTAGCATTGTCTTACACCATAGACTTCCAAATGTAGCATGAAGTGTTTTCCTCGGTTCTGTTGGCAGTATTGATTGAGCATAGACAAACATCAAAAACAGTTTCCTTCGGTTTCTTGTGTACCGTTTTTTTTTTCATCAGTTCAAAAAGAATATGGCCGTGTTGCGGCCGTGTGCGAGTGTAAATATGAGCGGGCACAATAATATCCACAATCAGCTAACAAAATCGTTGGAAAGAATTTTAGAGGACGCCTATCTGAGTGGTGAATTAAAATTGAGTGGACGTAAACTGAGGGAGTTCCCGAAGCCAGTGAAATTCGACTTGAGCGACACAGTTATTGCTGGTAAGTTTTATAAATAAATCTTGCTGATTATCTACGTGGTCTATGTTAGAACTTATATTCGTAGGTACCGGTTTCTCTGATGCTAGATGCAGTTATCATGTTGGAGAGTACTCTTCGTGTCATATTTGTTCATGAGACAACACACCGGTGCTTTTTGAATTCGGCATCGAACCCTCACCGTTGTTTTGCTATCAAATCGATAGCGAAGCGTTCTAGACCGGCTTCTGGATAACTATTACCACTTCATCAGCGAGGAATATGCTTCCAATACATAGGAAAAACGCAGTCGGTTCGTAGTGAAAAATATTTTGAAATAGATTTCAAAGGTCATGACCCGACGGCCTAGCTTAGGTGTTTGTCTGTTTTGATATCTGTTTACCTTTTCGGTTTACCTAGCTTTGTTATTAAATTCATAATAGAATAACAGATCCTTGCAACAGTAACACGCTATGCAAGGCTAAAGCCTTCTTTCTGCTAGTCATTAAAGTGTAAAGATATTGATCTCGGTCTGTTTATTTGAATAAACTAATAATAAATAACGAAATTACACCCAACAGTCACATAAATAGTCCTGACCCCACACTAGGATTCCCTGTGTCGTGGGTATCAAAAACTATGATTTACCAAGATGTGGTACCACAACACCCAGACCAGGAATAAATATTTGCAGTTATTGGAAACATTTGATTTGATTCAATATAAATTAATAATAGAAGGAAATACAATAGTGCTACTATAGATATTATGTTTATTTGCCAGAATTTAAGTTATAATTTAGATCTTAAGCTACTATCAAGTTTAATTACATTCTTCCATACAGGCATGCAAAAGTCATTGTTTAATTTGAAAATTAATAAAATATAAAAAATTGTCACAACAGTAATACATGCCTAAATTATCTTGTAACCACAACCAGTGTTTATTTATAGTTCAGGCTTGTTAAGTCATATTGATTACTAGGTACTGGAGTCAAGTACTAGGAATACTAGTACATATTGTGAATCAGTTCAATGACAAATGATAGTGGTACAATACTGACCACTCCCATTGCTGAACTAGACATACAAAATTCTTAAACTCTTTGTCCTACCCTAAATTAATTTTATTTTTAGTATTTTTTACCATGTGTTATAGAAAATGTTAAGCCTCAAATTTATTTATTTAAAGACGTGGAAGAGCGGAAATGCCTAACACAAGTATTACTTATATACTAAAAATGTGTTTACAACTATGGTTAAAACTATTGCAACTTTTATAGCTGAATAAAACATTTTGTATTTTGTATTTTTTTGTATTGTATGATGAGGGTGGAAACACATAGGTAGTTTGCCTAACCAATACCTATTGCACTCAGTGCTCAATCAGGCATGTTGAAATGTTCACATACAGGCAGCGATGTATCACACTACAAGTTAATGACCTGAATCCATTGCTATCAACATAAATGAATAGAATCGGTTTTGCATCGAATGCACTTGACTTGTAAATTGATAATCAGGTTTGATTTGAGTCTGATGACAAAATTGATGGGTGACCCGGTCTTGTTACAAATAGTGAAAAAACCCATGTGACTGAGAGGGGCTCCTAAAATATAGGCTCAAGGCTGCTAATACCACATGACAGGTTGCGAGCTCATCATCGCTTCGGCGAGGAGTGGACGTCGCTTCACCTAGTCGTATCATAATGATCCTTAATGAATAAATAGGCACTACCTACCTACTCATTTTATTTACGTTGTGTTAGTGACATCGAAGCTTGCTTGGGCTTTGACTCATTGCTGCAAGTCTCATGCCCATCCCAAATCATTCCCCAATCTAGTGAATCTAGCGTCTCTAACTAATGAGAGAGAGGGATAGAACTTACTTAAAAAAGTTAAAAGACACATAATATCATCACATCCATAATCTGCGTTCCTATGCAACAATACCGACATTTTGATTTTGATATAACGAGCGTGGAATTCCTGGCACTGAAATTCGTTTTCTTAAGAAAAAAAGTACTCTGTAACTAACTGCGTAGTGCTTGCGTGTCATCGCTTCTTCTTCAGTGTCATCATCAGTGCGATCTGAACCATCTGAAGGAGGTAGGTAGTGAGATACCAGTTACCTGCTTGACAGTCACTGGTGTACGCTGTGTCACGCTACGGTAGGTACCTACTTGTGACCGCAGGCTTAAAGTCAAAGTCAAAGGTTTTTATTTCAATAAAATCACTAGGAACACTTTGAAACGTCTTAGAAACTAGGTGAAGCTATGCCTGTTCCTCGCGACCAAGCCTAGAAGAATCTAAACTTTTATCCTTTCACTACACTGATTCCTTCACCGACGGTCATTGGCCCTTTTTAGGACCACCATACCATACCTCAACCTGGTCACTGACCTAATACAGGATGACCAAGAACGGATCAGCGACACGACAAGCAAGCAAGCAGGGCGTTCCCACCTCAACCAGGGGACTGTTGTATATTAAACAATACCATAATAACAAAGCAAGGCAGACACGAAAGGACCACTGACGAATTATGGAAAAAGCATATGTTTGGTAAAAAGCCCAGTCGTTCCATAAAGAACTCACACGATGAAACAGACCATGGGATTCTCTCGTGAGAACAAAACAGTGATTGTGCTAACCGCGAGGGAATCGTAATTACCATAACAATTCTTCTACGATAAAGCTATTATGTAATCAAAACGGTCACTCAGTAATTAACAGATTTACTGTGCTGATGTCATTGCCAAGGGCTTGTGAAGCCGTAGATATTCATAAACCTGGGGCATGTTTCTTGAAAGAACAAGCTGTAATTAGGTAGATAGCCGAAAAACAACTTGCCCTACGAGTTTCAGTACAATGCGGCAAACGAAAGTAATTTTGCGGTAAATTTCATATCACAGAGACAGAAAAATTGTTTGATTGATTACGTTACGAAACCTTTTCTCATAAGAAATCGTATCGAATCTCGAAAGCGGCAACCGATGAAAGCAGCAATTTATCTAAAACTCTTATCTACAATCTAGACCGGGGTTTACGTTTCTAGGCGTGTTTTTTCGCGGTATCAATCATACATTTCTCATTTATCAACATCGTTATAAAGCATAGCATTAATTGTAACTAGAAAAGAAAGACGTGAGGATAGAAATTAAAGGTTTTCTAATGAATTTCTTGGTACTCGCTAAGTTGAGCTTTGGTGGGGGTCTTGTACGTTCTGTGTAATAAATTAAAAAGGTATAATAGGGAAAATTGGATTCAGTTTCCCGTATTAAAGGGTAGGTATATCGTCCTATCTATTGATGAGTAAAATTTACCTTGGTGGCTCATATGGATAGATGATGAACTACAGTTTATATAATTTCATACCTCTTATCGACAGGTACTGGTGGCCTACCAGTATACCGCTGATAATAACCGAATGAAATAGTGGAACCCAACCAAGCGAGATATCACATACCATAGCTGATGGTATGTGATGTCTCCCTTGTAAGTCTGTTGTCAGTTATTGCAGGAAAACTACCTTGCTACTTAGAAAGATGCCTACCTAGCTGTTTAGTTTAAAACTGAAACAGTCATTCATTTTGCCAACCAGACTAGACTGCAGGCTCTATATTGGAAGTACCTATAAATAAGCAATGAATAAAGTTTATACGGCAGTCTAAATGGCGACAGGTGCACCGTGCTCGCCCGACCGGCAATCCGGATACAAGGGGGGACGATAACACCACCATTCTGGTTCGCTGCCTGCTAACTGCAAAACAATACAGCATACACTGTATTTACTCGAGAATAGAGAAATGAAAAAGCTTCGCCACACGCTTTACCGTAGCCTCTTGTTATTACCAACCGGTGATAGGCATAACGCAGGTAACAGGTTCGAGTGGGCGGATGTGTGGGAGTCCAAAAAAAGTAAACAAACGCATCGTTATCACTTTTCACTTTAACCGTTCGACAGAGTCTGTGAGAGACCTTCAAAGCTTTTAATAGGGATACTATTATAACACAGCCCTTTTAATTTTCCACTTCATCGCTCCGCTTGCTCTGATGGCCCTTGAACGAAAACGTTAAAATATAATTTACTTTGGTTTAGATTTATGCGTTTAAATATTCGCTTGCGTGCGACTCCATATATTTGACTTTTGGCGAACCATACGCTCCATCATTCCTATTCGACTCACTGTTGCGATTGTTGCCAAGAATACTGATCACAACCCGAGTCGGGTTAGTAGCATTGTCTCTGCAAGTGAAGCGGAGGAGGCAATCGTGTTTTTTATTCAGCCGGTTGATTCTATTGTCATAAATTAGTATGCAGGCACTTCCTCGAAGTCGGGGATGTCTGGCCGTGTCCTTTAAAATTTACATTGGTGTAGGCTTTGTAAAGTTGCTCGGCGGACCGCTGCGGCTGGTCCTCGTTAGAAATTCTGTTGAAAATGTGCTCTGTGGAGAAACGCACATATATTATTTAGGTATCTAACCGTGTTGAAATGCTCGTGAAACGTAACGCGTGTCGTTAAATGTTTTACGTTGTAATTCGAATAACGAGTTGGGAACTAAAAAGAACTTTCGCGCAATAAACAACGGTGTCAAAAAAAAAGGCACTATTACACTATCGAGACACTTTCTTCTGCACGAGAATATCGATTTAGCAAGCGTGCGATCCGCTAATATCGTGGGAAGTTCGTTGATTCCTTTAGGCCGCCAATGCACTTAGCCAATTAAAATGTGCGGTCTAGCTAAGATTGTTTGAATTTACAAAAGGTACCATCTCTTAGACACATTCAAACTATTTTCCTATCATTGGAAATCTCCCCAAAATGATCAACGTCTGTTTTTCATGATAGGGTTTTTTTTTATATTTTCTTATCTCTATCAGAATAAGCTACATTCTACAGAATCCATTAACACGTTACATTTAATAACAGTTCCAGCATCTTTCTTCGGTCTAGAAATGCATAATTCGCCTCAAGGGATCAATCCGCGATTGAACTGATGCAAATTTGAGCATGTTATGAACGCCTAAGATTTAAATTAGCTACTCCAGCCAGATTGAGGTTTATCTAGATCGAATGTGCATGGGCTTAACGCTCGATTTATTCACACAAGGGATTACTGTTCCGGCGTCTTAAGCTTCTTTGAACGTCTTATCGGCTGAGTGATGGTGAAAAATTGCATTAAAACAATCAGATGGTCCTGGGAGTAAACCTTGGGATTCAGCGTCCACCAAGACACGATTAGATATTGCTACATACGGAATACTCCCTCTAATATCTAACAGTTAATACTACTAGATAGGTTTTGAACTTCACCTGTTGTGTACCGAGAAACTGGTTCGGTTTTGTCTGTGTATGTATGAATTTGAAAAGGCATTCGACTTTAGGTAGGCGTTAGAACGGGCGGCCGTTGGAACAGCGTAGGACGACCCCCTGGATATACGATATCTAATGAAAGTGGCTTGGAGCTGTTAAGTGCAAGCCGCTCAAGATCGGCCGCTCTGGAAATCTGTGGAGGAGTTCTTCGTTCAGCAGTAGACGTTCTACTTTCGGCTTAAATGATGATGATGCGTTGAAGACCCCTTAATGAATGGGTAGCAACAAACCGGTGTACTACTACGTATAATGTAGGTATACCTACCTATGTAGTTGCTCCAATAATCTAATTAGGTGGGTAGTTTTCGCCTAAATAAACTGTCTAGTGTTTCATGCGTTGCTTTACTTTACTAATGGTGAGCACAGTTTGTCCAATTAGTTTTAGCTAGGAAGGTAGGTATTTGATTTCGAAATGGGCTAGGTTATTACTTAGTCTCGAATTGGAAAGCCTGCCTTCGATCGCCGATAACGCCTATTTATTGAACCTGTCTAGAGGCTCACCTTGGGTTTATTTACCACTGTTTCCTAGAAATGCGTCCTACATTTAATTAACTAATTAAAATGGTAGGCTGGAATACCTACTGAAATTCACACAATATGTCCTTCATTTGTAATGAATTTATTTTATTCTAGATTAGTAGGTAACTACTTCAATCAGTATTGTATTTTCCCCTCTCACATCATTAGCGGTTGATAGGGTAAAAATATGAATTGAATTTTGAAACAAGCACATTGCTTCTGGTAACTTTAAATTAAAGAAAAAAAATAGCAGTGGTGCCTCACGCCGAAGTCTAAAAGTCCTCAAGCAGAAGAGCAAAGAAGTAAATCGTGTGATGCTGGAACCCCTCCTAACCTTTGATCACTAGGCATCCTATTTCAGTCACCCTCTTACAGCGGCCTTTGCGTTTCACTGCGTCTTGCTGGCAGCCTCTGCAGCGTCAGTGACCCAAATTCAAGCGTTAACTCCGATACCGTTGGATATTTCTCAGTAGGGCTACCGAGAATGCCTAGAACAGAGACATCGAACAAGCAGTACTGATGGGTAAAATTCGAAAACCCTCTATTGGTTGATTCCTGATGTTCTACATAAAAAAATAGCTCGGGAATGTTCCCATGTAGTTCCCAGCAAAAGCATAAATGGACGGAAAACAGCGACGGAATAAGTCAACTGTGCTCATGTTATGGGAAGATTTAAAAATAAAAGTGTTATGTGTTTGACTTCAGACCTCATCATCATCTTCCTGCCCTTATCCCACATCATCATCTTCCTGCCCTTATCCCACATCATTTGGGGTCGGCTCCACAGTATTCTTCTTCCATTTCTGTCTACCTCTACTCCTGCATCCATCCACATTCCTGTCTAACACTCTTCTCGTCACATGATATTCTTCCCTCCTCATGACATGCCCATACCACCCTAATGAACTATTTAACTAAAATATCATCTCTGGGTAATCATATTTGTAGTGTCATCGACAACCCTAATTAATCGACTCTAGTCCAGCCAGTATTCACAAACTATCAATATCTCAACAACTTGTGTAGTACCGGCCCTCAGCCTTCAAAGGCCAAGCCTGTAGAGGAGACATTATGCTACTGAGCGGACTAACAGTTGCCTTACGTAGACTTTTTCAGTTCTAAGGTTCAAAATATTTCTCTCCAGTGAAAGGTTATAAATTGGTAAGCTTAGTTTTTGTTTTAAGACAAAGACAATGGTTTGTCTAAGGACGTTTCAAATGTAATCATGATTGATCGTCGGGTGTTCGTATATGTATTTGCCACACATCTCCTACAATACATTAGACACTAGTGCGCTCTTTATTACTTTCCCTCTGAATCCAGGCCCTTTGTATTGGTGTTTTATGTTCACGTTAGCTTGTGTAATCCCGATGCTGGTTTTACGATCGCTAATTGTAACATCCCATCCTGTAATCTTGCTTGTATCGTGTAAGTGCGCATTTGTTACTGCTAATGGAACTAGAATTTACTACGATTCATTCCTTTTGTGTGGGAACTAAAAGTTCGGACGCTTTTACTGATAGGTATTCAAATATTAAATAAATAAATACCTAAATAGTTTGCAGCATAGAAGCTGAAGAAAAAGCTTATTGCTTTTTTAATAAGCAAAATAAAAACAATAATAAAAATACAAAACTCTGAAATACTCAGTAGAATTCTTTGAATTCAGGGAGATTTTAGAATTTTTACTATTTCGATAAAGCTAATAGAAATATTTAATTGTGTCCAGAAATGGCAATCGATCTAGCCGATTATCGACTTGACCCAAAAGTGGTAAATGGACTTGTGACTTGCTCAGTGAGCCTATAATTTCTAAAACCGGTCATTGCTGCAACCACGGAAATATACAGTTTACACGTCATTGCTAAAATTTCTTTTGAGAATAGGTATCTCATTGAAGAGCCAAAAGCGTAGGTTTGTATTGCAACGTCATCAACCTATGCTTTGAAATATTGTTATTCAACGATTTGTTATTCAACGATCAGAGTATAAAATTGATTATGCAGGCTGACGCAATTTCCCTATACTGCAGTCTGCAGACTAAGCTTGTCCTATGGTATCCATAAAACACATTTCTATTTCGTTGTTGCAATATGTGTGTGACACTCGTTTAGAAAATATGTGCCCAGAAATAGCATTCAGAAAAAGTCTCCTCAGTCCTCACCGTAATTCCATTTAGAGGTTGTACATCTTCCATTAGTCACTCACACCATCTCATGTCATCTTCGCCTAGCGCCAAGCTTAAACCATTCCACGTTATTCTATATAGGCAATGTTTAGCTGTATGCGTGGTGTCTGGCACACACAAGTTGGGTATGTGTCTATAGTCAATCTTGGCAATTTCCTGCGCCGGCGCCATACCTCGCAACCTAACTTACAAGATTTAGGCGGAAATGCGCTTCCTTCTATCCGCTTGGCTGGCTTCGTCCCTTGGCCGTCTCGCAGGGCTATTGTTCCAAGACAATGTCTCCATAATCGCGCGGTCAAACCATAAAATGCTTGTACCATGGCGCCTAGTTGGATAACAAAGCTTTCAACGGGTTGTAAAACCTGCGCGAGTTGCTCAAGTGTTTTTATGTGATAGGGCTTTAGATTACGCGCTCCTGTTTGTATAATCCAAATTGATAAATTAGGTAATTTGAACACGGTTTTTAATAACGAGTAAAATTAGAAGGATATTGATGTGTTAACTGCGCCGATTTTTTTCAATCTACGTAATATTTACTCAACTCACTTCTAGCTACTACTTTATTTAGTATATCCTTCCACGCTCTGATGATCCTATTAGGGAGTAGCAGTATCAGATTACTAAAATTGATCTTCAGGCCGGATCAATTCATTGCACGATCCGTATAAAGTTGTGTGCCTTCTGGCTTTCAAGCTTCGCGAACAGAAGTTGATCGGAATTGATAAACTGCCAAGAAAGATTGACGAACATACGAATTGAAATTGATAACTTAACGGTCGCAAAAAAATCTCCAAGTTAATTTCAAATATGAGTAATATGTAACTTCAATCGATTTAGGCTTTTGTATGGTAATTATACGGGCACGGCTTCTTGTGCGAGCTTATTGAACTGACACAGAACTGACGTGATTTGTGGTCTAACACGATAGTAACGAGAAGTAACTGTTTGTGTTTCTATAAAAACCGTAATATTTTAGAAACCTGTCTTGCACGCAATAGTTGTAAAAGATTCTAAACACAAATATTTTCTTGAATAATGAATTCGTAATCTGTTATGAATTATGATATAACACTAAGGTATGTTATAAATAAGAGTCAAACGTTCAAAAGATCTGCTTGCTAATTTTGGCAGAGCACTGAGTCGAATTCAGGTCATAAACTCCGTAGGAGTGCACATCTGCCTCAGCTACATACATAGCTAGCTAGTACTTGTGTTGTGTGTGTGCACGAACAAATTCAAAATCACTTCAACAACTAGCTTAGTAAAATGGTCCTTGTTCACATGTCACATTCTATAAATAGAGGGGACTCGCGTGCTTCAGCTATCATCACACTCCCTTCAATGCGCGAGCGCATCGCGAGGGGCGCCCCACGCACGTGCTTCATTATTGATTCAATTCTAACCACTCCAAACAAAGCTATCAACTCAGCAAAATAAGATAGGTACCGATGGATTTTCTTTACAATTAAACATGTGGCTGCAGTTTACTTTTATTGATAAAACTTATAGCTAGAAATCTATAAACTCTGATGGGAAACGACAGTATGAAGCTGCATGTATAGGCTCTTCATCGTACTTTTCAAAGTTGCTGGTATCACTGGGGTTTCTATACTTTGGCACGAATGGAGGTTGTGTACGGCAATTCAGTATAGACTCCCATTCGATCCCTTTAAACCACTTGTGGTTCTTGAAGTCCATTACGCCGTTTTTCATGACCCCATAACGTTTTGTGACGTCTACTTGCAAAATGTTGCGAACTAGTTCTCTAAGGTCAGAGTTAAAATTCGATGGACATCTGTATTTACCACCCACTATTTTCTCGTATGTTTTCATAGGTTCGTTCGCATAGAAAGGAGGATATCCTGCGTTCATTTCGTATAGTAGAACACCGAACGACCACCAGTCCACCGAAAATCCATATCCTTTACTCAAAATCAATTCTGGAGCTAAATATTCAGGAGTGCCGCACAGTGTCCAAGTCCTTCCTTGCAACACCTTGCAAAACCCAAAATCAGTGATCTTCAAGTAGCCGTGCTTATCAACCAGTATGTTCTCTGGTTTTAGATCGCGGTAAACTAGGTTACAGAAATGTAGGTATTCCAAGGCCAAAATTACTTGACTAGCGTAGAATTTCGCTAGAGGCTCTTCGAACTTGCCCATTCGTCGAAGGTGAGTAAACATTTCACCGCCTGGTACGAAGGGCATAATGAAATAAATGTAACTATTGTCCTTGAAACTGTCTTCCATCGATACTGTAAAGGGGAACCGAATTGCCTCTAGAATCCGTTTTTCGTACAACGTGTGCTCGATTTGTTTCATTTTGATTATTTTCTCCTTTTCTAAGACTTTCATCGCGTAGAATTTGGGAGTTTTGGTGTGTTTCAGCAGTATAACTCTGCCGAACGCACCCGTGCCAAGAGTTTTAACTCGCTCCAAGTCACTAAAAGCTAACGTTGGTTTAATTTTCTTGCACCAACGCTCTTCGAATTCGTTTCTAAGCTGTTGTAAATATTTTGTGTATTGTTGATGTTGTTGAATGGTATAGCCATCGCGTACTTCGGCTATCGACACTGCTTTGTAAGAAAGATCTTTAGATGGACCTACACTTTTTCGATTATACATATTTTCCTGTTTATGCAATTGACGCCATGAATCAAAGCCATCGAGACTTCTGAACGTAAAGAGTTGTAAAATTTAGGTGTGTTATATTAGCAGAAAATTCGAAATTTTCCTTTACTAAAGTCTCAGAGGAATTTTGAAATACCTCGTTTGCAGAGATCGAAAGTACGGGGTGAAGGGTATGGAGTAGCGCGGGGTGAGGGTGAACGAACTGCCCGAGGGGGATTGGTGGAATCAGCTGTTTGGGGTGTCACGCCATGCCGACAGCCGGTCGCCGTACCTACCGTCGCGACTGTATTGATCAGCCGGCAATCCGGCACGTGCTGCCTAACTTTTCTCTTACCGTTTGCCGCCAGACATTACATAAAATCGATCCGCAACATGGCAGTTGCGAATTCAATTGGAAGCCCCATAATCCCGGTGCATTTAAATTGAAATTTGTAAGGTCAATTTAATGATTATCGACCCCTGAATAAATAACGACCATAAATTACGTATTAGTTACTATCATATTTGACTGGCCTCATAGCTCAGTTGGTAGTAACTCTGCCTTCTGCGCTAGATGTTTGTTCTGTGTCTGGGTGTTAAATATACATCTATTATGTATATCAGTCTCTGGTACTCATAGTACAGGCTATGCCTAGTTTGGGATCAGTAGACCGTGTGAATATGTCCGGAATATTTATATTTATTTATTTATATTTATACAGTTTCATTATAATGTTATGAGACAATCTTCCTAATACTTTATTCTATTTCCTTACGAGTAATAAGCGTATTATCTTTTTACGGTCCATTGAGGTCGAGTTCTGCATCCGAATACAACAGTCGCGTTTATTGTACGTTATTGTACCGTTATCAAGACCTACTCTTCATGTGACTTGCGATACCATTATTTTTTTATGCATGACGCATGCCATGTGTAGATGGGCTGACATTATTTGAACTACTTTTGTCCTCCAGATGTAACAAAGCTTTGAATTCACTAATTGTCACACCCATCGATCCATAGCAATGCCTGCTATGGATTGATGCTATGCGTTGAAATTCAATAATTCTTAACCTCCATGCATACCATCGCATCGTATATAATAAGGGGAATAAGGCCATTTGATCTTGTCAGCTGAGCGTATAATGTTGTTACTTGATTGACAGGTTGGTTTATTACCACTTGTGGTATCGATCTATAGTTCGATTGATGATCGGGCTTCACGTCCCCAGACGTAGCGTTTAGATCCAAAAATAGATCCCTGATATTTATAGCGCGCGTCACGCTTATACAACGTATTTGGGATAGGTATTTACATAGATTTTATTCTTATGGTCGTACTACGTGCGCGTTACAGTCGATGACTTTATTGCGTGATGTAATGACTGTAGGTCGAGTGTTACTACAATACAAATCTGATCAACTGCCAAGGCCAAAAGAAGCTTGATGTGATCGTTCACGAGCCATAATGTTCATTACCAATTGGTGGCGTTGCCTTGTAGTTTTCCGGCGTATTCGTGAGGTGATTCAACTGATAACTTTGTATAATTTGCGGCAAATATCTAGTAGGAAGCAAAATAAAGTTTTAAATTTGTTAAAATTAATTAATTGTGCAGATCTCTAATATTTAAAGCTTAATTTAAAGTAAAATGGTTTGCTCGCTCGCCGGACATAACCCAATCTATCGAATGCACTCCGTTCAAGATTAAATTATATGGCTCGGTCGGTCAAGGTTGTAAGCCCGCAGTCCGCATACTGCGACAACTTGGCACTAAACCAAAAGCTAAGATAAATTTTCAGTAAGTATCAAGAAGAATGCGCTTGATTAAACCCTGAAAATGAAGCCATAATGACTGAGTAAAACGGTAACTTGTGAAGATACAGAGACACTTTATTTCTATCGTTCCGGAAGCAAACTTAGAGATGAACAGGAAAAGCCGAGAGCATCGTCGAAAAATGAGGCTCGCTAGCAACATGGTTGACGGTTATTTTTCGAGGACACGTGCCGGCAAAAACAAGACTGCAAACTCGTTTCAAACTATTGAAGACAGACTAGAACACACAGACTAATGGCTAATTTAAGATGTTTTGGCGTTGAAAGCACGTAAACAGCGAAAGTAAAAAAAAATGATACGGTTTTCGCAATCTGATGTGTTTACGCGAACTCACCTACGCTATCCGCGAATTGTATTTTTGCTTATTATGAAATATGTAAAGGAGCGTGAAAGACTAACTGCTTTAATGAAATCTAATGGTATGTATGTAGGTACTCTGTCTGAGTCTACGGACCTTGATCGATCGTCGATCCTATTATTGTTTGTTTTATCTTTGATTAGTTAAATATACCTCTACATCGGAGCAAACCCCAATGTGCTGTGGTACTTTGATAAAATAAAGCTTTTCCATAAATAAGCTATGCTGACAACAGAAACTGTAACTTAAAAGGCTTTTGACGTTATCTGAAGTAGGTATTGTATTTTTATACACCCACACTTCAGCTTTGGGATTATAATTTGCATATTAGGCTTTACGTTATATATTTACTAGCTGTTAAACGCGACTTCGTTCGTATGGAGTTTTAATTTTTAGCACTAAAATCAAGAAGGTACTCGTTATTTCTATATCAGCTGAAACTATGTACCTAGTCTTGTGTGAGTCCGTTGACAAAATACGATATTATAATTCAGAATTTGGCAAACTTTCTGCATCCAGTATTCCAAAAGCCTTTATTTAAAAAAAGATAAAATAATAAGTAAGTAAGTAATAAGCACCTGGCTTCATCATCAGATCAGCTCGCGATAGCCTATGTCCTTCCCCATAGTGTTACTATCTCCATACCAAATTCATCAAGATCGGTTCAGCCGTATAGTCGTCAAAACGTTGTGACGAACAACAAAGTGACAGAGAGTGTGGATTTTAATGGGATTATTGGATTACTACTTGTATCATCTAAGTGAGTGAAGCAATGGCTGCTTCTCTGGTTCTAAATTGAGTTAACCTAAGTCATTTGCGCAATGTCAATCAAAAGTTCATGGTCGACCCATCTAATGCCATTTAACCCTTCCTTCGTCAAGTAAAAATAAATCACCTTTCACATTAATAATGTATTTTTATACCCACGGCTCCAACATCCACGGTTCATTTGCGGTTTCATGTTTATCAAGTTCTAAGCTTCCAAGATCTATTTAAAAGGTATACATATTATGATACACCTTATATTATTTAAGTGTTCTTCAAAGTCGCAGTGTGGTTTGAATTAGTCTATCGTTCTATACTATAGGTACCTAATTTAAATAACTTCTTATGGAATTTAAAAAAATATTATTTTTAACTTCGGAATCTGGAAATACTTAATTCCTTCTATCATTTTTATTATTAATATTCCTAACGTGTCCTATATTAAAACATGACATTTACCTACATAATATTTACTTGGCCTATCTAAATATTATGGTCTGTGTTTACCTCGACAATCCTCAGTTTATATTGTACCTACGTCTCGAGGTTACTCACTGAGTGAGTCATGTTCCTCGTAACGTAAGATTATGGTGTATCGCTCGCCGGATACTCTGGCTTATAATTATAATTCAGGACCAAAATGGCGCCTTGCTTTTAATACTTAGATACCTCTCTCAACACAGTCTAAGTCTCAGTCAACAGTGTTTCATTATGTTTAGTCGTATGAAGCTTTGTTTCGTAAATGTTACCTTTGCTCTGAGGAATTACTAATTATTTTCCTATTCAAACGCCTACGCATTTCTGTCAACAACATCACATCATATTCTACAACCTAAACCGTGTCTGCTGAAGACAGTGACACCTTAAGTATTTCCATCAACGGATCCTCTAAAATTTACAAGCCATTATAATTACTCGAAAGTTCAAAGGCGTGTCAGTTTTGTTGAGACAGTTTCATGAAACTTTCATCGAGTCTGGAGTAGTTGGAGTTCATTGTTCAGGGACGTCTACTCACAGTCATTAATGCTTACGAAGCCTTTTGTAGTCTCGCCTTGCCTGAGAAGAAAGGCTGGCTTTATTGTGGCTTGACAAGCGCATGCCTTCATGGGATCCTTATCCTTTCTCTTCCCTTTACACTGAGAGATTGCGTCTTAAAAAAATATGCGTCCTTGTATCCTTTTTTAATTTTTCACCAGCTTGAGGAGTATTTCACAAATTGAAATTATTCGCAGCAATAATCAAGCGATATGACTACCTAGAGTGCATTATATGATTAGATTAGTTGACCTCTTTTCATTTTGTTACAGCCAAACCCTCTGGGACAATGTTTCCATTACCTGTATTGCGTAGGTACATTGAAAAATTATGACTGTATCCAATCTTTTCAGTTTTTGGAACTAGAGTATTTTCGCAAAAACTAACAAAATTCACACTCTTCTTCACTAGATATTGTGTGACTCGTACCTAATTAGGATAAAAATTGCACTTTTTTAAAATAGGTATTTATTGCATACGTTTTCCGCCTTGTCAACAGGAAAAAGTGAATGAATTTCGTTTGTCAGTGATTCAAACCGAACAGTTCTCACGAAACCATTCAAACACAAACCAGTTTCACTGCAAGCGTGTTGACGTGACACACCATGTGGTCTGAGGAGATCAACTGGCCAGTTAAACTGTTGTTAACCTTAACATGGTCCGAGTTGACTTGTCGCGGACGAACCCTTGATTGCTTATCGGCTGTATATTATGAGGTCTATCGAATAGGTGCGTAAATTACTTGTTTAAGGCTAGTGATAGTGTTGTCGCCAATTACTTGCGAATGCTTTTGCAATGAGTTCATCTTTAAATTGTTCTAGCCTCGGTTTAAAGGGATTTTTATAAACGCACGTAGCGTTTATTTAATCTATCAATCGACAAGTCTTTCTTTTTAATTATAAAACCCTTATAGCTTTGCAGGTGGTCTATGCATGTCATGGTTGGAAATAATTCTGCATAATTATCAACAGCCAACCCTATTTACATTCCTCATCTTCGACTCACACGTAAACCAGGAAATGCTAGATTACCTTAACGTTTCCGTCTGCAACACCGTTTTATTTTCTTCATATCGTTATCTAATCGAAAAGTTATCTTGCTTTGTTATTATAATCATTAATATGATCGCAGAACGCAACGCACCATAAAATTAAAAGGTATAAAACTTAGAGAGCTCCGCACATTTTAGTTGCAATTCGTTATGAAGATTGTACTACATTTACAGTGATACTTTATATTACTCATAGTTATTAGTGTGTGATAATGTCCGGAATATTTATTTATTAGTAAGGCCATACATCTATGTTCTATATGATTTACATATACAGCGCCAAGTGGACATATTTAGATGCAGAAGAATTGCCCAGACCTATATTATTTTACTATTTTTGTACCCCGATATCTTAACAACCCCTTCGCCGATTTGACTCATATTCTTATCAGCATATCTTGATAGTACAACCTATAGACATACCAAATCCCATACAGAGCCGATCGACGGTTTTAAGTTATGCTGGAACAAACATGCTTAAATACATACAAACATAAAACGCGATAAAGTTCAAATCGTTTGAGAGGTATTCGCACGCTTCGCTCGCTCGTTCAAAAATATAAAATTATACGAGTAACTTACAGGTATCCAGTAATTCCCAAGCCTTGCGGCTTATTCGCTACTTACAAAGTTATTAATAGATCTCTAGCTAGACTATTTCCTCCTAAGATTGCTGATAAATGGGCAGAAACCTTCAAGATTGCATAACCTGTGTAATCTACTCCATCCAGTTCTTAGCTAGGATAGAATGTCTGTGGCTAAGTCAGACCACATTAACACGCCCAGCCACGACACGGGTTGTGTCGTCAAATTGAACTGGTTATGCTCAATTCTTAGTTCTGTATCTACAGAATTTAACAAAATGTTGATCGTTAAATGGTGTCATTTATTTATTTGCCCTAAAACGGTGTAGCAATCAGTGGAACAGTTCTTTCGAGTACAAGTGATTGTTTTTTTTTTTATTTTTTTTTATTTTAAACCATTGATATCATAACAGATTCAAGTCTCTCTCCGAAGGGTTTCTGCATCAGAATCTTCTTGTTAATGTACATATTTTTGAGCTGAACTGAATAAATCCATGAATACGTTGGTTTACAAACAAATTATAAATAAGTACGTGAATACTCTTCGTATTATCCCTAAAGGAAAACCATTACAGTAATGCAGTTACTTTACTTGTGTTATAGAAAATAAATTCTGCATAGTGTTCATTTTGATTACGCTACGCCATTTTCACTGTACAAATAAAACAACAAACACAACCCAACCATTCTAATTACTAAAACATATTTCTGTGGTAATAGTTAACGAGCACCCCAAAATTATTTACGGTTTTTTGTCATGGTTGCCATTAAGCTTGGTAGGTAGTTAACGTCCTACTCATAGTATATTTTTGTCCCCCTTTTACGGTAATCCCTTGGTACGGGTGTAGTGTTTCATTTTCGTTGGTGGTAAAAGTGCTTTCCTTGTTATCGTCTGTGTCATAAATAATTTCGTTAGCTATGAAATACTTCAAAGGCCATTATTCTAGATGGTTGCATACAGCGTCAGCGAGGTCTATCTATTACCTGGGTAGGTGGAATAAAAGTTTGTGTTTTGTAATCTAACCCGTTTTATCTCTTGTTTCAGATCTATCTAAAAACCGATTCAATGAATTGCCTGATGAAGTGACCACTTACGTTTTCTTGGAAAAGTTATTGCTGTCACAAAATGTTATCAGGAGCGTGCCTGATGCCGTCGGAGGCCTTTCCAGTCTCACTTATTTAGATCTAAGGTAAGGTATTCTTAGATCATCATCATTTCAGTCGTAGGATGTCCACTGCTGAACATGGCCTCCCCTACAGATTTCTAGAGCTAATTCCTATCATGTGGGGGGATTTGCCCATACTCACCACGCTGGGCATGCGGGTAAGCGAGCGCAGTTAGAGCTGTCTATGTGAAATTAAGGGACGCTGCTGCCCATCCCCTAGCTTTTACCCCTAAGTCGCCTCTTACATCCACGGGTAGGTAGATATGGAGGGGTCTATTCTTCAGCCGGGGCCACCACAGCCTAATACCTAGATTAATTTATTAGATAATGCTGTGTGAATAAGAAGATTCTTGAATTAACTTTAAAATTGTGAGCATTTTCGTAAAAATACGTCTTGTAATTTTAAATCAGCTTAAAAAACAATTGTTTGTTATTATAACAGCTCACCTAGAATTAAGATTAAAGGTACATCATTTAGTTATGTACGAGAATAGTGAAGGCGAATAATCAGTCCAGACATGAAGGAGGGTATTTGAGTTGCGCCGTGCTCTCATTCGCCACTCGCAATACCTGCATCAGTTCCAACTTTACGTTCAACTTGAACTCCTCAGGTATCGACCTCAAATGAGGCAGAAGTGACATCAGAAACATCTTGTCTGAATCACCTTTCTCCGGAACGTCCACATACGCAAATTGACCGTGCCCTTCAGACATATGTCTCGTATCGACTTCAGAAGTGTTCGCTTCGTATGTGTCATCTGGCATATAGTTATCATCATCGGACTCTTCCTCCACTTTATGGATTTTGATCTTCTTTCTGCGCACCCAAACATTCTTCTTCGAATCCTTTTCCCCGTCGTCTGATTCGCTAGAACCTGCCGGCTTAATCACCGTATTTTTCGGTTCCGGCAGCTTTTTGTCTTTGAGCAGGAACTGTAGCTGCTTGGAGTAAATGTAGGGCCGTTTGAACTTGCTTGGATTCACCATGTACTTTTGAAAGCAGTCTCTGAGGCTCTTCCATTTCTTTTGAAGCTGTATCTCTGTAACAAAAGTAAAGGCCTTAAAATAATTTTCGGCTGAGCCTCAGACTTGAGCTGATCGTACTAATATTACTTCACTGGTCAAATTTATTAGTAATTGTGTACCACCTGTCAAGTCAAAATGTACCTAGCTAGCGCCATCTATGTAGCGCGTGGTGCATTATGAAAGTTGAGGGGCATGATTGATAGGTAAAGAAAAATAACAAACGCGAAATTGAAATATTAAAATTATGATTTTACGTTAAAAAAGTTACTGTACCGAGTTCTCGCATCTCCGATTTAGTCATAGTCACGTTGTTGAGGCTCACCAGCTCCGTCACGATTTCATGCCATAGCTTAGACTTGATATGTTTCGCGCGGTATCCTGGATGCTCATTGTTCCATATTACTGGGCGCTTGGCCACTTCTGCGATCAGTTGCTCCGGGTCGTATTCAAACTGCATTCTGGTGTGTAAATCTCCCACACAAAGGGCGTTGATAAAACACGGGGCGTGCGAAACCGGTCCCGTACACTTCGGCGGGCAGACGCCGCGTGACTGACGCGCCGAATGAACGCGGCGGTAGAAAAGCAAAATGGCCGCGCGCCGCGCCCGCCGCGTCTCGCTGCTTGTTTGTAGGGTGACTATATTTTTGATAGAACTTAATAGAAGTAGGTAATATGTTGGAGGATCTAGTAGGTAATTTATTTAGTACGCATTTATTGTTTATGAAGTGAACCCACATCATGAACAATTTTCGTTATTGATTGACAAAACGTCAAATATTTTTTAAACAGTAATTATTTCGGACAGTGACATAATAATACAACCTCATTAGAACATGCTTATAATAACGGCCTTATTTTTACCGAGCTTGGTCATGGACGGTGCAAAATTCTGCTGTTCCTTTCGTATAATACCCAAGTAAGGATCATTGTGTCATCTTCTTAATGAGACAGGCTCGTTAGAGTCGTGATGGGATGGGATGGCTCGACAGAGATGCAAGAGGTGCTGGTTCCATCCCCGTGTCGCCGGCAGGGAAAATTGTATAGCCTGCAAGTATATTTTTTGGGTTGACCACAACACCTAGATCTACACACCAACGTACAATGTTTTCTGATAACCATGACCCGGAGTCCTAGTGGATGTTTATTTATTCTGGATTGTAAAATTACAATTGCAAGTCATGATCCATACTGTCTTGATTCCACTATGTCCGAGATCATGGGCACCCTATTCATATCGAGCGTAGCATACGCCACTGAATTCTCCGCGCGCACGTCCGTCGTCGGTCTGCGCCTTTTACACTGCGGCTTTGACGACCTGACGGCGTGTTAGTTTGCGTTCGGCGTGCTGACGAAACACGTTGAGCAACGATGATCGGCGAACTGAATTTATGATACATCAAGTAATCATTATATGATATTATGCTATCCCTGAACGGGTTATCATACACCCAATTGGCAATAAAGTTTGTACTACGAAATCCGGCATTTCTCATTGAACAAACGCTTTTCAAAAATCATCTCTTAATGGGTCCAAACAAATAAAACTCAATTATTCACCTCGCCGCCTTGTATTTTGACGAAACCTGAGAGAATACAAAAGAAACGCAAACCTAAATCATATTAACAAAAAAAAAGTAAGAGTCATTGTTCTTCTTCTTCTTCTTGTCGTGTCACTGATTCTTTCTTGGTCATTATGTATTAAGTCAGAGATCAGGTTGAGGTTTGGTGGCCCTGAAAAGGGCCTTAGACCGTCGATGAAAGAATCAGTGTTGTGTAAGGATTGAAGTACGCCTCTTAGAGGCTCCTTTCGTGATTGTGTCATTGTGATAAGATATCTGACAACTCCACTTGATCCTCAGCTTGATGATTCCATTTCCATGGATCTTAAATGAATGAAGTAGGGGTTATACTAAAATTGAACAACTTTTGGAACAGTTTGGAATAATAAATCATTTCTTTTATTTAATGGCATTCTTCTATGTAAATCGACCATTTCTTGAAAGTAGTAAAGTTTCGTTTTCAGCATTTCTTCGCAACGGTATTCAGGTCAGCATCTACTCTAGCTCCTACACTTTTGTCTCATATGCCATGCACCATAACAATGCCATGGCAAATGCGAAGCTAGCCAAGCTCCTCATACAATGGTCTTCCTAAAAAGCACTCTAAACCCCGGCAATAAGAGCTAGGTATTTTTAGGTCGCTGTAAAGATCATTGGGTGGGGTGAACGCCCGGAGATGTCACGGCCGTATGGTTCTATTCGCTGCCGGCACGTGGATAAGGTGATAAATGATAAGCAGAACCGGAATGGTATCATAAAAGCTCTTGACAGCAACGATAAAGGAAAAAATATCCTATTATCAACAAGCCTCTCTATTTCATTCTTCTTGTATTGTTTTACTAAGTGCTAAACACGACGCTCTCTACTCTACCCCTGCTCCATCCTCCGTTGTAAAAGAAGGTCTAAACAGTAAATAAGCACGCATAGGGTATTGTTTATCAACAAGACGGCCTGAGGTATCGTTCCTTGCCGTGCGAAACATAAGTGTACAGTTCACTTTCAAGTGCACATAATGTTACTGGCGTATACATGCCTTTAGATTTACCGTCAGTTCGTTCTGGATAATAGCTGTGACGTCAATAGGTGGATGAAGGTATCAATGCAACGGTGTCGATAACAAAATTCTTATCGGTATCGGTTGACAGTAAACAATTCTGAGTAATCCACCCAGTAAAAATTGTCGCCGGTGTAGTACTTTTTTTAGGTATTGTACCAAAGGATCATAATGTTCCTTTTGAGTAACGGTCTCGTACCCTTCTTTGGATTTTTTTAAACTGCTTTTACGCTTAGACGAGGCAAGATGGTTTGTAGAAGACTCAAAGTAAATCTCCATGATACTGTTCTATTTTGACGTGCTTTGTCGATCCCACTGTTCAGTGTTCTCATAACTTCCATTGCTTCTCATAGTTATCCTGCCACCTGCAAACTTCAATGCAGCTAGTGACGTTGCCAACAGTCTTATTATAACAATCAGTTACTGACTCAATATTCTTATGAAATATACAAGTGGTTCAGAATATAAACATTTCAAGCTATCAAAATATTTTCGTCTGAAAAAGGAAACATCTGCTTCCAAAAAGCATCCTGTGTAACACAATTTTTAGCAATTCGACAGAAACCTGTTTCAAAAGAGGCCAGCTCATTGGATTATGCTCAATACCTCCATAACTTCCACAAGCTACGGGTGGGAGGCACCCACTTTCAGTTATTCTAGCCAGATCCTTATCATGGAACCGGTTAATCGTACCGTGACTGCGGAACATGTGACCATTTAATCACTTTTCTTCTTTATTGGTCTGTATGTGAGCCTATTGGGTGAAGAACAAGTGTGATGTTTATATTCCATCCGTGAATCCGAATACAAAATGCTTGTTATATTTAACCGACTTTAAAAAGGAGGATGTTCTCAAGTCGGCAACCGAACGAAGTCGCGGGGATAACCATTACCACAGACCTTACCACAGACGACAAAAAAAATATTCGGCAAGTCGTGATTTCAAGAGATGATGACGTTTTTTAAGTTTTACGGGACAAGTAGCAATCCCTCAAGAATTAAATTAAATTAACCACCCCGGGATCATACTCTATACACCAGCGAAAGAATTATCAAAATCGGTTTAGTATTGGTGGAGATATCGAGTAACATACACACAAAAAAAAAACAGCCGACTTGATAACCTTCTCCTTTTTGAAGTCGATTAAAAAAGAGGTTGATATTAATCTTGTAAATATTCAGGAATTTGAAGTCTGTTTTTATTTTTTGTTAAAAATATCTTATTTCAACACAATTCTTCTCTTCCGATTTGGTAGTTGCATCTAATATCTATTTAGGCCTTTTTATACTTTGTAGGTATGGCTGAGATCTGTCGATAGGCCGCTTATAAAGACTTGTAAAGAATCCTAAAAAGTGAGGAGCTGATATTGAAGAAGAGCTTTGCTTTAAACCATTCCAGATACCTTGGTACACTCGGAGTTACTTCGCTGCCATCTCGAACAATATGCTTTCGACACGAACCTGCCAACTCTGTTTTAGAAAGTCTTATTATCCCTATGATCAAAGAGCTTACAGTGTAGTTGCGATTACGCCAAGGTGCTTATTTATGCTCACAGAGTGGCTAGAACACTATCATAAGCCTGCCATCAAGTTATAAAAGTGTGTAGGTAGGTACCTAATTCACGCATTGTGATTGCGGTTCGTTGCACGCGCACGCACCATAACGACTATCAAATCGCGCATGCGCGTGACATACGATCGTGCTTTCAAAAATGGCACGGTATTGCCAAATGCGCCACAATAGCTGGCTGTCATTGTGCAATTGGATTGAGGCTATTCGAGCCGATATAAAAGAGCAGGATATGGATCTTTTTGCGCAGCTTTCAATCGAAATGATTGAGATAATATCGACTATATATGTAGGATGTTGGCTGGTAGAAAAGAAAGGATGCCTATACCAACATATACCCAGGAGGTGTCACTGGGCTATATGATTATGAGGTTTCATGTTTGACTGAATCTGGCCACACAACTAACTTGCATCTAAAGCAAAGGCGCCATTCTTGATGAATCGAATTGATATTACAATTTGGTCAGTATCTCAATCTCATATAAATATACCAATATCCCAAAAACTTTTCCAGATTAGAACTGTAATGCTCTGGTTCCCGTGCACCCCTCTTACAAAATCGATGTAATATCGACCTTGAACCGCCCTTGCGGAACGTGCAAATAATTCGCTGTAAATGGTTCCGTGGGGTGATTAGAGTTCCCCTATGTCCATAGAAACACGCGTAAAAACATGTGACCATTTGCAAAATTAACTGGCGATACGTTATTTGATTCAAAAGTAAGTGCCACTATCATAAAACTTCATGGACATACGATGAGAACGAAGTGGTCAAGGTACCAATTCGAATATTTAAGGGATTCCTAATAACACCGTTCGGAACCGAAGCCAAACTCACCGGCCCGTGGTACACTCTGCCTATCAACAAACGGGGATCTAGCGCGCCACCCACCAACCCGTACAAGACTAGCGTGCTGGGTTGTGATATTTCAACCTCTTCCCCCCCCCCCTCTAGGCCTATCTCCAGCAGTGAACTTCCACAGGCTGATGATGATGACAGGCCGATTTTCATGCAGTGGTCCTGATTCAAAAGTTCCGCAGATTTTAATATTTACGGAAACGACAGCATATGAAACCTACAAACATCGATCCTTGTTGTCTCTTTGCAAACAACCCTCGCAGCCAATAACCGTTGCTTATGGCCAAATATTGTTACGTTACTTTATTGCGGGGGCACTCGAACAAAGTTGTTGCGATTCTATCACGAAAATGGAAGATTTTTGGCAAAAATTAGGAAAACAAACTGTACGTTGCCAAGGATAATATTTAGTTGGCGGATTTGACGCAACTCAGTAACCAAACCACCTAACCGCTGTATCAAATTATCAGTTCTCGTCTAACTTGTAAGTGCTTACCTTCGGTTTCCTTTGTTGGAAGAGCTTTTATTGATGTTCACTAAAAAAATATTTGTTCAGCTCTAGTTGAATTTACCAATAAAAATCTTGTGCCAACCAAGTTTATGACCAAACTTACAACATTTCATTGAAGGGAACCTGTCATTGTATTGAATGGTCTGTCATAAAAAGCCCTCTTATTTTTTTTTCAATTGCTGCTTGACAATCATGTCTTGGTGTTTCTGGAGAAACCGCTTGTTCCTCCATTTATGGCATTCTAAGTCGACAGGCGATTAAGGTCTCATCGAAGTTGACCATTGAGAAATACCATCACTCATCGAACGGGTCTATAATTGAATTCGTAGCTTTTTATACTCGTGAATATAAAAGCAACGAAAAGCATCTCTGGTGAATGCGAAATGCACAAGATAAGTAGCATTGCGTTTCAATGTTCAGCTGCTGTTCTATTTCCGATCATCTTATTTTAATGAAAGATTATGTTATACAGGCTATACAGCCCTCAGTCTCTCATGAGAATATGCTTTAATGTAAATAAACAGTCAAGTTAACCCTTTGTTTTTATAACTTGGCTCCTGTCAAAATGTTCTCTTTAAACACATCTATCATTTCTTTTGTTTGACTAAACTTAAGTTCCACTTGTTTGTATTCATCCCGGAATTATTTTTTTTTTGTTATTTTTAGTTAAATCTTGGATTAAACTTATTTCTAGCTCGCGAGAGCTGTCAGAAATGTCAACAATAAGTCTGATTTCCATATTCTTAGAGGACGGAACTGTTTTCATCGAACGTTGACCTTGAATCTATTTATTAATGCTGTTCCCTTGAATCCTGTTTCCGTGCGACTAGTCTCTAGGCATCTAGACGGCTAAAAAATCTAAGGCGTGTAAACTCAGCAGCTGACAGTATATTAACGAGCACTAGTATAGAGGTTTTGTACCGTTTCTGTCTAAAAAATCTATATCGAGACAGGACGGATATTTTCTTGCGTATATTACATTTGTATAGGTTTGTTTATGTCGATATATTACGTCCTGTCTGTGATGCCACTTAAAACAGCTGTATTGTATCTCACTTTCTTATATAGTGTAGAGAAACTTCGTGTGTGGTTGTTAACTTGCTGACCGTACTTTGACAAGCAGAGTCAGAACACCGTAACGTAACAGATAAAAATGTGAAAGCAATACGTTCCCCGCATTGGTACAGGAAGTTTGGCTTTACAATCTTGCACAGACACTAGGGCTCCCATTCCCACATTCTCTAAAACATCATCAATTGAATCTGGTCAAATTGAAGGCAAGGCACTAGTAAGTGGGTAGGATAATGAGTCCGCTTTACAAGTTGGCCATATTTAACAGCTGCAATTTTCTTATACATCGCACGAAAGCGAATAGTACAACTTCCTTCCGTTTTAAACATGTCTAGATTGAATAAAACGTGATGTCTGGTGAGCCTAACTAGATTATGTATGTAACCCACCATGTTTATTCTCAGTGATCTCTTGACACGAAATTACGCTACTATTAGATTAAGCGATGACCAACTTACGTTTCAACCGTTCTCATTACACTCAATCGAAGTTTCCTAATGTGAAATACTCCTGAGTGCACTTACTCTTCTTACATGTTTATGTTCTCGTTCATTGACATTTTGGCATAGATTTAAAATTAAGTTCTCTGCGGTAAAGGGCGGCAGGCAAACAAAAACAGTTCTAAAAATATAGGCCAGTAAAAGCTATTTTATCGTACTTAGAAAACACGCCATGCCCAAACATTTTAGCGTTTCATAATGATGAGAATTCGCATTCCACTGGCGGCCTCTCTAAAATCGTGAGTATTAAACGAGTTCTAATTGGCAATTTCTCTTTGTCAACAGTTCAAACCAGCTCACAGAACTACCTCGGGAAGTATGTCAGATGCCTCTGCAGGTCCTTCTTCTGTCCGACAACATGCTGATGTCACTCCCCAAGGAGATCGGCAAGATGACGTCATTGGCGGAGCTGGATGCGTCCAATAACAGGCTAACACAAGTGCCGATGACACTTGGGGATTGCGCAGGCATGCGTGCGTTGGATCTTAGCAATAATCAATTGGGACTTCTGCCTTTACGTGAGTACATGAAGCGTTGTCTTATCTGAGTTAGTTGTGGCATCTATCTGCCTTGTATCTGCAGTTAAAAGTAATTCCCTTAGCGGTAAAGTCATTCATTCATTCATTCAAAAGCATGCGCTGAAACAGTCTACCTATACCCACCGTCATGCGCCACCATGTCAACTTATCTTCGCGTTTATGTATTATGATTTTACTCAAAAGTAATATGTCCACCTATTAAAAAAAACTTGGCGAGTCTGGTGGCGTAATGGAGTGAGAAAACGTCCTGTCTGCAAGAATGACATAATATCTCTTTGACTGGCCTCATAGCTCAGCTGGTAGTAACTCTGCCTTCTGCGCTAGAGGTCTCGGGTTCGATTCCCGCACTGGACAAACATTCGTGACTAACACAGATATTTGTTCTATGTCCAGGTGTAAATATATATCTATAATGTATATCAGTCTCTGATACCCATAGTACAGGCTATGCCTAGTTTGGGATCAGTTGACCGTGTGTGATATGTCTGGAATATGTATTATTCTCTCTTGAGGATACTTCACTGCGAACAGGAATATCAATGTAACACAGCATTATATTATTTACTTATGTATTAAGAACGCACTTGTGTTTACTTAAATATTGTTTTGTAATAATGAAGCCACAATACTAGTTTCTTTTGCGGTTTTGTCATTGTTATATTTGAACAATAATATTTAGTAAATATTTACATACTTAACATTAACTAGTGGTTCGCCCCGAACTTAGTCATGCGCGATGTCTGGTAAAAGTTGGTGCTCCGATGATCACCAACACAAGGCACAATTAAGATAAAATATGAAAATCGCATCTGTAGCACCCTGTTGACTTAGGTACTAAATTCCATGCAGTTTGGATTAAAGTTTCGAAACTTATGCTCTAAAGATAGTTGAGAGATCTTGACTCGCTTCGCTCGCTCTATCAAGAATTGTTTCATAAATGAAACATTATTCAATGCTCAAACATCACAGCCGATTTAATAACAAAGTGTTATAATTAGCTTCTTTGGAAATAAACAAACGCCGACCGACTTCGGGTTTGATGTTGAGTCGCGGTTGAAATGTTTGAAATATGAGTTTGCTACTTCGCTCACTGTTTTCTGCACCACAGTAAATAAATACTATTAAAATATAGTGTACTAACTTCCGCCCGCGACTTCGCTCGCGTGGTACCTATGAAAATAAAAAGATATATGCTATTCCATATTCATCAAAATCCGTACGGCCGTTTGGGCGTGATAACAGCACAAACATCCAAACATCCTCACAAACTTTCGCATTTATTATATTAGTAGGATTCTTGAAAAAACAAGATAAATAGGGACAGGTCCTAACCCGGCCACATCGACCCGGCTAGAAGGAAAAAGTAATAGATACATTGCTGTACAGAGAAAAACTAGGAGTAAGGTTTTAAGGGGAGGTCCCAGTTAGTAAAAAGGAAAAACGAATAGATATTTTCTACAGGGAAAAACCAGGAATTACGGGGGGAGGTGCCCAGTAACAAATGGATCACCAGTTAGTTTCTTATTGCCCTACATTTGGCAATAAAAGCAGCATGCCTGAAGATGATTTTATGAACGAGGTGATCAGTTTTATAACATTACACTATGAAGAAAGTTTTCGCGATGTAGTATAGATAGGACCTTTGCCTAGACGTTGTTTTGAGTTCCTCGCTCTAACTAAGTAGAGACTTGTATGTAGATGCGAGGGACTCTTTCTCTGACAAGCTCAAAGAGTTTCATATAACAGTAACGTATGAATGGAAACTTACGTATACTTTTTATCTAGTTACCGAGCAAAGCCGCGGGCACAAGCTATTAGTCTCTTCAACTAGGTGAATATAAACCTGCTCCCCGCGACCAAGCCTATAAGACTGACACAAAACCACTGCTTGTTTATTCATTAAATCGTTTACCTTCGCAGAAATCACATACCTCCGACTAGAGCATTTAGACGTGAGCTGCAATTGTATCTCTTCACTGCCACTTGAACTCCGCAACATGAACACATTGGTCACTCTCAGTTTGGACAACAACCCTCTTGTATCACCACCGACCACAGTAAGTTTTTTTTTTAATGTTATACGGAGGCAAACAGGCTTACGGCCCTCCTGATGGTAAGTGGTTACCGTCGCGTATTGACATCAGCAATACCTGGAGCATTGCTAATGCGTTGCCTGCCGAACCCCTTCCCCCTTAAAGAGCTCTGGCAACCTTACAAGTAAAAAGGAGGCTTCAAAATATGGTATAAGATAATTATGAACATTGTGAACGAAATAAAAACATTTGTATTTATACTCACTGCAGGAACACAACACTATTTGAAACAAATAATGTTATTTGGCTGCGAGCTTCTGTAAGGCGGAGGTACCTCCTCAGGCGGGCTGCTCCAATTTAGAGCGAGAAAATCTCGCTGTGCCTTACCTCCTCCTAACCATTGTTACACTAACTAAAGTCTTATTTTTATTCTTCTTTCTACGTTGTCCCAAACTATGTGGGGTGGGATCGGCACAACATGTTTTCTTCTTCCACTGTCTTCTGTTAGATGTCATCTCCGCACTCAATGATCGTAATCTTGAAGACAAACAAACCGTGTTACCAACGTCGCGATCCAAAGTCGTACGAAGGTCAATGACGTTGGTGACCGTATAGCGGATCTAAAATGTAGTTGGGCAGGACACCTGGCAAGTAGTGTTGATGAAATGTGGAGTAAGGCGTTAACTGGAATGCGTCTAAGAACTGGATATCGGAACGTCGTCGGTCGTCATGCAGCGAAGTGGGCAGACGATGTCGCAAGCATCGCGGGCCGCAACTGGATGATGCTTGCACAGGATCGAGGAGAATCGCACATACAAAGGGAGGCCTATACCCAGTAGCGGGTGAAGTCGGGCTGTGGATGATGAATCTTGAAGACAGGTTTACTGAATTCCAAGTATATAACCAAAACGACTCTCTAACGTATCTATTATTCAAGCTGTGGAAATTTCCCTCGCTGCAATTTCAATATGTCCGAAATCGATTCCCCGACAATCGGAAAAAAGATCGCTGCACTTTTCGTTCGGTAGTTGGCACGGCTCTGTGGAGTGCGGCAAAATAATTCAATTCTACAAAAACAGCCAAACTATTTCAAATTGCAATGCGGTCACAGAGAGTTTTCCATTTGCTTGTGCAGAATTTTCTAGTCCGTATAAAGTGTTTTGTTCCATCAATTTCAGTTAGTAGTAGAGTGGTGGTAGTTGCCCCGCATTCCGATCCACAGGTCGTGGGCTCAAGTCCCGGTCGTGCACCAATGGATATTCCATTCGAAAAGTTAATGGACGCTATACTAGTGCTCTCAAACGGTGAATGAAAACATCGTGAGGAAACCGGCACTTTAATTCTTTCACTCTACACTGCTTCTTTCATCAAAGGGCCACCATACCTCAACCTGGTCACTGACCTAATACAGGATGACCAAGAAAGAATCAGTAACACGACAAGCAAGCAATTAGCGGAAACTAGGCAAACATTGTGTAAACTAGAGTTATAATGACATATGCAGATGGTCCGCTTATATCGCTCAGGGAAAATCCTTAAATAGACCTAGTCAGATGTGTTTGATCCCAGATGAATTATATTGCATCATTTGAGAAGAATTCATTTTGAGAATTCTTAAAAACAAAGACTTGCTGGGCCTTGGTATGGTAGTTTTTTAGTAACGTGGTATCATGGAGCAAAAATAGCACACCAGTGTGTTCATTTTATAACTTCAAATTGCTACCTAACTTCTTGATATTATATTTAAAATTCGCTCGCACTCAGCCGTTGGTTATGACGCAATTTTTCCGAATATTAGGGAAAAAAGGGAAAAAATTTGGTCTAATCGTGTTTTTAGATTTACTCTTACCAGAATTTAGTTAAGAAGATCAAAATTCACATACTTAAATGTAAAATATGCAGCTTTTCTTCAAACTCCTGTACGTTGCATCAATTTAATCTGATTTTTTCTAGGAGCTTCTCGTAACTTCTTCTTCTTCTTGGACTGGCCTCATAGCTCAGTTGGTAGTAAATCTTCCTTCTGCGCTAGAGGTCGCGGATTCGATTCCCGCACTGGACAAACATTTGTGACTAACGCAGATGTTTGTTCTGTGTCTGGGTGTTAAATATATTATATCTATTATGTATATCAGTCTCTGGTACCCATAGTACAGGTTATGCCTAGTTTGGGATCAGTTGACCGTGTGTGATAAATGATAATATGTCCGGAATATTTGTTATTTATTTATTTTATTATTATTAACCTTCGGTTTTGTTCCAGGTTTGCATGCGCGGGCGCGTGCACATATTCAAATACCTAGAAAACATGGCAAACAAGGACACATTATCTCACCGAAGGGTCGACGAGGCGAAGCGAGCAGTTAAACACAATTCCTACATCAACAACTCACCGAACCAAAGCACTAATCATCAGATCACGTCGGGGAACGCGACTATCGACTGTCTCAGGCATAAGCCGAGGCATGTGGTCGATAGTGGATATAGTACCGATGGGGTTGATAAGAGATGGTCTAATGATGGTAAGCATAGAATTTATGAGCAGATGCCCACAACTGGATAACATTCGTGTAATTTTTAGAATATCCCAAAAATATCGACTCAAAAGGGAATTGAACCCGCAACCGTTCCGTAGCCTTTCAAGTTCAATTACTAAACAAAAAAACGGTTTACCCGTGATCGAGCCCCAAACATCTTAAACAATATTTTATTGAACACCTGAATATATTTCTTCTCTGTGCTTCACCTTATTTCGGCACAACACTGAATCTCCGATCCACAGGTTCTGGGTTCGAATCCGGATCCACCAATGGATTTTTGATTCGGAAAACTTGTGCGCCGAACATGTACACGAAAGGAGCCTCTAAGAAGCGCACTTTAATCCTTTCACTACACCCATTCTTTCACCGAGCGGTCATATGCCTTTTTCAGGGCCACCATACCTCAACCTGTTCACTGACCTAATATAGGATGACTAAGAAAGAATCAGTGACACGAAAAGGAAGCAAGCGGATATTGAAGCCATCTTTTGGACAGCAGTTGATGTATGGTGGCGATGATTATACATTTCTATGAGCTATAAAACTATATTCGGATAATAGGCAGTTCCATAAAATGAGTTATGCGCTGACAATTTACGATCGGAATCTTTAAATAAAAAAAATGGTATCCGTTAGAGTAATGGACCGTTAATGAGTTTGGAATGGCCTTTAATTGTTTTCAATCGATTTTCATGTTAATTAATTGACCTCAGTTGAGATGTCTTATTTAAGATTTTGCTTATAGATATACAAGGTGTTTCATAATATGTATACAATCCCGAAAGCGGTATCGAGAAATGGGATTATCCTATCAACAAAAAAATAAGAATAATAGTGAAAAAAATCAGGTGAAAAAGAAAAAAAAAATGGTTTCTATCTTAAAATTTTTCAGATTAACTATTTTTGTCATCTTTATAACGAATTATTAAACGTACGAGTAGGTTGAAATTAAGATTGCCACCTAAAACAGCTGAATAATTGAGTTTGATCTGATTTGACTCTAAAACAGCAGATTTTTGCATTATATTTTGTCATTGAAAAATGTTGAATTTCCAAAAGTCGTGGGCCAAACATTATTGTCGATTGGGTGGAGAATTGGCCATTTTCGGGATAGCATACATATTATATTATGAATCATTTTGTATAATCACTTATTTATACTTCATTTATTTTTCAGGTGGCGGTGAAGCAGGTGGAGGGGGTGGATCAGGTCGTTCAACCCCCAGCACACCGTCAACCCTTTCACCCGGAGCGGCCCTTTCTAGGGCACAGTCTCTATCCAGCGAAGCGCCTCTATCCGCACCCCTTACTCCGCTCCTGTCCGGGTGAGTTTTATAACTATCTTTGAGGTTAACGTTTTTGATAAGATTGATATGAGATTTAGAAGTAGAAGGTATTAACTATAGTTTGGGTATGTGAAACTAACCCCCTTTTTCATAATCATCTCTTTATCGGTTTGTTAAAAGTACGTCCTTCTATTTATTTTGTTTACTATTATAAAAGGACAGGGCGAGAGTTATCGAGCCGATAAAGTTAGTTACTGATTATGAATAATCGGGTAATGCCCCTATTCGGGTTTTGTGATCAAGCGAGAATCTGGACCATGATGGATCTGGATCTAGACCTAAAACATAGATTTTTTGTTAGCTTTTCAATTAAAAATGCTATAAAATCTGTAGGTACTTGACCCATGCCTGATTGTGGCTCATAAATCTAGAAAATAAATCTAGGAGTGCACTAAGAAAGGGATTCTCGCAACTCAACCCTAAGGGGGTAAAGTGGGGTTGAATTTTGTATTAAAATAACATCAGGCGAACGAAGTCGCGGGGATTTCTACTTGTGTGATACAAATGCTTTATAACATAAACGTTATTCTTATAATTATGGCTTGAGGAAATATTTGTTTTTGAGGTTTTGTATCTTATTTGGGAATTTAACCTTTTTGAGCCTGGCTTGTCCCACTGCTAGGCAAAGGTCTCCCCAAAACTGGACAAGATTTCGGGAGACCTTTGCCTAGCAGGGAGACTTTCTCTGTCCTTTGAACTTGCAATTTCCATCATCACCATCAGCCTGTAGAAGTCCACTGCTGGACATAGGCCTCCCCCAAAGAGTTCCTTGACGAACGGTCTTGAGCCTTTTCCATCCACCGACACATCCTGCTACTTTACAATGTCGTCGGTCCATTGGGTGGTCCATTCAACACTGCGTCATGTGTTTAAACTAAATTACTCATCAACCAATACATCGCCTTGCGTTTGAATTGACTTTTTAATGATAACTCCTTACGATAGAGATATTTACTAGTGGTTTAGCTAGTAAGCTAGTTTGTAAGGAATGATAATGAAAATAGCATGTAAATTAGAGAGGTGCTGTAGCGAATTTAAATATTAATGAGCCAGCGTTCACTACAGCAACACTAGAAAAAAATTACATAATTAAATTAATTATTACTTAACTTCAACCTCTTATTACAAATTAATTTCCGCGCGTTATTTTTATATTCTGCTCTAGTGAACACAGCCTACCTAACGGATATAAATCTGGCACAAGAAAAGCGAGAGAAAAGATGATGTTGCAAAACGTGCACTAAAGATCAGTCGCCATACAAATGCCTATACATTTGTATAGGCATTTGTATCCTACGCGCACCTGAAACGCGTGTAAGCAATGTAGCCGTCACTTTAATTTCTGATTTCTGGGGATTTATTAAAGACCTTGTTCCACTGATCATCTGCCAGACTTATATTCGTTTGGTGTAAATATAAATTTATAGGTACAAAGTGATTCACATTATGTATACTTTACCGAAATGGGCATTCTACGCCCAATTGGCAATAAAGTTCTAGGACTTTTGGTAATTCATTTTACACTGAAAAATCTGATATTTTGAGGTCAAATCAATTATTTTGCTGTCTAAGGTAGCAATCTTGATCTCGAACATTTTAGTTTAATAATCAGCAATCTACAAAGATGATACAAATACCGAAAACAGCTGGTTTGAAAAATATTGAAAATGTACCTACATATTTTATTACGCCGATTTTTTTCTTTTACTTGAAATAGCCTCTTTCGGGATTGTATACTAATAACGGAACACTTATAGTGGAATGCATTTAGATTAGCCGCTTATATAATGTTTATTTCTTTCACAATGGCCGATGCAGAGGTAAACAAGTATCTAGTATACCTAGCCCGTTTACTCACGACCATCGATCATACCCTCTGTCTCCTTATGTATTTTTTATTTTCCATAAACAAGGTATTGTTCCATATGAAAATATTGTTAACTATTTATCCAGGGTCCAAGTAACTGGTTCACTTTTCTAAGCTTAGTCGCGAAGAGCAGATGTAGCTGACCTAGCAAAGTCGATCCTTGTGATTTTGAAACGCATTGAATCGAAGAACTTGCAAGCAATGATAGCTTTATAAATAACTAAATTGCCCAAAAAAAATCGACTCAGACGGGATTTGAACCCGCAACCTTTCCGCGGATGCTCTAACCGACTAAGCTACCGAGCCACCTCCCATCTGGGTGAAAAATCTTTGGGACTCCCAGTCGGTTTAAAGCGCCTTAAGCGCCACCTACAGAAGAAACAATTGTTTTCCACCGGCTCAATGACTAAAGCTAGTAACAAAGTAAATAATTAACAAGTAACAATCTGTGGAAGGATATACCTTGTTCCCCACCAAAGTTATTTTCAACCTCTAACCCCGGTGTTGTCCTTTCAGCGTCCGTATATCACCCGATGGGAATATGTCCAATGGCGACGATAAGAGTAAATTACCCCATCAGCAAACCTACAGGTACATCTGGCAATGACGATACAACCAATCGCTAGGCGCTTTGCAAAAGCTGCTTCGAAATAAGCCCATTTTGTTCAACTCAACGATGATTTGCATCCATTTGTTTGGTATACACAAAAACGAATAATATTACTCCTCTTAAGTTTTGGGGTTTAAAAATATATAATCTCATCAAACCGTACCAAATTATCGAGTATTATAATACTAAAGTTTATGAACTTAACTAAATAAAAAAATTACAAAAGAAAGTCCCCGTCTGACCAGGCAGATGTGGCGGGGGACTTTATTCTATACTATGAGGTTCTAAAATTTATACCAAAGTGCAAGTAGTGCAACCAGTGCCGCATCAATCAAGCAATGAAGCAATATTTTTTTTCAATTTAGTTTCTTTAACTATTTGTTCGGCTCCCAGTATAATATATCCCTATTATCTATCTAATTTTCGACTATATTTGGTTGATCTGAATAGAATGCGCTCTATGTATTGGTTCTATCATCCTTGTACTCATAACCGGCACGGCGCTTCACTAACATACTGCACATGGAATGTTTGGAGTTATACACGATTTACGTTATACGTACAATACATGTCTTCCTTTTAAATTGCTTGCTTCAAAGCTAAGCAAATATATTTCGTTCAAATCATGATATTAGCCGATCTAATAGCGTCTAAAACCACAGACAGACTAATAAAGAAAATCTAAATAAAAAACTGCAAGGCACCGCTGATCCGTTGTCCAAAAGAATCATCATTCATTACGTATTTCCAACTCTTCATTTGAGCTGGAGATTATACAGTCAAATATAAATATTCCTTGTCGGCTCTATTCCAATAAAAAAAAATATGATTCCATCTTGGTCTGCATGTCGGCACAAAAAAGTTCAACTTGAAATATTCAACTATACTAACGTAACTCGTGTACCAACCCCTGCCTAACGAGATTTAATAACACATACTTTTTAATTGGATTTCTCCCCTTTTAATATGGATGTTCGAGTATGGGTGTAGGTTACTAACTTTGTTTTATTCTATGGAACTCTAATTAGTACACACTAAACTTCCGCCATAGCCTTTTATAAAGGACGAGTTTTAATTAGTTTCTGTATTTCAAGTGTGTTTATATTTCAAGTAATAAACTAACAAAATTACATTGCATTTGATATAACAAATTGTAATTAATTATCTCATTTGACATAATTACATTGTTCTTACACGATAATGACTAATTAATTACTAAATCAGTTTGATTGAGTGACATAATACGAATGGACAGTGTATTTTGCTTATCAACAGCTTCAAATTTGTAATTGAAATTGTTATCATATTCTACCAATATGTTCAACTGTCAGTTTCTGTGACTAAAAGTGTGTGTTACTAAATCTTGCTACCAATAGTATTTCACGGGTATTTATCGCGTTATTATAGTACCCTATTCAACAGACTTACAAAAATCGTCGTCGGCCGGAGGCAAACACAAGCAATACGCTTTAAAAACCCGTTAAATACTAACAAATGCGTACGCAACTAAATTTCTAATCCGCCATTTTGGATATTACAGACAATACAAAGAAGCACTAAGACAACAACGCCAGCAAGACATATACCGACCCCGTTCCGACCAAGCCTCCCCCGAGCTGGACTCCCCGCACCAAAGCCCAAACCACTCCCCAGTCAACGGCCACAGTAACGTATCCCCTAGTCCTTACCGATCCGTATCCTCAGCCAGTTCCGTCTCCCCTACTCAGCCACACTCCCCGCTTCTGCACTCCACCCCTAGAAGATTCAACGGTAACACAGAGAAGTTGGAGGAAAACAAACGGCCTGTGCAAAAGGTCGTCCCGTCACGCGTGAACAAGACACACGTGAACGGGAACGTCGAGTACCCGCGCGTTAATGGTGACCCCCGCAACGGTGACCCCCGCAATGGTGACCGCACGAACGGGCCATCCGAGTCGTATATAAAACCTACTTCACCTACAAAATCGCCGACGAACACTCTATACAATGGGGTGAAATCTTCGATACCTAGGATGAACGGAGATGCTAAGTTGCTAAGCGTGTCTTATCTGAAAGGTGCGCCGAAGAGCAAGCTGTGGACTAAAGAGGCCAGTGAGAAGCTCAGCTTTACTATGAAGAGGGAGTTCGATAAGCAGAAGGAAGAGACGGAGTTGCTGCAGCAGTTGAGATCGGTAAGATAAATTATATTGACACTTTACGACTTGGCTCGCCTAGGTACCTAGATAAAAAGCATATATGCTATTCTATCTATTCCAAATCGGTTGAGCGTAACGGTGTGATTGAACCACAGACATCTTCACAAATTTTCCCATTTATAATGCGTACTTTGAAAATCTCTGCATACAAAGAGAAACATACACAATTATACAAACATCTTCACTTAATAACTACAAGGTGATTCATAATATGTATGCCATCCCGAAAGGGGCTTATTATACACCCAATCGGCAACAAAGTTTGTTCTACTACTTTTGGAAATTGGACATTTTTCATTGAAAAAACTCTATGCGAAAATCAGCTGTTTTGGGGTCAAATCAGGTCAAACTCAATGAATCAGCTGTTTAAGGTAGCAATCTTGACTCGGAACTTGTTGTCCGTTTAGTTATTATTTCTAAAGATGATAAAAATACCAAAAACCGCTAATTTGAGAAAGTTTTTGATAAAAAACTTTTTTGCGCTTAAATTATTTATTTTTGTTGATAGAATAACCCCTTTCGGGATGGTATACATGTTGTGAATCAACTTGAGCACTATATCTGCAGCAACGGAGCAGCGTTATCATGATTTTTTCTATGGATATAGTCAGAGAGTGTAAGAAATATCAACAGCTACAGATTAAGATTTTTCTTGAATCAGATGTATCAAATATTTTCAATATTGTCATAGAGTAAAAGTGCTTTAACTTGACCCATTGTTTTGAATATTTTAAATCCTGTAAACTAAATCTAAATCCTTCATTTAATTTTCAGATAATAGAGAGTCGCCTGAAAATGTCTCTCCCGGAGCAATTGGCGCCGGTGTTGGCGGACGGCGTGGTGCTCTGCCACCTCGCGAACCACGTGCGGCCGCGCTCCGTCGGCTCCGTGCACGTGCCATCTCCTGCGCAGGTTAATACATATTATATTTATTTATTTAATAGGTACCATATGTCCGTGGTGGCCCCGGCTGAAGAATAGGCCCCTCCATATCTACCTATCCGCGGATATCGTAAGAGGCGACTAAGGGAAAAAAAGCTAGGGGATCGGCAGCATCGTCCCTCATTTTAACACCGCTAGCTCTAACTGCGCTCGCAAACCCGCATGCCCAGCGTGGTGAGTATGGGCAAATCCCCCCACATGATAAAGAAATATTTGCATATTTGTTCCAGCCCAAACTCACAATGGCGAGGTGCAGAAGGAACGTGGACAACTTCCTGGAAGCCTGCCGAAGAATAGGAGTAGAAGAGGTATGTACAACCACATCTGTTCATTGCTAGCTGCATGCTATTGTTGTTTTTAATTGAAACCGTTAGTTTTCTGTGTACTATTTTAAAGAGACTTGAGAATGAGACTCACAAAAGATTTTTATTCTAGGCTAAATGGTTTTTAGGACGTTGAAACATTTCAAAATGATAACTTGAACTCCCATTTGGTAAAGTTGCATTGTCTTCGTAGTTTAGGTAATATTGGATATTAATTAGAACATGCTGAAGATGCGATTTTCAAAGTTTTTCTAATTGTGCCTCAATCACCGAATAACCAACTTTTACCAGACATCGTGGGATCTCAGTTCGGGGCTAACCACTAATTTAATTCCAATTACCCTAAAGTCACGGCTTTATTAGTTTTAAGCTTAGAAGAACTCACATGGCGTGAATTTAACAGACCCATTTTTTTTCAACAAAAAAATTATATCGCATATTTGCAGTGTATTTTGGTTGCATATATTTCGGGTTACGCTTTCTCGTTTCGAGTGTTCCAGGGTGCGATATCCTTTGGCCCAGCATTGTTTAAACTAAGTCGGGTGGCGTGTGTTGCAGGAGGACATCTGTTCGCCCGGAGACATACTGGACCCCGAGGGCGCCGGCCTCGGCCCTCTCGCTCACACTATCACCGTCCTGCTCACACACGCCACACCGCACTCGCCAAAGGAAATCGCATCTTATTACGACGACTATAACGACGTCGAAACACTAGAACTGAACTACCAAAGACAACTCCGCCGATACTCCGACGAACGGCACATCAGCAACTTTAACACACCAGAAAACTTCATCGATGAGACAGAGGAATATCAGCTTAACTACGAAAACAATAACACTGATTCTCCTGTAAATTACTCGCCGATTTACGCCAGTGAAATGAGGAATAGAGGACCGTATTACCAAACGAACAGAGTGCAATTCGTCACGCCGTTCAATAACGTGCTGAAAAGCGATAGCTTGGAAATCTATGACACAGATGAGGTAGATTTTCCAATGGAAGTGAGAGAGATAGCAACAGAGACAGAGAGGTACGATAGAGGGAAGATGAATCTCGATATTCAGAACAATTTGAATGGAGTTAAAGAAAAAATGGAACCCAAAGAGGTGGAAAATAAGACTCTGTATACTTGCCTGTGCCTTGGCGCCTTTGTAGTGTCCACTATCTTTCTTATTGTATATCCATTGTAGACGAGGGATAGATAACGATACTTTGTAGTTACGGGGACGAAGGAGACAGAACGATGCATTTATGCCTTATCATGACTGTTGTTTATATCAGCCGATTACCTATATACTTGTAATATTGTAGACATAGACAGACATATACTGTGGCTGTTTTATTTGTTTTTGGAAGAAGCGTTAGTTTTATACTATGTGGAATGTTAATGGGGTTCTGAAAATCTATATTGTGTAAAAATTTTATGACTTACATTAGATCAAATTAAAAAATACTACTATCATAGTTAAAACTAAAATTAAATGAATTTACTTGGTTCTCTACCTGAATGTAATACTACTGAAGATTTACACAATATAATTTTTGGAAATGCTATCCCAAGAAATGTTATACGCTAGGTTTTACATATATTTGGAAGAAAAGTTTACTCACAGTAAAACTGTGATTGTATTATAAATTGAGGCTGCTATTCATTTAAACATCAAGAAGAAGGCTGATAAGGAATTTGGAGGTTTTTTGAGGGATTTGAGAAGGAATTTACTATAACTTTACTATTATGTATGACAAACGAAAGAACACTTCGAATAACGACTACATTGTGGCAATGTAGAAACTAAAGCGTACATTGAACTTGATAAACGATCGGGACCCAAAATATGATTGAAACTTAGTTATAAATAAGTGTTTTTCGAGCAATTCATAGATTCAAAACCATGAACAAAATGTCTCATTAAATAATATCTCCCATTTTAGTAAGCTTTGTATACTTACTTATTTTGTAGCCATTGCATTTAGTTTTGATATAATGCATTTTATAAATTCATGCTATTTCCTTTGTAGTAATTATCTTAAAATTAGTAAATTAATTGGTCTGAATTATTGAATTCCAATACCTATCATTCCTATAAGGCATTTAAAAATACCTAAGTATTCGTTAGATTTTTAAAGAGATTGATTTTTTAAATTTTCTGAGTGTTGTGTTTTTGTGTTTACGTTCTTTGACGTGTTTGTTGGTTTGTATTACAATCACCTATTTTCGAAATGACTGATTTGTCGCCCTTATATCAATGGAATAAGGCTTATGGTTGTATAACTGATTCATTCAAACTGTATTTCTATTCCAGAGATCTCTAAGTTTTTGTTGTGTGTTTTTCATGTTATAGTTTTTTTTTACATAGTTTACAATATCGATGCTGTTAAGATTAGGCCAGGTTAGGCATTAATGTAGTCTTTTTGCACCAAGTTAGAACACGTTAGAGTAGATTTTTCACTAAATTACGGTTACTCTACAAATTAGTAAAAAATACAAAAAAAATCACTTGAGCGAGGATTAGTTACTTATAATAATAATAATAAGTCATTTATTTCAGGCAAAACAACTTAGCCAGAAACCAAAAAAATAATTACTCTATTTACTAAATGAGGCTCTGAGGCCGTTATGATGTTCAAAAATGTACTATAGGAAAATTAAACTTTGTTTACAATAACTGTCATCCAAATAAAAGTACAATAAAAATATCCTGCTAAACTTTGGTGCATTAAGTATTTAAAAAGTAAGTTTTTATGGTACTTATTTGAAATAATTCACAAGTTTTGGTAGCTTAGCTGTCTAAAGTAATTAATAATTCTTATCAAATAAGAACTTGTATGCCTTAATCGAAACTTCATATCGTTATTGTATTTATAATGCAAAACGTCATGTAATATGAATAATATTATTACTTATTAATATAGCTAGACATGCCTAAACACCTGCATATTTTGCAACGGTCTCCTAGGGAGCCATACAATAAAACTTGGCGCAGCCGGCAGGATGTTCACACAAACCACTTTTTAGCAACATGCAACATGTGTGAATTAGTAAATTAGAAATTCTGGATCAATACTGGACTAAACTGAATTTCAAACTGATTGCGGTCGTGTTTAGGTTTGTCAGTATATTTGATTGTAGTGCGTATAGTGATATTTAGACTGTATTTCGAGGCTTTTTCATTTAATATTCTGATGAAGATTTTTAAGAAAGAAGATCTTTTACGATTTATAATAATTATAAGTATTCCTGAACGCCGCCAACCAAGAAAATTGATGCCAATAAGATGAAAAATATTTACTTAAAAATAAGTTATATTGCATTTACAGCATGACATTGAGAAGACAAAGATTTATTCCAACTATTGGATTTAATTATGTAATTTTAGAATCATTCCAAAGATGTTTATTCACAAACTAATTTTGAATACTAGTATCTGTATTAATTCTTCAATTAAAATATACGTCTCTACTCTTTCATAATATTTATACAAGGTGATTTATAATATGTATTCCATCCCGAAATTCCCGGGGCTTATTCAACAACCAATTGGCAATAAAGTTTGTTCTACGACTTTTGGAAATTCGACATTTTTCATTGAAATAACTCTGCAAAAATCAGCTGTTTTGGGATCAAATAAGGTCAAACTCAATAAATCATCTATTTTAGGTAGCAATCTTGATTCCGAACTTCTTTTACGTTTAGTAATTAGTTTTAAAGATGATAAAAATACCAAAAACAGTTAATTTGAGAAAGTTTGTGAAAAAAATAATAATTAACATATTGATGTTATTTTTCGCTAATATTATTTCTTTTCGTGGATAGAATAACCCCCTTTCGGGATGGTTTACATGTTATGAATCACCTTGTATTACTTAACACATATGTGAAGTCTTTTATTTAAATATTTACTTTTACTACTGAGTATGATAAATAACTAATAAAAAAGCTTTTTTATGCTCTATTGTAGTGTTTTATTGTGAGTATAAGTTTTTGAGCTTTAAATTTACAAGTACAATGCTATTATAAGTATTTAATACAGAATTACTAATATATTTTAAAGAGCTTGTGCGTGTATTTATTTAATGGCTTGAGGTGCTTGGGTTGTTTATCTAGTTTATATGGACTGGTTTCGTATTATACTTAGTAAAAATATATTTTATTAGGTACCTACTTTTTTTAAGCAACATATGTGAACATTCTTTTTAATGTTATACGGAGGCAAACAGGCTTACGGCCCTCCTGATGTTTTTCAATATTTCGCTCTATGTATCCTGAGAGGTATATAATTTTGAAAAAATTAGCTCTAACAGTAACTGTTGGTATTCTGCAGTTTTTTATAATAAGTTAAATAATAATAATTGATATTATTTCTCAGCATCACAATAATATTAAGCGCAAAACAAAGTACAACCAATGGTGTCTTAAAACTATACAATATTTTCTTGCCATAGCGAAGTAATAAGCGCAAAAAAAATGTGAAAACCAGTCCTATATTTGTATATTCCATTAAATATAAAGTTGATTGAGTGAAACGAATGACTTTGTGTTATGGAAGATTAATTAATTACTCGATTAATTTAATAGCTGATTAGTGCAGTATTAATTGAATTTGGTTTTTAGTGCTCTTATGATTCTTTTGAAAATGGTCATATGTTTTGTATGAGGTGTGTTTGTATGATGTTTTGATAAATATTTTCAGTCATAGTTTGTTTCTAAAATTGTTTAAAGGTGTACTTTTGTATGTACTTACAATGTTTTTTCTCTTTCTAAAAGTAATAAATTTTCTTATTGGCAACAACAGAGTTTTATTCTTAAAAAAAATCCTTATTCTACATTGAATTTGCTGTATTTTTTTGGTTTTAGTAGGTACCTCAAATATAATCTAAAGTTTGCCTGGACGAGATCGCTTTTTAGCGATAAGCCCGCCCAGTGTAACGCTAATTTGTAATTTATCTTACCTTTAATGTTGTTTATTTATTTTGTGAATGGTGAACAATAAATAAGTAAATAAAGAAATAGGTAATCAATCAAATACCTAAGACAAAGACTAAGATAGATACGGCTGAGACTAAGATACGGCTAAAATGGCAAGCCTCCACTTAACAGTGTGACTTTGTGATTTCAGCCGTATCTTAAACTACCTAGATGTTTTTCCTTTCGTGTTTTTTTTTAATTACTTATAAGTATTTTTCTTTGTACCTACCTACCTACTTACTTACTGCATTGTACAAATACAAATACAAATACAAATATTTTTATTTCAGTAAACTTAATCTAGGTTACATTTCATGGGTTTGGGACCCTCTTTTAAGTATAGATATACCTGTGTTAGAGGGTCTCGCTCTTCCGTAGTACATAATTGTTAGAATTAAGTAAGTAAAGAAATTAAAAGGGATATTTATGTCTATAGTAAGTTAAGTTAAAGTTAGGATTTAGGAATACGTTTACATAGTTTGTATGTGTAGTGTGTGTGTGTAGTGTGTGTGTGTGTGTGTGTGTGTTTTTGTGTGTGAGCACGCCTGATCACTAGTCTACTAAGAGAATGGGTATTTGGGGAGTACATAGGTGCAAAGTGTGTGTTCATGTATGTGTGTGAGTGCTTCTGATCACCAGATCTCTTAAGAGCATGGGTATTTCAGCAGCACCCAAGGTGTGAGTAGATGAGTGTATGAATTGTGTGTGGATGTATCAGTATGTTATGAAACAATTTCTAGGAGTTTTTCAGTTTCATCGTAGCTTAGTGTCAATAGCCATTCATTAAGGGATTTTTTGCATTTATAATTATTCATAGGATATATATTCAATGTTTTATTTATAGAGTTGTAGAGATAGGTAGATTGCGTGGCATACTGTCGGGATGCAAACTGAGACCGAGCAGTAATTTTAATAGCTACTCTATCCCATCTTCGCTTCTTTAATATTTTGGGGTTATACTCAAGAGATCTATGTAACTTCAAAACGGCGCTTAGGATGTAGAGTTTCCTGACTGATAGTAGGCCTGAATCTCGGTAGAGAATATCTGTAGAGTATCGGTAGGGCTTGAAGTACATAACTTTCAAAAGAGACCGCTGTGCCCTTTCGAGTTCCAAGAGTTTTGTCTTTGTAGTACCTCCCCAGACTGGTATACAATAGTTTTGAATTGATTGTGCCAAAGATATGTAGATTTGGTTGATTAATGCTTTTGGAGCAACATGACGTAAAATTTTAAAAATCCATATTAGTTTACGAACTCTGTTCATAAGTAGTTCGATGTGAGCATGCCAGGATAGACGTTGATCAATCATGATTCCTAGGTATTTTGTTGTTGTTACTTTATTTATATTAGGGCAATCACAATGAGCGTCAGTGAGGTTACATTTGTGTATTTTTAGGCTATAATCGAGATTAGGTTGGCTGTTATTATACTTAGTAAAGGTCATAAAGTTAGTTTTAGAGACATTTAGGGTTAATAAATTGAGGTTTAGCCAGTCAGATATTTTAGAGAGTCCCTTTTCGGTTCTTTTTTTAACGTCAATCCAGGATCTGTCCGTAAAGACGATAGCAGTATCATCTGCATAAGAGAAGATATTCGCGTTGTTTATTTTAAGGTCACAAAGATCATTAATATAGACCAAGAATAGGGTAGGGCCTAGTACACTCCCCTGAGGTACACCATAGCTAATAGTCTCGTCATCACTAATGAATTCACCAATTTTAACATTTTGCTTACGTTCATGTAAGTAGTCTGTCAAAAGGGCTAGCGGCATTCCTCGTATCCCTATGTTATCCAGCTTTTTGATAAGGATTTCTACAGACACAGTATCAAAAGCTTTCTTGAGGTCAAGAAATGTCGCCAGGCACTTTTTCCCGCTATCAACTTGTTGCACAATATGGTTACTGATTGCAGCAACAGCGTCTTCAGTAGAAAGTCCTTGTCTAAAGCCGTATTGCGAGTTCGACAAAATTTTAAATTGACTTAAATATTGTAAAAGACGGTTATTAATTAATTTTTCCATTATTTTCGAGATAGATGGTAAAACGGATATAGGTCTGTAATTATTAATGTCATCTCTCTCCCCGCTCTTATGAACTGGTGTTACAATCGACTGCTTGAGGAGGTCAGGGAATAAACCTTTAGCAAAACATAGGTTTACCAGATGACATAAAACTGGAATTACAATATGCTTGGCTAGTTTTAGAAATTTGGGAGGTATGTTATCCCATCCGGGTGCACTTTCAGATTTGAGGCTCATTATGACATTATGGAGTTCCTTGGGATCTGTTTCCAGGAGTGCAAACGATGAAACTTGACTGGGAGGTAGCGAAAGAGCAGAGGACGAGTGGTCATCTATCATATTTTGTAAAGAAATACTTTCAGCCAGAGATTTGCCTACATTAGAGAAATATGTATTTGCAAAATTAACTGATTCCTTAGGTGAAGCCTTCGTATTAAGTAATTGTATATTCGGTGTCTTTGTAGATTATAGTTAGTTTAGATTGTAGTTATAGTTAGTTATGTTGTTAATAGATTTCCATAAGATTTTACTGTTTTTCGAAGATTTAGTTAGTTGTTCCTTGTTGTATTTTCTTTTTAGTTTCTTTATTAGGTTATTACAGAAATTTCTATATCTTCTATAGGTTATCTTTAGTGTTTCATTATAAGGGTCAATACGTATTTTTCTTTGCATATTATTTCTGTTTATAATGCAGCGTAAGATGCCTTGTGTAATCCAGGGCTTTATTATTTGCTTACTCCGTGGTATGCGTACCGTTATTGTGTTGTCAATGAGACATTTTTGTATTGTACTAATTAATAGTCTACATAGAGTATTTGGATCATTTATATTAAGTAAGTGAACAAGATTTTGTTCAGTTAGGTTTTTCAGTGCATTTTCATAATTAACGACTGTTTTTGCCTTGCAGCAGTTCTTATCTGTAATTTTAGAAAGCGTTAGTAGGACCATAAGGTGGTCAGTAATAGAGGTTTGTAGTACAGCGACTACGGCGGAGTTCCTATTTTTATTTATTTTTAACATGACGTGGTCTAAACAGCTATCCATTCTCGTTGGTATGTTATGTCCAGGTAGCAAGCCATGCATGGATAACATATTTAAATAATTCAATCTATTGTTCCTTTCTTGACTATTTTCTGTTGATCTGGGTAGAGTATTTATATTTATGTCCCCTACTAGTATAATTTTTTCGTGGCTTTTAATGCTTTCCAAGTGCATGTTTAGGGAGTTTATAAATAATTCAGCATTAGCGTTAGAAGGTGATCTATAAATACACAAAATAATCGTATTATATATATTTATTTGTAGGCAAGATGCATGAGTCAGTTTTATTTCTTTAACCATTGTTTTGTGCGTATTTCTAATGTAAGTAGTGACCCCATCGTTTTGGTTTAAATGAAGTGCAGTAGCAAAAGAGTTATAGCTCGTTAGGCATGGTATGGGTTTATTCTGTTTAAGTCTACATTCTGTTAACACAATAACATCTGCTTCAAATTTTAGTAGTGTCAAGTTAGATTGTAGGTCATCGATGTTTTTGTAAATACTTCTTATATTTTGAGAAATTACAGTTATATCAGTAGGTTTAACACATAACATTTTAGAGAGTTCAGAAGTTGTACATTCGAAAGAATGCGCGATTTCAGCATTGTCTAATTCATTTACTTCTAAAGGCTTGTCCATCATGGAGTGTCAAATAAGGAAATTGCATTCATTCCTAGTAGGCAAAGCGTGATATATATCGATAGTTTTTGTATTTTTAAATAATAGTTGAGTACGTTTAGTTTATAGCGTTTGTTCATAGAAGATGATAGGGTAAGGCTACCAAAACTAATTTTGTAGTGTTTTGTGTGTTTTAATGGTAGTGTTTCGTGTGTTTTGTGTGTATTATGTAGAAGTGTGTAGTGTAGGACAAATTTTAGTGATATATATGAAAGAACGGTTTTACAATGGGGTAGAGTACTCGCAAGGGTACATCCATTGTGGGTCAAATAAAGAGATTTTCTTTCGTTCTTTCTTCTAAAAAATCTGTCAAACGATGAACAATGCTTATTGGCTTACTATTGCAAAATAACAAAAAGTGGTAGGAATAGGACAGGAATAAATAGCAATTATAAGTAAGGGGGGTTAATTATGCATGTTCCAATCTTTCAGAAACTCATGTGCTGCGCCGCGGACGTCCTCGAAGGCAAAGGCACAGTGCAAGTCGCGATAACGGTAACGGAACTCCTGCGGCGGCATTCGACGCTGCGCAGCTCGCCGCACGCCGTTCACGTGGCCACGCCCACTCACGCCACCTAGCATCAGCTCGCGCTCGCGCCGCAGTCAGCGCTGTCGCTGTAGACGCAGCTAAGTGACGGAACAATACTGAACCGAAAATGTAAACAAAAACTTTAAATGTAAACAAACAATAATAATTGCGGTGCTGTATAGTTCGGTTACGCACGCACGTCCTACAATCGTCTAGAATAAAAGCCAGTAAAATCTAAAATATACTGCATCTATTCAGATGCAGTACTGAACAGATAAAAAAGTGCACACGATTTTCATCATCTCGAAGTAAAGGAATATCTGGCCTCATAGCTCAGTTGGTAGTAACTCTGCATTCTGCGCTAGAGGTCGCGGGTTCGATTCCCGCACTGGACAAACATTTGTGACTAACACAGATGTTTGTTCTGTGTCTGGGTGTTAAATATATATATATATTATGTATATCAGTCTCTGGTACCCATAGTACAGGCTATGCCTAGTTTGGGATCAGTTGACCGTGTGTAATATGTCCGGAATATTTATTTATTTATTTATTATTTATCTAATGCGGCCAATAGATTTTGCTGGTTTGTGATCAATAATGTTGGTTTGAACAATAATAAGATGACGAAACGAGCCTCTAATAGGCGCACTTTAATCCTTTCCTCCTACAGTGATTCTTTTCTTTCACCAACGGTCATTGGCCCTTTTCAGAGCCACCACACCACTACCTGGTCGCTGACCTCATACATGATGACCAAGAAAGAATCATTGACAAGCAAGCAACTGAACAAAAGTTTCAGCCTTGAGTTTTTTTGTTTACATTTTTGGTCTGAGTACGGCTGAGATGTGAGAATGGACACTCCCCTTCTTCCCTGTACTGTGCAGTAAGCTCTGTGTAAATGACTTACTATATTAAGCGTAAATGCGTCAAATTGTGTGAACTGTTTGAAGGTTTAGTAAAGAGAAGACTGGTTTAAACATGATTTGCTGGAATTGTCGAAGGATCAAAAGCATTACCGATTAGGTATCTTGGCTTTGCCGTACGGATTCTTGTCCTGCTGAATCGACATTGGAGGGGATTAAATTTCAAATCGAACTGTTGTATGCTCTGTTATAAATTTCTATACCTATCTTACTACCTATGTCACCACATTAAAGGCCTTTGCCCACCACCCCGTACCATACTATGACTATAATATTTATTCATACAGTGAATATGTTATTACATGTCCCAGTACGGATACGGTCATGGTATAGAACGTTGTAGTTGGAAAATGCCTTTAGAATTAAGATTAGTATAGTACCTAGTAACTGAGTAATGAATTAGATAATACCTTGAGAGTCTGAACGAATGACCAAGCGATTCAAAGTTAGATGCCATATTACCCATATATGTGATTATGTCCTAAATTAGATGTAATAAACCTATGTAGTCCACTCGGTGTGTATTTCCACCGCATTTTTAATAGTTTATCCACAAATTTAAATAATTGTAACATAAGCGTAGATATTAATATTCGTAATTATGACTTAGCTAGTCTTGTAGAGCATAGTTTCAAGACTTTCAAGAACGAAACGGAACCACAATTAAATATCAGTGTTAGTGCCTATTCTCTATTTTCACACAATCTGATTATCGCCAAGTAGCGATAACCGGAGATGGTGAAATCTCTGATTATCGCTACTTGGCGATAATCAGAGTTGGTGAAAATAGTTCTCTCCCTTTCATTTACATGTCACAAAATTAAATTGATGTATTTTTCATCTGTCAAGTAACGTTAATCGAGACGGTGAATTAGGCAAATATTATTTCTATATGAATAGATAATTTTGTGCAAAAGGACTAAATTGAATGCTTTCAAATATAAACCAATGATTTTTGAAACCAATGTAGATCAACCTTGTGTAAGTAAATATAGTCAAGAAATGGAAAAAAGGTAAGTAGGTACCTATATTTCGTTTATTACTCAATAATCAAACTCGTAAGTTTGGTGGAACTTATAAATTATATTCGAAGTTATTTTCAACCAGTGAATTAAATATTAGCCAATAAGTGATGAACTTTTAATAGGAAATGTTTACGTATCTAAATGTTAGTAAATTAACTTAGTTGCATCACAACATCACATTTGAAGCCGCGTTCAAACGGATCGGATATGTCACCTGTAATTCGTTTTAAAATGATCCTTACATCTACTTGTTACAGTCCATTTTGAGTTTGATAGTTTAAGGGCGTGCGTTACTCGTAGCCAACTGGTAGCTCAAAGATATTGCAAGCCCCTAAAAGTCAAACTCAAATGGATTTAACTCAGTAGTCGTAAGGATCATTTTGAAATAAATTTTTATTGACATATAGCAAGGCATTTGACCACGGCTTTACGGTGCTTTCAAACACTGCACAAAACACGAATTTACTAGTGAAATTTTATATTTGGCGTTTACACAAGTTGTCTAGGGCACATATGTAGGAATATTGACTTTAACTGCTCTTTGTAAAGTGTCTCTTGTCTCTTACATAAAAGTAATTGGCTTATATGTCAAGTTAATTCAATTTGATTCGTACAGGATTTTTTGCACAGACTGTCCGCAATGAAGTGGTTCTCTCACTGTAGTCAGCTAGCATTTACATTGATATAAATAAGTATACATGATATGATTTATAGGTAAATAATTTAACTCAGACCACTCCTGCAATGTTAACAGGGAGACCGGTCGGTGCTCATATTACGAGTATGAACACACGTTCGGTCATACGTATGTTCTGTTCATACCATGATCATAATAGTTATTTGTTTTTAATTGTACACAATACTTAGACTAGATAAGGCGTTGCTTAAAAACTACCACCGAGTCGACATCACGCTTGACGAAAATCTTCGGGATGTTCGTAGGCTCGAAGTGCCGATAGCTTTTCATCAGTCAAGATGTCGACTCGGAGCTTAGTAAGAGCAACCCCGTATCTAAGGGAGAGTCGCGGGTTCGAATCCCTCGTAATTCGTTTTTTTTTTCATTTATAAAACCCTGTTCATAATGCCTATGGATTGATGGTATTTAGTTGCGCCAAATGCCGTGGGACTTAAGTGGCTATTTCTGCGCGATTCTGGACTTCCAGATTGGCTCTAGCAATCGAGTCAATTTTATATATTCCTACGAAATTGTAGCAACTAGCAATGACTAGGATAAATATACTCAACTAGGCAAAGTTTACCTTAGTGTTAAACTTCATGAGTTTGTGAAGGCTCAAAAAACGTTAAATGGACTTGACAATATGTGATTGAATGAACCATTATTTGGGCTGTGTAACTAACGATTCAGTGTAGTGTGGACGACGCGAGATTGTACTTAATAAATTGGAAATATCCAAAGTTATAAAGGCCAGTATCTACTAAAGCACTGCAAAGTCATCTGCCTTCCTTTGCTGATGTCGCGTCGGTCGCGAGAATTAAATTCAAATAATAAGAGCGCCAAAACTTTGATTAGCTCTGCTATAATAGATACTAGCCTTTCACACAAATTATTGTAAATATTATCATTAAAATTCACTATACAAGGTGATTCATAAAATGTATACTATCCCGGAAGGGGATTATTCCACACCCAATTGGCACTAAAGTTTGATTTACGACTTTCAGAATTTCGTTTTCTTTTAAACACTGCAAAATCAGTTTAAACTCGATTATTCAACTGTATCTTATTTTTATTAATTCGTCATAATAAAGGTTATTTGACCAAAAAAACATATTTGAATAAAAAAAGTTTTGTTTTTGTTGATAGAGTAAGCCGCTTTTGGCATAGTATACTAGTTACGGAACACATTGTATTAACATATCGCTCTATTGCACCAACGAATTCTGAATGGAATTCTCAATACTCAATATTTTAGATTAGGATAAGGTTATTTCTCGTCAACATTAAATTATAGTCAATTGATTATTATAAAGTCACAATGATGTAAAATATTTTATTAATTACGTTTAGGGATTATGATTTTTGTAATTATTTATAATAATGTGATTAAGTTGCTTTTTGTTTGACAAACTCAATTGTAAATGATTTCGCCTATTTACTTCTTGTAACCATAGTTTACGTGAATACCGTATTGTTATAATTGTAATTTATCTAATTAATGATGTAGAGGCATTGTTCTTTTTTTTCACTGGATATAATTTCAATCTATGAGTTGTTAATATAATTGTGTATCTAATATTTTCTCTGCTTTTTTAGGTCATATTGGTAGGTGACATATATTACAGATTATATTTGTGTACCTATTTTTTTGGAATTGGGCATTATGCCCGTTTATAATACCAGTCGATCAACGTTTATGAAAATAGGAACAGTTGCCCGTTTACCAACATCAACATTAAATAAATAGAAGATGATGACGGAACTAAGTTATATACGCATAAAGACCACCTGTAAGGTGGACCGCGGTCTATAGACATCTATAGACTCTGGCTTACAGTTACCAGAGACATAACATCGCGTTGCCGACCCCATCAAAAAATTATAAACACCTTTTATAATGAACCCCCATATATTAGTCTCATAAGGAAACCCTAACAGGTAGTGATTAGCAATAAATTATCAGAAAATTATCAGCACCAGATTTTTTTTCTTAATTACGAAAAAGTTGGCTACTTCTGATTTTGGCTATCTATAATTCAAGATTTCTATTTAATAAGTGTTACAAAATTGTAGTATGGCACTTAAGACTAAAGTAATTGCTTTAGAATGCTCGAATCTCGTTCCTCGAATAGAGGAATCGAGAAGGGTGGTTCAGGGTTATTTTCATAATCCTCACTACCTCTGGCTCAACATTTGAATTGGGTATTAGAAAAAAAAAAAAAAAAACAGTTTTTTACCCATCAATCGATCAGTGGTGGGTGAAGCAGATGGGATTATGAAAATAAAACATTTAATATGGCGATAGTTTAATGCACGCCACTCAACATAATGCTACCTACGTACGCGACGTCGATCTCAGCTATCTCATTCTTTCGTTGGAAGCTGATCCATGAGAGAGTAAGATGGGTGTCGATGGTATGCACTCCAACCTCATACATATACGTGTGAGACATCTAATGCCCGGTTCCTATATCACAGTGACTGATTTCGTATCTACAAGCAACAACGTATAACAATACAAGGTGATTTATAATATGTATGCTTTTCCAAATGGGACTTATTCTATACACAATTGGCATAAAGATCGTGCTGGAAGATCGAAATTGTTCATTGAAATATCAATTTAAAAAAAAATCCTTGTTTTGTGGTCAAATCAGTTCAATCTTAATTATTTAGGTAGCAATCTTGATGTTGAACTTCACGTACGTTTACTAATAATTAGTTACAAAGTAAAAAGACCGAAATTGATTGATGGAAAAAATCTGGGAAAATCCACACATTTCTTAACGATTAAGAAATCATGGTAATCCTACCTACGGAAATCCGTCACTTTAATATAGAAACCGGGCATGAGACATATGCGTGGACCTAATGAAATTCTCGCTTAAATTAGGCGTTAGTTATTCGCCATTTTTGTGCATCGAGATTAATTCCACCCTTGTATAATATAATTAAGTGATGGAAGAACTGAAGTGAGTCTTTGTCTTATTCAAAGATAATGTGCCAAAGACTATGGTTGAGTGTTTTTTTCTTTTGTATAACGTTTGTGTAATGCACTGGTCTTAGATGTAAGTGTGATGTAGCAATATTCTCGTACACATTGTGTTTATATGTAGATAAATAAATATATACATTTTCGAAGAGCTTTTCAATCTTTATCAACCGTTGAATGAACATTGGCCATAGATTTCCAGAGCGACTTTCCGTCATGTGGGAGGAATTCGCCCATACCACGCTGGGAACGCGGATTGGCGAGCGCAGTTCGAGCTATCGTTGTTATAGTAGGGGACGCTGCTGCCGATCCCCTAGCTTTTTTCCCTTAGTCGCCTCTTACGACATCCACGGGTAGGTAGATGGGGCCTATTCTTGAGCCGGGGCCACCACAGCCAATCAATCTTCAATTTTATAGTCCTAAGACGTTGGTATCGATTCTAACGTAAACATAATATAAGTAGGTAGTGGAAATTTATTTGCTTAAACTAACTGAATTTGACAGCTCTAAATTTATAGCCGTCATTGTTTCAATCTATAAGAAAGGGACAGCTATGTTTTTAGTGCTGCAAATCAAGATTCTTTAGAATAATGCAACAACAGAACCAATACTCTTGAGTAGTTATTCAACAGATGATAGAATAATTAACTAAGATTTTTTAAACGTAGCATCCTAACTTATAGGTACTTATTATGAATGCGAAAGTGTTTGTTTCTTTCACGCCGCAACGGATTGACGTGATTTTTAATAAAGCCGTAAAGTGACATGCTACTTTCTATACAGGTAGCACGCAAGCGACACCGCGGGCAGTAGCTAGTAGGGTACCTATAAATAAATAAATATTCCGGACATATTCACACGGTCAACTGATCCCACACTAGGCATAGCCTGTACTATGGTGACCAGAGACTGATATATATATAATAGATAAATATTTAACACCTAGACACAAAACAAACATCTGTGTTTATCACACAAATGTATGTTTGTCCAGTGCGGGGATCGAACCCGCGACCTCTGGCGCAGAAGGCAGTGTTACTGAGCTATGAGGCCAATCACCTATACAGTCGATCCATTCCGCTATTTGTGGAATAAATTGATCTGCCCCTGAAAGCTCTAGACAGCAGCTTAGTCTGCGGTTAATACAACATTTAAAATTACGAAATACTTCTAAACTTCCATTGAAACCACTCAGATTAAACTTGTACAAGAGGCTTTTAAGCTATGCAAATTCCATTACTTCCATGTAGGTACTTGTTAATAACTTTTACACAATCTATTCTCCGAAAAGTAGCTAAACACGACTAAAAAGCTTATTCATTATAAAGTTGCGAGTAATCCTCGGTATTATGATTGTAGTGATTATGTTTAGTCACAGTCCTGGGAAGTTGGCAGGTTGTGTTTGTTTATTTTTTCATTATTTTCTCTAATTCATGGTGTAGGTTTGGTTGTAGATTGGTCAACTACTCGAAGGTAGTCTCCCAAGGGTAATGGTTGAAAATGTTTCCTGTGTGACTCGGACATCTTCAAGGATCTGAACGCCGGGGCCGGAAGGGCCCGGTTTTTCTATTTACGAAGTTTTATACGAAAGTTTGTAATTTACTTGACTGGTCTCATAGCTCAGTTGGTAGTAACTCTGCCTTCTGCGCTAGAGGTCGCGGGTTCGATTCCCGCACTGGACAAACATTTGTGACTAACACAGATGTTTGTTCTGTGTCTGGGTGTTAAATATCTATTATTTATATCAGTCTCTGGTACCCATAGTACAGGCTATGCCTAGTTTGGGATCAGTTGACCGTGTGTGATATGTCCGGAATTATATATATTTATATATTTACTTTGTTGGTTGGTTTGTTTTTCAAGCCTTACTATTATCCGGGTACAACGCGAGCGTAACCGCGGGCAGAAGCTAGTTTGTTAAGAGTCTACTAACCGTATTCTGAGCCGCCTGGCATATGATTTAATACAACAGGGCGTGGACGGGTAATCGGTATACGCTGACTGGCAAGTCGCGGCCACGCCTTTGTATGGCGCCGTGATGGTTAATTTTAATAACTGTGTTCTGGTAATTAGTTATGCTATTTTGGATTGAATAGCCAAAATACGGCTTTTTTGGCATTAATACAACACATAATTTCTGTAAAGCGCCTTTATTTTATAGCAAATTTGCTACTAACTAGCTACTACTTTTCTATAGAGGGCAGTTAACCAAAGCGAATAGGTACTTAAGATTTCAGATTTTATTTATTTATTCATTTGGGTACATTTAAACACTATTTAATAATAATATAATGTATTGTACACTTATGAACGTCAAATAAAACATAGTAATAAAATAAAAAATAAAAACATGAATTAGAAGGAAATTAAATAAATCAGGTCATTAATGTCAATAAATTAAAATGTCACAAAATAAACACACAAATTTAAGGGCTTTCTATAAATAAAAATACTACAAATTCAAATTCATCCACGCCATTTTATCATTAATAATATCGTCCATCTTTTAACAAGCTTATTTGGTAAGAATTTCTCTGAGTTTAGTTTTAAATGCTCTCTCCTTTAGACTTGTCAAGCACTCAGGCAGTATATTATAAAATCTAATACAGTTCACAGAGAAAAAATTACTTTTCTTTGTGAGTCGAGTGATTGGCAATACAAGTTTATTTTTGCTCCTTGTGCTGTAATTATGGATGTCACTATGTTTTGTGTACTTTTTCAAGGACTTTCTGGCATGCATGATGGTAACATAAATGTAAAGTCATGGCATGGTAAAAATGTCAATTTGTTTAAACAGTTCTCTCAGGGAATCTCTGGATCGTAGTCTGTAAATAGTACCTACAAAGTTAATACCCTATATTAAATAATAAAAAAAATAAACCCTAAATTATCAAATCTCTCTAGCCCCAAAAGTTTGCTGGAAGAAAACTCTTGAAATAACCATATTATGTATAATGTTTCTGTGTGCAATAAAGAATTACAGAAAGTTAACCTTTAGTGCGCTGCTGATGACGTGTTAAGTAGAGTTCGTTCCCATTTCATTATCCAATCACTTTAGTAGAGCCTTTTCATAGAGCATCAACTAGGTAGCTATAAACAGTTCGATGAAACAGCACCGGCTGTTTCCTGCGACGATTAAATTGAATCAACAAAAGAAAGGAAGCACCGCCATTGTTACAAAGCAGATCGATCCACGAAACCCATCCATCCACCATAAAAAAGGTATAAAATCAACATTGTTAATTTAACGCCGGCATTCTACTATTTACTTTTCAGAAAATCATCGTTCTTGTTTACGACTAATTAATTAGACGCACACAAAGAAAGTAAAATCGAACGCGTTGCGGGCTGCTTTGTCTTTTAATTGTCTATGCCCCGTGGCGTGACGTGGAGCTTTTGTTGTAATGGGCCTTAAACATTTTGGTGGTAAATCGAGCGGAAAATTGCTAACTAGATAGGGAGCCAGGTTATGAGGTTTAGGAGGGCCTAACGAAGGTACCATGAGAAATTGAGTGGAATGCGTAATGTGTCTAACGTTACATACGTGTGTGTGCCAAGTATAAATAAAGTAGAAATAGTGCCTACCTACCATTTTCGTATATTTTTTATACAACAGAGGTGACAAACAAGCTTACGGCCCTCCTGATGGTAAGCGGCTACCGTAGCCTATGAGCGCTTGCAATACCAGAGGCAACACGCACGCGCTGCCGACCCCGAACCCCCTTCCCCCCTAAAGAGCTCTGACAACCTTACTCACCGCAGGAACACAACACTATTTGAAACAAATAATGTTATTTGGCTGCGATCTTCTGTAAGGCGGAGGTACCTCCCAGGCGGGCTGCTCCAATTCAGAACGAGAAAATCTCGCTGTGCCCTACCTAATCCAGAACTTCTGAAAACCACGGTCATTGATTTGAAGTTTGAACTATTTTGAACTAAAGCACGATTAATTTATGATAGCGTTACGCTTGTCGATGCTCCAAATCTCATTATTTTGATCGGCTAATATTTGACATTTGTTATCGTATCGTAAGACTATCGTTCTCCTATTCTCATACAGGGTACACTAGCCACATTACGAAATGAAAATAATTTAATAAAATAAATAAAATATAACCCAACAGTAATTTATAGTCCTGACCCCACACTGAGGTTCCCGGTATCAGAAACTAAAAGAACCTACCATGCCCAGAACCGGAACGAACTGACTGGCCTCATAGCTCAGTTGGTAGTAACTCTGCCTTCTGCGCTAGAGGTCGCGGGTTCGATTCCCGCACTGGACAAACATTTGTTCTGTGTCTGGGTGTTAAATATATATCTATTATGTATATCAGTCTCTGGTACCCATAGTACAGGCTATGCCTAGTTTGGGATCAGTTGACCGTGTGTGATATGTCAGGAATATTTAAAAAAAAAAAACTGCTGATCATGCAAAAAAAAATCCCGAAGTGGGAATCGAACCTGCACCACCGAGGTCGTGTGATTTAGATAAAATTACGTAGGTTTTATTCAACGAAAGTAGAGTTACTAGTGGTAGTAAATAAGGCAGGTGCTAGTTTATGTAACTTACACCAAATGACAATAATAAATTTTGACCACCAACATCGCAAGGAGGAAGAATAATCCAATTCGCTATCAATTATCATATTCCATAAAATATCTCTGTGGGTAATTGTTTTACAAGTTGTATAATATCGCCCGTGTAATCAAGGTTTAATAATGTAAGCACAATAATATCTGGCCAGTAGGTAGGCGATAAAGGAGATGGTGCAAAATGCATGGGGGACTGTAAGTGATAGGATTTAGTTGTACCTCATCATCATTTCAGCCGTAGGATGTCCACTGCTGAGCTTAGCATACGCCTCCCCACAGATTGTCTTAGCTACTACATATCATGTGGGGGGATTTTGCACACTTACTATGCTGAGCACGCGGGTTGGCGAGCGCAGTTATAGCTATCGTTTTAAAAATAGAGGTTGCCCGTCCCCTAGCTTTTTTCCCTAAGTCGCCTCTTACGACACCCTCGGGTAAGAATATGATATGTAGTTACCTTCCTATATTGACATTTGAGGCCGTACGATATAGCTGAACGATATCGCAAGCCCCTAAAATTCCAACTCAAAATTGACTCTATTCAGATTAGGAAATAATTTTCAGATGACATATAGCACGCCGTTTACACACGGCTTTATATATCTATATACCTAGCTCTTAATTACTTTCTCCACAAGCCGAATTTTGAACTGTCTGTATAAGAAAATAAGAGCCTAAACGCCCCTCGTATGTAACATCTCCGTTGGCGAATTTTGGTTGAAGCCAGCGGTTTCACTTACGAAATAACGTCGTCAATTTGTAGCACTCCGGTACCGAATTGCTTATTCATTGCGGAGATGTCCTTTATGATATAGAGACGGAGCCTATCTTGTCATATTACCATGCAGCGTCGGAGAGTAGTGTCCATGAATCTATGGAAACACAAAATACTTTCTCTCCAAAAAAAATATTTTAGAGTCAAAAACACCCAACAGTCGCATACAATAGTGTTGACCCCACACTAGGATTCCCTGTGTCGTAGGTGACAGTAACTAAGAGTACCATGGCACTACGACACCCGGAACAAATATTTGTAGATCATGCAAAAATTTGTCCTACAGCGGGAATGAAACCCCTTGCGTCTCAGACAGGCACTCGCCCGCTAATCCGGCGAGGTCCTCAAAGTTAAATTATACCTACTTTCATGAATTTATATTAAATTTTAGGTTTAAATAAGTAGATAGGTACATCCACAGTGTAATTTTATTGAATTCCATTGTATTTAAATATACTTACTCAGTATAAGAGGTAGGTACTTTCTTACAAAAAAGTGTATTTTTCCACTTGGGGTTTTTTATTCATATGGTGGTCTTGTTATGAAGGTTTACTCACTCTGTAGAAGGCAAGTTCCGGATAAAATTATCTATTATTTATTTATTATAGTTTCTACAAAAATAAATTCGTCTTTTCATAATTTTGACGGTAATGAAATTTCAGGAAACGTGTGGTCACACTTCTAAAGGCTGCTGTCCAATAAGTAGGCACCCACTATACCAACGTGGGCCTGAACTATTGAATTAACTTTATTATGCACAGTGTGTTCATATTAGACACAATCTCGTTTCAATTGTATCTTATAGAGCTAAGAATCGGCAGGGACGAACAAATCCGGGAATCTACTTAAACACTAGTTACCAGATCAGTAGTGGTTTCGCTCACATCCATATCAACGTTTCATACAAATCGATTTTGTACTTGACATAGGCTCGTATTCAGAGACACGACTCAAGCATAGATTTAATCACAGATCAGCTGAACTCTACTTAAGTATTGAATCTCTTCTCAAACATAGCTTTTATTCAAGAACGGTACTTAAACTATTCTCAGCTGAATCGAGTCTCAAATCTGTACTCAAATGTTCTCGTTTACATTTTGATTTATTTATAATTTTCGATCCGTTTTACGCAGAAATTCAAACAGGGTGGAAATAGAATAGAACAATAAAGTGAAGTATAAATATGCATCAAAGTACGTGTAACCGAACCAAAATGTCATTTGATTAATGTCAAATCAATCTTAACTCAAGCACCGATTTCGTCTGATTGACGTTTCAGAATAAGCATTTACTCAGGTGAACTGTGATCATTGAATCTATTCTTAAGCACTGTTCAAGAATTAGAATCTCGACCAAAATCGAGATTTAAGTACAGATCAACGCTTGAGTCTTGTCTCTGAATACGAGCCGTAAATTAACGTTCTGAGTTTTGGTAGGATAAGGTAGTCACTTATTTTCTTTCTCTTAATTCAAACGGTAGTGTATTTTTTTTTGTTTCTCAGTTAGTCCTAGTAATAGTCCTACTAATAATGTAGTTCAGTCAATCAATTCATCTCTACCGCTGCAGCGCTGCGCCGGCGCTGCCGTGATGCCCGCCCGTGTCCTGCAGCGTGGTCGTTCCTATCTTTAGGGATACATTCTATTGTAATTTTGTCTGCTGGAACGTATGCTTACCTATACCAATTCAAAATTGGCAATCAACATCAGATCTAGGAGCCGAGCCGCACTCAACAACGCGCGTACAATGGCAGACTCGCGTTGATGTCTTTTATATGGAAAATCTGTTTTATTTGATCTGGCATACAAAAGATATCAACGCGCACTTTTGATATATTTAGGTAAAGCTGGACGTGAGTGTTTTTTTTTTTTTTTTTTAACATATTCATACGGTCAACTGATCCCAAACTAGGCATAACCTGTACTATGGGTACCAGAGACTGATATACATAATAGATACACAGAACAAACATCTGTGTTAGTCACAAATGTTTGTCCAGTGCGGGAATCGAACCCGCGACCTCTAGCGCAGAAGGCAGAGTTACTACCAACTGAGCTATGAGGCCAGTCAACAGGATTACATTTTGGTAATAATACACGATGATTTATATGATGTTGGTAGGTATTGGCGATAGCTTCTTCTGCGCCGTTTGGAAATTAGTCATTTTATTGGCAAAACTTATGCAAATATCTGCTGTTTTGGGATCAATCAGTTTACGAAGCAGTTTTGATGAAGAACTTCACGAAAGTTTATTAAAAGATGAGATAGATTATAAAATAAATAAACAAATATTCCGGACATATCACACACGGTCAACTGATCCCAAACTAGGCATAGCCTGTACTATGGGTACCAGAGACTGATATACTTAATAGATATTATTATATATTTAACACCCAGACACTTAACAAACATCTGAGTTAATCAAAGCCAGTCAGTCCAAAAAATGACCAAAAAGAGCTGAGTTGAAAAGGTTCTAAAAACTTTTTTTGAAAATATCGATTTATTTCTCTTTCCCTATAGCCCTCTTTCGGGATAGTATACTAGTTACAGAACACGTATAGTCTAAAACCATTCACAACATGCTTTTATTTCATATGCTGAGTAAAGATATTCAAAACATCTTATTTCATTAGCTCGTATAATTTTTTTAATATCTAATCACGTCATCATCTCACCGTACGCAGCCCTAGCGCCACCTACCAGTAGGTAGGTGTCGTTGTCGCTTGCTGCGCGTGCGCAGGAGTGGGCGCGACGCCACGCTGCGTGACACGGAGCGACTTGTTAACTTCACAGCTGCTTTACATAAAACTGTTGTGGTCTGAATGGACAAACGCGGGGCATGTTTTGTTAATTTACAACGGAACTAAAAATACCGGCTACCAACGCCAACGCAGCATTTGACACTTCACAATGCTTTTTTTCAAACACACCACAACCTCAAATACCTACTTGTCATTCTCTCAACCAATTTATGCACTCTCATTATCATCATCATCAGCCTGTAGAAGTCCACTGCTGGACATAGGCCTCCCCCAAAGAGTTCCATGACGAACGGTCTTGAGCCTTCTCCATCCACCGCATTCCCGCAACCTTCACAATGTCGTCGGTCCATCGGGTGGGGGGCCTTCCAACACTGCGTCGCCCGGTTCGTGGTGTTGAAACTCTCATTATGCACACGACAAATTAAAAAAAATATTTAGTTGAATATACGCGTAGCCATATGTTACTCATTATGTAGATCATATTATAATATTGTACTTTCATATGCCCTTTTATGTATTTCAACGGAACACTAGTCCAATCCTAAATGGTTTTGGCAGAATACCAGCGTCTGCTGTAACACAGTAGGCATAATGCTGAGCCGATTTGCTGCTGCAGCACACATCACACCATTTTATTTACTTGCTCGTGTTTTCTGTTATGTAATTGTTGAGTTTTAAAATGTTGTGCAAATGTGTGTGTTTTAGTTGCAAATAAATGAATGTCTATGTCCTACTAATATTATAAACGCGAAAGTTTGTAAGTATGGATAGATGATTGTTACTCTTTCACGTAAAAACTACTGAATGGATTTTAGGAGGAGGCAGACAACGGAGAGCGTAAACCGTTGGTTCTAGCGACTTGAAGTTTGGAGGGTGTGTCCCTTTTAGTGTTTAGGGGTGTACTAAGAAATAAATTCCTGAAATTCAACCTCCCAAGAGGGTGCAGCGGAGGTTGAAGTTTGTATGAAAAACTTCACTCGAACAAAGTCGAGGGGGCTTTCACTAGTGTAAAATAAAACGAATCAAACCTTACATTTGCATCCTGGCTGGCTGTTTGTTTAACTGATGTATGGCCGCATAAATAACGAGCCTCCAGCGATTCCAATTATACCCGTGTTTAGTTAGATTTGTTAATGCTGGTGATACAACCCTCGAGGAATAACCACTTTATGCCCACATTTGTGTAGAAAGCAGGTTACCGACCATACCCACACATTTATCCGTTAGGTTAGGTAAAGCGCTGGCGTAAGTTTTGCCTGCGTTTAGTGGTACTTCCAGTCTTCTTCTCTTCTTTGTGACATAAAGGTAGAATCGAGGCTAATAAACTAAGCATGAAAGATTTTATTTTCTTAATAATAATAATATAAATTTAACGAGGGATTTATGGACTATTCTTTTTAATCCCGCGAGAAGAAGAATAATATTTCTACATTTTTTTCTCAACCCATTTACGTTAATTAGTACGTCGTCGATTCATTTTGCAATTTTTGTCTTCCCTACAGTTGTCTTAGATGTTTATGTTAGGTCTGCTCGTTCTACAGGTTAATGCAGAAACAAGCGTCGGCAACCTGCTTTCTATGTGAATGTGGTGTTACGAATAAACTTGTTCTGAGAATCTATGGGCTGGTGTTGCTGGCGTTAAGCTTTAAAAAGGCTTTAGAGAAAACCTTTTTAAAGCCTATTTAAAGTGTTGTCTGTTATACGGACAAATCGTGTACCTACTTCATATTTTTAGGTTGTATTTGCTTAAAGGCATGTGTATACAATAGGTACTTAAATAATTTAAGATTTTAGGTTATGTTATCAAATCGACCGTTCATTCCCATCTCGACCCAATTACCATTTCGTTCCTTAAATTGACGGACTGCAGCTCGGAACTTTATTGACAAGCACGTTAGCGATTTTTCAAGATACAGATATGGCAGTGGTCATTGACCAAACGTATCCTACGTATCCTAGCAAGAAATAACGTATCCTAGCAAGAAATAACGTATCCTAGCAAGAAATAACTACCACTATTTTTTCATATTATGCTAATTCTATTGGGCTTTAAACTATGGCGTGATTAAAGGTGTTACTATCTTCAAACAAAAAAATCCAGTTTCCTAGAGCCGCTTTTATTTGAGATCTTTATCTATTGACAGGGATATAATCAAAATAAATTCGCGAAATCAATTAGCATAAAATCATGATTGTAAATTGCAAATTTAAAATAAATATCATTCAAAAAGCTATAAATTTTAAGTTTAGGCCTTTGGACACGGGACCAGCACGCGCTTAGGTCGACTTGCACCAAAATCTCGTTTTAGTCAAGTATACCTTTGGCATTGTTACGAGTATTTGTTACAACAAATATTATGTTTAACGTCCCGTCTCGGCCCTGGATTTCGTTTCTTTGGCAATTTAGATCGCCGAGATGGGAATAGAGCCGAGACAGAGAAAAGGGATTACCGTGCACTTTTGCAATCGAGGGCCGTAGTCTGCATTTTGTAAAATATTTTTTCCAGTTCATTTTCACTCGTGAACGTGATTTACGGGTTTTTGTGCTAAAATATCCCGGACATATGTATGTGACTGATATGTGTACGATGGTAGTAGATTTCTACTCCCCCAGGCGAACTTTTTTACATAGAGCTCTACCACTACCTACTTGCTCAGTGGTTAGTAGCCTCTGGGTCGTCAACCCATCGATTAGTTTCCGTCGGATGTCAGTCACGAGCTGACTGATATGCTGGCTAATTGATTGCCTGACTTATGAGCTTAAAGTATGAAAAAACAAATTAACTGAAACTCGCCCGAAGATGCGGACGGACTTAGAATTCTCACTAGTCTAAAATGCATTATTTGATCTGAATAAAAATCTATAAATGTTTTATAAAAAATTCATGATGGCTTGTTTAATATTACATTAAAATACAGTACTTACCCTTAAATCGTTGTTTGAACGGATAAGGGTACGTTGGTAGGTACGTTTGAAATGGTCTTTTTCTACTAACGAAAAGATAAACAGAAAAATTGCTGAACATTTCCACCGATTTCCAGAGTGAATTTCTATCACGTGTTGGGAATTTACCTGCACTCACCACGCTGGGAACGCGGGTTGGCGAACGTGGTTAGAGCTATCTTTCTGAAAATCTGGGACGCTGCTGTACTTGCTGTAAGTACAGCAGCGTCCCCAATTTTTTTCCCTTAGACGCAGCTTTCTTCCCTTAGTCGCCTCTTATGACATCCACGTGTAGGTATATAACAAGGGGCCTTTTCTTCAGCCGGGCCACTACGGCCAACGTACGTGGATTAAATGATGATAAATAAAGCGTCCATTTAAGATCAGGTAATAAGAATTGTCGCCCCAACCCCTGCGTCTGAATACGCCCTCAGAATGTTATTAAACCCTTTTAGTATGCTGCTTGGTTTAGCCTAATTGAGTTGAAGCAGAGGTTAATTCCATGCCGTAATATATAGTTCTTTTATGCAAATGGCCTGTGCCCTGTTTTGGAAATAATTAAATTCGTTTGTAGCCTCGGGGTAGTTAGAATTCTGTTTGTAAATGTTTATGTGGTTAGGAATTTATTTAGACCGTAGGCTAGGTAGGGTCCGGTTCGAAATGTGTGAAATATTTGACGGTTTTCTCCAATTAATATTCATATTTTTAATCGAATTTGCAATTGCGTAAGGTCAAAGTTCACAAATCTTAAGCCTAGTATAGGAGTGAGTTTTTCGCGTTGAAGATGCAATTTTTTGCAGGATATAGAAAGTCGAATCGTGTTACCTACATGTACGATCAAAAAGCGAGTTTCTATAGTCCATAATGCGATCTCGATAGGAGATAGAGTCAAACCGTGTTACCTGCATATGCGATCATCGCATGGCGAAAAGCGCAAATCGATTTGCCTCTGAATATTAGAAGTATGATAATGAATTATAGGAGTGCGAAGTTTTTTTTTCATGAGTAAACATATTGACTGGCCTCATAGCTCAGTTGGTAGTAACTCTGCCTTCTGCGCTAGAGGTCGCGGGTTCGATTCCCGCACTGGACAAACATTTGTGACTAACACAGATGTTTGTTCTGTGTCTGGGTGTTAAAAATATATATATTATCTACATCAGTCTCTGGTACCCATAGTACAGGCTATGCCTAGTTTGGGATCAGTTGACCGTGTGAATATGTCCGGAATATTTATTTATTTATTTTATTTATATTATGACGATATCAATTGCCTGGAAATTATCGCTAAAGATAATCACAAAGAGTCAAGAAACTCTATCTTCATGCTAAACCAACGTGAACTTTTCTACTCAAAATTTGAGAACATCTGTGTAAATTGATTGGCTAAACGTTGGTGAACTTCTTGTTTTCATTAACGTACTACATGCCAGATGCTTAAAATACCATTGCAATGTCCCACAGCCCTTATTATTTGCGAGATGCCTTGTTAATTGTATTTAATTATTAATGAATTCTTTGTAATTATATTATAATGTAGGTCACCTTGGTCATTCAATATTTCATCAGACATAATAAATGGACAGACATAGCTATAAAATTGCAATACGTTAATTTGATTCATGGTTTAAAATTGAATTCATTAGTGAGGCCTGATAAAGATTACAAAAATTATCTTACTTAGAATAAAGTAACTTAGATACTTTAAAATATTACTACGACACTACTCGACACTATATTACTCTTTAGGGGGGGGGGGGGGGGGGGGTTCGGCAGGCAACGCATTAGCAATACTCCAGGTGTTGCTAATGTCAATAGGCGACGGTAACCACTTACCATCAGGAGGGCCGTAAGCCTGTTTGCCTCCGTATAACATAAAAAAAAGACACATTATTGTGGTTATACGGTATTGAGCCTTCTTTCAAAAAACCCGGAATATCTCATTTGGTATTTTCAAAAAAGAAGCAGTTGAAAAATTCAAATTGAAAGAGAATCTTTTCGGAGGTATATTATATGCCATGCTAAGACCAACATACTAAAGCACAGGTCGCAGATTCGAATTCCGGTCGTGCAACAATGGATTTTCATTTGGAAAATTTATGTGCGCTTTACTGTTCTTTAACGGTGAAGGAAATCATCGTTATGAAACCGGCATGTCCAAGAAACTAAAAATTCGAAGACACGTGACATGTGCACCAAAGGAGCCTCTAAGCGGCGCGCTTTATTCCTTTCTTTGACTACATTCACTCTTTCACCGTCAGTCATAGGCTCTTTTCATGACCGCCAAACCTCAACCTGGTCACTGACCTAATGCAGTGTGACCAAGAAGGAATCAGCGACACGACAAACGAGCAAGCACCTACTTACTTGGAAAATGGACCAAAAACTAATTCTTTCGAAGCGTCAGCTTAGGATAAATCCAATTTTTACTAGTCGAAAAGTAATTTATCTTTCGAGCACGAGGACAAATTACTTCAATTATAAAGAAGCATATCGTACTTGCTTCGGGCCATCCCAAGCGGATACATGTTTCACAATCAAACAATATTTTATTTTATTTTTTTATTGCCCGATCGGTACCAAATTAAATATGCGTGAAGATAACGAACCATTTAACAATTAACTTAACAAACAAAAGTAATATATTGGTTAAATTTCGTAAAGAGTAATATATTGTTGTTAAAGTTAAAACAAATATGGCGGTGACGGGGTATAACTCACTCGCGGCTAGGGCTGGACGAACGGTCTTATGCCTTTTCCATCCACCAACTTCCCGCAACCTTCACAATAGCGTCGGTCCATCGGGTGGGGGCCCTTCCAACACCGCGTCGCACGGTTCGTGGTCGTCATTCGAGAACCTTTATTCCGTAACGGTTGTCGGTTCTGCGAGCTATATGAACGGCCCACTGCCACTTCAACATGCTAATTCCGAAAGCTATGTCGATGACACATAAAACAAATATTTTTCCCAAACTGTTTAAAACCTGTTGTGTTTGTTTTTTTTATCATCTTTAGGACTTAATTATTTAAGGTACAAGAAGTTCGGTGTCAAGATAGCTAGTTACCTAAAACAGCTGAAGAATTGTAATTTTTTGCAGTGTTTTTTCAATGAAAATCTTTAAATTTCCAAAATTCGTGTAACAAAATGTATTGCCTATTGGATGTAGAATGACCTCCTTGCAGGACTGTATACATGTTATAGTATGGTATCACCTTGTACCTATATGTTTATTATTATTATTAAGCCATTTAATAGTCTTTAACAAATATTATAACTTTTCTTGATTTTCATTTTATAACTAGGGTAATTTAATCTTAAGTTTGGTAAAGACCCCTCATTGGGTACCTTTACGTATCTTGGCAGATATTAAGCCCATCTGTAGCACAATCGAGTCGCTGGTAGCCCTAAACCTGAGCTACAAGACGCTCCACACAAATATTTAATATATATCAACGAGTTATTGTATTCGCCCGCCGATAAATACCGTTCGATTGTACAAGCTAATTAGCACACTGGTTGTTTCGTAAAATATTTGACATTTACGCGGTCCATATATACAAACATGGACATTGTCTGCGTGGTGAGTGAACCATTTAACCACACTTATTCTTGTGATAGCATCGCGAGATTAAGAATAAGTCAGCAACATTAACATAGGAATCGAATAATAGATAGATAGATAATGCAAATTCTTTATTGCACAAAAAGATAACCTTTGTGTTTTGTGGACAGAAGATGTGAAGGTAGTACACTGTTGAGAGATACTGTTGAGTACAAGAACGAAAAAAAAAGAATAACTATAATTATGCCTACCTCGCCTGTTTATGTTTTCAGAATAACCAACAACAGGTAAAATATAAACCTTATTCAAATTAGATAAGTTCCTACTTCATCTTCAACAGGCAGGTTGTGCAGTGAAGGTGTTGGGCGGGTGGAGCCGGGCGGCGCGATGGGCGGCCCGCCCCTTGCTTCAGGCAAAGGGCAAGTCAAATCAATTTATAATGTTTGAAGAAAGGACTCCATTGTGTACTTATTTCTATGGAGTTCAAGTTTGTGTAAGGTAAATATTATGCTCCTACACGGGCGATTATCAACAATTTGAAACTCTAACGTTACTGACTGGCAATCAACGCACAGCCAAAACTACAAGTCTTAGGACTATGAAATTTGGAGGGTAGTTTAAGGGTGCACTGAGGAAGGACTTCCCGAAACAAAGTGGGTTGAAGTTTGTATAAAAATAACATCACGCGAAAAGTCACATGAGTTTCACATGAATACTAAATTCATCTCAGAAGTCAACAAAAAAAAAACAATAAGATATTTTTTACAAAAACTAAAAACTGACTTCAAATTCCTGAATATTTACAAGATTAATATCAACCTCTTTTATTTGTTATCAACCTCTTTGCGTTTTGCTTACCTATTGAAGATGACACTGGCCACCTACACTTTCGAATACAAAACAAAACTAAGTATGACATCCATTCATCATCAATAATAACTCTTGCGGTACTGACTGACTGACTGACAATCAAACGTAGTGGTTTTATCCTTTCTAAAAATCAACGCAGAGCCTAACCAAAATCCTAAGAATTTTGCAGAAGAAGAAGAAATTTGCAGGGTAGCTTCCTGATGTAACGTATGGGTGCGCAGAAAGGAATTGCCGACACAATCCCTAAGGTTAAAGTTTATGTAAAAATAGCAGCAACCGAACGAAGTCGCGGGGATAACCATACCATCCCGTTTTTGTATGATATCACGTAAAGCCTGGTGTAACGTGCCCTATAAAAACCGGCAAGCTATTTATTTCACCACTCACCGGTGACAAGTAACGATTATACGGACTCCGGCCTCAGAGTCCGCCCATTTCTAAAGAAATCTCCCGATCCATATCAATTAAAGTGTAAAGTTATAAACTCCTCCCAGCTAATCAGATGTTCAGATCAAACACATGGCATGAGACAAAGCCGATCCAATTAGAGGACCATAACGGTATCAAAACATCACCAAACATACCCAACACTTAAATAATAAACCGTCACCTCTACAGCTAAGGACATAAAGAACAATTTCATAAAGCAATTTTATTTCTTTGACGATGTTATGGTAACGCTTAAGCGACGAAACATCGGAGAGCTCATTAGGGAAAACAAATCATGATTATGAGGTAATAAAACCGACTTTGTTCCCATTGTAGAGTAATTCCCCTGATTGGACTTTATGGCGTACTGATTGTTACAAATTCGTTTATGACATGTTCTGGGTCTAATTTTTCGGAACGGATTCTTAGTAGTGTTTTAACATGTGTTGTCATAAACGTACCTTTTTAAGGATTAGAGGAAATAAACTGTGAAACAGGCCGCCTGATGTGAAGCGGCATCGACACGCACAATTGAATTATCATAGGTATAATTTCCCTGAGGAAAGAAGAAGAACTAAGGTCACCGACATAGCTCTCAGAATTAGCAAGTTGAAGTGGCAGTGGGCAGGCCATATAGCTCGCAGAACCGACAACCGTTGGGGAGTAAAGGTTCTCGAATGGCGACCACGAACCGGGCGACGCAGCTTTGGGGGAGACCTATGTCCAGCAGTGGACTTCTACAGGCTGATGATGATGATGAATTTCCCTATACCCTAGCCCTGGTATTTCGGGTACTAACTGATATTCGTACAGTCGCCTTTATTAAGATGTATCATTATCCTACTATCCTATCCTATCCTACTACTAATATTATAAATGCGAAAGTTTGTGAGGATGTTTAGATGTTTGGATGTTTGTTATTCATCACGCTGTAACGGCTAAACCGATTTCGTTGAAACTTGGAATAGATAAAGTTCTACACCTACCCAGAATAGCATATAGGCTACTTTTTATGTAGGTACCACGCGAGCGAAGTCGCAGGCCGAAGCTAATATATCATAAATTTTAAAAAGATACATAAAACTTGTCCTGCGGTACCACAAATGTAAGTATGGGGAAATCTAGTGTGGGGTCGAGTCGTCATCTCGTACCAAAGTACCGTTTGGTAGGAGTTTTGAAGTATTTTTTATTTTTGGATTTTGACGTCAAGAACATTCAGAGAAAAAATGGTTTGAATTAAATTAGGAACCAATGTAAGTTAAGTAGGTACTACTACTATTTTGTGGTAAAATTACTTCGAAAGGACTATTTACAGTTCGAAGCATATTGCTAATAGATTGTGTAAGTTCCGTCGCCTGTTCTGTATGTGACTGTTAAATGTTTTTTTAGTGCTAGCTGTACTCGAGCGTTTTCATTCCCCTAGAGTCATTGGTAATCCTATGTAGTAGGTGCCTAGCGTTAGGTACGTACTACAAAGGATTGCAACCTCGAGTAAGCTGCATAGTGTTGTCACGTTTTTAGAGGAGGAAGGGCACAGCGAGATTTTCTCGTTCTGAATTGGAGCAGCCCGCCTGGGGAGGTACCTCCGCCTTACAGAAGATCGCAGCCAAATAACATTATTTGTTTTCAAATAGTGTTGTGTTCCTGCGATGAGTAAGGTTGCCAGAGCTCTTTAGGGGGAGGGGGGTTCGGGGTCGGCAACGCGTGCGTGATGCCTCTGGTATTGCAAGCGCTCATAGGCTACGGTAACCGCTTACCAACAGGTGGGCCGTATGCCGGTTTGCCACCTCAGTAGTATAAAAAAAAAAAAAAAAAAAAAAAAAAAACGTGTAGGCTAGAATGCCAATGAAGGAAAATGAAAGAAAATTCTTACCAACAATTCAAGAATAAAAAGAAGTTCTTTCTAAGGGCTTAGGCTATCTCCATTCTAAACATCAAGATAGATTCAGCCGTTTTACCGGGAAAATGTTACAAACGGACAGAGAGGTAACGAGACAAAGAGAGAGTTAATTTCGCATTTATCGATTCGAAAGCTGCTCAATCACTGAATATTTGGTCGTTACCAAATATTCAGGCAATCTGTCAATTATTAGTGTGATGAAAAGTGATTGAGTCCGATCATCATTCAAACCAGACATCATTCTATTAAGAAACAGGGCGCCATAGGCCATGGCCGATGGTTTTATGGGATATCATGGGATTACCATGGTCTATGCGTCACAATTATACCAATTTGTAAGGCTTGGCGCCAGCGGTTAGTAGGAAACCATAAAACGATTGATTCTCGGATTTAGTTCTGATTAATTTGATTACTCTCGAGTTTGGGAACTTGGTGTAAAAGTATCACTGTTTATGTCAGTGAGGATCTAGTGTTTTGAAGGCTTCGCTCAAAACGTGAGCTCTAATTTGGGCTTTTTAACAATAGGCAACCTTTGTTATTAGAGAAACGTAACTATATTTTGCAATTTCTATTTTATTTTACAGCTCGCAGAACCGACAACCGTTGAGGTATGAACATTCTCGAATAGCGACCACGAACCAGAGGACGTAGTGTTGGAAGGCCCAACCCGATGGACCGTAAAGGCTTAATAATACATTTTAAGACCGTTCGTCATGCATTCAGTCCAGCTGTGGACTTCTACAGGCTGATGATGATGATGACGATTTAGTGATAGCTAAACATGGTTCCATCAGGAACATAAGAAATCCCAAATTGATAATAAAATTAAGTTACGGCTAATCATCGGTGCTAAAACTGAAACTTTTTTGTGTTTTATGGCGAGTTCAACCCGTCACGCGCCGTCGCGTCGGCTTCTACAAACAGAACATAATAAATGGGACAATAAAGCCTCTACACGCGAGGGAAGAGCACAGGAAATACTGTGCTTGCTTGTTTGCTTTATCGCTTGCTCGTTTATCCGAGTAATTCCGCATCTCGTACCACAACAGTTGGCCCATTCGATACGAGTTGACGAAATTGCAAAAATGATAATTTGCTTGCTCGTTTGCGTCTTGCTCGCTCGTTTATTTGTTTCCTTTTATGTCATGTTACTTGTTCTGTCTTGGTCATCGTACATTGAATCGAGTGTAGATGATTGTCTTTTAATACCAAGTATGTTTAAGCTTGCTTTAGTACTGGAAATGAAATCTTTTTTTTTGCTTCGTCCACGGCAAATCTTTACTCACATAATTTATTAAAACAAATTGTACCTATATTTTCCCCTTATTCATAGTCATTGGCCGTGGTGGCCCCGGCTGAAGAATAGGCCCCTCCATATCTACCTATCCGCGGATGTCGTAAGAGGCGACTAAGTGAAAAAAGCTAGGGGATGGACAGCAGCGTCCCTCATTTTAACAACGATAGCTCTAACTGCGCTCGCCAACCCGCATGCCCAGCGTGGTGAGTATGGGCAAATCCCCCCACATGATAAGGAATTCGCTCTGTCTGTGGGGGAGGCCATGTTCAGCAGTGTTCGTACGGCTGAAATGATGATTCATAGTCACTAACGTTATTGGATCGATAAAAGTATGTTTTGGTTTACTTTACTACGTTTTGGTGACTGATTGTGAATAATAGGATTTATGTAGCACGGCTACTCTAACTATTGACAGATACCAAAAAACACTAATAGATGTGCACGTAGGTAGCCCCCCTGAGAGGCGCACAATAATCATTTCACTACACTGATTCTTTCACCGACTGTCATAGGCCTTTTTCAGGGCCACCATACCTCAACCTTGTCACTAACCTAATACAGATGCCCAAGAAAGAATCAATAGCACAACAAGCAAGCACTATTAGATGTCGCCAACACCATTCAGTTTAAACTTCACTGTTCACGTTTGTCGAAAACATCGAAACACAATAACGAGGTAATCAAAATAATAAATGACGGCCCGAAGCGGATACCTAATTTTTGTTCCCAATTATTTTTATTGCTGTTCTGTTAATTACATTCTTTAGCGAAGCCTGAGCAATTGTTTACACAGAAAGCAGGTTGAGGCCGACTGCGGAGTGAGTCCGGTTTGCTAAGGACGACCGCTTAAGGTGCCTCCTCGAGCAAACTGAGAACCACAGTGCGTAAATTTTCGTGTCTTAGCATAGCTGAAATATTTGTAGTTCGCGCTCCGTCTTGGCACTTATTTCGTTTTTAACGTTTGCCCGGCTAGCTGGCTACTCAGGGTTGCTGACATAAGTGAAAAACACACACAAACACTTGACACGTATAATAAATGACCAACAATCGTACTTTTAACTTGAAATCAGATAGAAAAGAATTAAAAACTAAAAGAAAGTTCTCGAGCTGCGCTCAGCCGCCGAATTGCGCGGGCAGTCCCTTTTCACTCTGTCGCCGCGCGATGGCGCTGACGGAAATGTTGTCGGCGCGGCATGGTTCATTCGAATTTGAATAGTAAGGTTTGGAACCGCGCGTTATATACTCCCCTTCCAAGTTGGGAACGCGTCCCGAGTCCGACTTGGGACTTAAAACACGACAGCGTGGTCTCCCTCGACGCCTTTTCGGTCGGGTTGGGAGCATGGAGTTCAACGAGGAGGAAAACGATGGTAAATCCCTGCTATGAGTTCGTAATAAAGGGGTGACCTGCGGGCCCTCCCCTTGGTCTCCAGGTGGGAGCGAACCGAAACAATCGGTCTTTAGGAATTCGCCTCGCTGGTGGACAGGAGTTTGTAAGAAACCAGCGGGCTGATGAGCGGGGTGGAGCCTATGCGGAGGGGACGATATCAGCCGATGACTACCGGAATCCCTGCGATGTTTCACGAAAAGCGTAGGCTCTCCCGTAATTTTAGAAATGTCGTCATTGCACTGCAATAAACCAGATAACTGTTGTCGGTCGTTAGTAGGTAAGAAGTCGGCAGCAGAAATTGTAGTAAGTGAGCTTGTTGGACTTTCGTACTCAAACGGGTATGTGACGTGCTCACCAGAAAAGTGCCAAGTGGATGAGGCAAAATTAAGCACAATACCCGCAGCCACCAAGAAATCCATCCCAAATAAGGTCTCATTATTTTGAGCATCAGGAAATATGGTAAACTCGAGGTTTACGGACTTCTGTGGGGTGATCCTCACTTCTAAGGTAGTGAGGAGTACGTTACGTGTGCGCGCTGAACCGTCTGCAAGCCTAACCAGTTGGGTAGCCTCCACGCACGGGTGGTTGTGCTTAAGCAGCAGTTTATAAAGTGAAGCTCCGGCAATACTGCTCTTGGCACCGGTATCCAACATACCCCTACCTCTAATACCTAAGATTTGGACGCTTAAAATAGGTCTTAACCTAGTTTGGTGCTCAACAGAGCTATTCAGAGAACCACTTTTAACTACAGCATTTACTGTGGAAAAATGTCCTAAACTTTTCATGGATACCCTACTTTTAGACGATGTGGTCACCCTACTTTTCCCCGTAGGGGTCGCGGCATGTTGAGCTGAAAGATCCGCACGATCGGAATAACGCGTAGGTATATCGCAAGCAATAGACCTAACATGACTTCTAGCACTCTTAAGTCCAGCCTTTGACCTAGAATCTTTCCCATCGTCGGTACCGAAAAAGCGCAAAGGGAGAATCGCTGTAAAATCGGCCGGAGCGTAATCGAGTACGTTTTTGTTTGCATTACAAAATAGCATTGGTACCGCAGCTTTGAACTGCGAAGGTAGGTACGCAATGTCGCACGAATCATTTTGTTTGTGTTTACGAACATGATATGATTTTACGCTTGGAAGGGAAGCAATAGGTGTCGAAATATCGCGTTGAGTACTAAGCGTACTTACCTGAGGCTTTACCTCACCGGTAGATGATAGATCGGATGCGGGAATGGACCATGCGACGTCGACGGCAGCGTAATTATCCGCGTTGTACTTTGTACACCGAGACCGAGTAACACCTTTCGCGTTGCAACCGTAGCAAGTAGGTACGGCTTGCGTATCGGTACTGTCTTTGGACTTTAATTTTAGGCACTCGTCGCGCAGATGTCCAAGTCTTTTACAATAAACACAATAACGGTTTCTATCCGATGAAGACGGCGCATTGCCGTCGGAGACCGTAGGTCGAGGCGCAGGGACGTCGCGCGAAGAGGGACGAACAGGAGCGCCGCCGCCGCCCGCGTCGATGCTGGGCGGGGCTGCATGACTGTTGCTATGCGGGCCGCTGCCGGCGGCGTCCGACGTATGATGTCCGCGTGTGTCTCGCGGCGTCGTCGGCGCAAACCATCGAGGTTGCGGCAGCGTTGACTCGGTGGCGGGGACTTCGGCCGCGGTTGGTGATGATGATGATGGCACCGACGTTCGACGTCGATGCTGAAACCCGTCGGCGCTCTCGTCGGTTGCATCTTCGATGTGTCTGGCTTTGCGAAGTAACATGTCGAACGAAGTTACCTCGTCTCGTCGAAGGCGCTCACGAACTCGACGGTGTAAAAGGCCGTAGAGCATGTCCAGCTGTACCTTCTCGGTGACGTCGCCGGGGGGAAGGCGGGCCAGCAGGGCTCGGGCCTTGGCAACAAACAGCTCGGTTCTCTCGGTGGGACCTTGGGACATGCTGAATAGTTCCATGTAGATACGATGTGGTGGTCGACTGTCGCCAAAGGCGCTTCGAAGTGACATCACAGCTTCGCTCCAGGAGGTGATGGTGGACTTGATGCCCTGCCACCACACGGCTGCATCACCTGTTACCAGCATTGATAATCCTCGTAGGGCGCTGTCGTCTCCTACGCAGGCACATTCCTTGTATGATTCCACAGCATCGATAAATGCATCGAGCGAGTCGCCGCCGGGCGCTCCGCTGAACCGCGCGGTACACAGCGCGAAAGTTCCGAGGTGATGAGCGGGCGCGTACGCCATGGCGGGCGAAGGCGCCGCCGCTGGCGTCTGTGGTGACGATTCGCGACGAGACTCGTGTGAGAGAACTCGGTCGAGAAGGCGTTCAAATGCTGTGGTTTGGGATTGCTGTAGCGTCGCAATGATTGACGCCATGTCGTTGGCGTTGAAGCTTGGCGTCGGCGGCGTCGCCGTTGGCGGCGCGGGCGGCGCGTCAAAATCCGACGCATCTTCGAAATCGGATTGACGACGCGATTGACGGCGAGTACGTGGCATTGTGTTTGTCTGTAATTATTTTCCGAGGATTCACTGTCTGTAACACTGCACAACAGTTTTTACACAGGCCCTCGCTTGGGCAGCCAGTTTAACGTTTGCCCGGCTAGTCTTAGTTTCTTTTCTGGCTACTCAGGGTTGCTGACATAAGTGAAAAACACACACAAACACTTGACACGTATAATAAATGACCAACAATCGTACTTTTAACTTGAAATCAGATAGAAAAGAATTAAAAACTAAAAGAAAGTTCTCGAGCCGCGCTCAGCCGCCGAATTGCGCGGGCAGTCCCTTTTCACTCTGTCGCCGCGCGATGGCGCTGACGGAAATGTTGTCGGCGCGGCATGGTTCATTCGAATTTGAATAGTAAGGTTTGGAACCGCGCGTTATACGTTTTATTTCGCTCACATTCTTTCTTTTTGTCGACAGACTAACGCCCGAATACTGAAACGTCGTATAGTCACTTATAAAGTGGTGATCTAATTGATGTTTGAGTACCTATAAAATTCTGAACGATAACGGCGCCGGCGTCTCAAATAATTGAGACCATCTCAAATAGTTAAGTGACGTTTCAGTATTCGGGCGTAAAACCCTTTCGGTATGGTAGCTAAACATATTATTATGAATCAGATTGTATAAATAAATAAGTCACTGTAGGTAAGTAGCACTGGTAAGGAGGTGGTAGTTGTCCCGCTTTCTGATCCACAGGTCGTGGATTCGACTCCCAGTCGTGCACCAATGGATTTTCCATTCAGAAAATTTATGTGCGCTATACTAGTGCTCTCAAACGGTGAAGGAAAACATCGTATTGAAATTGGCATATCCTAGAACCTAAAAAGCTCGAAACATGTGACATGACGCTTCCGACTGGTAGTGATCTGGATCAGTTGAGCTATCTATAGATCGTTTGTAACGGTGTTTAGATGGCTCAACTGTTTCTTGTGTATTTTGTAAATATTAACTTGTATTAGTTTTAAGTTTCTTTCTGTAAATAAAGTCACTAATATTTAAATGTGACATGTGCACGAAAGGAGCCTCTAAGAGGACTACACTGATCCTTTCACCGGTCATTGGCTCTTTTAAGGGCCCCATACCTCAACCTGGTCAGTGACCTAATACAGGATGACCAAGATAGATCAGCAATCAACAAGCAAGAAATAAATCTACTTAGTAATTTCGACTTTTAAAATAAGATGTCGGATTTGGTTGGCGACCTGATTTTTGTGTAACTGTGGCCTTTGGTGAAGCGAAACGTGCGTCGCGATCGTGTTTTTACTGGCACCATTGTGATGGCAGTCGGGGCCTTTGTTGTAGGATGTTTGTTTGTGGTTAATTCTATTATGAAGACACCCTGTAGTATTCAAGTTTTACTTAACCTTCTGAGTTCCAACTTAGTTCGACAATTAACAATATTTCAAAAACTTACTACTTGAGTCATATATATTTTTTATTAATCTTTTATTTTTTATACAACAGATGTGGCAACCATGCTTACGGCCCACCTGATGGTAAGCGGTTACCGTAGCCTATGAACGCTTGCAATACCAGAGGCATCACGCACGCGTTGCCGACCCCGAACCCCCTTCCCCCCTAAAGAGCTCTGGCAACCTTACTCACCGCAGGAACACAACACTATTTGAAACAAATAATGTTATTTGGCTGCGATCTTCTCACCCCAGGCAGGCTGCTCCAATTCAGAACGAGAAAATCTCGCTGTGCCCTACCTCCTCCTAAAATAATCTCCTAATTTAGTTGGTTCAAGGATTTCTAGGTCTTTCTTCTCCTCTTATTATGTAGGTACCAGTACCAAGGCAGTTATATTACTTTACTAGCTACAGCCCACGGCTTTGCTCGTGTGGTACCTACATAAAACTGTAACTACTGTAACTATAGGTTACTATTTATTTATTTCTGGACTTTACTTAAACAATTAGAATTTTTGAATATTATATTGACATTTACATGCTTATATTAAACAAGTTAGAATTTTCAATATTAAGTAAATTTAATTTATTTTTGCAATAATAATTTGTTGAATGTATTCTGAAAATATGTGACATGAATAATTTGAAATCTGTTTTTATGGTTACTAACATAGTTTATACGTAGATAAATGTACTAACAAATATGGTGAACAACCGAAATAAAAATAAATTGAAATTGAAATAAAGAGCCTATATGCTATTCTAGGTATAGAACTTTATCTATTCCAAGTTTCAACGAAATCGGTTGAGCCGTTACGCGTGATTGAACAACAAACATACAAACATCTAAACATCCTCACAAACTTTTACATTTATAATATTATTACTTTATTAATATGTCGATTTATTGAGCCACGAGTAGAAATATATATTTTGAATTAAGTAGAACTACTTCATAGAGAGGAAGTCCAAACCTGGATATAATCACCCCAAAGAATGCCACGACGAACGGCCTTAAGCCTTTTCCATCCCGCAACCTTTACAATGTCGTCGGTCCATCGGGGCCCTTCCAACACTGACACAATTTTCAATGAAAACATGACCGAACCCTTTTTCTACCCAAGATTTTCAGCGCCAGGGTTATTCGTTCCATGGCGTAGTTGGTATCGCATTGCCGATTCTAGGCGAAGATGCGGGTTTGAATCCCGCTGATTTTAAGAATTTGGATATCATTTAAACCATTACCGAACTTGTAAATCACGTCTTACCAAGACAAAGTTGCATCACTGCATTCAGTACCACAACGCATTCATTACTGCGTTCAATAACATTGCAGTAATCAATATTACAACTGTAATCAGCAGATTATGGCTTTATTATTGCCATCAGCGGTGCGCTTAGATGTTTATTGTTGTAATTTAACTTATAATTGCACTTGTAATTTCATAATTTCATATTAATAATGAACGTGAATTGTGACCAGCTGTCTGTATTGAATAATGGGTAGGTACTTACTTAACTAGTTTATAGATATCGATAATTTCTACTCATAGGTAAGTAGGGATGATAATATGAAATCCCCCCATAAGGAGCTCTGGCAACCTTACCGCAGGAACCCAACCCTATTTAAAACAAATAATGCTTTTTGGCTTCGATCTTCTGTAAGGCGGAGGTACCTCGCGGGATGCTCCAATTTTGAGCGAGTAACACTCGCTTTCCTAAAAAAAAAAAAACAAATTTGACAGATGTTGTCGCGAAAATAATGACATGAACAAAACCACGTAAGTACTTAATTAGTTACAAAGCTTGGCTACATACAGAACACACGAACTAAATGTTATTTTCAACGTTATAGCTTGCAGTAGTAATTTCAGGATTTAGCTGTAAAGAGAAATAAACAGAAAAGGTACAATGTAGTCCCTACGTTAATTGTTCACTGATCATAGGCTCAGTGTAAGTACAAGTACAGTCGAGGACTAAAGTGAGATGTTCAATTCAGTTCAATTAAATTCATCAACATTATTTCAGGCAATAATAAAATAAAAACAGTTTACATTTTAACCTTAAAAAAATTAACATACGTTATAAATAACGCATATAAATTGCCACATAGAAACTGCGACGTGGGACGCAAGTTGTTCGTGGCAGTAGGTATCCGCCCGCGGAAGCGACGAAACATAACACCCTTTGGTAGGTCTTAAGATGTAAGGTCGGTACCCTAACCACAAAGTAGTTGAGGATTACCATTGCTCTATCAAGCTGGTTGCAACTGGAACCGTTCGGCGAAGGCCTCCGGCTTTAAATCCATGTTTACTGTAGGCACAAAATTTAAGGTACTTATTTGAGTACGACACATCCACTTTTGTCATTAACTGTACCGCGTAGGTAATGATGGTTCCATTTACGATAGCTGCACACCTGGCAATTTATTTAAATGCACTTAAACTTTATTTTAACTTCACGTAATCACTGCCTTTTAACGTGTTTTAATATAGGTTTCTACTTTTAAGGTAACATAAACATACATACCGCTAACTGATAGATACTAGTGGTAATTATGTCTTATGTCTATTGTCTTTACTTCATAAAAAAAACCCGACTACAACAATCTGAACGGTAAACTAAGCTAAATAAAGCATTTTTGTCTCTGCCTTTACTTTTGGGTACCACACTAATCGATCGTCCGTCGATCGATAGCATCGATCAGTGTATAAGCTTTAGCTGATTGACGGGTACTAGTCGAATTTTACCACGACACCACGTGTTACGTCGATTGATTGTCCATCGACGTCGCCTGTTACATTTTATCATCGATGCTATCGATCGATTGGTGTGGTAACACACTTAAGATTTTTTCAGATTTTTTATTTTAAATTGTAATTATTTAAATTGTGATTATTTTGTAAATTCACACCACAATAGCCACTACGCTACAGTCTCAGGCCTCTGGCTGTGCTTAGGCGTCGCTTAGGGTTAGGCCAAAGACAATAATTATAGCCTATATCGCTTTATAACCTGTAGTGTCTTTTTTAATTAGTTTTGCGCTGTGCTTGTGTGTCCAAAATAAATGTATTTTCTTTCTTTCTTTTTCTAGATTCTTATCTAGGTATCCTTGGTTAGGCTTATCGTATATCAAGTTAGCTGCAGCTGTTGTAAAACTGTAAAATATCCCCACGTGTGCTAGAAATCCCCTCAACGCTTTGTCTTTACACCAAACAAATACTACCAATGTTTTCCACGTGGAACATGCGAACCGACAATAAAAGCTGAAATGACTTCATGAACGCTAATCAGCTGAACAAATTTAATTTGCTTTTACTAATGTTACTGCAGTTTACGTTAATGTGCATTGGCCTTAATTCTATGGAAGTTCGTCGTGTAAAGGAATTAAAATAATAAATGAGCTTTTACAAGCTATACTCGTATGTGTATGTACGCGCTAGAAATCTATGAGGGGGCCTAGATTCAGTAGTGGAAGTCCTTCGGCTGAAAAGATGAATATTCTCCATTTTCTTGTATGGCTGCGAGTCCTGGACCATTAAAGATGCCTTTTAAATGTGGTGTTGGCGGATTTTACTGCGAATACTCTGAGTAGCTCGCCGTGACTTATATCCTCATAGAGCTCTTCGTACAAACGTATCTTTAATCGCCAGTAGCCTTGTTCAAACAGCGTGCGATATGTCATCTGAACTTTTATATCTAAGGTATACCTACTAGGGTATACTGAATAAATGAACTTTGACTTTGACTTTAAGGGGCATGCGGTATCATTGAGCTACTGTATCATACGTATCATTTTGAACGCAATATACTGACTTATACCTTGATATTTGTTTGTTTTGTTTGCTTCCAACGTGGCAGTCAACTAATAAAATAAAACAATACTCTAGGTATAACTCAATTGTGAATAATAGCGATGAAAAAGTCACAGTTTGATCACAGGTATCATTATGTGCCGAATTGCGGTGACATTAGAGCTACTTTATGAGCAAGTGTGTTGAAAAAGTCATTTCAGTCTGTTGTCAGTGTGAGAGGAGTGAAAAATTGAGAGAAGAACAATGCAGCAAGGTGTTATATTGTAGAAAAAAAAACAATGTTGCTGGGCCAATTAAAATAAATTCCATGTTTCCAAAAACAAAAAAAGATTGCGAGCAGAAGAGAAATTACAAAATTCACTTACTTCAGCCACTTTTCTATATTTTCGAACGAAGAGTTTTTACTCCGCGATACTTACCTTTTTCGACACATCTTGTACACTACAAGTTACATAATTCTAAGTTAAAGCGTAAACTAACTAACCTTGTCTAACGTGATGAATAAGACATCAAACTGTAGTGTGGCATTGTACCGCAGTGTAATCGACACATATCGCTGAGGGACCGATAATGGTCGCCCTCACGCGACGCCAATAGCCTCGATATTACAACGAATCAATCTATGGGCAATATCTTTACTAGTAGGTACTTATTAACATATTTAGTAAATAAAACTAGTGGAATGCCCCTGACAGCTGTCGTTTCTAACATCAAACTTCAATATTATTTTTTTAAATTAAATAGCAAAGATCTAATTATATTTACGCTTGTTCTTCAACACGAAAACCAAGAATCTTGGGTTTTTTTTTATTTTACAACTGTGAAACACATACAATGTCAAAGTCAAAAGGCATTTATTTCAATAAAATCACTAGGATCACTTTGAAATACCTACTTAAATTTCACATTACACATATATATTTGTAAATAAATTTCTGTGAAATAAAGTATCCTACTAATTTAATAAATGCGAAAGCTTGTGAGCATGTTTGGAATAAATATATTCTTTGCCTAGAATAGCTTAAAGGCTTTTAGTACGACGCGCGCCAAGGCGCGGGCGGAAGCTGCTAAGTATAAAAAAAAATTTAAAAAAATTACAGCGGGTCTGTTACCGTGTCAATTGCAAACTGCCTTATGATTGACACGTCTTTTGTTTAAACACCGTTTAACCAGTTTCGCATCACAAAAGGAGTGTTATTACATCTACGTATTCGAAATTGACAGGTGGCATTTCGAAAAGTTCGCATTCTTATTCGAACTTTTTGAAAAGGTCGAGATCACTCAATGACCAAAGCACCAATTTATATTACCACCTGTATATTTGTGTTTGTTGGAATATCAACCTTATTGCGTACGAAATAAGGTGTAGCTGTTTTTTGTAAAGTTAGGAGTATTTGTCGAAAGGTGTACGTTACATGTTTCAGAGTGATCTAGTAATTGCATTATCTTAATTAACACTTCACTTCTGTTTCGTTTATTTTGTATCAAACGGTGGATAATTGTAGTTATCAAAACGTAAAAACTTTCAATAAACTTGGGTAAAAAATTGCAAAAAAAGTTTACTTACAGTACAGTCGCCTGCACTAAGATGTATCATCATCATCATCATCAGCCTGTAGAAGTCCACTGCTGGACATAGGCCTCCCCCAAAGAGTTCCATGACGAACGATCTGAGCTTTTGTGTAACGTTTTAGTTGTTATTGTATTGTTAAGTTTTCATTATTTTTATGTTTCATTATTTTTATGGTAATAGCACACATAATACTAGAATACTAGGTAATAGATAGGTATGTGATGTTGCAAATAAAATCGTATTCTATTCTATTCCTTTTTCATCCACCGACTTCCCGCAACCTTCACAATGTTGTCGGTCCATCGGGTGGGCAGCCTTCCAACACTGCGTCGCCCGGTTCGTGGTCGCATTTGAGAACCTTTACTCCCCAACGGTTGTCGATTCAGCTAGTTATATGGCCTGCCCACTGCTACTTCAACTTGCTTATTCTGAGCGCTATGTAGGTATGTACTCTACTAAGATGTATACAATTTATAATTTTAAAATGATGCCACAGTCCCAGATATTAATAAGTCCACAGTAAAACCAAAAAATTGTGACCTAACATTTTTTTTCATAGTATAGTGGCGCACATAAATTTTCCGAGTGGAAAAATCTATTGGTGCACGAGCGGGATTCGAACCCACGACCTGCGGATCGGAAGGTGGGGCCACTAACACTACTCCACCACTTTGACATTCTCAAAATCTTTCATTGCTCGGAAATGTTACAGAGATAAATAGCCTGAATCCATTAGGTATAGAAAGTAGATAGCAAGCTGCATTTTTTTAATAAAGGTTAACTTTAGCGTGGTTCAAACTCACTTGACATTTAGGTATTTTAAAAAACTACCGTAGAATGAACATTATAAAACAAAAAAGTTCGAAATTCAAAAATAACTTGTTATTTTTCGAATCCTATCCTAATAATATTACAAATGCGAAAGTTTGTGAGGATGTTTAGATGTGTGTGGATCTATCAAGTTGTAAAGGCTTCGATTTCGATGAACTTTAGAATACATAGAGTTCTTTAATTATAATAGCAAATTCGTTTAAATTATTGCTGACGCTTTATTTATTGCTGACTTGCATTTGAATGAGATGCCAAGGTCAGATAATCGTCCGCAAGTGACCGTGGTTCCTGCTTCTTTTGTGCTCAAATTAGTGTTAGAGTGATTTTCACCTCGAACACATTATGACAATAGGTGAACGATTTTGGACCATCAAAACTATTGTAATGAGGTACCAGCACCAGAGGCCCGAGCACGAAAATTTACGCTTACGATACGATAGCAAATATCAAATATTTTAAACATCATCATCGCCATCATCAGCTTGTAAAAGTCCAAATAGGTAGGAGGCCTATGTGGACCAAAGAGTTCCATGACGAACGGTCTTGAGCCAAAAATCATTCGAAACAAATGTAGTACCTACCCCGATCCGAAGGGTACGCGCGGTTGTTTGTCCGAAAAACTTTAATTCTTAGTTCACCGTTCTAAGCAGAATTCTTATAAGCGGCGATTGGCTTGCAACCTGTCACGTATGGAATACTCACTACTGCATAATGTGGACATGAGGCAAATGTTTGGACTCGCATCTAATTATACACTTCGAAAATCTGATTGCCTGGAGATCAGCGAGGATGTCTACTATTCTTGGGGATAAAAGCCGCCGTGCATGAGCCTATTTTTTAAAGGAATTAAAACTATGGAGGTCATTAAATAAACCCGATTCGAGTAGGTAATCGATTTCAACTCTACAATCATTCGATAAGTAATAAAAAATTAGGAATTAAATTATAGACGACAAAACGTCCGTTTTATGGATCACGAGCAACTTTGGGCGGGATTTGTGTGTAATCATCCACTCACTGCAACATAGAAAGGTTTATTCTTCATAATTTGGGTATCATTGGTCGAAATTCGAAATAAGTTTCGGGAACCGTCATGGCGGATGTCACGTCCCGGCTGATCGTTATAAAGGTTTAATGGCACTTTAAATGATCGCTTACGGATCACTAAATAACGTTTAAGAAAAGCATTAGAAGACATTTGTGTTCAGAAAATTTCAAATTAAGTCCAGGCAGCGGTTAAAAATCCCTTGATTATACAATGTAAAAAAAAAAAAAAGTAAAAAGTTTTTATTGCTGTAACCAAATTTTACAATAATGTAATTCATATTACATTGTACCGCACCGCATAACATAAATTTCGGAATTACAAAATTTTCATTGAAAAACTCTATGCAAATTTCAGCTGTGTTTGTCGAAATTCTCGTACGTACGTACGTAAATAATCTGGAGAGAAAATTTGAATATAACTACCTAAGTATTGTTTTTTTCCCGCCAATATTCTTTCATTTTGTTAGAATAAGTCCCTTTCGAGATTTTATACAATTATGAATCACTTAGTATTGACATAAAAAAATACTATTTATTAGAAGTCACGAACTTATGTAATGTAGGTATCCTAAGATGCCTTCATACCATAACCTAAGTAAGTAGGTATGACAACATCAAAAGATTCGCAACGTTGCAATTTCAAATTGGAATGGAAAATTGCGATGCGTAATAAGACCATCACCTACGTGACGCTATTTAGCATGAAATCGGCGCAAGCGTGAATTGGAAATCAAAACATTGATCCACAATCAAATCGATTGGAAACCTTAACTTCGTGATCGATAACATGCTATCCGATTATCGAAATCACGAGCGTTTACATCGGCTCATCTTCGACAATCTGCGATAAGCACAACTCTATAAAGCTCTTTTTTGAATTCAAACTTCGAATGTCTATTCTATTCCTCGGAATCAAAGTCGAAGATGGATGGAGATTTTGAATATCGAACGCTATTGTGTTATGTTTTTAAACTGATATTGGCATGAAAAGTGTCGTTAAAAAACAGTACGAATGCACCTCTTTGGATTATATTAAATTATAGCTAGCCGTGAAAATCGTCCCGTAATGTGTTGGGGATTATTCGTCCGTGGGACTGCACAAGGGTATCATTTGGTGCAGCTCTAAGTGCGGGTAATGGGCCGCAATCTTTGAATTAGCCGTTACATTTTATTGATTCTTGTTTTGTTTTTACAAGCTCGCACAAATAAATTATTATCTTTCTTTGCTCGGAAATGTTACAGAGATTAATGGCCTGAATCCATTAAGTATAGAAAGTAGATAGCAAGCTGCACTTTTTTTAATAAAGGTTAACTTTAGCACCGAGCGAAGTTCAAACTCATTGACAATTAGGTATTTTAAAAAATGACAATTAGACAACCGTTGAATAAACATTAAAAAACAAAAAAGTCTGAAATTCAAAAATAATTTATTTTTCCGAATCTTAGCCTACCTACTAATATTACAAATGCGAAAGTTTGTGAGGATGTTTGTTTGTATGTTTTTAGGCTTTTGTCGTTCAATCAAGCTGTAACGGCTTCGATTTCGATGAATTTTCGCAAATTTTTACATTACCAGACGGTAACAGAAAGATTTTCTTTGAAACAAAGATAACTTTAAGTGAAAAGAGCATGAGCATAATATTTATATTGATGTAACACAAAACCATTGAGCATTACAGCAAAAAGTAACAAAGAAAGAATGGCATTAGCATCTCTTAAAATGACATTACGGCGCGACACGCTCACTTGCGCTCGAAACGCTAATATTATGAAGTTGGAGCAATTTGTGGGATGTCAAGCACGTTTGCTATGCTCTAAGGTTCCGTATAAAGTCACAAATATCAAAAGTACCTACCTACCTACTAACGCAATAGGATGAGGTTTATTAGAACGCAATGGCTAAAAACATATGGCCGCATATTAAATTTTTCCAGTACTATGTTTGCTTTACTAACTTAGTGGGTAATGTCTAATGAAATAGCAGTATAATGTAATAATGAAAAACTACCCGTGGATGTCGTAAGTGGCGACTAAGGAAAAAAAGCTAAGGGATATGTAGCAGCTTTCTCTATCAACAATAGCTTTATCTGCGCTCGCCAAAACGCATAATCAGGTTGGTAGCATTGGAAATCAGTGGGGGAGGCCTATGTTTACCAGTGGACTTCTCATGGCTAAAATGATGATGATGTTTGTTTCTATGCGATGCAAATATTGCTCAAAGATATTGCAAGCCCCCCGTAAAAGACAAACTCAAAATAACTTTATTCAGTAGATGTAAGGTTCAATTTGAAATACTTTTTAATTGACATATTGCATGCCCTTTGAACACGGCTTTACTGTACAGTTTATAATATCTACTTACTTATTCACTTATGACGCGGTTAATAATTATGGGTTGTCAGTCATATTTACGGAACTCTAAAGGAACATGGAAAAACGTTAGTTGACACAACTAATGCTTGTGTAATGAGCCTCTTATCTGACTAATTAAAAGTCGATTTAGCTCACCGTGAGCTTTCTAATACTGAACAAAATGACACAGCTAACTAGGTGAATCCATGTGATTAATGTGTGCTGTGACAGCTTTGAAATATTAATTGGATTTCTGTAATAATTAGTCTTGTATACTAATACATGATCGTTGTACTAGTCAAAAAGCTAACATCATAATCTTACTAAAACTGCACTTGACTGTACCAAAATTAAGGAAGACAGTTATGGCCTAAGATGCAATAACCAGACCGAAAGAGAAAAAAAAGACACTGAACTAGAACGAACTATTCCTTTAATTCTAGTAATCTAGTAAGTAGGTACATTTTATTGTTCAGAAACAGAACGGTGCAGAATAAGGTATTGAGCATTTTAAAAAGAACTAAAAATGACTGCCTATGCGGAGTTGTGGAAAACATCAAATATTTTATGTACATACATATTTTTTATTCAAATGGTTTATTTTTCAAGCTTGTTATACAAGTCGTGAAGTCCTAGTGGGACCAACCCAAGGTCGTGGGTTCGAAAAATTGTAGTACGCATTAGGTACCTACTTCCTTAAAAAGGTGAAGGAAAACATTGCCATCGTTAAGGATCTGATTGCTTGGAGATCTGAGACTACCTGTCTTGGGTATAATAGGTGTGAGCAAGGCGTGAGCCTTTATTTTCCTTTAAAAAATGCAGCCACCGCTATACGGCAACCATTACAGCGGCATACCCCTTAGTAGGTAAGCCAAAATGGCGCAAAAACCACGCTTCCAAAAATGATTTCAGTCTAACAACTCCCACTCATCTATGATTGATGAATGTCCATGACATGTTTGAATAATAACTAGGCTTCTGGTCTGAAGGGCTGGCGACGAAATTATCGTGTCATTAATTTAGGAGTAATTAATCACTAGGGCATTTAATGATTATGCCGTTCGAGACTTGAAATTATGATTTTTTTGTTTCGACAGGTAGTTTAAAGAGATGGGACTAAGAAGGTAAATTAAAATGGAACGGTGTTTAGGTTCATTATCCTACTAATATTATAAATGCGAAAGTTTGTGAGGATGTTTGGATGTTTGTGGTACAATCACGCCGTAACAGCTGAACCGATTTCAATGCAACGTAGTAATAGCTAGAGTTCATTATCTAGGTATGCGTGGAAAGCGAAGAGCACAAACCAGCTTTTATATAAAATTTGAAAATTCTATGTAAGTACTAAAGTAGAAATGATATAAAACTCAATAAAATGGTGAGTAAAGTTTTCACGAATAAAGCGTTCTACGAATGTGCCTAACATTCGTAGAACGCGAATGGCCTAACACTTAAAGGTAGGTAGGTACTAAAATCCTTATTTTATTAGGCATTTAGTATTCGTGCCTTCATGTTTACTACTAATAAAACTGCAGTAAAATATAACTTCATTTAGCGACGATAAACTTCACTCATAGTAGGTAGGTACTTTGTAATTTAGACTTATTTAATCGCTAGGTTGACGTAGCTCCACTTAAACTCTACGATAATCTTAAATAAGCTCTTTCTTTATTCTTCGTTAGTGGATTTTTGAGGGAAATTTCAAAGAAAAGTATTAAGTTCTCCATCTCAATAAGCTTCAGCCGTACGACGTCCACTGCTGAACATGGCCTCCCCCCCAGAGCAAATTCATTATGTGGGGGGGATTTGCCCATACTCACCACGCTGGGCATGCGGGTTGGCGAGCGCATTTAGAGCTATCGTTGTTAAAATAAGGGACGCTGCTGCCCATCCCCTAGCTTTTTCCCTTAGTCGCCTCTTACGACATCCGCGGATAGGTAGGTATTGAGGGGCCTATTCTTCAGCCGGGGCCACCACGGCGTATTTTTCGTTCTTTCTTATTGTTGATTATATAAGCCCATTTCGGGATAGTACACAACACATATTGTAATGAATCAACTTGTGTATTTAGACACAAGTCCACGCGGGCCGTGGCGAAGACGAGTAAAAAAAAAAAAAATGAAGTGCGTCAGTGTTCTCACCATATCCTGTTTTCCTTTTTAAGTTTTCGGTACCGTCTGAAACCAATCGATTGATGAGTGAACCCGAGAGTTTGTTTAGTCAACCCAATCGAATCCGGCCAAAAAGAGAAGTCGTGAATTGAATCCTTACCATCCAACGTGAGGCTGTATCGGTTTGTTTGATGACCAATGCTGGGCAAGGCTTTTCTATTTGCTCTCTTCCTGATTCTTCTGATTATTTCTCAAGTCAGAGATTGGTCTAGGAATGAAAGAATGGAAAGAATTCATCGAGTGACGGTGAGCAAAGATTTTTCACTGAGCCATAGCCTATTTGTCGTACTGCAGCACACACAAAATGCCTGCTCTAAGATACCTACTTTTTAAAAATTGCTCTTTTGATTATTTATACCCACCTATTGTATGTACTTTAGTTTAAAATTGTTTATCTATGTTAATTGTGTGTGTCTGTAGTGCCAATTTTTTTATCTATCTTTCATCAAAGATTTCTCAAGCAACTTGGACGAATCAGCGTTGTATGTATTTGTTAGGGCATGTTGCACTATCAGGATTTGCTGGTAACAATATAAGTTAAATCAGCCAAGGGGTTGTTAATGTATATCGATGCAATAGGGGGTATAAAAACAAGTAATACTAGTACATGAAGTGGAATATAGTATAAAAAAGCATTCCTTAATATAATAACCCATTCCAAACCATTGCAACTGTTCTGTTTTTGTTTGGATTTTTTTTTTGTCAACAGACATACCTACATATTTAATTTTAGTACTACTGATTGGCATTGTTTAAGTGTTCCTATGCGGACCACATGAAAGAGGGGACTCTTCTAACACAGGTTATTGCAACTTAAAAGAAGAGTTCCCAAACCATGTAACACAACACCTTGTTTAAACAATTGTTTTTTTTTTTTTTTATTTCAAATAATTTCATTATATTCTAGGGTTTTTGGAAAAAGTAGTAGTAGCGATTCAATAGCGTGGCAGTACCTGCGTGCATGCGTAACTACGTTTTCATTGATATCGCAACGCTCGACCGACCGACGATATTAGTTGATAGCCCGTCCAAAAATGTGTTGTATGTAAGTTTCTTCTACCGCCATAGTGGACCTTGAAATCGAATGATGATAGCTGAAGATTTTACTATGTTGTTGACCTGCATAATTTATTTTTTTTTAATTTAAATAAGTATTCCGGAAATATTCACACGGTCAACTGATCCCAAACTAGGCATAGCCTGTACTATGGGTACCATCGACTGATATATGTAATAGATAAATATTTAACACCCAGACACAGAACAAACATCTGCGTTTATCACACACAAATGTTTGTCCAGTGCGGGGATCGAACCCGCGACCTCTAGCGCAGAAGGCAGAGTTACTACCAACTAAGCTATGAGGCCAGTCGAAAAGACTTGCAAACGATTCAAACGCGTCAGCAACCGGTGCCAAAGCCTAGCTGTTTATTGTACGTAATACATAAACCGCAATGTATTCCAATATTTTCATTACCTTCGTTGTTTCGTCTAAGCTGGTGGAGGCGATGAAAAACGCCATCATCACGAGCGCATCCACTAAAATGGCCGTGATAATGGTGTTTGTACGTCGATTTTCTCTGTTTTTGTCCGTAACTCGATTTGCTTTTTACGGACACACAAAGGAGGGTAAACTTTGTTAGTGCTCTACCACAGGTATTAGAAACAGCTAGTCAAAGATGGTGGACTGGTGTTCCTGAAAAATGAATTCCTAATTCAGGATCATTTTGCTGTTTCTCTATCCTTATGTAAGGAAAATTTGTCAGAAACGGCGTGGGTAATAAAAATGGCTAAGCCCGTGTCGGCCTACGCACACTCAAGTCTTCCCAGATTTTTTTTATACATCTGAGGTGGAAAACAAGCATATGGCCCACCTGTTGGTAAGCGGTTACCGTAGCCTATGAACGATTGCAATACCAGAGGCATCACGCACGCGTTGCCGACCCCGAACCCCCCCACCCCTAAAGAGCTCCGGCAGCCTTACTCATCGCAGGAACACAACACTGTTTGAAACAAATAAAGTTATTTGGCTGCGATCTTCTGTAAGGCGGAGGTACATCTCCAGGCGGGCTGCTCCGATTCAGAACGAGAAAATCTCGCTGTGCCCTACCTCCTCCTAAACGACGTCAGCCTGGTTTGTTATATTAGCTCCTGTATCAATGCTATCGACACGCTATCTAGTAATGATTGCAATTTAAGAGTATATCTAGTATGGAGCTTTTATGAACCGAGTGCAAAACTTACTACTTGTGAAGTATAAAAGCCTACTAAGCTGTGATATTTTGCCTACGAACGGAGGGCGCGAATCCTACCATAAATTTGATGCGAATTATTTTCACAACGCCCATAATTAAGCCGTGTTTAAACAACGCGACGTCGGCATCGCGTGCGTGCTGCCTCTAGTATTTTGATTTTTACAGACATTTTACAAAACCGTTCAAAAAATTATTGTTATAATTTTTTGAACGGTTTTGTAAAATGTCAGTTCAGTAACAGTTGTTTACAAATCATCACTAAAAAACTATCCAAAGGCCAATACCAAGTAAGGCAAACCACCCTGGTTTGTTTTCAAATTTCCAATCGAATTTGGCAGAAGTATACATATATATGACCGTCTTTTGTTTATGGAACTGAACCAGCTGTTTCCCCTATTCAACCCAGTCGTGGAGAGGCATCACGAGGGAGATACGGCTGAGCGTTGACAATCAATTGGTGCCGTCCATACACAAATATTGAGTTACAGTTTCGTCTCAGTGGCTGCCGTGCTGCCTAGATTAAATACGTGACCAATGCGATGCTGATATTTGATTTATAGTATGTTTTATAGACGAAAGTCTACTAACAGTGCGCGTTGCTAGTGATGATATAAAGAACTGAGGCTTTGTCACTAACTAATTAGCCTCGTACACAAGCTCAAAGTCATGCAACGGGCTATGGAGTGAGCTATGCTAAAGATAAAAGTCGAAATAAGGAAATCCCGTAAAAGAAGCAAGGCATAGATCTCAGAGTTAGCAAGATGAAATGGCAGTGGGCAGGCCATTAATAGCTCTCAGAACTGACAATGGTTGAGGAATAAAGGTTCTCGAATGAGCGACGCAGTGTTTGCAGGCCCCCACTCGCTGAATATATTATGAAGGTTAATTATGAAGGTTATATTGTGAAGGTTGCGGGAAGTCTGTAGATGGATCAGAGTAGCGAGTCCGCATTTAAATAAGCCATCTCACTAGTCACCAGTGCGTGGTGAAAAGTGAATAGCTACCTCGCTACTTTGATTTGAACTACGTGAAACACCAAGCATAGCCCTCTCCGTAGCTCGCTGAGCAACCTTAACCTTTCTTATGAGACCCATGGTAAGACTGTACCTTTACCAATAGCCAAATCTCCAGTTAAGTCCCACTTCCGTTTGCTGTAAACTCAACTAATTATTCACACTTTTTGCAGCAAAACTCACCGGACACAAGAACTGGAGTGAATGTCCCCGGCAATTTATTTTGAATTAGTTTGAATGAAAAAAGGTGAAAAAGGTGGTCAGTCGCCGTCAAACCTACAATTGAAACATCCGGGCTCTGGAATTGATGTGGTATCATATCGTTCGTCGTTAATGGTTCTTTCTTGGTTATCCTGAAATAAATCAATGACCGATGGTGAAGGGATTGCAGTCTCATAGAGATATCATTGCACATATCACATCATTTCGAAGTTTTCGGGGTCTATCTAGGACATGCCAAATCTTAACGTAAGGTATGTGGGACTAAAGGAGGAAGCAAAATGGTATTATTCGCCTATTCCTCGACCAATCTTAGAAGAATCAGGCAACAAACACGTTTTAGTGCCTATGATTTCTTGCGGTGATCTTCACAAAATGGAATGTAGAGCTTCAGTGTGGTGCTATGCCTATGGCTAATAACAATTAAAGGGACACGGATGTCAGTGCTTTCTAAATATCTACATTTAAGGGAAAAAAAGATTGATGTTTGAGTTTTTTTTTTTTAATTTATTGAAATTATATAGAAAGGCTTTATCGCTGAGTGACCGACCACACCGCCCAAAGAATAAAACTTAAAAATAAATCTTCTTTCTCTATACTCTGACTCTACGCGAGTGAAACCGCGGCTATAGCTAGGGCCTAAGGGAAGTGACACGAAACGATAACAATCAAAAATGGTATTATTCGCACGTTCAAAAATGTCACCTCAATAAATCCGTACAAAGCACAAAGTAATTAACCGTTATCACTGGTTACCGGTTACCGTCAGGTTACTGCCAGTAATTGCAAAGTGAACCGGATGTGCGTAATTTTTCTAACACGTCGACTTCCGCTCAATACAACAACAAATATTGAATTTGAAAAATCATATCCCTAACTGAATTTACACGATTCAGCGTATAGACAAATGGATATCGATAATTAAATACGATACGGACGTGTTGAGAGAATATTGTAGAGATGACATTGTGACTGGTGGCTTAACGCTGACTGGCAACGACGCGACGGCTTTCATCGCTATTCAAACAGTTTGCTGTGGGGCTTTCGTTATCGATGTCCATTTATTTATAAGCCCGAGCACTAACGACACTAAAATTACAATTATGGCGACACAGATCTTATCTGCGTAATTTGGACGGTAGTTTTATGTTCGTAATAACAGCGGCCAGTTTTATTGTGTTATTTACACAAATAAAAACGTTTATTTTTACATTTTCCCAAAATTAAATATGGGCTAATATCGGCTGCGCGGGAATTACGTTGTTAGTTTAATTCGTGTGTTTTTATGAATATTTCGAGAGGTTTGTTTGTGCGTTTGTGCCTTTGGTACGAGCACTAGTGCGGAAGTCGGTGGATAGAGAAAGCACAATTTTTTGCTTGTAAACATTAACGCGTACTATCGCGATTTTCCGCCACAGAGCGTGCGATACACTCTCTATGTAAATCGGTGAATTCTTCAGCATATTTGGAATGCGTAAAATTAAATGAAACCCAAAATGGAAAAGGAATGTGTAAGTTAGCTAGCTAGCGGACACGCCTCGACTACCCCCTTAGACATCTTCGTCATTTAGAACTTCGCCCTTTCGGGCTAGAATACAATATTTATGAATCGCCTTGTGTAACCAGTCGATCCGATCCGTAGACATTTCTAAGGGTCAGGAACATAATAATATAAATAATAAATGACTTTATTTACAGAAAGAAACTTAAAACTAATACAAGTTAATATTTACAAAATACACAAGAAACAGTTGAGCCATCTAAAGACCGTTACAAACGATCTATAGATAGCTCAACTGATCCAGATCACTACCAGTCGGAAGCGTCCCCAAGACGCTGGCGGAATTGCCACGCTGGATGGCAATGCTAATTCGCTGGGCCAAATAAGAGCCAGCTCTCGGGTCACGCGTCGCTTCGATCAGACGTCCTGATATCTTTTTGAAAACACAATAATAATAAATATTCCGGACATATCACACACGATCAACTGATCCCAAACTAGGCATAGCCTGTACTATGGGTACCAGAGACTGATATACATAATAGATATATATTTAACACCCAGGCACAGAACAAACATCTGTGTTAGTCACAAATGTTTGTCCAGTGCAGACCAACTGAGCTATGAGGCCAGTCAGAGGCATGTCCAAATATTTGGCACTTGCCCACATTTTGCAGTAGTTAATATTCCATACGTGACAGGTTGCAAGCCCATCGCCGCTTTAAAACGACTACTTAGCTGGTTATCTCAAGATGTTTTCCTTCACCGTTTAAAGCATTGAATTATCGAATATAAAAATTCATTGGCAAGACGGGGTTCGAACCCAAGACCTTCGGATCGAAAGTCGGGGAACCTCCCACTAGGGCGACACGCCTGCCTTTCATATTCATTGTTATTAGTTTCAATGTGTGTCGTCCGTGTAATTACAAAGGAAATACTTAGTTTCGTCATTAGCGTACGTAATGCATGCGTTTGTAGGTTTTATAATACTAAAGAATACCAAGAGTAAGCTTTGGACAGTTCTAAGCAAATTGTGAATAAAGATTTGAATTGTACAAATCATAACAGGCCTCATAGCTCAGTTGGTAGTAACTCTGCCTTCTGCGCTAGAGGTCGCGGGTTCAATTCCCGCACTGGACAAACATTTGTGACTAACACAGATGTTTGTTCTGTGTCTGGGTGTGTTAAATGTATATCTATTAAGTATATCAGTCTATGGTACCCATAGTACAGGCTATGCCTAGTTTGGGATCAGTTGACCGTGTGTGATATGTCCGGAATAAGTATTTAAGTATTGAGTATTTATAAGGATGGATCAATTGAGCTGTCTATGGATACTATCGTTTGCAACGGATTTTTATACAAAACCCATTGCAATTATAGGCGATCGAATTATAGCGTAAATAAAAATTAATTAATCTTTCTTTATAAATTATTCTTTTTTTTCTATAAGTTTTTTTTTTTGTAAATAAAAAATATTTAATTATAAGGATTACCTATCCTTAACTTTGATAATTCTCGAGTCATAATGCAAAGTGTTCCGTGACTAAGGTTGCTTGCAATACGGTACGCTACGGTACGCTACGGTAACCACTTGCCAACAGGTGGGCCGTAAGCTTGTTTGCCCGCTTAGTTGTGAAAAAAAAACATTATGAACATACCCACTTAAATAGACTGTGAAACACATAACCATGCGTAGTCCCGTAAAAATAACGCGGCTGATGTGATTATTTTTCAAAAGCTTGGTATCTGTTTGCTATAGTACTTATACTGTGGGACTATAGTTATGTACTTACGTGTAAGTACCAACTAGTAGTTGCTCTCTGTTTATCTAACATCATTACTGTGATTGTGTTTCATTATAAACCATTTATTTCAATGCTCAAATGATTGTTCGAAAAAATCACAAAGTAATTTTATTCTAGTTGAATAACAATTTGAGTGTTTTGAATAAATTTTGAATGATGTAAGAATAATTAGCGCAGTCCGGAAAACACGGAAGATTTTTTTAAATAATGAGGCTTTTGGTAATCAGAGTTGTTATAATTATACACGGGATATTGAGCTACTATTCCGCGCAATAACATATGTTTATTTATTTATTTAGATTACAGTATAACATCATAACAGGTTTTTTTTATCCCTAAGGCGATAAGTTGCTTGGTTTTGTATTGACGTCAAAGAGGATCAATCCTTAATTGAACGATTTTAATGGCCCGTGTTCGTAGAAGAACCAAGGTCACCGACATAGCTCTCAGAATAAGGAAGTTGAAGTGGCAGTGGGCAGGCCATATAGCTCGCAGAACCGATAACCGTTGGGGAGTAAAGGTTCTCGAATGGCGACCACGAACCGGGCGACGCAGTGTTGGAAGGCCCCCGACCAACGACATTGTGAAGGTTGCGGGAAGTCGGTGGATGGAGAAGGCTCAAGACCGTTCGTCGTGGAACTCTTTAGGGGAGACCTATGTCCAGCAGTGCACTTCTACAGGCTGATGATGATGATGAATGGCCCGTGTAGGAACATTTAGGAATCACTTGATTTAGGTAAAATGTAAAAAAAACCTAACATAAACCACCACGACTTGGCTGATTAGGCTGACTACCATCCGTTAGTATCCAGATCCATCTTTAAAGAAAGTAAGAAAGAAAGAAAGAACTTGTGACGACAATACAACAATGACACACAGAAAAAAAAAATAACAACAAAAATGTTGCCAAAACTAAAAACAACAAATAAAAAAAAAACACAGGCAAAGAAAAATTATTGTACAAAAAAAATAGCAAAAATTAAGAAAAAAGGTACAGGTTGTAAGAATGTGTGTCCTAGCACCCACTACCATCAACTATCTTTACCATAAACTATCGGTAGATGTAACTTGTATAGAACGTTTTTGAACTAGTTCGGCTATTTTTCTATCTATTATTAACTCTCTGGCGACGACTTCGTTGAGCGACGCTTTAGCAGGCCACGCCCACCACGTTTTTTTTTGATATTTTTTTTTTATTCCCTTTGAAAAACGATCGTAAGTTAAGTGATCATGACCGTTGCACGCTAATGTCACTCACATCACACATTCACCTTTAATCGGTAAATGCGTTTTTGGGTATCATTTTAGTTAAATGTTTTCCATAAGTGTTGCTTAAACAAAAATCAAGAACAAATAAATTAAAAAAAAACTGATTTTATTGTCTGCATTTTGAAAATGCCAGTTTCTTCTTCTATTCTAAATTCAAATTATTTATTTACATACGCTTGGGTAAATATTTGAGAACTATTCTTTTAAACTTTTATAATTTCAAAATAAAGTAGGTACGTAGGTTCATAATAGGTTAGGAAGGACGGGCAAATATTCGAATTTTAAAAATTGAAGAGTTTATGTTATGCTGCAAAAAATGTTACTCGATTATTATGGTACAGAGTTTGGATATTCTACGGTTTCGAAAAAGCGAACGTCCTTAGGTGGTGAAATGGAAGCCAAAGTTGATTATTTATTTTGAAAACGGTATGTTAGTAGTGACGGCAACAGAGTGAAACGTCAACACAGTATCACTGTTACATCTTCTGTACCTACTATACACGGAACACGCTCACTGTGCCAAATGTCGTTTTAATAGTTTTAATTATATCGCGGGCTGGGGGGCTAATTACAGTTATTGCGTACCTAATGGTGATTACACTCAGATTATTATCTAAAAAAGGACTTTTTCAATTGCAAAGGTTTGTGAGCAAATTATGGGAATCTATTTGGCTTTTAGAATTTAGGGTTAGTTTAGTTGTCAATCGTTTTATTATCAACGTTTATCTTATGATTTTACACACTATTGGTACTTATGGAACACTACCACAATATATAGGTATATTCCTGACATATTATCACATACGGTCGACTGATCCCAAACTAGGCATAGCCTGTACTATGGGTACCAGAGACTGATAAACATAATAGATAAATATTTAAAACCCAGATACAGAACAAACATCTGTATTCATCACACAATAGTTTGTCCAATGCGGGATCGAACCCACGACCAAGGCTGAGTTACTACCAACTGAGCTATGAGGTCTGGCAATAGGCTAGCCATATTCTATATGACCAATACCATATGGGCATTGGACATGTCATAGCCAGCAGGGGATTTCCCCAGGTTGATAATGAAGAGATACAAATAGTTTATTCGATCATTGGTCACAGAAATAATCATGGGCTCTTGACACTCAAACTAAGCGCAAGCTTGTGTTTTGAGTGCCAAGACAGATGGAAGAAACATTTTTGACTTTGTCCCCTATAATTAACTTACATTAAGCGAATTAGAACTAAGCGGAATTCTACACTAGAATTAAGCGGGATTAAGATATCTATTGGTAGTTAATAAGGGAATACTTATTAAGCATTTTACGACTTTCCCTAGTGCCAGTAACGCACTGAAGCCCTGATAGCCGAAGTGTGCCATAAATACCTACATCAAGTGCCGTATTAGGCATCCAATTAGATGCTATGAAATCTTTATAAGTATATAACAAGCCGGCGAACTATTCATTTGTAACTAAATGTCGGCATCTTTGCTCTAATTGCACCTAAGGCCATAAACTGCAGTGAGGAGTCCTGTCCATCGATGCTTTGCAAATCAGACAACTGGCTGATTTAAAATTCTTTGCAAGACCTTTCCTTAATATATTTTTATTAGATAGATAGATAGATAGATAACACTTTATTGATCACCATACGGAAATAATACATAAGATCACAATTACAAATTTACACGGCAATACAATGGGCGGCCTTATCGCTAAGAGCGATCTCTGCCGGGCAACCTTAGGATGGACTGGACTGAAAAGATTAGAGAAGGGGCGAGATGGTGTATCTTAAATTATGAAGAAAATTATTAACTATAAACAGAATAAAGTAGGTATATTAAATAGATAAATATATATATAATACATATAGCGACATTTATATAAACACATACAGATACTATATCGTATATAATTATAATAGGTACACAGAATTTAAGAATAATAATATACAATAAACTTGTGCTTCACAAAGAGCAGCATGCCAGATAATGAGTGATGACCATGTTTTTGAAGATTTTAAGAAGAAGACCATGTTTTTTTATTAGGTAGGGTATTGAGGTTAGCTTGCATTGTGATTCAAGAACACACTTACTATGAGCAAGTGCAAGTACTATGTAAGTATTCCGGTATCGCAGCTACAGTGGAAAGTGTACTTAAGGCATTAACTGCAGTAACTTGTTGCAACTTAGTTAGCGGCATCACTTTGGCAGTCGAATGTATACTTGAGGGCATAAACTTTATTGAGCATTATCCTTAATAATAACCAGACGTCAAGTATTTTACGTATTAAAAATAAAATTGGTTAATAGTTAATAGTTCTGAGGAAACCATTAAATAAATAAATAAATAAATATTCCGGACATATAACACACGGTCAACTGATCCCAAACTAGGCATAGCCTGTACGATGGGTACCAGAGACTGATATAAATAATAGATATATATTTAACACCCAGACACAGAACAAACATCTGTGTTAGTCACAAATGTTTGTCCAGTGCGGGAATCGAACCCGCGCCCTCTAGCGCAGAAGGCAGAGTTACTACCAACTGAGCTATGAGGCCAGTCATTAATAAAATAGTAACGAAAACAATAAAATGAAATCTATTGGCAGTCCTACAAAGCAAATGGACGAGTGACCGCTAGTATCATTATTATTGTACCTAGTACCTACCTACTTGGTTCTTCTACGGATTTTTTCGCCTAGTGAAACTCCGAGCTTGGCTCCCTCCATAGCCCGTAGATACCTCATACCTAAGGGGCTTGAACTTAAAACATTTGCATAAAAGAGCTCACAAAATATACAAACTAAATTTAAATGCCATAGAAATTACCCTGAATGGATCAATTGCCCGATAAGGAGCCAAAAAGTAACTTGCAGTCAGATGATGAGGAGAGAAAACGAAAAACCCGCCTTAAAATCATTCATTAAAAATCTATAGTTACATTAGCCACATACTACCTGACAGAATATGACTAAATCCTTACAAAACCCCATATTTTAGTCGGGTATAAAAAGGAGTACAGTATAGGTAATAGATTCTGTACAGAACACGACATAAATCTCCACTAAAACGTACCCCGACATCTGATTACCCGAGCTCAAATCGCCCATTACCGCGAGACATACTTAATTACATCGCTATTGGGCCCCAGTTAGGCTTTTGACACACCAGACAAACGCATATATCGTGACTTCGCCCCGTAAAGTCACTTTGTTGATAAAGTCAATTAGCGGTATCGAAGCGGGGACCTGTATCACTGATTCGGCCCACCCTCGCTTAAGCCGCCATATCACAGCGCCACGATTGGTTGGAGTGCCTCAGGGGAGTGGCCTCGGCCCGCTACACTTTTATTATTTCGGAGAGGTGCGTAGGCAACCAGCTTTATTTCCATTCTTTGCCAGTCGATTGAAGGCGTTGGTGTGCTATAGTTTATTGCGCAGTCAAAACGTCACTAATGTAAATAGTGTTACTGGTAATATTGTGTTTATACCGTGCGTGATAAGGACTTTTCCGAAGTTCATCATAGTGATTGGGTGAGGTGAGTGTTTTTTTTTAAATATTATATGTCTGTAAGGTATTTATTAATATGGGCCATGGCATGTTACACATTTTTGTGTAATGTGTCAAGTAGCCTGAAATAAAGATATTATATATATTACACTTTATTTACTAATTTCGAGTTCACAGTGAGATATGTCATTTTGTGTTTGTAATAAATGCTTTGTTGTGTAAACAGGCCCACATTTGTTTTATCATAATGTTTTGATTAAGCAATTTGTCCTTATTTTATTTTAATTTATGTAAATATTTTAAAACCTGGTTCTAGTCATAACTAATTTTAAATCGCAGCATGTATTTGTTTTAATGATGGAGGGAATTAACTTAAACCAAAATTAATTTCGTTTCGATTATGTCAGTAAGTATTTAAACTAAGTTCATTACTAGCTAATAATGTCTAATTATTAAAAAAAGCTTTGACATAAGTAGGTAATCGTTCAAATAATTAATGAAGCAGACTCTAATTAAATTTAAATTACTAAATCTGTTATTTTATTAAAAAAATATTTTTTCGTCGTGACAGTTTTATTAATATTTATTTTTCAAATTGTTGCAAGGTAGGTTGTTACATCTCACGATGACTTGTCTGGTAACTTTGAATTTATTGGAAAAGATTCAAAATGCATGATTCCCGAGACTACGTGTAATAACTATGTAATCGTGGAATAACTTTACGTAGTAAGTACATAGTAAATTATTTTCATAAGTTAAAAAATCAACATAGAGATCGTATGATCTAAAACTAAGGGCCACTTAAAATTTTAGGGAGCGTTGAAGTTATACTAGCTTTAACACATTGGAAAGGCGTTCTTATTTACATTAGATAATCACTACCATCCTACTTCCTACTAATATTATAAATGCGAAAGTTTGTGAGGATGTTTGGATGTTTGTTATTCAATCACGCCGTAATGGCTCAACCGATTTCGTTGAAACTTAGCATAGATTAAGTTCTTTACCTAGAATAGCATATAGGCTACTTTTTAAGTATTTACCACGCGAGCGAGGCCGCAGGCGGAAGCTAGTATTCAAATATTTTGAATCAATCCCCACTTATTTAATTCATTTAACACTTCTAACGGACAATCACGACTAAAATAAATATTCACCACTTAATATACTTCTTGAAATAACTATTTAATAAATTATTCAAAATCGCGCCTCCCGCCGGTTTCCTAATTATACGCACAATTACTATTAGAATAATGTCATTATTCTAATAACCCGCGACCCGTTTACATTTATCAAAAGTAGCTCAGCCTTATTTTACTGGCTCTGTAATATTTTTGGGAGTTCTAAAGGCTTTGCTTCAAAGGCATTTGCATAATTAGGTGCATTTTATTGCTTTATTGAATTAGGGCCGATGTCAGCCTCAAAATTGAAAACAGCAGGGGGTCCTGTGTTGTTAATTTTGTTTATAGCTTGTATTATGGTCAGTTTTGAATGTTATTCCCATATCTCAAGCCGTATAACTTGTTAGATATTGTAAAAGTGGACAACAATAGTGTATTTATGTTATTGATCTTGATTTTATTAGCTTTTACAACAGAATTCGTTGTCCGTTTTATTTATAAACGCCGGTTTTGTTAGGTCTGTTTTATTACATTCGTTTAGTAACACGATTATATGTATTCGTGATTTCTTATATTTACCTTCTTGAAGTACTAGCTTGTTCATTTATATGCAATAAAAATATTCTCCCGGTTATTTTAACTATCATCATGAACTTCTATTATTATGTTCTATAATTGACCATGTTTTCATTGTCAGACTGTAGTATCATCAAATATTTCGTCAACAAAATGCAATTTAGAATTAAATCAACAATTTCAATATAATTTTTTGTAATCACCACTAAAAGTGTCGGTAACGTTGTGTATTTATACAATTGTACAATTTTTTTATCCAATTTACCGACTCACGATTAAATTCACGGCGTGATATCTTCATTTCCATCATCAGTATGTTCAAATTGAGTTCTCACATCACAATGCACCGTAGAATGAGTGATTTCACCGATTTTTTCACAAAAGGGTTGACCGATCTCAATTCGATTACCATCGCCAGTTTTGGAGACCCCTGGTTCTGCATCTGTTTTTAAAAGCTTGTAAGTTTTGTTGGAAGGTTAGGGGTCTTGGTAAAATTGTCTTAACCCTAGCGACGATGACTTGCGGCTAGGGAAGGAACGCAAGCAGCATTGTTGATTATATTAGACTTCATTAGATCTTAATTAACATTCTGGATTCTCATTACACGCTCACTACGCTCGCTAGTCGCGGCTTTAATATGAAAGTCGATTTGCTTCCAACATCTCGATTATTTTTTGTTGCTACGGACATTAAAATGTACAATCTTTTTGTGTTGCAATGAAATTGAGTCAGATGTGAGGATCACACACTGTCATTAACGTGCACATTATGCAGTACACATTAACATGGAGAAATATTTCCGGGAATTTATTTATTTTTTATTCAATAATTAGTATGGCTTTCGCCAGTTACACCAAGGCGAAGGCCGTTGAAGGCGTTCTCTAAGATAATGCAAATAAAAAATAGGGCAATCAAGGAAAACTAGCTGAATAGACAGACTTTGTCATGTACATATTATAAATTAGTTTGTGATCGTGTAATAGATGTAAAAATGGGAAAAAAAATATTTCTGAGTGATCATTCTATGTAAATTGTCGCTATGGATATTCAATAACGAACAAACTAAAAAATAATTACGCAGAATGATAACGTGAGTTCGTACTATAAGCACTTAATTTTTTTCTTTATTTCCAATTTTTTGAGATTCAACATATGAAAAAAATAACCAAACCGGTCTAGTCTTTCTCTAGTGATGCGCTTACCAACGAACAGCATTTAATTTTTATTTATTTTTATTAAGATGAGTTAAGAGAAAATGATTATTATTTGGCAGTAAGTAGTTTTAAGTAAAGACAGTTTATCAAACACAATGATTAAAAACTGGCAATTTATTCTTATAATTAGTTATTCTAAGAATAATGCTTTGAACCGTACTAAAGGATTAGGTATTACTGGTGATAATCAGTATGATGGATACTGATACTACAAGTCTACAAGCATGAATTCAATTCAAGGAAAGTTAGTCTAAATCTGGAGTATGTATAGGCCTATCATAAGCATTTAAGAAGCTAGGAAGATGCTTATACAGAAAATTTTAAATACTTGGCATTAGCACAAGTCACTTTGAACCCTATTATCTTGGATTAAAGACTTATCGTTCACAGGATCTGCCATGCCTGTCATAGTTAAGCAACTTTGAACCCTATTATCTCCGATTAAAGAGCCAATCATACTTTTGGTTCATAGAATAGCTGTTATTCCTGATATTGCTTAGCAACTTTGAACCCTACCTCCACGGGCAAAGGGGACAGGGTCTTCAGGTAGCTGACAGGCATCAGTCAACACGGATATCTTATCAGCATAATCCGAGACGCTATTAACACTAGCAGCTAATGGACAAAAACATAAAACTTTAATCCTAGTTCGTCGTTACATAGTGCGAAATGGCTTTAATAGCGTTTAGGCAAACATTTTTTGATGATAAATAATGGTTTATCTGTTATCCTTGACATTGACAACACCTATCTATCTATCTATCTATCTATCACGTGCAGTCATCGACCATGCGAAACAAATATTTTCTAATTTTTCGGCTCAACCAATTTCAATGAAATTTGGAATAAAGTTCATAACTTAGAATAGCATATTTCCTTTAGAGATTACGAGAATATCTTTATTGGAATATTCTTTTCATTTAATCATTTTGAAACAACTGAGTTCAAACTCTATAATTTGTCAATTCAGCTACAAAACATTAATTAATTCAAAGATTGATAATGATTACTAAAGAAGACATTATCTACTTCCTGCCTTTGTCCTACATAATGTGGGCTCCACAAAACATGTTTTTAATTTTTGTCTTTTCTGATTTCTGTTTCCATTTCATCTGCCTACTGTTACCTCAGCACTTACTTCTTTCTCACAAACATTTGCCACACATTATCCACATACATATCTGCCGCACTGAAAAACGTAATATAAATAGTTTTTTTTCGAAATTGTCTCGGTACAAAAAATATAATCCCGAAGGCGCCATGCCTCTATATCTCCGCTAATCCTATTAAAATATTCCTGCTCCAACTGCCACGAGAAGGTTTATCTTATCCAGTTATTATAGGAAGCTCAGAGGTATTAGTTTATCGGGGAATGGAGGAGCCTTTGCATTTTTAATTTTATAATTATTTTATAAAAATTATATTTGAGTATATTTTTTAAAGGACAATTTAAAAACAAAAACAGCACTAGTATAGCGCGCATAAATGGAAAATCTATTGGTGCACGACCGGGATTCGAACCCACGACCTGTGGATCGGAAGCGGCCACTACCACCTATCCACAAGTGCTCTCACCTCTAGGCTTCTTGTAATCGAAGCCTACGCAGTTTATTCCACTCGTGTTAGATAGTCCACAAAGTAGACCGTATTTCAAAGAAAGAAGAAAGAAAATACTTTTATTCGTAGCATTAACCTTAAAATTACCCAACACCTTATGGATTAAGCTATACAAACTAAGACTAAGAAAGAGAAAGAAAGAAAACTTAAATGCTACGAAAAGGCGTCCGACTCAGCATTATGTTGTGATAGCCACTTATTTCTTCAAACAAATCAGTTTTCGACAAACTATTATAAAAATAAAAACTAAACAAATATTCCGGACATATCACACACGGTCAACTGATCCCAAACTAGGCACAGCCTGTACTTGTATGGGTACCAGAGACTGATATACATATTAGATATTTATTTAACACCCAGACACAGAACATACATCTGTGTTAGTCACAAATGTTGGTCCAGTGCGGGAATCGAACCCGCGACCTCTAGCGCAGGAGGCAGAGCTACTACCAATTGAGCTATAAGGCCAGTTTTCTACTATTTCTTTATTTTCGACTAAGATAATGGTGTAAACGGTATGACTTAAAAATGAGATTGGCCACAAATTGTCACGGTTTATTGATTACGGAGTGAACGAACTCCGGATTACTACCGTTACTCACAGCTTAACAATGTAACGATTACTCGGTGGTAATCATCTACTTGCTTGCTTGTCGTGCCACTGAATCTTTCTTTAGTTTAGTATTAGGTCAGGTTGAGGTATCATCATCATCATTTCAGCCGTTCGACGTTCACTGCTGAACATGGCCTCCCCCACAGGCAGAGCAAATTCCTTATCATGTGGGGGGATTTGCCCATACTCACCACGCTGGGCATGCGGGTTGGTGAGCGCAGTTAGAGCTATCGTTGTTAAAATGAGGGACGCTGCTGTCCATCCTCTAGATTTTTTCCCTTAGTCGCCTCTTACGACATCCGCGGATAGGTAGATATGGAGGGGCCTATTCATCAGCCGGGGCCACCACGGCTGAGGTATAGTGGCCCTGAAAAGGGCCTATGGTGAAAGAATCAGTTGTGAATGGATCAAAGTGACAATTGTCATGTCTTCGAATTTTTAGGTTCTAGGACATGCCGGTTTCCTCTCGATGCTTTCCTGCACCGGTTGAGAGCTCTAGTATACCTAGTGCACATATATTTTCGTAATGGAAAATCCATTGGTGCACGACCGGGATTCAAACCCACGACACGTGGATCGATAGGAGCCACCACACCGCACCAGTGCTCACATTCTTGTTCGCCATTTTAGTGCTGCACCCACACTATAGAGCTATGACGAATATTTGTGTTTCGGTGACTAACATTACTAGAATCGGTCAAAAAATATATTGAAGATTACAGAACAAAATTCAATTTACTTTACGGAGATCATTGAGGCGTAATTTCGTGATTGCTTTATTTAATTTCTACTTGTTTTTATGATTCCGGTAGACGCTGAACCGTGTCGAGCTAATTTAGTTTTTGCTATCCCACGATCGAATTTCTCTTGTTTTTTTATTATGAGATAGTAAATTGTATTTCGAAATCTGAAAAAAACACTTGCTAGTTGTGTAATACAATAAGCTAGCTAGGCATCAGTTTAGGTTGTGCAGAAACTAAGGTGAGAATAAATATTGATTGAGCGAGAGAACATCTCTCAAGCAACTTGAACGAATCGACTTTGTATGTAGGTACTAACTAGGTACTACTAATAACTTTGGAACCAGCAATTCACATGCAATAATATAATATGTAATATGTACCTATATATATAGTCTATGATAATCTGCATGGAATTTAGTAGGTCAATATGTTGTACTATCAAGGTTTACTGGCAAGAGTATGAATTAAATCGGCCAAGAGGTTGCTAAGATAAAGGGGTCTGAAAGGGGGGTTAAAAAAGGTATACAAATTAGGTGGACTACACCAAAAGAGTGGAGGTTTATATCAAGTACATTTAAAAAAAATCTATATGGCATATGGTTTTTGAAAGACAAAGAAAATAATAACATTTGCAGACCAATATAACGTGAACTCCCATTTGATTATTTATTCAGTGAGTTCTTAGTTCAGATAAGATTGAATTAATTAAAAAGTAAGACGCACAGGTAATTACCACCTTTACCTGGTCGACATACATAGTTTCGAACCAAACGTTTCTGCTCCGCCTTTATTATGTGCTCTATCTTAGGCCAAATCTCACTTGCAAAAGTGAGATGGAGGTCAAACGCCTAACAATCAGCAATAAAAAAAAAAGTTCTCGTGCAACATAGCTATAGATGCGATTTCAAAGTTTGCAAAAGCACCAACTTTTACCAAACATCACAAGATCTGGTCTGGGCGAGCCTCTTATTTACTACGATTACAGTCAGATAGACAGAGCTACATACTTTCGCATTTATAAAAGTGTGAAGATATAAAACTGATATTTTTACTACTTAGAACGTATAAGCTAAGTCGGTATAAGAACAAAACCGCAAAATTTCCTAGGCATTTAAATTAGCTAGTAAATCGTGATAGGCAGAAGGCAGAACCTGGCGCGTGTGGCAGATGCTCGAAGCAGGTGCCGTCATGGTCTATGTTTCATACCATTAGCTTCCCAGTCTATTTCCAATACCATTGGAACTAGCCAACTGTACCAATGAAGTGGTGGGTAATAAGCGTGAAAATGATTTTTGAACCTTTTTTTATACAACTAAGCCGTAAGAGGCGACTAAGGGAATTAAGACGGTGAAGTGCGAGAACTCGCGCCCTGAGGGTTCCGTGCCATTGCCATGCCATTGGTCGTGGGTTCGAATCCCGGCCGTGCACCACTGGTCATGATCAGAAAATATAAACTCTAAGTGAAGGAATTGACAAACTTATATTTGCGGTCGCTCACGTAGTAATTGTATGACATTGACCGCAAATATAACTTTGTTTCCTAAAAAACTTCGAAATTCCTCAACTTCAGACTTTTCCCTTTAATTGTGTTACAAAAGCTCCTAGCATTCCAAATTTCAGAATTGTGAGGTAACTGGAAGTACCCTAGAGGTTTTTCATTTTAGCCATTTCCATACAAAAATTATACATTCATTGCCATATCTTTTTAATGCATTAAGCTAGAGCTTTGATTTTTATACGGCACTATAAAACACCTTAATAGGTGGTATAAATTTCAAGTTGATACCTTTAGCCGTTTCTGAGAAAAAGGGTCTTGACAGATGGACATACAGACAGACAGACGGACGACAAAGTGATCCTATAAGGGTTCCGTTTTTCCAAATGGGGTACGGAACCCTAAAAAAAGCTAGGGGATAGCAAGCAGAGTTCCCTATCAACAGTAGCTTTATCTGCGCTCGCCAACCCGCATGCCCAGCGTGGCGAGTATGGGCACATCCCCCCAAATGATTGTTTGGATGCAGGCTGCGCAAAGCTAGTCGCGCTGGTTATCTATGGGGGAGGTCTATGTTTAGCAGTGGACGTCCTACGGCTGAAATGATGATGACGATACAACTTTGGTGGCAAACTAGCTTACGGCCCACCTTTTGGTAAGTGGTTACCGTAGTCTATGAACGCGTCCAATACTAGAGGCATCAGGCACGCGTTGCCGAAAAAACCTGGCTAATATTATGTCATACAATACAATGCTTCAATATATCTACATTTAAAGGTGAAAGAGGAAGAAGGTAATGATCGCACGTGAAGGGGCGGTTAACCTTTTTATCTCCTTTCAAGAATCGCATCTTCGAGGCGATTTATCTTCGTCTAAACAAGGTTTTAAACAACTACACCCCAGGGAAAAAAAACAGCTTTGGATCGAAATTTCCATTTAGTCACAAAAGTTACAATTTCATGTCTGTCTTTGACAATCCCCACTTTCCTCAAACCAATTTATTTCATAAACTAACAAGTACCTACCGATAGTTGCGTTGGAAACTCAATTAAACGCTCTAAATTGGATCTTGCACTAATTAGTGGCACTAATTGTTTTTCGAGTAAATCTAATTACTCATTGTCATTTGTCGATAGGTAGTAATTAGTTTTTATTCAGCATTAAATTGAAAATACCAGCATAATGGCGAAGTTTCTTCAGGTGGTTCATTAAGCTTGGCCAAACTGATCTATAAATGAAATTTTGTTAAGCCTGGTGTCGTAGCATATGGTTTACGATTATCGCAAAACTACTTCTCTGCTAGACATTTTTCAGGAAGTCTCAGTTTTTTTTTTTTTTTGGATGTTATGCAGATTTTATAAAAAAAAAGCGAATTGTGCGGCCAAACAGAACTTTCAAGTTTTTTTTTTTTTTTTTTTAAATATTCCTATTATTAAATAGACCTATCACACGGTCAGCTGATCCCAAACTAGGCCTAGCGTGTACTATGGGTACCAGAGACTGATATACATAATATATATATATTTAACACCCAGACACAGAACAAACATCTGTATTCATCACACAAATGTTTGTCCAGTGCGGGAATCGGACCCACGACCTCTAGCGCAGAAGGCAGAGTTACTACCAACTGAGCTATGAGGCCTGTCAGTTACGGGTTGCGAAGAAGCGGTGATTGACAGATGACGGCCTAACATAGCGTGTGTGTGACTAATGCAGTACTTACACATGATAGTTGAAACAGACTATTGTACTTACTTGAACATATACATGTTTGCATGTTCAGCAAATATTTGTTCCGGGTCTGGGTGCTGTGGTGCATGGTACTTGTAGTTTTTGATACCCATAATACAGGGAAGCCTAGTGTGGGGTTGGAATACGACTTTTGGGTGTTATTTATTTTATTTTAATATGTGACCAATATTAATATTTGCCAGTGATGACATATGGCACTGAGACTTGGTCGTTAACTATTGGCCTCATACACAAGCTCAAAGTTGCACAACGGGCTATGGAGAGAGCTATGCTAGGAGTTTCACTACGTGATAAGATCCGAAATGAGGAATTTCGTAGAAGAACCAAGGTTACCGACATAGCTCTCAGAATTAGCAAGTTGAAGTGGCAGTGGGCAGGCCATATAGCTCGCAGAACCGATAACCGTTGGGGAGTAAAGGTTCTCGAATGGCGACCACGAACCGGGTGACGCAGTGTTGGAAGGCCCTCCACCCGATGGACCGACAACATTGTGAAGGTTGCGGGAAGTCGGTGGATGGAGAAGGCTCAAGACCGTTCGTCGTGGAACTCTTTAGGGGAGGCCTATGTCCAGCAGTGGACTTCTACAGGCTGATGATGATGATGATGATGATGATGTGACCAATACAGGATAATATACTTGAAAGAACAAGTTGTATTGGCATTAAAATTTGTATCTCTTCCTATCGCCACTTGTACAATATTATGCTATTTATTAATAAATACCGTTTAACCTTTCCTATCATTGATTATAAAACATTATTTATACAGGAAACCGTGTAAATACCACCAATAGCAAGTGTATTACAATTTTTATTGCAAATATGGGACAATAGGCCCATAAATCTTCAAAGACCATTTATAGGTACCTATTACCGTAGGCATTTCAAGTGCATAGGGGAGGGAGGGCAAAAAACGTACGCATTTCCAAATAACAAAAACAATATTGTAACAATATTTTTTTTATTGTGTAATCGTAATAAACGCGCCCAACCGTAGAACGTAAAGTTTCGCACAAAGCGCAAAATGTGTAAAGTTTTATCGATGATTCATAGAAAACTATACATAATACACACTGTCTTAGGAGTGCATTTATTACTGGAAGGCCAAGTAGAATATCCGTGGCAAAAATAGCAGCAATCAAATTAGTCAATTTTATTATATTTTTAATTATTAATGTTGCAAAGTTGCTAATAGATCTCTAATTATTGTGAAAAACCTCGTTTAAAATACTTACTTAATATCTGTTCCAAGAAGATAGTTTACTGTGGTATTTATAGCTATTTTTATATATACCTGGTGATTTATTTATATATCTAATATGGGTAATCGGAAAGAGACTTAGTCTACATCCGATTGACAACAAAGTTTGCAGTTACGACTTTTGGCTGACATTTTTCACTAAAAAATCAGCTTTTTAGCTGGGTCAAATTATTTGTTATTATTCAGCTATTTTAGGTAGCAATCTTGATGGTAAACTTCTCGTACGTTTAATAATTACTTAAAAGATGATAAAAAGACTAAAAACAAAATTAAAATGCACAAGAAAACTTAAAAAATATATATTGACAAATTAGATTTTTTTTGATAATTATTTTCTTTTTCTGTAATTCTGTAATTCTGTAATTCTTTATTGCACACAGAAACATGATACATAAATGGTTATTTCAAAAGTCATGTACATAGGCGAGCTTAACCCTAACAAGAGTTTTCTTCCAGCAAACCTTTGGGGCTAGAGAGATTTGATAATATAGGGAGATGCAACGTGTACAACAATTTAGGAGAAAAAAAAACAATAATAAATGAAGTGAAAAATACAACTGTAAATTAACTAAAATAAACTACCATAAACAAACGACACAAGAACATACCTACATAAACAATATATGCCTACATAACGAATATATACTTACTTAAACAATACATACCTACTTATACAATATTAAATATATACCTACAATACCAATATTTACAGAGAGAGATAGTGCTCCTTAACTTTTGCCTTGAAAACTTCAAGTGAAGGGCTAGCGCGGATTGCATGGGGAATAGAGTTCCACAGTTTGACTGCGTGCACTGTGAAAGAACCACTATATCGGCTAGATGAGTGAGTAGGAGTCTTGAGAAGAAGGGACAGGATTGATCTGCAGGGTTCACCACGAGGGACAAGGAAATCAAATCGCTCAGTGAGGTAAGAAGGAGAGACGGGATTGTTGAGAATGTTATAAAGGAAAGACACAGCGTGAAGATCATGACGTCGACGAATGGGGAGCCATTGCAGCTGAGATCTGTACTCCGATACGTGGTCGAACTTGCGCAAACCGAAGATAAATCGGATGAACAAGTTTTGGAGTCGCTCAAGCTTGTTCAAATGATCCTCCATGGCGTCTAGGAAACAAACATCAGCATAGTCAAGGAGAGGTAATAACAGTGCCTGAGCAAGAGTAATTTTAGTATCAAATGGTAAAAATTTTTGAAGGCGCTTGAGAGACTGGAAACTAAAATTTACCCTTTTACTGACTTCGTTAACATGGCTGGACCAGGACAATCGGCTGTCAAAAATTACTCCTAGGTTCTTAACCTTATCAGAGTAAGGTATCGAGATACCATCATATAACACAGGAGGTGGTGTAGACTGAGCAACCGTGTTTAGCATGTACCGACTGCCCACAATCATTGCTTGAGATTTAGATGGGTTGACCAGGAGACCGTAAGCTTTCGCCCAGGTGTAGATGTTAGACAGGTCAGAGTTAATTCGGTCGATTCCTTCAGAGATCTCATCAGCTTTGAAGTGACAATAAATTTGCAAGTCGTCGGCATAAAGATGATAGTGAGAAGAAATAACATGAGTAATGGTGTTGATAAATACCGAGAAAAGTAAGGGCGAAAGAACACCACCTTGAGGTACGCCCGCCGTTAAGTTACACCAATCGGATGAAGACTCATCTGAGCGAACACACTGCGAGCGACCGGAAAGATAAGAACTAAACCAGGATATTGCTGAGGATGATATGTTAAGGGAGGATAAGATTGATAAAAGGATATCATAATCAACAGAGATCGATATAATAAACCGCTTTCGGGGCAGTAGAGGTATTATGAATCATCTTGTATATGAACGGTTTCTAAGAGTGAATTAAAGACGCAAATCGTAATTCGATCATAAATATTGTCAAAGTAAACGTCGCTAAAATTTGTTTATTAAATCGCAAGAATAATAATTCTTATAATATTAAAATAATTGTTGGTAATAATAAAATACATACATAGGGACAGCGGATGTATGCACATTGCAATTTAGATGCGGCATCGTGATACAGTGGTTAATTGTGCCTGACGTAACTTTAAAAGTACTTAGCAATTATTATTTATTCTGTGCTATCACTATCAGATGCACAAAGTATAAATCAGCTAGCCATAGAGCTCTAAGCGAATTCGTAGAGCGGTTTCCGAAATAAAGAGCATTTTGGTATTTCACTAAAACTTCTGTTTGGACCATTTAGGATGCGTCTTTTGCGATTCCTTTCATATTGCCCTCTACGCATCAAAACAAACACAAGCTCTTAAGTCTCTACGACCAGCGTCCTAGGCTGCTCATCGTCTACATGTCAGTAATACAGTCAATCAGAACTTTGATTCTTGCATTATTATATTATTTGTTTTTAATAAATAATGCTCGCTTCAAGAGTATTTTTTTTGGCAAGACGATTTACTATTTTTTATCATATCCTATTTGTTATTAGTATGCCACACGAGGATCATAATTTTAACCGAATATCAACTGATGTTCATACCTCTGCTTATGGTTAACAATCATTCTCACTATCTTGTTCCTATAGCTCTGCGCTTTATATCTGATGCATATAATTTTATTAATATCGATCTAAATGAACTGGGTTTTATAATTTTCTTTCTGTACGAGGATATTTGAAATGAGAAAGCTACTTATCAAATAATTTATAATATTTGATTGAATTCATAAACTCATTTTGCCAACGTCAAACGTCAATGGAATTCGTTTTATAAAATCGCAACAAAGAAGTGTAAAAAATCAACAAGGTGATTTGCTCCAGCCTTCAGTTTAATTAAACATTCCATTATTTTTAAACAGTTCAAGGATTTAAAAAAATTATATTATTTTTAATTTGTTGCAGCCATCATCCAATAAGCCGTAACTATTTATCCATACTACTTCATCAAAATGGGCGTGTCGGAGCCTGGTTCGTCTACGCCCGATCTCCCAGATCGGCCCGGGTCATGTGGTATGGACGACGAGGACATGCCTCGGAGGAAGCAGAGGAGGTATCGGACTACCTTCACGAGCTACCAGTTGGATGAGCTGGAAAAGGCTTTTGGGAGGACGCATTACCCTGATGTTTTTACAAGGTAAAGAACAAAGAGAGCGAACTGAGCATGTTACTGTAGCGTTAAGCACAGCAACTAGCGAGCGAAGCAAGCTCCTCGCCTCCACAATAGGATTCCCTGTGTTATAGGTATCTGAAACTACTGAAGTACCTACAATGGTACTGCAACACCCAGACTTGAAGTAAACATTTGCAATCAAACAACATTGTCCCGCCGCGGTAGCTGGGATCAAGCCCACACCTCTTGCATCAAAGCTTAACAATCCCCTGCCCCACTGATGCCATCATCGAATTTCCATAAATCCATAAAATTGCCAACTTATTTGGTTTTTTCTTGACTTTTTCACCCAATTATTTGTTAATATTTTTGATCTTCAATTTATGGTTTAAATAACAGAATAATTTCCTTTGTTACAGAGAAGAACTAGCCTTAAAAATTGGTCTGACTGAAGCTAGAATTCAGGTGAGCTCTACATTTGAATATCTTAATAATATTAAGTTAGCCGTGGAGTCCGGCTGAAGAATAGGCCCCTCCATTACTAACCGTGAATGTCGTAAGAGACGACAACGCGAAAAAAGCTAGAGGATGGGCAGCAGCGTCCTTATCAACAATATCTTTATCTGCGCTCGCCAACCCGCATGCCCAGCGTGGCGAGTATGGGCACATCCCCCCAAATGATTGTTTGGGTGCAGGCCGTACAAGGTCGGTCGCGTTGGAAATCTATGGGGTCTATGTAATGCAATGGACGTCTTACGGCTGAAATGATCATGATGAATGATGATTAAGTTAGCTCAACATTTTATTTTTTCTTTGCATCCTTTATAATGTTATTTTTGGCCCCGAATTCACCTATCTCAAGAAAAAATTGCTCAGCTTCTCCCAACTGTCTTTATTCATTTCTATTACAAGGATAATAACCTTGATTCGTCTTAAATCTAGGTGAAGTTACACCTGTTCTTCTCGACCAAACCCAAGCAACCAGTGTAGAATAAGCAATGACAAATACCGATTAAAAAACAAAAACTACAAGTCCACCCACTGAGACCTCCAGTATACTTAATCCGAATGAAGTTTATTCAATACAATTTAAATAAAGGAGCATGCGTGCGGCAGACTTGCGACAAAAAGTCGCACTTCTGCCCCCTGCGGCTCGCGACATGACGCCTCATTTGGGAATGACACCGCTAGGATATGATTATGGGCCGTATGTTATTCTATTGGTCCAACTGCTTTTTAATGGGGATGATTATTGAACCTCCTGACGTAGTAGGCTATGAGAAAGTACTTTGATAGTATAAATTACTTAGATATATTTCAAAAACTAAAATGGCCATTGAAATTTATTTTTAGACTTAGGTGCCCGATTATTATAATTTCTTACGAATAAGTTTGGAACCATTTCATTTTGATAAATATCAGAATTTTAAAACTAAAAATCAGATCTTCTAGAGATTAACTTATAAAAAAAATAGGTAACCACGTGCCGAATTTCCGAAGCCGATTTAAAACGTTTTGTACTGCCCAGTGCCCTACGATACAATATCATTACAGTTACGATACGATAGTAAAAGTCAAATGACATCGGCGATGCTCGTAATATTTTAATTTTGATTGGCTGTGTAATATTTGAAATTTGCTATCGCATCGCAAGAGAAGTTTGGATTACCTACCTATTGCCTGCTATATCAAAACTCTAAGCCTTGTTTACTTCTATAAATATATATTTTCAGTTGGGATTTCATCATACCTTATTTTTATTTATTTAATATATTATATATCTATTATGTATATCAGTCTCTGGTACCCATAGTACAGGCTATGCCTAGTTTGGGATCATTTGACCGTGTGTGATATTATGTCTGGAATATTTATAGTTTTAAGAACGCAATTATTGAAATTGTCAGCTTCCCATTTACAATTATCTGTTCTTTCTTGCTACGATTATTTCCAATTCTTTAATATCACAAGCTCATTATCTGAAACACAAAAACCACGTTTCAACCGACGCCGCCGCTGTCGGAGATTAACCACGATTAATGTCTCATTATGTCCCCGAATTATGGTCACACTTCACATTCAAGCTTCCATAAACGACACGGGAATGCAAGTCCCGTGCTGTGTAGTGTAACGACACCATAATGATCACTTAATCAAGAAAGGCATAGACGCTTTCATTAAAAACTAAAGGGATTCCAGACGAAACAGTAAACGCGCACAGTTAGACACGTGCAATTATTATTGCGCACACAAGTCAGAATGAGCTTCGTAGCAAAGAAGAATTATCAACGCATTACAACACAGTGATTTGATGATGACATTTTTGCTAATAAAAATGCGCAAAAAAAAAAAACAATTTTTAGGAAATTAAGACCAAGCAGGCCCGCATTAGCTCAGAATTAGCAAGTTGAAGTGGCAGTGGGCAGGCCATATAGCTCGTAGAACCGACAACCGTTGGGGAGTAAAGGTTCTCGAATGGCGACCACGAACCGGGCGACGCAGTGTTGGAAGGCCCCCCACCCGATGGACCGACGACATTGTGAAGGTTGCGGGAAGTCGGTGGATGAAGAAGGCTCAAGACCGTTCGTCATGGAACTCTTTGGGGGAGGCCTATGTCCAGCAGTGGACTTCTACAGGCTGATGATGAGGCCCGCATGCAATTTTATGTCTTATTTCGCTTATTAAAAGAATAGGTAATTGGTTTACGTATATATTGCCGAGACATTTGGATAATAGAACACATTTCATTACTGTCAGTAATTTTTTGTTCATTATAAAAGACGAGTTATACCTATAATAAAAAAGTGGAAAAATGGTAAACGAGTGATTTAAAAAAAAATCGTGACATTACTTTTTAAATGTCTGTCTTGATAAAAAACAATGTCCGAGAAGTTTAATCATTCATTTCAAATATAAAGGATATGTGGTTGACTTAGAAATCATCATAATACAAATGTTTCCAGCAATAAGAAAGCCGCTAACTATGCAAACTCACCTCTGTGGCCATGTAAAGTTAGGTACTGCAAAAGTTGGCAATACGACTTTATCTTAAATTGCCAATTATACACATGGAATTTAAAAATCGGTTTTTTGATAGGTAATTGTATTTTATTGTAATCGTTGTCTCAATTGTATGCAATTTTCCGGCTGACATGTTTATTGTTGTTTATTCAGTCTTAACTTTTCAATGTGACATTTAACTGCTGCGCTTTGACTATAATTAACATTTATAATTCTACAAGAAGTTATTACAAGCACCAATATTACACAAGTGTTAATATTGTTTTTATAATATGTTTTAAAAATACATTTTAAAATTATTATTTAAAGAAATCTCATACTTAGCGGGCCAGTTTTAATCTAAATCAAAATAATAATTTATTAATTAGAAATAAACAACACAAAAATACTAATACAACTTAGTAATCCCCATAACATTTTATTATCCGTTATAATTATACACCTTTTTGCGCAGACCCGTTACAAGCTAATGGCTAGGAATTTCTTATTTCCGAATTGGGACTTAGTACGTAACATGGCTTTTGTAATTAGTTGGATTTATGTCGTTCATTACTTGCCTACCATAAAGAGAGTGTCAGACATTTAGTACTTGGTGGGTATGGCTGAATGACTCAATTTATTATTTTCGTGTGTAGCTTTTTCAGAACATTGAAATATTTTGTGGTAGGTATGTTTTGGCCAAGTGGGAGATACCTCGACTCTCGATCTGAAGGTCGTAGGTTCGAATCCGAGCCGTGCGCCAATGGATATTTCTGTTTGAAAAAAATATGTGCGTATTAACACGTGCTCGTAACGGTGAAGGAAAACATCGTGAGGAAACCCGCGGTTTAATCAGCTCCACACGTATTGACTCAGTACTTACTGTGAATAAGGCCGAATAGGCAGAGAGGATGGTATAGCTGTGCTAGGCAAGCCTACTCCCTTTTTGAACCCTTAAAACCCACTCTCTCTATTCCATTTTATTCAATTCGCGATTTTCTTTTGCCAATCAGGTGTGGTTCCAAAACCGGCGGGCGAAGTGGCGAAAGCAGGAAAAGGTGGGGCCACACGCGCACCCCTTTAGCGGATATCTCACCGGACAGCCGCTACCGTCGTCCGCTCTTTCCGCTCCTCCGCATCCTCTGGGCCTTAACTTCGGGTTAAGGAAGCCTTTCGATGCTGCTTTGGCTTCATTTCGGTAAGTTTTTGATGCTACCATATATTCATATTAGTAGGATAGTCATCTAGTAAAGTTTCCATGCGAACAGTGCCATCAAAGAATAGCCATCAACGGACGTCCGTCAGTCACCTAAGCCACCTAAAGCCGTTTTCAAACGACATCCGATATGTCATTCATATGAAGTGATCCTTGTATCTATCAAATAAAGTCAGTTTTAGTTTGACTTTTAAACGCTTGCGATATCAAATACAAAACTCAAAATAGACTTTATTTGAAAAATAATGAACTTAACTACCTATATTAGAATGTTTCAAATATCTAATAGAATCCATATTTGTCCAACAGGTACGCAAACACACCTTTATTCGGCGCTCAGTATCTCCCTCCGCTCTCTCGCCCACCACTCTTCGGGGCTCCACTCTACGCTACCTCATCCGCCCACTTTCACTCTCTATTCGCGAGCCTAGCTGGTCCCGAGCCCCCTCGCCTCTCTCCAGACAATCGGCTATCTCCGGAGCGCAGCCAAACGTCCGAAGACCTCCGAACATCATCCGAAGCTACCCGGTCGCCATCCATCTCTCCTCCGATATCACCTGGTAGCGAAACTATTCCTATGCAGCCAGCAATGGATGACGTGAGGACCTCTAGTATTGCTGCGTTGAGATTAGCGGCACGAGAGCATGAGCTGAGACTTGAAATTCTGAGGCAGAGAGCTGATTTGATCTGTTAAATCTCTTAATAAGTACTTGTAGAGTTTTTCCATGAGGCACAACATAACACGTCGTCGCAGAAACGCAACACGGGATTGATTACAAAACGTAAGTCGTGTCATTCCGTGAGAAAACGTTTTACAAGAACAAAGAACAAAAGCCCTGTCATTTTTTTTCATGTTCTCTAACATAACTTTCTACAGTATTCACCAGCTGATGCTCGGGTAGAGCGAGGTCAATAGCCCGGGTTGTAAACATTGCCAAAAAAAAACTTCCTATTTATTTGATATTTTTTTAATTCCTCACATTTAAAATGAAGTATATAAATATATCTCTCTTAGTAGATTGGACAGGGATTTTATAATATTGTGAAAATATAATGATACGCGGTAATATCACCTGATCTAAATGTGTCGTGTCGTGACGTGTCGTGTCGTGGCTTGTGGAAAATGCTATGTTAAGCAAAACATGGTGTGGGCAAAAGTACCTTTAATCGTGTTATTCATTAATTAGTTGTAAATAATTATTTCCTTTCCTAATCTAAGTGTTAAATATGTTTTATTTCTCAATAACTAACAATTTAGTGAGATTATGTACTAAACTAAACAAAAATAGGGAGCCCAAGAATAAAAATGATTCAATATCATCACCATCAGCCTGCAGAAGTCCACTGTTGGACGTAGGCCTCCCCCGAAGAGTGCCACAACGAACGGTCTTGAGTCTCTTCCATCCACCGAATTCACGGAACCCTCACAATGTCGTCGGTCCATTGGGGGGCCTTCCAACACTGCTTCGTCCAGTTTGTGGTCGCTATTCGAGAACCTTTATTTCCCAAAGCTTGTCGGTTCTACGAGCTATATGGCTGCCCACTGCCAATTCTGAGAGCTATGTCGGTGGCGGTCCTTCTATGGATTTCCACGTTTCGGATTTTACGCAGTGAATTTCCGACCATTGCTCCCTCCATAGCATTAAATTATTATGTAATTGTATAATCTTAAATCTAAAGAGATACTTGTTTGTTCATTTTAATGTACTTTTAGTTGTAAATTTTCCATCCTTATATATATCTATGTAACAAAAGATTGAATAAAATTTTAAGAAATAAATTGGTGTTTTGGCATAAACCTTTCCAGCACCGTGCCACTAGATAGACGCATGGATAAATGTTATGCCCCATCCAGAATCTCGCGTGGCGCCTCGTAGAGGCTCTCGACACTCTCGATTTATTCAGCTGCCCGCTACGTCTTTTATCTCGCATCCTTTGACTCGCGCCCAAAAACAGCGACAGCGAGGCGAGGCGAGGGAAAACGAGTGCACCGTCCTCACTCTCGCATTCTCGTGTAGCCTCAAGGAGTCTGAATGGGGCATAAGGGTTTCAACGCGCCCGTTAAACGTATACTTACGTAAACAGTTTACGTAAGCATAGTTATATATATATATATATATCGTATATCCAGGGGGACAATTAATGTAAATAAATCAATCTAATTTAGGAACTATTAAGTTGAGAGGGAAAAGTCTATTCTAAGGTGCTCTAGAAAATCTAAGGCTGCATCTACACTTCACACACACGCCGGGGCCACACGTGCCGTGGTGGCCCCGGCTAAAGAATAGGCCCCTCCATAACTACCTATACGCGGATGTCGTAAGAGGCGACTAAGTGAAAAAAGCTAGGGGATGGGCAGCAGCGTCCCTCATTTTAAAAACTATAACTCTAACTGCGCTCACCAACCCGCATGCCCAGCGTGGTCAGTATAAATCCCCCAATATGATAGGAATTCGCTCTGTCTGTGGAGGAGGCCATGTTCAGCAGTGGACGTCGTACGGCTGAAATGATGATTATGAGGATCCACACTTCTCATATCTGGTGTGATTGCAGTCAAACCTTGTCGAACGCAGTCAAACGTTGTGGTAATATTGTATGTGGCTCTTAATGTCATTAGAAAACCTGTTTTTTCTTAGTAAATACCTATTCACTACGATTCAGTAGCCCCAGCACGAATCAGTGACGTAGTTGTACCTAAAATGCAAATAGTTAGTACGTTAAATCAACTATGACAATTAAGTTTGACAGGTGACTGTACTGAGATTAGAATAATTTACTCACGTGAATTGGCTCTCGGGTCACGTGTACATCTAATTTGAAAAATTATATGATTAACTTTGTGGGTATAGTGAGGTATGTCTAAAGGTTGAGCGATAATGAGGCTTACATTCTCAGACCTTTCTACATGCTTAGTAACTTTGTATAATACTAGCGTACGTTATGGGCAGCTCTAGTGACGGAATTCATAAGCCGCTCGAGGGCCTCCGTGTCGTGGTTAAATTTTGAGTTATATATTAACGTGCCCTCCGAATCACGGCGACATAAATAATCCGAAAGAATGGCCTCATAGCTCAGTTGGTAGTAACTCTGCCTTCTGCGCTAGAGGTCACGGGTTCGATTCCCGCACTGGACAAACATTTGTGACTAACACAGATGTTTGTTCTGTGTCTGGGTGTTAAATATATATATATATTATGTATATAAGTCTCTGGTACCCATAGTACAGGCTATGCCTAGTTTTGGATCAGTTGACCGTGTGTGATATGTCCGGAATATAAAAAAAAAGGAAATTTCAATGGTGTACGACCAGGATTCAAGCCCATGACCTGTTGGTTGGAAGACGGGGCTTTACCACCACTCCACCAGTGCTCGAGTAATTTAATGAACAAAGAAATGCACAAAACTGAACTTAGTAGATTTTTTGCTCATGTTAAATTACTCATTCACATAGTTTTATATAAAGGCGACCTCTTTGTGTGGCTTTTGGGTACGTAGGCGCGCTTTTCGGAAACACAAAAACGATTAAGCTTTTCAATTTTCACGTGTCATAGTGACAACTGAGTAGCTCACAAATATTACGGACTCGGGCCTCTAGCCATAGAAGATCGGTCGCTCTGGAAATGGGAGAAAGCCTATGATGATGTTGGAGAAATACTAATACTAATAGTTTTTTTTTTACATTTGGTTAGCTCGGATTTTAAACATAAAGGTAATTTTTGAGTGAATTTGAAAATATGATTTATAATGCAAGGCAATTGCGAGTCAATGTGAGGGGAGTGTAAAAATACACTCTACTGAAGATATTAGTAGTAGGATTCGTCCTCAAGTCGCTTACACTCGCACCACGCCCAACTTACTGACTCACACACAATCTTCACTAATTCGGCGTTAGTCACAAGGTCAGTGAAGGGAGCATCGCTACGTGAGCGATTAGTCGACCTAGCACCGACCGCATCCCAGGATCACCTGTTATTACGACTGAGGTGAATCTTGTTAGCACTAGTTTCTTAAGAACTGAGGACCGGCAAATGACGATCGTAATAGTGGTGAGTAAAATGGTGCTCGCCGATTATCCTAAAGCCACGTCCTACACCATTCAAGATTATAGAGCACTTGTGTTGTGGTGGTAGTGGCCTTTTGATACACTGGTGGTGGGTTTGAATCCCGGTCGTGCACCAATTGATTTTCCATACTCTATACTAGTGCCCTCGGCGTGCACTATAACCAAAAATTTCGAAGACTGACATGTGCGCGAAAGGTGCCTCTAAAAGGCGCACTTTACTACACGGATTCTTTCACCGGAGGTCATAGGCCCTTTTCAGGGCCACCATAGGTCAACCTGGTCACTTGCCTTATACAGAATGACCAAGATAGAATCAGTGACATGACAAGGAGAAGGAGACAGGCTTCAGTTAGACGAAACAATCATCTGTCAGATATCCTCCGTAGGCCAAGACATGTTCTTAGAGATACGGATGACGGAATCCTCATCAAACCCCGACACATAAACTTGCTGTCATCTGCTCATATTATGGGTGGTGCGCCTACCCTGCCCACCTAGCTAGTACTAGGTACGGCTTCTCTATGGAGCACACAGAATACTTGTTCCGATTATACATATTTTTAAAACCAATTTAAGAAAATTCACATTATATTTCAAACTTGAATGATGGCAGCGTAATCGCTAAAAACACTATTTCGTTTACGACAATCAAGAGAACATAAAAGGGCTCTCTTCGAAATTATATTTAATAAACATCAAAATTTTATTAGTATTTATTTGACAAACAATTACACGCATCCTTTGTGATGGTAATGGCGCTTATCATAATATTTTACGAGTTTTGCCGTGCCTGTCTCGGCCGGGGACTAGAGATGGGAAAAATAATCGATACAAAAAATGAAAAAAAAAGACCGACACAGTCTCATACATAGTTCTGACCCTACACTAGGATTCCCTGTGAAGTGGATATCAGAAACTACGAGTACCTTAGTACCCCAACAGCACCAAGACCTGCTTTGGGGAACAAAGTCACACTTCTTGCGCCTCGGAAAGGGCATTCGCGCGCCAAAGCACCATGGTCGTCAAATATTTTCTTTGAGGTAAGTAGGTAGGTAAGTGTTAATTTAATTTACATAGCTGGGTTTCATTTGAGGCTTCCGTCCCAGGCACTAAGGCTTACATCGAGGAAAAAGTTACGTCTAACGCTGCATAAATAATTTGGAATAGGTATAATTATACATCTATCATGAAGTTGCCATAGCATTCAAGGAATTATCGATATCGATAGTGTCCAATACGTCACTAAGATGTTTGATTTTTTAGTATCATTCCCTCGATAGTTGGCGCAGACGCAGGCGCTTGCTGGCTAACTTTTATTCACCGATCTTTAGGTACAAGATTTTATAGCCAGTCGTAAATAACAGCAACGAATAAAGACGTTTTGTGAACGTGGCTCGACGGCAAGACGTTTCCATTTAAATTATTTTAAAATACATTCCACTTTAATACAGTATTTGTAATAATCTTTGTGTTGAATCAATTAGTTTTTAATATTTCGCCATCATGCGTCACGATTGGAGTTTATATGTTTGTTTTATCGATAATTTTAATGTACGGATGTTGCAATGTTCAGCAGCACTGTTTTTATAGCTCTTAGAATGAAAAAATATTAAGTGGCAGCGGGCAGGCCATAGCTCTCAGAACCGGTAACCGTTGGAGAATAAAGGTTCTCGAATGGCGACCACGAACCGGGCAATGCAGTGTTGGCAGGCCTCCCAGCCGATGGACTGACGACAAGAAAAGACCGTTTGTCATGGCACTCTTTTGAGGGAGGCCCACGTGCAGCAGTTGGCTTCTACAGGCGGATGATGATGATGATCCAACTAGAGATTATATAAAATCAAAATCTTTGTTCACAATACTTAGGAACATCTTCCTCATCTTAGTTTTTATAAATGGCTTTAATGTTGAATGAAATTGTGACTGACCATAAAATTATAATGAGCTTCTAAATTAAAGTTCAAAGATTATGAACCAACCATTTCTAACATATTAAAGGCATCAATATAGCCAAAATTAGCTTATTAAAAAAAAAAAAAATCTCCGTAACGAACCATAATTTTTGATTACAAGATAGTCGGTCGAGGCTCATTCAAGGAAAGCTCAAAAATAGATGTTGTTTCTATAACTTGTTGGTTGGTAGTACGAGTGATAGAGCTGGCGATGAAGAGTTCTTTGAAAGGGCCCTTGATTGAAAATAAACAGGAAACCGACCCCGTTTCCCATAATACCCATATGTTACCATTAGCGATAACGAGACGTTTATAGCACGATCTATTCGAATACTACAATCGATATAAATACAGAATCGATTAATTTCTATAAAATGTTAATTCGATCATCAAACAGTCGGCCGGGTCGTTATACTAATCAATGTATAGCGCTGTAAACATTAAGGTTGTCGCACACATATCAGCTCGGCATCTAATCGAATCGCCTCGAATTAAAGGCTGTTAACTAACACATCGATCATCTGTCAGGTTTGTCATGACGTGTAGCATGAATAGCTTTTACATGCGTCTGTCAATCCATTGATAATCAGCTTTTATATGAGCAGGTTACGATGTGATGCACCGCAAATGAGGCATAATATGAGCTTGTTACGAGGCAAGGCGATGCCGTTAAAATGCTGATGAGTGTTCTTTTCAGTAATATGGAGTTTCATATAAAGTATTCTGAACTTGATTAGCCAGTAAAGTTTCTGTAGGTGGCGCACATAGCTCGGCAGCCGTTGAGGCTGAAAGTTTCTCGAGTGGAGACCACGCAATGGAAGGTACAGCGTAGGAAGACCTAATAAACGTTGCTGGGAGCCGCATAAGATTGTTCATTCTGGATATTTATGGGGAAGGCCTATGTTCAGCTGCAGACGCCCTACGGCTGATGTGGTGATTCTGAGTGCTGATTCTAAGATTGGTACGTCGTACGTATCAAATGCGTTACTATAGCTACGACACTGTATTTTACATTACTGATTAACATATTTGTGAAGTATCTTTAAATCAGCACTTTGAAAGGTTCAAGTTGAGGCGAGTTTGATCTGTTGCCGGGGCGATATGTCTGCGGCAAACTTAAATCAGAGTCCGGGTATACAGTAAATAATATTACTTATAATTGAGTCCGGTATTGTGTTTGGGATAGTTTTATTTAATTGGATATTATGACTTCATCATGGTGATTAGGCTGCAAGTACTAAGCTAAGTAGAAAGTAGTTTTTACTTGATCAGCATCGACAGAGAACCAAGGTTGACATAGCTCAGAAGGTTATCAAGCTGAAGTGGCCAAATCCAAATCAAATCAAAAGACATTTGCTTCAGTAAAATCACTAGAATCACTTTTTAATGTCTTAGAAACTAGGTGAAGCTACGTTTGTTCCACCAAATCTAGAAGGATCAATCAACAAACACGGCTGGGTGCCTTTAATTTTTCGATGATCCTTTTTCACAAGAAGGAATGTAGAGCTTAAGTGTGGTGTCATTAGCAAAATAGCAGGTAGCTAAATATTAATTTTTTGATGATAGAACTTCTAATTAAACTTAACTTAGTTTTGAAACGTATAAGAAAGGAAAATAAAAAATAATTATTTTTAAAAATATGTCCAATTTTATTTGACTTACGGTGTTTTTGAAAAAGGAACGGTCAATTAAGTAAATATTGCATAAAATGTGTGATTATGTGTTATTAAATTATTTAAACATTCAAACAATATAGTGTTTTTATTTTGTTCTTATATTTATTCTTATAACATAGTGCCTAATCGAGTTTTACGTCGACGACGTTAACATCTTGCAAAAGTTTCCAATTCTGTATTTTTTTTTAATTTTATAACAGCCATATATTTTATATTTTATATAATTTCGTCAATCACTAAAACCATCAAATCCTCTTTTGTGGCCGAATTAGCAGATTTTCCTTGAGTATTATTCAAATTTGACAGCTCACGGTCATTTTATAACCGCAGAGACAGAATACATTAACAGTTAATATTACTAACAGCTGATTAAGTTAATTAATGTTTACGTTAAAGGAAAAAAACTATAACGAAAATTAATTTTGAAGAAGATTCAATATTAAAACACAATTGAAATTGTTCGAAAATGTTTATATTTTGATCTCTATCTGATTTAGACCTATAGATATTAGATTACATAATATACGATCATACAATAAAAGTATGTACAATACCTACACAGCATTGTCATCATCATCATCGTCTGCCATCCACAGCCATGAGCCTGTCCACGGGACGGTCGTCTAGGACGACCACGATGGATCGTTTTTACGAACCTTTTTATTCCCTAAAGGTTTTCGGATCTGCGACATAATATATGACTTAACTACTGCGACCTCAGCTTGCTAATTCTGACCTTGGTTCTTCTCAAATTTCCTCATCTCGTATTTTATAACCTACACAAGTACTACTCGTCGCAATTTGGTAGGCTTACACGGCCTCATCCTAAGTAAAAATAGCTCTACCATTAACTCTCTAGGCTCTCACACATTAAAATTGTAAACATGTTGTATAGTAAGTATCTAAAAATATAAGTCACAATAACTCACAAACTCTTATGAATTCATAAATCCAAATAAGTTTAAACAAAAAATTGATTACGACCACAATCAAAGAGCAAGCTTACAGTAAAAACAGTCGGCGCTGATACGTGCTCGTACCGGCGAAAATTAGCGCAATCACAAAAGTTTTACTATGCTTGCCCTTTTTATTTAGATAAGAACAACAATCAACTCGCTAAAATAAAATAACAAATGTCATTAGAAGTTATGTAGGTACCTAAGTACACTTATTTGACAGTTTAATTAGGGTGACGGACGTGTTCCATGACGAACAGTCTTGAGCCGCTTCAATCCAACGACTTCCCGCAACTTAAAAAATGTCGTCATTCCATCGATTCTAACACTGCGTCGCCTGGTTCGTGGTCGCCATTCGCGAACCTTTATTCCCCAACAGTTTTCAGGCCTACCCACTGCCACTTCAATATGCTAATTCTGAGAACTGTCGATGACCTAGGCTCTTCTACAAGTTTTTACACATAAAGGAAGACAATCATAAGTATCTGAAACTCGGCGGCAACCTGCTTTGCACGTAAACACGGTCGCAGAATCACGAAGATGGTCAAAAGCGCCGGCTGACGTCATAGCCCGAATTATACATAATTTATGCTGATTGAATTCATAATAGAAAACTATCAACACTTTGGTACACTGGGAATGATAACACTAAACCGATTAGTTATTTATTTAAAAGTTACCGGGTAGAATCATAATGACTTAAGGCCGAAGATTTTTTAAGTTCATTTTGTTTGTGAACTTGATTGTACTTGATTGGTGAACATATTTTGCATTTTAGATTTTAGACGTTCATACAATACAATTAAAACCTAAAAGCTAATGGGATAAAGACTAATATTAGTATGTATATTTAAACGAAAAGAATGTGCGCGTTTAAATCTTCTGTGGTAAAATTGGGCTGCTACGAAAGCTCCACGAAAACTTTAAACCCTTTATTCTTAATCGGTCACTAACTTTATCGGCTCGATGAAACTATGTCCAACACTTTCTTTTAATTACTGTTAGAAAAGGAGGTAAGTATCCTATAGGTATCGGTTTTCTTTGTATTGTGAAAAACATAACAAATAAAGTTCGTTTCACAACGTCCTTGACCTTAAATAAGTCTGTTAGCAAAGATTCTATTTCAGCACAGAACAAAACATCGATTAGCCCTATAAATCACTCGAATGATTAATCGAGAATCACTCTAAACTCGCTCACGACACGCAAATATTGTTTTAATTCGAAACACTCTTCGAAATTCGATAAAAGGTTTAAAAAGAAACATCGTAACCCCGAGCAAATAATGCTGCCTGATAACATCCACACACGCCAGAAAAGAAAAACATCTCAACTACAAATAAGTACAGCCCAAAATGAGCTGAAAGTTTGAAGGCAAACGGTATTAAATCGTGCTAGGCGGAAAGTTCGTGACAACAATACGTTTTTTTGAAAATCGAACCTTTCCATTAGTGGGCACGCGCCGATGTCGACAAATAAATGACGTTTATTGTTGAACCACGATTTGAAAGATTCTAAATTCGAAAAGCTCGATCAGTATAAATTGCGTCTAGACTTCGGTATCGTAGTTATTTATGTCGTGCACGCATTCTGAGGTCATATTTTATCTTTTTGGTGGCAATTTAATAATTTGGAATTCGATTTGGTTTGTAGAAAAGCTTTCTTGACTTAATAATTATTTGGAAGGCGGTGTTAGCTAGTTTATCACCTACTGTCTTACTCTTTACTATACGGACGGAACTGTTTTTTTTTTTTAGCTTAATCCAAATTTCACAAAGCTCATTTGAAAAATTGAGTGCTCTCTCTGATGCCATTTGCTCCGAGGCTAGGAACAGATAATCGCAGTAAAACAAACAAGCAGCAATGGCGGATCGCGGATAGTCCATCGATCGGTGTAATGGCTGCGGTCGGCAGTCGCGTGCGACATAACGAGGTGATAGCCACACCGAGCTTCTAAGCACACGACATTGTAAATTAGGCTTTACCTTTAGATGTTAATGCTATATTGACAAATTTGAGTAAATAATTGTTAAACTAATTGAACTGAATTATTGAATGAATGAATGAAAATTATTTATAAAACACGCCTTAAAAACTACTTACTTACAATAAATTACTTATAGACAGAATAGATTTAAATGTAGATACAATGGGCGGTCTTATCACTAAGAAAGCGATTTCTTCCAGACAACCTAAATGAATAATAAAAAAAAAAATAACACCCAACAGTACCATATGGTAAAACATAGTCCAGATCACACACTATAGGATTCCCTGTGTCGTTGGGTATCAGAAACATACCATGGCCCCACAACAGACATTTGCAGATCATGCAAACATTTGTCCCGCAGCTGGAGTCGAACCCGCACCTCTTACATCTCAGACGGGTACTCACCCGCTATGCCACCGCCAGGACTATGTATGTGGCTGTTGGGTGTTATTTATTTATTTTATTGAAATAATCACCTTTTCACTTTTACCTTGACCCCACATTGTATTTAAGTGTTTAAATCAATTCATTGAAATTCAAATCAGTTTTATCTGAGGTTTTGTGTTAAAAAAAACGTTTCATAGCCCAACAAAATAGCATAAAATCGTCGTGAGATAACTTTTTTTTAGTTTTATCGACTTCTGCTGTTCCGTTTGTTTTCATTACGATGATGTTATATTCATAGGAAACAGAGACAATTTATATAAAAAAAAAATTGCTTATATTATTTTGTCACGTATCCAGCGAGATGAATATGGGAGTCAGTGGCCATGTAGAGAGCACTGGTGGTAGTGGCCCCGCCTTCCGATCTACAGGTCGTGAGTTCGAAACTGTCGTGTCGTGCACCAATGGATTTTCCATTCGGAAAATTTATGTGCACTATGCTGGTGCTCTCAAACGGTGAAGGAAAACATCGTGAGGAAACCGGCATGTCCTAGAACCTAAAAATTCGAAGACATGTGACATGTGCACAAAAGGAGCCTCTAAGAGGCGCACTTTAATCATTTTACTACACTGATTCTTTCATCGACGGTCATAGGCCCTTTTCAGGGCCACCATACCTCAACCTGGTCACTGATCAAAGACAGGATGACCAAGAAAAAACCAGTGACACGACAAGAAGAAGAAGTGGCCATGTAGAGCAGTCCTATGCCTGAATTTATTTTTGGATATAATATGGAAAACTCACACTTGACCGCCTTCTCCAAGCCTTCACTATTCGTACCTCCACCGCCATAAAACCGCAATCGGATATTCCGTTTGTGTACCCATCCGAGACAATTATTGATCTATTCCATTGTTGTGGACGCGAAATTGTTTATTGCATAGGAAATTATTACGCAAATGTTATTTAGCGTTTTCTCGCAATAACTGTTCTTGTTCAGTTTATTCGATAGAGACGTAACTATAATTTCTACAATTGTTATCGGTAGGCCCTCTGATTCCGAGCCAAGCGATTCGGCACTTACCAAGCCATTACGTACGAGTAAGAAACTTGTATACCCAAGCATGAAGCTTTAAATTCCATTTTTTGAAAAAGGATCATCGAAAAAAATGATAGGCACCAAGCCGTGTTTGTTGCCTGATTCTTCTAGGCTTGGTCGCGAGGAACAGGCATAGCTTCACCTAGTTTCTAAGACGTTTCAAAGTGATCCTAGTGATTTTATTGAAATAAATGCCTTTTGACTTTGACTTTGACATGGTTCGGTGAAAGGTTGCCTTTCAGATGTCTAGGCGATCAGATCTTCCAAGATGTCTAAGAGGTAGTAGTCTGTGCACGAAAGGAGCCTCGCGCACTTTAATCCTTTCACGACACTGATTCTTTCACCGATGGTCATAGATATGGAAAGTTCAATGAACGTGAGGTAGGTAGGCCCTGAATTTTTGTGGCCAATGGTGACAGAACTAGTGGGGCGAAAACGCTCCATGCGCCACAGAGGCAATGTTTGTTCCATAATTCCGTGTCTTGTCTGCCATAATATTCATTAAACAAATGACGGGTACAGTGCGGCCACCGCCGTACACGCCCACTAATTCAATTTACATCGTTTGCTGTACGAGTATGTTACGAACAAAAGTGTTAAGGTGGGAACCGATTAATTTTACACTAGTTTCCTAGTTTTACCTACATGAAAAGTAGACTATATGCTAGGTAAATACCTCTATATATTCCAAGTTTCAACGAAATCGGTTGAGCCGTTACGGCGTGATTGAACAACAAGCATCCAAATATCCTCAAAAACTTTCGCATTTATAATAATCTATTTATAATATTCGCATTAACTTTTACCTTCCAAAAACCTTTGTTATTATGCTTGTTAGGAAGATTGTTATGAGTCACAAAGTCGTAGCATAGCCGAAACTTGTCATGAGCCTATATTTTTCAGAGTAGGTATTAATTTTGTGCGCGACTGTACCATGCTAGTACCATGTTAGAATTAATGAGCGGGGATGATTTGCAAAAGGAAGCTGTTTTCACTTAAGGAGAGAATAAGCGCCAAGCGAGAGAATATGAGAAAAAATATTTTTTGAAAGTTTATCTATCTATAATTTATAAGTTTGAAACAAAATCTACTTATTTATTAACCATTTATTTATCAAATACGTATCCAAAATGAGGCTGTTTCTGACCGACAATATGTATAAACTAACAAAAACAACTGTCTGTCACTGACGTTTGGAATGTTGCAAAATATTACCAAGTTAACAAGTTAAGGTTTTCAGTTTCAGAAATTTCCTCGGTGTTGAAAATTCACGACCCGCCGCAATCCCAAAGAAACACTTTACTCATATTTCGGAGCGACCATCATAAACGTCCGTGTTCCAATTTCAGATTTATTTCAACGATGCTGTAGCATAAATGTAAAAATGCACGCGTTTGTGCTGCACCTGTAGCTGTTGTCCTCACCTTAACTAGGTAATTACTTGCAGGGACGCGCCCGCCCTAAATCTGCTTCTGTGCTTTTTCCTACTGATTTTGTATACCCACTGTTGGTCTCTGATGCTTAAAATATTGTTATACTACTACATTGTATTACAAGCGTTCATAGGCTGCGGTAACCACATACCAACAGGTGGACCGTAAGTTTGTTTGCCACCTTAGTTAAAAAAATAAGAAAAACAAGGTCTCTCGTAATTCTAAAAATTATAATTATAAACTAGCCTATAATCTTGCTTATTTAAGCAGCCGAAATGCAACTAGTCTAGCCACAAAGGCCGGTTAATGGTAGTCATTAAAGTTCAGATCTCAGTGTAACCGCGGCCTAATGACGAGCTAACAACCCTGCCGGTTTGGCAGACCGCAAACTAGGTACGTAACTGTGTCACGGGTTGGGAATTATGTTATTTGCTAGAACAGAAATATAAATAATAAATATTCCGGACATATCACACACGGTCAACTGATCCCAAACTAGGCATGGGTATCAGACTGATATAGGTACATAAATAGCCTAAAAACAATAATTCAACCTGAGACAAACGGTGGTATTCTTAATAGTAAATATTTTTTCACTCACCTGACACTGACATCAAACTTATAATGTATAAAATTTGGTAGGTACCTAAGTATATTAAAGTGGCGAGTCACCATTTACATATAACTAAGTACATGCTGGCGGTAGGCACAAAAGAAGTCAGTTTAATTTAAGACAGGGCTGTAAAAAGGAGTGGTTCGTTTTTTATTTTATTTTAACGGCCTAGCAGATGACCCTCCTTATGATAAACGGTAACTACTGTCCAATACAGCTGAAATTCCACCTAGGACGCGGCCCACTTTCTGCATTGCTGCATTGTCCATCAGCTCGAGACATGCATTGCATTGGTAAGTCTCATGTGCTTGTAAGTTCACCGTTCAAACGGAACATAGAGTTTCTAAAATTACTATTTATTAATCATCATTATCATCAGCCTGCAGAAGTCCACTGCTGGACATAGGCCTCACAACATATTAACTTTAGGTACTGCGCTCGCCAACCCGCATGCCCAGCGTGACGGGTAAGGGCAAATCCCCCCAAATTATTGCTTCTGTAAGTCTATAAAGGCTTATGTTCAGCAGTGGATGTCCTACGGCTGAAGTGATGAAGAGTTTACATCTGTTCTAGAAGATATTTGATCCATTATGAATAACCAAAGTAAACAGCTGTTAGAACCCCCGATTCTATCCTTACTCCATCCCAGGTCATGTACTACCGTTGTTTGTTCCGTGGATGGTAATGTTACCGACCGCTGACCGCGGCGAGCGATTGAACTATTGAATCAATAAGATTAGTAGCTGTTCTTACTTTGTAAGCGATACAGTGGTCTGTTTTAGGGGTAGGCAGAGAAACTATAGTATTTTTTTATTGATGTAAGGTTAACAGTCGCGTGCAGCGTTATTAGACGGTCGATAAATATCGACTTCAAGGGGGATCAATGGCATGAGGTTGGGTTTTTAAACTGAAAGGTAAGGAAATATAATGTTTAAAGTTAGATAATAGTAAAATATAACAAAAATTATGGTAGGAACTAAAATGTATATGCCTCTATCGAAAGGTTCTTTTATATTTTTTTTTACTTCCGTCTATCGAAGATTAAAACCCAACTTAGCCGACCTTTCTCAAATTATGAAAAACAATATCTTCCTTACTTTTAAACTGTGCAGAACCCCGGCCACATTAATTTCTCGTCTCCACCTCCGAATCTTCAGAGACTGTAGCACAAGTTTCTGACATGTCCGAATCCTCACCGAGTTTAAAGATCTGTCAAATTATAAAGGTTTTTACTTTATAGGATATTTATTAGTTTGTAATAAAAATTAAAATTTCACTAGGCAACTTGGTTAGATAGTAATTATAATGCGCAGTATGCAGGTTAAGAATTAGCAAATATAACTTAATAATATTGCAATAAGTTATAAAATTAAATAAATAAATTTTCCGGACATATCACACACGGCCAACTGATCCCAAACTAGGTATTGCCTGTACTATGGGTACCAGAGATTATGTATAACAGAATACATAATAGATATATATTTAACACCCAGACACAGAACAAACATCTGTGTTAGTCACAAATGTTTGTCCAGTGCGGGAATCGAACCCGCGACCTCTAGCACAGAAGGCAGAGTTACTACCAACTGAGCTATGAGGCCTGTCTCTAAGTAAAAATCTTTAACTATAATAAATTCGTCGAAATCTTTGTTCTTTTTATTTAATTGCGGGTTCGATCCCCGCACTGGACAAACATTTGTGTGATAAACACAGATGTTTGTTCTGTGTCTGGGTGTTAAATATTTATCTATTATATATATCAGTCTCTGGTACCCATAGTACAGGCTATGCCTAGTTTGGGATCAGTTGACAGTGTGTGATATGTCCGGAATTAAAAAAAAAAAAATTGATCTTTTTAGAATGTTCCCAGTAGAGTATTCTAAAACGTTGTAAAATACATGTCTCGAATTCTGATTCTCTTATTCGTACATTATTTTCATTTCAGAAATTCCTGTCAAAAATGATTATGTTAATAAAATATCTCCTCAAAATTGCATCTCTTCATGGTAGCTAAGCCTGGCATTCTAAGATAATCACTCACAATACACTGAAATCACACTGACATAATTTCATAGTTCTTTTTATCGCATTCCTGCTTTTAACTCCTGTTTTAATCTCTCTGTTTCTATATTGTATTTTTGGTTTGAATTGTACCATTAAAATTACAGAGACAGGCTCGCTACCGCTTCAGAAACTTCAAAAACTGGTGCCAAGGGTCGATAAGTACCTACATACCTTTATGTAACAAGCTGGCAAGTCATCGGGCGGCAATCAACGTGCTTGCACATTGTCTCAAACGACGCCGCAAGCCGCCGCTCTCCGGCAAACGAACCGCACGTCCAACGGTACGAAATGATGTGTGAATTCCGGATAATCACTACTTACTTAGTTAGGTTAGGTACTTAGCTTGAAAAAGAAAACCGTAGGTATAATAGATACACAGTAAAAGGTGCAATAGGTGCCGGACAAGAAAAACAGGGAGGAGGTAGGGCGAGATTTTCTCGTTCTGAATTGGAGCAGCCCAGGCAGGCTGCTCCCTGCCTGCCTGGGGAGGTACCTCCGCCTTACAGAAGATCGCAGCCAAATAACATTATTTGTTTCAAATAGTGTTGTGTTCGGTGAGTAAGGTTGCCAGAGCTCTTTAGGGGGGAAGGGGGTTCGGGGTCGGCAACGCGTGCGTGATGCCTCTGGTATTGCAAGTGCTCATAGGCTACGGTAACCGCTTACCATCAGATGGGCCGTAAGCTTGTTTGCCAACTCTGTTGTATAAAAAAAAAAAAAACTAGGTATTCAGACTACCAGCGCAACTCCTTTGGACATTGTTATATGCTATCTATACCTACCATCCTCTCAGCCTAGTCGGCCAAACAAATATAATATACCTTCGCATAACCAAAGGAAAGACAGAGTCAATACAAGTAGAGATGACTCATCATCATCATCATCAGCCTGTAGAAGTCTACTGCTGGACATAGGCCTCCCCTAAAGAGTTCCACGACGAACGTTCTTGAGCCTTCTCCATCCACCGACTTCCCGCAACCTTCACAATGTCGTCGGTCCATCGGGTGGACTAAGCTGACTAAGAGCTAAGAGCTGACTAAGCCGCGGGTTTCCTCACGATGTTTTCCTTTACTGTTACAAGCACGTGTTCATGCCCACATACATTTTTCGAACTGAAAATTCCATTGGTGCACGGCCGGGATGCGAAACTACGACCTAGGTATCTCCCACTTGGCCAACAAAGCTTTAGGCGGCTCCAGGGTCATCATCATCATCATCATTTCAGCCGTACGACGTCCACTGCTGAACATGGCCTCCCCCACAGACAGAGCAAATTCCTTATCATGTAGGGGGATTTGCCCATACTCACCATGCTGGGCATGCGGGTTGGCGAGCGCAGTTAGAGCTATCGTTGTTAAAATGAGGGACGCTGCTGCCCATCCCCTAGCTTTTTTCCCTCTTTCGACATCCGCGGATAGGTAGATATGGAGGGGCCTATTCTTCAGCCGGGGCCACCACGGCACTACCAGGCGGCTCCAGGGTACACACCGCAAATTATTACCATAAGGTCTCGCAAGATATGGCCATAGAACCTGCCGGGTATAATTCCATGCCGCCTAACTTCTAATTATGTCAATGACACGTTTTAATTTCAAAAAGTCCCATCGTTCCCCAAATCTTCTCATAAATCCGCTGATCTTAACCTTTGTCTGTCGTAATGAGTGCATTACCATACAAATAGAATAAGTTTAGGACGCGGTATAATTGGGTCCGGCGCCCCGTGGACTTGCTTTGTGCCCGCCGACGATCTGCCGGCCTGTGGTGCTGGGCGTAACGAACAGCGTTTTACTAACCCTTGGCGTCTATCGCATCAAAAATATTATCATCCACACATTTCCTAGTCTACATGCTACAATATCACTAAAATATAAAAAAAAACCCAACAGTCACATAGATAGAAACTACGTAACATGGTACCGGAACACCCAGACCCGGAACAAATATATGCAGATCATGCAAACATTTTGCTCTAACTCTCTTTCTTTTGTTAAGTATCTGTTAGAAAAGGTGAGAGTTATCGGGCAGATAAAGTTAGTGACTGATTATGAATGAAAAGGGAGAAACTGCACCGATTTCGGAGGTAGGTATTTCAGTGTGAAGGTATCGCAATTCGTATAAATGTGATAAGCACTACATTTTTCTCTCATAAAATAGCTCTACCTTTCTGACAAACGCTTAGCTTATCGCTCCACTCATCGCACATCCCCGATCAATTCGGAACTCGATCCAAACCGATGCAATATACTCGGACGATTGCTTTACAAATATTGTGCGATGGTGATTAAACGCGGCTCTCGTTATTTGTTCATTATGGAATACGGTGTCGAACAGTCCTCCAAATTCCATCTTTGTACCTTGTTTTTATGCTATAAACACCCTTATATCGCGGGCCTAAGTTTCATATTCAGGTGGCAGTGTTAGCCCTATTTGTAAACTTGATTTGTTGTTTGTTGTTTATTGAAGTTCGAATATCGAACAGTCCCTTCTCCATTTGATACCGACATTTTACTACAGGCCATAACCACCCTTATAATTTATAGGATAAGGTATTCTTTCAGGAAATTGAAATGTACATGATAGAACAAATTCAGGTTTGTTGAATTTGGTATAAAAAAATATACAATTGATTCGAATTTCTGTGAACAGGGAGTTTGTGTAATAGACAGATATTAATGTGATTTTTGTTTGTGGCTATGTAGGTTTCGTTGTGAACGTATTGACATTATGTCTTTCCAGTCGTTACTATTGAATTTTAATTGACTTTCAGTATGTACGAAATACGATTAAAAATCCGCGATACTGCGAAATCATTAAGAACTCTAGATTTGTATTATCGTTAATCTACGGACTGAGATTGTCTGAAATAAAACCTTTTTATTTTATTTTATTTATATTCTATATTTAACTTAATATACCTACTAACCGGGCTCCTGGCCAAGACTTTAAGTCATAATTTTAATTAACTGTTAAATCAATTAATAATGCACATTAATTGAAATCAATTTTCTTATTGCTGATAATACAACAAGATGTCATTTATAATGATTTACAATAAAATTTATTATTTTAATTAAAACAATAATAAATACCAACAAATAATTAAACTTTATAAATTGTGTTGTCGCCCGCGGCCATATTGGGCACTAACTACAATTTATGGCTAAACGACAAATGTAGGTAGGGCTTGACTGTACAAAGTTGGATTCCGAGGTTTGTTTAGAAGAATAAGTGCGTAAAAAAATGCACTTTCCATACAAACGGATTCCTCTATTTTCCTGTCTCGATAATATCACTACATCAATTTAATTATACAACGTGTTCCGCAAACTAGTAAGGAAAGGGCCTGATTCTATCGACAAAAAGAAATAATATTAACAAAAACTAAATAACATTTTGAATATATTTTTGTTTTGAACTTATTTAAATCAGCTGTATTTATTACCAATTGGTTGTAAAATAAGCCTTTTGGGATAGCAAACATAATGAAACAACATTAGTATAGGTAATTTTTCTGATCATGTAGAGCCTTAGATCAGAAAGTTCATATCAGTTCATATTTGTTTGGATGAGTACAATCTAGGAGTCTTCAAATCTAGAGTGAATAAGTTCCTTCTGGTAAAGCGTGCTCTATCTTAGGTCACATCTCACTTGCAAAAGTGAGATGGTGGTCAAACGCCTAACCATCACCAATAATATATATATATATATATACATATATTTTCTCGCTCTGTATTTTTCTTTGCATAAAAACAAAAAAAATGTGAAAGAAACCCAAGGTTCAGAAAAAGTAAACGGTATCTGAAAAAAAAAATCCTCTATTACAGTTATCAAGAGAGGAAATAGGGGAGTAGGTTTGTATGAAACGTGCGTGTTCTTTTATACTTGTTTATCCATCACAACCGTATTTCCTCCTGGTTGTCACATCGTAAAATGTTATTAGGATCACGGCGATTAAGCCTGATACAATAATTAGTAACGAAATACGTACGATGTTAGTAAAACTCAATAACTTTACGAACATCTGGCCCAATGGCTATGAAGTCTTAGTGCCATTAAAATGCGAGCGTATCAGTACTATTTTACACGAATTTGAACCATAAATCTTTGAGACCCAAACTTACGTCTACGCCTAGACAAAATCGCAAAGTTGATACGGGGGGATTTTGTTAAAGCAGAGTAGCTTTTTCTAAAGTGTAAGCATTGCTACAAAACTTTTTTTTATACCACTTAACTAAGAATATATTTTATTTTCTTCTTTGATAGGCTCCTTTAGGCTCGTAGTTTTAGTCATAATGAGAAGAAATAAAATAAAATAAAATAAATAAATATTCCGGACATATTTACACACGGTCAACTGATCCCAAACTAGGCATAGCCTGTACTATGGGTACCAGAGACTGATATACATAATAGATATATATTTAACACCCAGACAGAACAAACATCTGTGTTAGTCACAAATGTTTGTCCAGTGCGGGAATCGAACCCGCGACCTCTAGCGCAGCAGGCAGAGTTACTACCAACTGAGCTATGAGGCCAGTCAAATTTGTCAAAATCAAAATTGGTAAATAATGAGGGATGTGTGATGATGAAAAACTGGGGTAAGTAAAGGTGATGAAAAATCACAATGACTGCTACATTACGGCCGTCATAAAAATTATCTCCATCACAACTAAGAACTACTAACTTGAATTACTTATTTTGCTTATTGTTATCGTTGAGTTATGTGTTGTTAATATTATGTTGACTACTCTATTGTATTAGGTCATACCTGTAAGAATAGATGTAATGTTTTTAATAAATACTTAAATAAGTACAGTCACCTGCACTAAGATTCAGGTACGGTCACATTCTAAAATTTTCAAAATTATGCCACAGTACTAAACATTATGATGTTCACATCTCAAAATGAAAACCAAAGGAGCAACTTGTTTCCTTTTCAACATCTTTATGAGCATTATGGTATCATTTCGAAAATTACGAATTGTATTAGGCGACTGTACATAAGAAATCAGACTCACTAATACACAACAAAATAGTTATTTTTATGGTTTAACGCCAAGCAAGATTGTTGTAATAGATTCTAAGGCGCGAACAAAACGATAAAATACGCCATCTAAAGCTAAACCAGGTGACAACTCGCTACACGCACAATTAGGTAAGTACGTCAATAGAATTTTTCCCACTCATAACTTCACATAAGCATTGCTTTTTACGGACTTCGATTTAATTACGAGACCGCCATTAAAGCCGCCACGCGACTCACTTTATCAATAAATGCAATTACGAATCATTAATAAGAATAGATCAAAAAATTGAATTGTAAGTAGTACCTATTGCAATTACCCTGTGATGTGAGTGGGCGGGCCGCTCCGCCTATAGGCGTAGGGAGGGCCGACGGAGTGCGTTGTGAGGAGGAAAGAGGACCAGTTGCCTTTTCCACCGCGAGCTCGGCGCGCGCACCGTGCGAACTGTTAACCACACGCGAAAATTCGCGCAAAGTGCCGATCCACCATTATTTCGTAAATCTGTTAGTTTATTTTTTTAAATCGCAATGCTTCATTAGCCATCTTTTTTAAAAGAATTAAAAAAAAAGACAGAAAGATTTTTTTAAATTATTTTTATCCAAATTCGAACTTTGAACACGTGTGACGATAAAATCAAGGATTCAGTGACAACGGAAGCGACAAACGGAAGTGATAACGTGAAAAACAGAAAAACTCTGAATTTAAATGACAGTTGAAATAGAAGCAATGTTCTGTTCCGAATTCAAATCGAATGCACATAACTAAAGATGAAATATAAAACCTTTTTGAATGTCAGCTGTGAACATGGATTTGACGACTCGTCGCGGCGAGTTATTGGAAGCGGCTCAAGAGATGTCAAACCGGGAACAATGCCGTGAAGTGACAGATGACGTCACGAGAGTGACAGCTGAAGTGCCGCCGGTGAGGAAGACGACTTCGTTCAGTATTAGGAACCTAGTGGGAACAGAGGACTCGGATCGACCCGCTGACAGGAATGTGAATATTAATAATGGTGAGTCTTATTATGGTGATGGAATATAACTTGAAAGAAGTCGAGGAAACCGCGTTGCCGTCTGAAAACTTTAATGGAATTTATTATGGAGTGTTAAGGTTGACATTTGGAATACATTCAACACAAGTACCTACCTATATTGTACCTACTTAAAATTAATTACCTTATCCACGCGGTTTCACTTGCGTGGAGTTCATAGGACTACACAGGTTTATTATTAGAGGGAACTATTAGTAATGATTTTATGGTGGATGTTATGGAAATAGAGTCATGGTTGACTCTTTTTTCTCACTCTATCTCTCGTCTCAAATTTTGTTTTGATTTTGCGAAGATTCCAATAACATTTTTTTTGTTGATACAAACTTCGAGCCCCTCTCTGAGGTGTAATGTGACGTTAGCATACCTATAGTAACAATTTAGACCATAAACAGTATCTTTATAATTTTTCATAAAGATCCGTTTACCTGTAAGTTTTTAAGATAAAATAAGCTAAAAAATAATATTTAAGATCTCCTGAACACGTTTTTTAAGAAAAAATATTTAATTTTTTTTTAGATGTATGTATTTAGAAAATATTAATGTTGTGTACTATTTTGTTAATTATTACTGTGAATGAAATTATTGGTGAATGTAAATTAGCCGTGGTGGCCCCGGCTGAAAAATAGGCCCCTCCATATCTACCTATCCGCGGATGTCGTAAGAGGCGACTAAGGGAAAAAAGCTAGGGGATGGGCAGCAGCGTCCCTCATTTTAACAACGATAGCACTAACTGCGCTCACCAACCCAGCGTGGTGAGTATGGGCAAATCCCCCCACATGATAAGGAATTCGCTCTGTCTGTGGGGGAGGACATGTTCAGCAGTGGACCTCGTACGGCTGAAATGATGATGATGATGATTAATGTGAAGATTATTAACTTAACAGTTAAAATAATTAGATTTTAATAGCATGCCAAAGCAGCGCTACCAAAATGCTAACTATAAAAGGTGACAATAAAAGTCAATAACAATTCAAATTCTATAAAATAAATCAACACTAACTCAGTTACGAATTCACAAAGAGCAGTGAGGGATAATCCTATCCTACTAATATTATGAATAATTGAACCATTGAACCATTCAAGCCTTCTGCGCTAGAGGTCGCGCGTTCGATTCCCGCACTGGACAAATATTTGTGACTAACACAGATGTTTGTTCTGTGTCTGGGTGTTAAATATGTATCTATTATGTATATCAGTCTCTGGCACCCATAGTACAGGCTATGCCTAGTTTGGGATCAGTTGACCGTGTGAATATGTCTGGAATATTTATTTATCTAAAATTACGTCGTAACGCTTCAAACTATTTCGATGAAACTTGGAATAGATAGAGGTCGTTACCTAAAATAGCATATTGACTTCCTTTTATCTAGGTATAAATCTATATATATAGGTACCACACGAGTGAAGCCGCGGGTGCGGGTGTAGTTTCATATAAAACTCTTGTACGAGTGAGTATTTATTTTGTAAGCAAACATCGGGCGCTACCATGATATCTGCAGCCATTCTAAAAATTCTCAAAATAAATATATTCTATTCTATTTAAATTCAAGCGTGTCAGCATTATTTTCAACGAATTTGAACCATAAATCTTTGAGACTGTCTACTTACGTCACTGCCTTAACAAAGTCACAAAGTTAATGGTACGGGGGATTGTCTAATGTGTAGGCATGATCATAACCACGTTCACATCACATCATATTATTTTATGAGGTAAATGTGTTAAAAGATAATTATTTTGTATTTAATTACATCGCCTAACGATCCTAGAAGTACTATCGTGACGTCATTCACGTTAACTTGTTACATTGATTTTATTGATATTTTACTGCCATGCATTGGCTATAAATGTACAATGTTGACGACAATTAAAATAATTTGCTTCAGAGATCCCACACCACCTATTAGGCAATAAACTGTGATTTGAATATTTTACGATGCTCACAAGTATTAATTAGCTGATCATAATGTTTCGACAGACATCTTTAATTTATCATCTTAGACCACGTAAATACCTACCATGCTTATTCTATGAGTTGATCCACTGGTTTTAATCACAGAACTTTTACTCAGTACATAGTCAACTACTTCCATGATTGTGATGTGTGGGGTGATTATTCATCACATAGTTTTTTGTTTACCCTAATCATAAGGGAGTTTGGATCATGGCCCACCATGGATCAGTGAGGGTTGGTGGGTGGAGCGCCAGAGCCTCTTCCGCTGGTCGGCAAGGTGTACCACGTTCGGTGACGTTGGCTTAGGCTCCAAAGACTATATGACGCTAAATGAAGGCTATATGACGACTTTGGAGCCCAAGCCAACATCACCGAACGTGTACACCTTGCCGACCAACGGAAGAGGCTCTGGCGCTCCACCCACCAACCCTCACTGGACCAGCGTGATGGCCCATGATCCAAACTCCTTTATCATTAGGATAAACAAAAAACTATGTGATGAATAATTTTACATACGGGAAATTCAAGCAATAGGCATACATGAGGCTTATAAATAACGAGTATGTAGGTAATGCGAACCTAAAATCATTAAATGTGACAATGACATAAGTCTGATTCTGTTGTTGCATTATTGTAAACGAATCTGACAGCTCTAAAATTATTACCGTCCTTGTTTATCGATCTAATAGAAAGGAACATTTTTAGCACAGTCAAATTAAATTAGTTTAGGATAATGCAACAACATAACGACACAAATTGTTTTTTTTTTACTGTACCTCTATGCCATTGACTGTGCCTTTTGCGTTGGAATGAAACGTGAAATGAACGTGTATGGATTTAATCTGTCTCGGCCTTTAGCATCTAAGTTAATTGCGATTTGACGTCAGTCCGTCAATAAAATTGTTAAGACATTAGAAGGTCAGGAACATTACAGATTGTTATCAATAGTCTAAATTTAAGCCATTATCAAAATGTGATTGTTGATTTGAAATAAACACGTCACTCCTTAACAAAAAACATTTGTTATGTAATAATAATAATAACGTTTATTTAAACATACAATTTTGTACAAATATTCTTAGTAGGTAGGATTTAACACATTTAGGTCTGTAGGTTTATATGCAGTTATTTGTAGGCAACGTTAAACTTGTTAAATACTAGCCTACTTCTATAAAGAACCATTTATGAGTAAAAATATAAGCTAAATAATAACTGATTTCTTTTTAACTTCTTCTCCTGTCACAACTGTCACACTATTTTCAGGTAGCCTATCTAGTGATAGAGTTCTATCTAATTCTGTGATTTAATGAGCTACATAACTATTCAGCTACTTACATCTATTGGCAAACATGTCACTGGCTCTTTCTTGTTCATTCTGCATTAAGGTCAGTGAACAGGTGGAGGTATGGAGGCCCTGAAAAGGCCCAATGACTGTCGGTGAAAGAAATAGTGTGATGAAAGGATTAAACTGCGCCTATTAGAGAATCTTTTAGTGCACGCCTTCGACATGCCCGCTTCCATACGATGTTTTTCTTCACCGTTTGAGATCACTTGTTAACAAAGTGTTTCGTAACTAGCATACTATCCCGAAAGTGGATTATTATATCAACAAAAAGGAAAAGTATTTGCGAAAAAAAATAATACTAAAACTGAAATACCTATTAGCCAATCAAAATTAGAATATTTCAATCATCGCCGATGTTTGACTTTTACAATCGTATCATAAGCGTAACGCTATCGGGAGTTAAGCGTGCTTGGCGCACTATCCTGTGGTATAATTAGCAACAAAAAACGGCTTCTTTGGCAAACAAATGAAAGTTAATTCTTTATTTTGTTTGTGTTCACGCAACATCGTTCACTTGTCAAACCCTTCAATGTAACTGGTGCTCGGGTGGTTTGAAGGGCGACGTAGCGTGGAGCAATTTGGCCCCGGAAGCGGCTGCTTACTGACGTCACCGCGGGCCTGGCACGGACGTGACGCTGGCGCAAGGCATGAGTCGAAAGAGGCTTGAATAAAAAAAGGTTTCTTAGTTATCTATTCGGTTCGGCTGTCTTTACAACGTGACGCTGTGATGTTAAGCGTAAAAGCCAGTAAAACAAGGTTAAACATAATATCCCGAATCAGGCTTATTCCATCCAATCGGCAATTAAGTCTCAAAGCCGTAGAACAGACTTTTGGAAATACATTTTTCATATTTTCAATTTTCAATACTGTTATACTGTCAAATCTCTGTTTTACTGTCAAACACTCAATTATTAAATTTTTCTTAATGGTAAACTTTTCATACGCTTAATAATTATGATAATAAGACAATAATTAAATGTTTAATTTTAAAAACGTTTTTTTTTTATTGCCGCTAATATCTTCTTTATTTTTGTTGAAAGATTATGCCCCTTTCGGCATGGTACGATAAGAATAAACTTGTCAGCGTGCGTTACCAATGTTTGTAACCAGTTACGTAGGAAGATCTTTTTTTAACGGTTTAAAAAGTAAGAAAACTGTTTTTGTATCACGTCAAGGATCATATTATTGATGTTCAAATGTTTGCGGACCATGCAAACATTTGTCCAGCCGCGCTGGGGGATCGAACACGCACTTCTTGCGTCTCAGTCGTGCACTCGCCCGCATTACTATATCTTGCATTATTATAATAAGCATCATAAAAATCACTAAAATATTGACAATAATGTAGAGGTTTTATGCATTTTGTGCGGGCATTGTGCTAGGCTGTGGGCGGTATACTTACAATGAACTAGACGGTGAAGTGGTCTACAGAGGTAATTGTGTAAAGGAAGAAGAACAATTTATTGTGATAGTTTACGAATGCTATAAAGAAAATTGGCAATATTACCAACAAATTAATTGTTTTTTTTTTTATTATACATAAGTAAACATAAACATATTACATCATCATCATCATTTCAGCCGTACGACGTCCGCTGCTGAACTTGGCCTCCCCCACAGACAGAGCGAATTCCTTATCATGTGGGGGGATTTGCCCATACTCACCACGCTGGGCATGCGGGTTGGCGAGCGCAGTTAGAGCTATCGTTGTTAAAATGAGGGACGCTGCTGCCCATTCCCTAGCTTTTTTCCCTTAGTCGCCTCTTACGACATCCGCGGATAGGTAGATATGAACATATTACATAAGTTAACATAACATTTGTACCGCAGCGGGAATCGAACCCGCAACCTTAGCGTCTCAGACGGGCACAAACCCGCTACGCCACGAAGGATAATATTATTACCTAGATCGGTTTCTTTGTAAAAATGCGGTCCTATAGGTTTCAAGTAGGTATGTAGGTAGGTCACCTTGGATGTAAGGACCCTATTCAATAATAATATGTAGTCTATAAGCAATTAAAGTTACATAAAATACTTACGATTCTTGTCAATTTTATCTTGACGACTGACATTTGCGTTTTTGACCTCACGCAAGGTACGTTAACTGTTCTAGAATTACTGTCACAATAATCTAAGGAGATCTTTAAGCAGGATTTTTAAGGAAATTAAAAAAAAAGATTCTTCCAGTTGAGTAATTTGTATTCTGGAAGTAAAGTCAGTGTGAGTGGAGAGAAAAATATTACGTCTGACTGATTATTTGTCCACTCCACTGACATTATTTTCATAGAATTTGGTGCCAAAATTGATTATATTTTGCAATTTCCTCTCGAACTGATGTTAAAAGATCAAGCCTAAGCGCAGAGCATAGGATTACTAGTCTATCAATACTATACAAGAGCTTTCGCTGTCTCACCAATTTCGACCCTATTTTTTACCGGAAATCTTTCAAAGCCTCTTGACAGGCCTCATAGCTCAGTCGGTAGTAACTCTGCCTTCTGCGCTGGAGGTCGCGGGTTCGATTCCCGCACTGGACAAACATTTGTGACTAACACAGATGTTTGTTCTGTGTCTGGGTGTTAAATATATATCTATTATGTATATCAGTCTCTGGTACCCATAGTACAGGCTATGCCTAGTTTGGGATCAGTTGACCGTGTGTGATATGTCCGGAAAAAAAAAAAAAAAAAAAGCTTCTTTCTAAGGAATTCGCCAACAGTCTCTCTCAGTAATTTCAATGTTTCGACCGTTATTTAACGAAACATTACACATGCACCCGCATTATTGTGCATTACACACGATGTTAACTGCAATTCCCTGCACACCACAGTATACACTACAGTATGCCGACAAAGGACAGGTGCGTTCAACACAAAATAAATTAATCTGACCATTTTTTAACCGAACGCAGCGAATACTGTGTGTAACTGTACTAGTTGAGTTTCATCACCCACGTTTTTGTTATATTAGAAATAAACACACTCGAAGAAACAAATTAGTAATCAGCTCATCACGATTTTGATTCCAAGCAGATCCTTGAAGGTGTCTAAGGGGGTAATCAAAAGCAAGTCCAAACATTTGGTATATGCTCTCATTTTGCTTTAGTGAAAACATAGCGGTCGTAGCGTAGCGCGACCTTTAGCGCGGTCACCACATAGATGACTGGCATGGGTGTAAAAACTCTGTCACCAAAGTTGGCCACTCATACGGACTTACGTATTTTCGGGAAAAGTTCACCAATTAAACATTATCTCATAACGAGCGGCTGATCAGCGAAATCATTGGAAATGAGTAAAGCCACTTACTAACCGGGTCTACAAATCTGAATCGGTGGTTGAGTCAACCGTACGTTTACGTGTTTTTAAACTTTGCTCTTGTAATTTAAACAATTTAAAACAAGCATGTTCCAAACAAAAAACCCAATTAAGATAACACGAAAGTTATTATAAACATTTGCAAAAGTAACACAATGAACTAATATTTTGAGCTCAGAAATAGCATAAAGACTTAAATTACAAATTATCACGATCAGAAAGGCTGTGTTGCATGATTTCTTTACATCGGGCGATAAAACTAAAGTGGTCACGTTATAATTAGCACTTTTCTTTAAAGCCTTGGCTAGACTGCGCGCTAGGTAGTGAGAAATACATACTAGGTTGCGCCCGCGACTTCGCACGTGGCATCTAGATAAAATATATACATATATATAATAGCCAGTTGCTATTATAGGTAAAGAACTAATTCTCTTCCAAGTTTCATCAAAATCGGTTCAGCCGTTACAGCGTGATTGAACCACAAACATCCAAACATCCTCGCAAACTTTTGCATTTATAATATTAGTAGGATAAATAATAAATATTCCTAACATAGCCTGCGCCAGATTTAATGAAATGGCAATGCTTCGACATCCTGAAAGCCTATACGCAACTCTCTGAAATCACAGACAATAAAGATGGTAAGTATACAAATTTAAATAGGTAGACATGTTTTTTGTTACACATAATGCCAACCCCACATAATGTGGGACAAGGGCAGGAAGAAGAGGATGTTTTTTGTTACTACTAAGTTACTAAGTAACGGACTGACAGACGACCTTGACGGTAAAATACTCACTCTGCGAAGCCAAGCCTTTAGATCTTGTACCTTTCGCAATAATAAAGTATACGCACGCCTTATTCTCTATTAATTGTAGTTTATGAGGAAGCCAGAATCGGCTGTGCCGCCATAATTCTTTTACGAGTTATTGCGTGGAGTTTGATTAGAATTGCCAATAACCGTTAAACTATTATAATATTAATGAGTATGGCTTTTATATGTAGCCATCATGCATTTGCATATCAGTTCGTGTTTTTCATATCTACATTCAAATAAGCATTGTACTAGCCCCCTATTCTTCTTCTTATCGTGTCACTGGTTTTTTCTTGGTCATCCTGTCTTTGGTCAGTGACCAGGTTGAGGTATGGTGGCCCTGAAAAAACCCCCTATAATGTCGATTTAAACTAAGTACTCTTTAGCTTTCTGAAATTAAACGGGTGTTTATCGTTTTAATAAACTATGTATCACGAATGTTTGAAGAATACGATATATTCTTTGATGAACGAATCGACAGCTTGGTTGCAACAAGTTGGGGACCTTGGTAGCATGGTGGCGGGCGACTGAGGCGCAAGAGGTGCGTGTTTGATCCCCACGGCACGACAAATAATTGCATGATCTGCTGAATGTTGTTGTACCATGGTACTCGTAGTTTCTGATACATACGACACATGAGATTCTTTTTTAGAATTTCCCCTAACTTTCCACCGCCAAATTCCCCTCTCTCAGATAAGGTAAGAATAAGACTTTTTTTATACTATCATAATCAGATTACTGGTGAACCAAGGTTACCGACATAGCTTTCAGAATTAGCAGGTTGAAGTGGCAGTGGGCCGGCCATATAGCTCGCAGAACCGACAACCGTTGGGGAACAAAGGTTCTCGAGTGGCGACCACGAACCGGACGACGCAGTGTTGGAAGGCCCCCCACCCGATGGACCGACGACATTGTTAAGGTTGCGGGAAGTCGGTGGATGGAAAAGGCTCAAGACCGTTCGTCATGGAACTCTTTGGGGGAGGCCTATGTTCAGCAGTGGACTTCATCAGGCTGATGATGATGATGATTATGATGAATCAGATTACTCAACTAGTTTAAAAAGCCCTTCCAAAACTCGTCACACTCATTCCCTTAATGTCTCAAGGTCTCTAATTGAATCCCAACAGTTTATCACTACAAGACTCAGGTATTTCAGGCACGCCAGGCATCCGTATGAATAAACCACAGCCGCGTAATCTTACAGGCACGTGGACGATGGCAGATCTGTCATCACTTGTGTCTGTCACGTCAGTGAAAATGACATGCACGAGTTGCGCTCTGGAACAAGCCTGATTTGGCCTACGAAACCTCGTAGGCCAAATTCTGACATTGTGCTCAGACGTTAATTGTGGCTCTAGAATAGCTTTTGACAGCTTGAAAAACTATACCAGTTCGTGTTATGGTATAAGCTTATTCGTGGCTATTTTTTTAAGATCTGTCTATGCGTGTACCGCGATCCAGTTTAAAAATATTGAAACGCTAGTGTGAAGTCAGGTGTAATATTAATGACTGAATACCAGGGTATGTTTTATGCGACAATGACTGCCAGTCACGTGCCTTTAAACCATCGAGCATGTACCGAATACCACCGCAGGCATCCGAATAAACAAACCACTGATATTCACGAATATCGTCCCTAAATAAAGTGCTGATAACCTAACAAATGACTTATGTTTCTGGAATTTTAAGTGCGATTCTACCACAAGCTAATTTGAACCCTATCTTTGGGTGATAATGATTGGTTTCCCTTACGCGCTGAGGGTGCTGGAGGAAGGTGATATGAACATAAAAGGATTTAAAAGTGAGAGTTATCACAGGAACCCATTTGTGGCGCACGCGCGGCCCCACAGACTAAAAATAAATAAAATAAACAACAAAGGTACATCCTTGATGGAAGAACTCCTGTCCTGGTCACCACTTAAGGATAAGGGGATGGATTAAGACAAATTTACTGTTAACGGAATCTCGGTAATGCTAGTTTTAGTGGCGTTTTTCAAGAATCTTGGGTTTTTGGAGTGAGTCATAGATTTTTTTTCGGAGGTTCGTAGACGTTTAATCTAGAGTAAATAATTCCGACACTTTTATTGCTTCTCTAATGTTTTTAGATTTCCGAAAAAAATAAAATCGAAAAATACATTGAAAAGTTTATTTAATGTATGTTTATTTAAATAATACCTTTTTGCCACTTACAAACCTTAAGGTAATAGTGGTAAGTGATATGTATTATTGCACCCATATGCCTTGATGGATTTAGAATAAAAATGTACAATAACACGTTGAAGAGCAACATCGTAAGGAACCTGTTAGTTATGTGGCATTGGATTTGCAACGAAATACTCACTAATGATGATAGATGTAGTAGGTGTAGTGTTAATGAAGTACCTACGTGAGTTTTTAGTCTTTTGTCAAAGATTTATATTTTACCACAGCAAAAGGTTTTTCGCTTTACAAAAAAAAAAATATATATTCCGGACATATCACACACGGTCAACTGATCCCAAACTAGGCATAGCCTGTACTATGGGTACCAGAGACTGATATACATAATAGATATATATTTAACACCCAGACACAGAACAAACATCTGTGTTAGTCACAAATGTTTGTCCAGTGCGGGAATCGAACCCGCGACCTCTAGCGCAGAAGGCAGAGTTACTACCAACTGAGCTATGAGGCCAGTCAATAAGATTTGAGACTTGCGCTGTGGCGCACACAATTTTAGCAGAGTGGACGGGTTGCTACCGTGGGGGAGGCATTTCAGGTCTCTTCTTAATTCCTTCTCTAATGACGTTCCGGTAATTTGACGGACAAGATCCACCATCAGAAGATAACCACGGAATAAACAAAGCGCTCGGGTAATTTGCTAGCTAATGACGTGCCTTATCTGGCTAATTAAAATGCTATTTGGCACAGTGTACGGTCTGGTATTGTCACTTTGTTTTGATGTCTATCACATGAGGGCGGGCTGAGAGTACTAAATAATCTGAAGGGGCTGCGTGCGCTGCAACTAAGGGAAAAAAGCTAGGGGATAGGCAGCAGCGTTCCCTATTTTAACAACGATAGCTCTATCTGCGCTCGCCAACCCGCGTGCCCAGCATGGTGAGTACAAAAACAAAGGAGTAAGTACCCGCCAAAATAAAAATAAATGACGGTAAGCATACAATTTAAGAACCACCTACCTCCCGTGCTAGTTAGAAACTGTGTTACGGCAAGGTAGTGATTCTCGTTCTATATAAATACGGGTCAAATTAGAGTGCAGTGTCGCAGGCTCGGTGCAGAGCGTAAACAAAACGAATGCAGTTTACAATAGGAGTTTAGGCATATTACTCCTAGATGATAGGAAGTTGCTTTGAAAATTTGTAATTTGATGATGATGTTCAGCAGTGAGCGTCCTAGAAAGAGCCTGCTAATATTAAATCTCTATACCAACAAAGTACCCATCCATCAAGTACGTACAATGATAATTGCAATGAGTTGACACATGAATCATATGATGCCTACAATCAAACATACATCAGCATTCAAAGGATGGACACAATTTAAAAGCAATTGTCAGCTCACACATGACGCATTGAAACCTATAATAAAATTCAATTTGACGTGACAGGTAAACGCATGACACTTTATTCACCCCTTTGGGAGACAAAGGGTGGTTATAGCAACTGAACATCGGTTATGTCAGGGTATAGAAACAAAAGAGATACATAAGAACAGGCGCCTGTAGGTAATAATGACCTCTTTTTAACCGACTGAAAAATGGAGGATGTATGTTTTTTTAATGTACTACGTAGTAATAACTCCGTTATGGTTATAGTCTATCAACAAAATGAAGAAAATTTAGCGAAAAAAACACAGATTTTTTTCTCGATCTTTTTCTAATCAGTCAATTTTTTTATTTTATGCGTCGGCAAACAGGCTTACGGTCCTCCTGATGGTAAGTGGCTACCGTCACCTATTGACATCAGCAACACCTGGAGCATTGCTAATGCGTTGCCTGCCGAACCCCTGCCTAAAGAGCTCTGGCAACCTTACTCAACGCAGGAACACAACAATATTTGAAAAAAAAAATGTTATTTAGCTGCGATCTTCTATAAGGCAGCGGTACCTCTCCAGGCAGGCTGCTCCAATTTAGAGCGGAAAATCTCGCTGTGCCCTACCTCCTCCTAATTATTGTTGTTTATGACTAATTATTAAACGTACGAAACGTTCAACATCAAGATCGCTACCATGTCATAAAATGACATCTACCACAGAAGAAAGCATAATAGTATAGTGCACATGGAGATTAGCCCATCATTAGGTATACGTAGGTGGTCGTGTTACCCCAAATTGCCTGCAACCCGCTACTGACGAATATTAAAACCACATTAGACTGTTTTGTTCACACAGGGTAACAGGGCGATTAACGACTCACTCACTGGGCTGGCTGACGGCTGGCTACACTCGTATGTTTAGTAGAATGAATTTCAAATGTCAAATACTTAATATTAAATTAATCTGTAATACATTTTAAATACGCATTTCATTGATGAACTCTCCTTAACTCTTCTTGATTGAAAGGACATGGCAAAGGTCAAATCCGTTCAAACTCAATGCTTCAGCTGTTCTAAGAAGCATCTTGATGTCGAACTTCTTGTGCGCCTAATAATTAGTTACAAAGATGATAATAAAACGAAAAGAGAAAAAAAATTAGGGAAAAATTCTGAAGAAAGTTAAAGCTTTAATATATTTTTCGCTAAAATTCTTCCTTTTAGTTGATAGAATAATAACCGTTCGTTATTGTTTATTGTAGAGTTACGGAACAATTTGTATAAATAATATGTTTTTTCCATGGGTTTTCCCCTTTATGACCACCAGAAATATACTTTTTCTGGGTTACGGTAGTGGGCTTACGGCCCACCTGATGGTAAGCGGTTACCGTCGCCTATTGACATCTGCAACACCTGGAGCATTGCTAATGCGGTACCTGTCCTGGAGAAATCTTTTTGTATTTACTTAACTTTACCAATCGCTCTACCAACGTAGATAACGTACCACCATCTCTATACCATTACTGCACACTTTCATTACGGCCCAAATGTTTGATCACACAAACCATGAACAATAAATGAGGCAATCCAATTTACCTACTAACTTATCTAACCAATCAAACCACAAATATTTAGACATCAACAAAACATCCACCTTGTTCGTATGCCGAAGAAATAAGGTTCCAAATAGAGTTTTGTTCTATTACCCTACATTATTTTATTGTATTGGATTAATGTTCTAATGTTGGTATGAAATTGCTCAATAAAGCTCACACAATGGTCGTTAACGAAAATGTTATTGTCTGAAAGTTGGTACAACTGGAATTATATAGATTTGATAGATGTCTTCATAATGTAACAATAGTGAGTAATGGGTAACTTCGGAATGGAATCTAATATTTGTTTATTGGTATATTAACTTGCAAGTAGACGTAATTTGCTTGTAATTTGAACGCAAACTTTTATCAAATCTACTTTGACTATTGTATCCAAAGCATAAAGTACAGGATGCTTCATGTCTGTACAGATATTTCAACAGGCTGTCTCAATAGATCGAGCTTTGTGGACATCGATAGACATCGAAGCCGTGTTCAAACGGGTTGCGATTTGTAATTCAAAATGTAAATCAAAGATTAAAAATACCAGGGTTATCCTCATTTTGCAAAGCTATTTTTAACTAGGTTTATGACGATTGTTTTGCTTAGTATAGCACTTAGAATAAATAGCCTACCGCATCCTGTATACTAAATGTTATTTTTTATAAACAGAAAACTGTTGAAAACCGTTCCGTATTCTTAATCTGGATTCGATCATGACTTGCTACGGTCACATCAGTCAATGTCAGGAGTAACGACTTGTTTAAGGCCCCCTATAGTAAATTAGGTTACTTTCCTGATGAAAAATGACTCGGTAAGCCCAACTGCGTGAAATGTTCGTTGAAAGGGTTAATTAAGCCCCGTTTTTAAGTAAAGAATAACAAATTCCAATTCAAGAAAATCAAATATTCCGGACATATTCACACGGTCAACTGATCCCAAACTAGGCATAGCCTGTACTATGGGTACCAGAGACTGATATACATAATAGATATATATTTAACACCCAGACACAGAACAAACATCTGTGTTAGTCACAAATGTTTGTCCAGTGCGGGAATCGAACCCAATCGAACAGAATGAATATTCTTTCTTTTTGTTGATAGAATAACCCCTTTCGGGATGTTATAATTGTTATGGATCACCTTGTACTTCAGTAAAACAGTTTATATAAAGATAAGTTCATAATAAAACTTTAAGGTAGGAACTAGCTAGACTAAACTGAGTGAAGTAGACCACATCCGGCGGCGCACGCGCACAAAAACCGGCAGACCAGACGCTACCAACCTCAAACGAGAGTCATTTCCACCGCTATAGTAATGTTTATTGAACTGTTTGTATTATTGGCTCGGCCAGTGGTCAAGAACATTCTCATCTACTCTTATATTGTAGAGGTAAAAATTGTATGTTTGTGCGTAGAGGGATAATGTCTGGAACTCCTGAACCGATTATAAAAATTCATTCGCTAACAGAAAGCTACACTATCCCTGTGTAACATAGGCTTTGCTTTATTTTGATAAAAATTGCTTATCATTCCAAAAATTCAATATTTGTAAATCATGTCGGATGAAAAATCGTTGCTTAGCTTCCTAAGTAGTTATTTTGTAATATGTGACTTGCGCGCTAATTGAGTCCGTGGTTTACCACAGACTAATTACTAGTATTTAACAAAGTTTTAAAGCTAACTTTTAGGAGAAAAACTATTTTGAAATAAGGATGTAGGGCTCGCGCCCTGATGCTTCCGTACGCACGTAGCACGGGGTCGCAAAATCATTATTTCAAGTGTAGGTACGAAGTAAAGTACTAGCAAAATAAATCATTTCATTTCATTTCAAGTGATAAGAGTCAAGGTAGAACTTACTACTAGGACTTGAACACACTGACAAAGTAGCGGGCGGAATCATCAGCACTGGCCCTAGCTTTGAAACATACAAAGATTTTTTTTTTTTATTAACAGTGTCACTGTTTGAATGGAATCAGATGCAGAATGCAGCCCCGTGAAAATAGTCCTGCCAGAATCCATTCATCATCGGCTGAAATAAAAACGGCAAATGTTGCGAATCCCTGCCGAGCAATCGGCTCGTGTCACTACACCGCTCCATTTCCCCCGCTCAATGGCCGCTCAAATTGCGTCAATCACGAAGTTTTTCTTCACAATTCAGTTTTTCTACGCCAATGGATTTGCTCCTAATGGCTGAGTTACCGCGGGTTCAATACACGCAGGTATTGACCTCATCTAAGTAAGTAGACTATTGGCCTCATACTCGTACACAAGCTCAAAGTCGCGCAACGGGCTATGGAGAGAGCTAATCGACGCAGTGTTGGAGAGCCCCTATATCTTTTAGGTAATAAAGCCCTAAAAACCTTTATTTACACAATAAAGTTATTATCCTAATCGCTTTTTAAGGCTTCTCGAGAGAAATTTAGAGGAGAAACAGAAAAAAAATTAATTGAACTTGAAGCCGATTGCGATCAAAATAATATCAGTATGATATCAATGTACGGTGAGTGAAAAATTACACACGGCTAGAATCCTCATCTCCCTGCCCTTATCCCACTTCATGTGGGGTCGGCACAACATGTTTTTCTCTTCCACTCCCCTCTATCAGCCGTCATATCAGTATTCACTCCTTTCTTACTCATGTCATCTTTCACACAGTCTATCCATCTTTTCTTTGGTCTACCTCTTCCCTTATATCCTTCCACATTCATATTTAACGCTCTTCTAATCACATGACATTCTTCCCTCCGCATGACATGCCCATACCACGCTAACATTTTGCTCTTCAACTTCTCAGACAAACGGCTAAAATACGGAGGCTAAACACTATTCAATAACAACCTGATAAAAAACTTAATGGTATCTTTCGTCACGCAGACCCTTTTTCATTATTTTCAAAATCTAATTTTCAGCAACCCGGCCATCTTTAGGCGAGAAAGGATTTGATCACGGCAATTTTGTAGACAAAGATGTTCACAGCGACGAGAACCGATTCGTCGGGTTAATTTTTACTTAACAGATTTTGATGAGTTTTTTTACTCGTAGGTGTGAGCTTGGGAGCGGAGTGGAGTATTCTGATTTCATAGTTAAACAATCAACAATACATTGCAGATATTATTAGGTCGAACTAGTATGCTGAAGGGGGAAATCCATTGCACTTTTAAACCGATGAGCCGGAGGAGTATTTATACAGAGTCCGTCCCGAGAAATACTACCATCTGGCCTATAAATTCAGCAGCCAATCAGCAGTGCAATGAAGTATGGTGGCAGATCGCACGAACTTTCTTATACAACTCAAAAATTCATCAAAACTGTCGCTTGCATGATTGAGTTAATTCACATTCAATTTCACAAGGATTACTTTGAAACGTCCGACAAATAAGGTGAAGTAAGGTATCTTCCTAGTATTTTTTTTTTATGTTTTGGTGGGCAAACAGGCTTACGGCCCTCTTGATGGCCTATTGACATCAGCAACACCTAGAGCATTGCTAATGCGTTGCCTGCCGAACCCCTCCCCCCCCTAAAGAGCTCTGGCAACCTTACTCACCGCAGGAACACAACACTTTTTGAGACAAATAATGTTATTTGGCTGCGATCTTCTGTAAAGTAGAGGTACCTCTTTAGAGCGAGAATATCTCGCTGAGCCCTACCTCCTAAAAATCCCTCCTACGTATCTCCCTGACTACAAACCTGTGCTAGTAAAAAAGCCTCAGTAGATGTTATTAAGCGAAGAAGCGGAGAAGTGATCCGAGTGAATCGATTTGGTGACGCTGCGTGAAGTTTGTTTAGTGGAACGGTAGCGGTGGCAGGCTGCAGGGCATGAGGGGTAAAGGGAGAGAGGGGAGCTGCTGCTAACACTTACCTTCACGCCTGCTGTGTGTTACGCTATTTAAGCCCTGCACAGACGTGTTCTTGGAGATCCGGATGACGTAATCATCCCCATAAGATATATAAAAACGCTCAACAAATCACAGCTTCCCCGCCGGTGGGGTTCGGTCCATGCGTTTCCGCCCATTGAAGGTGATGCCCTCCTCAAAAAATATCCCTCTGGCAACAGCCCAAGCTGAGTAGTGCTCTTGTGCTCTTGTGCCCCACACAAAGTTTTTCTCAGCCGCAGCGCCCTCTGCGCTCGTTATAGTAATAAATAAATAGTCCGGTTTTACTGCATAAATCGTAAGACACCAACAGTTTAAAAATCTGTTCGAAAAAAAATTTACGCTATGAAAATTGAAACAGGGCCAGAATTGATGTATAAAACGCTTATTCACAGTTTGTAGGATATTTTTTTAGGAAGTACTATCACCAAAAATTTCGCCTTACCACCCTAAGGGTGTTTTTTGCGTGAAGTGATCTGTGCCTAGCTTGCGTAAATGCGTAGTCATAAAAAGTACCGTTTTTGTATAACAATATGTTCGTATTGTTTTGGTTGCAACTGAACAACAGACTGGGTAATCAAAGTCATAAAATGAATGGTTCACCCTCAAAGGATTTAATATTATTTTATATTTACGTTATCTTATATATTTATTGTAGTTTATTTAGGTACATGGATAACAGTTTAGTTTTTGATGATAGTTTTTTTTCGTGCTCTTCTGCTTGCTCCTCTGACATAGACTATGCCAGTGCGTTCGACGATGACTCAACTCTCCTAAATGATCAACTTGTGGTAAAATTCAGTGGTTATTTCAAAAATCTTAATATAATTCACATTAATGCACAAAGCATACCTGCTCACTATGCGGATATACTTTCATCTTTTGACTGTAATTTTGTTGATGCCATTTTGATATCCGAGTCTTTTCTAAAGCCTGGTTTACCCTCTACTCAATATCCTCTACCTGGCTTCAGGCTTATCAGGAATGATAGAATTGGCAAGGGTGGTGGCGGAGTAGCAATCTACCTTCGCGCTGATATACCCTGCAAAGTTGTTGATCAATCTCCAGGCGAGTACTGTAACTTTGCTGAACACCTATTTATTGAAATTACTGTCAACCACTCCAAGATTCTTCTTGGTGTTTACTACCCTCCTTCTTCCAATATTGACTACTTCTCCTCTCTAGAGTCTAAATTAGAATCATTTACTCCTCTTTACGATAACACTATACTTCTTGGTGATTTTAACACGTGTATTTTAAAGGATGATGGGCGTGCCCGTAAACTTCTCTCTCTTGTTTCTTCTTTAAACATGCACATACTTCCCCTTTCTGCTACTCACCACGCTCCTCACTCTACTCCCTCTCTTCTTGACTTAATTCTTGTTTCTGATTCCGATCGCGTGGCTACCCATGGCCAGCTTACTGCTCCTTTTTCTTATCACGATCTCCTGTTTTTATCTTATAAGATTCGTTGTCCGCGGCGTAAACCTAAATCTCTTCTCCTTCGTAGCTTCAAAGACATAGATATGGAATGTTTGAGGGATGATGTGAACGATATTGACTGGTCTCCCGTCACAGATGCTGATAGTGTTGATGATAAGGTCACCGCTTTTAATAATGTTCTCTCCATTCTTTATGACAAGCATGCTCCTCTTAAACTGGTAAAGGTTAAGCATGCCCCGGCTCCATGGCTATCTCCACCTCTAAAAAAGGCAATGTCTAAGCGTGATACAGCTAAAAGGCTGTACAAAAAGGCTCCGACTGAGGAGAATTTCGCTCTCTATAAGACTTTACGGAATCGTTGTACCAAGTTGTGCAGAGACGCTAAAAGACGACACATTCACGAATCCATTAAAAATTGTAATTCTTCACAAATGTGGAAATTTCTTAAGGCATTAGGGCTGGGTAAGCTCTCTAGTGACTCCAATAATATTTCTTTCGACTTAAATTCTATCAATTCTCACTTCTCCAAATCACCACTTTGTTTAGATAAAAACGTTAAAATCGCCACTCTTGATGCTCTTTCCCGCTTACCCTTGCCTGACTGCTCATCTTTTGCCTTCAAAGAGGTTGCTGAGAGTGAGGTTACACTGTTCCTGAAATCAATTACCACCAAAGCTGTTGGCGTCGACGGGATCTACGTTCAGATGCTAAATCTTCTTTCTTCTGAGCTTGTTCCTGCCATCACTCACATCCTTAATCACTCCCTCACGACATGTGTTTTCCCGGGTGCTTGGAAGAAAGCTTTCGTGCTACCTCTTCCAAAAACTTCTAACCCTACCTGTGTCTCGCATTTCCGTCCTATATCCATTTTACCTATTTTATCTAAAATCTTGGAAAATGCTGTCCACAAGCAGCTCTCCCTGTTCCTCTCTCAACATAGCCTGCTAAGTCCTGTACAATCTGGTTTTAAACCTGGCCACAGCACTGTTAGTGCTCTAGCAAAAGTCTCTGATGACATTCGTTGGGCCATGGATAATAAGTGCCTTACCATTTTGGTGCTTTTGGACTTTAGCAGTGCTTTCAACTCTGTGGACTACGACATTCTGCTATCCATTCTTTCCTCCCTTAATGTTTCTCATCCAGCAATCTCTTGGTTCAGCTCATACCTTTCTGGTCGCTCGCAGTGTGTGCGCCTGGATGAGTCCTACTCTGACTGGTGTGACATTACTGCTGGTGTACCGCAAGGTGGCGTTCTTTCCCCACTTCTCTTCTCAGTGTTTATCAACTCTATCACCCAGGTTATCTCTTCGCATTGCCATTTGTATGCTGACGATTTGCAATTGTACCATAGTTTCAAAGTCAGTGAAATAACAGAGGGGGTCACCAGAATAAATGAGGACCTTGACAGTATCAACTCTTGGGCGAAATCTTTTGGACTCCTGGTGAATCCCTCTAAGTCACAGGTTCTAATCATGGGTAGCCCGTACATGCTTAACAAAGTTAGTCAATCTGTCATACCGCCTGTAATTTATGATGGCGTGACGATACCTTACTCTAGTAAAGCAAAGAATCTGGGTGTAATCTTTGACAGTAGTATGTCTTGGATACCACATATAAATGAAGTCAGTAAACGTGTTCACTTTTCATTTCAATCACTCAAACGTCTCCAGAAGTTCCTGCCTCATGATACCAAAATCACACTGGCTCAAGCCCTAATGTTGCCTCTTTTGGATTACGCTGATGTCTGTTTTCTTGATGCCACGGAGCAACTTCTCAACAAACTTGAACGCCTTCAGAACTTGTGCATCCGTTTTATTTTCGGTCTGCGCAAGTTCGATCACATCTCTGAGTTCAGGGCTCAGCTTCAATGGCTCCCTATTCGTCGTCGTCGCGACCTCCATATACTCACTTTACTCTTTAAAATTTTGCATAGTACTATTTCTCCTCCCTACCTTCGTGAGCGTTTCGAATTTCTTGTCCCACGTGGTGAGTCGTGCAGATCCACTATATCCCTCCTTTTAAAAACCCCCTCTCATTCGACCAGTCGTTACGGCGGCTCCTTTACGGTCCTGGCAGTGAAGCTATGGAATGCTCTCCCGCATGTCATTCGTGATAGTCCATCTGTCAATGTCTTCAAGAGGAAAGTTAAAGAGCACTACTTGTCCTTGTAAATTCTGTATTGTATTTATATATATATATATATATATATATATATAATAAATTAGCTAATTAAATATATATTTTTGAACAGGTAGGTATTTATTGTATAGTAATATTAATAGGTATATGTATGTTTATAAATATAATATTATATCAAACATTGTAGGTACACGAACCTCCCTCTATAATCACGTCTCTCTAGCCTCAAAGGTTTGCTGGAAGAAAACTCTTTTTAGGGTTAAGCTCGCCTTTGTACATACCTTTCTTTTTAATTTTTGTATCTGTATTTTTCTTGTGTACAATAAAGAATAAAGAATAAAGTAAAGGATCACAATCAATAAAGAGATGGGCTGGACAGGCTTACTTAGCCGTGTACAAGCGAAACAGTTTTAAAATTGGTAAGGCGGAAATTTTGGTGATAGTACCTACTGCCACCTGGCTTATAAATTCTGAGTTTTGTACCGCGAAACTTCAAATTCAGTCAGTTATTGTCACCTATTCAGTAAAGGTTAATCCAAAAATCCGTGATATTGAAAGATGTAACAATGTAGTATGGTAACAACGCTAAATTCAAGTTTACTCAACTATAAAGCCTTATTTACATTGCAGTCAAACAATTCCGTCTTTCGTTTGATTAACATCTATGTTATTTGGTAAATGAAATTATCATTTCTGTAAGTGTCGGGGGGTCGGATAATAAATTAAGGTGCTGAGGTAATTTCGAACCGCGTTAACTTTGAAAATAATTTACGGAGCGATCCTTATCAGCGGTAATCGCTTCGTACTAATTCCGTGGTACGATCGCCTGTTTATCGTCTATTTACACGTAAACATTTATTTTACCAACAATAATAAAAATAATTTCCCAGTTGCTGGAAAATAAGCAAGAAGAAGCTAAATATAACCAAAAAATCATTGTGGTGACAAGCCCATATTATATTCCCCTAATAACTTCAGTAAACTTGGAAATAAACTATCTCTATCTATCGTATGACGAATCATACGCCCACAATTTTATTGTCACGCAATGCACAATTTGCCAAATCTCCATAATAAAACATCATACGTGTCAGAGCTCTTTAGGGGGGAAGGGGGTTCGGGGTCGGCAACGCGTGCGTGATGCCTCTGGTATTTGCAAGCGCTCATAGGCTACGGTAACCGCTTACCATCGGGTGGGCCGTAAGCTTGTTTGCCACCTCTGTTGTATAAAAAAAAATGTTACTGTTATATTATTGAGTATTCATTCTTTAATAATAATTCACGTATGGAATGGCTTGGGTAATTAGCAAATTACATTATTGAACTGGGCTACCTTACAATTAGGAATAGCCTTTACAGATTCAAAAATCCTTGCGTTCTGCTGCGTAATTCATCATCTCCCTGCCCTTATCCCACTTCATGTGGCACTCTCTTCTTCGGCATAACATGTTTTTCTCTTCCACTCCCCTCTATCAGCCGTCATATCAGTATTCACTCCTTTCTTACTCATGTCATCTTTCACAAAATCTATACATCTTTTCTTTGCATACTGCATGGTTCCAAGGGAAGACCAGCGTTGTGCTGCCAACACGGCATAACAAATGCTGAGTTGGACTCCAATTTGTGACGAAGCGTGGACTGGGTGCTAGGACACACATTCTTACAACTTGTAACTTTTTTCTTATTTTTTATTTGCCTGTGTTTTTTCTTTATTTGTTTCTTTTTAATTGTTTTTGTTTTGTCAACATTTTTGTTGTTATTTTTTTTTTTCTGTGTGCCTCATTGTTGTATTGTCGACTCAAATAAATGTATTTTCTTTCTTTCTTTGGTCTACCTCTTCCTTCCTGCTGCGTAATACAGTAAAAATATAACTTAAGATCTACACCTTTTGTAATTACTCAGTGAATCTGAAAATAATTATGGACCCCTATAATTATTATTTAGATGCTTACGTTGATAAATCAATCACATCCTGTGCTTTTCTTATTATAGCATGGGAATTGCTAATGTTGTTTGTAATTTCGACACGAGGAGTCGTTACGTCACCTGATCCCTGATCCCTGACCGACACATGCCTGTTTGTTTTTTTATAAAATTTTCGTACTTCCCTTATTGTGGGTTGACACTTTCCAAACAAATAACCTCTTTTTAATAATTCGCTCTTTCCAAGCATCTCAAAGAGTGGGAATTAAGGTTGAAAATGGCTGGTCCCTGCAACATGACGGCCGCATTTTGAAAATTATCTCTTGTAGGTAATATCATAATTTTGTACAAATACCCAAATCTCCTTCAGATTGAGATCGAGATTTCAAGACTAATGTTTAAATAATTTGCATAAATCTCTGCGACATTATAACGCGATTTAATATCAGTAATAGAATACGTATTTCCGGACAAAATGAAAATGTTCCCGAAATGATGACAACGTAGACTTCCGGACCACACCGTGAGATGTCGCTGCTCTATAATTATTGCTGACCGAAATGTACCCGCCGACACGTGGCGTCAAATAACAAACCACAAATCACCACAAATGATACAATGTAATAGACAGTTGATTTAAGGGTTTGAATCGCCGAAAAACTCCGCAATGGTGCACAAAACTCTTTTATACCTGTAATTCACGCCACAGACATAAAAAGTCGGCAAAGCTACTGATGGCGCCTTATCATTAACGACTTCCGAAAAGGGGCGAGTGTTTTTTTGCGATGTCTATCGCTCGGCCAGCCTGTGTCACTTACACCAGCTTTCAATTTAAAATGGACCTTATTCCACTGCTTCTGGATAAAATTTGGCTCGAATCAAAGCAATCCGTAGCGTGGTCGAAAGTTAACAAACACGTGGTTAGAACTTAGGTACATAGAATTTATTTTATAAAATGGTACGAAATGATTCGTACGAAACTTGATTAATTTAAATAACGTTATTACATAAGAAATTCTTGGAGTGGTCGTTACATCAAAATGAATGAGCAATTTAAATGGGCAATGTAGTGAAACTATTATACGATGGTAGTTTTACATCTTCTGTGGTCCCGACTCCCAAAGGACAACAAACTGACAAATTGGTTGCAAACAATGACAAACGGACAAAAACTTTTGTAATGAACTTCCCCGCAACAAAGATTAAGCTTCTACTTACGTAAAGAGAGAACCCTTTTGTCATCATGACAATGACTTAATGATTATTGTATCCCCTTTAGTGCTACCTTTTACAGCGTTACGTATAGTGAAGAATAAAAGGAAGTTTGAGAGATAATAAGAGTTACTTATTGCATGAATTCGACAACCTTTGTCAGTAGCATTTTGGAAATCCCAAAGGTCTTAAAACTAAAGATACCTATCACATGCGGTCAAAACTTATAATAAGTAATAACGTTTAAAAAACTTAAAAAAACCTGACTTCAATGATGATTCATTGGGATAAAACTCCTTGGGGATATCTTACATAGCACCTAAAGGAAGATAGCGTTTCTGCGTATGCGCAAACTCACGTAATTTTCACTCAGGACTCAATATCTCGGGAATAAAATAAATATGGCACCTCGAAGTTATCCCCTACGCAATATTGAAAAACATATTAATCGGATCAGCCATTACGGTGTAGGAACAAACATAAAAAAATTGTCACCGTAGCGCAGAAACGTCAACGTATTGATTTAAACTAGATACCACTGCTATAAATATAGCCTGGCTTCAAGCAAGTCAATCATTTCCAAATACTAATGGAATGGATTTGGATGATAACAAAGTAGCGTGCAAAAAGTTGCATTAGGACCGGGCATTACTCAAATAACCATTAAAGTAGGTAGGTACTTATCACCCAGGGTTTAGCCGAATGTCAGCTGTCAAGCAAATCTCCAAAAATAAATTATTTCTGCTTGGAATGGGTGCGCTCGTGACTTGCTCAACATTGAACCCCCAATTTTTTATCTCGCTTCGTCCACTGTAACTTATTGACACATTTGAAGAACATTACACTCATACAACGTGGAACTTCAAAATATTCTATAACCACAGAGTGGGATTATTCCGGATCGCTTTAACTTAGATGTTTTCAGGAACGCGTGTGGAAGCTACCGATATCCAAGCGTGATCCATCACGCTGCATCTTCACTTTCTATCATCATTGATGGCAGACAAATACTTTGCTATCATAATGTAGGTATAGTTACAAATATAAAAATCTCAATGTTTTCTAAATGACTCATGAAATTTAAGCCTGATCCTGATATTCTTAGTGTTAGTCGTTTGTTATTTTCACTCCACTTACACTACACTGTCAAATCTGATTTTTTTATTCATTTTGCCTTCAAATTTCCACATACTAACCTAACTTCTATTAATGAAACGAAGATGGCGGAATTATCGGCACTCTTTTTGACCACGAAGTAACAGCCGATAACTGTAATTATAAAAACGCTCAATTTCCTGTCTATCTACCACACCAAACAAGTTTTAATTTATGTGTATTAATTGAATTTCTGCAAAATAAATACTGAACTGGCTACTGATTCTAAAACCTAATTCACACCGGTGCGCGCTGGTAGCAATAGACCAGACATTAATTACTACTCAAAGTATTGAATCGAATCATGTAATTGCTTTTATCTTCAGAAATTCAATCTGTCAAATTAAGACGTTGAAAATATGGTGGTTAAAGAGTGGGTCGGTCGTGATCGTCGGAATCACGATCGGTATTAATTGAATATTGCGAATAATAAGGCGACGATATGCCGCAATTGTATAAAAAGAAGATTGACAGTCTATGTTAATACCTATACTGTCAATCTTTTTTTTATACAATACCTATTTAGAGAACCAGTAGAAAATTATATCGTAGCTACAGTTTCTATTCTAGCTAGAGTTTGTAGCATTTAGAGCATTGTATATTGTATTTAAATATGCAAAAGTTTCTATATAAATACAAATCAATTGCCACAATACATGTAAGATGGAGCATCGCTTGAGAACGGCTCAATCGATTTGGTTATTTCTTCTTTCATTGTGCTCGTAATCGTCAAGGCAAGGTTTGTATGAAAGAAAATTTTGAAAAATCCACGTTTAAAGTCCGATATTCTAAGTGCGTAGAAATATACACGAATACGCGGGAAAAGTCGCGATCGAGAGCTAGTTAATTATAATATTTTCAAATCGCACCAAATTGCCCTTTTCCAATATTGGACAGCAAACGAATAGCGATACGATAGCATCAGAGACTGGTGCTAAGAACTGAGTTCAAAGAAATGAGTTCTAGTACTGGTATGCGCTGGTAGACAACCGGCTTCAACATGCTTTACATGTAAATTTGCCTTTACATTGGCTTTCGACACGATAGACCAGACTCGGGATGATCATATTGCCCCTTATTAATTTATCTAAAGAATCAAGCGAAACTCATTTAGAATAGGAGAGTGGGGAATAAGTTTTATAGCGGGCGGAGTTATCGAATACAGTCGTTGTAGAGGCTATTGGCCGGCGTGCCTCAGGGGCGGAGTCTGGCCCCCATGTTTTATTTGAATTATGGATGAAGCTCGCGGTTCTCAAAACCAGTTGTGGGCCTCGCAGCCTCGCGCCCGCTCGCCTCTCCCCTTCTAATTAATTGATGTTTTCATTTAATAGCTTGTTCTGTAATTAGCCGGCAATAACTGAAATTGAGTGTTTAAAGTTTAATAGACGCAGTGATACAGCAAGCCTCCCCCGCTGCGAGAACGTGAGTAATGCCAATATCATTTTAAAACTTGTTCTTAATCACTTAAAATGGATTTAAATTACTATTCTCACTAAATTATTCTAGATTTTCTCTGTATTTGCATTTTGGCTAACTTTTCTCTTAAAAACGTGTCGATGTTCACCTTAGACTAAATTCATTTAACGACTTTTTTGTGAAAAATATTGGTTCAAATATAAGTACCTTTATTTAAATAGATAGTTCATGATACATTTAAAATATATATTTTACGGCTTGTTATTTTAATATTTATTATTTTTTAATCTGTCACATATAAAATAATATTTTGGATTTGGATCTTGTTGCCGACGGAAATGTTGCGCGCTGGTAGATTTCGTTTCGTTCAGTTTAAGATTATCATAAGAATTTAGTTTTGGAAGCAAAATTACCTCTAATTGGTTAATAAATACAAACAAGAAAAATTACCTAATAAGAATTGAATGGCCACCAACGACGCATTTATCGCATTTTAGATAAGTTAAGTACTTAGATTTGTAGTATTCGTGTATCATTATCATCAGCCCGTAGAAGTCCACTGCTGGACATAGGCCCAGAAAGAGTTCAATGACGAACGGTCTTGAGCCTTTTCCATCCACTGACTTCCCGCAACTTTAGCAATGTCGTCGATGCATCAGGTCGACCTTCCAATACTGCGTCAAACACAACACATTGTAGTATTTTACATGTTAATTTATAGTTTTAAAGTGTATAAAGCTTGTTGTCAAGGCTACCTAAAAAGTTGCACGGTAATATAGATAAGGCTAAATATACATCATACACGAAAACTCTAGGTCTCTATTCAAAGCTCTACAGACAAATAGGTACCAGGACACCAAACTAAAAACAAACTATTACAGCGAAGCATAAAACAGAGAGCCCAAAAAAGGGTTTACATTAGATTGTGGACCGGCGCAGATAACTCTAAAACGACGTCCTACAAAAACTACAAAATTAAAAGGGAACGGCGAACAAGCAACTAAACACGGACCCTAAAAGTTCTTTGATAAACTCGTTGACTTTTTGGAGTAGTCGTAATTTGTCGCAGGCGCCTCAGATAAAGACGCTTGGGGACGGAATGTCGGTGGAATGCTGCAAGGCTAACACGCCGTGGTCTAAGGCCCCTGTGTTCAATAAGAAACAGCGCCAAAAGGATTTCATAGCGCCATAATAACACAAATCTTTATCTGTCTGGTCCGAAAAGTTGTTTAAAAATAATGTGCAGGCTAATTAATGACATTCAATTAAAAAAAAAGGTTCCCAAGCATGATAGACATCCTCATCGATCTCCAGGCGATCAGATCTTTGAAGATGTCTAAGGAGGGTAATCAGAGGCACGTCCTAACATTTGGCACATAGCTGCCATTGCTGTTATTGCTGTCATAATAATAAGAATATACTAAATTACCTTTGTTTGACATACACACAAAAACACAGAATGGACATTGGAACATACAAGGAGTAAAGACCCTAAAAGTCAAACGCGTGCGCGATGCCTCTGGTATTGCAAGCGTTCTAGGCTACGGTAACCACTTAACAACAGGTGGGCCTTGTTTGCCACCTTAGTTGTATAAAAAGAAGTCATATTATAAATGCGAAAGTTTGTAAAAATGTGATAAGCGAGGATTTTTTTTTTATTATCATTTATTCAGAACAAATTGAACGAATAGACTGAAAAATGATTTAAAAACTGAGTAGCAAACGCAATCACTGAACGGAATGGAAATAGTAAACAGCTTGGAATAACAGATGGCTACTTAATATCCAGGTACCAGGCGAACGAAGCCGCGATATAGCTAGTCGGCTATATTAATACGACCGACCGCAATTAATATTTCAGGCGACGCGTCCGATTCAGATATTTGAAGATTTATTAGTGTCGCCCGTCGTCAGAGGCTAAAAGGTTTGGGACGAGGCCATGATAAGCAGGCGTTGACAGGGCTGTAGCCAGGATTACGGTCTGGGGGTCCAGTACAGCTGGTAGCTGGTACAATTTTCGAGACAAGAATAAAACAGGCCTTCAAGTGCGTCACTGTTTCGTAGGTACTTGTTGTTTTATTGCACTGGTGTTTCTAGCTCAGCCTTTGATTGACACAGTTAAGAAAGGACTATTGAGTTTAATTTGGTAGTTATCTGCGTAGACGAACGACTACATAGACTATATTATCCTGTATTCCAGTTTTATCTTTAGTTGAGCTCAATTATTTTAAACGCATGCTGTGGTATCCTATAATTAGTGGTAGGCATAGACTTAAGTCCATTGTATTGATACTTACATTGTATTGTGTTATCACTGTTGGATATCCTAAATAAATAAATTATCATTTATTACTTTCATGTAAGTGATTGTAAATCTTTTTGAGAATAAATTTCTTTAAACCTAGCTATCATCATCATCATCATTTCAGCCGTTCGACGTCCACTGCTGAATATGGCCTCCCCCACAGGCAGAGCAAATTGACCATCCCCTTGCTAGCTTTACCTATTAAAAGTTAAGCGGTTCAGAAAAATGTAAGGAAAGCCGTGTTGGCCTAGTGAGTGGTTCCCGAATTTCGATCCGAAGGTCGTGGGTTCGAACTCGGTTGTGCACAAATCACTACTGCATGGTTTGTTTAATTAATTATCTAATGTGTCCACCTAGCAGTTAGTTTTCCGAAAACGTCTAAAATAAAAAATAAAAAAATGAGTTTTTCTATCTGGAATATGTTACACGTGCTTGAAACATGTGCACATTAACATGTGCTTGAAACGGTTAAGGAAAATATAGTGAAAAAACCAGTATGTATTCTTAAAACGGCGATGGAGTTGCAACCTGTCACGTATGTAATACTCACAACCGCAAAATGTGGGCATTTGCCAAATATTTGGACATGCCTCTGACTACTCCCTCATTAAACGTTTTGATCACCTGGAGATCTGAGATCCTAAAAGTCTGGAACCCATTTTTTTTATTTATATAAAAACTTACTTTTGGGAGTGGAGAAGGCGTAAGATATAAATTCTATCTACCAGTTTGCAAGTGATGTAATGTCCCTATACTTTAGATACTGCCTGTCGCTATCAGACGTGCTAAATCGCTTGCGATCTTTAAATCGGTGGTCAAACATCACTATTTGTCCTCTTGTCGCTGACATTTGCTTATTTCTTTATTTTTTTGAAAACGTATATATATAAATGTTTATATAATTGTGAATTTTAATATAGGTTTAATATATATATATATATATATATATATATATAATTTGTTTTTATGGTAGGCATATTATTTAATGTATTATATGTAGTTAAAATGTTAAGTAGGTAAAATTTAATTTTAGGTTGTGTGCACAACATTATATCAAAATTTACATTTAGATAAGTACATCTGATATACCCCTATTTAATCATATCCTGTCCACTCCATCCAAAGGTTGTCTGGTAGAGATCGTTACTTCAGCGATAAGGCCGCCCATTGTTCATCACATAGTTTAGTTTTTATTGTTTTTTTTTTGTTAATGTTTGTACTTTTTATGGTGTGCAAGAAAGCATTTTCTATCTATCTATATATAGGGTGTGTTTGGGAAGGATGTGGGGTTCCCTAACGCCCCCATACGTCCTAGCTCCAGCCCTGCTTAGGATGGTGGACAGTGGACGATAAGTAGGTGGGTGTAATTAGTGGAACACGTGACCACCACGGGTCGATGCTGGATTCTTTGAATTGGAAACGGGTTTTAGGTTTACTAGTTTTACGCGGAACTAATGTTTCTACAGGATCGTGATGCTGTGTGGTTGTTTTTTATTTCTGTTACTTTGCAAAGCTTGGTGTTTGGCTTGTATTTTTCATTCCTTTGGGCGGTCGTAAAATTTTACCAGCAGAGTAAGCAAAGAGACAAACCATTATAATATATAACCATGATATGGATGTACCTTAGTCTAATTTTAAATTAACTTTATCTACAAGTTAAATCTAACTGTTAACTACATACTGTACTTGTTTATGTCATAACTATAACCATTATATGGGAGAAGACACTGACTTCTGTAACACAGGTTATCTTACCTAGCTCAGGAGTCAGGGAATTCATACAATGTCTGTACTTATTACTTTATGTCAATAAACAAATATTATTATTATTATATTCATGGTATTCAAGGTGATTAATAATTATGTATGCCATCCCGAAAGGGGCGTATTCTACACCCAATTGGCGATAAAGTTTGTTCTACGACTTTTGGAAATTCGTCATTTTTCATTGAAAAAACTCTATGCGAAAATCAGCTATATTGGGGTCAAATAAGAATAAGAATAATTTTATTCAAAAAAAACAAGCATTTACATAAATATTAGTTATACAATAATCTTAAAGTCGTACATTGTAGGTAGGTACTTTATGTAATGGCTTGTACTAGTAAGGTTGTATTGCAGTATCTACACTAAGTGCAAGACTAGTAAATAAAATTAATAAATAAATAAATATTCCGGACATATCACACACGGTCAACTGATCCCAAACTAGGCATAGCCTGTTACCAAAAACTGTTGTTAGGCATGGGTACCAAAAACTGATATACATAATAGATATATATTTAACACCCAGATACAGAACAAACATCTGTGTTAGTCACAACTGTTTGTCCAGTGCGGGAAAATCAGGCCAAACTCAATAAATCAGCTGTTTAAAGTAGCCATCTTGATTCCAGACTACTTGTTTGTTTAGTTATTAGTTCTAAAGATGATATAAATACCAAAAACAGCTAACTTAAGAAAGTTTGTGAAAAAATAAATAAATTTTGATGTTTTTATTCGCTAATAGTATTTCTTTTCGTTGATAGAATAACTCCTTTCGGGATGGTATACACGTTATGAATCACCTTGTATATTAGATATAGTACACCGTAGCAGACTAATAGCACGCCGTTTGAACAAGAAAACGGCGAGGTATATGTCATTAATAAACATTTCAAAATGATCCCTACTAAATAAAATCAATTTTGGGTTTGACTTTTAGCTTAAACTCAAAATTAACTATACTTTATTTACAGAAAGAAACTTAAAACTAATACAAGTTAATATTTACAAAATACACAAGAAACAGTTGAGCCATCTAAAGACCGTTACAAACGATAGATATTATTAATAATATCAAAGATATTATTCGAAGCGACGCGTGACCCGAGAGCTGGCTCTTATTTGGCCCAGCGAATGATCAATTTGATTTAAATTTCAAACGTATTTTATACATATCACGGCATCACATGTGAAGACGGCTTAGACGTACGGCCGTCATACTGCGGTGACTTGTTTTCAGAGGACTGGTTGCTTAGCATCCTTTCTCAGAATCAGCTACTTAATTTAATTAACCTTTTTAGTTATCTCAGGAATGCCAGTAAACAAGCAATTGGTAGTTAGGAATTTCAATTCTTCTGAACCATAAACACGAGTTTTTTTTGTGCCACATCAGATCATTTAGGCAGACAAGCAAAACGGTAGGAACTTACTTTTTATGAAACATCCACGGTGATTGATTCAATAATTCAAATTGAAAACCAATTACTTTTCTTTAAGAGCCATAAAAAAAGAACGCTATTTTACGAATTTGATATTAACAGTATTGACTTTAGGATATCAAATTCCTTAAACAATTATTTACTCATTATGCCTTTATAGTGTGCAAATCAATGCAAAACAGAAAATTGTTCAACCTAGACGGCATAAAAGCTATTACGATCTCCATATTTCTAAACTGTTCTATTAGCATTTTATACACCTAAAACATACCACCACATTTAAATATCAAATTATCAAATTAGGTACAGCTGTTGTAAAAACCGAGTCGGCCACAAAAGATGTCTGGCATTGTTCACAGATTTTAAAAATGGGCCATAATTAAACGGAATTCGCTTTTTGCCGGCCCGACATTTCGCATGATATAAATTCCTGAATTGGAACAGGACGACCTAAAAACGGGCGGGTTGCCAACTTGCCAGTCTTGCCACCCTGGTGGATCGAACCACTCGATACCAAAAAGTCACAAATAATGTAAAACCGATACGTTTTATTACGCCAACATTAAACTTAAGCCCTTCTTCTTGTAAATGAGTGCGGGCCGAGACGGTCCGAGTTCAGCGGCAAAAACTAGTCTCGGTGGCTTCGCTGGTTCCACGAAGAATCCGGGGTGTCCAGCTTCGGAATTAGCACTCGAATGGCCGATGAGGAGATCGGTTTTTTAGCTGTTTACCACTTAATTCGGGCAAATCTGGATGTTGGCTTTACTAATCCGGATTTGCTTATAATATATGTGTACATAACTGAGTAAAAAAACCGAGTTCTTGGTAAGCTTTTTACGTTCCTTTTTAAATGTTCAATAGAAAACATGGAATCTTTTATTCTTGCTAGGCCTGGTTTTCGAGATACAACAAAAAAAGTAACATTAAAAACCACTTTAACGTGTATATCTCACTCGGCAAAGTTTCAATGACTTCAGGCAAGTTTCAGTTTCAGTTTCTACTTTAGTAGTTCAGACAAGATTGGAAATTAGTTAGAGCATCGAAGCACCAATTTTTACACATCGCGAGATCTTAGTTCGGGGCTAACCACTAGTAATAGTAACTTATATTACAAACATTGTAAGAACACCTGGCTAAGGTCGGTCAACCATAACATTACCTGCCTATACATTACACTCATTACCAGACAACAAAGGGCGCTTCGACCTCCTTGCTACAAGCTTCATATATTATATTTTTACTTCATGCTAGCACTAGTTTATGAGTCGCTTACTATGCGCTATACAATGATCGCTTTACGCTGATTGTTTCTCAGTGGAAGCAATCTGGTTGTTAAACAGGAGGGTTACATCATTATTAGTTTTTTAATATGTATTAGTATATTTTATGATTGTAATCTATGTATTAGGATAATTTAAAAATGTAGGTTCTTCTTTTTGTTTTATAATATTTATACATCATTGTCATACTTCGTGCACCGCCATCCATTACTGTTTTTTCCATTACTTTCCATCCTAAGGTTGCCTGGAAGAAATCGCTTTCAGCGATAAGGCCGCCCATTGTACTACATTAAGTTTGTATAGATTTAATATGTAATCCTTTGTGTACAAGTGCTCTCAAACGGTAAAGAAAAACATCGCGTGGAAACCGGCATGTCCTAGAACCTAAATAAATATTTGAAGACATGTGACATGTGCACGAAATGAGCATCTAAGAGGCGCACTTTAAACCTTTCACTACACTGATTCTTTCACGACGGTCATAGGCCCTTTCGAGGGCCACCATACCTCAACCTGGTCACTGACCTAATACAGGATAACCAATGGACCAGCTAGTGAATCAATACCTTCCACCTAGCCTCCTAGATCAAGTTAGATCGTAATCCAAACTCTAAAACTGTATTGGCGACTATCGGTAAATAAAAATTACAAAAACGTTACGTTGTGGTGTTGGTGGTAGTTAAGTGATTTTGCGGCAAGGAGTAAAACGAGTAACTTCATTGAAGTCTAGTTTATAAATGTTTTATAAGTAATCCAGTAAAATTACCTTATTATAATAGATCCTACTACTTATCACCGTCACCGCTATGTTAAACCCTTCATACGAGCTCTACAAAGCATTCTTCTCTCGCAACTTATATACATCATCAATCCGCAAAATCCCATCACTGTCCCGAATTTATATGGCAACGAATGTCGAGCAATATGTTGCCCCAACATTGTATCCGCACAACACTAGTCAAGAAACGCAGGTGCTTACCGTTGAAATGGTCTGTTCTAGATAGTTGCTCAATCTGTCTGGCAACATCGCACGATCTCGCAGGTGGGAACACACTATCTTATCTTACTACTATTTTAAATGCGAATTTTTGGATGGATGGATATTTGTCGCTCGATCACGTCAAAACGGTTGAACGGATCTGGATGAAAAGAGACGTTTCATCAATATATGGAGCCTGGGCCTGCACTGTGTACACTACTCTAAAATATGGCTAAGCAATAAAGTAAACGTATTTAATTGGTTATTTTATTTAAATTGACTTCGTTCTAAGGTACATTATGATTTTCTTCGACAAAGAGAGCAACACACAGCGGTACAAAAATATGGCGGATGGACGTGCGTAAAATGTCATTTTGACAACCTACATTTATCTGACAAAACAAAAACATGACATGAAAAATATGTCAATGTCATGTCTAACGCCAATTATAAACCAACATGGCGGTCTTCAAATAGTGTTCACATAGTAAAAAACTTACCAGAAGAACTATTCTTGTACCATCGCATTTGTCTTCATATTAATGAAATTGTATTTTTCTTGTAATCTCCTATTTTTTCCTAATTTTTCTATGTAGTGTACATGGACCAGGCCCAGAATGAAATGGCTCCTTTGGCACAGAAATATATTATTTTTAACTCTCCTCCGCGAGCGAGGGCGCGGGCAATAGCTAGTAAGCAAATAAATAAGGCATTCAGGCAATGGAAACTCGAATGCAATAATCATTAAACGCCCGACAAAAACTGAATGGATTACAGAAAAACTGATTCAAGATAGAAACATCACTACAAACGACATTGGGGACATGAAATTGCAATTGCTGGTATTGAATGCGAGAAAAAAGGGACTTAACATCCATCAGTGTTTGTTTTGCGCAGCATGTGACTAATTATGCCATGGGATGATCGTTTTTAGCGCTCGCCATTACATGCGCCATGCACGAGGGTTTGCTGAATTGAGTTTTTATTGTGTGGCATAACTTAAATTGCATTTTCGTCACCCGCTACCTGCGGTGATTGTGCTTTTGTTTTTGTCCCCTGATTACCTACCTCATGTTTATTCCGCGTGTCTTCATTAGTCGGGACTAAACTTACGTTTTTACGAGATAAAGAGAGATGAGAGTGGATATCGGTTTCCGTTTCAATCAGAACTGTTTATAAAGTCATTATGTTCGTGGGATCGGAGCTTTCTAAGCATTTGTAAGTCGTTTGATCACGTAGGGAAATAAAATCACTCGGTCGGGCCATACTTGATGAGAGAGATACAGGCTGTCTGTAAGCTATCAAGAGTTTTTACTTGGAAGGCCTTACTAATGAAATTAATAATGTAGAGCTTGTTTTGCAACATTTCAACAGCCTCTATCTCTACTACTATCTAATACTAATCGATTCCGAATGGCAAATCTAGTGGTGCACGACCAGGATTCGAACCCACGACCTGTGGACTGAAAATTGGGGCCATTACCACCACCGAGCTCTTCTAAAAAATCACAAACATTTAGACAGGTAGACACTAAGTAAGTACTTGAACCAAATTCCATGGACCTATCGAACCCGTGCCAAAACTCTTAATTATCATTTCATAGTTCCCATTACCATTAACTGTAGTATAATAGCTAGCTCTACCTTCACCATAAAATACCTACAAACCTCCTTTGTCTTCAATCAAAAGCACACAAGAACGACACAAAACACGTATTCCACCAAAATAATTGCACACAACACACACAGCACACAACGCTGTGCAATTGCTGGCACGTTGATTGCCCTTACTTTAATTAAATAAACCGTTTCTGAGTAGAGAACAGATTGATTGATAGTTACTTTACTTTGTAAGTACTGGGCTGCGTGTTTGCCGGTAAACCATTTCCGGCTTAAAACGTATGTCCGTCTTTTTTACTGAGAAAAAGCTCAGAGTTCTCAGAGTGCAGGAACAAATGTTCACATGATCTAAAAATATTTGTTCCGGGTCTGGGTGTTGTGGTACAGTCGCCTGCACTAAGATGCAAACATTTCACAATATTATAATGACACCATAATACTAAAAATAAAAATAAACGCAGCAAAAACTAGAAAATGTTGTACCCAGCCATTAATTTGTGCCATTTTAAACTTAACCTGTATGTGTATTGCATCATCATTTTAAAAACTAAGAAAGTATACATCTGCAGGCGACTGTACCATGGTAGGTTGATACTCGTAGTTTTTACCTGTCCGTCTTAGGCAACGTCTTTCCGGCTATTATAATTTTGCTTGTGACAACACTAGACAATTAAAGAAATGTGAATGCATGTAGCAACTTTTACCTAGATATCAATGTTATAATTTTTTGTAAACTTTATGTTGTAGGGCAGGTACCCCGACCAATCATTTTCTATTTTTTATTTACTTACCATGCTAAATTTCAGCGACGAAGCACTTAATTAATCTGGGACTGTACGAAAGGAGCCTCTAAGAGGCGCACTTTTATCCTTTCACTACACTGCTTCTTTCACCGACCGACGGTCATATGTCTTTCTCAGGGCCACCATACCTCAACCTGGTCACTGACATAATACAGGATGACCAAGAAAGAATCAGTGACACGACAAGCAATCTGGGAGTAGAACGGCTCTGTCTACAGACTAGAGGTGGTTTGTATTTACGCAACCAGGTTTTTAAACCAGGTTCTCGCATCATACTATACGTAACTGGTACGACTTCACGATACTTAGACGTATTAAAAATACTCGGGTGCGGCGCGCAAGTCCACCGCGCATCCTAACCCGACGCAACCCGACCTTCCGTCTCGCGGCGCGGCGCGCCCTTGGGTACGCGGCGGACTTGCGCTGTGGAATTGCGCAATGGACTTGCGCATTGGACTTGCGCAGTGGACTCGCGCGGTCGAAGTAATACTTTCAAGTATTTATTTAGTACCTGGTTTTAGAACCTGGTTCATGTAAATTACGATACGTTACGGATCTTGTACGCGAAATAGCAAGTACGACTCATCTCTACTACAGACGGGCATGACGAAACTATAAGGGTTCCAATCGGGCTTCAGAACCCTAAAAACCAATATAATTAAAAGATAATTGCTCGCATCTCAGAAAGTATGACTGTAATTACAATAAAACGCAAATTGAATTTGTAAATAGGCTCATAAACAACATTCTTGGAAAATTCAATTCAGTAAGCCATTCGAACAATACCTATCGTGATCCGTTTTATACTACAAGTCGCGTGCTAGACTCTGATGTAGCCTGGGATGGTGTAAAGCAAAAGATAATGGTAATAAATAAATTCAAGATAGAATAGGCAAGATATAATAACTAGATTTTTTTTTTGTTATACGGAGGCAAACAGGCTTACGGCCCTGATGGTAAGTTGTTACCGTCGCCTATTGACATCAGCAACTATCAGCAACACCTGGAGCATTGCTAATGCGTTGCCTGCCGAACCCCTCTCCCCTAAAGAGCTCTGGCAACCTTACTCACCGCAGGAACACAACACTATTTGAAACAAATAATTTTATTTGGCTGCAATATTCTGTAAGGCGGAAGTACCTCCAATGCTGGGCTGCTCCAATTTAGAGCGAGAAAATCTTGCTGTGCCCTACCTCCTCCTTAAAACCAAGCCAACCAGATGAGCCAGATGTCATGCAGATCCGTTCAGCCGTTCGGGCGTGATAAAATAATAAATAAATAAATATTCCGGACTTATCACACACGGTCAACTGATCCCAAACTAGGCATAGCCTGTACTATGGGTACCAGAGACTGATATACATAATACATATATATTTAACACCCAGACACAGAACAAACATCTGTGTTAGTCACAAATGTTTGTCCAGTGCGGGAATCGAACCCGCGACCTCTAGCGCAGAAGGCAGAGTTACTACCAACAGAGCTATGAGGCCTGTCAAAAGATTGAGTAACAAACATCCATCTATCCAAATGTATTTATACATATTAGTAGGAAGATGCGAAAGTTTGTATGGATCGATGTATGGGATCCGTCTGCGCCTTAGGTTTGCGCCTTAGAAGTCTTATTTAACGGTATTTCCTATGCCTTGGGTCGCACCCCAGTTGAACCAAAGCTGGTACGGAAACGAGCAATTTCCTCATCCATTATAATTGATTGGCGTAATTGCGAGCGGATTCTTTCGCGAAGCCGCTCTATTTAGGAACGGTAGTGTGGACGCGGCTTAATTTTATCGGATTTATAAGGATTAACAGACGTGTCAATTTGCCTGGACCCAACCACCCGTTATGGCAGGAATATTCGATTGGTCTAGTCAACTGGCTTAGCGTAAACAATGCTATATGGTTGTGCTGTATGGTTGTTGGGTCCAGCCGAATTGAATCGTCTGATAATACTTTACCTATTATGGTGGGTCCACATTTGTGACATTTCAACGCGCCGTAGCTCCGAAATATGTTACGGTACTGTAGTAAGTGTGGACCAGTCACGGCGAAATGTTCTTGCTTTCGTTGGTGGGCCTCTGAGTGGATCGCTGCGTGGCAATAGCTCGTGTGACATGTCCGCGTGTCAAAATCCGTCCACACTATGTTTTTATCACGCCTAACTGTTACGGTCACGGAGCCACGGCGCGTTGAAATGACACAAATTTGGACGCACCTTTACTGATTTTATCTAATTACACTACTCTCTTACTTATATTATTCCTTGCGCAGATTTTTATTCCTATAAAACCTAAGTTTTATGCATGCAAACGGCTAATTTCACATTTGCCATCATCCATCTACAGAGCTGTATCTATTGATGAAACGCTCCGCACTGTGGACAGAGCTTTATTTTATCGGATTTATTGAATTAAGGATGACATACTATTTGTGGAATTAGGTCCGGTTTTGACGTATTATATCGATATAATGTTAAGCTTGAAACGTTGTGACAGCGTTTTTAAGAACATGCCCTTTTTGCAAGGACTTTAGTACTTAAAGGAAGAGCTTAAGTGCCTTAAATATAAGGCGTCTTTTTTATAATAATTATCCCAAAAGGTTTCGACTAGGCGACTCTAGATGAAGGTCTAAATTCGTTGACCCAATACAAAAATCTTAGTTTCTTAGGCTAAGGACTCACGAAGCGGTTTTCACCCGCGCCCGCGCGCCGCGGTGGCGGAATGGAGTTTAATTTTCAAAACTCACGAGACCGGAGTTTTGTGCGGTTACGCAGACGTCGCGGTTGCGATTATCGCTCGCACACTTGGCAGTTGATTATGGCAAGACGGGCGGTTAAACGATCAGTTGAGTTCCAGACCGCCAACCGATCGCAGAGCGCGCGGGTGCAACTCGCCGCGGCTGCGGGACCGCGACCCGCGCCCGCCGGTACAAGATGACCGCCGGTGCAGCGGGACCCGCAAACAATCGCACACGCCGCGGGTGTAAAGCGCGTCGTGAAATGTGCTTAAATTTTTTACAGAAATATCTGTATTATACAAAGGCTGCGGGCCCGCAACCGCGGCGGGTGAAAACCGCTTCGTGAGTCCTTAGCCTTACAGTCTAAACTTTGGTGTAAAGGCCCTTACATTATAATGTAATAATTAACTCGTATTTTAGTCGAGTGTATATTGAGAGCAAACTACCATCATATTAGACGCAATTCCTAAGGAATTTGATTTGATTTTTTAAACTTACTCCTCAAAATTCTCCCAGGAATATCTACGTAATCATGATCCTTTTGGATTTTATTACATAGTGTTTCTCCAACAGCTCTCTACATAGCCCAACTATGAGTTTATGTATGAGGACTGACCAAGACTCAGTCTTAATATTGTAATAATCACTCCGGTTTATTGAATAACACCAACTTTATTACTCCATTATAAACTTTCCACAATGTCCGGTACAATTCACTCTAATTATGAACTTGAAGAACTTATAATATTTAGTAGTAAAGCCAGAGCTGTTGTGCTCAATTCCCACAGCGCCGACCGACTGACGCTTTTTATGCCTGCCAAGTAGCCATAGGTACTTGTTCCCCCTCCCAGGTACTGCGCTACAAGTCAAATCAACTTCCAGAAAGCTCAAATGAAATACTAATTATTGCAAAGAGTCAACACAAGTGACTGAACTAGAAAAATCAAATAAAATACAAATTAAATTAAACCTAACAATATCGTCTCGTGACTTGTGTGACTAAGAAATCGAGCCTAAGTAACAAAATTATCTATTTTTGAAGTTCAAAGAAGCTCGCAAAATCAGAAGATAATTTAGTCTGTTCCTAAAAACCTTGCGCGTATCCACAACACGTCAAATAAACTTAATTACTTACTTCTCTGCCTATTTTTAAAGCTTATGCCTTTTTCATTCCAAGTCGTCATAACCTCACGTAGGGATGCAGCAAGCAAATTGCAGCGCCCACTCAATTAAAGTCCATTAAAACGTAATGCAATAAACATGTTCACAATTATAGAATGGCATAAAAATAACTTAATTAGCCCTACGAGCGAACCTCGAAGAATTTCAAATGGACTTGTTCGTGTATAGCTGGACTAAACGATTGCATAACCCTTTCATGCAACTGGGTTTCTGAGTAATATTTGACAAGTTTTGACAAGTTTGAGACATTTCGACTATTAGTTGATAAAAAAGTTGAGTTTTCATTTATTTCATTAAATTTCCAAAAACTATACCTACCTAATAACCGTTTTGGCCTAATGGGAAGTACCCTGACTGCCGATCCGAAGGTCGTGGGTTCGACCCGGACGTGCACCAATTAGTTTTTCTGTTCGAAAAATGTAAGTGCTTAATATTGTGAAGGAAAACATCGTGAGGAAACCCGTAAGTATTCTTATAAGCGGCGATTGGCTTGCAACCTATATGCCTATACCTACCTACGCATGGACTACTCACTACTACAAACAAAATGTGGGCATGTGCCAAATATTTGGCCGTCCTCTGATTACCCCTTTAGACATCTTCAAGGATCTGATCGTCTGGAGATGAGGGAGGTTGTATAATGATATGAGGATAATAGCCGTGTGTGACATTGTTTCTTTATTTCTTCTTTCAAAAAATAGTCACCACACTATTAACGCTAGCTTTAAGTTTAAGCTTTAACGCTAGTGTTAGATAATGTCAGGAATGAGAATCGAACCAAGGCTTCTTATTCGGCCACTCACTCACCACGCCTTCATATTATTTTACTTTTCATTCTGCAAATCTGAATATTCAAATGTATTTTAATCTCACCAATATTGACAAAAAATTACGCAGATCTCCATCAAGATAAGTGTACGAATTGAAACCTGTCAAAGCAAATACTGGCTAAGTCTGTGATTAATTCCTTTGATGGACAAAGCCACTTAACACAATGTCAAAATATATAATAATCAGCTGCGCCCGCGGCTTCGCTCGTGTGGTACTAGGGTGGTACTACGTCATTTTCGGCTTTATTTAAAATATTGTGTAATGCGATTGTACAAATACATTAATGACTATATTACTACTGCTGCTTTATTTAATATACCAAAGCTAATAACATTACAATGCAACAAAGGTGCAACCTAATTGCCTTCCCATGTAAAGTTACTTTTATTGACACACAAACAAACAGGTCGGCCTTCTCACTATAAGCAATTTGCTAACGGTTAGCAAACATTTATGGACTAATGATTTGTGATCTTTTCTAAGAATCTGTGACGGCTATTGACGGCCGTTGTACAGCGGAGACGAAGTGAGCGTCCATAGTTTTTGTTCGTGTCTCGCGTCGTGTCACTGGTTTTTTTATCATCATGCATTAGGTCAATAACCAGGCTGAGATATGGTGGCCTTGAAATGGTTGGGTTGAACGTTTTAAGTTAGTGTGCCATGTACTTCGACAAAGAGGTCAACCGACGCATCTAACTCTGATGGGTACACGTTTGGGAAACTTTGTCATATCTTCTCGTCACCGATGCCCTCAAGACGAAAGTCTACACTTAGTGCGTGTTGCCAGTAACGACATAATATGGCACCGACTTGTTAGCTTACTGTTGGCCTCTTACACAAGCTGAAAGTCGAGCAGTGGGCTATGGAGAGCTATGCTCGGAGTTTCACTGATTAAATCCTGAGGAATTTTTTTGTAAACAGTATCTTTTATTTGTATATATCCCATTTCCTAGTTGTGCACATGTACCCACTACTTTTATCAGCTCTCTCTAGCCTCAAAGGTTTGCTGGAAGAAAACTCTTTGTAGGGTTAAGCTCGCCTTTGTACATGCCTTTACTATTATGTTTTATTTCTGTATGTTTTCTGTGTACAATAAAGAATTAAAGAATTAAAGGAAATCGCCGTGGCACTCTTTGGGGGAGCCTAATGTCAAGTGGACTTCTTCAGGCTGATTTGTCATTTATTTACTTAATTAACACGGTTAAACCATTTAGATGTAGATGTAGAAGAAGTAGACATGTAGAACCGCATATACCTACTGCTTCGACGGCCGTCACTAACGGTCCCTGATTTTTAAACCTAATCTTGCGGCTAGTATGCCCGCATGAGATCCGATATTTTATAACTTAATCATTTAATTATGCATGTATAATTATAAGTTAATCAATATTCTACGAATCTGTGATTCATTAATCAAATAGATACAAGTTGAACGAACTGGTAGAGATAGCAATAAAATCATCAGTTGGTAATAAGGGCCTGTTTTCAAGATCTATAATTATCGTTTTATAAGTTAGTCTGTGTACTTTGACTCTGATTTGGCTTTGCCTGATTTGAATGACCTTTAGAGCCAATACTTGGTATTTGAAGAAGTCAGTCGGTGATGGAATTGATATTATTTATACTAATTTTAAGAAAATTAAAACGATTACACTTAAATATTACAAAACAAGGAACAGCTGAGCTATATAACGAAACAATAGCTCAATTGATCCAGATCACTATCAGTCGGAAGCGTCCGTTGGCGATATTGCCGACCTATATGACATTTTATACTACCTATCAGTATCCGAATTCAGAATTTAGAATTCAGAAATGGCGCAAACTTAATTGTCGCTCAGATTACCTAGTACCTTGTTGAATTTAAATAGTTTTTTTGCTGTCGCTGCATCATAAAACTAGTTCTCAACTAATCAGCCATTAACCACACGCTCTTGTAAACGTTGTGATTGATTTTGATCGTTTGCAATAATGTAAAACAAAGACAATTTCTACCTATACATTAACTGGCTATTCACTTTAAAATGGTGTAGTGCAAACAACTGAGTATTTAAGTATTTATTCACCAACATTTTTGCAAAAAGCTTCGTTTAGTTCGAGCGATCGTAAATCTCGTGAACAACTTGGACGAATTGTTGTGCTTGTATGTACAATCTGATCTGCATGAAATTTAGTAGGTTGACAGGTTGTACTATCTAAATTTGCTGGTAAGAGTATTAGGTAAACCAGCCTATTTTAAACCCCGTTATTTTAGCAACCCCTTGTTGTTAAAATAAAGGGGGTTCAAAATAGGGTTTTAAAAAATGCAATACAAATTCATGAAGTGGGTTGTCATATGAAACAACTGCTAGAAGAAAATGCTAGAGGTGCGATTTTCTAATTTTATCTTAATTGTGCCTAAAGTCAACTTTGCTTTGAACGTAGGCGCTATTTAAGAAAAAAATTACTTGCCCTGTAGGTAATCCAGACGTTAGCCTGTCATTTTAACTTTTTTTGTTTACGTAAGTGCACCTATTTCCACTAGCAAATTTACCCGGATATTTTTAGTTATATTCTTAATAAAATTCCAGTTTCATAGTGATGTGCCGTGGCTTTTAATTGAATCGATATTCGCAACCCTAGTTTATCGACGGCGGCGGATACATGCGACTGCAGTGTTTGTGTGGCAAATGCGATTACCTTCCACTGAGTGACAGCGCAGATTACGGTCTTTGAAACGTCGGGTGGATTGAGGGGTTCGCCACACAAGGAGTATCGTAGTGCCCTTACAGATTGGGCGTTCTGTCAGCGTGTATAAGCAAGCTCGTTTTGAGTCGATCGTCACCTTGGCCCGAACATATTGGCCCATTCGGAACGAGTTGACGAAACCGCAAAAAAATATTCGAAACAATATTTTACAAAACAGTCACACCTGTGACTGATTCGATTGTTTTGAAAATTCAAATTCACGTTAACGGATAACATCCGGGGTAAAGCAAATTAACTAAAATTTATTGTGCTGAAAAAATATATATATTCCGTACCTACATATCACACAGAGTCAGCTGATCCCAAACTAGGCACAGCCTGTAATATGGGTACCAGAGACTGATATACATAATAGATAAATATGATAAAATAATATAGATAAAATCAAACAAAAATCAATTTTTATGTTTCATAGAAAAGCATTTTGTAAACCAAATAATACCCAATAATTCATTAATTGCCCCACAAACAAACTGTGTTCATCAAAACGTGCTCAGTCCGTCACTGCGCAAGCCATTTGTCCATATGTCCGCAAAATGATAAGGGTTACTTTACACAGTTTAGGTTGCACAGTAACAAACAACAGTTTACACTGTACTTCACAAGTTGGATAAGAAATAGCCGGAGTTTTAAATGTCCGGCTTTTTACAAGAAATGTCGAAGAAGAAGAATTTACGTTGTAACCTCCCTCATGTCCTGTCGGAGTTTCACTACGTGATAAGATCCGAAATGAGGAAATCCGTAGAAAAACCAAGGTCACCGACATAGCTCTCAGAATTAGCAAGTTGAAGTGGCAGTGGGCAGGCCATATAGCTCGCAGAGCCGACAACCGTTGGGGAGTAAAGGTTCTCGAATGGCGACCACGAACCGGGCGACGCAGTGTTGGAAGACCCCCCCCCCCCCCCACCCGATGGACCGACGACATTGTGAAGGTTGCGGAAATTCGGTGTATGGAGAAGGCTCAAGACCGTTCGTTATGGAACTCTTTGGGGGAAGCCTATGTCCAGCAGTGGACTTCTACAGATTGATGATGATGATGATGATGAACCTCCCTCATAAATTAAACATTTACTATTTACCTATGCTCAAAGTGGAAGGTACTTAGATAAGAACATCAAGGAAACACAACTCATTACATTTCACTAAGTGTTACCTATCTTTTGAATTCTTCAAATAAATCACAATCATCATCATCATCATCAGCCCGATGAATTCCAGTGCTAAACATAGGCCACCCAAAGAGTGCCACGACCATCTTGAGCCTTTTCCATCCACCGACTTCCCATAACCTGTATAATGCCATCGGTCCATTGGGTAGGGGGCCTTTCAACAATGCGTCGGTCGTCCGGATCGTGGTCGCCATTCGAGAATCTTTATTCCACAACGGTTATCGGTTCTGTGAGCTATATGGCCGGCCGGTCCACTGCCACTTCAACTTGCTAATTCTCAGAGCTATGTCGGTAACCTTAGTTCTTATACGGATTTCCTCATTTCGCATTTTATCACGCAGTGAAACTATATATCTATCTATAGTTAGGTATATCTCTCTTCATAGCCGTTGTGCGTCTTTGAACTTGTGTATGACGTTAATAGCTAGCTACCAAGCCTCAGTGCCATACCTTTGTCATCACTTTAATCCTTTCACTACACTGATTCTTTCACCGACGGTCATAGGCCCTTTTCAGGGCCACCATACATCAACTTGGTCACTGACCTAATACAAGATGACCAAGAACTGAGAACTGAGTCTAATTTATTCAACCTATTTTGGTTACCCTACCCGCGGCTCCAAGAGTCTGCCGGACCCCCCGACCACACTTATCCTCACTATCGGCCGCTCGCGAGATTTATGCACATCATACCGTGACGCATGCCGGCCGATAAACGAGCCCTGTCGTGTAGATTTACAAGTCTTATTATTTTGTGAAGTGCATTTACTATTTTTAGTACTAACAAAACAATGTTTTCACATGCAGGTGGATTTGTCTCTAAAGCAACTTTAATACCTACTAGTAGTTCGCCCAGACCTGACATCTTGGAATAAATAAATAAAATATTCCGGACTTATCACACACGGTCAACTGATCCCAAACTAGGCATAGCCTGTACTATGGGTACCAGAGACTGATATACATAATAGATATATATTTAACACCCAGACACAGAACAAACATCTGTGTTAGTCACAAATGTTTGCCCAGTGCGGGAATCGAACTCGCGACCTCTAGCGCAGAAGGCAGAGTTACTACCAACTGAGCTATGAGGCCAGTCAAAGCTATGAGGCCAGTCAAATGTCTGGTAATAGTTGGTGCTTCAGTCACAATTAAGATAAACATTGAAAACCGCAACTTTAGCGTCTTCTAACAAATGTCCAATCTTACCTGAACTACAAAGTCATTGAATCTTTACAAAATGGGAGCTCACGTTAGATCGGTATTTGTCATTTGCTATTTTCGGTGTGCCAAAAACAATAAGGCCCAGAAAAAAAATATTATGAATGTACGAACCAAGGTCTTTCATAATATGGCACCCCACTTCATGCATTCGATCAGATTCATACCAGCAAATCTTTATAGTACAGCCTGTTGACCTACTCAATTCTATGCAGATCGGATTGACGGTCCAAAAGATATCAAAGTCAAAGTCAAAAGGCATTAAAAATCAAAAATTTCAATAAAATCAGGATCTAGGATCACTTTGAAACGTCTTAGAAACTAGGTGAAGCTATGCCTGTTCCTCGCGACCTAACAAACAATATGATCTAACAAATAAACATACAAAGAACCAACGTCCGATTCATCAAGTTGTTTGAAAGATCTTCGCTTTGCTTGCTCGATCAATTCTAGTACCTAGTTACCGTTAGCATATAAAAACACATGTATAAGGAACTAAGGTTTAATTTTTGATAAGTAAGCTCTCTATGATGAAACTGATCAGAGGGGATAAATTATGAAAAATCATTTAACAAAACCTCATACAAAATTATCTACGCGTGGATCAAGGTTTTATTTTACTGGTCATAATCGTTATAATTTTCAACGGCAAAAATAGTGTGAACGAAACGTGATAACATCTCTATCAAACAGGTCGAAACAAGCCTTATACCATTAACTTTCGCATAAAAACACGCATTATCAACCACACAATGCTATAAATTTCCCAAGCCATAATAACACGCCAGTGAAAGGATACGTCGTACCCAGTGCGTAAATGTATTAGTAAAAGCTGACGTTGCGAGGTAAACCGAAAGAGAAACCCGTTATTTTGCTGACTGCAGTAAGTAAGGTCGAAGAAGGGTTATGAATTTAGCACCTTTTATTCATCATCCCAGCCGTAGGTCGTCCACTGCTGAACCTAAGCATCCCTTATATTATGTATTCATATTTATATATTATATTTATTTTGTAAGTTCATATTTTCCTGTTTCCTTAGCACCACCGTCCTCTATCGTTCTCGTAAAATCCAGTTCATCCAAAGGTTGTCTGGAAGAGATCACTCTTAGTGATAAGACCGCCCATTGTATTCCACTATTATTACTTATATTTTGTCGAATTAATTGTGATGTGTTAAATTTTTATGTGGCTTACAATAAAGAGTTATCTATCTATCTATCTATCTATAATCATCATGTCAGCCGTAGGTCGTGCAGAACATTCGAGATTTCCAGCGCTATCGACCTTGTACGGCCTGCACCCAAACAATTATTTGGGTGGATTTTCCCATATTCGCCTCGCTGGGCATGCGGGTTGGCGAGCGCAGATTAAACTTTTGTTGAAAGGGAACTCTGCTGCCCAATCTGACCATCCCCTAGCTGATTTCCCTAAGTCGCCTCTAACGACACCCCCGGTTAGTAATAGAGGGGCCTATTCTTTAGCCGGGGCCACCACGGCCAGTAGACCTTTTATAACATGTAGATTTATTTGGGTTCTTTCATGAAATATTAACCCTTCGCATGCCGAAGCGCTGATATCCAATACTCTGGCCTCATAGCTCAGTTGGTAGTAACTCTGCCTTCTGCGCTAGAGGTTGCGGGTTCGATTCCCGGGTGTTAAATATTTATCTTTTCTGTATATCAGTCTCTGCTACCCATAGTACATACAGGCTATGCCTAGTTTGGGATCAGTTGACCGTATGTGATAGGGTTAAAAAAACATTTTCGATTGTGACACGGATCTATGCATTTGTACGGCTACGGTACGGATGGATGGATGGATGTTTGTTACTCTTTCACGTAAAAACTACTGAATGGATGAAATTTCACAATAATATAGCTTATACATCAGAATAACACATAGGCTACAATTTATAAACTACCTACTCGAAATACTAATCCTGCGCAGACGAAGTCGCGGGCACCAGCTTGTAATATCATACTATCAAACAACACAGCGTTTACTTAGTAAGTTACAATATCGGGTGAGCGATGCCGTAATTACGGTTGCAAAGGTCAATTTTGTCTGCAATAGTGTCTGAGCGGGAAACGGTGTCCGGTAGGGCTGACAGACTTTTTGACAGGATGTTTTGACCTTTAAAGTGTGAATAAAAATAATATTTCTCATATTACATAGGAACCAACATCATCATTACCTACCTCCTTTGCTATTATACAATTATGGTAATGCAAATAAGCAATAGCTATAAAATGAGTATGTCAGCACTAGTTACAGCTAAGCACGTGTTTACATGTTTTACACGTGTGTGTTTATTGTTTGTGTGTGTTGTTTGTGTGTGTTTAGGTGTTTACGGGCTATGGAGAGAGCTATGCTAGGAGTTTCACTACGTGATAAGATCCGAAATGAGGAAATTCGTAGAAGAACCAAGGTCACCGACGTAGCTCTCAGAATTAGCAAGTTGAAGTGGCAGTGGGCAGGCCAATTAGCTCACAGAACCGATAACCGTTGGGGAGTAAAGGTTCTCGAATGGCGACCACGAACCGGGCGACGCAGTGTTTGGAAGGCCCCCCACCCGATGGACCGACGACATTGTGAAGGTTGCGGGAAGTCGGTGGATGGAGAAGGCTCAAGACCGTTCGTCGTGGAACTCTTTAGGGGAGGCCTATGTCCTGCAGTGGACTTCTACAGGCTGATGATGATGATGACGTGTTTACTCGAATTTATTCGTCTTGTAATTATGACACAATTAGAAGTTTCTTCATTCTTCAGGGGTGTTATAAGTATTGAAATGGATGTCACGAGGGCTGAATAAATCAGCATTGCTATCCATAGAGGCCCACCCGGTCGGTTTTGTTATCGGGATCAGCTATTCATAGATCGCTTGCAACGGTCTTTAGATAGCTCAATTATTTCTAATGTATTTTGACACATTACAAATATGTTTAGGTATGTATTTTATTTCCATAATTATACTTGTACAAGGTGTAATTTTATTTTAATAATTATTCGTAGCCATAACTATAATTGTTAGGATATGGCGTGTTTATAAGTTTCCGGCAATATTAGGCATTGCAAATTTGTCAACCCTAATCTAATTTATGGGTGCAAAAGTACCCATTTGAAAGTGAGGCCGAGGGGCCTCCGGCACCCGCAGGTGCCTCCGACTGACATTTCCGCGAGCAGCAGGGGGTTAACGCATCTAGTGTCAATTAAAATGCACATATTATGAAGCTTTTGATTGCAGTTATAATGGTCATGGTTATGTTGCTTGTATAGACAATTGCTGAGACTGAGGCCGGCTGAGGCCGTGGTGGCCCCGGCTGAAGAATAGGCCCCTCCATATCTAACTATCCGCGGATGTCGTAAGAGGCGACTAAGGGAAAAAAGCTAGGGGATGGGCAGCAGCGTCCCTCATTTTAACAACCATAGCTCTAACTGCGCCCGCCAACCCGCATGCCCAGCGTGGTGAGTATGGGCAAATCCCCCCACATGGTAAGGAATTTGCTCTGTCTGTGGGGGAGGACATGTTCAGCAGTGGACGTCGAACGGCTGAAATGATGATGATGATGATAGACAATTGCATGAGTGCTCCAGGAGAAAAAGATGGTTAAAATGAATGTCTTCGGGTTAAAATTTTCCTTAAATTATTGAGACAGCGACCTTGGAAGGGTCAATATTAATTCACTACTTGCAAACATCGAAACATCGTCACAAACTTTCGCATTTATAAAAATAAATAGGATTCAAGAGAGCAAGATTCAATTTCATCTAAACCTTAACAAGCCTTTAAGTTGCAACCAAGACTAACGCCAACAAAGCGATTCTATTTGATCATTCTTATATCAATTTTATTAAAAACTTTGTTAACACATCATAACCTTATCGGTTCTAGTAATTATCCACTGTAGGAAGAACCGTTACGATGGTCGATGAGACCCATTTTTCTTGTCACCTCAAACAATTAGCGATGGGTTGCTAACATCCGTGAGAGCTCAGTAATAGCTGTTTAAAATTGCAAATTTGTAGACCTTTGTGAGTCTGCATTCTCGTAGAAAGTAGGGCCCGGTAGAAAATAGTTGTTTTCCAATGAAAATCGAAATGTTTCATTGAAAAACACTATGCTCAAATATAAATTGTAACTCAGTTATTCAGTTGTTTAAGTTAACAATCTTGATGTCGAACTTCACATACTTTTAATAATTAGGTGATAAAAATACCGAAAGATTATTTCAAAAAGTTCGGGAAAAAAATATCCTAAATTTGGTTTTTTTTATTATTTTCCTTTTTTTTTGATACAACAAACCCCTTTCGACATAGTATCACGGTATCTTTTTAATGATTATCTACGCAATATTCATTTGTAAAAACTAGAGTTTCCCTTAATTAACAACGATCCATCTTACTAGAAAGGGATATGCGATTTCATACCGGTAAAGATATCAAATGCCGGTTACCTGCTTTCGTAGTGACAGTGGCTATTAGGCGTGTGGCGCAAATAAAATTATTACTTTAGTCATAATTGTGTCTGCGCACGCAATGATCCAGGCGATTCTGCGGCAACAATGTAAACAACTATTACTTTATAAAGCTGGCTGTAACTTTGTCAAGTAACAAATAAATATCTATCCCTGCTACTCTACAGAGCTCCTTTACATTACACATCAGGCACTGAACAAATCTGTATTACGCCGTGTTCGCCGTAATGATCCTTATCTCTACTGGGTAAAGTCAATTTTGAATTTAACATTTGAGGACGTAAGATATCGCAAGCCCTCTGAAAAGTCATACTCAAAATTGACTTTATCCAGTAGAGATAAGGATCATTTTAAAATAAATTTTAGATGTCATAGCCCACGTCGCCGTCGTATGAACGGTTTTATTCAATAAGCAACACCTCGAAGGGGCCTATTAAAATTGGAGATACCTTCTATGCTAGGAGTTGCACCACGTGATATAATCTAAAATAAGGAAATCCTTAAAACCAAGGTCTGTTTCTCAGAATTAGCTAGAAGTGGCCGTGGGCAGGCCATATAGCTCACTGAACTGACAATCGTCGGGGAATAAAGTTTCTCCGATTTCGACCACGAACCGGGCGACGCAGTATTGAAAGGCCTCCCACTCGATGGATAGGGAACATTGTGAAGGTTGTGGGAAGTCGGTAGATGGAAAAGGCTTATGACCGTTCGTAGTGAAATTCTTTGGGGGAGGCCTATGTCCAGCAGTAGACTTCTACATGCTGATGATGACTGTGAAGGTTGCGGGACGGCGGTGCATCGGAAAGGCTTAACAGTCGTCATTTCACTCTTTGGGGGAGATCTATATCCAGCAGTGGACTTCCACAGGCTGATGATGTTGATGAATCTACATAGTCGGTTCTTTATTATCTTTTATCCTGTCATGTCGGCATTACAATGCCAGTATCGTATCAATTCATTTCGGTAGCGCGTTTGTACTTGCTTAATAACTGTGCGATACCATCTAATCTCGGTATATCATGATTAAAGTTTATTTTAGATCTCAATTTAGATTGCGGTATGTTGATTAAGGGAATGTTTTATTACGTTAGCTTGGTTTTTAGAAGCGTGCTCCAACTCAGATAGGACTAAAAATACAATAGGTAATAATACTTACCTTCTAACGCTGCGTCGCCCGGTTCGTGGTCGTCATCCGAGAACCTTAATTCCCCAACGGTTGTCGGTTCTGTGAGCTAGGCAATATAACACTTCACAAGGGGTCCCCACGTCATCAGCTTGTAGAAGTCCTCTGTTGGACGTAGGCCTCCCCCAAACAGTGCCACGACGAACGGTCTTAATCTTACTCCATCTATCGACTTCCCGCAAACTTCACTCGTATCTAATATTGTCTATAATGAAAGTTTTTCATGGCACAAGTGTCCAAAATGCATCATAAAATACAATCATAAAATATAACTCAAAATGAATACAGTCATTAAAGTCAAATATGCCAAGTACATCGGCAATGCTTGAAATATTTTGATTTTGATTGAACAATATTTTATATTTGCTGGCGTATCGTCAGCGTAACGCTATCTTAAATTATTCGTGCTCGGCCTATGCTGTGGTAGATCCATGATCGGTTTTTTCTGACCTTTGAAATTATAAATTGCGTTCAAAGCCATCGCCATTTTGATAATAACGACATACGTAATGCGTGCTATCACTTACCCGATCTATAATTGCCTCGAGAAAGTCCCGCGTGTAACCAGACTTGTGTCGAGTTACCCACTGTCCTAAGACAGTGCGTAATGGCAGTGGAAGGGAGTGAAAAAATACTCGTCTGTTCGACCCTAACTACGGACAATTTGCTGATCATAATAATTACTGTTTATGATATGAAACGCGCAGTTTTTGCTCAATTTATTATTATTAATTTACTTTCATGGAGCGGGTTGATTATGTGGAGGATTTATGGTTAATGGTCACAAGAACAAAGAACATTACGTTAATACTTTCAGCGAAGGAACGGTTGTTCATAATTATGAGATACTAGCTTCCACCAGTTTCTTCGCTCGCCCTGATGAAAAGTAACCATGAATGTTATTTCAGGCTAAAAACTACTTAACACATATGCCAAATTAGCTTCCACCTTCTTAAAAAGTAGCCTTTATGCTATTCTAGGAAAGAACTCTACCTATTCCACTTTTCAACGAAATCGGTTGAGCCGTTACCGCGTGATTGAATAACAAACATCCAAACATCCTCACAAACTTTCGCATTTATAATATTAGTAGGAAGTAGGATACACAGGATGTTTGAATGTACACGCCGTGATCGCTCAGCCGATTTCGATGAAACTTGAAATATAATGAGTTCTTTACCTCCTTTTTATTTATGTACCACGCGAGCAAAGCCACAGGCGGAAGCTAGTATTATCTCAAAGTCAAAGTCAAAAGGCGTTTATTTCAATTAAATCACTAGGATCACTTTGAAACGTCTTAGAAACTAGGTGAAGCTATGCCTGTTCCTCGCGACCTAAAGAAGACTGTATTATTTATACATATATCAATTACGTACATTACAAAAAGCACTATTATCTACGAAGGTACCGACAGCAAAAAGGTTTCGCGATAAAGTAAAACGCACAAAAAGATTACGTTATTTGATTAGGTCTAATTATGTTTCTGACCGTAATTAGTTTGTATCATTCCCTTTGTTTTATTACGAATTAATGCCACCTCGAACCGGCAACTACAAAACAAACCACTACTCAAAAATGGACTTTATATATGCCTGCAATAAGGATTGTTTGAAATGTAAAGATGTAGTTGAAGTTGATGTCTTAGGTTCAGATAAGCTGGTGTATTATTAAGGCGTAAATTACGGAAATAATAACGATTTGTTAATATTATATTAAACACGACGAGTGTAGTATAATTGTTTTGTTATTTCATTAGAACACTAGCGATTGCCCGCGGCTTCATACCCGATATCGGGGAAATCATTAGCATCATATATCCTTCCTCAGAGCTTAAGCTATCTCATTTATTATATCTATGAAAAAAAAAAAAAACAGCCGACTTGAGAACCTCCTCCTTTTGGAAGTCGGTTAATAAAATAAAGAAAAGCTTTTCCAATGTAATAATAACTAAGCTAGACAACCGTTGTGGAACAAAGGATCTCGAGTGGCGACCACGAACCGGAAGACGCAGTGTTGGAAGGCCCCCCACCCGATGGACCAACGACATTATGAAGGTTGCGGGAAGTCGGTGGATGGAAAAGGCTCAAGACCATTCATCATGGCACTCTTTGGGGGGGGGGGGGCTATGTTCAGCAGTGGACTTCATCAGGCTGATGATGATGATGAATAATTAGGCTTAAAAGAACGTAGAGCTAATGCGTTAACTGGCCATATTCTTAAAAATACTCTAAGAGAAAAGAAACTGTGCCACAAGCATGAATAGGTAATTACACTAACGATACGATAGTAAAAATCAATTTTTATACAACGACATCGATGCTTTGAATCTTTTAATTTGCTAATATTTGAAAGAAAGAAAGAAAGAAAGAAAAGACATTTATTTGTGTCGACAATACAACAATGAGACACACAGAAAAAATAATAATAATAATAACAATAGAAATGTTGGAAAAACAAAAACAACAAAAAAGAAACAAAAAACACAGGCAAATAAGAAAAAAGGTACATGTTGTAAGAATGTGTGTCTTAGCACCCAGTCCACGCTTCGTCACAAATTGGACACAAAGGACATTGGGCAAATTTGTATGGAGCCAGGGCCCCGATTTTTTTTAATCCTGCAATAATGAAACTTTCAGTTTTATATTGTGCTAATCGTGTAGATTTCAAATATGTGCGGCTTTTATTGTAAAGCAGCCGGAGTAAAGAGATATAGGTCGTTAAAGTTTTTTATAATACCTGGTTGACAGTGTAAGAAATGTAATTATTTTGAACATTACAATATTTATTTTCAATTCTATGTTGTTATTAGTTTAAAATACTGACAGATCTACGTGAAAAGGGAGGATATTACTGGATCCTGTACGCCTGGACCTCTTCAGGTCGGAGGATGTCTACCATGTAAAAGTATTTTCATATTCAATATCTACCTACCTATATTATGGTTATTAAATAGTACCAAGGATGATACTCTGATATTACCTATTAAACCTAAATAAAAAAAATGAATAAACATACAATTTTTATTTCAGATTAGCAGTAACCAATGGTATTTAATTAACTGTTATATTATTGATAAACTATGAAATAAAAAAATATACTACTTGAATAATACACAAAAATCAATCTTAACAAAATATACCTACAGCATTTAACAACTTTTTCACTATCAATTTTTTTTCATTCACTGTTGGAATTTGATAACCATGATGATAACTAGCCCCTTCTGGATTGTTAATAACATGCGATCTTGCTCGTAAGACCTAAGAACCACATCCACGGCACACTCTTCGATGTTCAAACCGTCTAACGGCAGCTTGTTCCGCAGGAACGTTTTGCACCAATGTCATTTTTTAATATCTGTAAAAATAATAGTTATCGTCATTGTAGTTAGGTACCTCATTTAAAATATACCTACTGATAAAAAAGTTACATTACTAGCAACCCCTTTCAGACTTTCGTACGACTAGTTATGCTCATTTTTGCGGCTGCCGAATTTTATATGATGCATCTTTAGGAGAATGCATGCACATGATGCACACCAAACAAGCAGAGACACGGCAGGGCGTTGCGTTGCAATTTAACTTTTAAACAAATAGCGCTGCGCTCTTTTCCTCATCGTACCGCGTTCGATGTGTGGATCTCCTGAGGCTTCATCATCAACAACCTGTAGGAGTCCACCGCTGGACATAGGCCTCCCCCAAAGAGTTCCACGACGAACGGTCTTGAGCCCTTTCCATCCACCGACTTCCCGCAACCTTTACAATGTCATCGGTCATCGGGTGGGGGGCCTTCCAACACTGCGTCGCCCGGTTCGTGGTCGCCATTCGAGAACCTTTACTCCCCAACGGTTATCGGTTCTGCGAGGTTTCATGAATCGTAAAATAATATTACTTAGGAAAATGCAGAAACTTACCTGATGTGGTTAACCAAGACGTGACAGTATTAAGGATTACCGGTGGCTGGTCTTGTACCAGGAATCGTCGAAATCTTGAGCCTCAAGCAATAGTGCAATTGGCAATTAAGAATTTCCATTTTTTACTCAAAAACTAAAAACCGGTATATATACAAAAGTACTCTGTGCTAAAAACTGAAACGGAATCTGCAAGTCACAAATGACAATGGTTTATTGTGACATTCAAAAACAATTGATTGCGGGTAGGGTTTTGTTTCGCTGCACTATACCAATCGAAGAAAAGCGTTCGTAGTAAGAAGGTAGCATAAACATAACACGGAAATGACTATTTTCAGCGTTTAATATAACTCCACTGCTTTAGAGCTTTTCATGACTAAAACTACTACTTTAAATTAACAAAATGAATTAATTAACTCATCAAATAACTGCAGGTTGGGGCCCACGATTACCCATGTCCTTTGACGTTTCCTATCCTATCGTACGTAAGCATATGGTGAATTATTACTGATCGGGTACGTTATGGTGTTTCGTAATTCGGCGTGCCTCTTGGCATAGGCCTCCTCTAACATTTTCCGGGACGAATTACGGGATATTTTATAAATAAACCAAAACACACTTAACTTGTAACCTTGTAATTCTGAATTTATTATTATTACGTTATGGTTTAAGAACTATTTACATTAATAATTAGCTTTTATTTTTATCTTAAAACAATTATTCCGAAAAAATATTATTAGGTAGGAACCATGCCAATAAAAAAAATACACTGCTATAATGATAAAGGAAACAAAATTACACTCAACAATTTGCGCAAGAACACGTAATGAAATTCTCTGTAACTCGTTACTGACTTCACGTTTCTGTTAATCGAATTAACAACAGGAAACTTATGATAAATCAATTATCGAGAATAATTTATGGTTGGTAAATCACAGTTTTTACCCGACTCCGTTTCTGCGATTTACTTCAAAATTCCTTTTAGAGTAGTATAGACTTTCCTGCAATGACTTAGGCTTCGATCGATTTTTTTTTATCAAAGTTGGCTGGGTGCTATATTAAAAGTTTAGTAGGTACTTATACAAGGTGATTCATAATATGTATACCATCCCGAAAGGGGATTATTCTACTTCCAAAAGAAAAATTATTCGCAAAAAATCGGAACTTTTTGAATCAGCTAATTTCGCTCTTTTTATCATCTTTATAACTAATTATTATTACATTAAACGACGAAACGTAACGACGAAAAACGTATAATTTCCGATCAATAATTATTATTGCTAATTGGGTTTAGAATAGTGATATATAACGTTTTTTTTTCTTTGATATCAATGGCAGATGAGGGGCAAAGTCGGATGATGGAGGATGTCAAATTAGGAAATTTAACATTGAGGATATAAGGGGAGAGGTAGACCAAAGAAAAGATGGATAGATTGTGTGAAAGATGACATGAGTAAGAAAGGAGTGAATACTGATTTGACGGCTGATAGAGGGGAGTGGAAGAGAAAAACATGTTGTGCCGACCCCACATGAAGTGGGATAAGGGCAGGGAGATGATGATGGGTTTAGAATAGTATACATATTATGAATCACCTTGTAGATAACGTAGAAACAGTATAGAAATCATTATTTCCAAGTAAAAGAATTTGAAGAAACTAGCACTAAATCTGATTCAATACAATTTTCCATAAAAACATTCATACCTACATACTCTACTAGATTACGTATTTACAATCGCTATTGTCATCTTATCGCCGTGAGATCATAACTTTTTGATCTTTCATTGTTAGATCGATCCGTTGCTAATTTAATTAGGTAGAACGCTGAATAATCGAGATAATTAATTTAATCGATTCGATAAGAGAGCGATGGTTAAGGATAAGGGTTTTGTAGTATTGTTTAATCTATGTGATATATAACGTTTTTTTTTCTTTGATATCAATGGAAGATGAGGGGCAAAGTCTGGGACTAGTTCAAATTAGGAAATTTAACATTTTATTTGAAAAAACTCTAGGTTTGCAAAAATAAGTTCCATCTCAATTATTCAACTGTTTTCTAGTAAATAATGAATGAAAATAACAAAAAGGCGAACTTGAAAAAATAGGGAAAAATCTGAAAACATTATTTGTTTTTTTCCGCTAATATTCTTTCTTTATGTTGATGCAATTAGCCCCTTTCGGGATGGTCACCTTGTATCTGTCACTGTCCCGTTACCGTCCCCGTCCCGTCACCACCTTCGTCACCGTCACCGTCATGGTCACGGAAGGCCCCCCACCCGATGGACCGATGACATTGTGAAGGTTGCGGGAAGTCGGTGGATGGAAAAGGCTCAAAACCGTTCGTCGTGGATCTCTTCGGGGAGGCCTATGTCCAGCAGTGGACTTAGTATAGGTTGATGATGATGATTATTTACCCTCAAGGCCTGTTTTTCATAAAACTCATATACGGATATCTTATTAGTTATTACTTATAGCTCTTAACCTAAATACCGATTTATATGTCTGTAACTTCAAAAACATAGGACTTTCAAACAACCTTTCAACCCCCATTTCATGTGAATTTTCGTAAAATTCTTTCTTAGCAGCTGCCTTCGTCCAGTGAAGAATCTGCCTGCCAAATTTCAACTGAATAGGCCTTAGAAAAAAGATTTAAAAATCCCATATAAACTTTCATCCCCTATTTACACACGCTGAGGGTGATTTTTCAAAAAAACTTTAGTAGGTATTCTATTACTTTGAACTGTTTATCTGATAGCCAATTTTGATGTCCCTAACTTCAAAAGCATAGGACTTCCCATATAAACTTTCATCCCCTATTACTACATTTTATTTTTGATAATTTACCTAAAACCCGATTTTGATGTCTCCAACTTCAAAAACATAGGACTTTCATACAAACGTTCAACCCCAATTTCACCCCTTTAGGAGCTGAATTTTCCAAAATCCGTTCTTATTGCACGGTAACATCTTTTAAAGAATCCCTGTTCCAAATTTCAGACTCCTCGGCCCAGTTGTTTCCGAGCTTTCGTGATGAGTCTGTCAGTGAGTGTATACGTGAGTGAGTGGACTACTCCTTTATATATAAAGATACGCTAGTATTTGTAGGCGTTATTCCTTTCTAATACTTTTTCTTAGATAACAGAGATCGTTACCATTATGTCATCTTTAAAAAAAATCATAGGTAGGTAATTTGATTAGATTTTAATGGAAATGGCTCATAACAACATAATTACATTAGGTAGCATGATTAGAGATGTTAATCTAAATACAATAAAAAACTTTTTTTGTGCTGATCAGAATACATTCTGAGTCGTTCATTAAATTGCCAAAGCCGATTTGAGATTTAGTATTTTCTTGCAAACAGTTCGATTCCTTGTCGATAAAAAATATCACGGTAAGAAAATAGGGTCCAATAAATAACTCCAGTGCCTAGCCAAAATATACATAAACCAATTAATATCCTTTTAGTAGAACAGATAGGTGTGATTTCAAACTTACGTCAAGGCACGCAAAGGCGGTGGAAATTAACGGAAATTGTGCGCGGAGTGGAATTTCAAGCCTTCTATTCAGTTGGTTTAGTATGATAAGACATTTAATTCGACGCAAATAAAAATTTAAATTAATTTCATATGACGCTATCAGTCCTACTGCTAGAACAACGTATTTATTTCCTATGAAAATGCAGGGTTTAAGTAAAAAAATTCAAAAGGCACTATCCCAATCCATTAGAAAGGTTCAAACCACATTAGTACCCAAGAGCTGATATTTCTCTCTCCATCTCTCTCGCTTTCCGGACTCAGTGCAATCTATCGTTTACACGTCATCTATACGTCAATGTGACAGCTCTACATTCACTTAGCTTAAACACAGAATATACAGATAAGCCTATTGTCATGAAATCACAATAATAAATAATACACTATGATAAAATCGTAGGAATCTACTATCTCGTACTTTATCGTTTATTTGTCACAGCAAAACAGATAGGCATACCCTTTCATTCATGAACAGAACTTCGCTTGCAGCAGTTTGAGTAAAGTTGCTATTTAATTTTATCTACGATATTTTCAGTGTATGAATTTTGTGGTTTTGGGTTTACTAAATATATTTCGTGTGGATGGAATTATCGTTGCTATACTGGTTGTTGCGAAAAAGTGAGTAGAAATATATTATACCAGTCTAAAAATTTTGAATGATCTTATGCAGCCTGACTTCACACACTGCTGGGCATAGATGATCCTTTATACATTTGTATCTTCCACCAGGGTCCTGACACAGTTTAATCTAGGAGCTCTAACAAAAAAAAATACAAACAATCACACTAACTGGCCTCATAGCTCAGTTGGTAGTAACTCTGCCTTCTGCGCTAGAGGTCGCGGGTTCGATTCCCGCACTGGACAAACATTTGTAACTAACACAGATGTTTGTTGTTAAATATAGTCTCTGGTACCCATAGTACAGGCTATGCCTAGTTTGGGATTAGTTGACAATGTGTGATATGTCCGGAATATTTATTTATTTAATCACGTTTCCTCAATACCCAATTAAATTAACAACAAAATTTTGTAGGTAAACCGCATAGCAAATCTACCTGACGTGATCAATAAAATAGGCTTATCACACGAAACTTTTGACTAATGACGTCCAAACGTATATTAAAATAGTTCAAACCCCTGTCATGCACCAATGTTGGCAAACAAGCGTACGGCCCACGTGTTGGTAAGCGGTTACCGTTGCCTATGAACGCTTGAAATACCAGAGGCATCACGCACGCGTTGCCGACCCCGAACCCCCTCCCCCTAAAGAGCTCTGGCAACCTCACTCATCGCAGGAACACAACACTATTTGAAACAAATAATGTGATTTGGCTGCGATCTTCTGTAAGGCGGAGGTACCTCTCCAGGCGGGCTGCTCCAATTCAAAACGAGAAAATCTCGCTGTGCCATACCTCCTCTTCGGTTTATATTCTTGCTCAAAAACGGCGAAGGAAACTATCTTGAGGAAACCCACGGCTTAGTCAGCTTTGCACATGGCCATTATCCTGCGGATACGACCAACCTTTACTTTGTGAAATCATTTTAATGTCAAAATTTTCACTACGAAATAAAACAAATCAAAATCATCATCATCATCAGCCTGTAGAAGTCCACTGCTGGACATAGGCCTCCCCTAAAGAGTTCCACGACGAACGGTCTTGAGCCTTCTGCATCCACCGACTTCCCACAACCTTCACAATGTCGTCGGTCCTTCCAACACTGGTCGGTGGGGGGCCTTCCAACACTGCGTCGCCCGGTTCGTGGTCGCTTTTCACCTTTACTCCCCAACAAATCAAAATAAATAGTAGAAATGCAAGAAAAATTAGGTCGAACATCCTAGACTTTGACCCCAATAATTAATCCTTTAATTACAGCTAAACAATAAAGGCAGATTAAAGACATAACACCATAATTGGATTGTTATTAAATAAATTGCAACAGCTTTACATGACAATCAATTAGGTACTGGAAACAGGTCGGCATTAACATCATAATCGTCTCAAATCACGATTCATGAATTTATTAATGGAGGATGACAGCTATGAACGGATCATTGTAATTATTTTATATCATGGTACAAATAGGTGCCCGCGACTTTGTTTTATACAATGACAAAATTACTGTTACCTAGTTTCATCCAGATCTATTCAGCCATTACGGCATAATTGGTACTATACATAATCACCGTGACAGATATAATTTTTACGCTCCATTTACTCATCATCTCCCTGCCCTTATCCCACGTCATGTGGGGTCGGCACAACATGTTTTTCTCTTCCACTCCCCTCTATCAGCCGTCATATCAGTATTCACTCCTTTCTTACTCATGTTATCTTTCACGCAGTCTATCCATCTTTTCTTTGGTCTACCTCTTCCCTTATATCCTTCCACGTTCATATTTAACGCTCTTCTAGTCACATGACATTCTTCCCTCCGCATGACCTGCCCATACCACGCTAACCTTTTGCTCTTCAACTTCTCAGTCACTGGCGCTACTTTCAAACTTCCTCTGATGTACTCATTCGCTGCATTTACTAAAACCACATAAAACTCAATAACAAACTTCTCACAATGGGTTGGCTCCTTTTATATTGGCCCAAAAAACAATGTAACCGTTTAGTTAAAAAAAATTAGTGCTCCAATAAAAAAATATATTTGAATATGTATGTAGGTACGAGTAACTACATACGTAAGCTTTTTTCTATTACATTTACATTTTCCAAAGAGAATGGGACTAGAGTTCTTGAAAATACGCCACAAATCCGGTTTTCCTCTCCAAGTGCCATCAACATATACTACAACAATATGTAGATGGTTTGGTTCCCTGAAGACAAACTGTTTACCGACACCGCATTAATGAAGGTAATTGTTAGAACCGATTAGTAGAACAATCGCTAATACAAATGCCGTGACAGACGCTATAAATATTAAAACACTTGATTAAAGGATGGATGAATGAATGAATGAAATTTCTTTCATCATTCATCATTTCATACTCGAAGTCCACTGCTGAACATGGCCCGGCATGATAAGGAATTTGTCTGTGGTCCCCCACAGACAGAGCAAATTCCTTATCATGTGGGGGGATTTGCCCATACTCACCACGCTGGGCATGCGGGTTGGCGAGCGCAGTTAGAGCTATCGTTGTTAAAATGAGGGACGCTGCTGCCCATCCCCTAGCTTTTTTCCCTTAGTCGCCTCTTACGACATCCGCGGATAGGTAGATATGGAGGGGTCTATTCTTCAGCCGGGGCCACCACGAAATTTCTTTATTGTAAACCAAATAAAAATAATACTTATATACGTAATAAACGAAAATGTATAATGGGCATATGGCTGAAAAGCGATCTCTTCCTGACAACCTTAGGATGGAGTGATAGTAAGATTAATAGAAGATTGGTCGATAGATTGTTCTAGAATTAGCACTTATCAGGTTTTTAGATTTCTTGTAATGCATAAAACATACTTGTGCCAATTGTCTCCGTACGATAGCGTGATACTTGGTTATTTAATTTTACCAATATTTATTTAACCAATATTAGTTATTAGTATCTATTCAAAATTAATCATTTATGAATAATGTATTGATCACTTAGACTTATACAAATATTTATAAGTAGTAAAGCCTTATTACATCTACTCTAGATCATTTATATAGTGTCCAATGGAAATTTTTATTCACTTACAGAACACTAACCCTAGTCTGCAAAGTCACCCTTTAACCTTGAAAAGTGAATAATTTACCGTTTTTAGTATGGTGTCGCGAAAAGGGCGCCTACAAAAACCAGTAGTCTATTCACTTTCCACCGTCGAAAAGTGAAAAGTGATAACTCACTTACTTTGCAGACTAGGGCTTCTGTTGTGCCTGGGATAAACCATGCCCAATCGGCTCAAATAATATTAAATATTTAGGTGCTTTATTGGCCGTGGTGGCCCCGGCTGAAGAATAGGCCCCTCCATATCTACCTATCCTCGGATGTCGTAAGAGGCGACTAAGGGAAAAAAGCTAGGGGATGGGCAGCAGCGTCCCTCATTTTAACAACGATAGCTCTAACTGCGCTCGCCAACCCGCATGCCCAGCGTGGGGAGTAGGGGCAAATCCCCGCACATGATAAGGAATTTGCTCTGTCTGTGGGGCCATGTTCAGAAGTGGACGTCGTATGGTGGTCCCATCACCATTTCAGCCGTGCTTTATTATTAGAGAATGAGAGATTTAATAGAACTCCATTGAAATAAGCACGCCGGTATCGTCATGAACTTATGAACTTATGCATATGCAGGAGTATACTCTCTAAGCATACAATTCAAATCAATTCACCACGCAAATAATTTCTAACGATAATCACAAGAACATAACACTATTTAATTTTTTTCTAGATTACTTCAGCCAAGAGCAGTCGTTCCACAAGTACAGCAGTATGGGGGTATCAGAGGCGCCCAAGGACGACTCTCCGAGAACCACTCCAGAGCTACCACGGGCGGACCAATCTCCAGCGTCTGGGGCACCACCAGGTAATTATAAGACCGTTCCTGAAATAAGGGCCGTGACAGACAGACAAACGGACAGCAAAGTGATCCTATAAGGGTTCCTCTTTTCCAATGAGGTACGAAACCCTAATAAAACGAATTCAGTTCATCAGGCAGAGGGCATTCTTTTTACTTTCGATAGAGCCATGACGAAGGGTTTGGATGGCCTAAAAGCACCAGTAAGGGACGCAATTTTAACCGAACTTATCTCCTCAATCTCTCACATTTTTATTATTTTTATATATCTTTTTCTTATAAGAAAAGACCTCGAATATTTTATGAGGAAATTGTTCCCCCGTTGTCTTATCGAATTTCATTCCAGCGCTAACTTACTTATCACCTATCTCCAGGGTCGGCAGACAGCGATGACCCGGACGACTTCACCCCGAAGAGGAAGCAGAGGCGGTACCGCACCACATTCACCAGCTTCCAGCTCGAGGAGCTGGAGAAGGCCTTCTCTAGGACCCACTATCCTGATGTCTTTACCAGGTATGGTGCGTTTGTATTGGCTCTCTAAAATTATCTTTAAACACGCAAATGGTTCCATTTCCAGGGGGCCAAAAACGTTTTTCTCCTTTCTATAGGTACCCATAGGTTAATTTTGAGTTTGACTTGATAATATCGTTGAGCTATATCGCACACGCCTACATATTTCATATGACACAAGTTCCGCACGCGGCTTCACTCGCGTAGTACCGACATAAAAACATCCTCACAAACTTTTGCATTTATAATATTAGTAAGAAAGAAGAAGTAGGATAGGATATCAAGGACAGATTCAGATACATTTATTGCGAAAATTGGTTACAAAAAGATCTCAAATTAAAATCATAGATCTACCATTGTTTTTTTTTTTTTTTTTTATACTACTTAGGTGGCAAACAGGCATACGGCCCACCTGTTGGTAAGCGGTTACCGTAGCCTATGAGCGCTTGCAATACCAGAGGCATCACGCACGCGTTGCCGACCCCGAACCCCCCTCCCCCTAAAGAGCTCTGGCAACCTTACTCATCGCAGGAACACAACACTATTTGAAAACAAATAATGTTATTTGGCTGCGATCTTCTGTAAGGCGGAGGTACCTCCCCAGGCGGGCTGCTCCAATTCAGAACGAGAAAAGCTGTGCCCTTCCTCCAATCATTGTCAGGATAATCGCATGCCGTTTGAACACAGCTTTACTGTCGTGTTAAAGGATATTTACCAAGCCGCACTAACTTCGGTAGGTACTCTTTACTGTGCATGACATGGCATACTCTTGGTCAATTTATCAAAATAATGTAGATTATTGATGACATTGCTTTATTAGTAAACCCGCTGCACTACTCTCTTATCTTACTGCAAAAGATTACGTTAATCCGTATTTTTATCACAATGTAAAAACCTCTAATCCTTAGTGCCTTTTAACATGTATACGGTCACCATCTAATCGTTACCTACTTACCATTATCTTTGTTTTGTTAGATATTTTGTATCATGTTGTTTTTATGTGTTTTGAAAGCGCTTCGTCGTTCGCGTAGTATCTACATAAAAAGTAGAACTTTTTCTAAATATTTCAAATTTCAACTAAAACGCTTGAGCCGGTTCGGGTCCAAACACCCTCACAATCTTTCGCATTTATAATATTAGTAGGATTAATTTCAAGCGTCAGTAGTGTCATTACTATTACTTGGGTACCACCAACAACAATTATAACCACATTATTCAATGTATAACCTACCTACACATTACGTTGATTAATTATATATTACTAAAATGTGTAAATATTTATGGGATTTTGCTACAAAAACATGGAAAACCTGCTATTTGACAGACCCAAAATCCATTTTTACCCAAAAATTACAAAAAATTTAATTTCCGGAATTATTACTTTTTCACCGAAAACTCAAAAGCCATTTTAAAAGTCAGCGTTATTTAATAAATCCTTTTATTTTTATTACCTATACCTACTGGATTATTACTTTCGTAAAATCCGATTTTATATAAATAGAATTTTGATAAATTGATTTTTAGGTAGGATAATTGAATTAAGTTTATCTAAATCAGTTCTTTTTAGCAGATAGTGTTGTCTGAGTTAATTAATTGTATAGGATTATTATAATCCACTTATCTTATTCTACTTATGTTGCAAATTATTTATACAAAACAAACAAGACCCAATCGGATTCCACGAGTGTACGTACCTACCTATTTCACAAAGTTGTTCTTTTTTCAGTTTTGACTTACTTTCTTGTGCGATTTTTTTTTTTGTTAGTTAGATCTATTTTGGTCATCGACTTTTTATCGTCATCTTTTTCTGATCTTTTTATCTTTTTATGAGGAGGAGGTAGGGCACAGCGAGATTTTCTCGTTCTGAATTGGAGCAGCCTACCTGGGGAGGTACCTCCGCCTTACAGAAGATCTCTGCCAAATAACATTATTTGTTTCAAATAGTGTTGTGTTCCTGCGATGAGTAAGGTTGCCAGAGCTCTTTAGGGGGGAAGGGGGTTCGGGGTCGGCAACGCGTGCGTGATGCCTCTGGTATTGCAAGCGCTCATAGGCTACGGTAATCGCTTACCATCAGGTGGACCGTAAGCTTGTTTGCCACCTCAGTTGTATAAAAAATAAAAAAAAAATCTTTTATCTACTATTTTGTGGCTGACAATGAATTACAACATAAAAAGTAACAGTTCATATTCTTATAAGCGACGATAAGCTTGACATTTGCCTTGGATGGATGCTTCTTCTTCTTGTCGTGTCATTGACTATTTCTTGGTCATCCTGAATTAGGTCTGTGACCAGGTTGAGAGGTGGCGCTGAAAAGGACCTATGACTATGGATTATGATTATATGTCTAAGTGCTGCATAAAGTGGAATGTGCCAGGTATCATATTTGAAAGTGCCTATGATGACGCTCTTAGACATCATTGAGGAGCCTGAAGATCGGAGAAGAAGTTTAGGTACTTTTATGGTGATTTACAGAATTAAAACTTGTTTTTATAATTTTTTTTGTTTGTTACAGAGAGGAGCTTGCTATGAAAATCGGTCTAACAGAAGCAAGAATACAAGTAAGTTTTTATTTAAATGTTGAATTAAAACAAGATCGGTAATATCAGTAGCGCTGAAAACAAATAGTGATTATTATTTTTCAACTAAAAACTCATATCAAACTGTGCCCAAGCGCAGATTATACATGATAGCGTTAGGATACGATGCGATAGTAAGTCAAATTAGCCAATGACATCAGCGGTACTTGAAATTTTGTCATTTTCCATCGTATTGTAAGCGTAACGCTATCGTGCATTATTCGCGCTCAGGCCATTTTAAGCTACTTTAATTACGATCGCGTTTTTAGCTGTTCACTTGTTGCATTATTAAAACGAGTATTGAAAATAACAGCAAAAACTTTGGTTAATCGTTTTCGCATAATATCGTTAAATTAATTAACTCAGCAATTATTATCTGTTGACACTGACTTAACAATTACTAAAGATGTTAAACAGATACTTGTACGACAGGTCAAATTACATTTTACAATTATGAGCCATAAACTGAGGTCAAAATTTGTTCAACTATGCGTTTATTTTACGTACATATTATATAATAGTATTTTTGTTTTCATTTAGCCAATTAAGTAATAATAGTCCGTTGTAGCAGTAAGACTTTGGAATAAACTTCCGTATAATATCAAAAAAGTTGACTCCAAAGATTCATTTAAACGATTAACTCGTGAACATTTTCTTAAGAACATCTAGCATCTACACTACATGTTAATAAAACACTATTATATATTTATATATATATTCATATTTAAATATAGTGTATGGTTATATATAGTATAGTTTTTAGTTAAGTTAAACAATCTGTCGCACGCCAACCTCCTGTTTCTACCCAATCAGGCTGGCTGGTAGATAATGCCTTGGCATTAAGCCCTCCTTTTGTACATTGTTTTTTGTGTGCAATAGAGATTAAATAAATAAACAGAAAAAATAAGTAGGTAACGTACCCGTTTGGAGGATATGCACTAAGATATAAAATGATCCAAGCCACTCAAAACTTAAATTACGCTTATGCCGAATAGTTAACAACCCATGTATAAAATGATCTAAGTCACTCAATAAGATATTTTATACAAAAACTAAAAACCGACTTCAAATTCCTGAATATTTACAAGATTAATATCAACCTCTTTTTTTTGTTATCAACCTCTATGCGTTTTGCTTACCTACTGAGGACGACACTGGCCACCTACACTTTCGAATAAAAAACAAAAGTAAGTATGACATCCATTCATCATCAATAATAACTCATAAAGTACTGACTGACTGACTGACAATCAAACGTAGTGTTTTTATTCTCTTTGAAAATCAACGCAGAGCCTAACCCAAATCCTAAGAGTATGAAATTTGCAGGGTAGCTTCCTGTTGTAACGTATGGGTGCACAGAAAGGAATTCCCGACACACAACCCCTAAGGTTAAATGTTTATGTAAAAATAGCAGCAAACGGACGAAGTCGCGGGTATAACCATACCATACCAGTGTCGACAAAAAAAAATTCGTCAAGTCGTTATTTCAAGAGATGATGTCGTTTTTTTAAGTTTTACGGAACAAGTAGGAATCCATCAGGAATTAAATTAATATGGGACCACCCCGGGATCATACTCTATACACGGTCATTATCAAAATTGGCGGAGATATCGAGTAAAATACACACAAGAAAAAAACAGCCGACTTGAGAACCTCCTCCTTTTTGAAGTCGGTTAAAAATTAGGTTTAAATCTACTTTTGCCGTATAAATCAGAACGTATGGTCCAACAATGTAGGTATTGCACTAATTTACCAACTGCTCATAGATCATTCATCGACCAAGACCAAGTTCAATGTTCAGTTTTGAAAATCATCATTATCGTCATAATTTTAATCTTAGGACCTCCACTTCCGAATATAGCCCCCATAGATTTCCAGAAACAATCATTTGGTAGGATTTGCCCATACTCGCCACGCTTGGCATGCGGGTTAGCGAGCGCACATGAAAAATCGCCTCTTACGACGTCCACGGGTAGAAATAGGGAGGCCTATTCTTCAGCCGGGGCCACCACGGCACTTTTGAATATACAGTGACAATAATAAAAAAATGCCTCCTAAAGGTTGAAAAAGTGTTCGTGATAATGCAAAGTAAGAAATAGATGTGTTATGAGAACCCATAACAAAATTACAGCAATTAGTGTGGTTTCGAACCAAAGACAATAAATGATAAATTCATTCTTGTCGTATTTAGGTTTGCAATAACCCTATAATCAACACAGACCGAGGCAAATGGGACACTGGTAGAACTTGAAATAATGACTATAATACTGTTTGCACAAAGGCGAGCTGCTAAAACAAGTGTGCTCAAAATATGGAGGAGGTGATCGAACCAACCATAATCTGGCAGAATTTACAGCAAGGATCACTTCACTTGTTGATCACTAATGTGACAATAAGCAAGACAAGCGCGTTAAATGAAAACGAAATATGCTTTTTCTCATTAGAAATCATGAAATTAAAAAGATATTTTTTACAAAAACTTAAAACCGACTTCAAATTCCTGAATATTTACAAGATTAATATCAACCTCTTTTTTTTGTTATCAACCTCTTTGCGTTTTGCTTACCTACTGAGGACGACACTGGCCACCTACACTTTCGAATAAAAACAAAAGTAAGTATGACATCCATTCATCATAACTCATACGGTACTGACTGAATGACAATCAAACGTAGTGGTTTTAATTTCTTTGATAATCAACGCAGAGCCTAACCAAAATCCGAAGAGTATGAAATTTGCAGGGTAGCTTCCTGTTGTAACGTATGGGTGCACAGAAAGGAATTCCCGACACCCCCTAAGTTTATGGAAAAATAGCAGCAACCGAACGAAGTCGCGGGGATAAACCTACCATACCTCCGTCGACAAAAAAAATTCGGCAAGTCGTGATTTCAAGAAATGATGACGTTTTTTTTAAGTTTTACGGGACAAGTAGCAATCCCTCAGGAATTAAATTAATATGGGACCACCCCGGGATCATGCTCTATACACCAGCGAAAGAATTATGAAAATCGGTTTAGTATTGGCGGAGATATCGAGTAACATACACACGAAAAAAAAATATATATATAGAGCCGACTTGAGAACCTCCTCCTTTTTGAAGTCGGTTAAAAAATGTTTATATAGGTAACAATATTAATGTTGTTAATCCAAATATAAACGCTATAACTGTTATAGCGCTTATATTTGTAATAACGACATTCGACGACCTAAAGTTTGCTGAGCGCCGTTGGGTGCAGGCAACACAACATCGGCCGCTCTGGAAATCTATGGAGAAGGCCTTTGTTCAATGGACGTCTTACAGCTGAAATGGTGACGATGAAATCTTCAACGATGAATCAAAGACTTGACTGACTTGAATTTGCACTTTGATGTCAGTATACTGCATTTTGGATTAACTATACCACCTCTAAGTATAATACAAGCTCTCTTCACTCCACGTCCGAATAATCTTTTAATCACACTGTATAGAACCGCACTCGGTTATTTGTGGTCTGTCTTTTTGTATCGAATCGATGCAATTATACGAATACAAATTGCTAGTAACGATAACATAATCGAATGATACATTGAATTGAGTCAGTTTAAGCCGATTCAATGTAAATGCAAGAATACCTAGGTATATGTTTAAGCAAGTAAAGGTACCTACTAGCATACAACACAGGTAAAACTACGTAGAACCGAAACTCAAATGTATTCACGTGACGGCACGGGTTGCACACCAGCATAAAGACGAGTAAAAAGGGCGTGCTATATTCCACAAAATGTATTTCAAAGTGATTGATTGAAAATAAAATAAAATAAATAAATAAAGCCAGTTTTGAGTTTGAGGGAGCTTTAGGGGTGGGCAATATAGGACCTCAAAGTTTACTTTGTACAGTGGACATAAGGATTATTTTGAGATACATTTTAGATGACTGATCACACGCTGTATTATCGCTGCTTGAGTTTCGTGCTACTGCGTACGGTACTTGGCAAAGCGTCGAATTAGGGTGCGCGCACATTGGATAATGCGCTACTTTCGCGCAGTTACTGCTCGCGCGCTTGCAACTCCGCGAGCTGTTGCAGTAACTGCGCGCGACCGATGGCGCATTTGCCTATGTAGAAGAACCCACAGTCCAGCATGGCTTGCCTTTATTTTTTACAGATTCGCTAAAGAGACGTTTCTATCCCAATACTTCCATATTCCGCACTTTTTATAGAGTAGGGCAGATATGTAGTTAGCAGTTAGGTGAATACATTTACTATTTCTGGTATTTTAAATTGTATATCTTAGCGTAAAATGCAATGTTTTTATCTTGAATTGATGTAAATGCCAAAGTAAATGTTATTTTAATAGTTCCGACTATGTGGATTGTAAGTGTCTGACATGCTTTTAAATATTCTGATAGCCTTTAATGTATGTCGATACTTGAATCATAAGATACGTTTTTTATATAGTTCAAGGTGCTTTTTTGTAGATATGAATTGGTGAACCTATTGTGGCTGAAACATAACTGACTTTATTTAGTAGTGAATAAAGACAATTTTGAGTTTGATATTTAGTAAGCCCAGTGATATCGCACGCTCAAAAACTCAAAAGCTCAAAATTAACTTAACATATTTTGAACTAAATGTTAGTAATCGCACGTTTGTACTGCGCTTAAGTTTGCACACTTTGGAAGGTTTTTGGAGTGATTCGAATCTCTTCTGTTTCTTTGTCAAATATAAATATCACGTTACTTTGTGTCAAATCAACAACATCAATAAACAGTAACACACAGCCTAAACCGTTGATCCTAGAGCCTTGAACTTTGGTGGGTATGTTCATTTTAGTGTGTAGGAGTGTACTAAGAAAGGAATTAATGAAATTCCACCCATAAGAGAGTGCAGCGAGGGCTTGAAGTTTTTTCTTCAATATAGCCTAGTTGACTTTTGGCGGGCCCTTAACACCACATCTGTCATAGTTATACTCTGCCTAAAAAGTAACCTCGAGCTGAAAATATTATGGTGAATATGTAAAAGAGCATAGACATCTTGCCCGCCTTCTTTCTCACCCAAACCAAAACAATTTTAGCAAAACCCATCAATTTATCTCAAGCAATTCAGAAGCGGCCCATATTTTTATCAGTAATTTACTTATGAACCTGTTTCAAGCAAAAAGTCCGCCTCAAAACGCTACCATTTGTGTAATGCAGGCGTATATTTCAAAATCTTGTTTATTAAATGAGATCATTAGCAATTTTCTTGTATTACCTACAAGAATGGATCGAAGAGACGCGAGTGGCTAAAACTGCGCTTCGTTATAAGTATTAACAGAATAAATCGCAATTTATAACATTAATTTTCTTTTGTAATTCGTCTTCGATTCTGATAGGTATTTTTTTCCATAAGTATAAAGCCGTATTCAAACGGCGTGCGATGTGTCATTTAAAATAATATGTTTAGAATTTCAAAATGATCCTAACGCCTACTATATAAAGTCAATTTTGTATTTGATATTTGAGGACTTACGATATAGCCTAACGAAATAGCAAGCCCCTTAAAGTCATAAATAAATAAATAACGTTTTCAATGGCTGCAGTTCATAAACTGAAAGTGGTTCACAAAAGACCCTGGCATGGACGATTTTACGTTTAACTGAGCGTCATTTTAACTGCCAACTAAAAAGTGCCCACTTCCAAATGTGCCATTAGTTATTCCTCAGTCCTTACCATAATGGATTGTACCCACTATAAGGGATCACACTATGAACGAGACCGTATTGGCACATACCAAAAAATATTATTTTGTTTATTAACAGAAAAATAATAATAATAACAGTTGAAAGCTAAAATAACATTATACTAGGAATGAACTCTATTTTCTACGACTACGACTACAAGTAGAAAACAGAGTTCAGATCACCAACCACAGGGCACACACCCAAAAGGCTGGCGACGTTGTTGGATCGCTATACTGATCCTTTGTCCGAGGTAAGCACCAGCCCTTCGGTCATTGGCCTCATCCACCAGCCTCCTAGATAAAGCATCGAACAGGAGCCACGCCCCTGGGTCCCAAGGTCCTAGCGTCTCAACCCCAAGAGGCAGAAATATGTATCCATCGCCAAGGGACGAATATATAATTTTGTTTAAATTAATACGAAACAATGTCCTCTAGAACGTAGCCTGCCATGCATGACCGAACCGACAGCGAATTCATGTCGAGAATATTTTTCAGGTTTTAATACGCTCCGTGCATGGCACGCGACGGTCCCAAACCGCTGTTCGCAGGCAAAACGGTCAACATACGCGTTATGATCGCGTATGCTCAACGTCTTAACGCGTTGCCGCCGCGTTCGTCGTCTGTCTGACATGAAAACGCAGGCATACAACGCGTTGTATACGTATTTTATCATCCCCGTATGATACGTTGTTGATGCGTTCTAGTGGGCATAGTAGTGTCTGGCCGAGTCCGTTGCGTACCTTTCTGAAACGTTCATACCACGGTCATGGTATGAAACATTGTAGTGGGCAAAGGCCTTAATGCGTGACTCTGTCAAGCTAGTATGCCCCGCACCTGGGACATCGGGCCTTCTGTGCCAACCCTACCCGCATACCGCTGACATGGCCAATTATAACGTCATTTGCTGGCGGTACTTGCAATAAGACGTACCTAGACAACGACATATGCAGAGGTCTCACGAAATGTAAAATAATAAATTAATTAAATTTTACTGTTCGTGTCACTGATTTTATTTATTTGTCATTCTGTATAAGGTAAGTGACCGGAATTGTGTACTGGAAAGTCTGGAAACTGCGACACAGTTTTAACTTGAGCAGTTTTCCGTGTGCATCGCAGTTTTATTGTGTTCACTGAATAAATAAAATAAAAGTGACCAAGTTGAGGTATGTTGGCGCTAAAAAGGAGGGCCTATGGCCGTCGCGTCGGTGAAAGAATCAGTGTAGTAGTGCGCCTCTTAGAGGCTCCTTTCGTGCATATGTCACATGTCTTCCAATTTGTAGTTTCTAGGACATGCCAGTTTCCTTATTCACCCTTTGAGAGCACTAGTAAAGCGCTGAATGATTAAGTTTGAAACTAAAAAACAGCTGATATTTGCATAGATTAGAGGTGGTTCGTATTTACGCAACCAGGTTTTTAAACCAGGTTCTCGCACCATACTATACGTAACTGGTACGACTTCACGATACTTAGACGTATTAAAAATACTCGTGTGCGGCGCACAAGTCCCTAGGACGCGGCGCGCCTCGCGGTCGCAACCCGACCTTCCGTCTCGCGGCGCGGCGTGTCCTTGGGTACGTGGCGGACTTGCGCTGTGGAATTGCGCAATGGACTTGCGCATGGGACTTGCGCAGTGGACTCGCTCGGTCGAAGTAATACTTTCAAGTATTTCGTACCTTTTCGTTTTAGAACCAGGTACGAAATAGTTTTTTACCTGGTTCATGTAAAATACGATACGTTACGTATCTGGTACGCGAAATAGCAAGTACGACTCATCTCTAGCATAGAGTTTTTTCAATGAAAAATTATGAATTTCTAAAAGTCGTAGAAAAACTTTATTACCAATTAGGTGTACAATATGCCCCTTTCGGAATAGCATACATATTATAAATCACCTTGAATGTTTATCTTTACAAAACTTTAACGTTTCTTTTCGAACCATAATGGGGTAGACTTTTGGTGTAGGTAATGTTAATTAAGTATAATTATCATTATCAACATTACCTCCAAGGTAATAATTGAATTGTGATTTAATACTACCATTAAACTCTACTTTCGTCTTTCTTTAGTGAGGTACAGTCGACCAGTTTGATTTGTAGGCGACTATAAAACCTTTCCAAACTAAATTTATCATTGACGTCATTTCTTTTTGTTGAGACATCGTTTACTTATCGATCAATCTTTAAATTGTACCATGGCATTGTACTGACTTTTATTTTGCATCAGCTTCCACGCGCGGCTTCGCTGACGTGGTACCCGGATAATTAGATACCTAATGTCACTCTCCGGTACTTCATTCATCATCATCATCATCAGCCTGTAGAAGTCCACTGCTTGACATAGGCCTCCCCCAAAGAGTTCCATGACGAACGGTCTTGAGCCTTCTCCATCCACCGACTTCCCGCAACCGTCACAATGTCGTCGGTCCATCGGGTGGGGGGCCTCCCAACACTGCGTCACCCGGTTCGTAGTCGCCATTCGAGAACCTCCCCTACCTACTCCCCACGGTTGTTGGTTCTGCGAGCTATATGGCCTGCCCACTACCACTTCAACTTGCTAATTCTGAGAGCTACGTCGGTGACCTTAGTTCTTCTACGGATTTCCTCATTTCAGATCTTATCACGTAGTGAAACTCCAAGCATAGGTCTCTCCATAGCCCGTTGCCCGTACTTCCCGTACTTCATTATATCCTTGCAAAAATCTGGTCGATCTGTTGCTCCGTTGCTGCGGGAAAGGTGGACAAACCAACCAACAAACAAACACGCTTTCGCATGGTATTATTATAAATGATAGGATTGTCAACAGTTTGTAAGTTTTTTTATTATTATCGCTATATTTAGAGTTTTAAATTGAACATATTGTTAAAAACTTTCTTTAGATTACACTATTGTTAAGATCGGAAAGCTGAAAATCCTCTAGCTCGTCATTTTAGTCAAACTCAAGTCAAAGTCAAAAGGCATTTATTTCAATAAAATTACTAGGATCACTTTGAAACGTCTTAGAAACTAGGTGAAGCTATGCCTGTTCTCTTCTTATCTTGCAATTGTTATCTGGCAGATCCAGCGACGACGCGTTGCGCGCCGTAGGTTTAGTGTGAAAAGGGTCTACAGTAGCCTACAAATCAGACTGGTTGACTGTACATCTTCGCTATAAAGTTTTAAATTATCTTGTCACAGCATCTCGTAATTCAAAGAATGAATATAATTTTTTACAGTGTTATTTTATGAAAGAGAATTAATTTAAAAAGCCATAATCGTACCATTTACATAATGATTGCAGTTTCGTGTTTTTGTTTTGAAGTTCATAAATATTTTATAAATATTTCATTCGTTTATCAGTCGGTGGTAAGTGTAACCTTTGCATTATATTATGCTTCTACAAGGTGATTCATAATATGTGTACAAAAAGAAAGAAATTTAGCAGAAATTAATCAAAAGATGTTCGCAACTTTGAGGATGATTTTAAAGATCTAAACAATATCCAAAACGTAAATTTTACAAATTTTCTTGACCTCGTTTTCCTTTCCTTCAAATTTGAAAATTTTCAGATGTCGATTACATTTTAATATTATAATTTCATTCCCATTTTACCTACACAATAGCGCCGTGGAACTGAATAAATGTTTACTTATAGTTGTTTACCTGCATAGTTGTGTAATTCAGAAAAAAGATTTATTAAACAAGTCAAGTTAATGTTGTTCATTTTTATTGCAAATACTGAATTATTTTATTGATAATGTGTTTTAATTGCGATAGAATTCAATTATATCCGAATAACTATGATTTATTAATGCCTTTGATTGAGACATATCCACCTCATTCTATTGGTTCCCACTAACACTTGTATTTTTAGCCGTTACATTAGAAAATATCGAGTTCACTCAATCATATCTCCTCTCATATATTGACCTCATCGGTGGCGCAGCGGGCGAGTGCCCGCCTGAGACGTAAGGGGTGCAGGTTCGATTCCCGGTGCGGGGCAAATGTTTGCATGATCTGCAAATATTTGTTCCGGGTCCGGGTGTTGTGGTACCACGGTACTTGTGGTTTCTGATACCCGCGACAGTTTCGCGTAGTTTCTTTTTATTATATATTATAATAATAAACATAAATCTTTATTCATACCTTAGTGCTACGAATAACATTGAGAATTAATATCTAATCCCCTCAACGGTTTAATGCCTCCCAGTGGCAAATAAGACTAAGAAGATAACTCGATCAGTGGACATATCGTATGCGCAACGCTATCGCACCTTCTTGAGTTTTCTTGAGTAATGAATGACTAAAGATAAGAGTGTACTTGTGTACTAAAATTACTATAGGTATGTAATTATGTTGTTAGGTCTCGCATTAACAGAACCATAAAAACTTGCAAAACTAATACAAAGTTACAATTTATTATCTGTTACTTTTTAGCAGATAATAGATAATTGGAAAAATCTACTTACGGGACCTTGTAGATATCGCTCGATATATTGTTTGAATTTTTTTTTTTTTTTTATACGACTGAGTTAGCAAACAAGCATACGGCCCACCTGTTGGTAAGCGGTTACCGTAGCCTATGAGCGCTTGCAATACCAGAGGCATCACGCACGCGTTGCTGACCCCGAACCCCCTCCCCCCTAAAGAGCTCTGGCAACCTTACTCATCGCAGGAACACAACACAATTTGAAACAAATAATGTTATTTGGCTGCGATCTTTTGTAAGGCGGAGGTACCTCCCCAGGCGGGCTGCTCTAATTCAGAACGAGAAAATCTCGCTGTGCCCTACCTCCTCCTCCGAATATATTCAAGATTTTATTTTTATTTTTATTTACCCACGAAAGGGTGTGAGGATGTTTGGATGTTTGTTATTCAGTCACGCCGTAACAGCTCAACCGATTTCGATGATTGAAATAGATATATTTTTTTACTTAGAATAGCACATAGGCTACTTTTATCAAGGCATTTTTTTTATTTTTTTATTTTACTTTTACCACGCGCGATGCCGCGGGCGCAAGCTCGTTCGTAATATTTATACTACCTATTCCGATTCAATTCCAATAACTGTTCTACATCTTTTGGAAATTCTTCATTGCTCATCCGCACAAAAATCCGCTGTTTTGTGGTTAAATCAGTTCAAACTTAATTATGCTCTTTCAGGTACCAATCACGATGTTGAACATCTAATCTTCTTTCGCTCTCTGTCGCTAATCTTCTTTCTTTATCTTGATATATATAAGCCCCTTTCAAATTTGTATTTTCAAACCGCACCATAACTGTATTCCCCTAGCAGTTATACGAATAGGTTTAGCCATGCCCTCATTAAACTTAACTTGTCTCTTCAACAGGTATGGTTCCAGAACCGTCGCGCGAAGTGGAGAAAGCAGGAGAAGGTGGGCCCCCAGGGGCACCCGTACAACCCGTACCTGGGCACCGCCGGGGGGCCACCCCCTCCCTCTGCCATCGCGTCCATGCCCAACCCCTTCACTCAGCTCGGCTTCGGGTTTAGGAAGCCTTTTGATACTAACGCTTTAGCGAGTTTTAGGTAAGTGCTGTTTCATTCATTGTCACTCTTTCTCTGGGCGTAAATAGAGCCTTTGCAGCACCATTTATTCATACAGTTTTTTTGCAATCAATGACTCTCAATATAGGATTCGCATGTGCTTCAAATAACAAACAAACCTATTAAGCCGTGTTCAGACGGAGTTTGATATGTATCGCACACATCCGACCGATATATAGCCAATCGGTAATATATAGCTCGATCTGTTCAGACGGCGCTAAATACCGTACGCATATCACATTATAAATCCTCAAAAGTAACCATTTCAGATCCCTAGTATTCGCATTCGCTGTGTTTGACTTACTCCTCGATATAGGTACCTATTAAGCCTCATCTCTGAGTCTGCATTGACCCACTTAGCTTCCACAGCTAAAAGTGGCAAGAGGGCTCGGCACCCAATATAAACTGGTTAACTAAACAAATAACTTTATCCACAGATATGCTGGAGCACCCGTCCTTGGCGGACAATACCTGGGATCTCCTCTTTCCCGCCCACCCCTCTTCTCCACCCCTCTCTACACTTCCTCCCCACCCTTCCATTCTATCCTCGCCGGCCTAGCTGCCCCTCCGCGCCAATCGCCCGACCCACCATCAGTATCACCGCCTATATCTCCCGGCAGCGAATCGCCCCCTCAACCAACACCTGTGGAGGTAGAGCGGAGGTCGTCAAGTATAGCAGCGTTGAGGATGGCAGCAAGAGAGCACGAGCTACGACTGGAGATCCTGAGGCAAAGACACCAGAATGACCTCATCAGTTGAGAGTGGATAAGAAAGAATGGAATTTTAAGATCTTGGTGAAATCGATACAGATATAGTGGTTTTGGTTATTCGTCTGTAGCTAAACTAGACCCAATGTTAATCGAAGCTCAAAGCATGTTATGTGAAATAAACGTACTATAGAACCCTCTATAATCAAGCTTAGAGCCATTACCTATCAAAGCGGAGATTTGAGAGGAGAGAGGAGATTTGACTCAAATCAACCATTGTTGAACATAAATTCGAATCACGCGTTGATAATGCGGTAGCATTTTGCCATTAATCTATTGGTTGGTTGATTGTTTAATCTCTCCGCTCAGCTCAGGTATGGGCCAGGGCCAGCGAAATCTTTACTCTGCTATGCTAAGATTAATCATAGGATTTATAAAAAAGGTAGGCTCATCTCTGAAAATTTTACCTATAACATTGCTTTTAGGAATATTTTGCTCAAACTAATACATAGTTTTATTACTAATTCCTACTTCTTTATCAAAATAAAAAGCAAATAAGTTTAAATAAAAACCAGTGAGATTTAGAGAACCTAAACTACTAACGTACCAAAATTGGTGCAATATTTAAAATTACATGAATTAGATTTCATAGTTATTATTTCTTTTGTATCTTTTGGTGCAAGAACTTTCGTGTAAGATAATTTAAAATAAGTGTAAGTGTGGAGTAATTACTACGGTTCCGTCCATGATAGGCCTTAATGTTATTTATTTTAGTATAAGTGGTTTTTAAATGTGAAAATAATTGAATAAGTAAATATAAATATGATGAGGATGATACCTTCAAGGGTCTCTGAATAATTTACAGACAATAAACTCAACATTAACATTATTCTGTTGAGTATTGAAAATTAGGTACTAACTAAACATGATGATTCATAATATGTACTATCCTGAAAAGGGCTTATTCTACCTACACCCAATTAATTAGAAATCAAGTTTTTTCTACGACTTTTGGAAAGTCAACATATTTCGGCTCCGTATCAGAAGGTCTATCAAGTAAAATGATGTAGTTCGCAGAACGTCGGCATGTTAAAACGTCTATATGGTGGTAATGTCTTGAGTGGCAAAACGGCTTACTAGTAAAACGTTCAAAATGGCAATCGAGCGGCAATCTTGATGTCGAACTTCTCATACATTGAATAATTAGTTATACCTAAATATGTTTTATAGACCTAAAACAGCTTGTTTCTTTTTACTGACAGAATAAGCACCTTTCGGGAAAGTATACATAGTTATGAATCAACTTGTGTTTGGGCTATATAATTTCTTCTGTTTTTGGTATTGGATATAAATTGTTGACCCATTGGAAAAATATGAATTTTGTTTTTAATAATAATTATTATGGTAATCAATTGGATTTTCCTGAAAAAAATTGAATTGGAGAAAACGTTTCAGTGAATATTTAGTAATGTATAAATAAACGGATTATAAAAATATCTCTTTTTTTTCTTTTTGACACCACCTACGAATAAATGTTTTCTACGAGTTTTGGAAATACAATTTTTTTTATAAAAAAACTTAGTTCAGCTTTTTCAATCTTCATCTTCTTAAATTCTTATCCGTTTGATGATTAGTTGTAAAGATAATAAAAATGCCAAAAAGAACTTATACATTTTTAAAAGTAAGGGAAGTTAAAATGAAAGTAAAAATTAAAATATAATATTCAGTCATTTTTTTTCGTTTTGTTGATAGAATGCATGTCCGTATGACTACATTACTTATTCAAATAAGTAGGAACTTATTAAATAATCAGTCTGCGTATTTCAATGACCCCACAGTAATTACACTTAACATAAAACTATTAATCTTTAGCCAATATTTGCAAACATATCCATTTAAAATACTTGTGATTTTCAATCAGCAGCCGGTCTTGAACTCCCATTAAAGTTCCAAACTACTCTAGAACTTTTAAATCTATTGTTGGTTGGTACAGCCGCTCTGCACTTACTTTAACATAACTATCTATTTTTCTTATGAGCCTCACCTTGTTCGGTCATCGGTACCACACTAAAGCTCTACATACCATTTGTAAAAAATACTCTACTTTCCATTCCGTTGAATATGATTTTAATGAAACTAGGCATTTGAGCTAAACCGGTAGTTGATTATTGAGAAATAAGTTGAAGAAGGAAGGGAGCGTTTAATATTTATAAGACAGATTACATTTTACTAAAAAAAACGAGTCTATATTAAATCTGTAGAGGAGGCCTCATGCTCAGCAGTGGACATTCTAGGGCTGAAATTATGAACACGAACCCTATAAAAAAATATACCCTGGGTGTAAAGTGGGTTCAAACGACAGTGATTGGAACCCATTGGAACACGCATTGGACCAGAGCGTGGTGGGTTTATGGTCCAAAAATATATTTTATAGGGTTCATGCATTCTTATATATTTGTATCACATACCTACCTACTTCTATTACGTACAATAATAGTAAAAAAACAATGTTTAACTTTAGAAAGGTATTGAAGTAAGTACGATACTTCATTCCATCCACCATGTTCACCATTTAAAACTAAAGCACGTCAGCCATTAATCACGTTTATGAACTGTCAGTAACCGGCTGCCGGTACCCCATCGCCACCATTTATCACTAGCCATTCATTACGTAATACATCTAATTATAACGTAATTTGATAACACATTCAATTTGACTGGACTAGACCTTAAATTATCTGCTTTAAAACTTCAAATTTGCTGAGGCCCAAGCGCGATTAATTTACGATAATGTTTCTCTTAAAATACGATAATAAATGTCCAATATTAGCCAACGGCCTTAGGTATTAAGTAGTCATTTTTTTGTTGATGACCAGAGGGGATTGTAAACATATAATGTGAAGTAACTGGTTACTAAAAAAGATCATCATTAGCCTGTAGATGTCCACTGCTGGACATAAGCTTCCCCCAAAGATTTCCATGACGAACGATCTTTAGCCTTTTCCATCCACCGACTTCCCGCAACTTTCACGATATCGTCGATCCATCGAGGGGTCTTCCAACACTGCGTCGCCCGGTTCGTGGTCGCCATTCGAGATTCGAACTAAAAAAGATAATGGCTTGTATTTCAAATGTAAGTAAACATTTTTTTTAAGACTAGCTTCCGCCCGCGTCTTCGCTCGCGAAGTACCTACATAAAAAGTAGCCTATAAATGCTATTCTAGGTAAAGAACTCTTTATATTCCAAGTTTCAACGAAATCGGTTGAGCCGTTAAGGCGTGATTTAATAACAAACATCCACACATTTATAATATTAGTAGGATAGTAGGGCTAGTAGCCGTGGTGGCCCCGGCTGAAGAATAGGCCCCTCCATATCTACCTATCCGCGGATGTCGTAAGAGGCGACTAAGGGAAAAAAGCTAGGGGATGGGCAGCATCGTCCCTCATTTTAACAACGATAGCTCTAACTGCGCTCGCCAACCCGCATGCCCAGCGTGGTGAGTATGGGCAAATCCCCCCACATGATAAGGAATTTGCTCTGTCTGTGGAGGAGGCCATGTTCAGCAGTGGACGTCGAACGGCTGAAATGATGAGGATGTAGGATAGGATAGGATTTATGCATCCAGATTAATCATAAAAAATTAGTGTAATTTGTCATCTTCTATGTAAGATCTTCACTGAATTCAATATGCACTGACTGCTCCCTACAATTTGATAACTTGTTATCATATCGTGGGAAGTCCGTGGGTCGAACATGATTGGATTCCGATTTCCTACTATTAATCTAAAATTCAATTAACCAATTGATTCAGCGGAGATTCATTAAAAATAAGGCTTGGTCACGTTTGTTTTAATGAGCATGTACCAATTAACTTTGAATGATCAGTCATGTTTTTATCGGGAGAAATGTATTTACTACAGTCATATTGGATGACCTCGGTGGAGTAGCTGTTTGATTTCCGCTGAGCGACAAATATAAATATAAATATTCCGGACATATTCACACGGTCAACTGATCCCAAACTAGGCATAGCCTGTACTATGAGTACCAGAGACTGATATACATAATAGATATATATTTAACACCCAGACACAGAACAAACATCTGTGTTCATTACACAAATGTTTGTCCAGTGCGGGGATCGAACCCGCGACCTCTAGCGCAGAAGGCAGATTTACTACCAACTGAGCTATGAGGCCAGTCAAATGTTTCAATGATCTGCAGATATTCCGGGTCTGGGTGCTGTGGTACCATGGTACTCGTAGTGGCTTATGAGCCACTACGAGGGTACTAGGGTACGCCCTAGACACAGTGCGGGGGTGTCACCTTAGTGTGGGGCTGACCCCGCACTAGGATACCCAGTGTCGTGGAAACCCATATATCTATATTCTGTGCTATCCCGAAAGAGGCATAATCGATCAACAAAAAGAATGTTTGTTGAAAAAAACCAGATGTTTTCCTAGATAGGCTTTTTGGGTCAATTTATCATCTTTATAAGTCAATATGAAACGTACGAGAAGTTCGACATCAAAATTACGAGGTACCTAAAACAGCTGTATAATGGACTAATCTGACCCCCAAAAACAGCAGATTTATGCATAGAGTTTTTTCAATTAAACATGTTGAATTTCCAAAAGTCGTAGAACAAACTTTATTGCTAATTTGGTGTAGAATAAGCCCCTTTCGGAATACCATACGTATTATGAATCACGTTGTATAACGGTCGGCTTTTTAGAAAACCGAGCCTTAAGTCTGTACGAGTATATTCCTTTGGGTCAGTGATTAGTTGTTCAATTACAGACACCGCGAACAATCAGCTGGCGAGACTAATGACATGAATGTAAACCTATGCAATAATATGCAATATGCAAGTATTGCCTTATTAGCTAGGCAAACAGTGGACAATGATTTATCCATGAATGGGATAATAAACTAGAATTTCGTCCGTCTATTAAAGTATTGGCATGCTTTTTTAAAAACCAATTTTATTATGATTTTGATTACAAGGAAAATACAATTTTATTAATTTGAAGACAAATGCGATGGTACAAGAATAGTTCTTCTGGTAAGTTTTTTACTATGTGAACACTATTTGAAGGCCGCCATGTTGGTTTTTAATTGGCATTTGACATTGACATATTTTTCATGTCACGTTGTTTGATTTGATGTTTTCGTTTTGTCAGATTTATCTGACAAAAGAAAAACATGTAGGCATTTATGTAGGTTGTCAAAATGACATTTCACGCACGTCCATCCGCCATATTTTAGTAGCGCTGTGTGTTGCTCTCTTTGTTGAAGGAAATCTTAATGTACCTCTGAACGAAGTCAATTTAAATAAAATAACCAATTAAATACGTTTACTTTATTGCTTAGCCATATTTTAGAGTAGTGTACACAGTGCAGGCCCAGGCTCCATATATTGATGAAACGTCTCTTTTGGAACTTAAAAGAATCCTCTCAGATCTCCAAGTTGGGTAGTCAGAGGCATGTCCCAACATTAGGTACTTACATGCTCATATTTTGCAGTATTTAGAATTCCATGCGTGACAGGTTACGAGCCTATCGCGCGTTACGCTGTGAATACTCAAGATGTTTTTCTTCACCGTTTTAAGCAAATTTAAGCACCGTTTTAAATTTACTTTTACATCTTAAAATTTTCTAATAGAAAAACTCATTGTTGCACTGCCTTAGGTAGGTACTAGCTTCAGATCGACAGTCGCAACTCCTACTAGACCAACACGGCTACTTTCAGACTTATCCAGTCATCATATTTATATTTTATATTATTATATCTATTTTTTAAGGAATTCGCTTGCTAAGTATAAATCTTTTTTTCAAAATTATTTCCTTGTCTTGTTTCCACGATTCCCTGTTTTCTTATTAAATTTTCTTCTAAACCGAGTTTTATTACCCATGAATATGGTCTATTATCATGTGTCAAGTCAAAATTATTATGTGTACCTACATATCAACACTAATTAAAATTCCACAAAGCTAAAATATTATTCAAAATCAGATGTTTGTCGAAAAATAAATATGAGTGAGGTTAATTTAATTGTAATCGAATTTTTATCCTCCCGAACTCATCTACCGGGAACGCCTCTCAGCAGGCTTTTATTAAAGTTAGGTGCAATTCATGAGCTCAAGCAGTTTATTAAATCCGAAATGAGGAAATCCGTAGAAGAACCAAGGTCACCGACATAGCTCTCAGGTTTAGCATGTTGAAGTTTCGTGGGCAGACCATAAGCTCGCAGAACCGATAACCGCTGGGAAATAAAGGTTCTCGAATGGTGAACACGAACCGGGCGACGCAGTCTTGGAATGCAATTGATAGCGGGAAGTCGATGGATGGAAGAGGATCAAGAGCGATCGTCATGGCACTCTTTGTGGAGGCCTATATCCAGCAGAGGACTTCTACAGGCTGATGATGATGATGAGTCATATATTATTATTAAAATGGGCAGTTGACACATCAGATTAACATGAAAGAGATCGTAAAATGGTGGCGGTTGCAATCGCAAAATACTTGAGGCTTGATTCAAGTAAACTTAATCGTTTTGGCCGCCACAAGTGCACTTGCCATGACACCCACACAAGTTCAAGTTTACTTGATGAAGCCCCAAGTCTCATGCAAATTGGTTAATGAACTTGAACTTGCCTTGAAACCAGCTGATAAATTACCTAAATTGCGTGAACACAGAAAAACCGACCCCAAGTAACGGGAAAGAAATCATAGAATATCCTTCAGTTGCACCAAGGCCTTATTATATCTATTCTAGATTATACAAGGTGATTCATAATATGTATTCCATCCCGAAAGCGGCTTATTTTACGACCAATTGGCAATAAAGTTTGTTCTACGACTTTGGAAATTCGTCATTTTTCATTGAAAAAACTCTATGCGAAAATCAGCTGTTTTGGGGTCAAATCAGGTCAAACTTAATGAATCAGCTGTTTTAGGTAGCAATCTTGATTCTGAACTTCTTGTAATTTTAGTTATTAGTTCTAAAGATGATAAAAATATCAAAAACAACTAATTTGAGAAAGGTTGTGAAAAAAAAAAATAAAAAAAAAAAAAATGTTTTTGTTCACGAATATTATGTCTTTTCGTTGATAGAATAATCCCCTTTCGGGATGGTATACATGTTATGAATCACCTTGTATAAAACAGCGTCAGGTGAAACTTTTTACGCACTTAGGTCCAGGACTCTGTAGTGTCTGGGATAGTTTTAGCTGGAGTAGGCTTGCCCAGTACCTAAAACATCCTCTCAGCCTAGTCGGCCTTATCCACAGGACAGACAGAGTCAATAAGCGCCAAGCTGACTAAGCCGCGGGTTTTCTCACGATGTTTTCCTTCACCGTTATAATGCGCACATATTTTTTTGCGAATAGAAAAATCAATTGGTTCCGGAATTAAAACCTGCGATCTTCAGATCGAGTGTCGAGGTATCTCCTATCGGGCCAACATAGACTTCTGGAGGTAAGTATAGAAACTAATTTGACCCTTCAAAATTACAACATTATGGGTAGCAATTACTCGATTTTACACAAGTCTTCAACTCTTTATCGATTGGCGATTGGCTAGGATGATCTCCGCAAAGGATCTGCTCCTAACTTGGAGCAACTTTGAAGTTTCTGGGCAGGGTGGACCTTCGCCAAATCTAATTATGAGTTCACACAAAAAACGGGCAGGACGAACCTGTGTTTTATGTACGGAACACTTTGATAGCTGTTAGTGTGTGGTTTTATAAGTGAATTTGCTATAAATAACCAATACCATCAATGCCAACGAAAATAACATCTGCCTGATGAGTGAGAGTGTCTGAGTGGTAAGGGAAAAAGTTAAAAGAGAATTAAAATACCAGAGTGAATCCCAAAAAATATATTTGTCTACCGTTTTCGAGCGAAGAAATCACAATTTATGCGTCCCCATAAAACATGAAAACATAATTGAAAATTTTAATTATCAACTCAACAATGTTGCTTTGCCTGGCTGCGAGTGCTTATGAGATTTAGAGATGGGTCGTACTTGCTATTTCGCTTACCAGATCCATAACGTAACGTATCTTGCAAGTACCAGGTACTAAATACTTGAAGGTATGTACTTAGACCGCGCAAATCCACAGTGCAAGTCTACCGCGTACTCAAGGACGCGCCGCGCCGCGAGACGGACGGTCAGATTGCGACCACTTGGTGCGTCGCGTCCTAGGGTGCGCGGTGGACTTCGCGCCGCACCCGATTATTTTTATTACGTCTAAGTATCATGAAGTCGTACTAGGTACGTGTAGTTTGATGCGAGGACCTGGTTTAAAAACCTGGTAGCGTAAATACGAACCACCTCTAATGAGATCCACTTGCTTGTACATAAACCCAATCAGTGCTACATTGAAGACCAGGAGCAAGCAGCAAGCCTCTAGATCGGTGGTCGCGAGGGCGGATTCCCGTAATTAAACAAACACGAGAGCGGCCAGCCTCGTTAGTGCAACCCGCCTACACTAATCAATTCTAATAATTAATGGAGGTACAAACCAGTGGGTAAGCCATATAGCTCGCAACCGGCAATCACTGGGGAATAAAGATTCTCGAATAGCGAGATATTGTAGGAGGTAGGGCGTAAACCAGATTTCCTCGTTCTAAATTGGAGCAGCCCGCCTGGGGTGGTGGTCTTACAGAATATAACATTATTTGTTTCAAATAGTGTTGTGTTCGCAGCCAAATAACATTAAATAAATAAATATTCCGGACATATTCACACGGTCAACTGATCCCAAACTAGGCATAGCCTGTACTATGAGTACCAGAGACTGATAAATATAATAGATATATATTTAACACCCAGACACAGAACAAACATATGTGTTCATCACACAAATGTTTGTCCAGTGCGGGGATCGAACCCGCGACCGCAGAAGGCAGAGTTACTACCAACTGAGCTATGAGGCCAGTCAAACATTATTTGTTTCAAATAGTGTTGTGTTCCTGCGATGAGTAAGGTTCCCAGAGCTCTCTAGTCGGGAGGGGGGCTGGGGTCTGCAACGCGTGCGTGATGCCTCTGGTACTGCAAGCGCTCATAAGCTACGGTAACCGCTTACCAACAGGTGGGCTGAACTCTTGTTTGCCACCTCAGATGTATAAAAAGAAGCTACCTCTAACCAGACGAGGCTGATTCATAATATAAGGGGCTTATTCTACGCCTAGTTGGCAATTATGTTTGTTCTACGTCTTCTGGAAATTCGTCATATTTCATTGAAAAAACACCATGCAAGAAACATTATTGGAGCAAATCAGATAAGCCTTAATTACGCGGGCGGATACCTACTGCTAATGACAATTCGCGTCCCACGTCGCAGTTTCTACGTGGCAATTAATTGTGTTTTTATATTAATATGTATGTTAGTCTTTAAGGTATATATCTTTATGGGCCGTAGTGTAAGAATAATTCCATCTGTTTTTTATTCTATTGTTGCCTGAAATAAAGTTATTGTATTGTATTGTATTGTATTAATTATTCAGCTGTTTTAGGTAGCAATCTTGATGTCAAACTTCTCGTACGTTTAATAATTAAGTCATAAAAGACAACTTATTTGTAGGGTTAAGCTCGCCTTTGTACATGCCTGTATTTGTATGTTTTCTGTATACAATAAAGAATTCAAGAAATAATAACTTTAATGTTTTTTTTGTTTGTTTATTTACTGATAGAATAAATCGCTTGCGGGATAGCAGACTATCTTAGTTACGGAACACGTTGTAGATAGAACGACGATATAGTAAAGGTTACATCATAAGAATGTCAGGGAGAGTGTCGAGAAGTGGAACCTCGCTAGGTACTCGTATTTTCTGAAACTCACGACACAGTCATAGCCTCTTAGCTCAGTTGGTAGTAACTCTGCCTTCTGCGCTAGTGGTCGCGGGTTCGATTCCCGCACTGGACAAACATTTGTGACTAACACAGATGTTTGTTCTGTGTCTGGGTGTTAAATATATATCTATTATGTATATCAGTCTCTGGTACCCATAGTACAGGCTATGCCTAGTTTGGGATCAGTTGACCGTGTGTGATATGTCCGGAATATTTATTTATTTATTCATGTGGGGGGAATTTGCCCATACGCCGGGCACGCGGGTTGGTGAGCGCAGTTAGAGCTATCGTTGTTAAAATAGGGGACGCTGCACGCATCCTCTAGCTCTTTTCCCTTGGTCACCTCTTACGACATCCACGGGTAGGTAGATATGGAGATATGGAGGATAGCCATAACTAAGCCATGACCATAGCCCAAATGTGGAATGATTGTGCATGATGATTCAAAACAAGGAAACAATCACGCTCGTGCGTAAAAACTACTAAAACTCGTAACAAATTGTTTAATTAAAATTATGAGCAATTTCAATTAGTTAACAAAGTAAATTGTTAACGCCGAAACGAAACAATAAAGTTTTTGTATTAAATTGCGTTCATAATTAATGGCTCTGCGTCTGGTTTGTGTCTGATTGTTATTGAGGAATTTCACGTCAATTTGGTTGTTATTCTTTAAGAATTCCTACTTTAGCCAGAGTGAGCTTGCTGATTCTTTCTTGGTCGTCCTGTATTAGGTCAGTGATAAGGTTGAGTTATGGTGGCCCTGAAAAGAGCCTATGACCGTTCGGCGAAGGATCAGTGTATTGAAAGGATTAAAGTACACCTCTTAGAGGCTCTACATGATCTTTATCATTATCATCATTTTCAGATCGTATCCACTTACTGGTGGATGGCCGTGGTCAATTTTGTGTTTGACTTTTAGTGGCTTGCGATATCGTTGAGCTGTATCGTACTATCACCAAAATTTCCGTCTTACCAATTTTGAAACTGTTTCGCTTGTACACGGCTAAGTAAGCCTGTCCGGCCCATCTCTTTATAACCTGTAGTGTATTTTGTAATTAGTTTGTGCTGTGCTTGTGTGTCCAAAATAATTTTCTTTCTTTCTTTTCTTTCTCTTTATTTATTGTGGTCCTTTGAGTTGCAACCAAAACAATACGAACATATTGTTAGACAAAAACGGTACTTTTTATGATTACGCAAGCAAGGCAAAGATCACATCACGCAAAATACACCCTTAAGGGTGGTAAGGCGGAATTTTTGGTGATAGTACACCCTCAAAAAATCGATCTTTCCACTGGCTCTAACGCCATCAGAAAATGGATCTTATTTAGTCCCCAGATCGTATAATTATCAATCACAGTTGCATCCAATAATCTTCAAGAAGCGTCACAATGATGTATCTCCAACTGACAAGTACCCCGACAGGAACTGTGGACTGGATCGCTCCCTGATCGTGGCAAAGCTCCCATCGTGGCAGGGCTCTCAGGCGCCGTGAGGAGAGATTAATAATATAGGGTTAATCGTGGGAACTTATGGATTAATTGGTCCATTGGATTAATGGACTCTATTGTTTGTAGTACTGAGGCAAGAAAGTAGCAACATCTGAACACGGGAAGCATTATTAAAAGAGTATCATTTAATATAGGTAAGTTTCTATGAAGTGTAATTTGTGAAACTTTTATGGTCCGTTAACAGGGTAAAGTATAAAACTGGAGTCCCATTCACGCAAGTATAACTTTCTCCCGCGGTAGTATATATCCCGGGTAAAAAAGTCATCAGCTCTTGAAATCACGATTTGCCGAAACATTTTTTTTGTGGATGATTTTTAATGTATTTGTTTTTTAATTGGGAGTATGGGTGGCCAGTTTCATCCCGAGTGAGCAAAAAGACGTGGTTCGCGCATGTGTAGAAATGCCAACAACTGTCAAATGATTGCAGCAAGGAGTTTAACCCTATTGACAAAAGTTCAACAAAGACATTGAAATCGGTTTTTAAAGTTTTAAAACGTGATGATTTTTAATTTTTCCACAAAATTCAGATCTTTAGGGCTCTTTAGGGATCTTGGCTCATTAAATAATAACACCCAAACGGTCACATACATAGTCCTGATCCCGCACTAGGATTTCCTATGTCGTGGTATTGGAACGAGTAACATTGTAGCACAACACCCAGGCCGGAAACAAATATTTACAAATCATGCAAACATTTGTTCGCAGCGGGAATCAAACCTGTACCCCTTGCGTCTCAGACGGACTAACCGCTATGCCACCGAGGTCGTCAGCTCATTAATTCAATTAATATTCCAATTCTTCATAAACAACAAACGTCAAATAACAATGCATCCTTTAAACAGACTCGTAGACAAACAGTTACAAATGAGTTGGAACTAAATTAAATGGACTAATATTAAACGAGGCCATATTTCGGATATTTTCGTTTTAACAGCCAATTATGAGCTCAAATTATTACAACCTTTCTTTGGGGTAACCTCTTGAACTAATTAATGATTTACTCACAGCTTGGGGTCAGGGCTGCCACACTACCTCCACAATTATGTTCATAATTTTAGAATTTTTTTATTTCTATACTTATTGGAAACAGGAATTAAATGAATTGAAATGACCTATATGAAATTGGGTCAAAAACTAACTTTTTTTTATAACGAGTATGTTCATAAAAAACTGTTCGTTAAAATTTGTTGAATAGGTATGTAAAAATTGTCTCTGGTATTCTGATTTAGGTCCTACGTGGTAGACGTGTGATTATTATTTTTTTTATTAAAAAATAGTAGGAAACTTAAAATAGCTTCTTCGATTGGCACGACACTGAAGCTTCCAACACCATTTTGTAAAAAGGATCATCGAAAAAAAAGATAGGCAACGAGCCGTGTTTGTAGATTGATTCTACTAGGCTTGGTCGCGAGGAACAGGCGTGGCTTCACGCTGTTTCTAAGACGTTTCAAAGTGACCCTAGTGATTTATTGAAATAAACACTTTTTGACTTTGACTTTAATAATATTTATGTACTCGTAAAACTGGTCATTAGGTATGCCTAAATCGTTATAGGCAAAATTAATTTCAAAAGCTTTGATATCCAGAGTGTAGGCCGATTAATTTAATGTGATGATTTACCCGAATAAGCCTTAAACAACCAATAGCAACACAAATTGTTCGTGACAACCCTAAGACAGAACACTACGGATCGCAGCGGGAGTTAAGTTAGCCTTTTTCAATATTATGGAGCCGCCAATATCTTTAAGGCTTGCTTGCTTGCTTGTCGTGTCACTGATTCTTTCTTGGTCATCCTGCAATAGGTCATTGACCAAGTTGCGGTATGGTGGCCCTGAAAAGGGCCTATGACCGTCGGTGAAAGAATTAGTGCAGTGAAAGGATTAAAGTGCGCCTCTTAGAGGCACCTTTCGTGCACAATCTATAAGGCGAGATCAACAGTTTGTACCCCTCGATTTTTAAATATCTGCCGTACACGTACACGTACCATACTACGTACCACGTACCATATTCCACGTACACGTACGTGGAATATAGCTGAAATAGGAACACACTCTGAATGGCGGCTGCGTTATCCAAAATATGAGAAAAACGCAGTCTTTTTGTGGTTTCCGCGTTAACGTTGTGCGCGTTGTGTTTGTTATTGCTTGAAAAAACTGAACTCACCTACCAATTGAAAGCACTGTCTTTTCCTACATTTTGGAGTAAGAAACATTCCAAATACCAATGGCGGTATCAATTTACGTTCAAAAACCGCTTGCTTTGGACATATTTGGTATAGTCAATAAACAATTCAATTTTCTCGCTCTAAATTGGAGCAGCCCGCCAGGGAAGTACCTCCACCTCAAATAACATTATTTGTTTCAAATAGTGTTGTGTTCCTGCGGTAAAATTGCCAGAGCTCTTTAAAGGGTTTGGAGTAGGCAAAGCGTGCGTGATGCCTCTGGTATTGTAAGCGTTGATAGGCTACGGTAACCACTTACCAACAGGTGGGCCGAAAGCTTGATTATAAAAAAAAACAAAAATAAATTCAATTTCATTTATTTTGCGAATCATGGGTTACAGGGATGGCAATTAAAATATAAAATAAGCACAGCCATGATCAACTTTACAGCAGCATGCAAATTAACTTATTTCGTAATATTAATATAAATTTTATTATAAAGGACTTCATATAATGTCAGTGCGTAAAAGGCTCCTGTTTGAATAAAACTAGATGCAGAATGCACCCCACTGCCAGCGCCCATTTTGTCTGTTGGCTATCGTGACGAGACGCGATAGTGTCGTGTCGTGTAAAAGCAATGTATCGTAAGAAAACACAAATAGAACAATTTTCTCTACATTTCCAGATATTTACTATTTAGATTACAGGAAAGTTATTATGAACGCAAAAAGGCTGTTAGTGCGCGTGTCATTATTCTGATATTATTATTAGTGATGAAGCTGTCATCGAGATGCGATTAGTGAGGCTACCATGGATTTGCGAGATTATAGGATAATTCACGGCGTATAAATGTCTTGGTACTTTACAAAACAATTACATAGCGTTGGCCTAGTACCTCGACTTTCGATCCGTAGATCACAGGTCCTAATCCTGGCCAACTGGATTTTCGTAAATGAATAATATAAGTGCAGTGTAACGTCAAGGAGTGACAAGAATGGACAAAATAAGAAATGAGTACATCAGAGGAAGTTTGAAAGTAGCGCCAGTGACGGAAAAGTTGAGAAGTAATAGGTTAGCATGGTATGGGCATGTCATGAGGAGGGATGAAAGTCATGTAACGAGAAGAGCGTTAAGTATGAATGTGGATGGATATAAGACTAGAGGAAGGCCGAAGAAAAGATGGATGGATTGTATTAAAGATGACATGAGTAAGAAAGATGTGAGTGCGGAGATGACGGCTAACAGAAGAGAGTGGAAGAAGAAAACATGTTGTGCCGACCCCACATAATGTGGGACAAGGGCAGGAAGAAGAAGAAGTGCAGTGTAACGTCACCGAACGGTGAAGGGCAAGATCGTGTTGAATGAAACCCGCGGCTTAGTCAGTTCCAAACGTATGACAACTAAACGACAGAGCCGATTTTGATGAAATTTGGAACGCAGGTAGAATATGATCTGGATTAGGACATACTCTGCGGGCGGATACTAGTAAAACAAAAAGGTCATGATTTTTCAAAAACCATTTTCTAGCTGGTTCATAAAATCGTGACAAACGAGCCGCTCTATATCAGACGAATAAGGTTGCTACACGGCCATATTTTGATCAATACAACTGGCAATGCGTCTAATATTTTTATCGGGCTGGAATCCTTATTATTACTAATATCATAACAGTGTGAACACCCGTCTAGCCCCACCATAAAGATCACAAAAATTCAATTATCAAATATTTCCTCAAGCTATCGTATGTTTAAATTAAAAAAGAAAGGTAATCATAGGCGGCAGTAAATAACATAAATAAAATGGTAAAAAATCAACAGAACCATTTAGAAACAAGTAAACGAGCTTGATTAGGGCCGATGTCGCGCGGATAAGGCCGTAAAGCCGAAAATTGAAAAGGTTACTTCATTAAAAATGCTATATTTTACCATTTTTAAGCAGACAGGTGAACCCTATGGCGGAACGTCCGGTGACCATGCTTTTCTGTGAAAAGGGAGACACATTGCGTTCAATTTAACCGAAATCTTTGTTGTTTATTTTACTAAATAGCAATTTTAATACTGCTTAGTAAGTCTAATCCTTTTTAATTATTTAATAGTGTGATTTTTGTAAATATACTTATTAATTCGTATTACTTATTATTCAACCGGGTGACGCAGTGTTGGAAACCCCCCGATGGACCGATGACGTTGTGAAAGTTGCGAGAAGTCGGTGGATGAAAAGGACTCAAGACCGTTCGTCATGGTTTCTTTGGGGGAGGCCTATGTCCAGCAGTGGACTTCAACAGGCTGATGATGAATTATTCAATTAACTTGTAGAACCTTACCTACTGTACTACGTACATACCTTTTATAAATATATTTTTTTGCTAAAACATAACGTGTCATTAAGTAACGTAACATTAAGATCTAACTTATTTGATTTTTATAGAATCATAAAAAGTAAACGCTTCTTTAGAAAGCGACACAATTTAATTAAAAATTTTGGTTTCATAATGTTTCGTTTTTCTTACAACAATCATGATCGCGGGCAGACTCGTTTATCGTGCTATCGTTTTCACCTATCCAATTTTTATAACATATACTCGTCATCTTATACCGAGGGTCACCCTACGAGCGTCGATCCCGCACCCCGCAGCGCAAATCTAATGAAATAAACTGAAAATCAACACGCGCGCGGCCGCCTTTGTGCCGCCAACCACTCACGATATAATTAGAGCGTTAATTTATTCCTCCCGAAAACCTCGTTCATTGCACGGCCACAGTCTGATAATAATAATAAATATAATAATAATACTAATTACTATTATTATTGGTCGTATTATTGTTTGGTCGTAGTGGCACCGGCTGAAGAATAGGCCTCTTCTATCGTGAATGTCTTAAGTGACGACTTAGGGAAAAAAGCTAGGCGATGAGCAGCAGCGTTCCCTATTTAAACAAACGAGCAAAGCGAGAGATCTCTCGAACTTCTTGGACGAGAGCTTTGTTTCGAATCTTCAATCCGAGCTGATGGAATTTCCTTTATAACATACAAGAACCTAAAACAGCTGCAGAATTGAGTTTGAACTGATTTGACCCCAAGCTGATATTCGTAAAGTGTTTTTTCAATGAAAACTTTCAAAATTACAAAAGTTATTATTGATTATTATTATTAAATAAGTTTTTGCATATAATGCTTACATCTTAGTGTAGGCGACTTTACTCGTACATACCAAATCTGTCAAACAACACTAGACTGCAATTCTATACATTCTCGCTATTCGATCAAACGGCAGTCTTTGTGTGCTTCGTAACAGTCTGTAATTCCACAAACGTGGTTTATTTCTGCATAGGTAAGTAGAGTTTAACCCGAGTTTAGCCGGTAATTCGATTGTGGGATAATTATTGAGTTTGCACGTCGTACGTCGTCCGTCAGCCGACCGACGCCGACGCCTCGGGCGGTGACTGCCGATTTGTAATTACGTGTCTTGATGGAAATGGAGGCTATTATTAAGTGGATTACATAAACGATCCTTTTCTACGAATTTGCCAACGTCATAAATCGTTCGTAATCAGTGGCGGATTTACAGTCTTGGCCGCTCTAGGCCCCAGGCCATGTGCCGTCCCATTCTTAGCACCCAACATTAGACTAGGTTAGGTACATAATGAATTTACTTTATTGCCAACTTTATCTAAATTGAAATCAGAAATAATTAACTATAATAGCTACTAATTTGTAAATATATTCCGAGATGATGAGCTTTTCTACGACAATTTCTACAAATTGTTGGTCACAATTTGCCGCCCCTAATATCTGGCCGCCCTAGGCCCGGGCCTACTGGGCCTTAGGGCAAATCCGCCACTGTTCATAATATAAGTACCTCATTCTTATTATCAGGACTAAGAACTAACTAAGCTATATATGATTATATATAGCTATATAGAATTCTTGAACTAAGCTAAGACCACGTCTAAGGATTTTTCATCAGCGCAGTCATTAGAAGATTGCTTTTTAGCTATAAGAACGCCAATTATACAGTTTTGTTTTTAGTTGCAGTTTCCGTTTTTTTTTTTATTTGATGAACCATAAATCATATCATTCATTCATTCAAGTCTACTATGCACTACTGGACTGCCTTTTCCATCCACCGACTTTCCGCAACCTTCACAATGTCGTAGGTTCACCGGGGCCTTCCAACACTGCGTCGCCTGGTTCGTCGTCGCCATTCGAGTTCGAGACACTTTATAGCCCAGCGGCATAATTAATAGCAATCTACGTACACGTAATCCAGCCAATCGTCCTGTCACTATCCTCGCTGTCACTTCGCCATCGCCATTTAACATGCAAATTGGCTTATGTAAACGATCGGTCCTTTCTGGCTGATAGCAATCGCGACACGTAATTAGTCACGTAGCAAGACAGATGTTTTGATTTACAGTTCGATAGTCATCGTTCCAAGTCAACCGTTAGATGGTAACTCTACAGGCGTTTCGGGTTCCGTGGCCAATTAGCGTTCCGCAGGTGTTTTGTGGCTGATTTCTTTATTCAGTTCTATAACAATTCTGTGGTCAGCTATCTCTACTTCTCTTTATTGCGAAATCTTGCCGGTTCTTTAAGAGCCCCTACACACCTCCCTGCAAAACTCTGGCAATATCAGGGGCAGTGCTGCCAACTCGACTGAAACGTTCATTTCTCTTTTTACCCGACTGCCGAGAAGGAAGAAGGGTAATGTTTTCGAACGGATTTTCCTCAAGTTTTAGAATTTTAACCTTGTTTGCCGCACTGGCCCGTATCGCCTCTGATTTCAGAGAAGCTTGTAGAGGCCATATTCCTATACTTCTTAGTTTTCTTCTTTTATATTTTTTTAAAAACACCTCACACTGACATCAGTCACCTGAATATGAGCCCTAGACTAGTAGAATACCCCTGCATTTTCACATACATTTACATAGTTTATGATAACGAACTATCGTTATCATAAACAATGTTTGGTGTTTGTTTTAGTCTATTAAGATTAAAACAAACACCAATCAATCAAGAATAAGCCGCATTGAAATAGGTTTAGCTGCGATTTGATATCACAGTACGAGAAATAAACAAAAGGCTTCATACTCTGACCTCTCTTTTGCGTTTGGGCTTAAAAACAGCCACACACTATTCAGTTCTCACCTGACTTTGATATGTCACTAAAACCAGATTTAAAACATCAAATCACTAGCACAGGACGAGGCCCGAGGGCAGCGATTACTACCCACCAGACCCGCCATTAAACAATTTAGGATAATTAACTACCGGATTTTGTAGCCACCAAGTAATTACCCTTCATAACAGAGCCACTCTGTTATTAGCGCAGAAGATGTAATAGTACTTACCTGAGCAGAAATATCACTTAAATAAATAGGTATTTCTTGTAACTTCCTAATAGCCCGTTCCAAGGGGGTTAGACGAAGTAACTTTCTATCGATCGATACTATTACCGGTATTAGGAAAGTCTAAAAATGTATGGACTTGACATGAACTATCGAAATATAACGTGGTCTATACTATAGATAATAAAGTCATACACAAACTCGCAAATAAAATCATCATCATTATCATCATTTCAACCTCAGGATGTCCGCTGCTGAACAAAGGCCTTCCCCACAGATTTCCAAAGCAATTTAATATCATGTGGGGGATTTGCTCATACTCCCGACGTTGGGCATGCGCAGTTACAGCTATAAAGCTATATAGAATAAAGAACTTAAACATAAAGTTCATTATACACAGGAGTGATGCAGGCCAGTTATTAGAGAAGAGCTAATTTTGTTGCTAATGTGCACGTGTTATTGGCACTGCATTTGTTTAGTTTTGGAGTGAAACATTGTATGACAATGTTGGCGGCAAAATGCGGGTTAAAGATGTATTTTATAGAGCATCTGTTTTTAGTTTCATACCAGCCCCATAGTTATATAAATAAATAACACCCAACAGTCCTGAACTAGGAATCCGTGTGTCGTGGGTATCAGAAACTACGAGTACCATGGTACCACAACACCCAGACCCGGAAGAAATATTTGCAGATCATGCCAACATTTGTCCCGCAGCGGGAATCGAACTCGCGCCCTTTGCGTTTCAGATGAGCACTCAAATATTGTTATTTGGCTGCGATCTCCTAGTAGGTATAAGCGGAGGTACCTACCTTGGCGGGCTGCTCCAGTTTAGAGCGAGTAATACTCGCAATGTCCTTCCTAAAGAGCTATGAGCTAATAATAAAAGAAATACTAATTATGAGCTGATAGGTACGTATAAGCTATGTCGTGATACTGTGTTGTCCAAATGATTGAATGCTGAACCAAATTACAGGGTGTACGAACACCTTATTACCTCTCTCGGTCTGTTAAGCCAATTTAGCTGACATTTAAGTAATTCCACGAACCGGACCGGGTAATGACGGTTTGCTTAATGTTACTTACAAGTTGTATTAGTTAAATTAGTTGTAGTCTGGAGTTGGGAATTGTTTTGTTTTTCGGAACGACAATAGCCACAGTAGCTAAAAATAAGAAGTTGAATTTTGTGCGATCATCTTAATATTTTTGCTAAACTGAACTAAACTTAAAATAAATTAAGATTCCTATTTTGGTCAGACAAGAATATCGTAGGAGGTAGGGCACAGCAATATTTTCTCGTCATAAATTGGAGCAGCCCGAGGTACCTCCGCCTTACAAAAGATTGCAGCCAAATAACATTATTTGTTTCAAATAGTGTTGTGTTCCTGCGGTGAGTAAGTTTGCCAGAGCTCTTTAGGGGGGAGGGGGGAGGGGTCTACAACGCGTGCGTGATGCCTCTGGTATTGCAAGCGCTCATAGGCTCCGGTAACCGCTTACCAACAGGTGGCCCGTATGATTGCCACCTCAATTATATAAATAAAAAATAAAAAAATATCCTTGAACCTAAAATTGGATGACGTGACACGAGCACAAAGGAGCCTCTGAGGCGAAACCGAACTTTAATCCTTATAGGTACTACACTGATTCTTTCACCGACGGTCATAGGCCCTTTTCAGGGCCACCATACTTCAACCTGGTACTGACCTAATACAGGATGACCAAGAAAGAATCAGTGACACAACAAGCAACTTAAAAGATCTTTCAATAAAACAATTTGTAATATATGAATACGGGACTGGGGGACACGAACCCGGTGACACGGGCGTAACAAACATGGCGGCTGATGAGTTTTATGCATTGAATCATTAAAACCACACAATCTGTGGTGGAGATTGAAGTGGCGACATTACGACTTGCCACCTTGATTGTATGATGAGGACTAATAGGATCCGTTGTTATAATTTAACAGTGTGACATAATAACAGCGTGTTATGCGGCCAATTAACACTTTTGACTATTTAAGAAATCAGATACAAGTACAAAGCTCGACCTCCGCGAGTACGGTCAGCGACATAAGTTGATTAACAATTGAGTTTTGAGTAATTGAGAGGCCCCAAGCCGTGTTTGTTGCCTGATTCTTCTATGCTTGGTCGCGAGGAACAGGCATATCTTCAGCTAGTTTTTAAGACGTTTCAAAGTGATCCTAATGATTTTATTGAAATAAAAGCCTTTTGACTAAGACTTTGACTTTGAGTATATAAAACCAAAAAAAAACTGTAATTGATTGAAAATGCTATGGCAAAATCAAAGCTCCAGTAAATATCTTAAAGCTATTATGTTCAGCTACTTATGAGGTCATAGGTAGAGCTAATGACATGAGCAAATGTTAAGCGGATTTGTGGATAATATACATTTATTATGAATCACCTTGTATTTTTCAACAAAAACTTATTATGATTTTTCCTACCAATAACTTCATTCAAATAAATGTAATTACCTACACTTACATTTATTTAAATGAAGTTATAAGTTATAACGGCTTCATACAGTAGGCCGCCAATATAATCAAATCGGGTCCACAATCATTGGACGGCATTCATTAGTATAGAGCCATCATCGGCTGTGTCATGGGAGCGCAATCTGCCCCCGCTGAGTCTTCAGCCACCGACGATGTCTCACTCTTGAATTAACACAGATACGTCAAATATACTTACGTAAAGTGTCTGCAATATGCTTTCCTCTGTGAGACCTCTCGCACTGAGGAAACTCATAGATGACTGATCTTCTACAATCTTCGGGGATTGTCGATGTCTCATTCTTGAATCAACACAGATACGTCAAATAAATATACTTACGTAAAGTGTCTGCAATATGCTTTCCTCTGTGAGACCTCTCTCACTGAAGAAACTCATTGACTCATAGATGAGTTTGTGAGGATGTTTGGATGTTTGTGCTTCAATCACGACTAAACGGCCGAACGGATTTGGATGAAATTTAATACAGGGATAGATATATATATATCTATCTGGAATAGCATATAGCTACTTTTTATGTAGATACCTACTGCGCGAGCGAAGCCGCGGCTGAAGCTAGTACCTACTAATTATTTCACCGACGACGGTCATAGGACCTTTTCAGAGTCACCCTACCTGAACCTGGTCACTGACCTAATACAAGATGACCAAGAAAGAATCAGTACCACGACAAGCAAGCAGAATTCTTCTTTCGATACTTTTATCAAACTTTTATTATTAATTTCATTTTCATTTCGCAAATTATCAAATCTACCTAACATCTAAGGTGACTACTTGGTATCGAAAGAAAAGTATCAAGATGTGCCCCATCTCACCCTGTCTACTCTATGCCCATCTATGTCCCTTTGCCATTATCATTCATAATTGAAATACGTTACAAAAACCACCAAATATGAAACGTCTTCATTACAACTAGTTCTTTCTAGGCTTAGATGAGACGCTGCACGACGTCTTTATAAATAATAATAGGCAGTCTCAGTAGAATATAAAATAAAAAGTGTTAGAATTCATAATTTAGTTCGTAAATAACTCAGCGCAATAGGTGATAAGTGATCATCATTCCAGCCGTTTGAAGTCCACTGCTGAACATCGACCCCCACAGATTTCCTGAACGACATCCCATCATGTGGAGGAATTCGCCCATACTCACCACGCACCCGGGTTGGCGAGCGCAGTTAGAGCTATCGTTGTTAAAATATGACGCTGCTGCCCATCCCCTAGCTTTTTAAACTTAGTCGCCTCTTACAACAACCACGGGTAGATATGGAAGGGCCTATTCTTCAGCCGGGGCCACCACGTTGATAAGTACCGTATGTTTATTGATCGAACGAGCGAAACGAGCGACGATCTCTCGAATAACTGGGCGAATCAGCGTTGTATGTTATTTGTATGGATTTTAGTAGGTCAACAGGTTGTAATATTAAAATTTGCTGGTAAGAGTATGAGCTAAATCGGCAAATTTAATAATTCGTTTTATAGATGATAAAATGACAAAATAAATGGCAGTTGATTTGAAGTTCCGGAAAAATCTGAAAAGTATTGAAAATTATGATTCTTTTCGCGACCTTGCACGTAGATATACGATGTCTGCGTTGCATCAGCGCTGCGTCTACGGGGCTTTTGACTATAGAGAGATATATAATAGAGCCAAGATAGAGCCTATGCTATAGGTCTTTATGGCCGTCATTCGACGTTTGATACTTCTTAACAGCCCATTTCCAGTCCATTTCACTGTCAAGACTTATAACTCATTCTTCGCTGAGTAACGCTGAAAGCCAATTAAACCAAACGCACGCGATTCCCGCTAATTGCAGAAAACAACTGCAAAACCGCGAGACAATGCGCTAACCCTACCTTAACGCCCACCATAACCAGACCTACTTCACCTCCCTTGAAGCTGCAAAACTGGAGCAATCGAGGGCGGTCGGAAGAGTTCCAAGGACCAGAATAAACTGGCTTAATACTTAGACGTTTGAACCGAGTTGGGAGGTCCGTCGGTCACTTGGCTAATTGAATGTCAATCATTTTAACAACGCAAATGAATAGGGCATAGAACACGCCAGTCAGACCCTTCCGAAAAAGCGGAGGAGTTGGAGTAGGACTTTGGCCCTGAGGCTTCCGTAGCGTAGCCAATTTGTCACTTTGTTGAAATCAGCATTTTGTAAAGATTTTTCCATTTAAGCTACGCAATACCTAAGTTCTTCCTGATGCGCTGCTCCAGCTTTTAGTATCACAGGGACTTTATAAAACCACCAGTTCTAAGCTCAATTGGGACAATTCAAAAAACTGGAGCTGCAGTGGAAGTAGCTGAGAACACCAAGCGGCGAAGTCCTCTTTAGTGACTACATAATATTTACGCCACTTGGTGTAGAAGCCTTAGGCCTTAGGTATAAGCTTACTTCAACTAAAATACAAGCTCACACAAATAAATACTAAATGACATGAAGAAAGAACGAAATCGCTGATTTAGAAAAATCAGGCCCGTTCCACCAGGCGCCATCAAAGATGGTTTATTTTTTGCATCTGAGGTACCCACGGAACTCTAAAAGGATTCAATTTACTCTCCGAAGAGTGGAAGGTCATGCTACGATTGTCAAGATTGACAGACGCCTGAGGGCGCAGTATATTAATGTCAGTTAGTACTTGAAAGTATTAAAATAATTAATTGTACGGTACAATTTTCCAGTAAACTCATTACTGGTAAGTTGGTACGGCAAGATCTATTATGTTATCTGTGGTACGGCTTCGGGCGTGTACAGTACATGTAGAAATCTGTAACGAATAGGTACCCTGCTATTTCTTGGATGTTGGTAGGCCTGTGTCACTTTACAAAAGCCAGCTCTACCATTATGAAGGTTTTGTCTGTCTAAGCTTTGAGAAAAAAACGTTTACGCCGCTACACCACCGAGTAAATACTAGTCCTAGACAAAATTATTTTTAATGTTCCACGGCTCGAAGCGCCGAATAGTTCCAACTTCTGGTAAAGCTTTGCATTTGTCCATCAAGGGGAAGGTAGCGTGTCGATGCGCTTACCGCTGCGCCATTGAGTCACAGCTCGTCCTAGCCGTAAATTCTGTGGGATGTTTCTCGGCTCGAAATGCCGGTACAGCTCTAACTACATGTGAAACTCTGAAGCTATCCGTATCTAGGGTAGGTAGCGGGTTCGATTCCAGCCCAAGGCGAACAGGTTTAAACAAAACATTTACTGGCCGTTCAACGTCTTTGTAACTTAACCGATTGTTTTTTTTCTTTTATCATAACCGACGATTACAGTAACCACCTATTTATGTGTTGGTGAACATTGGCCTGACAGTTTAAAACAAAATAACCAAATACATACATTGACTGGCCTCATAGCTCAGTTAGTAGTAACTCTGCCTTCTGCGCTAGAGGTCGCGGGTTCGATCCCCGCACTGGACAAACATTTGTGTGATAAACACAGATGTTTGTTCTGTGTCTGGGTGTTAAATATTTATCAATTACATATATCAGTCTCTGGTCACCATAGTACAGGCTATGCCTAGTTTGGGATCAGTTGACCGTGTGAATATGTCCGGAATATTATACATAGTTGGCAACACTGGGCCCCGGTATTGGCTTCAAAACTTTGTGTAATTCCTTCCGTTATGTTCAAACTCTCGGAATCCACTTTTCTAAAGATGGTAGAATGGCCACTTAGCGCGTTTTGACGTAAACCTGAGAGAATGCGGCGAATTCGAAAAGTGGGTCTTGGAAAAATGCTCAAATCGAAGCCGATAAGCGGAATTCACATTCTATTGGTACAAAGCTGAAGGGTACTAGATGACTTACAGATTCCAATCAAAGGTAGCGCTTTTGCGTGTTTCAAACAGAATTCAGTAAGTACCTATATCATCAACATCATCCATAGCCCGAGTTTACCCACTGCCGGGCGTAGGCCTTTCTCTTATTGTCTCATTTATTTATTTACTAGACCCGCCCGCAACTTCGTCCGTGTGTGCAAGTATGTTCCTTGACTCTTGTCACTTCGTACACTTGATATCTTGATTTTCCGACCCCTTGTTACATACGGAAGCCTCAGGGTGCTAGGCCTATCCTACTTGACCATCTTTTTTTCAAAATGGATTTTCTCTTGAAATATCTCCTAAAACAGGCCTCCCCCATAGATTTCCAGAAACAATCAATTTGCCCATACTCACCACGCTGGGCAGCTATTGTTGTTAATAAGGAACACTGCTGCCTATCCCCCAGCTTTTTTACCCTTAGTCGCCTCTTACAACACCCACGAGTAGAAATAGAGGGGATTCTTCAGCCGTGGTGACCCCCACGGTTTACCATTGGTGCAATATGTAAACAAAAATATGGCGCCAACGCGCAACTTTTTATGAGGCGGAGGTTCTATTATAAATTAAGATTAAGCACGTCAATAAAATATGATAAACTTCGTATTCAAATGAACAAAATCAAATTGATTTCCACACACAGAGATACGATCGTGTATAGCCTGGGAGCTGGTGATGATATTCTTACGTAATGCTTATTGGAAAAAGGCTCAAGGCCGATGATGATGGTGATAATCCTTAACTCTATAATATTCACTTATACAAAATGTGGGCAAGTGCTATTCGTTCGGACGTGCCTCTGACTACCCCCTTAGACATTTTCAGGGATCAGATGCCCTGGAGATCTGAAAGGAAGTTCTACCATTCTTGGGGATAAATGTCGTGATGCGCCGATTTGTTATTTCTAGCCTATAATGAAGAATAATTAGTACTGAAATGAAACTACTTAATAAATAATTTCGAAATTCATAATCAATTTCATAATCTGAAATAATCTGAATTACTAAGTAGGTACCTACTTGAGTTCGTTATTGCTGTCAATACAAAATTTCCAGTCAATTGCAATCTAAACTTTGATAAGTAACCAAAGTGGATCACTATCTCTTTCTCTGGCATTATTAAATCAAATACCAGACACCTTATTTACATTAACAGATTTGAATTCATTTGAGCTGACGAGGAAAAGGATAATTTGTAACAATATATCATAGAGCGGCCATAATTCAACGTGTATTTATAATTTGGTTGCCCGGTTGCCTCATTACTCATTACAATGCTGAATGGTTGCCGATGGGTTGTGATCAAGATTTCTAGGCATCAGTGACTGTCATCTAATTCTAATTAGGGGTGTTTAGAACTGCACTGCCTTCCCGCTGTGGGGTGTTTTGTGCATTGTGGGGTGTTTTGTGCATGCTAAATCAACCCCAGCCAGCCCAGCTACTTAAAATAGCTAAGCAGGACTTTGGGTCGTTGATAACATTTTCTCAGTATCCCTCAGCGTCTTGGAGCCGCTTCCGAGCACGGCCCGCAGACCCGATGTGGCCCTGTGCACAGTGTAAAATTACGATTAGAAGAAACAGTGGAGCTGTTTCTTCTACGTGTGACTGTAGTTTTGGCGAACTTATTGTGTCGGTGAACCTTTAGCCATTCCGTAACTTCGTTGCAGTTCAAGTTTAGTTCAGTTCGTTTTCAATCAGTTTCTATACACATCAGAAACAGTAAATATTGCGATTACCTATTCTAATAGGTCACTGGTCAATTCATCGTTCGGTGGCTTTGCGATTACCTAATAAGGGTAATAGTACCCGCAAATATTTATCGGTTTTAAATAGAAACTGATTGCAAAAGAAGCCTCATGCTTTCGTGCTTCGAAGAATCGACTAAACTCTGGACAAACTCTTCGGGCATGAACCACTCTTTTTTTATTTTTTTATTTTATACGGAGGCGAACAGGCTTACGGCCCACCTGATGGTAAGTGGTTACCGTCGCCTATTGACACCAGCAACACCTGGAGCATTGCTAATGCGTTGGCTGCCGAACCCCTCCCCCCTAAAGAGCTCTGGCAACCTTACTCACCGCAGGAACACAACACTATTTGAAACTATAATAATAATGTTAAAGTTACTTATAAACAGTACACCAACCGTATCCTAGCGCTAAATAAGACCAACCTTCGCATTGTTGTTAGAGCCTTAACTGGACACTGTTGTCTTAATAAGCACATGTTCAAACTAAGGCTATGCGAGACACAAACCTGCAGGCTATGCAAGGAGGCGGACGAAACGCCTCTACACCTGCAGGTGAGTGCGGAGCACTTATGCTCAAACGTAGCATCCATTTGGGAAAGCACATCCTCAGCCCAATGGAGCTAAAGCAACTCACCCCAAAGAAAATCCTTCAGTTTTTAACAGCTGCTGGGCTTTGCGGTGAACTTTAAAGGCCCTGTAAAGGGGCTCCACAAATAAAGTGGCGATCACAATAGGCCAGTTGTGGCCGCAGCGACAGAATAGCCACAAAAAGTAAAAAAAAAAAAAAAAAACTGATTGCAACGAAGTTACGTATTTGCTCCACTGGTACCTACAGTAGTGAATATTCTATGCAATTTGTCCCAAATATTATTATTTTTCAGCTCAATAATTTGGGATTCTGTTTGAACACTAAAAATACCAGGCGTAGGCGTAGGTGCCTAGCTGTAGATTATTTCAGGTAGGGGCTTTAAAGCGGTATTTAGTCAATTGAATTATCAAGAAGAACGTGCTGAACGTCAGTTCAGTTAGGTACGTTATACATCTGCCTGACACCGCACGAGCGCATCTGCGGTCAGATTAGTAGCCAACAAGGTACGCAAGCAAGCACAATAGTGCTTGCTTGAGTACCTTGTTGGCTAATAACTTATAAATTAAATAATAATAATAATGGTTGAATAATAATTCTTACCTAGTTAGCCTTCACATTCACAGATAATAATATAGACAAAATAACCCAATCAATAAAGATTCAACATCGAAAATTAATTTTAATTTATCAAATTACCAACAAAAAATAATTAACTAACTTCACCATCAAATTCAGTTTTAATAACATCATCATCTAGCAAAAAATACGCCGAAAAAGCACCTGCTATTAATTATTCGATGAAAAAGGTCACGATTATTTGCACCTGCGAATTGTAATCGATTAATCGGGTTCCACACATCTCTTTGGATGTGGCATGATGTGGACGGACGTCATGCTGTGGCTGTGCATCCCTACCGTAACTCGCTCGGGCTGAACCTGGACTGAACCCTACTGGGTCACATGTAAGTTAAGTAATGGCCCTATGGTTTAGCAGGCCAATTATGTTGTGAATACTGACTTTCCAACCCGCTCGTCAATAATGTGATTTGAATTCGGAACGTCACAATGGGATTTTTGAAAATTGAATTTTAAAATAATACAGTTAATTTTCTAATGTTCTACGATTAAGTATTTGTAAAACTTACATAAAGCCGTTTTGCGTTCGAAAAACATTTTTCACTGATAAAATTTAGGTACACGGGGCTATCTCTGGATCTTTAACTGGATCATTCCCTGCATTACAAAATAAAATCGGAACAGTTATTACGTAGTAACAAGACTACAGTTTGTACAAGTGTACAGTTTGTGTGAATAAACGATTCCTACTCTACTCTTTCTACTACATCAATTAAAAAAAACATAGTCTCCGAATTGAAAGAAAAACGATTAAAAAAATTATCTTCAGAAATATAATCTTTTGTACTTAGTAAAACACATAAAACCGATTTGTGTAAATTCGTTTTTCAAAAAATATTTTGTTTAGGTACTTTTATTCTGTGGTTTTGCTCAATTTTTTTTTTAAACTTTTTACTATCTTAGGGGAATATGGAACTCTGCTCTACTAAGTTGCAGGTAGGTAGGTAAGTAAAGGTCAGAACCCCATTAATATGATGAATACGTTTAATTCAATCAACTGTTGAGTCGGATGGTAGCTCGGCTCCCACCGAGTGATGTATTGCGACTAATAATATGGAGATCAATAAAAAATTATATAATTTAGTTTGTAATTGTAACTTTGGCTTCTTTGTTCGTTAGACATGTGATTGGGGATGAGAAATTGATCGAATCTATTATGACAAGTATGTAGCTTCACTCAGCCTGCGGCTCCGGGTAAAAAGTTTTTATGAATAAAATAAAATTATTGAAAATCGAAGTATGAATAAATTAAATATTGATGTAAATATTTTTCTATGATTTTGAAACTTGTAAATCATAGTGAATATCCCGTTTTTAGTTAAAATAAGTGACTTCAAAACCAGGTTTTCAATCTATTGTGCTATAGGTACTACTTCCGCCGCGGCTTCGCTATCGTGGTATATATTCTAGGTAAAGAACTCTTTATATTCCAAGTTTTAACTAAATCGGTTGAGCCGTTCCGGCGTCATTGAACAACAACATCCAAAAATGCTCACAAACTTTCGCATTTTTAATTTTAGTAGGATAATCAATACAACAATATACAATGCTAGTTCTTCCAATCGTTTATAAAACTTAATTAAGTAGGTACCTACCTATCAAGGTAAGTGTTTTATTGGTCAATTTATATTGAGCATTCGAAACGTGGTGCCACTTAGAAGAAAAAGCTAGAATTGAGTCTGCGGGCACCTAATGGGCCGGCACTCTGTGCTAAGCTTTTTGCGAACGCAGCAGTTACATCCATTACCTGCCATAACGCGGTTATTTTCATTTAATTCCATTACGGACTTTACATAGACCAGCAATTTTGTAGCAACAGACGAACTGCTGATACAGGACCGCTGGGCAAGTCCAACCAACATGATAGGTAGCCGAGAAAATTTGTTAAAAAAATATATACAAAATCTGACTTCATGAGGTTTTTTATTGATGGCCCTGACAAGGGACTATGACCGTGTCGGTGAAAGAATCAGTGTAGTGAAATGATTAAAGTGCGTCCTCCTTTCGTCCACAACTTACCTACTTAAGTCGTAGAACAAACTTTATTGCCAATTGGGTGTAGAAAAAGGCCCTATTTATATGTATGCTATCCTGTAGCATACATATAAATAATAAAATAAATAATAAATATTCCGGACATATTCACACGGTCAACTGATCCCAAACTAGGCATAGCCTGTACTATGGGTACCAGAGACTGGTATACACAATAGATAAATATTTAACACCCAGACACAGAACAAACATCTGTGTTTATCACACAAAATGTTTGTCCAGTGCGGGGATCGAACCCGCGACCTCTAGCGCAGAAAGCAGAGTTACTACTAACTGAGCTATTAGGCCCGTCAATACGTATACAACATAAGTAGCATACTATGTAAGTATGTACCTATATTAGTGTCTTCCTATATTCGTTTTTATTTTATGCGAGTTCAAAATAAACGTGTTTTCTTTCTTTCTTTCTTTCCTTACCTTGACAGTCAGCGGTTCCCCATACCCTGTGCAGTAGCGTGGCATCCCAATTACCAACCATTTCTTGTGTAACCTCAGCTTAAAGCTAAGTGGTCGTAAACCCTCGGCCACGGGAGCTGCTAACTCACTGATGGCGAAGGCTTATGAAGGATAATGGAACCTGCAATAAGGTTTTATGAGGTTCCGTACATTTTTGAAGGAGCTTTCATTAAAGACAATTTCGTTCAAATTATTCAGTACTAGCTTCGGTCCGCGGCTTTGCTCGCGTACCTATGAAGATATAAAGTAGCCTATACGCTATTCCAGACTATAATCAAATTCTGTGCCAAATTTCATCCGAATCCCTTCGGCCGTTTGGGCGTGATTAAACCACAAACATCCAGACATCTGGATGTTTGTTCATCGCATTTTTATTATTAGTAAGATTAAACATGGATAGAAATTGTACCTGAAAGGAGCTTCGAGACGTACTTAATCCTACTCACCTACGAGTTAATCCTTACCACATTAGTTATTTCACTATCGGACTTTTTTATTACGATTACTCGTTAGTCTCGTCTTGGTCCTATTCCCATCTAGGCCTTGTCAACTAACAAATCAAACTCACACTTATCCTAGACCTAAAGGCTGACCTAGATAAAACAGAGACTTTTCTACGGACTCATTTTTATTTTTAATACGTAGTGACACTGCGAGCTTAGCTCTCTCCATAGCCCGTTGCGCGACTTTGAGCATAAGCTCAAAGACTCTGATATTGATTGACCTCATATATAAGTATGAGGTCAATCAATAGTTAATTGTAATACTAACTGCTTGCCAGTGATGACATATGGCACTGAGACTTGGTCGTTAACTATTGGCCTCATACACAAGCTCAAAGTTGCACAACGGGCTATGGAGAGAGCTATGCTAGGAGTTTCACTACGTGATAAGATCCGAAATGAGGAAATTCGTAGAAGAACCAAGGTTACCGACATAGCTCTCAGAATTAGCAAGTTGAAGTGGCAGTGGGCAGGCCATATAGCTTGCAGAACCGATAACCGTTGGGGAGTAAAGGTTCTCGAATGGCGACCACGAACCGGGTGACGCAGTGTTGGAAGGCCCTCTACCCGATGGACCGACGACATTGTGAAGGTTGCGGGAAGTCGGTGGATGAAGAAGGCTCAAGACCGTTCGTCGTGGAACTCTTTGGGGGAGGCCTATGTCCAGCAGTGGACTCCTACAGGCTGATGATGATGATGAATACTAACTGCTAATAATTCGCACCTTGGCTCATCGACTCTCAATAGTCTTGGTAGAGCTCTAAATTGTTCTAACTCAAATCATCCTCTCACAGGGTGCGGTCCGCAAGACCGAGTCGTGTTGAATTACGACGTGCCAACATAGAATTACCCGCAACAACGATTACATGGGTATTGTCTAAATGACCCCCGCATTACCCTGGAATCGATCACTACCTTATGGGGTTAAGTGAGTCGAATCGGAAAACACCGTATTGCAAATCAATTTAACTCAACGCACCAAGCGCTTTGCGTCTACCTTTATAATGCGGACAGCCAAAGAGTGGAACTCGTTGCCGGCGTCTGTGTTTCCGAATACCTATAATTTGGGTGTCTTCAAGACCAGACTGAATAGGTTTCTTCTAGGCAAACGTGCTACACCGTAGACCACATCATTACTTAACATCAGGTGAGATTGTGGTCAAACGTTAGCCTATTTCGTATATAAAAAAAAAAAAAAAAAAAAAAAAAAAACTTTAGTACCTACAAACTTTATAAAGCTATAGGTATCACCTATTTGTTATATAGATAGAGCCAAAACATGACGGATAGAGCCGAGCCAACCAACCAAGCCCAAATAATGCTCTTACATCTATTAACAAGAGAGTTATTTCATACTAGCTTCCGCCCGCGGCTTCACTCGCTTAGTCTTTTAAGAGGAGGTAGGGCACAGCGAGATTTTCTCGTTCTGAATTGGAGCAGCCCGCCTGGGGAGGTACCTCCGCCTTACAGAAGATCGCAGCCAAATAACATTATTTGTTTCAAATAGTGTTGTGTTCCTGCGGTGAGTAAGGTTGCCAGAGCTCTTTAGGGGGGAAGGGGGTTCGGGGTCGGCAACGCGTGCGTGATGCCTCTGGTATTGCAAGCGCTCATAGGCTACGGTAACCGCTTACAATCAGGTGGGCCGTAAGCTTGTTTGCCACCTCTGTTGTATAAAAAAAAAAAGTCCCTACACATATAAAGCCTATATGCTATTCTAGGTAAAGAACTTCATCTATTCTAAGTTTCAACGAAATCGGTTGAGCCGTTACGGCGTGATTGAACAACAAACATTCTCACAAACTTTCGCATTTATAATATTAGTAAGATTCTACTACTAATTATTTCTTTACTGACTTACTCAGGAGAGTAAGTGAGTAAAAAGTTCCACTTGACGCTGTATAATAGGCCCTCTATAATGGTCTGATTATTAAATTAATAAAGTTTTTGCAATCGTATATTAATTCTACATTAATATTAAACAGGCAAGGTTCATTTACTCATGGTAAAAACTCAATTTCCAGTCTAGAAGTTTGAGACATAAAAGAGGTTGGTTCTCTTGCAAATTGTCTTCTCAAGGGCGCTATCGATAAGGCTGTGATATCGCTTAAATATTGGTTTTGGGTGAATTTAATCAAAAGGGGGAATATTATAGTTATTACTCGGGTTTGGTTAATTTAAAAATATACGATAAAGGAGTGAAGAATGATGTTTAAAGGGAATTAGGCTGCCTGTTGTGTGGACGCGCAATTTGGACGATTACCTCTGGGATGAATTCTGCGAATTTTTAAATAAAATTACTGCAATATGTTGTTAAGTTGATTGGCGAATGTCTGTGACCGCTGTGGTTTATTTGTGTTACAGGGCTAGTAGAATTGCAGAGGGGTGAGTGGGAGTTAGGTTGGTATGGTTTTAAAACTCACTTGTGAGCGTGATCCACGTGTTTATGTATGGAATCCTTAGCAGTGCCTCTAGCAGACCATTACTGTCACTCATTTTGTTCATACAAAAACAAGTGCAACGTTCTTGTTTCCACGCACGAGTGAAAGTGAAAACTATTGTGCCGACTCCCACTCACCTCTCAGGACATTTATTGTAGTATTTATCAACATCAGGCTGTAGAAGTCCACCGACATAGACCTCCCCCAAAGAGTTCCATGACGACCGCCTTGAGCTTAATACATCCACCGACTTCCCGCGACTTTAACAATTTCGTCGGTCCATCGGATGGAGGGCCTTCCAACGCTACTAAATAAAGTACTATATCAATTTTGAGTTTAACATTTGAGGGTGCGCGATATAGCTCATCGCAAGCTCCTAAAAGTCAAACTCATAATGGGGGAAAAATCTATCCCCCTATGTTCTATGTGGACGTCCTACGGCTGAAATTATGAATGATGATGATTCATAATATGAATGAATTATCATATTATGAATCCTCAAAAGTGACAATTTTAGACGCACAGAGAGTGAATCAAATGATAAGTGCAAGTGAGCAATAAACATGTCGCGGTGACATCGCCAGATTCGCTTCGCTCGTGATGATAAATACTTGGCGAATATCCTACAATGGAATGCTATAATTTAAGTGTTATCTACACGGTGTTTTTCTTGGTCTGTGTGGCTGGCGCCCACTTGAGGCAAAGAATGCACTAGGTCTAGGTACAAACGAAAAAAATCACAAAAACGTTTGGCCCTACGAAAAGCTGAAATAAAGTTACTTTTGATTTTGACTTTTAGGAGCTCGCGCTATCGTTGAGCTTCACCTATCGCCCACCCTCAAATTCTTCTTCGATGGTCATAGGCCCTTTCCAGGGCAGCCATATCTCAACCTGGTCACTGACAAATCAGAATGACTTACAGGATGACCAAGAAAGAATCAGTGACACGACAAGACCTCATAGACTGGCCTCATAGCTCAGTTAGTAGTAACTCTGCCTTCTGCGCTAGAGGTCACGGGTTCGATCCCCGCGCTGAACAAACATTTGTGTGATAAACACAGATGTTTGTTCTGTGTCTGGGTGTTAAAATATTTATCTATTATATATATCAGTCTCTGGTACCCATAGTACAGGCTATGCCTAGTTTGGGATCAGTTGACCGTGTGAATATGTCCGGAATATTTATTTATTTAAGAAGAAGAACCCTCAAATTTAAAATTTAAAACTGTCTTTGTTCAGTAGAGATAAGGATAAATTAATATAAATAACACCCAACAGTCACATAGGTACATAGTCTGACACCACACTAGGAATCCTTGTGTCGTGTGGGTATCAGAAACTACGAGTACCAAGGTAACACAACACCCAGACCCGGAACAAATAATAAATAAATATTCCGGCCATATTCACACGGTCAACTAATCCCAAACTAGGCATAGCCTGTGCTATGGGTACCAGAGACTGATATATATACTAGATAAGTATTTAACACCCATAAATATTTGCAGATCATGCAAACATTTGTCCCGCAGCGGGGCTCAGACCCGCAACCCTTGCGTCTCAGACGGCCACACACCCGCTGCGCTACCGAGGTCGTCAGGGGGACAGTAGGATAGGACAGTAGAAACGATACTCTTTCCATCGGCCGTTGGCAACTTTGAAGTCTGTTCCTCTGAGCTATAATAATTAGTTCCCATGTCTCGCATTCACCTATACTTACCTATAAAAGCCGAGTAGGTTATACAAGGGTTAATTAAATTCCATCGTCCATAATAATCGATCTATACAACACCATTGAGTTGATTGCAGTTGTCCGCGCGCATTACGGAGCGCGCAATTTTTTAGCGCCAATATTCTCGCGCGCAACGCTAAGCAGTAGAAGGCAGCTGGCTCACATTCTGACCTAGGTTGATAAACAGTAAAGAAAAACAGTCTCTGGTTTTCTTAAGCGTTACTTTTTTCACTGACATGCTGTATTTGATCCCTTTAAGTATTGCAATTTATGACGACAATGAAATGAATACGAAACGGTTTTTTTTATTTACGCTCAATATTCACCACACGTCAACTTAGTCCTTAGGACCTAAGGACTAAGATCTAGGGTCCTTAGAGGAAACTAGATTCGAAAAAAAATTACTTGACTGTAGTTTGTCATCGCTCATAGTTTGAACGCGGCTAAAGTCTCGTAATTTTAGACGCTATGGGTATTCAGTGTATTCATTTCATATAATCATTGAAATCACATGGATTATTACTTGGAGGTGAGTGCTTATTTAGAATGAAAGATCCCTACGTAGCGATAGCTGCCTATAAAGCTTAACAGCCGTTTCACTCTGATCTGTGTGAACTTGTCTCTGGCCCTTCTCTCGTCCGGCCGCTTTGTGGGTAATTCGAACGATTATGTCTGGCAACACTTTATACTGTTTTGCATAATAAAATTATCCAGTTAACGAGGTAAAGCCAATCATTTTTACATGCTCCCTGAGTTATTAAGGCCCTGAATTCTATTAGAGATTGATGAGGTTGCTGTAAGTGCTTCCGGCTTTTGAGAAATCTCACTTTACCAGATTCCAGATCTACCCAACTCAAATCAAGATCTTTTTGAGGCCTTGTATTTTAATTTTAAGCAAGTAGGTACTGGTAATATATGTACTATACAAGGTGATTCATAATATGTAGGTATTCATTTCCGAAAGGGGCATAATCTATCAACAAAACTAAAGTACCTTTAGCTAAAAAAGTCACAAAGTTCTTTCAATTTTCTCCGGAACTTTTCGAATTAGCTCTTATAAAATCATCATTTACTTTTGATGTTAACTGTACCGATTTTTGTATGAACCCTAGGTACTAAGTAATTGTTTAACCCATGATTATAACCTGCTAACTGCATGTAACAGCGTCATTACGACTAAAGTCACTCGATATTCCAGTAAAAAATATACCTAGTTAATGCGCGGTTTACACGGGTCGATTTTAACCGTGCGGTAAGGCACCAGTTGCATCGCTTGTAAAAATCGAATCGCCAACCCTTTTACACCGGTCGAAAAAATTGCATGCGACTTGTTTATTTCCGAAGAAAATGTTGACAACGTAGCGGAAAAACACAGCGCACAACACAAATCATGCGGCGTCTGATGGCACCCAACTTTGGGGCTTGCGATTTAAGACACTTGCCTAATCGAATAATAATAATTTTCTTAAAGACGATCGATTTTCACCGTGCGGCCTAGCCTTGCGGGGAAATCCACCCGTGTAAACATAATATTACCTATGTAAGTAGCCGCTAGGCTCAACTCAGAATGCAAATCAAGAGAACTTGTAGTGAAAACAGTTTCTATGAAATTGTTGATTGCCATTAGGGCATTAGACTTGAAAGGCGCCTTCTCTACCACTTAAATAGGCAAGTTATTAAATAAGTAGCTACGCAGGTACCTACGCTACAGGCACATTCAATTTCTAGAAAGATAGAGCGCCACCTGTCATCGTCATCAGTCTGTAGAAATCCACAGAGCACATGCACTGTAGACTTTCGTTTTGAAGATATTAGCGATATGCGAGCTGACACGGTCGCATTTGACGTTATGGCAAATTAGACGTTATGATTATGGCCTTCTCAGAACACTCTGTATTCTGAGCTTTTGCCACACTGTATAAAAAGAGGGTAACTGACAATTTTACATTTTTTTATCCAAAGTTCGCGTGACATCTTACAATTTTAGTCATTTTTTGAGACTACCTTTAAGCACAGATAACATAATACTATACTAGCTTTAAGTAACTTTTCATTCAATAAAGTCATTATGGGAAAGGAAATGAGATGTCGCCAACGACGAGACGACATTGCTTCCAATTTTGAACTATTAAGGTCTAACCGCAATATGTGCGTAAATGCTACCTGCCTAATTTTGAATGCCTACTTATTTCTGTTACTGATTCGTCTGCGTGATCCTTGGCCAGAGAAAAAAGCACTGATGTTTTTTTTTGTTGATAAATTAAGGGATAGAAAATATACATTATTAAGAATCTACTTATTATACCTAGATGCGAATGTGTGAGAGGATGTTTGTATGTGTTCCTATGGGCCATAAGTAGTTAAATTATACCGTAACGGCTCAACCGATTTCCATGACTTGGAACAGATAATAAATAATAAAACAAAATGGTCCAAGTAGGTAAATGTATTTTTTTATTTATACATAGTTTATGTAGGTATATTCATTTATTCAACTACTAAACATTTTTATTAACCGTGTCTAAAATATTAACTTACGTCTAAAAATACAAATATTATCTCATTCAAGTACCTAATTAACCCATCTACGTAATTATAATACAAAGTAGGTACCTACCTACAGATTTTATTATGGTAGAATAGATTAAGCAGCAATTTGCCTTTATAAAGTCCACTGTTAAATTAAGATCGTTATGGATGTCAGTCGCTATCAATTAGCCTGACATGGGCTACCTTTGATCGGCGGTTTACACCATGTTTGCTCATAATAACTCTGTTCCATCGATTACTGAGACGTGCAGAAATCTGGCTTTATGCCGGCAGAATTCCTAGAGTTTTTCTTTGGAGTTTAATCGTCATTAATTTGTTCCCGTGCTGTCCAGAGCAGCGGCTAGAGTCCGTAATGGTAAAGAACATTTATGCAAAATAAAAACGGTCAAGTGCGAGAACTCGCGCCCTGTGGGTTCTGTACCGTTGGTCGTGGGTTCGAATCCCGGACGTGCACCAGTGGCCATGGTCAGAAAATAAAAATTCTAAGTGTAGGAATTGACAAACTTATATTTGCGGTCGCTCACGTAGTCATTGTATCAAATTGACCGCAAATATAACTTTGTTTCCTAAAAAACTTCGAAATTCTTCAATTTCAGACTTTTCCCTTTAAAATTGTGTTACACAAGCTCCTAGCATTCCAAATTTCAGAATTATGAGGTAACTGGAAGTACCCTAGAGGTTTTTAATTTTTGCCATTTCCATACAAAAATTATACATTCATTGCCATATCTTTTCAATGCATTAAGCTCGAGCTTTGATTTTTATACACAGTATAAAACACAAACCTTAATAGGTGGTATAAATCAAGTTGATACCTTTAGCCGTTTCTGAAAATAAGGGTCTTGACAGACGGACAGACAGACAGACGGACAACAAAGTGATCCTATAAGGGTTCCGTTTTTCCAAATGAGGTTCGGAACCCTAAAAAGACAAATGAATCCCAAGTAGATACCCTACCGATGAATTTTATAATTCTTAATTTTTTCACCATCATCATCAGCCTGTAGAAGTCCACTGCTGGATTATTTTTTTACAATACAAGATTTTATTAGGTAGATTTTATGAGGAAATCCCTAGAAAAACCAAGGTCGCCGAGATAACTCTCAGAATTAGCAAGTTGATGGGCAGGCCATATATATCGCAGAACCGACAACCGTTAGGGAATAACGGTTCTCGAATGGCGACCACGAACCCGGCAACGCAGTGGTGGAAAGCCATGCGATGGACCGACAACATTGTGAATTGCGGGAAGTCGGTGGAAAAGACTTAAGAACGTTCGTCATGGAACTCTTATAAATAAATAAATATTCCGGACATATCACACACGGTCAGCTGATCCCAAACTAGGCATAGCCTGTACTATGGGTACCTACCAGAGACTGATATACATAATAGATAAGTAGGTATTTAACACCCAGACACAGAACAAACATCTGTGTTAATCACGCAAATGTTTGTCGGGTTGCGGGAATCGAACCCGCGATCTCTAGCGCAGAAAGCAGAGTTACTACCAACTGAGCTATGAGGCCAGTCTTTGGGAGAGGCCTATGTCCAGCAATGGACTTCGGCAGCCTGATGAAGAATTTACAACTATTTAATAGCTCTCAACTGTTCCAGATCAGTACCAGTTGGAAGCGTAATTCAAAATTATAATTGCTGAGAAACGTCAGCTTATTGCGTGTTGCTTGTATGAATTATTGTACCGTTGTCAATGTGCGCACAAATTGCATTTGTCGTTGCAACTTTGTTCTTTGTATAGTTTCTAATTAGTCCCGGGGCTGGTTGTAATTTTCTTACCGTCAAAGGAGAGTGTGGATAACTATAAGTATGAGCTCCTCAGCTATTCAGAAGTAGAGATCAACTCATCAAAAACCGCACTCCACAGACTTCAACGCTTCCTCCAATGTTTAGTGGAAGGGTGTTCAGAATACTTAGACGATCTCTGCCTACCTACATAAGTAGTGTTATGGTAGGTAAACGTCTGCAGAGATCCTTAATATTCGCTTCGCGATCATTTTCATTCACATGTTTTAAGTATGAATGTTTGTCCAATGATCATGTATTTTTGAAGTTGTCTATAGTATTATGTTATCTGTGCTATAACCGAATTTCATAATTATTAACCTACGTATTCATTCCGAGTATTACATTCTTACTCTCAAGGTAACACTATATCCCCGAAGGCGATAGGTAGTTCTTTCTTGGCGGCGTAAAAAACTACCAATGGGCTCTCGTACTAAAATAGCACTTGGGAATAAATTAATTAGTTAAGTATGTGGTTGGTATGGTTCCTTCATAATTATATATGTCCTAAGTATTTCAGTTTTTTTAATCTTTATGCGGAATATTTTTTACAAACGCATTCGTAACGCGAACATTTCCCATAATTCAAATTAGTGCGTGTGGATGTTTGAATAATGACTTTATTTATGGTTAACTTGGCATAAAAATAGGTAGAAATAACCTTTTTTTGAAAATTTCAAATCAAATTAATTTAACTTTACTAACGTAATATAGGTTAGGTACAGTTGTTACATAATACAATACAAATGAGGAGCAGCCATATTCAGTGTTGTACGCATGCAATATACATATTTTCAAAAAAATTAAGTATGTATGTCAGAGCTTTAAATTACAATAAAATAGTGCTATTACAAAAAATTACATTAAAATCATGAGTTGAATAGTAAGCCCTTCCCAATAGTAACTTTTTCAGTCTCACTTTAACAAATTTAACACTAGGTTCTTACATGATAACTTAGGTTCCAGATAAAAAATAAATAACACCCAACAGTCATATACATTGTCCTGACCCCACACTAGGATTGCCTGTGTCGTGGCTCGTGGGTATCAGAAACTACGAGTAGGTATATACATACCAAAAAACAAAACAATATATAAAACAATATATAGTAGGTATATAAAACGTACGCAGCGTCTCATTCAGAGAGTCCAAAATGCATGCGCGAGGTTTTGTTTTGATGTACCTCCAAGAGAGCATGTCACCCCATTCTTGAACCAACACTCCATCTTAAGAATGAAGGCACGCAGAAAACTCCACTTAGCCACTCTTCTTTTTGGGGTAGTCAAGTTTGGCTTACCCTCTTATTTATATGAAAAACTTAATTGGTTTAATAGGGGAGGGAAAATGAGAATATGTTGCCCTATTCTTGCGACGCCTCAAAGTTCTTCTGCAGCTTTCAGGGGTAGCTTTCGTTACGCAGCAACAAAATGCTGGAATAATATTCCACCCCCGATCAGGGAAATGTCAAATATAAATACGTTTAAACTTAAATTAAAACGGTTCCTCCTTAGTGCTCAGAAGGAGGACGAAAGTCTAAAAGATAATGATCGCTCCGTCATATAGTGTTTTAGTAAATGAGTACGTAATTTTATACCACCAGTGATTCACACTTTACTTATTCTAAACTTTATTAATTACTAGATTCCGCCCGCGACTTCGCTCTCGTGATACGTACATGAAAATTAGCCTTTATGCTAATTCTAGATAAATAACTCGAGTGTATTACAGTTTCAACGAAATCAGTAAAGTCGTTACGGCGTGATTGAATAACAAACATCCAAGCATCTAACTTCCTCACAGTCTTTCCCATTTTATTTATTTTCTGCCACGTAATTTGTTTTCTGCCGCCTATTTTACTGAGAATTATGTATGTCTTAACTAATCTGTCCTAACTGTTGTGTTATTTTTTAGTCACCTCTAGAAGGTCGTGACGTTACTGCTATGGTCTCCGCTGAAAACCAGCGCTGGGTGCACACATCAGTGTGTATCCAGCACAATGCTGAGCGGAGGCCATGTTTTCCAAGAGCTCTGCTGCGCACAATATCTTCTATCATAAAGCATTTAATTTCTTCTATTTTATTTTTATTTTATGTGTAGTAGTTCTTTAGGAAAATAAAAATCTTTCTTTCTTTCTTTTTTTTTCTTTCTTTTTTACCAAGGTACCGCAACACCCCGACCCGGAATATTTGCAGATCATTCAAATATTTGTCCGAATCGAACCCGCTACGCCACTGAGGTCGTCCTGGTCGTGGAGGCCAAGTTCTTGTAGGTATAATGTTTAGTTTAATTTAGCCGTGGTGGCCCCGGCTGAAGAATAGGCCCCTCCATATTTACCTATCCGCGGATGTCGTAAGAGGCGACTAAGGGAAAAAAGCTAGGAGATGGGCAGCAGCGTCTCCTATTTTAACAACGATAGCTCTAACTGCGCTCGCCAACCCGCATGCCCAGCGTGGTGAGTATGGGCAAATCCCCCCACATGATAAGGAATTTGTCTGTAGGGGAGGCCATGTTCAGCAGTGGACGTCGTACGGCTGAAATGATGATGAATGTTTAGTTAGCTTTTGAAAAAAAGCGTTGCGAGTCTTCTAATTATATATACGTCACAGAGGTCGCCAATTCGGTTGTATTTTTTAGGTTAATACCTACGTATAGGTGTACCTTTTGTTCGTCTGTCTACCTGAGACAAAGAAAATACTTAGGGGTTTTTCCCAATCAAGGTACACTGCACACTGAAAGCCTTGCAGTCCATTTTGTAAAAAAGGATAATAGAAAAAAATATTGGCACCAAGCCGTGTTTTGTCCGAAATATATGTATATTATTTTATTATTATTATTATTTGTGTTGCCCGAGCTTCTAGGTTTAGTCGCGAGGAATAGGTAGCTTCACCTAGTTTCTAAAACATTTCAAAGTGATCCTAGTGATTTTATTGAAATAAACCCCTTTTAGCTTTGACTTGTATTTGCCTGCTTAGGTACTTGTCGTATCAATGGCTCTTTCTTGGTCATCCTGTGCCCTGAAAAGGGTCTATGACCGTCGGTGAAAAGGCTTTGGTATTTACTTTACCTAATTGAATTGGCAGGTGGGATTTTGTGATAAGATTCGTTTCGTGAGATAGATTGATCCAATTATGCAGGGTGGGCGACAGGGCGGCTTCCTAATAACTCCATTATCCCGGATTAAGCAATTTGGGGCAATCTGGAACAATCGCATGATAGATAATTATCCGCGGTAGCTTTGCGGTCACCGGCAGATAATTGTTATCAAATTATAGGGATGAGCTTACAATGGCAGATGCAGGACCCTGGTGTTGATGCTGAGTCTTAATTTGGTACCGTATTAAATATAACTAGTGTATATGTACCTACAACGTATCGCAAAACGGCTATTACGGTTAATTTTAATTTTATTTATTTATTTCGGTTGTTCACCATAATTGATAGTACATTTATCTACCTATAAACTATGTTAGTAACCATAAAAACAGATTCCAAATTGTTCATGTCACATATTATCAGAATACATTCAACAAATTATTACTGCAAAAATAAATTAAATTTACTTAATATTTAAAATTCTAACTAGACTAATATAAGCATGTAAATGTCAATATAATATTCAAGAATTCTAAAGCAATAAAAAAAAACAGAAATTAAAAATTAAATAAGTGTTTATTTCAATAAATTCACAAGGATCACTTTAAAACTTCTTAGGAACTATGTGAAGCTACGCCTGTTCCTCGCGACCAAGCCTAAAATTATAGGGTAACTGACTATTCGTTATTTTTAATATTTTTTAATTTTTCCATTAAAAAATGTACGGAAAGTTCGACATCAAGATAGCTACCTAAAACAGCTGAGTAATTGAGTGTGAACAGATTTGACCACACACAAACCAGCTGATTTTTTCTATGAAAAATATTGAATTTCAAAATTTGTAGAAAAACTTTATTGCCACATTATGAATCACTTTGTACAACTAACTAAAAACTATCATTGTTATGAACATAATTTACACTAAAAATGGGATATTTTACGACTCATACCTAATTAGGTGGCCCCGGCTGAAGAATAGGCATATCTTACCCATGGTAGTATAGTATTATGTTATCTGTGCCCATGGAAATCGTAAGAGGTGATTTAAGGTGCGTCCACATTTGTGTCATTTCAACGCGCCGTGGCTCAGTGACCGTAACAGTTAGGGGTGACAAAAACATAGTGTGGACGGATTTTGACACGCGGACATGTCACACGAGCTATTGCCACGCAGCGATCCACTCAGAGGCCCACCAACGAAAGCAAGAAATTTTCGCCGTGAATGGTCCACACTTAAGCTCGTATTCAGAGACAAGACTCAAGCATTGATCTGTACTTAAATCTCGATTTGAGTCGAGATTCTAATTCTTGAACAGTACTTATGTATAGATTCAATGATCACAGTTCACCTGAGTAAATGCTTATTCTGAAACGTCAATCAGACGAAATTGGTGCTTGAGTTTAGATTTGATTAGACATTAATCAAATGAAATTTTCGTTCCGTTACACGTAATTTGATGCATATTTATACTTCACTTTATAGTTCTGTTCTATTTCCACCCTGGCTGTTTGAATTTCTGCGCAAAACGGATCGAAAATTATAAATAAATCAAAATGTAAACGAGAACATTTGAGTACAGATTTGAGACTCGATTCAGCGGAGAGTAGTTTAAGTACCGTTCTTGAATAAAAGTTATGTTTGAGAAGAGATTCAATACTTAAATAGAGTTCAGCTGATCTGTGATTAAATCTATGCTTGAGTCGTGTCTCTGAATACGAGCCTTAGCGTAGCAAATACCGTAACATGTTACGGAGCTACGGCGCGTTGAAATGTCACAAATGTGGACCACATTTGTGACATTTCAACGCCATTTCAACCTTTACGGAAAAAAGCTAGTGGTTATCATAGATTAAACAAAAACAACCATTGTGACATACCAAATTTTAATACCAACACTACTGATTTTGCTTTGCTTCCTTCGCATTCTGTAATCCCTGCGTAAGGTACAATTTCGCGAGGCTTTGCGAGCAGAACTGGCTGATATGCTGACTGTATGTATTGATCTGTCCGGCCACTATCATGGGGTTTAGTCTGGGGGGGACGGGGTGGGGTTTGAAGAGTTTGTTGACATCCTCTTCGGGGAGTGGTGGCTCGTCCTTGGCTGCACGGGCTGCGTTTTCTTGAGCTCGTTTGACCATCCAGCGATGCTTGTCTTGCTGCTGTCTGACCACCAGCTGCTGGTAGCGGTTGAACTTGATTGCCTCTTGGTTGAGTTCGTCGACACGCTCCATCAGGCTGCGGAGTTGGCCTGTGGAGCAAGGGGTGGTTTAGAAAGGTGTGTATTTCGATTCAAAAATTTAAGTGCTTAAACGGTGAAGGAACACCGTGAGGAAACCAGTAAGAAATCTTGAAGCGGCGATGGGCTTGCAACTTGTCACGTATGGAAAATGCAGATATGTGCCAAATATTAGGACATGCCTGTTACTACCCCTCTACTATTAGTTACTCTTACTATTTATTTGGTAATAAAATGTTTGTAGAACGCCAGAAGACCTCAGTGGCGTGATGGGGTCCAATAATCGCTGGTAATATTTGCCCACTTAGTTTTTCTCTTACTTTTCCCATCATCAACAATCTGTAGAAGTCCACTGCTAGACATAGGCCTCCCCAAAGAGTTCCATGACGAACGGTCTTGAGCCTCCATCCACCGACATCCCGCAACCTTTACTATGTCATCGGTCCATCGGGTGGGGGGCCTTCCAACACTGCGTCGCCCGGTTCGTGGTCATGATGAATAGAAAAACGAAATTAACACTCCCGACACAGTTTTTATAACTACTTTTTCTCTTTAATTCTTTAATTCTTTATTGTACACAGAAAACATACAGATATAAAACATAAAAATACAGGCATGTACAAAGGCGAGCTTAACCCTACAAAGAGTTTTCTTCCAGCAAACCTTTGAGGCTAGAGAGAGCTGATAAAAGTAGTGGGTACATGTGCACAACAATAAAAAGGGAAATATACAAATAAAAGAAAAAGTTTACAAAATAAATAAATAAATAAAAGAAACCAAAACATGCAATACTATAAAATACATATATAATTTTAAATATACTTAATAAAACAAATACATACAGAACATATATATAACAAACTTATAAGGACAGATAGTGTTCTTTCACTTTACGCTTGAAAGTGTCTATTGAAGGACTAGCGCGAATCGAATGAGGAAGGGTATTCCACAGCTTGACAGCATGGACAGAAAACGAGCCGCTATAGCGTCTTGAGGAATGAGGGGGAGTTTTTAGCAGAAGGGACATAGCGGTTCTGCAAGGCTCACCACGCGGAATAAGGAAGTCAAAGCGCTCACGGAGGTAAGAGGGAGAAAGAGGATTAAAGATAACGTTAAAAAGAAAAGTAAGAACATGAAGATCACGCCTGCGACGTATAGGAAGCCATTTTAATTGGGATCTGAATTCTGAGACGTGATCAAACTTGCGCAATCCGAAAATAAAGCGGATGCACAAGTTTTGGAGGCGTTCCAGTTTGTTTAAGAGTTCCTCCGTGGCATCAAGGAAACAGACGTCAGCATAGTCAAGAAGAGGTAACAAGAGGGATTGGGCGAGAGTTATTTTAGTTTCAATAGGTAAGAACTTCTGGAGACGCTTGAGAGACTGAAAAGAGAAGTTGACCCTTTTGCTAATCGAGTTAACATGACTGGCCCAGGATAATTGACTGTCGAAAATTACACCTAAGTTCTTAGCATTGGAGGCAAAGCAAATAGGAGAGCCAGCATAGAGGATCTGAGACGGAGTCGACCGACCTACAAGATTTAACATATAAGGGCTCCCAAATATCAAAGCCTGAGATTTCGAAGGATTCACTAAGAGACCAAAAGCCTTCGCCCAATTGTAAACACTATGAAGGTCGGAGTTAATTACATTAATTCCTTCTGAGATCTCGTCAACTTTGAAATGGCGATAAATTTGCAGGTCATCAGCATAGAGATGGAAGTGAGAAGAGAGAACATTCGTGATGGCATTAATGAAAACTGAAAAGAGGAGAGGAGAGAGGACACCTCCTTGAGGTACTCCAGCAGTGATATTACACCAGTCCGAGCAATGCTCGTCCGAGCGCACACACTGCGAGCGACCAGAAAGATAAGACTCGAACCATGAGATTACTGAGTGAGAAAGATTGAAGGAGGAGAGGATGGAAAGAAGAATTTCAAAGTCAACCGAGTTGAAAGCACTGCTGAAATCCAGTAATACCATGACAGTTAGTAGTTTATTGTCCATGGCCCAGCGTATGTCATCGGAAATTTTGATCAAAGCACTAACCGTGCTGTGACCAGGACGAAATCCGGACTGATAGGGACTCGGGGTTTGCTAGTGTTGGTTCCAAGACGATGGCAAGCAGAGAAATCATCAGGAGAGACCTCAGACATTTTAAATTGGTCGTTTAAAATCTTGGTGATGGATACTTCTGCGGCCAGATCACTTCTCTCAGCAACACCATGGAATAAAAGAACCTTCCTGCGTGATGTTGTCTCCTGACGGTCCATACCTTGAACAAGGAGCTCCAACTGCGACCTCATCATGGCAAGGGTTTTCCACATGAGAGATTTGAAGTCACTGAACTCACGTGAAAGTGCAGCAAGATCCTTGTGAGGCACTTGGTCAGTGCCAGTCAGTTTTTTAAGGTCATTCTCATAGTTAGCCATCCTGGAGTCAAAGGAGCCAGCCAACTCCTCCATGTTTGAAGATAACTTAGCAAAGAGATCCATAACCTTGCAAATTGCTGTGTTTAAGGTGAGTGGAGAGGAAAGATTATAGACTAGCGAGTGAGGGAGGGACTAAACACTAATTATTGCACAACCACATATACTATTAGGTTGTTATATAAATTAAAAACGTAAATAATTGAGAGAACAAAACTTAGTTGTGTTGTCACTCTGCCTACCCACAGAGAAAAAACGAAAAAATTTCTCTGTTTTTTGTTCCGAAATAAAAGTTATTTTGATTAAATTTTTGATTATTCATAATTTTATATGACAAGTTTACTGCTTACCTACCTGCGTACCAACTTTAGTAATGAATTTTAGCCTTTTTCCGCCTGAGACACAGGTTTTCCTAGTTCAGGCATCGTTTAATTTTTTACCCTTAATTAGATATTCATTCTAAATGTTATTCGTAGCACTAAGGTACTGTTTTTTTTTTGATGTGGCAAACAAGCATACACAAGCATACGGCCCACAAGAGCTCTCTCTGTAATAATAATAATTTATTATTATTATTACCTTCAAGTACTGAAGCGGTGCCCAAATCTAAGAATTTGGATCCATCTTCCTCCGGGATCATCTCTGTGAGTTCCGACATCATGATGTTGGTGAGCGGGGAGTTGCGGATCACGATGGGCACCTCGATGAACAGGTTCTCGTAGCCGATCTTCAGGTTGCGAAGCGCTTCTGGTGTGTAATCACGCTCCTTGTACATGGCTATCGCCTGGAAGAAGATAGAAAATCTGTTTATTTGACTCACAAACCAGTAAGTAGGTAGAAGTTACAAAGAAATATACTTATAAGTAATAAAAAAAACACGAAAGCAAAAATATGTAGGTAGGCTAAGTAGGTGTGCGTTGTGTGGGGCAAATGTGCCCCGTCTCAGCATAAAGCTGCACCGAACATAATATGTACGGTGCGGCGCTGGTTTTCTGACGGGGTTTTCTTAACATCAATAAACATAATATGGAAAGAAGACATTACACTGATAAGCGTTGCTCGGACCCTTATTCTTTAATTAATTAATTAATTATACATATTATTTTCATTAAAATATTGACAAAGAACTGTATGTACTCTTGAAACCAATTTTAACAGCACTGCATTGAAATAGATAGAAATTGACTGTTCAGAGTAGCGAAAAAAGTACTGATTTAGCCTCATAGATTTTTTCTCTATCTCTAGCCTCAATGGTTTGCTGGAAGCTCGCCTATGTACATGTCCTTTCATTTAGTTTGTTATTTGTATGTTGTTTTCTGTGTACAATAAAGAATAGAGAATGGGTTTAGAATAATTCTGTGGTTTCAGAATAGTATACATATTATGAAACACCTTGTATATTAGAAATCGCCTACCTGAGGCGTGAGACGGTAAGCCTTCAGAGTCAAGAATCCCCTAGCGGACTTCTTGGTATCATAGATGACCACCACACTCTCCTCGATGGAGGTCTGGTAGTGGTACTGCGACTCCAGCAGTGACATGGACAGGAAATTGCCGACATCAGCACTTTGGTACCTGGAAATTGAAACCAAACAAATAAATAGTTGATAGAGGCAGGAGACGCACTCAGAAAGAGATCTAGGAAAGAAAGCAATGCCTAGCTGCCGGTTTCCTCACGATGTTTGCCTTTACCGTTTGAGAGCATCGCACATAAATTTTCCGAATAGAAAATCTATTGGTCCACGACAAGATTCGAACTCACGACCTGTGGATCGGAAGGCGGGGCCATTACCACCCCTCCACTGGTGCTCCCAATTAAAGCCCAGCAATCCTGAAAATCAAATCTCAGTTGTTTCGGTACTTCTGGAATTGTGGGGCAAATAATAATAAAGGCAAATGCGAAACTGTTCCACGTGGAATGGTTGGCAGCCTTAACTATGTCACAAATAACACCACCAAACCCAAAATACCGGTAATCCCAGTTCCTTTGGAAGAACATACGGAAATTCCCGACAGAACTGGTTCAGTTTCCCTATTACGAATGATGCTGCGGACATTCCACTAGTTCATTCATCATCATCATCATCTCAGCCGTCCGACGTCCACTGCTGAACTTGGCCTCTCCCACAGACAGAGCAAATTCCTTATCATGTGGGGGGATTTGCTGATACTCACTACGCTGGGCATGCTGGTTGGCGAGCGCAGTTAGAGCTATCGTTGTTAAAATGAGGGACGCTGCTGCCCATCCCCTGGCTTTTTTCCCTTAGTCGCCTCTTACGACATCCGCGGATAGGTAGATATGGAGGGGCCTTTTCTTCAGCCGGGGCCACCACGGCCAACTATTTCATTATAAAAGAAATATTACCATCCAACATGGAAATGATCCACATTGACCCTGCGGAGCCTCCTCATCATGTCCAACTGGTACTCCTCCTCGTCCATAGTATCATCGTGCTTCGGGAATGGGAAGCAGTTGGTGATCTCCAGGCGGTTCTCAACCACCAGGCCGAGGAGGGCGCCCTGCGCCACCTCCATGTTACTCTGGGATTCTTCATGACAGTGCTTCACTATTTTCATTACCGCCTGAAAGTTTGATCACATATTTTTTTTTTTCTCATTTGTTTACATGGTTATGGACTAATAAATAAATAAGTAAATATTCCAGACATATCACACAAGGTCAGGTGATCCCACACTAGGCATAGCCTGTACTATGGATACCAGAGACTGATATACCTACCAACATAATAGATAACTATTTAACACCCAGACACAGAACAAACATCTGTGTTAATCACACAAATGTTTTCCAGTGCGGGAATCGAACCCGCGACCTCTAGCGCAGAAGGCAGAGTTACTACCAACTGAGCTATGAGGCCTGGCAATGGTAGATAGAATAATGATAAAACTGTCACAATTTTGCTTCATCATTATCATGATGTAGATTGTTTGTTACTTACAAGCACAACTTCACTCGCTCAGATAGCCTAGCCTAGAAAAGGAGCCTATAATGTTATTCTAAGCTATTTACTACATACATGCCAAAATTCATTCTGTGGTTGGGGTGTAAAAGAGTAACAAACATCTCTACATCCTCACATACTTGAATGTACAGCTTTACAAACTCCGCATCCTACTAAACTACTCATCATCATCATTTCAGCCGTACGAAGTCCACTGCTGAAAATGGCCTCCCCCACAGACAGAGCGAATTCCTTATATGTGGGGGGATTTGCCCATACTCACCACGCTGGGCATGCGGGTTGGCGAGCGCAGTTAGAGCTATCGTTGTTAAAAGGAGGGACGCTGCTGCCCATCCCCTAGCTTTTTTCCCTTAGTCGCCTCTTGCGACATCCGCGGATAGGTAGATATGGAGGGGCCTATTATTTTGCCGGGGCCACCACAGCCACTAATAATGACTATAACACCAGCCACTAATAATGAATAACTTTCACAAACTTTCACATAAATAATATATATTAATGTGAAAGTTTGTGAGATTGTTTGGATGTTTGTGGTTCAATCACGCCCAAATGGCTGAATGGATGTGGATGAAATTTGGCACAGCGATAGATTATAGTCTAGAATAGCATATAGGCTACTTTTATCTAGGTACCACGCGAGTGAAACCGCGAGCGGAAGCTAGTTTATAATATGAAAGGGATAAAGTGGTACCTTGTTTATTCCTTATACTGACTTCAATAAATATATTTAGTAGGTATTGTGTCATTCTACATAACAAAATTCCTTTACGGATACGAATTCACCACAGTCATAGTAACTATGTTTGTTTACACTTCCTCCTAGGTATGTAGCAAATGTAAACATTACACACTAGCTTCGGCCCGCAGCTTTGCTTGCGCGGTATAAATAACATATATCACTTTCTGGCTCTTTAACTTTTTTTAGAACCGTTGCTGTGTGAAAAAAGGTCACACCATACAACAAAACAAACACACTTTCACATTTATAATTTTAGTAAGGATTGTAATACTGGCAAATGCAGTGTGAAGCAATAAAATTATCACATGCATTGCTAGACAATGTTTACACAAAAGGCAAATGGTATCAACACATGAGATCATCATACCAAAACCATTGACCTTAAACCAGGATGCATCTGATCTGTCCCAAAAGAGAAATGACTCATCCATGTCAATAATCATTCAAACTGGTAGCCCAGGAGGACAACCATAAAGTTATTTAAATCTCTATTTGGTTTTATATATCCTAGGGGTGAACTGAAAGGCACTCTTAGGCTAACTAAAGTAACTAAACATGAAACATGAAACTGAATAGTTGAAACGATAATTGTTTCCTTGAGTTCAGTTGAACAGTTGACACAAACATAACCTATACGAGGTCAATAAACTTATCCAGAAAATGATTCCTGGATGTGCTATACATTGTATTTGTATTAATTGTTGTAACAGAACGTAATTGCAATACATTTTTAATACAATAACAGGCTACAAAACACAAAAACAGCAGAGAACATGACGTGTCGGAGTTAAACAGATTTATTTGTTTTTTTACTGTTTCTACGTTATTTGATGGGCCACCTGTAACATTGGTCATACAAATAAAGTTTTACATACCAATCCATCGCACTGGACGTAATTAATCGCAGGTTCCACTTCAGTAGGACGCCTCACAGCAGCACCACGGTTCGCCATTTTTATGAAAGGTATGAACGAATGATTTGAACTGAAATGAAATTTGAATGAAATGATTGGTATATTTTTGACATATTCATGACAACTGTTTCTGTGTTGCCATATAAACAATTATTTAGTTGTCTATGCCCTAATCAATCAGCTGTCAAATCAAACGTCAGATGCTAGCCTGCAACCAACCCACTTCACTTCAGTAAAGAAAGTCATTCATTTCATTCATGCACTAATCAAATCCAGGAGAGGGGAATGTGTGAAAAAATTAATGTTTCTGTTTTATTTTATTGTATTTACAGTCATGAGAAAACCGTAAAAAATGATTGTCTTCCGGAAAAATGTACATAGTTACTTTGTGAAATGAAATGCGTCGTAATAGCTCAAGTGGGAAATTATTGAAGTACACTCAAGCACTTCTGATGAATGATACCTACTCCTACTTTCCAAATCAAGGAAGGAAGTGTCCAACTAAATAATGAATCAGCATAAGTTTTGGAAAGGATTAACGCCGTTAAACGTGTCACCAACACAGCAAGTACCTGATAAAATACTAAAGTTATGTTCATTATTAGGTTTAGACTTTATTGTTCTTGGAAATGACCATGGTGTTTATCACTGTGACATCGTAGAAGATTGTTTAAATTTTAAAAGGATTAGCGGTATCTCAGCAATAGACATATCATATCATAATGAGGTCCTTTACATTATTGATGTGCACGGACGATTGTACATAACAAACACAAGTTTCAAAAACAAGGAAGAAATTGTTGTTAAAGAGGATGCTAAATGCTGCCCACATGGCTTCAAGAGCTCTAGTTATAAAGTGAAGTTCCGGAATGTTGTAACCAGTGACTTTGGGCAGCTGTTCATCAGCAGTGATGGGCAGCTGTGGGGCTCGGGCATTATGCCACAGATATCTCTAGATACAAGCAGTATAAAGAAAATACCTTTTTTCGAAGGTAGAACCGTTTATAGTGCATCCATCGGACAGAACTTTGCAGCTGTTATAGCCAGAAAGAATGTCCGACGATCAGGCAATCTAGACACTGACAGTGATAATGATGATGAGGAAGTGTTTGCATCAAACTGCTCACAATGCCAGACCATAATAGGCCTAGCATCGCCCGCCTCCGTACCGTCCCTCTCTGAAACCTGCCCACTTGGTGTTCAAATCAGCAAGTCCAGTGAAGATTCAAGTAGTACTACAGCACCACAAACTGATGTCCATATTGATGCACATAGCTTTACAGAAGACTCTAGTCCCTCATCTGAGGAATCTAAAATAGCTAGGATAAACGGCAAGAAACTCAAAGAAGAATTAGAGATTAGTCAAGATAAGTCAAATGAGGATGACGATGACTGCACAGAGAGAGATAGTGAATCACCGGAACTCTGCACTGACAAGTTGAACAATATTTTTATCAACACGGATGCTGCTAGACAGTTTCTGAGCCGGCAACTATCTTGGGTATCCGCTGGAGAGGACTATTTAGTGGAATACACTGAAAAACCAACAAGGATCATCAAAGAGAATGTTTCAAACCTTACAAACTTTGTCTATGAGGGTGTTAAAACTGTTGGAGACAAAGTGGCAACTCTGTCAAGGCATGTCAGCGGAAGCAGTGATAATAACGAAACTGCAGATCTCATGAGGCATCACAATGAAGAAGTGAATTCACTACTCCACAGTTGTACCTCAAATTGTAACATGGAAGACTTGCAATTCTCAACAAGCACTATAAGCAGTGAAAAGGAATATGAAGCACTCAGAAAAAATGAAAGCTTAAAGAACATGTCTAAACTAGGCAGGAGTATCTTAGCAACAGAACTATGGACTTGGGGAGACATAACACACGGACAACTTGGCATAGGAGACACAGTCAAAAGGATAAAACCAATGGTGGTCATGAATTTATCAGGATATGGGCTGCAGAAGGTTTCTTGTGGCACCTGGCACTGTACAACTCTCACACTTGATGGGAGACTCTTCATGTGGGGGTATAATAATTACCACCAAGTCAGTTATGACTCTAGAGAAGACAGGAGTAGCCCAAAACAGCTGACAGAGAACTCAGACAGTGATAGAGTGAGGGATATTATAGCAACTGATCATCATACACTGGCCTACACTCACAATGAAAATATCTTCTACATGGGAAAACATGACAATGGATTTACAGACGAAATAGTCAATTTAAACTGTAGGAAAGATGAGGAAGCTAATGAAAACAAGGAAAAAGAACCTACAAAAATATCAGAGTCACAAAACTACATCAACAAGCCCCAAAGCATGTGCTACCATTGGAGAATACTGTCCTCTGGAAACATCAGCTACTGCTCAATCGAAGATTCGGAAAAAAGTCCCGAGTTTCAAGAACTCTCGATTGCTCAAAGATATCTGGAAGAGATGATTTTGATCAATCAAAATCTGATCAAGCCTTTCCTGAAGAAAAGCAAAGTTGTAACTGCACATTCCAATGTTTACGAAACTGTTTGTGATATTTTCGGTGACATTTTGAACGTTACCGCTCTGAACGTGCTCTCGTTATGGCAATACGCCGAGAAGCACATAAACGAATGTGATATTTCATTAATCAAAAGTTTAGAAGAGTTTATTTATTTGTACAGGAAGTATTACTTAGCTGTAAGCAATTTAATCGTTATCGGGGGCTTTTCGCAAATAAACAGCGTAGTTGACGCCCCTAAGAGTATCTATAATTTGTTTAGCGACCAGCTCCCGACTAATAAACAGAAAAATAATAAGAAAACTTCAGAAGCCATTGTCGCGTTAGCGTTTGTTCAGCCGCTAACGAGATTGAGCTCTTACAAATGCATAGCTCAATCGCTCCTCCGATACAAGACGAAAAGAAAAAAAACTGACTCCAAAACTACTATTGAAGACCGACTAAACAAAGTAATCTCCTGCTTAGACACGTTAATAGATGAACAAGAGAAAAAGCGCAAGGAAGCAGAAATTACAAAGCTATTTTGGGAGACAATAGGGAAAGGTCTCGAACAATACAGACTTCCCGAACGCCGGTTGATACGGGAATCTAAATCCCGACAGCTAAATCTACTCAATCCGGGCCGTTTTTCCTCCCACTGGTTCATCTTGTTCAACGATTTGTTCATCCACGTAAACGGAAGCACACCCAACGTACACCCCTTAGAAACGTTGTGGGTTGAGCCAATCTCAAACACGGATTCAGTAGCCAATGTGATTCAATTGACGACACCTGAAGAGATTCTATCGGTTGCAACGACTACTGAACAGGAGAAGACGGAGTGGGTCCATTCCTTGAACACTGCTATACGCCTGGCACTGAACAAGGATGCTGCCTTCAAGCCGCCAGCCGTCAGATCAGCATGCCATTCGTTTTCGAGTAAAAACGCGTTCTACAAAGACGCGAAGTATAATGGAAGGTGGTTGGATGGCAAGATCCACGGGCACGGGAAGATCGAATGGCCTGATGGGAAACTTTACGTGGGACAGTTCCAGATGAATGCTCTGTGTGGACATGGAAAGATGGAGATGCCTACTGTCGGTGAGTTTAATTAGATTTCCTTGTACCTACCCATAGAAAGTTTTTTGTTTGACTTTCTCTGAATCAGTAACAAAATCGCTAGCTTGCCATGCAACTGATTGTTATTCAGTCAATTAAACTGTTAGTATTGTAGTTTTATACGTGTTTGAATGGCTTTCTCGTACAACAGAGTTATCGTATGCCTACTATATAGATAGGAGGTATGTGATAGGTATGTGATATGTGATAGGTACACATGTATAGACATGTGTACCTATCACATGCAATGTAAACACACTCAACTAGTGGTCAGCGCATTATTTTGCCGACTGCCACAAATGCCTGTCCATCAGGTTGAAGGCCGTTCTCCGTCGCTATTTGATAACCTTTATAACCTTAATTAACTCCGTACCCGACTAAAAGAGAGGTGTTATAGGTACAGAATGATCAAGAAGATACAAACATTTGGTTTATCTAAAGGCATTCAAATTCGATAAACAGGAATCCATAAAGGGTCTGATAAGTAGCATAGTATGAACAGGATCCAGGGTTCTTCTAGCATCGAACGAAGTGGAGCTTATAGCCAGGGTCAGAAGATGACCAGCATAGGATTAACAGGATATAGGACTTGAAGTTTTATGATCAATGATTTTTAGATTTTCCGTGCTTTATTTGCTAGACCACTGGTGGTCCGGTTCTTACCCATCGTCCACCTTCCCTGAGACCACCTGGGTGTACAGTTGAAAGTTTTATTTACAACGGTTCCCCTTTCAGATTAAACTTGAACGCGCCTAACTTTATATTGGTGACGGTACACCTGAGAAATTGTGGTGGTGCCTGTCTTTTCAACTCTACTATTCAAATCTCCAAAATTTCAGGGATCTACGAAGGCCAATGGAAAGATAACCAACAAAACGGTTACGGAGCTATCAAATACATATCTGGCGATGTCTATGAGGGCTTCTTCAAAGACGGCCAGCCTCACGGCCACGGCATCAAGAAGCAGGGTGACTTCACCTCGTCTTCCGCTACCATCTACACGGGCGAATGGGTGAATGGTGCGAAACAGGGGTATGGGGTTATGGATGATATAGGGAAGGGGGAGAAGTATTTGGGCAATTGGAGCGATAACAAGAAGCATGGATGCGGGTTGATTGTCACTTTGGATGGGATTTACTATGAGGGGCTGTTTATGCAAGATGTTTTGACGGTAAGTAAAATAAAAAGCTCCCACTTTCTATTTAGCTTTCTACATATACAGGGTGCCTCATGCATGATATGTATACAAACCCAAAAGGGTCTTATTCGACACACAACTGGTAATAAAGTTTGTTGTACTTACGTATTATAAACGTAAATTTTTCACTTTTTAATCTATCGTGAGTTGTACACACACACACATAAGACTTTTAAAATAAACGGGTTTTACTCACGGCTAGTTTTACTTGCTAGATAGATAAAAAGATGGTAAAACTACAAAAAAAAATTAATATTTCGTTTTATTGCTTAATATTTTTATCTTTTTGGTGACTTAATAATTCCCTTCCGATGATAGAACTTCCTGTATAGTATACTAGTTCCGAAACACGCTGTATACATGCTACAGCGAGTACCTACCGTAACTAGTAGACAAATAATCGCTACAAGGCCACTTTTATTTGGCAATATTCCAGTTTTTTTGCGATGTATTTTCTTTGATTAAGATAAGTGAAGTGTTAAATAACATCAAGGATTTAGGAAGGCCGTTCGTTACTTGTGTACGACAGCCTCAAAGCGAGCCCTGCTCGCACTTGACCGTAGATATATTTATACCTATATATATTTATTACAAAATGGATTTTCTCCAAAAACGAACTCCTAAAACCTCGGTTAATGATGATACGTGATAAAATAAAGAGTAGCCATTATGCTATTCTAGGTAAAGAACCCTATCTATTCCAGGTATCATCGAAATTGGCGTGAGCCGTTACGGCGTGATTGAACAACAAAATAAATATCCAAACATCTCATTTCATTTATTCATGCTCCATGTACATATTCAGCTTTGATGGTATTTTTAGCTTAAAGTAGGTAAGAATATAGACCCTGTAATGGCGCTGCAAATCTTGAAGTCATATTATACAAACTTTCGTGATGAGTCTGTCAGTGAGTACGTGGATTACTCCTTTATATATATAGATTATTACAATTATCTAGAGCATTTGTCAATTAGAAGGTATGTCAAAATTTTAGAAGAGATGTCAAAATTAAATTCTGCGCTAGAGGTCGCGGGTTCGATTCCCGCTCTGGACAAACATTTGTGTGATGAACACAGATGTTTGTTCTGTGTCTGGGTGTTAAATATTTATCTTTTAAGTATATCAGTCTCTGGTACCCATAGTACAGGCTATGCCTAGTTTGGGATCAGTTGACCGTGTGTGATATGTCCGAAATATTTATATTTATTTAAATTAAATTACGCATTTGCTATTAAATAATAGGTATCCTCACAAGCATTCGCATTTATGATATTAGTAGTATAGGAAGTAGGATTACTTAGCTAAGATTCAACGTAAACGTGCAGCACTGATTCTTTCTTCGACGGTCATAGGCCCTTTTCAGGGCCACCATACCTCAAACTGGTCACTGACCTAACACAGGATGACCAAGATAGAATCAGTGACACGACAAGAAGAAGTGAACGTGCTAGTTTCCTAGAATGTTCGCTTATTCATCAGTCTGAAGCTTTCATGCAAGCGATACCAAAACCAGTTGCTTTTCAGGGTCATGGGGTTATGGTATTCGAAGACGGAACACATTACGAAGGGGAGTTCCGATCAGCGGGAGTGTTCTCCGGCAAGGGAATACTGACCTTCTCCAGTGGAGATAAGATCGAGGGCAGCTTGAGCGGGGCGTGGACCGAGGGCGTGAAAATAAGTAACGCAACAATGCATCTTAACGTTTCTAATCCAGTCCTGCCTACTAATTCTAAACCTAAGTAAGTTATCTAATCATTTAAAGTATCCCTATCATTTCAGCCATAAGACGTTAAGTGCTTAACATTGCCATCCCCACTGATTTCCAAGCATAGCTCTCTCCATAGCCCGTTGCGCGACTTTGAGCTTGTATATGAGGCCTATAGTTAACGACCAAGTCTCAGTGCCATAAGTCATCACTGGCAACACGCACTGATTGTAGACTTTCATCTTGAGGCTCTGCGTATGCTAGGTACATATATTTTTGTCTACTATTGCCAACTCTAGACCTGTAAATGATCTTTACCAATAAATGCTTATGACTTATGACTAAACCCTTTGTTCTCAGTTCCTTTGGAAAACTGAGCGTGGCCCCCAACCAGAAGTGGAACGCCCTCTTTCGACAATGCTTTCAATGCCTCGGTGTCTCCGAATCCATCCTAACGCCAACCGGCAACCATTTTACCAATGGACCATCAGGCCAGACCATAGACAATGTGAAGATATGGCAGAACGTGGCCGTGGCGATAAGCTGCTCCCACAAGGAACGGAAGAAAGTTCTGCAGAAGCTGAATCGACAGTCGGATCTGGAGAAATCCGTGGATTGCCTCGAGCTGATACCACAGTTTGCGCAGAAGGAACTGGATTTGGGGAATTATTTGGAGATGCGGCAGTATTTGCAAAATGTAAGTTTCTTAAAGATGGACGTTTTTCGTCCGTTTCTCCGTTCGAAAAATTTAAGTGCGCATTAACACGTGCTTAAAACGGTGAAGGAAAACATCGTGAGGCAACCATTAAGTATTATTATGCGCGGCAATGGGCACGTATGAAATACTCACTAATGCAATTTTGTATGTGCTAAAATGTTTGGACGTGCCTCTGACTACCACCTTAGACATCTGAGAGGTTATCTACCAAGCTTGGGGGTGCCCGTTTTTTTTTAATAGATTGCATTTTTGCAGGCTTGTGAATCCACTCACCACCCCTTAGGGCAGTTAGTCCTAGGCCTGACCAACGCATTCAACACCACCTACGGAGGCGTGAGAGTCCATCCTCTACTCCTCAGTCACGCGGTGAAGGAGCTCAAGAGCATCACCTCCAGGCTTTACCAGGTGGTGAGGCTGCTGTTCCCAGCGCTGCCGGTAGAGGGCGCTGATGCGGTGCTGTCGGAGCTGAAGGAAGACGAGGATCCTATTGATGGGTGAGTTGAAGAGCTGCAACATCACCTCCAGGCTTTGCCAGGTGGTGAGGCTGCTGTTCCCAGCGCTGCCGTTAGAGGGCGCTGATGCGGTGCTGTCGGAGCTGAAGGAAGACGAGGATCCTATTGATGGGTGAGTTGAAGAGCTGCAACATCACCTCCAGGCTTTGCCTGGTGGTGAGGCCGTGCATAGTGGTACTGCATGGTCACGGGGTCACTTTTGATGATTTAATTTATTTGTATTTTGAAATTTGGCATGTACAAGCATACATATTAGTGTATGCTATCCTGAAAGGGGCTTATTCTACACACAATTGGCAATAAAGCTTGTTTTACGACATTTTTCATTGAAAAACTCTATGCAAAGTTCAGCTGTTTTTTTATTCGGCCCACAAATGGGCCCACACAATTTCTTGTCACCCACACCACTATAACTATAAAATCAACACAATTAATTAACAAACAAAAGCAATTTCACCAACCAAAACCATACGTTCTTCCTTGTCGCTTCAGCGCTTATTTTATTATTTTACTTACTTCCAGTGAGGTAGTATCAGCAGCGTCGCTACTCCAACCAACATTGCTGCCCAGAGTGCACCCAGCCCTGTTCGTGTTGTACGCACTGCATAATAAGAGAGAAGACGACTTGTACTGGAGAAGGTTGCTTAAGTGGAACCGACAGCCAGATTTGACGCTCATGGCCATGCTGGGAATCGATCAGTAAGTTAACGCATTCAAACTGTATTTTTAATCGCAAGGAATTCTTGATTTGGTTGCATCTACGAGAGCAATATGGATTTTGTTCCTACAAGATTATGACTATGAGATTGAACATCGAGATGGTTCAAAGTAGAGGTGGGTATTGCGTAAATACCATGTCCGGAAACCAGGTATTAAATACTATAAGATATGCAATTTAAATGCTTTTATATATTTAATTTAAAATTCAATTTGACGATCTCGGTGGCGCAGCAGCGAGGTCGTCAAATTGAATGTTATTTGCCCGGCTGAGACTCAAGGGGTTCGATTCCCGCAGTGGGATAAATGTTTGCATGATCTGCAAATAATATATTTGTTCCGGGCCTGGGTGTTGTGGTACCATGGTACTCTTAGTTTCTGACACAGGGAATCCTAGTGTGGGGTCAGGATTATTTACGTGACTGTTGGGTGTTAATGCTATCAATAAATTTAGAACCAGCAGGATACGAACCCGCATCTTCGCCTAGAATCGGAAATGCGATACTAACTACGCCATGGAACAAATGACGCTGGCGCTGAAAATCTTGGACACATAAATAGCTTTGCCACAACAGATCATCTAATAAAATACTTTACCAGGTTATTTTTTTTTTTTTTTTTCTTATTGGAGATGGTTAGGCGTTTGACCACCAGCTCACTCTTGCAAGTGAGATGTGGCCTAAGATGGAGCACGCTTTACCAGAAGGAACTTATTCACTCTAGATTTTAAGACTCCAAGATTGTACTCGTCAGGGAAAACAGACGCTGGCAGATCGTTCCACTCTTTGCCAGTGCTTATAATAAAGGTGGAGCAGAAACGTTTGGTTCGACACTGTGGTATGTCGACCAGGTAAGGGTGGTAATTACCTGTGCGTCTGCTTGTCCGGTAGTAGAAGGGGGAAGGAGGGATGAGGTCATGCAAATCCTGCGGACAGTCACCAAAGTGGTACTTGTAGAACACTGACAGTCTGGCCACACGCCGTCTGTGTTCAAGGCTTTGTAGATTGGACTCCACAAGCGAGTCATCTCCTATGAGCCTAACAGCGCGTCGCTCAATTGAATCGAGGGCTTCAAGCTGGTATTTAGCCGAGCCATCCCATAGATGGCAGCAGATTGGCTACTTCCTACTACTTAGGTCCAAAAAAACTTTAGTACTTAATATTTTTATATGTTAACGTCCGTTTGAAAGGATAATTCTGTATTACTTCTAGAAAGTTCTGGATCGGCTACAACCCGAACCTGTCTCCGCCTTCGTCCACAAAGGAGCAACTGTTCCAGGAAGCGGTGGAAACTCTGCAGCAGTTAAAGACCACCTTCTCCCCGATTGAGAAGCTCCTGGTGATTAGAAGCACCTTTCAGAAAATGACTATTGCAGTTCAACAGGAGCTAGGTGAGAATTGGTATAATTTATCTACAGATAGTTGAAACAATACAAGTATTTACAACTATTTTACACTAGCTGGTGCCCGCGACTTCGAGGATTAGTATTTCGAGTAGCTAGTAGTCATATTTTGGACAATTCACACAAAATATTTATAAATTCTAGCCTATGTGTTATTCTGATGTATAAGCTATATTATTGTGAAGTTTCATTAAAATTCATTCAGTAGTTTTTACGTGAAAGAGTAACAAACATCCATCCATACTTACAAACTTTCGCGTTTATAATATTAGTAGGATAGGATGAAACAGTTGAGGTATCTAAAGACCGTTGCAGACGATCTATAGATAGATATCTCAGCTGACCCAAAATGGGTTAGATTTATATTTTTAACCTAATTACCAATTTTTAGGGTCCTGTTGAAAAATGTACAATTGTCTGATGCCCCCCCGACTTAACGATATTAGTATATTGTAAATGCGAAAGTTTGTGAAGATGTTTACATGTTTGGATGTTTGTTCTTTAATCACGCCGTAACGGCTCAACCGATTTCGATGAAACTTTAAATACATAGAGTTATTTACATATAATAGCATATGGGCTACTGTTTATCAAGGTACCACGCATGCGCTCCGGGCGCTTGTTAACAATAAAACAATAATTACAGGTCAGAACTATCTTTGGAGTATGGACGAGCTGTTCCCTGTGTTTCACTTCGTGGTGGTTCGCGCGAGGATTCTGCAGCTCGGCTCCGAGATACACTTCGTGGAAGACTTCCTCGAGCCTGCTGTGCAACATGGAGAACTCGGACTCATGTTTACAACTCTCAAAGTAAGTCTCAAAACCGTGAACCCTTTAGGATAAGCTCTTATTCATTAGAGATTATAATTAGATAACTTTTCTTAAAAAAAAAAAAAAAAAAAAAAATATTAAAGGCACCAAGCCGTGTTTGTTGCCCGATTCTTCTAGGCTTGGTCGCGAGGAACAGGCATAGCTTCACCTAGTTTCTAAGACGTTTCGAAGTGATTGAAAATCACTAGATTTTATTGAAATAAACGCCTTTTGACTTTGACTTTGATACCGCTTGTTCCCACTGATGGCGAACTCTACGCTAGTTCGGGGGATGGGGAATATTCATGCCGTTGACTTTGTCATGGTTGGCATAGCTTTTCTACATTAGATTAGTTGTAGGTTAGATAAGTTTGTCTGGAAGAAATCGCTGCCTGCGGTTAGACCGCCGATTGTAGGACTATAGTGTTAATATTATGTATAAGTACATGTCTTACATTGTGTCCTCAATAAATCATTATTATTATTATAACTCTTGCATGTCCCCACAACCAGGCCCCCAATTCTACTAATTCAATGACTTGAAAATGATAATCACACGATAATGATCGCACCATTATGATTCAGTTACGATTCTCGCCACCTTCGTTTCTTTGATTGCCGCTGATATACGAACCGCCGTTGATATACGACTGTGATAGCAGAATACCAAAAGTGGCCATTTTGCTATTGAACCATTGTCATTTAGAAGCCATTGAATTGGTAGAATTGGGGGCCAGTTGTGTTGCAATTCCATATCAACCAGTAAAATCATCATCATCATCATTTCAGCCGTTCGACGTCCACTGCTAAACATGGCCTCCCCCACAGACAGCAAATTCCTTATCATGGGGATTAGCCCATACTCACCACGCTGGGCATGCGGGTTGGCGAGCGCAGTTAGAGCTATTGTTGTTAAAATGAGGGACGCTGCTGCCCATCCCTTAGCTTTTTTCCCTTAGTCGCCTCTTACGACATCCGCGGATAGGTAGATGTGGAAGGGCCTATTCCTCAGCCGGGGCCACCACGGACCAGTAAAATATCTGACTGAAATTACTTTTGCAACCGCGCACATAAAACAGTTTCTGTGTTACACACTTTGTGAGTGTAAGTGAAGATCGCGCCAAACTCACACTAGTTCTACTCGAACACGAAAATTTTGCATCTTTGTACTATTTATCTGATCAGAAACTAAGATGCTGGTGTCGATTCTGCTGTTGAATTAACCTAACTTAACTAATACAGGCAAGAAACCACAGTGTACGTTTTTTTAAAGATCCCTTTAAGGATCTTTTCTTGAACCCCATCATCATCTCCCTGACCTTATCCCACTTCACTTCCACGGCGGTCTTCAAGTTAAGATTGCGTAGGTGGCTCCTTGAGCACACTTTCTACTCAGTAAATGAGCTCTACGACTTACCTATTATTTAGTCATAGGTACCTAACAGGTATCTACCAACATACAACATAATATAATTATATACCTACTTAATAATAACTAAGTACCCAATAATGTGGTCACTATATTTTATTAGAGATAATGTACCCACCTGACTTGTAACTTGGCGTTATTAATAAAAAAATGTGTTGTATTACATTGCATGTGGGGTCGGCACAACATGTTTTTCCCTTCCACTCCCCTCTATCTTTTCTTGAACCCCATAACATTGATATATTTTTTTCCAGGCATGCTACTTCCAAATACTGCAAGAGAAGATGTCTTTCAACTAGTTCAAACGGACATTGATGTAACAAATGATCTCGATACGTACGGTTGGTACGGTGCTTTGCTGCTTCGCAATTATTTGCTTGTTAAAGCTATTGTTATAGCTTGAAATTGTGTTGCTGGGCTTTTTGTGTGGAAACCAGCTGAAACGGTGGCCATGTCTTTAAAATTTATGTTAAAAGAAATATATTCTTCTTCTATCATAGAAAAAATTAGGGCTTTCTTAGAAGCAAGCTACATATAAAATTAGAAATTTACTTTTTTAAACTCAACCTTTAGGACCAGTATAATAAAGAAGGTGCGTATTTACATGAAGAGCTATTTATACCAAGTATAGCTTCCAAGTTCTGGTACCAATACATACAGGGCAATACATTCAAATTAACATATATTTAAAGCAGGTATGCGCTTCCAAAGTCTGGTACCAGGTACGGCCCCGCAATACATGCAGGGCAAAAAGACTTGCCCCTAACGTATTGGGTACGCATACTTGTTTATCGCATACTCGTCCGGCGATGCGGCACGGTGCTAGAGGAGTGCGCGAATAGAGATTATTTTCGCAAGCGTGATTGTGTTCCTTTAATATAATAATGTAGGCAAGTAAATTCCAATGCAATACATCATCATCATGAGTGCAATTGTCTTTAAAACAATGTTCAAGTACTTAAGGTTTTTAGACCTGGTACTTGGTTGAGGTGGTACTCGAAATAGCAAGTAAAACCCATCTCTAGTACAAATTATAACCATACTTTCCACGAATTTTAACCATAAATCTTTGAGACTGTCAACTTAAGTCACCGCCTAAACTAAATCCCTAAGTTAATGGTACCAGGCATCGACGTCAAAGTAGCTGGCAACTGCACAAAATGCCCGCTTATTGTGTTCTAAAAGCGTAGATAACTATGAGCAATATTTACACAATAACTAATTTATTAATAGGGTATTTGGTGATTTATTTTATAATAAAGCCGTGTTCATACATCTTAAATGTATTTCAAAATGATTTTTCTCTACTGGATAAAGTCAAGCTTGACTTTTAAGGAGCTTACAAGCTAGCAAAATTGACTTTAGAAGGATCATTTTGAAATTCATTTTAGATGACACATCGTACGCCGTATGAACACGGCTTAAAACTTAGTTGGTAGCGATTTTAATGTATTGATTAGTTAGGCAGCGTATCGCATCTACGTGACATTAATAGCCTCAAAATAAAATAGTGATGCCATTCAGAAAAAGAAAAAATAATCAAATTAATATCGCAGTGCATCTGTAAGTTGTATGGAAGAACGGTGATGTATTTAATTAGTCAAATACCCTGGAATTTATTTATTTACTTTGAAGATGTATTTTTATAAACGAAATAGTACAAACGTTCTGTGTTGACTACTATTAGGATTTTAACTCTTATAAATTAACTAGATATTGATTGAAGAAAATCTGAAATGGTTTTTTTTTTGTAATTCAATAAATTGTTTATCTTCAGTTTGGAGATTAATTTACTATATTTTTAAGACATTTCGTTCGAAGCACTCATATATTATTATTAAGTTTCTCATCTAAGTGAAATGTAAATTTATTTTTGAGAAAATAATGGAGCTACGTACATATTATGAATCACCTTGTAAAGAGTTACTTGGGTGTGCTTAGTTTTAGTATATGGTGTTAATACGACTGTATATTAATTTCCACCATAGTCTCGTGATTGTAAGCTTTATTTAGTTAAAAAATAGTTTTTGTTATTTATTTTTATATCATAACTATAAAATATGCAAGGCTTGTAAAATAAATATTATTTTGAATACTTAATCTATTTTTGCGATGAAGTGCCAAAATTAAAAAGTTTTAATTGAAATTAGAAGTTAATTTTTAGAATTGATTTGTGTAGTTCTTGCCTGTAACAATTAGGTACTCATCACTATCATCATCATCAGCCTGTAGAAGTCCACTGCTGGACACAGCCCTAGCCAAAGAGTTCAACAACGAACGGTCTTGAGCCATTTCCAACCGCCGATTTCCCGAAACCTTCACATGTCGTCGGTCCATCGGGTGGGGGGCCTTCGAACACAGCGTGTCGGCTGGTTCGTGTGATAGTTTATTCAAATGTGCATTGTGTCCCAAAAACATTACTACATCGCTTACGTTTTAAGTTAACGACTGACAGGTGGCCTTTTTGATCCGGTAAAAGTGAAAAGCCATAGTCAAAATGTGTTAAGTTTTTGTATAAATAAATCTTCCGATTCAATTTGATTCTTTTGAGATTTCTCATTTCAACGAAGGTCAAGGTCAGTCGCTAATTCAAAGTTCAAACGGGCGCTTGCTTTGTACGTATTTACAGGTACTGAATTACCGGAAAATTAAGATACCTTTGCGGTAACGCTAAGTTGAAAGGTTATTTTTAATAATTCTATGGCCATACCTTTATGAGATAGCGGTACATTTATGTTTTCACTGTATTGGTACCTTATGCTTAACCGCTTTCAGTCCCTGTGTAAGTTTAGTAACTTGTTATTTGGTTAGCCCAACCCCCTGAAATTCTTATATTATATTTTCATCATTGAAGAACAAAGTAGAATATACGTTGGGAATCGTATAGTAGGTATAATTTAGATTTCCTAACATTTATTTTAGCCCGTTACGTTTTCAATCATCATCATCATCTGCCTGTAGAAGTCCACTGCTGGACATAGGCCTCCCCCAAACAGTTCCATGACGAACTTTTTTCATTCGCCTAGTACAAAATTATATAAGGATACGATATCAAATTTATGAACTTATCTAAATGCATTGTTATTTATAATATTAGAACTTTGTTTTTAGACTAGTTTTATTACAAATGACAGCAAAATTTATGTTATTGAAGTATCAGAGTTCAAAGTTGTTGAAATATTAATTGTTGAAGGATTGAAATTTATGAATACCATATCAATAAATGTTATAAGTATTTATATCTTTTTAATTAAGGTGTATTGAAGTGTGCGTTTAAAATATGTAATACAACATATTGAATATTTAATAAATGTTCTCAGAAAAACGTTGTTTCTTTTAAACGCTTGCGCACATTCATCAAGAGCTGATAGGTAGAGAGGACACATAGGACACGAACGATCTTGAGCCTTTTCTATCCACCGACTTCCCGCAACCGTCACAATGTCGTCGGTCCATCGGGTGGGGGGGCCTTCCAACACTGCGTCGCCCGGTCCGTGGTCGCCATTTCGAGAACCTTTTTTGTCGAGAACCTTTACACCCCAACGGTTGTCGGTTCCGCGAGCTATATGGCCACTGACACTTCAACATGCTAATTCTGAGAGCTATGTCGGTGACCTTCTACGGACTTCCTCAATTCGGAACTTATCAGTTATCACAAACAAGTGCATCTTTATAAATTAGTGCACCAATCTAGAATTTACTAGTATGTATAAACTTAAGATAAAAATAACAATCACATAGTTAATTAAGGCTATTTATTTTCATTCCTTTAAAATAACATACCAAATGTCTCTTTTGTACAACATTATATCAAAAATGTACACCATTATATAAATTTCGTCACAGGTAAATGTTACCTAGCTACTCTCACGATTTCACCTATTTCCATGGCTATTACACGTCATAAAATATAATTATAGTCCTTTCACTTGTCTACACTTTCGTAATACTGTAGGGCGTATTTACATAAAAAGCAGGTTGTCGCAATCGACCGGCGCTTTCAGGTACAAATCCCTCCTTTTATTATGAGGGCTACACACATTACCTCTTCTACCATTAGATCTTAGCGATCTTGCAATCTGTTGAAGTCAGTGTTACCAAAGTACCTCAAAACTGTAGCATTAATTAACATAAATTTACTCTGTATATATTTGCAGTATTTTTTTTTATTATTTTCACTATCTGTATCGTTAGGTACAGTTTTTTAATAAATATAAAATGGGATCCTTTTATCCCCAATAATAGTAGATATCCTCTCTGATCTCTAGGCGATCAGATAATGGTTTCTGAAGGGGTAGTCAGAGGCATGCCCAAGCATATCACACAGCCTAAAATTTGCAACACTTTCGTCACAAGGCAGTGATGTCGTGTAACGAACGCGTTAACAAATAAACGGGTTTTTGCGATCAATCGTAATCAATCAATCTGCTTTCTATGTAAATGTGGCCAAAGAACGCAACACCGTAGAGTCAACTACCAATTGTATTAAAATAAGCGCTACAATGCCACGTTCTCTCTACAAGATAGGTACCAAAAGCTATTGGAAAATTCACTGTTGAAATGAAGCTATCTTAAATTGCACAGAACTTGAACTTGAAAATTGCTATCTGATCTGTTTAGAACTACTTACAACAGTTTAATCGAGTCTTGATGACAAATTCTTGTTCCATTTATTTAGCTTTTAGTAAGACTTTTATTTACAGTCTCATGAATATATGCCTGAAGATAAGGTTAAGATAACTTAAAGCCACCGCCCATCAAAGCGGGGCGGAGAGATGTGTGAACTGTGAAACAATCATAATAATCGTGTGTAAATGGTTTCACGTCATCTAAGCGCAGTTCGATTGGTTGATTTATACAAAACGCCGCTCCGCTCCGCTTTTGTAGATGATGGCCCTTAGCAACACATACAACTGCTTAAATCTTGGACGTTTTCGTCAAAACTTGATATTATGTTATCATAACAATGTCTATTTATCTTAGCCTTATAAAGCTGGGTGCAGACCAAGGCGGACCGTACAAAATTAGAGAATTAAAGGCTTATCTATCAGAATGAATACACAAGATAATGTAGTACATCGTGAAACACAACCTTATATTTATCAAGTGAATCGAAATATATCTTATTTTGTTCGGGTCACCGGCAAATCTATTTTGTACTTTGTTACAAATAAGGGCTGTATTTGAAGGAGCTAATAGAACTGTGTCGATTATACTTATAACTACTAAATAGCTTCAATTTTAGTTTACAGTTTGAACGGAATGACGAGACTCAAATGCGATTTAGTGGTATTTTCTGTTTTAATAGGAAAAGCGGGAGATATAAGGGATTCGATTCTATCGATGTGTGGTCAACATCACGCTATGATTACAGTTCATACCCGAGCTCTATAGCTCCCCATTACTACTCTCGCAGTCCAGTCTCGTCATGGCCTTCGCAAACCATAACAACTCAACAACAAACCGACTCAAATCAAAGCAAAACATTAAAATGTGGGCTTATAATCTTGTCACATACACTAATGCTTTACTGGTAGAGTTGGTGTTGAGTCGATGTGGTATGCGATGACCTTTATTCCGATGAAGCACCGTCACAGAACTGAATCCTAGAATAACAAATTAAGCTCATACTTAAGAAAAAATATAATATTTCAATTTATTGCGTTAAATCACTATTACCATTTCAAGTAAGCAAATACTTATATACGAATGTTAAATTTATTACATTAATTTATAAAAATAATCGTGTCGGGTTGCGTCGCGGACACAGGCCCCAATAGTTTACGTGAATGCGTCTAATAGACTGCACCCCACTAGACCAGAGTCAACTAAACTAAAACCGTTTTCAATACTCAGGCGCTGGCGTAAGCTTAGCCTCGGTTTAAGCCCGGCATTCCTTCGCTGACGTCTGTCGCGTTATAACCATCTGTCGCGTTATATCTGACTGTGCATCACACGGATTGCTCAGTTTCCTTACGCGAACTACTTCACCGTAGAAGGAAGGGCTAAAAGTAGATTTCCTTTGCCCAAATTAAACAAAGGCAGAAGAAACACCAAAATGAGGCTAAGCTCACGCAGACGCTATACGACATATTTGAATAGCAATTAAATAGTAGGTTAATTATTATATTTGACGAATTCAAGTTTACTATTTTTGTAGATGTATATAGATATGAGCTCAGCTTATATTTGAAAACGATGGAATTATTTGAATTCTTCTACAGATTCGATCTGATCTAATAAGCGGTTACGGTAACGATAATCGTTCGAAAGCAAGGCGCAGGCGGAAAGGCAATAACAGGTAGGGGCAATAAGCACAATAATTATGATGTAGGCGTCAACCTCTCAGTGAAATTAAAAAGTGATTACACCGGGTGGCGACATCACCCCCATCATCATCACATCATCACCAAGTATCATAGATAGTTAAAATTCCGGAGAATGGCATATCCTGCTTTTTATCCGCTTACCACCCGAGCAAAGACAATGGCGGAAGCTATTATTCTAAGGCTCTTAATGGTGCTCGATGACACATGGTTACCTACAGTCGCCACCCAATCTATACAAAGTGATTCATAACATGTATACTTTCCCGAAAGGGGCATAATCTACACCCGATTGGCAATATTTTTCTAGGACTTTTGGTAATACGCCATTTTCATAGAAAAAGCACAACTAAGGAAAATTTGAAAATATGTATATTCCTCTTTTCGTTACTATTATTTCTTTTTGCTGGTAGTAAAGCCAGTAATAATAAGGAGTAATAGATATTTAGCTTGTGTATACCTACCTATATCGAATTTATAAAAAGAATTTCTTGACTGCCATAGTTTGAAGCAAGTGCTCACGAACTAAGTCTCAAAGAAGCATTCACGTCTATAAATAACACAACAATACCAATCTCTTTATAAAATGTTAGACATAAAATAATTTCATTAATTAATTATGATAGTGAAAATATCAATTGATTTTTATTGCATGCACTATAAATTTTAGATATAAATAAAAACAAATACTCTAAATAACATTTTAATGGACGATAGTTCGAAAAGTTCGAGTAAAATAGATTTAGAATTACATTTCACAGGGAGAGTAATCTAACATACCTACGTTATTGTTAAAAAAAAACAAAAAACTCTTAGATCTAGAAGAAATCAACGTATATATTACTTTAACGTCCTACAACTACGTGTTAATGCTTACAAGTAAATGCCGTCTACAGTTGGGTGGTATGAGTGTATGGACGATGACGTCACCGTGTAATCCACTTGTACTAACTACCAGCAGACCTAGACGAAGTCTTGTCTAAGGAAAAGTAGACAAACATTAAATTTGATTGTAGAATAAATTTCCCTTGACCGTATAATTATTCTTTTGTGACCAAATGTAGTTTTTGTCTGCTCCTACGAAGACAAACGTTATCTAGGTTTACAGTAAAACAGGTGTTACATCGGTAAGGTGATCTGCACGGATATTTTAAAACATCGGAATGTTTTCGGAAACGTCAGATTCGCAAACCAGCCCTTGAACTATTTCGGAAGGAACATAACCGATGTTTTGATCTCTTGCTTTAGAGCGGATTTGAGAAAATCTGATGTATCCGATGTTTTATAATAGCCCTGCTGGTTTTAGAAAAAATAACGTTTCCGATCGGAAAGATTTCCGATGTTTTAAAATAACCCTGCTGGTGTGTTTTTTTTACCTTTCACGCGATTGTCTCAAAAGCTGCAATGATATAAATATATCAGTTTAGTTTGGTCCTTAATGTCACTTAAGATCTTTTTACCATAATTTTTCAAGATATTTTAGTGTTTTAAGTGGATCACAGGCAACTGATGTGCTTTATTCGGAGGATATAAAACTATAATCAGCGAACACTAATACATGGAAATGAGCTTACACATACACCGTAGTCACTAAATAACAAACGAACACGCATAAGAAAAATAATCATAATAAATCCACGATTTCTCCGTTAATAAAAATCTTATATACACGCTACCACGATGATAATAAAAAAAACATTCTTGCTATGCAATTATTAAACAATAAATAGGATAGCAATAAAACGCGCCGTGATTATATTTACCCAAATTAAATGCCAATTCTTGTGAGTTTTCGAGCGAAATGTGCGTTTAAAGTGCTAGTTACGATAGTAATTTAGATGTGTTTACTCAACTAATACTGAAAGCACCATTTCATAATATTAGATACCTAATTTAAAACTTACGTAAGACCGTTAGTAAATTTTGAATTTCGACATGTTTCGTTCGTGTTACGGCACAACTACACTTTAGGCGGTATCGCAAATAGTCAAGAAACTTCGATAGTTTCAATTTGAAATGAGATATGGAGCAACATCCATCAAAATGTGAAAAATAAGTGAGAAAATGTCTGTGTGTAACAAGTAGGTTACTATACACTTGTACCCAAATACTAGGATACGAGTGTGGATAACATGCCCGTGTAGCTGTTTCTCTAAAAATATATTAGTAATACTTGACATCCAATAAGTTTAAAAAAAATATGTTTATATTAAAATATCGCTCTTCAGCATAGCAATAAACTATTATAACTTGTAAATGGCATCTAACTCTACAAAACTAGTTTAATACTGAGATGAATAATTTATTTTTCTGAAAAGTACCGCATTCATAAAGAAAACCGCCACCTGAACCACATTTTAATGATGCATACTTGTTAGATTTTTTTTAAAATAAGGAATTTAGAAGTTATTTAAGTATGCGCCAGTAGCCATTTTTACATGCAAGGTAAATTGATTATCAAAGCTATAAAAATATAGTTTTTTACGATTATAATGAACTATAAATTGAAATGAATTATAACGATTATAAATAAATCAAAGTATGCTATATTCGTTCCAATACGATTAGAACGTTGTAAATTTAATTCTGCCTCCGGCGCTTACTTTAGTAAATATCACCTTTGAAACTCCGTCATTACAGTTTATTTATATGATCAAGTTAAAGTTTAGTCCTGCCTTCCTTTTCGCTCACGTGGGTCGCGTAAAACCGACACAATGCATAAACGCGCAGCGGATATCAATGCCGCGTACAGGACACAATGTGTATTTGTACGACGGATGTACGCGACAGACGTCAGCGAAGGAACGCCGGCCTTAAGATTTTTTTGCGATATTCTTTATGACACAGATACATTGATACCAAGTGGCTACAGCATTTACTTTAGACTGTATGACACTGCGATAGACTCATTATTGTCACCAGTAAAATGATAATATGGAGCTTAATGTACTTATAAGCAAAGTTTCTGTTTTTAGTAATATAAAAGTGCAATATCTTGGCTTGATACGACACTGTCTTGGGATTAAGAACTACCTTCGTATAAAAACTACTGTCTATATACAAGAATTTTAATTCATCTACTTGTTTATGTAAATTTATCGACGACAAATGGCATTGCATTAATATTGTTCCTAAGAACTCCAAAATATGGCAAGTTCGAAATATCACCATAAAGGCTTCGACTGTTTGCCGTCAATTAGTTTTTTATGCATTGCTATTTCACACTCTAGCAATTCAAATGTGTTCAATAATCAAACAGCAATGGATACCGAGAAATCATTCAAAGCACCATAATGTGATTTTAGAAAATAGATGGAACAATGAGAATATGTGGAAAAAAATAAGGGTATTGTAATATATAATTATTATATATTTTTTTTAAATTTAGAAAACTTGCACGGAATCATAACTATATTATCTGTATTTCACAGAAAAAAGCGGAAAAAACAAGAGCAACTCTTAATTAATTTTAGTAAAAAAAAAGATTTTTAAAGGATATTTGATCCTGTCGCGTCCATTAGTTTTCTTTTCGATTTAGCGTGTGTGAAACAAATAGGCACATTATGAACGTATATTCAGGATTTTCGGCATCTTTGCGACTGTGCTTAGGACTGTGCTTAGGCGCGTGCCTAAGCACAGTTTTACCGTTCCGTTTACAGAACTTCGATGCGAAGTCCACTGTAGATAGAATGTCATTGGATTTAAGCAAGACGCTGTTTAAGTTTTATTGACAAGAAACATGTGTATATAAGATAATTGTATTCACTACAATAAAATTGGCCAGTTTGATACGTAAATTGAATTGATTTCGGACAGTGTAATATCAGCCTTATTCGTGCGACGCACGGTTAAGTGCTAATTATACCACGATCGAACCTCCTATACGCGGTAATAAATGAAAACGATAAGCGAAATAATGTATCTATCTCTTTTCCACTCATGCGAATAGGTATAGCGTTGGAGGGAGAAATACATATTTATCTCAATAACTATTGCTAAAATCTAAGACATTTTAAGCTACTAGCGGAGCCGTTACAATGTACAACTTAAAGTTAACTTATTAATTCGTAAGTGTCGCTCATCATTGCCATCTAAGACCGTACCTTAAAATTTATATAATCGTATAATTTTCGTATTATACATACATACATTAACATTAAGTATATTAGTTCTTATCCATGATTGAAGCATTCCAATCTCGTTTTATATAAAAAATATTTACAGTTGCTCTCTACCGTATATCCCAGTCGAAGTTTAGAATCCGTGGTTTATAATATTTATGATACAAGTCTATAAGGTTCGCTAAAAAGGATCAATGGCAAATCATCAGTAAAATCAATTCCAGTTATCCTGCAACGAAATGAACTTTAAAAATATCCTAACTTATAAATATTTGATCCCAAGCACGATATAAAAATTTCGATTTCATTAAAAAACAAACGTTAATCATGATCTCAAAACTTTCCCGCAAGCTCACCGGAAGGAAGTTATGTAAAAAACGAGAAAAAAAAAACACTAATCCGTCACACATTCCACTTACGCACTAAATACCTAAAATTTAAAATAGGTACAAATAACGTCCTTACTAACCAGAAGGCAAAATTGGCACTTAAGACGAAGTTCGCTCCCTTTTTGATGAGTGTTATAAATGTCGCTGATGTCTGTTCGTCAGATTCCACTGATATAGACACGTCGGTAGCGCGGGCTCGTATCGTATGGATATCACGTATCGTGCGTTCGTCACGGGTCACTCGCGTATCGTGGGTCACTCTCGAATCCCGCAGCTGGGAAACGTACGTATCGTGGGTCACTCTCGAATCCCGCAGCTGGGAAACGTACGTATCGTGGGTCACTCTCGAATCCCGCAGCTGGGAAACGTACCTATCGTGGGCCACTCCCGTATCCCGCAGATGGGAAGCGTACGCGTCGTGGTTCAGATACGTATCCCGCAACAGTTGGGCCACGTGCGAATCGCGGGCCGCAACGATATCTTGGTACGCATCTGGGGTCGTTTGCGTATCACGCAAAAGTTGCTGCACATACGTATCAGGGGGCGCTTGCGTGTGGGTCACGTGGGTATCACGCAGCAGTTGGGCCACGTGGGTGTCGCGAGTTAGATCTTGCAACGAATAATTATCAGGGATCGCTTGCGTATGCGTCACGTGAGGGTCACGCAATAGTTTCGCCACATGCGAATCGCGCGGCAGATATGTATCTCGCAACAGGAAAGCGTCCGACACTCGCATATGGGTCACATGTGTATCTTGCAGCAGGTAACTTTCTGGGGTCACATGCGTGTCCCGCAGGTACGGCTCTGGAGTCAGTTGCGTATCCCGCAGGTAAGACTCTTGAATCAATTCGTTACCCCGCAGGTAAGACTCTGGAGTCAGTTGCCTATCCCGCGGGTAAGACTCTGGGGTGAGTTGCGTATGGGTCACATGCGTATCGCGTAGGTACGTATCTGGGGTCACTTGCGTATGGATCACGTGTGGGGTCGCCTGCTCACGTGGCTTGCGGCTGGGCTGCGACATTCGCGTGAACGGAGCGCGGGGCTATGTGGGCGGCGAGTTGTTCTGTGTGGGGTTGTAGGGGTGGTTCGAGTTGCGTAGCACTGTGTAAACACTATCGACCTTGCTTAGCTTCTCGAAGAACGGTATCAGATCCAACAGTTCTGAATCTGTCATGTCGTCGAACCATGACGCGACAGGTACCTGCAACGGAACGACACATTAGTCACTAGTGGAACGACATAATCCGAAAATCAACAAGATGATTTGAGGGAGCACCTTATGAATGATCCTATCTGCCTTTGTATATTCCAACAATTTGTTTTCAACACAGGCAAATGAGACTTACCAACGCATGTCTCAGGGTTGCTTGCTTGTCGTGTCACTGATGCTTTCTTGGTCATCCTGTATTAGATCCGTAACCAGATTGATATGGTGGCCCCGAAAAGAGCCTATGACCGTCGGTGAATGAATCAAAGTAGTAAAAGGATTAAAGTGCGCCTCTAAGGAGCACCCCTTTCGTGCACATGTCACATGTCTTCGAATTTTAGTTTCTACGACATACCGGTTTCCTCACGATGTTTTCCATCACCGTTTGAGAGCACTAGTATAGGGCACGTTAATCTTCCAAATGGAAAATCCTTTTTTTTTTTTATATTCCGGACATAATCACACACGCTCAACTGATCCCAAACTAGGCATAGCCTGTACTATGGGTACCAGAGACTGATATACATAATAGATATATATTTACTTTGGTGCACGACCGGGATTTGTACCTACGACCTTTGGATCTGAAGGCGGAGCCACTACCACCACTCCACCAGTGCTCTCAAACTGAACAAGTATAGCCGACTGGTATCAAGAGACACTGTTTGAACACTACAAGGTTAAAAACAGTCATAATTGTAATAGTCATTGGAACAGTAAAACCCCTTTGTGATAGACAAGGAAAGTCATGATAACATTTCAAGTCATTGTCCAGTACAGTTAGGTATTCGTGATAACAATGATAGTGATATGCATCCTATTTGCAAGATAGTATCCTTTATAGTATACTAGCATCCGCCCGAGGCTTCGCTCACGTGGTACCGTGGTATTTAATTTTCTATTTTGTTTTTTGTTAATTAGATACCAAGTTTGTAAAATAAAATAACAAAACTCTACTCTTAGGTTAAGGAGGTGGGCGTTGAGACTGCTACACAGTTTATAACTTTTGCAGTGTCACCGTTTCATTTTGTAATTTGTACATTTTGTTTGTGTTCTGAATAAAAAATACTTGAAAAAAAAAAACTTGAAATACCTATAAAAAGTAGCCTATATGCCTATAGGTAAAGAACTTTATCTATTCCAAGTTTCAACGAAATCGGTTAAGCCGTTACGTTACGTGTATGAACAACTAACATCCAAACATCCTCACAATCTTTCGCATTTATAAAATTAGTAGGATCATCTATTGTGAAACCCATGTATCGCCAATGAATGAGATTGAAATCGGCAACGCATAGATGATGCCTCAGGTATTTCAAGCGTTCATAGGCCACGGTAACCACTTACCGTGGGGCCCTATGCTTGTTTGCCACCTTAGTTTGACGACCTCGGTGGCGTATTGGACGAGTGTCCTACCGAGACACAAGGGGTGCGAGTTCGATTCCCGCTGGGGAGAAATGATCGCATGCTCTGCAAATATTTGGTCCAGGTCTGGGTGTTGTGGTACCATGGTACTCGAAGTTTCTGATACCCACGACACAAGGGATCCTAGTGTTGGGTCAGGACTATGTATGTGACTGTTGGGTGTTATTTATTAGTCGTATAAAAAAAAAAAAGGGTAAATAGTCGGACTTCGGAACCCTTAAAACGCAGAAGACCATTACAAATTACTTCTTTCTATCCAGTGGTATATGCACGAAGGGAGCCTCTGAGAGGTGCTCTTTAATCCTTTCACTACACTGATTCTTTCACCGACGGTCATATGCCCTTTTCAGGGCCACCATACCTCAAACCTTGGTCACTGACCAAAGACAGGAAGACCAAGAAAGAATCAGTGACACGTCAAGAAGAAAAAGAAGTGGTATTCATACTCACAGCGTAGGACCACCATACCTCAACCTGGTCATTGACCTAATCCAGGATGGCCAAGAAAGAATCAGTGACACGGCAAGAAGAAGAAGAATAAGAAGAAGAAAAATATTGGTATTCATACTCACAGCGTTATCCGGATGGAATATGTAGGAGGCGGGCGAGTTGTCGACTATGACGACGCGGCGCAAGTCGCGGCCTAGACTGTTGAGGTCCTTCACGTAGTTCCCTCGGTGGAACACGCAGCTGTCGCGGAACAGCCGAGCGCGGAACACGCCCCATCTGGAACAGAACACAATTTAATGTGTATAGTAAGTTAATTTTGAGCCTCACCTTGTTAGATCGGCACCACACTGAATCTTTAAATTACATTTTGTGAAAAAGGATCATCGAAAAAAATGATAGGCACCAAGCCGTGTTTGTTGCCTGATTCTTCTAGGCTTGGTCGCGAGGAACAGGCATAGCTTCACCTAGTTTCTAAGACGTTTCAAAGTGATCCTAGTGATTTTATTGAAATAAATGCCTTTTGACTTTGACGATTTCATTGTTCTAGAAGTGAAATTCATTCTTATGATATTGAATGACGAGCTTCTATTCTTGAGAACTCTCAAGCAAGTGGCAGTTAGTTTTTATTACAAATTGAGACGTTAATGAAACAGAGCGACGCAAATTAAATACATCTCTTCGAGACAAATTAGGCTACACTTCTTCAATGACTTTGAAACGGGTTAAATGGTTTCAAAAAATAAATCCAAGAATATTCTCATCAATAATAACAACGTATTATATGTTTATGTTATACATAATATAACAGTGTTTTCCCGGACATTTTTCACAGAAATACCTCTTTGGATTCTTCTTCTTATTCCTGTCCTTGTCCAACATTATGTGGCATCGGCACAACATGCTTTCTTCTTCCACTCTCTTCTGTTAGCCGTCTTCTCCGCACTCACACCTTTCTTACTCACGTCATCTTAAAATACTCTATCGTAAATCCATCCACATTCAAAAATTACACTTCTCGTTTCTCCTCTCATCCCTCCTTATGATATGCCGATACCACGCTAACCTGTTACTCCTCAACTTTTCCGTCACTGGCGCTACTTTCAAACTTCCTCTGATGTACTCATTCCTTGTTTTGTCATTCTTGTCACTCACTATTATCACATTCTTCATGCATGATCGACGGTTTAGGGTACTCTTGAGCTAGCCTTTATTTACTTTTAGATACGGCTGAGAACACTGGCTTAAAAGCGCAAAACGCGTGCGGCTGAGTTGCTCGTGATTTTATGATTTCAGCCGTATCAATAAGTAAATAAGGTCTAGTTTCATTTGTTTAGCGAATCAGTCCCTTAGTCGCTACTCTGTCCGTCAGCGCTGATCATTAGAGTTTTTTACATGTTTTTTAGCCACTACGAAACATGACTCAAGAATGCGTGACTTCTAAGGCCCTTCGTTCATGAAGCTACGCAAAAGTGACGGAACACATTAGAAACTAGAGTTGCGGAATGATTGGAAACTCTGACGACCCATTCGTAACCACAGCTTGAAGGAAAACCTCAGTAATTAGCTGCTTAATGTTATTAAATCCGCAGGTAAGTGATTCAATCAACATAAAATACGATGCGCCCAACCTTACCCATCTACTACAAGGTAAGTTCAAAGTTTACTTACGGATACCCACGTATGTATGTACCTACCTATGACTGTTCGTACATACATAAGGGCTTGATTAAGTACATTACTGTTCCAAATAAAAACTTATGAAATTGAATTTGAATATGTAATGGTATTTAAAGCAGAACCATATTGAAGTAGGGTATGCCTCTGGTATTGCAACCGCTCTTAGGTTACGGTCACCACTTACCATCGGGGTGTTCCGTACGCTTGTTTGCCACCTAATTTGTTAAATTGCATACCTATTCCAAGAAGACAAGCAAGCAAGATACTTTTTTTAGGCTAACCACGTATTATTACCATCAAGTACCAATTATTGTAACAATCGTTGTTAAACCAAATGAATGAATAAATAGCATGGACATACACATGCCCTGCAGTTAAGACTATCGAGATCTACTCACCTGTCGAGTAGATCCGCGTCGGCATCAGCGTACTTGGCGAGCGAGGCGGTAAACAGCACGCACTCGTACAGCTCGCCGCGGCGTCGCAGGAACTCGTCCACATAGCATGGACATAAACATGCCCTACAGTTATTGCACTATGTTTAGACTTACCTGTCGAGTAGATCCGCGACGGGATCAGCGTACTTGGCGAGCGAGGCGGTGAACAGCACGCACTCGTACAGCTCGCCGCAGCGCCGCAGGAACTCGTCCACATTGCATGGACATAAACATGCCCTACATTATTGCACTATGTTGGGACTCACCTGTCGAGTAGATCCGCGACGGGATCAGCGTACTTGGCGAGCGAGGCGGTGAACAGCACGCACTCGTACAGCTCGCCGCGGCGTCGCAGGAACTCGTCCACATTGCATGGACATAAACATGCCCTACATTATTGCACTATGTTGGGACTCACCTGTCGAGTAGATCCGCGACGGGATCAGCGTACTTGGCGAGCGAGGCGGTGAACAGCACGCACTCGTACAGCTCGCCGCAGCGCCGCAGGAACTCGTCCACATTGCATGGACATAAACATGCCCTACATTATTGCACTATGTTGGGACTCACCTGTCGAGTAGATCCGCGACGGGATCAGCGTACTTGGCGAGCGAGGCGGTGAACAGCACGCACTCGTACAGCTCGCCGCAGCGCCGCAGGAACTCGTCCACATTGCATGGACATAAACATGCCCTACATTATTGCACTATGTTGGGACTCACCTGTCGAGTAGATCCGCGACGGGATCAGCGTACTTGGCGAGCGAGGCGGTGAACAGCACGCACTCGTACAGCTCGCCGCAGCGCCGCAGGAACTCGTCCACGTGCGGCCGCTTCAGCACGTACACTTGGTGCACCGCGCCGTCTATCTCCACTGGCACCACGAAGTCTGCGTTGTTGATTGGCTGAAATAGAGAAGGGTTGTAGTGAGAATTAGTGTTGAAAAAATATGTTTTACGTTCTTGCGTTCTTGCTGCTTTTTATGTGGAACCCACATAAAAAGTAGCCTATATGCTATTCCAGACTATAATCTTTCTCTGTACCAAATACATCCTCACAAACTTTCGCATTTATTATATTAGTAGGATATAGTAGGATTCATAACAATGTCACATTAATGAAACAGAGCGGCGCCAATTAATTACATCTTTCGAGACAAATTAGGCTACTCTTCGTCAATGTCACATTAGTAGTTCTAGTCAAAAATCGGCTGTAGGTTAACAATCTTATCTTGGTTTGTAAGATGAATAGAGAGTGCTCTAGGAATTAGTGGTCATTCCCTAGTTTTTATAATTTTATAATTTTTATAATTCAGATAATAGTGATTTATATGGATGTTTGGTAATGGCTGTGGTGGCCTCGGCCGTATATTAGGACTCGCATTACTACCCGTGGATGTCTAAGAGGCGACTAAGGGAAAAAAAGCCAGGGTATATGGGCAGCAGCGTTCCCTATCAACAATAGCTTAATCGCTCGCCAAACCGCGTGCCCGGAGGAGCGAGAATGGGCAAATCCCCTCTAATGATTGTTTGGGTGCAGGCCGTACAAGGTCGGTCGCCCTGGAATTCTATGGCGGGAGGCCTATGTTTAGCAGTTAAACGTTCTAAGGATGAAAAGATGATGATGATGAATGTATGGTGATTAGTGGCCCTGAAAGGGTCGTTTAGGACTTAGGGTGAAAGTACATCGTGCACTCATAATATCACGTCCTCGAATTTGAAGCTGAACTGTAGTTATTTTAAACGGTAAAAATGATAAGACGTGTTTGATAGTCAGCGCTTGTGTAGTGAGCCCAGTGAAGAAACCCCACTTTAGATATGACCCCGCCATCTGACCCACAGATCCGAGTTTAACTTACTGGCGAGTAGGTAATAATTATACGGCTATTATAAGTAAAACTAGCAGAATAAACATTCCTTGTTGATTGGTGACTACGAATACAGAGAAGTAAAATATTCAGAATTTCTCAAAAATAGGACCTTAGATCTTGCTCTACCTAACATAGAACTAATTATGATCCTATTTTAACCAAGACGACTTACACACGTTAACGTAGCCCCAAAAATATGCTTCAAAATTAACAAAAATAATTATAAAATTGTCTACAATGAAATATGACGTTTTTGTCATAAAATTCAACATATTTTTGCTAATTACATTAATTCCCAACATCTTAACAAATTACTTACATAATCTACAAAAATCTGCATAACTCAAACGAGAGAATGTGTTATACACACATGTGTAATAATAACAAAACACACAAAATCATTAACTATGTAGTTCAGTTTGAGCCACTTCTCGGTAACGATATAGAATGGCATTGCGTTCAAATTCCGAATATTACAAAAGATATTTTTGTACGATGAAAAACAGTCGTCGCACAATAGAGCGAACTTTCTCCAAAACGTTTCGCCTTCGCTTGGCTCACGGCTGCTATAGAGACAAACAGATAATCAACGTCCGGCCTAGAGAGCAAGGTACAGTTCGCGATTACGCCGTGGCACATCGTATTCGATTAAATTAGGTTACAGGAATTATCAAGAGCCGTGTCATGCTCACTTATTAAACTTAGATTACTTTTTTTTTTCAATACAAGGTGATTCATAATATGTGTGTGTGCTATCCCAAAAGGGTTCTTAAAATTATTAAAATTAAAAAATGTTTCTTTGCAAAAATTTGCTATTTTGGGATCAAATCAATTCAAACTCTACTATTCAGCTGTTTTAGGTAGTTATCTTTATTTTGAACTTCTCGTAGGTACGTTTAATAATTGTATTATTACAAAGACGACAAAAACAGCGAAATTGAAAAAGTTTGGGAATATATTTGTTTTTTTTTCGCTAATATTCTTTCTTTGTGTTGATAGAATAAGCCACTTTTGGAAATTTATTCATATTATGAATCATCTTGTATATCGATAGAGGTAATGACTTCATGTCTTTCTTTAAGTTTACGTTAAAGAATGAGTCACATAGCAGGTGTTTATAAAAATAAGACAAGTATGATTTTAAACTAATTCACTTTAATTACAGATATTATGAGTCTAATAAAATTTACATCTTCCTACATATTATTATATTTTTGTAGGCTTTTCATTGTCGCTTTGGTGCAAACTGTTATGGCAATGTTAAATTTAAAATATAAATATTATAATCACGAGCTATGGAGAGAGCTTTGCTCGGAGTTTCGCTACGTAATAAAATCCGAAATAAGGAAATCCGTAGAAGAACTAAGGTTTTACTAGATATTAAATTCCACGCAGATCGGATTTACGGTTCGAAAGTTATGCTCTAACAAATATTAACATACTCGTACAACGCCGATCCGTCAAGTTGTTTGAGAGATATTCGCTTGCTTCACTCGATCGATCAATAAGAATTCTAAGAGCGAACGAAGTCTATAGGCAAAATTCATTATTTAAATATTAGTGAGAGGTAAATCTTAAGAAGAATATTTCATAGAGCCTTTTTAGACGGAGACCAAAAATTAAGGCGTAGACAGACTAAAAGATACAACGCAGGATAAAACAGAGGACTCAAATATCTAGGACCGTCCAAAAGGGATCAAGGTTTACTTTACACTTAACAAAGGAAACCAGTAACCAAATACTGACTAGTGTGGTCGACGACGCGACGCTAGCAAAACAGCGGATTTCCCACTGTTACTCATCGTGAAGAGTTTAAACAAGCTCAAATAGTAAGTATCTTATAATTAAGATGTGTTGGCCTAGTGTCTTAGTAGTATTTCGATCGGAAGGTGATGGGCTCGAATTCCTATCGTGCACCGATTGATTTTTCGGTTCGAAAAATGTATCTGCTCAGAACGCTGAAGGAGCAGCGTGAGGAAACACGCGGCTTAGTCTGCTCTGTCTTCCCTATGGATAAGGGTGACTAGGCTGAGAGGATGGCAGTAGCTGAGCAAGCCTACTCCATCTTAATAATGTCCCAGGTACTACAGCGTGAGTAAAAAGTTCCAACTGACAGTTTAAATCATCTAGAATAAATAGATGTAATAAGGCCTTATTTAGTAAATAATTCTCGCTGTAAGTATGTAATTAATTCAACATTAACATAAAACCTTATTACGTAGGTTCGCATGTCACGACTCACTTTAACATAACTTGGAATTTATTTTAAGAAAACCTCAAGGATATAAAAGCCTTCATGTAATTATGGAAAATTGAGTTTTTCAGCAACAATTTCGTGGCGTGACGTTGCAATAAAGACGGTCAAGTGCGAGAACTCGCGCCCGAGGCTTCCGTACCATTACACGGGATCAGAATGCAGAAAGTTGAGATTCCAAAGTGTGGACGTGACTTATATTTTGCGGTCGCTCACGTAGTTCACTGTAGGTATATATTAACCGCAAATATGTTCTTCTCATAATAAAACGTGATTTTAAATTATTCTTCGCTAGTTATTCTGCTATTTTCCGTAAAAACATCCAATCCGTAAATTATTTCGAAATCTTCAATAGCCCTTTTCGGCCACTTTTTCCTTTATTTGTGTCAGAAAGCAAGAAAGAAGTCTAAGAATTACAAATTTCAGAATTGTGAAAGTATTGAAATTGCTGGAAGTACCCTAGAGATTTTCAAATATTGCCATTTTCATACAAAAATTTGAAATTCCTTGCCATATAATTTTAATGCATGCAATTTTTTTTTAGGGCACTGTAAGCTCAGAGAATAAGTTAAGAACAAGGGTCTCGCTCGACAGACAGAAATAAATACAGACAACAAAGTGATCCCATTTTTTCCTCTTGAGGTACGAGCCCCTAAAAACGTGATTTTAAATTACGATGTAAATACGGCGATTTCAGTCTTGAGGCTGCTTGAACACACGATGAATTTTGTAAAGCCATCTTGTATCGAGAGGGAATGATTGATGGTGTCTAATAAGCACCCTACTCTAGTCTATAAATCAAGCAATATCGGCTCACGACGTGTTGTGTAAGCGTTTACTGAAAGGACAATAAACGCAATCTGTTCTCGTTAGTCAAACATTAGGCATTCGAATATTGATACGGCCAATGAGTATGTTCAAACGCACAATTGATTCCAGATTGTGCGGCCAAACAAACTGAAGGTCAAAGCCTTGACACAACGGAGCAAACCAAAGGAGCACAAAAGCACAATAGACCACAGTGTATGGGCAACATATTATGTGTGGACAATACATCCATTTATTTTATCATCCCAACTATGTATGCAAGGCACATGCTTGCGGTTATGCCCTCATTAGTAATATAGTACCAACTTAAAGTCGCAACGAAACCAGCGAATCGCTTGATTTATCTTCGGTCTGAGTGGAAAACTGAATTGCGTTATCATCGGTACAACGGAAACGTTACGTCATTGGCATTATTGGCGTAGTGTTTTAGTAAATTACTAGCTGTTACCCGCGACAGCGTGGTGAGTATGGGCAAATCCCCCCACATGATAAGGAATTAACTCTGTTTGTGGGGGAGGCCATGTTCAGCAGTGGACGTCGTACGGCTGAAATGATGATGATGATGATGATGACCCGCGACATCGTTCGCATGGAATTTTAATAACTTTCTAGTATCTGCCGCCACCACCACCACAACCGTCACCACCACCAAAAACACGCTTGAGTTGAATGTTATTTGCTTAGGTTCTTCTTCTATGATTTAAGAGCTTAACGACATGACGGCAGTCTTCTCTTTTATCTGGCTCATGTAACTAATTCTTGGTCTTCCTCTTCCTCGTTTTCCTTCTACCTTTCCTTCAATTATGTTCTTTACGAAGCTGTCATTGCTTAGGTTAGGAGACCCAATTTAGGATGACCGAGAACAACTGTGACACGAAAAGCAAGCACCTATTACTATCCACATTTGTAAATGAAGCCCATCAGATAGCACTCTGATGTAGCCAAAGCTATACTCTGTGGTGCAATTGTGTATGCGTGGTATAATGGCAATGAAGATCGTAACTTTGAGGGTAATTTTAACAATCTTTGCAACATTCAAAACGTTCCAAACTTGACAGGGGAAAACTTCAAGGCCTTAGCTTCTCTTCTCTTCCTTTTCTTGTTTGAAAAACTTCAGTTGTAGCTAAAATTTTAAAATTAAAATCATCCTTAAAATTGCCAATCTTCATTACCATTTTGCTTACACAATAGCTAGCTAGCTGGTCACCACTTCACCCACAATAGAACATTTTATTCATAGCATCTCTAAATAGCTTTTGCTCTTAAATGAGCGCCGAAGAACGATTCGCCGGCGTGTGAAACGGCAATCTATCTATTTGCGTGGGTGTCAAAGTTCACTGCTCACACCCCCAGGGGGCCAGGTTAAAAATAGTTTATCATTCCACCATTAGTTATGGGCGCTAAAACAGAGATTTTCCCTAGTTTTCGTAAACACGGGAGCAGAAATCACTTTCGATTACATTCTGGCGCTGGGTCAAGGAACGATCATGTTCAACACCGAAATACTAATAGGTACATTTCGATAACGAAATCCACCAAATAAATGCCACTCATCAGTATAACGAAAAGGCTCGATCTTTTTGAACTATGGATTAAAATAATAACTAAAATGTGTGTTGGTTTGTCCTTCTTTCCCGCTGCATCAGATAGAGTGACATAGCCTACTTTTTATCCGGTAACACGCAAACGAAGCCGCGGGCGGAAGCTAGTCTAGATAATAAATATGCAGTCACCACGATATAAGCAACAGAAATAGCGTAATAATGATGGCATCTATCGAGTTTTTGCGACTAATCTTTACATTGCTCGGGGCAAATAGTCTGGAGTAATAATTGTGTATAATGCTTCTTCGTCATCTATGGGTTTAGGAGAAAAATAGATGATCATATTCCGGCTTCAGGTTAGAAGAAATATCACCGCCTTTGGACACTTTGACGCTCTTTTTGAAGAAGTCTTTCGGGAAAACCTGTGAGTTAGCGTTTGTGCTAGCCAGAATTTCAATTACCATTTTGGGGCTCCAGTCCAAACAAAAAGGTATATGCCGTACATAAGCCGCAATGAATACTCCAAACATATCAAATACCGCCGCAAACTCAAATAGTAGATTTCCTACAGAATATTTCGCAAGATCCTCGAAGAAACTAAGCAATTTAATCATCGGCTCGCAAACAACAGGCATTACAGTGAAAATATCCTAATCGAACTGGTTTGGTACATTTTAAGTGGAGGGCAGTATACTGTATATTGCTTTGAATAAGTTGGAAGATTGTGAGGAAGTATTTTAATGCGACCACTGTGCATTGGAAGGGCTTCATTGCATGGAGCGAAATGTGATATCCGATAATCGATCAGGATAGGAAAGATGCATTACTTTCTGGGACTACAAAGTCAAATAACCGTAAAACGGGTTCGAATTCAAAAGTTTGGACTTGTTTTTTGCAGTGCCGGTTTCATGGATAATTTCCTATTGAGTTATTCTGTCTCCAAGATACGGATATGAATAAAGACGGTGAAGTGTGAGTAGGTCTCGCGTCCTGAGGCGTCCGTACATACGGGTTCGGAGAAAGAAATAAAAGTGTACGAAGTGAAAAACTTATATTTAATAATCACATATAAGTTTATTTCGTAATAGCTCCACCGATTTCAAATTTATCTTAGCTAGACATATTTATAAACCGCAAAAACTTTCAATCCGTAAATTATTCCCAAATCGGTAGAGACCTTTCTTGAGTCTCATTTCCTTCTTCCTACAAACTACACAATCTTTTCAAATTTTTCTTTTTTTTTATATGTGTCACAAATAATTCAAATTTAAAAGGTTTGTACTGGAAGTAGAGATTTACAAAATAAAAAGATTAAGTTTAGGTATACATTTAGCCGGTCCTGAGAAAATAGGTCCTGAAAGACAGATGACGGACAACAAAGTGATCCTATATGGGTTCCGTTTTTTTCCAAATGAGGTACGGAACCCTTAAATGTATGCAAGTACCAACTTTCTCTCCCAACAGCTACAAAGCGATTTGCAATTTGTCTCTAGCCATTAGCGCTACCAATAAAATAAAGATAAGACATTTTCGTAGAAAAATCTGCAATTAAACGGAAGAGGTAAAAGTGAGGACGCTTTCACATCTTGTCTTTATGGAGTTCAATCGTTAATCAGGTCTATCTCGTTTCTTTGTGAATCGGCAGACCCTTTGGCAAGCGGCCACCGGCACGCTCCAGTTACTAAGCTGAAACGATTGTAGTGTGTTCGTTCGTTGTGTCGTCTTCAAAACCGGAAAAAGCTGAGACGAAACGAATCAAGGAACATAACTGTGATATAACATTTCAGCGTTATTACTTAATTGATCGAGCGAGCGAAGATCCTCAAACAATTTGGAATAATCGGCGTTGTATGTTTATTTGTTAGAGCATAACTATTCAACCGACAATCCGATCAACATGGAATTTAGTAGGTCAACAGATTTTACTATCTAAATTTACTATTAAGAATATGACGGAAATCGGCCATGGGGTTGCTAAGATAGTAGACCAAAAGGGGGGTTTTCAAAGTAAGGTTATAAAAAACAATGAACGGGGCGTCATATGAAAGAGCTTTGTTTGAACATTAATGAACGAAATTAATTTATATTCTAGTTTTGTTTATGAGATTCAACGAAACTAGTAATAATTATAACTTAGAATCTAATATAAAGTGAGCTCGCATTTGGTAGTTTCAATGACGTCGTTGACAGGTAAGATTGGTTAGTAGTTAGTCTACAGGTGCGATTTTCAATGTTTATCTTAATTGTGCCTCAACGATCATCGATACACTAACTCTTACCAGACATCGCGAGATCTCAGTTCGGGGCGAACCACTAGTTCGACTCATGAATCATGCCAGCTTCGGTGATAACTCCAATGAAGGTCTCATGCTCAAGATATTATGCAAACTACTCGAAGCTACCTACTGTACCAGGTATGTAGGTAGGCGTTACTATGTAATAGCGCCCTTGATTTATGAATATAATGACATCACAGCCTAGCGAGTAGAGATGCATCGATTGATAATTTGACAATAATATTAATCCTACTAATATTATAAATGCGAAAGTTTGTGCGGGTGTTTGGACGTTTGTTAGTCAATCACGCTGTGGCTAAACGAGCGTAAATTTTTGAGTTGTCAGTCGCGTAATTTCTGCTGCATTTGGTTTCATACAAAAGTCCCAGTGTTTGATTCGCACGGCGGCGACGCAAAATACAAAATCTGCCGACTCACACGCATAGTTTTAAGCAAATTGTGTTCGCGGGGGTGAGCCACAGACTTCCCGCAACTTTAACAATGTCGTCGGTCAAAAAAATTCTCTCAAACATTCGCAATTTTATAATATAAGTAGGTTATTTATTAGGATTTAATGAAAATAATAATTAAAACCAAAATACGACGTCATCTGAAAAAGATTGAATGCACCTCTCCAAGGTTATCAAAATATCAATGAATTGAACGAGATAAAGAATAATCTACAATGTTGAAATGATGATAACATTATGATAATATTATATCGATTTGGCCAACGATGCCGCCCGTCCGTAAAGTGGAATGCGCAAAAATGCAAGGACTTCTGATAAGACCTGCAGGGCTATTTTAAAACATCGGTAAGATTGCCGACCGTAACGAAAACGTCAGCTTTTCTCAACCCAGCTCTAAATCCATATCGGCCACTGACCTAATACAGGATGACCAAGAAAGAATCCAAGAAGAAGAATCGGAATAAACATCACAGATTTTTTGATCTGATCTTGTTTTAGAGCCGGGCTTCAGTTGATAATCTCAAAGATTTATTTATATTCATGTAAAATAATGCTGACACGCTTTTGAATGGCAATAAAGTCCCGGTAAGGCTATTTTCAAACATCGGAAAGATTTCACTGGAAACGTCAGCTTTCCTCAACCCAGCTCTAACACAAGGGATCAAAACATCGGTGATGTTCATCCGAAATGTTTGAGAAATGCTGACGTTTCCGATTGGAAATCTTTTCGATGTTTTAAATAGCCCTTTACTGGTAGAGTATATCGCCTGCGAGGTAAATGATTGCCGGCTGTGAGAAACATTTCAAAAATATTTAGGTAATTCGTTAATATGCAATGCAGTTAAAATAAAAATTATATTTATTGCAGTCAAAACAATATCCTATCTTACTAATATTATAAATGCGAAAGTTTGTGAGGATGTTTAGATGTTTGTATATTTGTTGTTCAATCACGGCGTAATGGCTCAACCGATTTCGTTGAAACTTGGAATAGATAAAGTTATTTACCTAGAATAGCATATAGGCTACTTTTTATGTAGGTACCACGCGAGCGAAGCCGCGGGCGGAAGCTAGTAGTCCATAATAAACAAATGTTTCCTCAAGACACTCTTAAGTACTCTTAAGGTTTAATTGTTTTATGATTTTTGAATTGTTTTTTCTCAATGACCGCAAAACGCACAGTTTTGATTTTTATGACAAAGATAACTTGAGCATTTTATTTACGTAAATCCAAGACAGAAACGCGATTGGTAGAACTTTTCCCGATAGATTTATTTTCTAAAGTTGGGTCATCTGCAACAGTTTTTCCGAAAATACTCTGAGACTATCTAACAAAAATATTTTTTTTTTAAATATTGTGTTAGACAATAGCATTGGGTAACTAAATCCAAGACACTTTTAAAAAAAAATGGATAGTTTTTAAGATAATCGATATTTTCTTATATTTCGCTTACGTCGATTACTTTCGAGCGCCTTCTAACGCTTGCTATCTCTTTCCGCATTCAATTATAGTACATAGCGCTGTCACTTTCTTCACTCCACCCACTCGAAATTTTATTATGATTTGTGTAGCGCCTTAATACAAAACAATAAGAACAGTCGGTAATTTTATATATGAATAGGCGCCATAACGAATCGGCGTAGCTAATTTGGATAGAACTTTCACTAAATTGACAAATAAGTATATGGTTTAGCAGGTAATTTTGATAGAAAGAAAGTTTTCAAGTTGTAATGAGTTTTATGTTATTTAAGATGATATAAGCAAATAAAATTTGAAGCTAAATAATGTATTTTATTAAAAGAGACTTTACAGAAAACATAATATTCTCGGTAGCTGTTCATGAATAGATTGATGTTGGCACAGATAAGATATCTTGAGAAAAACGTTGTAAGAGACAGCCATTGCAAAAACTGGTTAGATAAAGTATTTATCCACTTTTAATGAATGAGCTTGTAACCAATTATGTATTATTAACTGGAAATATTTCAATAATTCCGATACAGATTATATTTAATGAGGGAATTTCTTGACTAATTGTTGAGGAATTGAATTGATTAAATCATGACAATGATTTAATGATCAAGGACAAGTATGTATAATAAAAATATATCGAAGTTTTTGTGATATGCCTGTCAAATTTTAGTGCAGTCAGTGAGTTCTCCATAATTCGTTTATTTTATTTTTGCATTTTAGGAAAACTCACAGCTAAGTTAAGAAATATATAACAAAAAAAATACATGAACCCTACCAAAAAGATACATGTATGCTGAAGGCTAATTAAAAGGAAACATACTGAAAGGTTTTGATTCCTCTTAGCGATTAGATCACCCATTGTCTTTTGCTTGTACCCATAGGTATGTAATATGTATAATGGATAAAGAGTTCTCTACCTATCTTCATAAAATTATTAACCAAACTCCTTCAAAGTTTTTAGGAAATCTTTACTTCTGGTTCAAAAACTTTAGTTAAAGGTAATTATTTTACACAGAAAATAAACTTCGTTGATATCTAGCAAAAAATCAACTTCGTAATAAATATAGCTAGATGAAACATAAAATGTTACAATTTAAATATTTTAAAATTATTATGTTTTAAAATGTTAAGAAAAAAAATAATGTTGATGGATTTATTGCTATTGTAATAGATAACAAAATTGATGGTAATTTGGGGTAATGACTACCAGTCATTAACCTACTCTCGGCTAAGACTGGTACAACTACCTGCCTACTTCTTCTGGGAAAAGACAGATTGAGTGTGATGTTTTATTGCCCTACTAGCTTGCGCCCGCGACTTCGCTCGCGTGTTACTCCTAAACTAACCCAGTATTGAGGAGAACATAACAAACAAAAAAAATATTTAGTTTGGTCGAGCCCTTTTCGAGTTTTTGAGACTAACGCACAGCAATGGATTTTTATATAGGTACATACATAATTGTTGTATAAATCCTATCCTATGAATCCTAGAAGGGTCAGAACAACGAGCATTTATTTAGATCAGTGAATGGACTCTATGGCATAGTTTCTGATACCCTCAACACAGGGAATCCTAGTGTGGGCTCAGGACTTTGTATGTGACTATTGGGTATTATTATTATAAATATATGAAAAGTACATACCTTAAATGAACTGTGCACTAATGTCTCATCCAGGTCAATGACCATACACTTTTTATGCATATCCTGATGTCTCACTGGCGGTAATAATGGTCTGGGGGCATGGTCGGACATGACCAGGAGTGGCGGGGAAGCCCTGCCATCGACGCTGCTGGCTCCATTGCCACCAGGAGGACCCTTCCCGCGCCCTCCTCGCCAACAGCACAGCAAGGAACGCAGGAACCCGCCACTCCCATTGGACTTCTTCGTCCCGATCGGCGTGGAGCCCGATACCGGAGTCCCGTCGCCATCGCTATGCTGCCCACCAGGGGATGACCCTAAAACAAGCGTTCACATCAGCACTAGAACACGGAACACTCGAAACAGAGGAGACTGGCAAGCCAAGCGCTCAAGGTTGCGGTAAGAATGTTATCGCGTCCACACGTTCCAAAATTGTTTACCTCACATCGTGCACACAAGAATCGGAACATGATACACGAATCTTTACAATAAGCACTTATTCAGAATCACTCACGACGGTCAATTATTTACGTGTCGTGAGGAGGTAACACAATACTCTCTAATTTGATGCCAGTAACAGGTGTAATTCAGTTGGGATTTACCTCGGTCGGATCCATAATTGTTTAATTGTTCGTCATCCCGTGACACTTGAGTTATAATGGACGATGCGTCCATTTAAACATTTGTTTCTGTTCCTAATACAAATGGCAACGGAGTTTTTGTAAAATTTTAACACCATAAAACTATTTTTTATTCCCTTCTATCGTACAAAATGGCAGGCTCTTGGCAAACACCACCAACCAACTTCAAATAAAGCCAACCTAGAAACAAAAATAAGTAATAACATTTATTTTTTTGTCACATTCTTTCACGAACTACATATTGCGCGTAAAAGAGCTAGAAATACCATGAACTTCGTCAGGTTTTTATGTTGTCTTCACTGGTAAAGGAAATTCCAAAATAACATAGTAGGTACGTTCGACGCCTAAAACCGAGATAACACATACAAAGTTAAAAAGCTAGCGTGCTATGTATAAGTACTCTAAGTTATAGTAATAAAATACATTATTTAAATATTTTTACGAAAAACTACTATGAACGCGAAATTGTTCAAAAGAAGTACATAAAAAACAGGCACTTTGTGATTAAAAAGTTCTACATGCCATGACTCAAGAAATTCTAATACACACTGTCCACACACTGTATGGTTTTCGAACGCATTTTGAAAAGTGACACCTCCTCGCTAGTGACACCTCTTGACGGCTTTAGAAAAACTGGATGTGCTGCCAACTTAGCGTCTGTACCGTTTGATTGGGCGGCTTAATATTTTAATATCTAAAGCGACATTTTATTACTGCGACATAAATAATCTACCTGATTTTGTAGCGCCTTTTCATTTGTGATTTTTATCTTAGCTAACTTTGTAAACGCAAATAAATACAGCGTTATGAGTATGACGACTTACAGTTAATGACATGCCTAATTAATGCCTAATCTATCAATTCATTCAAAGTCAGTTTGGGTATTCATGAAGCATGAGACATGAAGCATGTCATGATGATGTTAATTTTTCTTAATGTGCACAAGAAAGCTAGAGGTATTCTATTATATTCTGTTCTAGGACGTGTAATAGGCAGGACGCAATTAAATAATTATAATGTATAAGCGGGAAAACGTAAGCTTCGAGTTATTAATAAGATTAGTATAAAAAAAAACATTTTCTTTGAAATATCTAGCACTATTTCAATAACTATATTATATTATTTAATACTTATTTATTCACTCAGCAAAATATCTAGCGATATCTAGCAAATTTTAAATTGATTATCCAGCAAAGATTGCTTTAGTTGAGTTGGCCGCACTGAAACCCAAGTCTATTCATTTTTTATCTGTGTTTCAAAAAGAATGCTCGAAGATGCTGCGTCAAGAGCTTTAATTTTATTTTTCTCGAAAAATCTTTCGTTTCTCAAAAACTAATGCGAATAATTCCGTGAAAATCTAGTTAGTGAGTAGACAGTGCCACCATTCATACACAATGGCGCAAAGAGACCCTGGACCCATACCGAATAGGTGGTTGAATTGCCCGAGGAAAGCCAATGGACTGTTTGCTGATAAATTTCTGGCTTTCAAGACCCCACTGGGCTCCCAGTTCAATGAAAAAGTACCTGAAGAGAACCGGTTCACGCCTGCGATGCTATTTACGTACATGAAACAAATGAAGGTGGGTGCTCCATTTGGCATCAATCAGCTGTTTTGTGTTTTCATGTCGCTCACGTACAAAATTAGAGATAGGTGTCAAATTATTAGGGAAACCTAATTCGTTAAAAAAAATTCAGCCTCGCTGTTAGTAAAATAAAATTGTAAATTTGTAAATATGTTGCCAGCTTATTTTAATCCACTTTTTCCACAATATTTTCATACACAGGCATTATCACTATGCTGTATATTTATTATCAAATTTTTCACTACTGAGAAATATAGGCATGTGCCAAATGTTCAGACATGCCTCTGACTACCCTCCTGAGACATTTTAACGGATCTGATGGCCTGGAGATCCGAGATGATCCTCAGGGATAAAAGTTACAAGCATTTTTTATATAATTTTTTTTTATTGTTTGAAAGCTAAACTTTATTAAATAAATATTTCAGGTAAAAGTAGGACTATGGATTGATCTAACAAACACTAGCCGTTTCTATGACAAAAAGGAGATTGAAAATGCAGGCTGCAAGTATGTGAAGATGCAGTGCAGAGGACACGGAGAAACCCCTTCTCTGGAACAAACAAGGTAGGTTATTATTTTTATAATGACCTTCATGAGGTTAATGACCTGTCCTACAGTGGGGGTGTACGTCCAACCAAGCTGCTGTGTTATGTTTCCAAAATTACACCCTTAAATTATCATATTTGATTCAATTTAAAAATTTTACAAATTAACCTGCGAGATTTACTTCCAATATTTAATATTTCATGTTATTTGCAGAGAGTTCATCCACATAGTGACCAAGTTTCAGAGCCAAAGCACAGATGTGATTGGTGTCCACTGCACCCATGGGTTTAACAGGACGGGTTTCCTGCTTGTGTCTTACATGGTGGATCAGTTGGACTGCAGCGTTGAGGTTGCACTGAATGCTTTTGCACAAATAAGGTAAGAAAAATAAAATGGTGCATACATAGTGTGGGGACACTAGGATTCCCTGTGTCCTGGGTATAAGCATGCAGCAATGCCTTTTTACATCTAGGCTAGATGATTTGTACAGCATCAGGTGGTACTTATACTCACTTACAGGATGCTATAGTGCCTGGAACATGTTAAGATGGAGTAGGCTTGCTGAGGGGTGTCTGGAGTCAGGAGTCGTGCATGATATCTCTGGTATTGTAAGCGTACGGTAACCACTTACCAACCAGGTGGGCCGTATGATTATGTGCCACCTAAGTTGTATAAAAAAAAACAACAGGTGGGCCGTATGATCGTTTGCCACCTTAGTTGTATAATAAAAAAATACAATTTTGAAAGTAAAAAAAAAATGTTTCATTGTTTCTAGACCTCCGGGTATATACAAGCAGGACTACATACAAGAGTTGTACAAGCGTTATGACGACATGGAATACACCCCCGCCGCCCCCGCCAGGCCAGACTGGTGTATAGGTAAGCTCTATTCTTGACTTGATGAAGAAATTCGCGGAAGAATCAAGGTCACCGACATAGCTCTCAGAAATATCAAGTTGAAGTGGCAGTGGACAGGCCATTATAGCTGGCAGAACCGGCAACCGTTGGGAATTAAAGGTTCTCGAATGGCGACCACGGACCGGGCGACGCAGTGTTTGAAGGCCACCCACCCGATGGACCAACGACATTGTGAAGGTTGCGTCGGTGGATGGAAAAGGCTCAAGACCGTTCGTCGTGGATCTCTTTGGGGGAGGCAGTCCAGCAGTGAACTTCTACAGGCTGATTCTTTCTTGGTGATCCTGTATTAGGTCAGCGCCCAGGCTGAAGTATTGTGGCCCTGAGAAGGGCCTATGACCGTTGGTGAAAGAATCAGTGAAGGGAAAGAATTAGAGTACGCCTTCCCGCTGCGGGAAACAAATGTTTGCATTATCTGTAAATATTAATTCCTAGTCCGGGTGTTTGGTACTTATTGTTTCTGATACCCGTGACATAGGGAATCCTAGTGTGGGGTCAGGAGTATTTATGTGACTGTTGGTTGTTATTATTATTATTTTTAAAGTACTACGTCGTATTCAAGTCAGTGCCCCAATGCACTGATTTGCCGCTCTGCGATATCGAGTCTCCGGGCTCTAGAGTACCTTTTCTGGGGACGCGATATCGCGACTTCGGGGACGTCACAAGTAACGCGTCTTGTTGATTATTACAGAGGAAGAGGAGGTGGACTATGATGACAATGACGATGACAAACCAACTAACAGCTCCACGGACCCTGCCAAGTAAGTGATATTTTACTTTCCAAGGGGTTCAGACTTGCAGCGCATGGTTTGCATAACTTTACGCACAACTTCACTTGATAAATCACTTCTAGCTTCCGCCCGCGGCTTCGCTCGCGTGGTACCGATTTATTTATTTATAAAAAAACACACATGGGCTTACAAAAAGATCCAAAGCGCCCAAATGTTACATTAAAAAATACTTACAGATAACATAACATAGGGAATAAATAAAATTAAAATCAAATTGGAATAAGAACATTAACAATAAATCAAATCAAAATAAAATAAAATCCTAAATGTCATAATGGTTAAAACAATAATCATTTAAAAAATAATTCAGAAATAGGTAGGCCGTCCAATAAATTCTTGCAACATAAAAAGTAGCCTATATGCTATTCTAGGTAAAGAACTCTTTATATTCCAAGTTTCAACGAATTCGGTTGATTGGTTAATTCGGTTGGCCGTTACGACGTGATTGAACAACAAACATCCAAACATCCTCACAAACTTTCGCATTTATGATATTAGTGGGATGTAAATAAAATCAATTATAAATTCAATTGCAGACCAAAAAAGAAACAGAAAGGCCGTCGCGAAACCACCCACAAGAAAGCAGTCTTCATGCCCGGCGTCCGCGGCGTGGAACCTTTCAACACGCAGCCCCGTCTCAGCGAGATCCAGAGGAAATCCCAGGAGTTCTGCGAGTGGAACAGCACCGGCTTCCCGGGCTCGCAGCCCGTGTCCATGGACACTAATAACTTGAGGAAGCTGCACGAAAAGCCTTATAGGGTGTCGTGGAAGGCAGATGGAGTCAGGTTAGTCTTATGCGGAAGTTGCACCATTCTTAGATCCAGAGGAAATCCCAGGAGTTCTGCGAGTGGAACAGCACCGGCTTCCCGGGCTCTCAGCCCGTGTCCATGGACACTATTAACTTGAGGAAGCTGCACGAAAAGCCTTATAGGGAGTCGTGGAAGGCAGATGGAGTCAGGTTAGTCTTATGCGGAAGTAGCACCAAGCTTTGTTACCAGAAAATTAAATTAGCATGTATTGAGTCTTAGCAATGAATGAGTCTTAGTAGCTTAGGATTAGTCGTTTGCAGAAGTAGCACCAAGCTTATTAACCAGAAAATTAAATTAGCATGTATTGTATTGAGTCTTAGAAATTGACCGAGTCTTAGTAGCTAAGGGTTAGTCATCTGCAGAAGTAGCACCAAGCGTATTAACCAGAAAATTAAATTAGCATGTATTGTATTGAGTCTTAGAAATTGACCGAGTCTTAGTAGCTAAGGGTTAGTCATCTGCAGAAGTAGCACCAAGCGTATTAACCAGAAAATTAAATTAGCATGTATTGTATTGAGTCTTAGAAATTGACCGAGTCTTAGTAGCTAAGGGTTAGTCATCTGCAGAAGTAGCACCAAGCGTATTAACCAGAAAATTAAATTAGCATGTATTGTATTGAGTCTTAGAAATTGACCGAGTCTTAGTAGCTAAGGGTTAGCCATCTGCAGAAGTAGCACCAAGCGTATTAACCAGAAAATTAAATTAGCATGTATTGTATTGAGTCTTAGAAATTGACCGAGTCTTAGTAGCTAAGGGTTAGTCATCTGCAGAAGTAGCACCAAGCGTATTAACCAGAAAATTCAATTAGCATGTATTGAGTCTTAGAAATTGATTAGGTCTTAGTAGCTTAGCATGCATTGAGTCTTAGAACTTTCGGAGTGTTACCCTGGTATTCTAAGACTTACTAAACCAATTTTTAGTTTAACTCAACAAAACTTTACAGAAAATTACGTGAATCGTCGATAAGTTATATGTAGATAGACGCCAGAATTAACGTCTGTTAATCGGGATGTTCCTCGGCTCGAAGCGCCGATAGCTCCACCTACAGGGCAAACGAACGTTGCAGTTATCCAATATCCAAGCCTTCAACACTTAAAGTTACTTTAAGTTCATTGGTGAGAAGTGTCGCATTGCTTATTCAAATTGAAAGCGCATCCCCGTACCCCCACCCGATGGACCGATGACATTTTTAAGGTTGCGGAATCGGTGGATGTAGAATGTTCAAGACTCTAGACCTCCCGCATTGATACATTTTCTGGATAATGGTGGTGATGATAGCTAGGGGAGGGTCGCAGGTTCGAATCAAACCTATTTAATTATGTTTTCAGGTACATGATGCTGATAGACGGGGAAGGCGAGGTGTACATGTTAGACAGAGACAACTGCGTGTTCCATGTTTTCGGTCTCCGTTTCCTGCACAGCAAAGACCTGAGAAGGCATCTCAAAAATACTCTGCTTGACGGCGTAAGTGTCTACATACCTCATCATCATCATCATCATCAGCCTGAAGAGGGTTTTTTTTTTATGTTATACGGAGGCAAACAGGCTTACGGCCCTCCTGATGGTAAGTGGTTACCGTCGCCTATTGACATTAGCAACACCTGGAGCATTGCTAATGCGTTGCCTGCCGAACCCATCCCCCCCCTAAAGAGCTCTGGCAACCTTACACACCGCAGGAACACAACACTATTTGAAACAAATAATGTTATTTGGCTGCGATCTTCTGTAAGGCGGAGGTACCTCCCCAGGCGGGCTGCTCCAATTTAGAACGAGAAAATCTCGATGTGCCCTACCTCCTCCTAAAAGGCTAGCTAGTAATGCCTCCCATAAAGTGCCACGACGAACGGTCTGAGCCTTCTCCATCCATCTACTTCCTGTAACCCTTATAAATTCATCATTATAACATTTCATTATTATATGAACCATACCCTTGTGGCTGCCCGCGGCTTCGCTCGCGCGTACCCGTAAAGTCAAAGTTAAAGTCAAAAGGCGTTTATTTCAATAAAATCACTTTGAAACGTCTTAGAAACTAGGTGAAGCTACGCCTGTTCCTCGCGATCAAGCCTATATAAGTAGCGTATAAAAAGTAATTCCTTCCTCAGGATTTAAGCAAACTTACCTAAACCTTTATTATAAATACTGGCTAAGAGTGGAACGATCTGCCAGCGTCTGTTTTCCCGGATGAGTACAATCTAGGAGTCTTCAAATCTAGAGTGAATAAGTTCCTTCTGGTAAGGCGTGCTCCATCTTAGGCCACATCTCACTTGCAAAAGTGAGATGGGGGCCAAAAGCCTAACCATCAACAATAAAAAAAAAAACTCCATATCAAATTTCATAACAAACTTTACAGTCGTGAAAAGGTCACAAACAGATAGGCAGAGTTACTCTCGCTTTCATAATAGTAGTGTGATATTTTCAATAACTTTCTTTTCTTTCAGGAAATGGTAATAGACAAAGTTAATGGCGCAGAGATACCCCGCTACTTGTGCTACGATATAATTAGCTTCGAAGGCCAAGATGTGGGAAAACTAGAATTTTACCCAAGAAGACTGGGCTGTATAGAAAATGAAATAGTTAATCCTAGGTAAGGATTTCAGCCTTCGTTTACCGTAAACGTGACGATTTTTAGAAGAAAAAAGACGGTCAAGTGCGAGAACTCGCGCCCTGAGGGTTCCGTACCATTGGTCGTGGGTTCGAATCCCGGTCGTGCACCTGTGGTCATGATCAGAAAATAAAAATTCTAAGTTAAGGAATTGACAAACTTATATTTGCGGTCGCTCACGTAGTAATTGTATGACATTGACCGCAAATATAACTTTGTTTTCTAAAAAACTTCGAAATTCCTCAATTTCAGACTTTAATCCCTTTAATTGTGTTACAAAAGCTCCTAGCATTCCAAATTTCAGAATTGTGAGGTAACTGGAAGTACCCTAGAGGATTTTCATTTAAGCCATTTCCGTACAAAAATTATACATTCATTGCCATATCTTTTTAATGCATTAAGCTAGAGCTTTGATTTTTATACGGCACCATAAGCCCACAAAGCAAGTTGATACCTTTAGCCGTTTCTGAAAAAAAGGGTCTTGACAGACGGACAGACAGACAGACAGCTGGACAACAAAGTGATTCTATAAGGGTTCCGTTTTTTTTTCAAATTAGGTACGGAACCCTAAATATCAGATTTTTGATGCAATATCGCATATGAAGGGTTCACTTACATCTATTAGTGATAATATAAAATGATTAAATTGGAGCAGCCCGCCTGAGAGGTACCTCCGCCTTACAGGAGATCGCAGCCAAATAACATTATTTGTTTCAAATAGTGTTATGTTCCTGTGGTGATTAAGGTTGCCAGAGCTCTTTAGGGGGGGAGGGGTTCGGCAGGCAACGCATCAGCAATGCTCCAGGTGTTGCTGATGTTAATATGCGACGGTAACCACTTACCATCAGGAGGACCGTAAGTCAGTTTGCCTCCGTATAACAAGTTTCAACAATTATTCAGCTGTTTCAGGTAGCAAATCGGATGTCGAACTTTCTGTATGTTAAACATTATGGTGACACCTAAATGGGTTGTGATTTATGCACAGTGAAAAGATAAAAGGCTTGCTGTAAAATTACAAAATAATCACCTTTATTCATTCATTTCGTTCGTTCAATTCAACAGGCATAGAGCAATGAAAGAGGGTATAATCAAGAAAGAAAGTGAGCCATTTAGCATAAGACTAAAGCAATTTTGGGAGCTGCCCATGGCGCGGCAGCTGTTAGGAGAGAAATTCGCGAAGACCTTATCACACGAGCCTGATGGACTTATATTCCAGCCGTCAAAAGAAGTAAGTACAGTCATTCAACACTAGGCTGTCACGATCGACGTGTCTCTGACTCAGGGACTGAATAACAGGAATATAAAGGTACCTTTAAATAACGATATGACGTCATACCGATAAATTCCGGTTAGCCGAATATTTCTCTACCGATAAATATAACGGTACCGGAAAATCTTCTGGCTTCGCAGTTCATTTCGGTTTTTTTCGCTACCGGTACCTATAACCGAAGGAAATAAAGGTTTATAAAGGTTTTCTTTGATGAAACGCCGCCACCCCGCCACCGCGGCGCGACTGTCCTAGCGAACTAGCCGCGGCTCAAAATTTCGGTACCGAAATCTACCCGTATGAAATAACGGTACCGTAATGCCCTACCGGTATAGCATAATAGTACCGAAATGTTTTAACGGTACCAGTACCTATAACCTCTACCGCTTTCAGTCCCTGCTCTGACTAACCCTCAGATATCTTCAAGGATGTCTACCATGCTCACCATGAGTTTTTTTTGAGAGGTTGGTATAATTATGTGCCTGGCATGGGCATGCCTACTCCATCTAAACATGACCCAGGCACTCATTTCAGTGAAGAAATAGTTCCATGTTCAAACGCCGTGCGATATGTCTTTTTAAAATTATCTTGCTACTGAACAAATACAATTTTGAGTTTGACTTTTACGTGCTTGCGATATCGTTGAGCTATATCGCATGCCCTCAGATGTCAAACTCAAAAATGACTTTAATCAGTAGACCTAAGGATCATTTTAAAATATATTCTGAACACATTTTAGGGGCCTCATCGTTTGAAAACGGCATTTAATTTTTTTGATTAAACTTTGTGAAGGCTTATCTTCTAATACTTTATCACCTAGTTAACCAATGTCCCGGTGTTCCAACTATCAAAACATACTGGATCCCAAGGGTATCCGATCGATTTGACCCGATATCGCGTCCGCGGGAGTGTAATTATACCTAAAATGCCAATAGTTCGTCAAATCAACTGTGACAATAGAGTTTGACACGGGACTAATTAAATTACCTACATTCATTTTTTTTACGTGAAACGGCCCTCTGGTATGCATTCGCGAAATCGTAGGACGCGATATCGGTCGGGTTACAGAGTACATTTTCGGTGGACACGATATCGCTACTTCGGGACGTCACAGGTTGTTTCTGTGTAAATTATCGGATATATGGCCGGTTTATTTATAAGATTTTTTTTTCAGCGTTATGTCGCAGGCCGTTGTGATGAAGTGCTGAAATGGAAACCAGGAAACATGAACAGTGTCGACTTCCGTTTGAAAATCGTCACTGAAGGAGGAGAAGGGTATGTTAACCTATTATCATTGTATAGAGCTTAGTTTTCAATAACAGTCTTGCTATATTTTGCTATTTTTAATATTACTGACAGTAGATTGAGGGATTATTAAGATACTAATTTTATATGACATATCGCATGACGTTTGAACACGGCTTTAGACTTACGCGCTGGCGGACGGATTGGTGGCGAAGCGACTGATTCGCTAAACAATTAAAACTCAACCTTATTGACTTAAATATACGACTAAAATCATAAAATCGCGCCTCCACTCCAGCAATGACCCTCCCAGTCAAACCCAAAATGGAACTTATTCTGTGGACATAGGATAATTATGAAATTATTAAAATAGGCTTTATGATTTACTAAATAAGGCTTATTTTTTCAGAATACTGCCTACAAAAGTAGGCCATCTCTACGTAGGGCAGCTAGATCGACCATTCGCCGTGATGAGAAAAATGAAAGACGTAAAGGGCCTTAACAATAAGATAATAGAGTGCAAATATGAAAATAACCAATGGGTCTACATGAGGGAAAGAACAGATAAATCGTATCCGAACAGTTTTAATACTGCCACAGGTATGTTATAGGTATTCACTCCATTTACGTGTTAAACTTTATCACTCAACCTTAGTAATTACCAAACCGAGATCTTACCTACTATAAAAAAAAATATAACACAACAATCACATACAAAGTCCTGACCCCTCACTAGGATTCCCTGTTCCGTGGGTACCAGAAACTACGAGTACCAAGGTACAGCAACGCCCAGAACTTCATGCAGACATTTGTCCCGCAGCGGGAATCGAACCCTCTGCTCTCAGACCGGCACGCCTGCTACGCCAAAAGCAAAAGTGGGTACTTTGATAATCGTGAAGGCACATTTCAGCGTAACGTTGAAAATCGTATTTATAGATCCAACTTCTTCTTGACTGGCCTCATAGCTCAGCTGGTAGTAACTCTGCCTTCTGCGCTAGAGGTCGCGGGTTCGATTCCCTGCACTGGACAAACATTTGTGTGATGAACACTGATGTTTGTGTTAAATATATATCTATTATGTATATCAGTCTCTGGTACCCATAGTACAGGCTATGCCTAGTTTGGGATCAGTTGACTGTGTGTGATATTTCCGGAATATTCTTGTCGGGTTACTGATTCTTTCTTGGTCACCTGTATTAGGTCAGTGACCAGGTTGATGTGGGTACAATCCAACTAATACCCTATCTTACCCTCAACTACAAAGTCATTGAAACTCTAACAAATGGGATCTCACATTATATTGGTTTCCACTTTAACTTTTTTCGTTGTATCTTTTTTCTTTTTTTTTATACTACTGAGTTGTCCAACAAGCATACGGCCCACCTGTTGGTAAGCGGTTACCGTAGGCTATGAGCGCTTGCAATACCAGAGGCATTACACACGCGTTGCCGAATTCGAACCCCCCCCCCCCCCCCCCCCTAAAGAGCTCTGGCAACCTTACTCATCGCAGGAACACAATGAACTTTACATCCTAGAGAAAAATAAAATTTTATTTTATTTTTCAGCGGTGTGCGAGAGTATAAAAGATCCAGTTACAAAAGAGATTCTCCTAGACTACATAGATCACCACAGATTCCACGACGACTCGGACATAATGCCTCCGCCCAAGAAAATGCGACGATAATAAACAATTTGGTCATCATAGGATGTATAGGTACAAGATATCATAGTCAGCGTCATTTCGAACTAGACCGAAATTGGATTAACGCATCGTCAATTCAAAATCAAAGCACAATAAAAGATTTTTCATAATATGTATATTAGCATGAAAACAGGCTTTTTCTACCAACAAAAACAAAGAAAATTAGTAAATAAAATATTTTCAAAAATGTAGTTCACGAGCCTTTTCGAATCAGCTTTTTAGTATTTTTATCGTCTTCATTAATAATAATAAAAAGTACGAAAAATTTGACATCAAAATTGCTACCTAAAACAGCTGAATAATTGAGTTTGAACTGATTTGACCCCAGAACAACCGATTTTTGCATTGTGAATTTCCAATGAAAATTTCAACCAACTTTATGTAAATTGTGTGTAGAAAAAGTCCCTTTTCGGGGTAGTATTCATATAATGATTCATCTCGTATTAATAAACCAATTATTAGCCGCCTTTACACGTACGCGCTTTACCGCATGATTGCGTTACCGAGCGATTGCGCGCGCTACAGTGCCAGCGTCTGAAGGCGTGAGTGGTAACGTGATTGCGCATGGAATCTCTAAAGTTAAGATTTTGACATCATATTATGTGCGTATTGCGTTCTTTCCCCCGCGCTATCTTGCACACTCCTAGAGCTAATTTCACTTTCCAAGCGCGCAATCTTTCACTCATTATTTCTACGTGATGTATTGCGCAATCAATCGCGCGGTCAAGCGCGTACGTTTAAAGATGGTTATTATAAACGAAGTAAGATTTGAAACTTACATCGACGACTCGAGAGGAGAGGGATTTGAAGCCTATCTATCTATGTTTGAGTCACGATTATTGCTTGAGCACAATATCAGAATGCGGGCCCTATACTTCAGTGAAATTCGATGTGAAATAAATATAATAAAACGGCCCTTACTAACTTTAAATTCTCCTCTTGGTGTTGATTTTTTGACTTATATCGAAGTGACCTCACAATTTCTGTCCAAAAACCAACTCCAAGCAAGAGATTCTTAGGTTAAGTATTGGCTATTTGTTCACAAACATTTCGCTGAACTATATTAGTTAGGTAGTTATTTTATGAAGTAAATTGTTTTGTACATATCATGAAATGGATTTAGATCAATTTGAATTATGTTAACTTTTAGTTATCAAATCACTTCATTGTTGTGTTGTTTTTTTTAAATCATTGGTTGTTTCAACATCATGCAGCCAGTTTATAAAGTATTGAGTAAGAATAACTTAAAACTAAGTTAGAGATGGTGTACAATTTGGATTGAATGTATATCTTATTAAATAAGATTTTCTCAACGATTCTGTTTCTTTTTAGTGAAAACTAAAATAAAATAAAATAACAATTACCCACCTTTAACATTATTTAAAATAATAATTAGAGTTTAATGGAATAAATAGATTTATAAAATAATTCACCTTTGGCCTTCGCCCAGTGACAGAACTTAGCATGTGCCGATATGGTTACGTATGATCCGTTGTAGTGGGTAAAGGCACAATGCGCACAATGGATCTTTGCCACGTGAATGGTTGCAATCCGAAGGTCATAAACTCAAAAAAAGGCTTCTTTATTTGTGTGTATTTTTTTTATAAGTTACAGTTGCAACTGCCTGAGAACTGCCATTTATTCTCACCATCCACATTTAAGCGCTTAATCTTATTTTCCTTAGTCAGTTTAGTCAACTGGTGGTTTACGTTGTAAGCTGCGGCCGGCCACAGATGTTCGGGTGTTTCTGTGTAAATTATCTTAACGAGGTCCATTTCGTTCAGTTGCTTGCTGGAATTGTTTTTAAGCGCGTCTAGTATCTGGACTTCTCTTTGGTTGCGGTGGGCTATGTAGTATTGTATCTTATCAATTGGATCCTGAAATATTAAAAAAAAAACTTATTTTGGCTGGCTTTATTTAGCGAAAACGCACGCCTTCACCGCGCGTGACCTTGTGATTTCAGTCGTATCCCAAACGGCCACCATACCACAACCTGGTCACTGACCTGATACAGGATGACCAAGAAAGAATCAGTTACGCAAGCAAAGTCTTACCTCCACTACATTCCCATGCCCAGGGTAAATCACGCTCGGATTCAAATCCAAAATCCTCTGCAAACTTTTCATATACGTAAACAAATCTTCAAAAACTGCTGTGCCCTCTCCCAAGATGCAATCTCCGCTAAACAGTATATTCTCCTCTGCTAAAGTCAGCACCACATGGTCAGTTGTGTGGCCGGGTGTGTGGTGTATTTTGACCGTAGCACCTTCAACGGATATTTCTTGGCCATCGGATAGCCAGTTGTTTGGGATTGTTGTTGGGAGTTCTGCATCAGGAGCATCTTCAGGACTCCTTTTATGCTTCCATATTATAGGTTGTTCTAGAAAATTGAAAACAGTAAAAAATGACAGGAATAATATATCGAAGTAGGTAGGTAGGTACAGCACGACACAACCAAGATTGCATCATCAAAAACCCATAAGTCTACCAGGTTAAGTGCGACTTTAAGGTGAGTTTTGGAGTGCGTTCCGCTCCGCTGGGCTGAGGATGTGTTTGCCCAGATCAGCATTGGTGGTCTACGATCGATAGAAGAATGACATTTTAAATGTTGAGGGGAGTTGCTGGATGAGGAAGGCTCAAGACAGTTTGTCGTTACACTTGGGGAGGCATGTCGAGCTATGGACTTTTTGAGGCTGATGGTGATGATGATGGTTCACACTTAGTGGAAGAACAATCCTTACTAGCAACAGTTCCATACAAATTCTCCACTCCTCCAACATGGTCATGGTGCCAGTGAGTCAGCACAATGTGTTCGATATTCACCTGCTCGGACTGCACCACTTCTGCCAAGCTCTTCTGGTATTCTGGCACATCTTTATCCCCGGTGTCTAGTAAGATACGACTGAAATTGTTTATGATACAAATTAGAATAACAATATACTTCATCATCATCATGATAAACCTGATAAGTCCACTGCTGAACATGAGCCATGCCACCACGAACAGCCTTTTTTTTATTTGTAGTTATAGACCTACCACTGCAGATAAGAAAATAAATGTAAACTTGTGTGTGGCAGGGACAATCATACCTTTTAACCGTAGATAATATGATCTAATCTAAGCTTTTAACTTACTTTTTCCCAGATCCAATCAAATAGGTGTTAGTCCCTTGCAGGGTCATAGGGCCAGGATTACACCCTAGAATCCTGATTACTCTGCTGGAGAGTTTCGTTACAGCTGGGATAACTGCTGCCATGGCTGAATAGTTTCAAAGTCCAACTAGCCAGCTTTATCAGTGATCTGACGAAAATAAGTAATATTGACCTTACGGATTCAAAACAAACAAAAACACTACTTGACGATTTATTCTATCGCCGGAGATCTGATTAACAAGTAGTTAGTGCACATACTTTCTAATTTATATTTTTTTATACCAATAGTAAACAACAACTGAAAAAACAGCTGATTGACTAGAAGTTTGACAAAATTACTCTATGGTCATGACGATTGACGTTGACGATGTGGGTGGGTGGGATTGTATATGATTGTAAGGAACTATATCAATTTTAAGTTTCATCAAAATTGGTCCAGCCGTTACGGCCGGCGGCGTGGTTGAACATTGAGCTATATGAATATATAGAAAATTCTCTATGACTCTGCGTATAACGAAATGTAATCATTCAAATGTTGCCATGCCGTAAAACTACCTCTTCTTTTACGAAAAAAATAGTCATCTGGTATTAGCGTGTATATATATTTGTATATTAAACATTTACAACATTAAACATTTACAACAACATTTTACCATTGTTCCATCAAAAATATTGAGTAAATAATACCTTTTTTTTTTTAATACAACTGAGTTAGCAAACAAGCATACGACCCACCTGTTGGTAAGCGGTTACCGTTCCCAATGAGCACCTGCAATACCGGAGGCATCACGCACGCGTTGCCGACCCCAAACCCCCTCCCCCCCAAAGAGCTCTGGCAACCCTACTCACCGCTGGAATACAACACTATTTGAAACAAATAATGTTATTTGGCTGTGATATTCTTTAAGGCGGAGGTACCACCCCAAACGGGCTGCTCCAATTTAGAACGAGAAAATCTCGCTGTGCCCTACCTCCTCCTAAAATAATCCTCCTCCTAATTTGCGAGTGACAAAGCTATTCAACTGCATTACTTAAAAAACTGCATTTGTAAAATTCCCAGATGGTAAAATTATGCCTTTGAAGTTTTTTACATAGGGGAATTCCTGATAGCTGAGCATGGTATCACTATTTTGACATTTGACATTTTCACAAAAAAGAGTTCGACAATCAAGAAAAATGGCTGGTGCGCTGGCTAGAATAATTCAGGGATCTAAGTCACATTTGGGTAATTAATCCATGCCTGTTTAGGACAATCATTATCTATTTTACCTATTACATAGGCTTAAACACCCTGACACTTTGACTTCGCGTGGAAAAGTCATTGTTATTGTGCGTAGTGCGCATAGACTTACATAATTTTGACGTGTGTTTACAGGGCTTGTCGGGCCTCTTGTGAGCACCAGCAATGCACCGGTGCGGTACCAGCAAACGCAGGCTCCGGCCAAGGCCAAATACGGGCCCTTGGCCGATCAGGATAGAATCTTCACCAACTTGTATGGGCGACATGATTGGAGGCTCAAAGGTGCTATGGCCCGCGGAGATTGGTACATGACCAAAGAGATCATGAACAAAGGAACTGATTGGATTGTCAGTAAGTGTGCCAATTCTATAAATACCTTGTTTTTATTGCAATGTTCAATTCCTGTTATGATACGTATTTATTGTTATTTTTTGGCAATGCAATATATAGTATACTCGCTTGCACCCGGCTTTGCTCGCGTGGTTCCTAGATAAAGAGTAGCCTATAAGCTAGGTAAAGATCTATATCTATTCCAAGTTTCATTGAAATCGGTTCAGCAGTGTGATTGTGTAACAAATATCCATCCATCCCTTTTCCCATTTATAATAGTAGTAAAATTTTAAATATCAATGCAGTAGATAGTTTTTTCATTAGGTAGATTTTTTCACTAACTACCCATGACCATGATTATTGCAACACATTTGAAATATCTGGAATAAAATAATAAAGTAAATAGTGTGAAACGCTTCTTTTATTGAATATATAAGTAATTCAATAGAATATTGTTAGACATTTTGAAAACAGGTTTTACTAATGTATAATTAATTGAGGTGAGCGTTCCAACAATATTTCGGTTCTCATTGTCAATGCACTCATCCACATTATTTATTTCTAAGTAAATCCCATTCAAAATTTCCTATAGTGCAACAATAGTTATAGAAGTAATGATTATTTATAGTCTTCATCTTTATTAGTGAATTTGTAAGCTTCTTGTGTGGGCCCTAAAGCATGACCTTCATATGCTTACAGCCCTTTCTGCTCCCACGGAGCTTCTTTTTCACATCTTAGTGTATTTCTGAATTTGCTGTTGGTGGGGTTGATACATGACAGAGGCCTTCGGTCTTAAGAACTCTGTAACCAGAGATGTCCATGGGCACTGGTTCAAGCGAACTTACTTCTTCCAGATGAGATGAAAACATCCGGTCTCCGAGGCCGCGGCGGCGCTGGTTTCCCCACAGGAATGAAATGGTCGTTCATGAACAAACCCTCTGACGGCCGCCCTAAGTACCTTGTAGTCAATGCTGATGAGGGTGAACCGGGCACTTGCAAAGATCGGGAGATAATGAGGCACGACCCACACAAGTTGATTGAAGGTTGTCTCATCGCTGGAAAGTCTATGGGCGCCCAGGCAGCTTATATTTACATCAGAGGAGAGTTTTATAATGAAGCTAGTAATTTGCAAGTTGCTATTGCCGAGGTGAGTTTGTCTTACCAAATCTTAATTAACATACTTAGGAGTCAATTTATATTATAAGGGTTTGTACCTACTTGAGAGCTCCGGACCTAACCCGAATAAAGTCTGTAAATTCAACTAAATCTAAGATGTTTCAAAATGATCCATGCAATCTCAATAAATAAATGAAAATTGAATTGAATTAACCTCATAATAGAAAAAAGGAGCCATTTCATTCTGGGCCTGGTCCATGTACACTACATAGAAAAATTAGGAAAAAATAGGAGATTACAAGAAAAATACATTTTTCTTCTGGTAAGTTTTTTACTATTTGAACACTATTTGAAGGCCGCCATATTGGTTTATAATTGGCGTTTGACATGACATTGACATATTTTTCATGTCATGTTGTTTGATTTGATGTTTTTGTTTTGTCAAAATGACATTTCAGGCACGTCCATCCGCCATATTTTTGTAGCGCTGTGTGTTGCTCTCTTTGTTGAAGAAAATCTTATTGTACCTTAGAACGAAGTCAATTTAAATGAAATAACCAATTAAATACGTTTACTTTATTGCTTAGTCATATCTTAGAGTAGTGTACACGGTGCATGCCCAGGCTCCATATATTGATGAAACGTCTCTTTTAACCCTCAAGGGTTCCAATTAGATGGATAGACAGACAACAAAGTGATTGATTCATATGTTAACATCAAGCTGATATTATAAATACTAAGGGCTATCAAGATGATTCAAAACATGAATCCTGTCCCTAAAGGGGATTTTTCTTTACCCAATAGGCAATAAAGTTTGTTCTATTGGAAATTCAACATTTATCACAGTAAAAACACCATTCAAAGATTTTATTTCGCCAGTGAATTTTCTTGTTGTTGATGGAATAAGCCCTTTTCGAAATAGTATACTAGTTACGGAGCTAGTTCTTATAAACTATATGGTTTTCGATTTAATAGAATCACACCCAATACACATCATCCCACGACATCAGATGATGATTATGGCTGCAGAGATTTCAGATAATAATATTTAAAAAAAAAACTTACGGACCACGTTGTAGAATTCTTTTATTTGTTTCCAGGCATACCAAGCCGGTTTGATCGGTAGAAACGCCTGCGGCTCCGGCTTTGATTTCGATGTGTTCGTCCACCGCGGCGCCGGCGCATACATCTGCGGCGAAGAGACGGCGCTTATTGAGTCTATTGAAGGCAAGCAGGGCAAGCCCAGACTGAAGCCCCCGTTCCCGGCTGACGTTGGTCTCTTCGGCTGCCCGACTACCGTGAATAATGTTGAGACTATTGCTGTGGCACCTGTAAGTTTTTACAACCGCTGTTTTGTTTTAAAAAGATGTTTATTGGACATGATAGTCATAAACATAACAAACAAATATTTATCCTACTAATATTATAAAAGCGAAAGTTTGTTGTTGAATCACGCCATAACGGCTCAATCGATTTCATTGAAACTTGGAATGGATAAAGTTCTTTACCTAGAATAGCATATAGGCTTTTATGTAGGTACCACGCGAGCGAAGCCGTGGGCTGACGCTAGTTTCAAATAAAAACATGCCTACAAGTACAGTTGTAACTCTGCCTTCTGTTTTAGTTAATGTATTTTTTTTTTTTTATACAACTGTGGTGGCAAACAATCATACGGCCCACCTGTTGGTAAGCGGTTACCGTAGCCTATGAGCGCTTGCAATAGCCAGAGGCATCACGCACGCGTTGCCGACCCCGAACCCTCTCCCCCCCTAAAGAGCTCTGGCAACCTTACTCACCGCAGGAACACAACACTATTTGAAACAAATAATGTTATTTGGCTGCGATCTTCTGTAAGGCGGTGGTACCTCCCCAGGCGGGCTGCTCCAATTATGAACAACAATGTATGAACTGTTTATCAGAAAGCATTGCTTCCCGAAACTGTTTACACATATTAGAATTCAAGATGGTATAATATCTATCGGTATATACTTATCACGCAGTGAAACTCCGAGCATAGCTCTCTCCATAGCCCGTTGCGCGACATCCTATTAGCCTACTGGGCCGCAATGCAGGAAAATGACCTCCCGTCTCTCCTTTCATTGAATGTGTACCTATAGCATCAGTATATTTTTAGAAATTAGGATATAGTTAATTAATTATCAAACATCTGTGATATGTTCCAGACAATCCTCCGTCGCGGCGGCGCCTGGTTCGCCAGCTTTGGCCGGCAGCGTAACTCCGGAACGAAACTGTTCAACATCTCCGGTCATGTGAACACCCCATGCACCGTCGAGGAGGAGATGAGCATTCCCCTGAAGGAGCTGATAGAGAGACACGCGGGGGGAGTCACCGGGGGGTGGGACAACCTGCTGGCCATCATACCGGGGGGTTCCTCTACTCCGCTCATTCCTAAGGAGTAAGAATTCTTTCTGTTATTTTCTCTTATTTCAATAAAATCACTAGGATCACTTTGAAACGTCTTAGAAACTAGGGTGAAGCTACGCCTGTTCCTTGCAACCAAGCCTAGAAGAGTCAGGCAACAAACACGGCGCGCGTGCCTATAATTTTTTTCGATGATATTTTTTTACAATGTCAAATATTATGTTAAATTATCCCTAAAATATCAGAAGCAGGGACTCTAGGGAAGGGTTGCGGGTTTGAATCCCACCTGAGTCGGAAATTTTTGGGATATTATAAATTTTTGTATTTCCCTGAGTGGGGGTTAACGCTTTATAAACAACAAATGTTTATAATGTACTCAGAAGACTATATAAGAGATAGTTAACAAACAAACATCATCTCAGCCTGATGAAGTCCACTGCTGAACAAAGGCCTCCCCCAAAGAGTGCCATGACGAACTAGAGATGTATTCGGTTGATTGATTAATCGTTCTTTTATTCATAATACAGGGTGATTTTTTGAGGGACAGTAAGGGCAGGTACCTTATTCGTTATAGTTACAGGAAAACGCTTTTAGGAGACTATCCATAAATTTTTAAGATATTCTGAACTGCATTTACAGATTTTGGAAAAAATGTACAGTCAGCAAGAAAATGGTCATTTTAAACAAAATATTTTTTTGATGCCAATCGATCCTGTTTCTTATAAGGATCAAAAGTATCTACCGGACCAAGATTTGAGTACTAGAAATGTCAGAAATCGAGAAAATATTTTATTTTATAGTCATATTTTATATTATAGATATCATATTTTAGATATTTTATAACGTATTTAGGGGAAGGTTGCGGGTTCAAATCCGGAGTCGAAATTTTGGGGATATTATAAAATATCACTCATTACTATTGTTTTTAAGTTCACCCCGACCAATCTTCTCAATCTCACACCATCGTAAGGTTGTCTGGAAGCGATCGCTTTCCGCCCATTGTACAATTTTGTTCTTAACTTTAAGTTTCTGTTTTTTTTTGGATTTTTTTTATTCGGTTGACAATAAATATTTTTTCATTCATTCATTGTTTTGTTTCAGCGTGTGCTCAACAGTGCTAATGGACTTCGACGGGCTAGTGGCGGCGCAGACGTCGCTGGGCACCGCGGCCATCATAGTGATGGACAAGTCGACGGACATAGTGAAGGCGATCGCGCGCCTCATCATGTTCTACAAGCACGAGTCCTGCGGCCAGTGCACCCCGTGCCGCGAGGGCGTCTCCTGGATGAACAAGATTATTTACAGGTTACTTAACCAATCTGGATAAACTCTTCGGGCATTAACCACTCTAAGGCTCGTATTCAGAGACAAGACTCGAGCATTGATCTGTACTTAAATCTCGATTTGAGGCGAGATTCTAATTCTTGAACAGTATTTAAGTATAGATTCAATGATCACAGTTCACCTGAGTAAATGCTTATTCTGAAACGTCAATCAGACGAAATCGGTGCTTGAGTTTAGATTTGATTTGACATTAATCAAATGACATTTTCGTTCCGTTACACGTACTTTGATGCATATTTATACTTCACTTTATTGTTCTATTCTATTTCCACCCTGGCTGTTTAAATTTCTGCGTAAAACGGATCGAAAATTATAAATAAATCAAAATGTAAACGAGAACATTTGAGTACAGATTTGAGACTCTATTCAGCTGAGAATAGTTTAAGTACCGTTCTTGAATAAAAGTTATGTTTGAGAAGAGATTCAATACTTAAGTAGAGTTCAGCTGATCTGTGATTAAATCTATGCTAATCCTGCGCACAGTCACCAAAGTGGTACTTGTAGAACACTGACAGTCTGGCCACACGCCGTCTGTGTTCAAGGCTTTGTAGATTGGACTTAGATTTAATCACAGATCAGCTGAACTCTATTTAAGTACTGAATCTCTTCTCAAACATAACTTTTATTTAAGAACGGTACTTAAACTACTCTCAGCTTAATCGAGTCTCAAATCTGTACTCAAATGTTCTCGTTTACATTTTGATTTATTTATAATTTTCGATTCGTTTTACGCAAAAATTCAAACAGCCAGGGTGGAAATAGAACAGAACTATAAAGTGAAGTATAAATATGCATCAAAGTACGTGTAACGGAACGAAAATGTCATTTGATTAATGTCTAATCAAATCTAGATTTAAGTACCGATTTCGTCTGATTGACGTTTCAGAATAAGCATTTACTCAGGTGAACTGTGATCATTGAATCTATACATAAGTACTGTTCAAGAATTAGAATCTCGACTCAAATCGAGATTTAAGTACAGATCAATTCTTGAGTCTTGTCTCTGAATACGAGCCTAAGTTGCTTATAAAAGCCTTCGATAAACAGTACACCAACCGTATCCTAGCGCTAAATAAGACCAACCTTCGCATTATTGTTAGAGCCTTAACTGGACACTGTTGTCTAAATAAGCACATGTTCAAACTAAGGCTATGCGACACACAAACCTGCAGGCTATGCAAGGAGGCGGAAGAAACGCCTCTACACCTGCTAGGTGAGTGCGGAGCACTTATGCTCAAACGTAGCATCCATTTGGGAAAGCACATCCTCAGCCCAATGGAGCTAAAGCAACTCACCCCAAAGAAAATCCTTCAGTTTTTAACAGCTTCTGGGCTTTGCGGTGAACTTTAAAGGCCCTGTAAAGGGGCTCCACAAATAAAGTGGCGATCACAATAGGCCAGAAAACCCATCATCATCATCAGCCTGATGAAGTCCACTGCTGAACATAGGCCTCCCCCAAAGAGTGCCATGACGAACGGTCTTGAGCCTTCTTCATCCACCGACTTCCCGCAACCTTCACAATAACCCAACCAAAACCCAATTTTCCTATAATATTTCTATGGTCTAACACACTTCTCCCCGCGAATAACTCAATTTTTGTGGAATGAAAGGTTAACCCCTGCTTAAAACGGTGAAGGAAAACATCGTGACGTAACTAGTGAGTATTATTTGGCTATTGGAATAGCATACGGAATATTCTCTACTGCAAAAAGTGGGCATGTTCCAAAATGTTTGTCCGTGCTTCTGTCTACCCCCCTTGACATCTTCGAGACTCTGTTGTAAACTATGCAAAAACAGCTGATTTTTGCATAGTTTCTTCAATGAGAAATGTCGAATTTCCCAAAGAAGGTTCTAATTTCGTAGAACAAACTTTATGGCCAACTGGGTGTAGAATAAGCCCCTTTCGGGATAAAATACATAGTATGAATCACCTTGGATACATTTGTTCTTACAGATTCGTCGACGGAAACGCCTCGCCTAAAGAAATTGATATGCTGTGGGAAATCTCCAAACAAATTGAAGGTAAGCAAAATACTGTAAAACATCTGTTATGAACTTGGTCATTCAGGACTATTTTACACGCATTTGTTGAAAATCCTACTAATATTATACTCTGGCCTCATAGCTCAGTTGGTAGTAACTCTGCCTTCTGCGCTAGAGGTCGCGGGTTCGATTGCCGCACTGGACAAACATTTGTGACTAACACAGATGTTTGTTCTGTGTCTGGGTGTTAAATATTTATCTATTATGTATATCAGTCTCTGGTACCCATAGTACAGCCTATGCCTAGTTTGGGATCAGTTGACCGTGTGTGATATGTCCGGAATATATTTATTTATTTATTTATTATAAATGCGATAGTTTGTGGTTCAATCACGGCTGTTTAGCCGAACGAACGGATTTAGATGAAATTTTGCACAGAGATAGATTATAGCCTGGAATAGCATATAGGCTTGTTATGTAGGTACCACGCGAGCGTAGCCTTGGGCGGAAGCTAGTATAATATATATATAAAATATTGTATGTGTAGGTCACACAATCTGCGCGCTGGGCGACGGCGCCGCGTGGCCGGTGCAGGGCCTCATCCGCCACTTCCGGCCCGAGCTCGAGCGCCGCATGGACGAGTACGCGCGCTGTCACGGACCGAGCCAAGCCGAGAGACTCTACTAGTGCATCCCCGCATACCCGACTACATGTCTAGCAGATGTACTAGTGCATACCGCATACCCGACTACATGTCTAGCAGATGTACTAGTGCATACCGCATACCGGACTACATGTCTAGCAGATGTACTAGTGCATACCGCATACCGGACTACATGTCTAGCAGATATACTAGTGAATACCGCATACCGGACTACATGTCTAGCAGATGTACTAGTGCATACCGCATACCCGACTACATGTCTAGCAGATGTACTAGTGCATACCGCATACCTGACTACATGTCTAGCAGATGTACTAGTGCATACCGCATACCTGACTACATGTCTTGCTAGCTCCTACAGGGACAGTATGCAAAAGTATTTTATTTTTGCTAAATGACATTATAAATAACAAAATGGTGCCGCGGAATAAAGATAAAAAATACTATGCCATGCCGTCCCTGTGTGCGTAGGCCCTTATGTGAAATACATGATGACTCGTAGTTTCTATACTATCCTGACAGAGGCTTATTGTACATCATATTGGCAGTAACGTTTGTTCTACGATAGTTGGAAATTCGACATTTTGTCATTGAGAAATCAGTTCAACTCAATTAACTGTTTTAGGTAGTATTCATGTCGAACTTCTAGTACGTTTAATATTTAGTTATAAAGGTGATGAAAAGACCATCAACAGCTTTTTTGAGAGAAATTGGGAATAAAATCTGAAAATATACTCAAAATGTTGTTTTTTTGCCAATATACTTCCTTATCGTTGATAGAATAAGCCTCTTTCAGTATATTATACTAGTTTCAGAGCACTTTGTTCAGGCGTCTTTAGATCAGTTTTAGAACATCCGTATGTAGTATGTACCGAGCTAGCATAGCCGACGTATGGTACTAATGACATGCATTGTACATGTGTAGCTCCTAATGTTGTGTTGTGAAATATAGGGAGGCATTTTTATATAGTAAACAATTAGCGTAATTATGGAAAGAAGTAATTAGAATGGGTTTTTCCTTTTTTTCTGTCCTCACAAGTTGTATCACAACTTGTGGCCCTACAGAATTACTTTTACCTTATAAATAAAATAAAAATAATAACGGGTCTTTACCGTTACCAAAAGTTTAAGAAGATAATGTATGAAAACATCAAAATAAATTGGTTATACCAAAGACAATAGTAGAAAAACTACTGTGCTAGTAGTAGGTATTGGCCTGTTGATGTGTTGTTAACTTCAGCTATCAATTTAATGAGGTGTTTTTAAAGATTAGATTGAGAATAAAACACAAATCGCCAAGTCATTTCCCCAAAAATCCGTCACTCCGTATGTTTCACAACATTACGCAACGTTGCGATACGTTATGTGATTTTTGACGTAATAATAATTAAACAGTTTTTAAAACCTGAATTGTAAATAACTTTATTTAAATACACTGAATTTGTTTTATCATGCATTTTGTTTATTTTTTTCCTGAGTAGCAATGCACTATTTTGATATAAAAATTGTAAACAGTGCTAATTAATTATAATTAACTTGTTTACTTCGTAACGGTGGGAGATAATCAAAATCGTTTTACGTTGAATTAAATTACCGCAAAAAATCGATACTTAAATAAATACATTTTTTTTATTAGACTAACGTATTTATTTTATATGAGCCGTAGTTTGTACTAGACTAATGTTGCCTGAAATAAATGGTTATTGTTTATTATCTTATCTATCTAGCTAGTTATCGATGCAAAGGTGGGTTCGAATCCCGGTCGTGTACTAATCGATTTTTCTGGTTGGCATAATATGAGCGCATTAACACGTGGTCAATACGGTGAAACGGTTCCCTGGTGGGTCCCTTTTGCGTGACGGGTGGAAGCTGCTAGTCCTGCCACCCGATGTCCTCCAGGAAAGCTCGCTGATGTTGCCGGTACAGGCCTCCCTGGGCGTCCCCATTCTTAGTTTTCAGTGTTTAAATAGTAATTAAATAATACACAACAGTAGTCACCTATACATATTTTTATAGACCTGCCTGAACCCACACTAAGATTCCCTGTGTCGTGGGTATCAGAAAATACGAGGATCATGGTACCCAGACTCTGAACAAATATTTTCAGATCATGCAAACATTTGTCCCTCAGCGGGAATCGCACCCGCACCTCTTACGTCTCAGACGGGCACTCGCCCGCTACGCCACCGAGGTTATCAGTTCGAGTAATTTGATTACACATTTGTGTAGTTATTACCCACTTATTCGTAATCACTCAATAACTATATCGGCTCATTAAAAGTATTTCCATCTCTTTATTTTGTTTACTGTTAGAAAAGGACAGGGCGAGAGTTATTGAGTCGATAAAGCCAGTGACTGATTATGATTAAAGGCCTTTGCCCACTACAACGTATCATACCATGACCGTGCTATGAACGTAACAGACTCGACTGTGCATTATATTCTCGTAGTGATTCGCTGTCGGTCCGGTGATGGCATGCTACGGTGTTGGTGACGGAACGTTCTAGTGGGCATTGTTTCATACTAATTTAGACAAAGAATATTTTGTTTGCAAGTGCTAATACGGATACTTTCATAGTATGATCCGTTGTAGTGGGTGAAATCCTTAGGAAGGTAAGAATTTAGGTGTTCTATAAAATAAAAGGATGGTGTAATTTTTAAATTATTTTATTCCCTCTATCATTCTTTCTTTTTTTGATAAACCTTAAGATACCTTAGCATTATTTACAGTTTGTATAAATTAAAGTACATAGTAATATTATTTTACACAGTATGCTACTATTGTACACTCTTTCATCAACTCGCCTCAAGACATGACTACTTCAAAATGATCAACAAAACCCATGACAAAAATGATCTTCGAAATTAAACAACTGATCCAATAACAAAATCCGACATGGTAACACTGATCGATTCGAAACAACATTATACAAATAACATAAAAATTGATCTCAAACATTTAAATAAAATACAACACCAAGTACCGAATGGTAAATAATTTAGTGTTTAGGAAGAAGTGCCGACATCACACCGTCATTTATAATTATTAACAATAAATTACTTTTAAATAAATGGCACAGACAAAATTCTACGACCATGGGTTCAAGGTGCGAATAGTTTTGGAAACAAATTTTGATTCGAATAAAATAATAATAATAATTTCGCTTTGTAAATTTTATCAAATAATCACGATTCAATAACCAAATAATATAAATCAAAATATAGCTATGATGGAAGCAAATGAACGTTGTGCAACAAAAGAAAACTATCACTTCTGTCTGTAACAACAAATGGCAATCAAGTAATCGCTAATTAACATCGGTGGAGATCACATTACACGATATAACTTCATATAAATACATAATATACAATAGGTATTAACGTACCTAACGCAACAGCAACTTCAATGCAATATAACCATCTATATTGATGTGAAATTGTTATGATAACATTACAGGAATTTAACGTAGATAATAGTTAACAGAATAACTCGATCCGGGGGTTTGTTGGTCCCGGCTCGCTTAGTTTCAGTAAGATCACAAGAACGCCATATCAGTCTCACTTATTCTGTCATTATGAACGTTACGACTATACCACAGCTCGTAAAAGCCCGGCGCCGCGGATACCTTAGGCTGAATTTAGTGCGTCCAGATGGATTATTCCGGAAATCCCCCACGGCCGTCTCCCACGTGGGGGATTTTAGGATTTTTTTTCTGGTTTCCCCCAATACAAAGCGGACAGTCTCGCGGGGGATTCCAGGAAAACAGATTCCGGATATCCCCCACATAGCTCGAGCATAAGCACGAATAGTTAACGATAGCGTTACGCTTACTATAGTAAAAGTCAATTATATGTAATAGCAAATGACATCGGCGAAGCCTGGCTTGGTCGCGATGAACAAGCGTAGGTTCACAAAGTATATGAACATTACTTTGCCTTGAAATATTTTTTGATTGTATAATTTTGCTATCGTATCGTAACGCTGTCGTGAATAATTCGTGCTCGGGGCACAGACAGTCAGTAGTGGGGAATGCGTATAGCACGTTCCGTCAAAATAACTCTGAACGCACGAGTAAATTTCTATACAACAGTTACTGCAGTTAACAGTGTCGGTGAGATTTCACTTCTCACTTTTCGACCGTTTAATGTGAATAGTTTTCCGTTTCTGTATGGTGTCACCAAAAGGGCGCCTACAAAAACCAGTAATCTATTCACTTTCACGGTCGAGAATTGAGAACTCACTGGCTACGCCTTCAGGAATGCCCGTCAGGATCACTAAGTCCAGCTCAACAGATCTCGCAGCAGCCGGCTCTACTTTATAAATTAGTCGAACGGAGCGCGGGCCAGCCGCCTCAGCTCTCTACAACTAAACGGAACAAAAGCGGACTTCTCTTTCCGCGAGAAACTTAGGCCGGAATAATTTAAATTCATAAATAGCCGGTGCCCGCACCGGGTGCCGCGCTGAACCGCCGTCAAACCCACGACTAGCCTAGCGGGGTAAATGCACGAAATAAATAATTTACTTGCGACTGGGCGGCTGCAATCTTTGGTTTGACAGTTTAGCAGCCTGATGGACCCCACGACAGCAATGGTGGCTGCGTTTAGAGGCAGTCGGGCTGCATGAGGATGTCGGGGACGAGGCGGTCGTGGTCCGCGTGCGCGCGCGGGGGCAGCTCGTTGCGGGGATCCTTCGCGAGCCACGGGTGCCGCAGCACGTCGCGCGCGCACAGCCGCTCGCACGCCTCGCGCCGCAGCAGCGACCGGATCAGGCACTTGCCGCGCGACGACAGGCACTCCGGCACAACGAAGAAGCCGCGCGATATCTTCGCGAACAGCGACGCGTGCTCCGAGTCGTTGAATGGATACCTGCGAACAAAGAAACTTCCAATTAATCGCATGCCTAGCGGACAAATTCGGGCGAATCACCCGAATGATTGTTACTGTAAATCTGTAAGGCCTGTGTTCAGCAGTACACTGGTGGAGGGGTGGTATTGGCCCCGCTTTCCGATCCACAGGTCGTTGGTTCGAAACCTGTCGTGCACCTATGGGTTTTCCATTCGGAAAATTTATGTGCTAGTGCTCTCAAACGGTGAAGGAAAACATAGTGAGGCAACCAGCATGTCCTAGAACCTAAAAAATTCGAAGACATGTGACATGTGCACGAAAGGAGCCTCTAAAAGGCGCACTGATTCTTTCATCGTCGAGAGCACTAGTATAGCACATTATTTTTCCGAGTGCACGACTGAGATTAGAACCCACGAACTTTGGTCGAAAGGCGGGCGACCATGACACCACCAGTGCCCTAAATTCTCAGTGAGTTAATCCTACAAATCAGAGATGGCAGTAATAGCGGAACGTCTCGACCTAATGATGGCAAAAAAACATTATCGCATCGCGATAAGATGGATCGTTAGCATCGACATTAGGATAGGGCCGTACTTCCAGTTTTTGTATCTCGGCTCCAATTAACGACGCGATTGTCATTTAGGAGCAGATGCGAAACAAAAAGTCAGGTATGAACCCTTCTGGCGACAGGTGAACGCGGCGATTGGGTGATTGCGGGCGGACGGGCCAAATCCAAGCTTTCGAATATAAATTACAGGTAGGAAACAAAGGATCGCGAACGGCAGGTGCCGAGGGGATCCACAACGTCTTCGCCACATGACCGCCGACGCCGAGGCAGGTGCATCGAAGATTTCACTTATAAAATGTGGGTGATATAATTGCTGGCCGTTGGCGCGTAACGGCCGACAGGTGATCATCCCTCGCCAACGGTCGCCCGACCCTTGCGATCTCGAAAAACGGTAAGTCCCACGGTTTAAGACGCCCCCGCCACCCTCCTTCACGCTTCGTAGCCTTGAAGTAACCTACTTTATATTTTTAGAGCGAATTCTCAATGAAAATACGAGTGGGCGTCGCGGAAAATAAGAGTACACAAACCGGCTTGTGCAGAAAGTATCTTCCTTTCGAATTTCAATGTCGTGAGCGATTTTTCAGGCCATATAGCTCGCAGAACCGACAACCGGTGGGAAGTTAAAGTTCTCGAATGGCGAAAAATAACCGACACGCAGTTTCGGAAAGCCCCCGACCCGATGAACCGACGACATTGTGAAAGTTGCGGGAAGTCGGTGGATGGAAAAGGCTTATTCCTTTCTTCATGGATCTCTCTATGTCCAGAAGTGAATTTCTACAGGATGATAATGAACATTATGGGACGTATCTCTGGTTCTCTGGAAAGGAAAATAGTTTTGCGTGTATAAAGAAGCTGCAAGTAAATACACACCTTCCAACGAGCATGGTGTACAGGATGACTCCGAGTGACCACATATCAGCCGCTCGGCCCGAGTACGTCCGGTGAGCTCGCAGGATCTCGGGGGACACGTACGCGGGGCACCCTCTCTTGTCTTGCAGTAAATCCTCTTCCGGGTGGTCGAGGACCACTGCGTCTTCTAAGGATTCTAGCTTTAGTGTTGTTCTGAAACAAGAGGAGAGATAGTTTAGAGCGATATTTCTTACCCTATTGTTGTGTTCATTAGTAAGACTTAAAGATTCGTTTCATAAAGATGCGTTATGTATTTTCTGTAATTAGAGATAGATAGAAAGTCTATACATCAAATCTTTTTTGGCAACTTTTTATTTGGGATTTACTGTTTTATTATGGGTTTATCAGAGTTTACTTTAAATACTCGGCATTTAGAACTGATAATATAATTTATCTGGCAACTGTGCGGACTACAAATTGTCAGGTCGTTCGCATTCGTCTGACCGGTGACCCAAATAAATGGCAATCTGTATTTATGATACATACAACTGTACGCGGAATTGCAATTGGTAGCTATACGCCCGGATCATCCGATCCCTTTGTGCTCAAAGGCGCATTAGCGATGCATGAATGCTTACTAATTATTGATATGAAGCATCATGAGGTTTCGGTCGATGCGTGAGTGGGCAATTCTGATGTGAAACGAGTTTTCAGATCAATTCTGGATGTTGCAAGTTCTGTGTAGCGATTTCGGTGCGTTTGCAACAATATTGTCATGTAAATAATTACATAGCGATTCATAAAGCAGTGACGCAATAGGTTTTGTTTCATCACGGCTTTAGGCGCACCGTGGCCGACCTCGAGTTACAGAGCGACCGCACCGTTTCGAAATGCATTTAATGCACACTCGGAAATAGTACACAGAGCATGTACATGTTTGATTGAATGTAAACTGACACGAGTAGCGGGACTTTGGGTTACATGGGAACCGACTAATGAATCGTAATCGAATTGATGTGCCGTACTGAATGGACTTAATTCTGGTCAATAGTGCGACTACGCTTCGATCATGGCTTTTGGAATTTACGAAATACCTAGTCTTGTACATTTTAATTCTGGAATTCTGATTAAAATTCTAACTAAACTAAACATTAGCATTTCTGCAAGTAATATTCTCGAAATACCTTTAATATAAGTAGTACGTTTCAGCGTGAACATTAATGCTTCTGAATTGAAAATGTACTCCAATGTCATAACCTTTATTCTGCTTATTAACTTGGAGTATGGAGGTGAAGGCAAGACAGGTGTGCAGTAGGCGGGACGCGCAGTTGCATTAAACTTATTTTAGCCGTTTATTCTATTTTACAGGGGATACAAGGAGACCGGTTTCTAGTCTATTCATACTATTTCTGAACTTCATATTTATATAATTCTACGAACCTATAAAGTATCATTATATACTTAGTAAGCGATTAAGCTTCTACTAACCTACGAGCGAGTAACCTAGACTCGAATTTCGTCATTTGTAACATTATATGTGAAGAAACGTGCAAGTTTCGATTACAAGCGTCGAAAGCTGAAGGCAATAGATATCAAGTTTGTTCACAGCTTACCAAACCCGCTTGCGGTCCTAACTGTTTGACAAATAGTCTGAAGTCTGACTCCCTGGAACTAACAGGAGATGGGGATAAGCGATAATGAACCTTATACCGATATGTTAGCTACGTACGAGATTAACGATAGAGATTTATCAACGCGTTTCGAATGATCGAGTCGTGACAATACGGCGCTGGCTCCCGCTAAAGGTTACTCTTGTTAAGTCTGTCGCAACTCTTATCACGTGAATTATTATGCGCCAACTGCGGTACTCAATTAGCAATTGAGTATTACTAGCTACTGAAGCAACTACAATTACTAGTTTTCTAGATACATGCAAAAGCTATGCACTATTTTGAAGCCAGTGTTTGTTTTAAAGTTATAATATAAGCCCATTTTTTACGGCTTATGAATTGCTACTGTTAATACCATCCCGATACGGGAGGAGGCGCGTGTATTCAGTAGGTACCAACAACAACAGAAGTATGTACGTCGAGCACGTGCGTCGCCCGGCCGCTAATCGGTGTGTAGCAACGCGAGATCCACTGTGGGAATCATGTTGACGAAACGATGACGTCACTCAGAGTGCAACCGCTTGCACTGAGCCTCAGAACCTTTTCTGTAATCCATCAGTGAGCGGAGCTGGAGGGCGTCCTCGTATCCGTTTAGGTCTCTCGACTGCGCAACTGATCCTAATTAAATCCCTACAACGGCAAGGCTAAAGTGCGATGTCTGCAGTTGCAATCGATTCTGATTTCGCAACGTGTAAATAAGTTATACGGTGTCGTAACGCGGTCGGAAGGTTGGCCGGATTTCCGAGCGTGTTCCGAGCGCCGGCCGCCAAGGATTCTCACAGCTCGGACGCTGTGCTGCGGCGAAAGGACACACCGCTTGGTTTACGCAACGGTTACGCATACAGTACAGGCTCGAGGTAGACCTCAAGCAGGCATCGCGCTCCGTTCGTGGCGTGCCTCCAACGCTCTCTATTACTAAATTGACTCACGTTTAACAACTTCGCAACTGTTCACGAAATATTTGGTTTATTACACGTTTTCTTGGTCAAGTTTGAGACATCAATAACCCAATTACTTTTGGTAGCATGGGATATAATCTTCGCTCGTAATTAGCTGGATGCGTATTTCGCAAGCGGCATTGCTCAACACAACCCTGACAGTTTCGTAACAATGGCATCAGCACAGATGCAGCACACATGCATGCACTTCCTGCTCGACTTCGCGTCCGCTGCATGAGTTCGCTTGCGCAACTCCGATGCCAATGACTAGGAAACAGTTTAAACGCTGATTGGCTTTACGAGGTGTCACCAAACATTGCGAAAGATCCAATTATAATAGCCGATTCGACAATTGTCATATTTCCATGGCCTGTATCTATAGTTTTACACTAGTTGTATGGTGTAGAAACGGTTAGTCATAGGTTTTCGTAACACGCATTGTAGGGACATGTCGCAAGCGCGCTGCCAGTTGCCACACCGAGATGCCGCCGGGATAGGTTGGGAAACCATCCCGACCATGCCCAATTATATGTCGGCTTTTATTACGTAAGTTGCTCGCCGGATGTTTAGTAAAACTTGATTGATAACAAATCGGAATCTATACTGATCCAATAATTTTGCGAAGAAATTATAGTCTGCCTGGCTGTATTTTAGAGATATCAATCGGTTTCGATGCGAGTACTTAGTGCTGTGTATACATTACTCTTCAAAATTTAGGTCTCAAAACCAAACAGGCAACGACACAGTTCACTTTATCGGAGTAGCGATAACGCAAGTCGAACTCAGTTTTGAAACCGAGCACTGGGCCGCTTGCGAAAACGCTAATGTGAACATCGGTTGCAAAATGGTTTTAGTTTTAAATCGAATGCAGTGACAATGACAGAGGGCGCGCTGCGTGCTCGGAGAGCGAGGGCGATGCGCGAGCGCAACCGGGATCCAGATGACGCGCCTCTGATGACATCGAGTTGGGTGCGTCGAAGGTGGATGAAGTAAGGAGATCATGTAGCGCAACCGCAGCGGGCCGTATTTGGCAGGCGGACAGCGTCCACACGCTGCCTGCTCGGTGTCACAATGGCGTGGATTATGAGTCGCGTTGCGATATGGCGTGTTGCAAGTCCGGGCGGCGGTCCAAGCGCCCGCCGCCGAAATAATCCCATGTTGCAATGCAACGCGCGGACTGCGGAACGGGCGCCACTCCAGCCCGAGCCCGTTGCGCAAACCACACGCAATTGGCCAATTGCACACCATCTTTCAGCTCTCTACGCATGCGGCGACGTTTACGAAACTACAATACCGTTCAATGACTCTTCGGAACAATCTATTACGCGATAATTGCGCAACGACAGAAAGAAAGCGTCGGGAATGCACGCGCAAAAAGTAACCGAAATCTCGATGAATTCCGCCTCGATTGCAATTACACCGTTACGCGGCGTCGTGTAAAATCCGGTGAGCGTTCGACTTTCTAACGCGAGGTCGGTGTACCCGGCGTCGTGTCGCAACAATTTCTCCGAGACTCGCGAACGAAGAAAGCGCGACCTCAGCAGCGTTTTGCAATCGCGAGCCGCCGCTCGCCCGCGCTGTTGTCGTGAGACTCCCCGATGGAGAAAGAGGTAGAAAGCGTACATCGACCTGCGGCCGCCTGGCGCAGGCACTGCTGCAGGCTGCAAGCGGCGCGACCGCAGCTTGCGACAGATGCGCTAACAAGATTCCTGCGGAGTCCTGCGACCGCAGCGGCACGCTCCGCACAGTTGTGTGTGCGCGGTTGGGCAAGTGGGCCCACTGTTGCGCAAGCCGCGATAGTGCGCGAGCGTGTCACACCCGTGAAACACTTCCGTTCATTGACTCCTTCCCGATATAACTGTGTTGTCCATTTCGAAACACTTCGCCGATCGACACGGAACACGTGTGAGGACACTGCATGCAGGCATAACTCACCCGGAGCGCGCCGTCTCATCATCTTGAGGGTTCATCTTTCTGGCTCATTGAAAGACACGGCCGACGGACGGTGAAATAAACCGCTCTATCGCGACGAACCTTTCTCTGTACCCGCGCGTTACCGAAATGTTGCAACCCTTCACGTATTCGTCAGTTTAATTTGCAGTTAGGAATTCTGTCAAGCAGGATATTACACGAAGAATCGTCAGGTAACCGGCTCACTAGCACGTTTGCGTATTCACTTTCATAACTCGTTGTTACGTTTGAACCGACTTTTCCACGTGTTGGGAAACCGTGGAGTAAAAAGCTGGAGCTCCCACATCGCGGATGAGTAATCATCGTCATTACGACTCAGTTGATGCATAGTGAAAAAATCGATAATTGTGCGACAGTGAATACTAGTTGCGTCGCTTTCGCGCTGGATGACACGCAACTACAGCACAAAAAGTAAATTAGAGCAGCATTGTAATCGACGCAGAAGATTTAATCATGGAGGCGGCGGCGGAGGCCGGCCCACCTGACGGGAGCGGACGCCAGGTGCGTGCGCCTCTCCGAAGACCAGAAAGGGCAGCTGTATGACGTTTGTCGCCCGACAGATGCGGTCTAGATCGCCCGATAAATAAAAGAGTAATCCATTTCCGTAAGCGGCAGCAGTTTCCGCCGCTGCGCATACGCAGCCGGAATCTACAATTGTTTCGCTCTGCAACCGTTTCCTCTCCTTTATTGGTAATCGGAAGTGCGAACCGCGAGATGAATAAGCACATCGCTGCAATCGTGATTTGCTAGGTTCACGAGAGTATCACTGCGAAATAGTGCTGTACTAAATTAGATCGACATTTAAATATTACAATCATGAAAGCTAGGCATGTTGGTCGGCGACGCAAGAGCTTGCGATATTCGCGAACGGCGTATTGCGAACTGGCGAGGCTACTCCGAGCCGCATTACTGAAACAGTTGGTTAACAAGCACAGGTTAACCGTATTGGATCTCGCAAGCCGATGGCGCAAATGTATGGAAAAATGTATTGAGAAGCTTTGTTCGGTTAGGTACTTGATTTATATGCAGCGGTGGTGGCACCACCCGCCCAACCTTTGGTATTGGTAATCCCTACGGTTTTGTAACAAACGCTTCGTGTGATACAGCACCAGCCTGTGATCCCGCTCCATTTCATAATGGCTTGCACAACGCTCGAAATAAGCGAGCGTTTGTCTCAGCAAGGCAAGGTGCCGATCGACTAAGCCTGGGGACCAAATAGGGTTCGCAAAACAGACGACATGAAATCTTGATGGTTTTCAACCTTATCATCTTGTCTCTCTCCTTATCACCTTATCTCAGTCTTCTGTTTCGCTAACCTTACCTGACGCAAAAACCTAAAGTGTGCAGCCGGGCTGACTAGGCACTAGATCAGTCCGTTGCGCTAAGCACCACGTTCTAAGGGCCTGCCAGATATACGCACAATAATCGATAACCTGATCTATATCGAATGACGAAATTTGACTATCAAAGGCAATTACAAAACGATTAGCTAAGCTATTGGGTTATTCAAAGACATTTCAAACATACTAAACAGTGCAACTAAAGGTAGGCTGGCAGGAATGACGCAGGATGGTTTCGAAAACGCAAAATAAGCGATGTTGCGATTTCGCCTTGTGAAATACATTTGCTTCGTGATTGCAGAATGAGACGCGTGGGACGACAAATAAGATTAATTTCGTCCGAACCGTATCGTTACTCTATTACGATAGAAAAATACTATCGATAGGTACATTAAGATCGTGTCAACTGTGAGTCACTTGAGGATATACACTTAAGAGGAAAACAACTGACCAAAAAATTATTTTACGGCGAATTATTTTCATAAAAGCAAATGTAGCTTATCGTAGTTATCTAGCGTTTCACTTAATCTTATCTCTGGGAGAAAGAGTTCAATTTCTGTTTATTTATTTAGTCGCATCGGCGATACGATAGTTAAATATTTTGTAACCTAATGACAACTATTTGTAGCGTTGCACAATGAGTTTAACTTTATCGAGTGAGCGTTGCGAAAATGTAACATATAATATGGTACGGTATTGTCGTAGATGGCATTGTTATGGAAATAAGCGCCTTAGCATGCAATGGGCATTTATCTTTAAGTTTTATTAGTTGGCACTGCTCGTATTCAAAATACGCAAGAAGAGCGTCTGGTTTGATAAGAATAATCATGATAAATTGAAGATTGTGTATGTGTGCGTATTGTTTTGCGAACCATTTACCGAAAGAGTATTATTTATTCTGCGCTCAAAGTTCTCGAGATCGAGTAGTTCGCGATCTTTATCGGAGCACTCGTATCGAAGCGGGAACAATAGCCTCCAATCGACAGCTTGGGGACCATTCCACAATGACTATCGATAAGACTCGTAAACCCTGCCAGCCGTCCGCTGCCACACAACATACGACCCTAAACTGACTACAGTCAAGACTTTAATTACTGCTATAAGTCGTAAGTAGTACTACATTGAACGCCACTAAGAATCCAGATTTAATAGTTGTTCCTACGTTGAACTACAATTACAACCCAAGGAGCGGTAAATCGTGTAGCGGACGTAAACAATACTAGGAAACCAAACGCGTCAATATTAGGTATGTTTTAGTCAAAGTTTGTAAATAAACAACGCTGGATAAAATCGCGAGTTGAAAACGTGTTTTACCGTTAAATCTCGCTGAAAACAGCACAACCGGATAATAAGACCAGTCCGAAACGAGTTCCGCTTATCGATTTCACGGAAAAAGTACAATTTTACGGAACACCGCTTAAAATAATCGCCTTATCATTCGCTTATAGTTATCGAGATTGACCGTAAGTGTCCCTAATCGAAATCGTAAAAGTTCATAGGCCTCTGCCGCAAGGAATTTCAAATGTGTGAATCGAAAACGTGGATCGAATACTTTCGCGGCGATCGTGTTGATAAATAAACAGACTAGGATTCGCGGACAATGCCCTGCACACTGTTGGAGGAACTGCAAGACATGGATAAATAATCGTGAGGACTTGTAGCCATCCGAGGCGAATGTAACAACAGTACTTTCTCGATGCCAGCACGATAGTTATGTACCGTTTTCAAGAAATGTAAGACAAGCGAGCTCCGAGAAAGTATCTATAGTAAGATGTGCCACTTATCCAGTCGGAGTGTCCGAGAGATGATGTCACTCGCTTATGACCAGCAAAAAAGTGTTTGAGCCCACGCACGGTACAATTTCTTATGGTTTTTTTTTGTCGTGCCAAAATATGCGTAGTACGATGAGATCATAAAAGGATCAATGATCTAGCATACCGATGAAACGATAAACAATCTTTGGAGGAGGGGTTGCTGTCGGGCGTTCACCTCGCGACTTTTCGTAAACGCAATGATGTAAGTTGGAAAGTGCGGAAATGGCGATTTCAGAATTCAGAATAGAGACACAAATTACAGGCAGTTATTATATCACAATTGGCATCTCTCGCGGATGCGCCGCGGGGCGGGGAGAGGTCAGTGAACTTGCGAAACTCACCTGTCATAGCCGAAGGGGACCGAACAATGCCACTACTACCAGTGATGTAAGAAGAAAGCACGGATGTGAAATGTCGACGGACCGAGCGCAACGTTTCGTGATGTTAGCGCAATTAAACAGAGAAACAATAAAGAGTTTTGTAATTGGGACTCGATTCGAAATTCAAATGAATGGGAGTCGATGCTCGCTGTCGAATCTTGCACAACCGACGCGGCAACGGAAGAGAGTGCCGGCGAAACGGCACATTACGGTGATGCAATAAAGAAAGTGCGGAACTGAAGTAGGTTTTCTAACGCGGTGAATGTACTACGGCCATTATCGTATCATTCGCGCCGCGGCGCGCGGGTCCGACGACCCCGCTGATGTCAGAGGGCCCGGTACATTTCGCGTTTGCCAAATATGTATGATATAATGCGAAGCCTTCGGGATGGTAAATTACTATGGCAACATTGCGGAGGCAACATTACATCAAGCACTGTTGCTGTATTGGAGACTGCAATGAGTTAGGTAACGAATGTTGTCACAATTGTTTGTTGCAATTACCTACTATTCACGTAATGTGCAACTGAAACAATTATGAGGTACATGCACAATTTATTCCAGTCAAGTACACAACATATTGAAACCTGAATATACATTAAACATAATATGTATTTAACCGGATCGCAAGAACCTGTATACCAAGTATACAAGCACGGGCAAGGCGATACGATTATAACGATGTAGATCGGTTCGTTTAAGTAACCTAGATAATTATAATGAATGACACACATAACTAGCCGAATTATGTTAAAAAGCGATATGTCAAGTTCAGTGGGTGCGAGGCCGATGCGCGCGCGCAGGCAAGCCGGGCCGGGGAGGGCGCTCGTTGACAATGAAAGGCAAAGCACCGTTGTACTTGACCCAGTATTCCGTCACTGACGCCGTCACGCCTTGCAAGCTTCGATTGATGACACGCGTCACACAGAACAATAACTCCAGCAATATTCTCACTATAATTAACCAACCTAGCAGTTTTATGATTCCGACATTGGCGCACTAACCCAGTTGGCACCGGGCCCCGGGTTTCCTTCAATTAAAAATATTCAAAAGCGGAGATGATCATAGTTTTTATACCTAGTCTACCTACTTGTCCTCACGGGCTAATGTCACTGTTCCGGCACGTGTCTTGTCCATTAAATCACTATTTATCTCGAGCTTAGGGCACTAATAAACATAAAGGCGATGTCTATGTCGAAACCTTGTAAGTTGTATCTCGCAAGTTTCCGATACATTTGTTAGCGGCTAGCTAGATATGTTAGCGTGGCATGTGTGCCATTGCGCAAGGTCAGCCGCGCACCTGCGCCCGCGCCGGTCACTGCAACCGTTGCAGCTCTCACGATATACCTTCATGAATATTGATATACGCACTAGTTAAAGCGGCAATTTTGGAATTTGGTATCTTCCCTAACACCTTATCAACCGCAAGGAATTAAACCCTAATATTCTTACTGCTGCTGGATTTTCATATCTAAACGCGTGCCCTACGATGTACACTACGCTCTTACGTACGTGTTTAGATATATCCTCACGTTTTTTAGGCCGCTTTGAGCACGTGTTTAAGCAAAAACCATTATCAAGTGGAAAAACACACACGCCGGAACCCACGATTTTAAATTTACAATTTGTGTCGTTCTACGGAACTTCTTTGAACGTTTTTGACCTTCTGTGTGTTTTCAGAATTGGCACGATACCATAGCGGCACGATAACCGAAAAGCGGTTGCAGCGCTCGCTCACGGCGTCCGGCGCGGGCGCAGCACTCGTAATCACCCAAGTGGGTTAAGGTTTCATCAAGGATTTGTTGCGGCAAGTCTCCGCTCCAAAACGCCAAGCGCTAGTTACTTTACTATGAGCTAACTGCACACTGGTTCCGCTGCATTTGTACCTCTACAGCCTTTTGTAATTTCATTTCGTTAATGGTAGTTCAATAAGTGGCGACGCTTCGTCTGTCCATGCTTGTCAGGACAGTTTTTCACAAAGCTTGCAATTCCCTCGAATTTTCATTCACCTGTCCGAGACAGTTATAACTTCAAGACAAAAGGAGCCTGGACATCTTTTGTTTAATTAGTACCCGACAAACAAAAGTAACTCGATAGTTAGGGCCCCCGCCTTTGTGCGACACTCCAAGCGTAACTAGTAGAATAATGAGAATGTCCTTTGAGAGGCTTTTGAGTCCCGAGGGTCGCCAAACAAACAGGTTAATAAGTTTCAAAACGATCCAGATGCATTACAGCCATTTCAAAAGAAACACACAACTGTTTAGCAACCGAATGGCCGCTCTGTTGAAACCCGCAGCGTCCGGACCAATCAAATAATTGTTCCTATCCACATTACTTCAGTGTTGTTTTAAACTTCGCAAAACCCAAGTGCTCTCTAATTTTAAAAGCCTTTCAAATTAATGGATAATAAAAGAGCTTTGTTTGTGGTGCTCGAACTGTAATAAACATTGGTTGAATTAATAATACCTACTATGCCTGAGGACGAGTTTCGATTTTAGTAATAAACTTTTATCGATTATGTAAGATCTGACCTCGAGTTTATTTGCAAAATATAATCTTTAGAATGAGGCGTAGAGTTCTACAAATTGTACAAGACACGTCAGTCTAGAGCAAGAGAAACTCGCGAGTCAGATGTTTTTCAATGTGAAGTCACGTTTTTTATGCTACATGATGGATAACGTTCACCTATGTGTGCAGAAGGTGGTCACAATAGAAGGAGTGGATGGATTGTGATCGCAGGCGGCATAGCACGGCAGATGTGCGCGCACGCATTGTCCCACAACAAAAGCAGGTAGAAGAGAAGACGAGGATACAACGCCATGTGCTACGTGTCACTTTTTTCAAATCGAGATATACGTTTTACTCAAAAACCGAAAAAAGTTTAATCTGACCGAACAGATGGCCGAGCACATGTCGATACAAAAAAATATGCTCTATGAATCAATTCAAATTATGCGTGCAGCGTTTTGTCTGAAAATTCAGTTCGTATGTGTGCATTTCGACTAAAAATTCAATTTGAACAGCAATCAAATTGCTTTGTTCTCGCAGCGTACCACTAAATTAATTACAATGGTTTCCCTTTGTAACATTACAAAAGATAGAAACGAATCCCAGTTATCAGAATTAATAACAGCAAAAGCAATTTTCGCCGCGTAATATCCTGGCCAATGAGAACTTCGATATTACTTTAGTGTTGGACCTTCAGATTCGCTTCAGACAAAGGGCATCCTGCCATTTGCTTTTAAAACAAAAGTTCCAAGTCGAAAGAGCAAGAGGGGACTGAAAGCAATAAAGAAAGAAACCTTCTTAAAACGGCAAATATTGACCTCGTGGCAGCTGATGTCGAAACCCAAATGTTTTCGAACTGTGAGTGCATTTGAATAAACATCGACTCTCGATAGTAACATGGCTTTGTTGACATTCGTTGTATCGGGTATCGTATGCAGCCGATGGTCATCATGTGTCCAGACGATTTTTCAAACTCAGTCTCCAAGACTATGCAGAAATGCGATGCATTTAGAATGATTCCGAAGAGCAGAGGTAAATTCAATAGCAATAAAGTAGCCAACGCTGGGCGTTAGTAAATAACTGGATCATTGCGTCTAGAACCTGAACGAGATGCGCCAAGGGATCAGGACACCGGACGATATTACTCAGAGATAAAATATTGAACTGAAATAGACACATCGAGCTGCAGCAATTCTTGGCCGTAAAATCATTATAACCTGCCGATTCATAGCATGTTCAGAAAAAATATATCAGTTGAAAATAAACTCTATAGCTGCCTTTATTGGATAAGATTTGCACTGACAGGTCCTCGTGACTCGTAACTTATTATGCTCGATAGAAATGCGAATTGAACACGTGCGTTCGCAGGTAAAGTTCTTGCATGTGCAATCCATTGTGCTATCAAAAGGTGTTATTCTTTAGGATAGATGCTGAATCTTTGCACAATGGTCGGAGCTTCTTCAAGACCCATCATCGATGCGGCAAACAGTCAGAATGATAAATCATGCGTAGGAGACACAAAAGCGTATTTGTTTACTGGAACATCTGGTATAGATGAGGGTGGCTTTAGAATTGGCGAGTTCAGGCCGCAAAAACGCTACCATTGTCGCGTCGCTCAGGTAATTGTTACTAGATTAACCCGATACGGAATGCAACAATACAATTTGAACACCTTGATTTTTTTCCGAAATTCTGCCGAATGAATGGTGTCAGTTTGAGTTTTGTGTAGTAGGTTAGGTCGAACATGGACTGTATTGCGGCATAAAAGCGACCTAGAGTCTTATCTAACGCGATAAGAGATTGCTTGTGACCTTTAATGTTGATTAGGACGCTTGTCTTGATAACGGTGAAGTCCAATGACCGTGTGAGGATCTACAATAAAATGAAGAATACGGTACATTCATTCCCATAGTACTCGAGATTTTTTTGTAGGGGAAACGTCTGGTTTGATTCTCAAGCACTCTCAAGCCGGATGTAACGGGACCGGAAACGGACTCGAATAAAACTGGCAGAATTACGGCAGATGGTCGAGCAAAGAAAAAGTTTAATATTAAAAAGTATGAAAACATAATTGCCTATGGAGCAGCAACATGGCAAAGGCATCAAGTTAATTATACTAGCACAGAGTGCACACTGGTTTTAAAACGAGCTCCTAGTTTTCATGGAAATGTCGTGGCATAGTTCGGACGTGCAATCAATGTGAATTATCATGACATGTAAAAGTGGTCATCATATTAATTGTATCTAATTGTAAAGATTTTTACATAATGCTGAGTGACGACTGATTATAGTAGTGTTAATTCTACTATTTATAATAAACGCGAAAGTTTGTGAGGATGTTTGTGGTTCAATCACGTCACGCCGTAACGGCTCAGCCAATTTAAGACTTTAAGACTTGGAATAGAGTTCTTTAACTAGAATAGAATACATGCTACTTTTTATCTAGGTACCACGCGAGCGAAGCGGGCGGAAGCGAGTGTAAAAATGTCATAATGGGCTTGTGATTGGGTTGTGAAGCAAAATAAACGTATTTATTCTTATTCTATAATATTCCAAAAAATCCGACACAGGCGGGGTTTGAACCCGCGGCTAACCCCTAGATATGGGAATGCTTAGATGTTTGCTTAATGAATGAATGCTTGATGTGTTAACCCACAGCAGGTAGGTACAATACAATACTAGTTATCAAATCGATATTGATAAATTAATTTGTAAACATGCAAATTACATTCTCGTATCATAAAAATTTATAATTTTCCCCCAACGAGATTATATTTGCATTTATCCAACATTTCTAGTTACGTAAAAACGTGATTTTACTGATAACACGAACCATTAAATTAGAACATTTTTGCGTCATTCTTCAAACTGTCACGTTTTGCGGACGAAGATTATCATGATTTTACATGTATTGAGTATAGAGAGCACTGTTTTCTAAATAAAAGATCACGACACGTACGATTTTAAGCCACGGTTTTGGAACGTGAAATTTAAAAAAAATACGAGAAAGCTTTATCTTTACTACCTAGTCTACCTACCATCTCATTCATTCTCACGAAATTTGAACTTGTTCCTATTTGGGCCGATAGTTACTCAGCTGTTTGTTTCATAGACACGTCCGTTTAATTTAAATTCGCTGGTGTGGTTCCTGGTGCGCGTACGTTGGAAGGCGGAAGAGTGGCGCTTGCGCAACTGACATTGAACCGCGCTCTTCGATTGGAGGCCACAAGCCAGCCGGATTATTCAGTTTACGAATCATTTAATAGTGTTAGTTGATAAGAAGACTAGACTAATTTGGGTTTTCCTCATTTGACTTACAAGTATGCGTTACTAACGAATGACGTAGCAGGAAAACCGCATTTAAAGAGCATTCTTGGAATAGAATGTAAGAACAAAAATATGTACTGAAGTTTTGTTCAAATCAGTCCCTTACGTCAGCAATCCCCTGATAAACTTAAACGCGATAAAACAACTGCGTACTTACTTTCTGATGTAAGCCCCCATCGCCAGTGCGTCACTAAATTCGGAGAGTGACTTCAATGAATGAGGCAACGTGAGAATTTGCAAGTGTGGGTGCTAACTTCATCAGCCAAAGTCACCTTCGTGTCGTTCACCACCTTGAAGGTGAATAATGTCAATCACGTTGTAAACACTCTACAATATACTGTCTGGTCTGGTGTTTTATGAGCGTTTAATAACGAGACAATGAACGTTACTGTCAGACTGAAGTTATAATTAGATATTTTTTTAATATATTCCACTGGGAATATGGCTCCAGACAGAAATTGTAGGACAGGCATGAAAAGGGCAGACTTGAAAGTCAATTATATGCATGTGTTCTTCATGTTGTCTGTAGAAGTGAATGAATATGAATCGCATCGCGACGGCGCGGTGTCGCAACGTACGGCCGTGCTCGGGGTCTGCTCGTCCTTGGCCGTAGCGGTGCGGTGGCATCGATACGCCCAGCACGGCCAAGCCGTCCGTGCGTAAACTTCCGCATACCGTCACACGTACTTCACTTCACAGCTTCCCACAATTACACATCACTAGCGAATTAGAACCTACGTCACTGAATGTTCCCCGGGTAGCTCTGACGTCAGATAGGGGGTCACGTTCCGAGTTGCCGACCCGAAATCCCTCCGTAACCTTTGCGTGGGACAAGTGCGTAAAAGTAAAAGCCGTGGGCGTCTACTTTTCCGATTTCTAAGTTTTCTCCGTAACAATTTATTACGAAACGGGTTGTTATGTATTGTTTGCCTTTGTTAAAGTTACAACTGGCTTCTTGACGTCAGGCATTTAAGCATATAAAATTGTTAGAAGGGAATTGAGTTATAAGAATTGTGGAAACTGTAATGTAACACGAACCGCGTGCGTCACGGCTCGTGTGTGTGATCACAAGCACAACATCGGCTCGGTTACATCAGTCGCGGATGTGGTTCTGCTGCTAACTGCGCAAATGTACAGAAATCTGTACAAACATCGATTGTATGGAAAACATGAGAGGAATGTACTGTACGTACAATAGGTCTGCAAATGACACTCATGTTATTGTCGCCTGATTAAATACGTCGATGACTTCATAATTCGATAGGAGATCATCATGACAATGACACGACCCGAGCTCGGCGCTAAACATTTTACACCCAATTACAATCGATATAAAATTGTGATTTGAATAATATTGGAATTCAAGAGGAGACTCGTAAACATAGCCCAATTGCTTTTTAATTGGTATTTGTTTCTCGGGCCATTGTTCCACTTTAATGTTTGGGATTTTCCTAGCGAAACGAGGAGGGGAGAGAAGTATAATTAAAACTAAACCTGCTTATAGCTAGGCCTCATCGGGTTTAATAAATACTTATTAAGATATTCAATTTAACCCTTCACGGTGCAAGTGGCTATAAAAGGCTCAACCTCGAATACGTGTCAATGACAATGTATATTTGAAGTATAATATTTTATCAAATAACAATCGAAACCAAACAAAATATTACGTAACAAAAAAATCACAGGGGTATTGTTTGTCGCGTATGATTACACAACAAATGACCGCGAACTGAGGTCAGATACGTTCTCAATTCTCATATTATTGTATGTAAGTACGTATTCTTGAATCTCAAGCGAACGCACGGCGAGGCCAGAAACACGAAAAGAGTACCGTTTCGCAACAACTCATTTCAATGTCATTGCGGTCCCGATAGCTGCTCACGGTTTAGCTCACGGCTCAATTGCTTCGAACACTCGTACGATTAACACCACAGAAAGTATAAAACCGCATTCAAATTAAACCTTAATGTTTTGTTTATAAGGTCTTTGTTTACATGCAGAGAAAGCTATGTAAAACGTAAGAATCCAACTTTATTCATTTGTTTAGTGCGTTTGTTTACCTACAAAGGTAAACCTACGTCACCTGAAGGCAGTTGAGACAAAATATGTTTAACAATACATAAAATAACGCACTCATTGTCAAGAGTGTGGCGCAAGTGCAAAGCTCTCATTAGCATTTCACTAACCGCTCAAGTATACAATGTTGTCTGTGAGATATGATGCGTACCTAAGAGTAACTTTAATTACAGCTCAATGACGCGATTCAATTGCGCCACAGTTTGATGAATGTCAATTTGGGTTTGCTCTGTGGTTTAATGGTATTCGTGTACATTGATCACGTGAAGTGTTTTGGCAAGTTTGTGATCGGTGTTGTAACGCGGGCTGCAGCGCGCGGCTTGCGCTTGCGTCATTTCCTCTTGCTGACCGTGAACCGGGTTACGTCAGCGTTCAAGTTTCCGAAAGAATAAATTGAGATGCGCTTCACAAATTGGGTATCATTCGATTCATCAGCACATTAAATAAACCTTCTCGTATTAGTTCGTAAATTTTTTTTCTACATGAAACAAGCTAATCAGAAAATATGTCGCAATTCTTACTAATTAGTCATGTAAGTTCTTAAGCCATTAGTGTTACTACGCAATACTCGTACTCGTACTAACGTGATAATAAGTTTGAACATTATTTAGGGGAACTAGTGAATGACATCATCCCAGCTCTAATTACCGCGTTATGCTTTAACTTGGTAATTTCCAGTTTCCTTGACATCAATTATTTATAGTTATTTTGATAACATTCACGTAAGTTCGTTAAGGGGGAATTCTCCAAGAAATGACGCAAGTGATTATCAAAATGGGGTACTTTTCTGGCACTACTATAAGTCAACATAAATAGAAATTCATAAATCGAGGACACAACAGTGACAATGTCGAGGTCAACGTATCCGAAATTCGTTCTATTGCATTAAAACAGGAAGCCGGCAGGAAATAAAGTCCACGAGCCGCTTACTAATTAGAAAGCTATTGTTCTGTGTCTGTGTCACCTACACAAAGTGAACTCATTTTGTGCTGATAGGTGCCTGGCGACAATTAACCGGTTTAAAATATACTATATAAAAAAGTAGACGCATACTCGATGTATCCTGCGTCCGAAGACGTATTTTTAGTGGCACACGCATCAACTGCAGATTGAGGGTTAATCACTATTCCGGCCGCTGGACAGTCAAACCGGTTCCTGTTCATTTTTTCAAACGACCCCATGCCCCATACGAAACTGCAAAGGAAACTCGCAACATCGTACGAAAGGATAGTACTACGAATATTTATTTTAGATATCGACTGCCAAGGTTAAGGGTCTACCCACGATTCTCCTGTAGCGTTTCAAAAATGCGTGGGTGCCGTTTCCTTGAAGGTCATTGAGTCCCTAAGGATATTTCCCGGGTTGATTACGAATTTAACTACCACCTACGCATCCAAATGTTTTGCGCACATTACGATTGATACGTCAGGAGCCCTGGGACGTATCGCCCGATCGGAAATGAGTAGACGAAATTGCTACGCCTCCGTTTGAGGCTTAAATAAACGGAGACAAACAAAAATAAAACATACTCATAGGAAATAAAATAAATAAATAATACGGACATATCACACACGGTCAACTGATCCCAAACTAGGCATTGCCTGTACTATGGGTACCAGAGATTGATATACATAATAGATATATATTTAACACCCAGACACAGAACAAGCATCTGTGTTAGTCAAAAATGTTTGTCCAGTGTGGGAATCGAACCCGCGACCTCTAGCGCAGAAGGCAGAGTTACTACTAACTGAGCTATGAGGCCAGTCAGGAGTATGTTTTATTTTTGTTTGAGGTTAAAGCTGGATAATAAAATAACAGGCAAAGCGCCCACGTGCCCACGCCCGGATTTTGTACTCTTCTAGACAACTAAATATGTGGTTTCATACGGTTTATTTATCGTGAAATTGACTTTGCAAGCCGTATCGAGCGAGAGTTGTCGAACTTAAGTTACAGGAAAACGCTGACAGGATCGAGCTTCTGCGAAGATTTACGACATGGTCCGGTAGCTCGGGTCAGTCCCCCGTAACATATAACTTTAGAGTAAACTCGATGTGGCCAATGTTTTTATTTATAATTTCTCAGTTCCATGAAAACTTGTTATTCGCTTTCTCTCGCGGTCCGAGTTCATTTTTATTGAGGACTCGTTTCTTTGCATGCATAAATATGCGACGCGGCTCGCGTGATTTTAATGGCTGCTATTTTTTGCCTTATTTTGAACCGCAAAGCAAATGAACTCTAGAGATTCATTAATCCTACCAGTTATACAGGCCTTATAACTACATCACTTATTCTATTTCGGTATCAAAATAAATGGTCTCCATGTTTTCCTAACAAGCTACCTGATAGGTTTGGGCGCCTATTTTTATCAGGTATTCAATCCATCGCGTTATTTCAGGAAAACATATAGGGTGGACTAAATATAGCTAGTTAAGTATTAGGGTGCGAGGTTGGTGACCCGATAGAAAATCCCTATGATTCATCCCCGAACCCTCCATTGTTGTCCCTCCGCTTTTATAACATCCCTCTGGTGACGTCATCAAATACACCTAATGCACGCTCACTCATAATGAAATTCATCAGAGATCTGTCGTAGCCGTAGGATGATTCACCGTCCCTCGCATTGTCCTGATTTTGTTTTCAGAAAAATGCAGTCAGACTACTCAGTAAAAAAATATTCCTTTGTGTTCCTTTACCGACCGATACGGGAAAAACCATTCAATTTAAATTTCACCCTACCTAGGTACCGAATAAGTTCAACGGACCTGTTGTCCTAAGTTGATAACGATAAGTGTAGTGCTTAGTATTGAGAACAGTCAAAAATATCGTCGTAGAATACTGAAGGAGGTGCTAGACTGCTAGGTATACGCTGTATGCCCGTGTTAGCGTGCGTACGCTTACATAACAACGATAAACTATCCTAGTAGTTAGCGTTTACGGGCGGGTGGTTTTCGTCGGTCAGCGACCTTCGCGACACGGATGCGTCCGAGGATGACTCGCCTCCGAAACGACGTATCGCACCGCAAGCAGGTTTTAAAATGCAACTCAATACAAAAAAGGCATAATCTTCAGGCTGTTGCTATGCGAGAAAAACTGATAATAGCTCGCCTGGAACAACTAGTGGCCGTGAAATGGGATGCAGGCGTGTGTTGGGCAGCGACTGTAGCTGGGAATCAGGATCCGTCGTTCCTCTTGAGCGGTCATGTGCAACGCTTTCTCAAGGGGCAGGCTTGCTAGGTGTCTTGTCCCTAGTTAATTGGCGGCACGCGCATATTTTTTGCTCGAATCACGTAGGGCAGGGTGAATGCACCCATCATATTTCTCTTGGGGTCGCGTGCGCCCGTCGACTGTAAAGTTTTTGCACTTTTTCGAATCACCGTACGCTCCAGACCCCGGAGGTCAAGTCAGTTCAAAGCTTACGTTCACGTCTTCAGTCACGAATGCAGTGACTCACACGGTGAGATCATGTACTCCAGCCTCCATGTTCCATTATGGTAACCAGGAAGGTTATTTAAAGTAAGCGATTAAGTTGACGTGTCCAAGGTGTTTACAAACGTAGAAAGGACACTCGCCTTTTCCGGCCAAAAATGTTATAACGATAACATTTGCATTACTCTTGACATTGAACGATGACATTTGTATATGAAACCCAGTCATGCTGGGAGTCATGACGGTACACAAAGATTGTCTGGACTTATAAGATTTCTTTGCTGGAAACGCTTGACGGTGGATACATTTTCATTGTGAATTTATTTAGGCCAGTCATATTTATATTTTCAAATGGTCTGTACAGTAGGTTCAGGCAAACGGTGCGTGTCACAACACACGGGCTCGTATCGGCGGATAAGTGCGCGGTTACGCAAATCCGCAGATATGTCGGCGCAGGCCGGGCGCGCCGCTTGCACAAGGTTTCGCAGACCTTTGTTTTACGCAACCGGATCGATTTAATAGCTAGTCGTGCGTCTCAGCTGTGCACCCGATACCAAAATTAAAGATTGATATTGGGTAATTGTACAAAATTTTCGACAATAGGTGACAACTGACAATGTCGCGGAAGGAAGACCGGATCTTTATTCTTTCTTTTATTGTACCTGCTATCCCGATTCGTTCAGCGAGGTATACAATATCAACAAACCCATTATCCCGCTTTGAATTTCACTATCGGATTTACTTTTGTGTGATGACACCCATGTCCGGTGATTCTTCTCAGAAATTTCGTTTACATTCTATACCCTCTACTTGAACAGGCTAGAGGCGAAATTTGTGCGAGAGCAATGCACTATCGTCCGCGTCCGGTAGCCTCATCCGGTCTTTTTGCACACCCAAAAAAGGTGGGCAAACGTTATTTATAGTTGTGACGAATGCTTGCGTAGTCCTCGCCGATTCATTTATTTTGGGAATGAAACGCGTACGCGTCATCCAAGCTTTTATGACTAAAAGCTTGGAACGAATCAATGATTTATAGCAGCAGCAATAAAACGCCATCACTGCAGTTACTACGATTATGATTGGCATACATCGGTTCCGCACGAATGAGGAGGTAAAGCATCGACGGCAGCGGCAACGGCGCTCGCGACATTGGCACAGTTGCGCGCGACCTCAGCACGCTACTCGCGATCGAGGCCGCGAATAACGCCCCAAAACAAGCGGCTAGCAACTGCGCTTGAATTCCGGCACGCCTGAATCACACCGCACAAATTAGCACCCGATGCTGGCTCGTTTATCTAGCGACCACACCCGCGCGAAACCATCGTCCACACATGCCAACTGCGCACATAACTTCAAAGTACGAGCGACAATGAAGACATCCAGCCAGAATGAACCCAAAGTTATACAACCGAAGTACTGCTTTATTACTGAGAGCTCAGTATTATGCAAATACATCGTTGTAATGTGGCAGTTCTTGCACCATGGAGCTTTAGCAACTCGGTTTCAAAACGTTTTCAAAATACTCTGCGTAGGCGCAGGCATGAGTCGCGCTGCTGAGAAATCGACAACCGGCTGGAGGCGTTCTCAGGGTGTAATTATTGCGGACCGTTTCAGGAATCATTAGGGCGGTCGCGTGTCTGCCGAGTCTGAATATAAATCGGGGGTATTGGTACAGATTTGGAGTGAAATAGCTCTCAGGCGGTGGCCGCAGAGGTATGCGACGCGGCGGCGTCTGCCGGGTGGCGGGCGCGCGTCTACGCAGACCGATTTGGCACATCCGCCACCGAGCGCCATCCAGTGCAACAACTCGTCCGTACCGTAAATATCTGGTCCCGTTGCCGCGTCATCAACTTAAAAATATCATACAGCCAAATATTTGCTTTGTTTATTTGTAAATATCACCGAGTTCTGAGCCAACTCCAAATACCTAACTCCGAAACCGTACATTTGGCTATTTTTACAACCTTTACGTACTTGGATGTCGTAGTATTATTGGCACTGTTTGTTATCCATTTGATAACTCGATCCGGCTTCTGGACATCGGTGTTACGCAAAAACCCTGTTTTTCTTACCTGCAGAGATGCAGGGTATTATTATTTTGGCGAGGAGTAGGCGGGATGGGCCCAAACAATGCTACGGAGGACAACATTTTGTACCTGAGTCTGTTTACAAAGGACTGGCATCGTAAGCCTGGCTTAGAGTATCGTCGTTTTCGAAGCGTGGGCTCCGAAATGTCTGATGCGTACAAGGCTTGTCCCAAATTCTCTTTTGTTACAAATCGGCGAGGCAAATTACATTTTTTAAGGCCAGCGCGTGGACAAAAGGACTTTTCGCCGTGAATATATTTCCGCATCGGAAATCGCGTCACCAAAGTCATAAGAAAACGAATTATACGAACAAAGGTAGTTTATATTCAAACATCCGGATTTCTGTCGGCAATCTTGGTGTCGCAAACTGGTGATTTACTGTCTTGTTTGTAATATTTTATCATTTCTTTACTTAGATTCACGTGTTGTTTCCTGGCGAGGTTGTATAGATGTGTGATTATCTCGGGGCGATGTGCACGCTACCTGCGGATTCGGCCACGGTTTCCTCCCTCAAGGCCTGCGCCCGGATATATCGCCCGAGATTTCTCTTGATAGCTTCAGACACGAAACTCACATTTGATACACACACTGATCACAGTGATCACCGACGGATGTGGAGAAAGTAGAATTATGCAAATGCAACCATGTATCTTTAAAGTTAGCGGAAGTGCAGTCCTGATTTTACGACATAAACTTGCCACGACACCTATTTCTTGACAGAGATAGTTTCGTAGAGATGCGGAGTGTGTCTGATAAGGGTTCAAATTTCAATTCCATCGCAATTTTCATATCAAAGGCGAAGAAGAAACTTGTGTCAAAGAAAATCCGTCTTCAAAGCGTCACGAAATCAATATTAATGGCGTTGTTTATCTTTAAAACGGGACGGGTCCAGTGGAGACGAACATTATAATGAAGGGTTCTGTGAGAACTCGAGTTGAGGGGCGCACTTGATCACTGCACCTTACTCGCACTTCTCACGATTGTGAACAGCTGAACCTGAGCTGACCATTGCCACATGTGTATTAGAATACATTAGGGCCCTGGTCAGCTGCTTGGATATTTAAATGCGATTGTTTAATCTGAATAATCACCGGGCGTTTACGGACTCGATATCCTCTGGGATCAAGGGCCCATTAATATAAGCCCGGATTGTCTAAGCAGCTGGCTACCTGCTTGACCGAGGTTATCGCAGAAGTAGCAAACAAAAAGTGATATTTCCGTTTTATCACCGGCACATGTCTACGCGGTGCATCTGCAATATCCTGTTTGATTAATTAACGGGAGAGCCCATCGCCACCGTCGTTTTTTGCTTTAACATAAGAATTTTGCACGAGAAATGTTAGTCTAAATAGAAACGTTTTTGATGCATAGTTTATGTTAGAAGCGTATAAAGTTTGGGTAATATTCAAATGTAAAACATTCTGGCTTTGAGAGGCAACTTCGGCAAAGGCTGCTAAGTCCCGCACTCTGCTATTACGTAAAGGGTGGAAGCAAAAGTTTTTACATTTGAGGCATAGCCGCAGTGCTTCTGTTCCGCTTCGTAAACCGGCGCGCTTTTGGCAACTCGCTTTGATGATGTTCCGCTGAATAGGGTATTAAATTTTACCTCCGTCGTCTGTCCTTTCAAAGCGGCTAAATTAATACTGTTGCGCACATATAGCCGGCTTCTCTGTTTCGCTCGGCATCAGGTATGTCAACATTTATGGCAATCTGTGTGCGGTCGCGAAAGTTCAGAAAGCGAATTCATGTCGTGTCAACTCTAGGACGCGCGGTGAAAAGCCAAAAGGTCAAAGAAACCATCAAAGTTATCCGAAGAGTGGGTGGAATAATGATATTGTCTCCTTGGGGACTCGGGACAAGGATAATCTAATACATAAAGCGGTTATTGCCTTGCCTGTGGGAGGACTATCAAAAGCCATCCATCAGACTCCAACTTTGATTGGGACTATTTGGGACAGAAGCTGAATGGTATTATTAACGCAAGAAAGGATTTCTTGGAGATTTAATCTCGATTAAAAGGTACAATCGAATGTTATTAAAACTGACAAATGCTAAGGGTCGGGGTTGAGATGCGGGCAGGTGAATAATGAAATTCTTGAACTTTGGAATGTTGTCGTTACAAGACATGTAGGGAGAGGATAATAAGGGGTGAATAAATGTCTAATTTGTTACAGGTTTCCAATCACCTGAGATGAGGGCAGGTACCCGCATGAGGGTTGTTGTAAGGCAAGGTAGATGCGTGTACGCACGGGTCTGATTTGGCAGAATGAATCTGCGGTGCGCGGCACCGCAAACCCTTGACCCGCTTGCGGCTTCGTATTGTACGCAGCAATGACACCGTTCGCCTTGAGCCGCTAGCATTGCCGGAGATATTCGCAACAATGGAGGCCAGATAACGTTTCAAAAGTTCCAAAATCCGCCGGTTCCTACCGGAGCTAGTAATTAGCGTTGTGTAATCTCATTGTGAACGATCCTTTATGACCACTGATCCGATATCAATAGTCTTTATCAGGCCTGGCGTCGGTGACAAACCATGTTTTTGTTCATACATGCATCGCATTCGAATGCTCCTAATGAACTTGATAAGGCGGCTGACTCACGAGGGAAGCGACACGCTACTTATAACATTTCCGCTTCCCTTCTTTTGTAAGTTTAAAAAATTATTTTTCTCACATTCAATCTTGCCGTCAGTAAAAAAGGTCAGGAAGTGGGTGATCGATCGACCTGAATCGATCGGAGATAGCGCTCGCGAGACATTTACGAGAGTTATTTCGGAGGCGAAGAATTAAGCGCACAGATCTTAACCGGGTTATAATTAGTGACTCACCTCTGGGGATCAGCGAAGACGAACTTTCTGAGCTTGAGGTCTCGTAGCACGATGCCTTGCTCGTGGCACGCTGCGACCGTTTCCGCCATTTGTCTGAAGAGTCGCCGCGCCTCGTGTTCCCGCAGCCGCTTCCGCGCTCGCACGTACGAGTGGAGGTCGGAGTGCGACCGGGGGAAGATGAGGTACACTCGTTTCTCTCCGACTAGAACTTCGTGGATGGGGTTGACGTGCGGATGACCGTCGAGCCGGTAGTGCGCTTGTAATAAGCTGCTGCAGTCTCGTGACACAACCTGGCAACAAAAACAACTCATCAGCTTTGATGAATGAGCTTAAATAACTTTGAAGGCGTTTTCCGGTGTACGTCATGCATTGTTTAAGTGTGACTGCGTTTTTGGGGTCGCAAGCAACATTTTCCTATCAGTATTGACCTACTTCTCTGCTCGATTGCGTGACATGTCTGTCAAGTACAATCACTATTGTTTCAGTCATGGTAATTGGTAAAGCGACGGTTGAAAATTGAATTTCCATTACAAACTCAAAGTAACATTGAAGCAAAGATACGGCTCATGTTCCCGACTACGTTAAATAGATTCAAAGGGGTCCTATTTCAAAGCGAACGTAATTTAAAAGGGCTTAGTCTAATGTGAATAACGAGGTTGAAACATTTTAGTGAATAGAAGCGAGCTGACCCTCTTGGCAATATATCGGCATGGCTGGCTTTAAAGAGCTTTGGGTGACGACAAACTAGAAATCTAAAACGGACAAGACATTGCGGCAATTATCAATAGTGAATAGGCAAGAGCTCGATTGTCGGCAAGCAACGGTGAAACTTACGACGGGACCGCTAGACGCCGAGGCATTGGGAATCGAACCGAACAGTTATGTATAAACGATTGGATCGTCATACATTTTGGAACGAGGCGAAATGTCAACGACATCGTGGACGCAAACTCCGGCTGATTTCCCCACGAATGATGAATCACATAGCGTGACCTGAGCCATTTCTTTTTGATTCACTGCCTAAAATAGTAAATGTTATTTCAGTGGTTTAGACGCGATGTCGCCCCTTTATTTGAACTCTATTTATGAGCTAGGGCGAAAATAAAATGTGACCCATTTGACCGTATTGATAAGTATTTGCAATGTTTACGGAGCACTTGATAAATATTTGGCAACTAAAGAGTACCTACGGCAGCTAACCTTCTTTAGCGTTATCATATTTGTATAATCGCAGTATATCTGTGTATTGCAAAATGTGCCCGCATGCAAAGACATAAAATACATATTTTTGCTATGATAACATGAATAACTTTCCGCTGTTTACCTACATCGTGGATTTTTGAGCACAAAACATCCATTCTACTATGTAGGCCATAACTAAGGAAGGGTAGTCCGAGGCGATTTCAAGCCATTAGCACATGCCCACTTTTTGCATAGTGAGCATTCCTACGTGACAGGTTGCAAACCCATCGCCGCTTATGAGAGAATACTTCTGGTTTCCTCGCGATTAATCTACCGGGTTTGAACCCAAAACATGCGGATCGAAAGTCGGGGTACCGCGCTCTAGGCCAACATGGCTATCAAATGTTAATCTAGGTAATAATATAATGTTCTAAATGCTATAAATATTAGTAGTGGGCAGTCATAACGGTTGGTTCAATTGTTAATTTGTATGACCACAATGCAGTGGGCATCGATGAGGCAGTCTACTCCTACTGCTAGCCTACACTCAATGCTATTTAGCTCGTGGCTTATTGCCGGTAACGTTAGCTCAGTTCGCACGAGTAGTCATGTTCAGCCAGCAATGCTGTGGCGCGGTCGTTGCGCGTGTTGTTTCGAGGCGCACGCGCTTCTATCTCTTGGGGGGGGGGGGGGGGGGGCAAAGGAGGGGGCCTAGCCTCGGTTTGACATTCGGCGATCGGCGTTATCAACTCGTCTATTTCACAATGTCAATGAGAAGGTCACGCCTATTTTCGGCGCGACCTGACGCGACCACGTGTGACGCCACCAATGAAGTCAATAATAAGATTATTCCCCGTGATTTCGATGATCTTGAATTGTAGTTTATATTTTAAGCCGTATGAGTGTAGCAGTGTGCAATGCGGTGTTGTAAATACGCTCAGCCTAGCCGTTTAGCAACGATAACGTTGCCACACTTAACCTTGCCAAGTTCTCACGAGGGAAGTGCCTATTCTGTGCCTTGACAATACTCGTATAGGCCTTTGTTAATCCTGTACGGCCTGAAATTACTACGTATTGCATGTATGGTCCTCAGTAATAAAAAAACAAGGGCTTAACATTAGAGAAAACAAGAAGAACCAAAACTAAAAACTGCTACAGGATCTTCCCGTAGACATTTGACCATAATTAATCGTGCCCGTCTGAGACGCGGTCAGAGTGCGGGTTTGATTCTGCAGGAAAAATATGTGCATGATCTGCAAATATTTGTTCCAGGTCTTGGTGTTGTGATACCATGGTACTCGTAGTTTCTGATACCCACGACACAGGGAATCCTAGGTAAAGAGTCTGTATGTGACTATTATTGTTAAAAAAAAATGTCTTGACGATGAGTCATGCCTCAGTTTTAAACACTTCGTGAGTTTCAATTATCGTTTTACAGCCGTTATTGTTAGATATTGATTGCGAGAGACAACACATGACATTGTAAAAGCGGCGATGGCGGCCTACAAGTGCGATCGAGCGCGCGGGACCATGACATATAAAGTATGACATCGCTTTTCATTCAACAAGATGCTACGAACAATGCACAGCGATACCTATGAATTTTTTTTTTTCAATGTAAAGCCTTTTTCAAACGGCGGGCGGCGCGTTCGCAGTCATCAACAGAATAAAGTAAATTATGAGTTTGACTTTTAGGGGCTTGCGATATAGTTTAATTATATCACACGCCCTGAAACGTCTAACACAATTGATTTTAATTGATCATTTTGAAATACACGCCGTTTGAACGGATTACGGCTAATTATAAATAACACCCAACAGTCACATACATAGTCCTGACCCAACACTAGGGTATCAGAAACTACAGGTACCACGAGACCCAGACCCGGAACAAATACCTATTTGCAGATCATATAAAAATTTGTCCCGCAGCGGGAATCGAATTAACTAAGCGAAGATTACTCATAGATCAGAACAATAGTCAAGTGCAGATGGACCTGACGATGAGCTAAGGATACTGGATCGTATTCGTCACTCATTGTCCGTTATTGAGGTGTTCTTATTTGTCTATGATTCAAACTATGACTAGTTTTAACTATGGCAAGTAAGACTCACTTGAGTGTTACTCATTCCAGTGCAACTATTGCAGTCTTTTTTGAAATCAATTGAAATTGATCTGCAATTCGGCGAAAGTATTTCCATTCTTAATTGGATTGAAAGGGACACAGCATGTGGGCATATTATTGACGTAGCCTATCTCTACATGGGGTCCGATCCCGTGGGATTCTGCGAGTTACCCTTTTGTTACATGTGACATTTGTACACACTTGCAGAGTTGATTAGCAAATTAACGAATGAACATGGACCAAGAGGTCGTTCGGACTAAAAGAGAGATTACGCACTGTATCAATCAAACAAAGCAACGCAAGTGCTGTTGAAACATGGTTGAAACTCGGCACAGTTTCGAAACTGCGGCGGCACATGTTATGCATCCTCGTCGACCGTGATTGATAATTTTCCTTTGTCACGTGTCAGAGGATATTTAAAAAAAAACCTACGAGTCTGTCAATGAAGTTCTTTTTTTTGAAATTCATTTTTTATGGCATGCTGCCAGTGGATGAACGAATGTGAGAGAATGGGGTAAATGAGGACGCGAAAAGTGGTTTCTAGTTTCTAGGTTTTCTTGACCATTTTTGTTCCTGTCCATCAGTGAATATGTAGATGAGGTAAGAAGATAAGCTACACCTATTTCAATAGCATTGTGCCAGAGAAATGGGGCAGATGGTACCCACCTACTTATTAGCTACATATAGGATATTGCTGGCGTGTTAGTTATTATGTAGGCAGTAGGTAAGTAATGTTATTCTTGTCTTATCTAGGAACCTTTTGAAGAAGTCATTGATATAAGATTCAAATTGCAACGATTCGCGATACTTCGTGAAATGGAATAAGGGTGTAAAACCTAGGTAGGTATAATGTTCTATTTAGAATGATTTTTGAAGGGGTGCGTAAATAAGCTAGCTAGGTACCATACAACCAGCTATAGGTAGGCAGTTACGCCGTGTAAACAAAGGCTAAGACGTTCCCAGTAAATGTTCCGGGAGTCAATGCCCCCTGCATCTTTGATAACTCGCTCTAGCCAGCCTAGATGGGTCTAGGTATCTATATGTAGGCTGTCTAACTGGAAGTGCAGGCACTACGAAAAGTGGCAGTTTAGAAGCAATTTAAAGAGATAAATGAGATCGTACAAAACTTAAGCCAGCGACGTAGCCTAGGTATATGATATATAGCCTAGGAGATTAAGGAGTTGAAGTGGCAGTGGCCGGGACACATAGCTCAGGGAATCGACGTTTGGTGCAGACCAGACCCAAAACACAAATCTATGGGGAACGCCTATTATCAGCAGTGGACGAATTGAATTGATGATGGTAGAGAAGTTGGATATGAAGGGTGACGCGAGAGAAAAGGCAGGTGTAGTTATATAGCGGAAACGAGGCTGATTATCGACATCCTGGTGCGTCCAATACCTAATTGTGGGAACAATATCAACTAAAGATAGCGGTATCAGCGTTGCAGAGTGCTTGATTGAACTTACTTTGCATACATATTCCTCTTGGGTGCGCACGTCCACACACCGGCAGAGCGAGGAGCCTTCCACTTGTTCGAGGAGGAGGTACTTCTCCGCGACCAGAGCCGCTTGGAACTGGTGCTGCTGGGGCTGAGGGCTCGGGGGCGCCGGCGGGCTCGAAGGCGACGCCGCCAGCCGCTCCGCGAGCCCGGGCGACTGCGAGCGCTCATCGGCTTTACTCGGCTCGCCCACCGCCACCACCGGCTTCCGCCCCTGAACACCCCACAACACCGAAGGCGAGCCCGGATCCATCACAAGCACTGACACGTAACACAAGTTCACAAATACACAAACACAATATTCACAATACACTAACTAACAGGAACTACGAAGAGATGAACATCTGCAACAAAACACAGCCGATTAGACACCTCGATCTCGCGAATTGCAACCGCCTTACAAAATTTCAAAAACGATTTTGTAAGGGAAATTACGAATCGAGTACGGACCTTGAAATGATTCGCCCTGAGTGGATATCGTTCCAAAATTTGACTGTCCGTGGTGACGATAGCGTCGCTATAAACTGTGGGGAATTACTGGAACGGACTCCTGGTAATTCGAACACTATTAGACAGGCCAATATTTTGGGCCGGTGTCCGCTCGGGTTGTTGTGAAACTAAACGAACACACGACCTATGCGCACTAACGCCATAGCGAGACTGAGCCACGAAACGAACGAAACCTCGCTCGGGCCGGCAACCGATCCAACGTCCAATGTCGACACACCGTCAACTTGCGTAGTACGCTATAAGCTTTAAGCAGCAGCAGAGAAACTATTGCTGTCTCTTTTTATAGTACCAGTAATCAAGTTTGCTAAAAGAAACGGACTGTGACCATTCATTTACGTTAGTTTGCTAACGCAAAATTAGCAATGTGCAAAATATAAAAAAAAAATAGGCGCAAACAAAATAAACTGATTATTATATTTCATTACACGAGCTAAATAAAAAAAAAGTTTTTTTTTATCTAATGGATGATTGACATTATTTGACATACATAAGAGCAAAGAAGTAAAGTTTGTGCAAGTAGTTAGTAGGTACTACTAGCCTACGTTTTTTTTAGAGCAAATTGTCGTCCATATTGGATTTTCATCCTCAGGGTTTTCATTAATCTAGCTAGGTGGATTTTGGATGGTACCTACCGTTTTAGCAAAAAAGTTCCTATGTTTAGATGGATTTGATTCTATGAAAACAGGTAGGAATTTACAGTACCTACTAGGTACGTAGGTAGGTACCTATCTAGCTAACAAGCAGACTAATACCTATGCAGTAGGTAGGTAATTTACTTTTTACAAATCTACAAAGGTACATAACCAATTTGTTGATAAGTTATCTTGAGTTAGGAAGGTATTAAGTAGGTAGGTACCTAAGGCGATTGTTCGGAGATTATAAACAAAATTGGGTTAGGTAGGTAAGGTATGCATCCGCTACCTACCTAGATACCTAGTCATTGTTGGTCGGCTACTTCCTACTAATATTATAAAATAGTAGTACCTATTTATAATATGACTAGGAAGTAGGATTATGAAATCATCATTTCAGCTTTTTTTTTTTTTTTCTCGAACGGATTTTTATGCTGTGGGTCTCATACGACCACTGTCAGCTACACCGGGCTAGTGATCATTTCAGCCGTAGGACGTCTGAACATAAGCCTCCCCTCCCCCATACATTACTATAAACAATCATTTGGGATTTGCCCATACTCGCCGCGCTGGGCATGCTGATTCGTAACGGCTCAACCGATTTCAATGGAAATTGGAATAGATAGATTTCTTTACCTGGAATAGCATACCTATAGGCCACTTTTTATCTGGGTACCTCGCGTGCAAAGCCGCGGGCGCAAGCTATAAGTTAGTTATGTAGGTACCTCCCTACTTAATCATAAATGATGTAGGCATCCTATTGTTAGCATCCTATTGGTCTGTGGATGTGGGTTACTAAAAAAACAAAAGTAGGTACCTAGTAAAAGTAGGTTTTTTTTTTGAAGATACTAGGTACTCAATGGTGGCTAACCCAATTTGATTCTAAAATGATGACATTCGCACACAAACAATATAACTCTAATAGGTAATTTAGCTTAGAAGAAGCTGTTTATAAATTGATTTTTTGTTGTCTGAAATAAATGAATTTAATTTTATTTATTTTATATATCGATCGAACGTATGTAAATTCATGCAAAGAAACAAAGAAAAAAATTAAAATAAAAACAAGTACGGTAGTTTAATACGCACCTATTTTAATTACTTATGTTAAAATAGGCTAGACTCCTTGTTGTCAAGATGCCACAATTTAATCAGAGATCCTTCTCCGGTCAACTCACAACTATAACTGGAAGAATACAGTAACATGTCGTAATTTCTTAAATAATATGACTACAATTACCTATTGCACAAATATATTTTATAGTTGTGCAAGATTGACTGCCTTCAGTACCTACCTAAGTACCTAGCTCTAACTTCTATGTGTATCTTTGAAATTCCTATGTATGACCAAGTGACGTTATGCTCTTAGATCAGTTTATGTGATGCTATGACAAGGTTACGTATGCTATGACAAAAAGGTAGGTAGAAATCGTCGAAACTGGAAGTGTCAAGTCAATTTCGATATTACAGAACATGGCAAAATGGTTCAAAATTTCGAAACTATGAAGCTTATTTATTATTATTATTATTATTTCGGAATGTCCTTACTGAATTACTGATAAGTTGATTTAACTTTTCTGACAGTTCTGATGGTTTGCAGATGAAGACAGTCTTATTGTAGGTATACGGTATAACTGGAGTGGATCCATCAAGAAGGGTCATTATGAGGAAGTCTGAAAGAAATTGATACGAGTTGTTCAAGGAATTATGCCCCGTTCCATCAACTGCAATCTTGATGCTTTGACGCGACGTAAATTGACAGTCTCAAAGCTGGTAAAGCTAAACTTTGTTAAATAAAACTATGTGCTTCACAATAAATTTTTAAATATTAATGCACCAGAAATCTAAGCAAAGAAATCGTGTTTTCTCACTAAGCTCGTCAGTGAGGATATCATATAAGTGCGTGATACTGCTTGCTTACTCCTCTATATATAGAAAGGAAGTTGTTGTATGCACGTCAATTTTCATTAAATGAAGACAGCCTGGTCAGAGGAAGGAAATGTGTCGATCATTATCGAGGACAAAATTTTTAAATCCAACAGGACTAATTCGTTAAACACGATCACGTAATAATTTCGTCCTTTTACAGCCCTAAAATAGAACTTATGGTAATGGATGGTGTACAAAGGCTGGTAGCGACCAGTTAACGCAAGTCGATTCGTTTTAGAGATGCAATGGAACGGCAGCATTTCTTTGTTACAGTCATCCTTCCTTACTGGTGATTCAACCGCTAGCGATGCACCAATTCTTTGTTTGGCCTCTTGTATTAGTCAGGGATTCGTTCGACGCATTCCCGATCAATGAAACACAGGAAGATGATTTATTATGCTCAATCTTCCGGAGAGTGCTTATTGGTAAACAGTTTCAGTTAGCGCGTACCTACGATTAGAAAGATGAACAATTATCTTTCTAATTTCTATCATGAGCCCATCCAGATATCGTGAGTTTGGATAAGTGTGTTAATGTGACCTTGGCACATAATTTCTACTAAAGTTTTTTATATTGAATATTAATAAATAAATAAAAAATACCCAACAGTCACATACATCATAGTCCTGACCCCACACTAGGATTCCCTGTGTCATGGATATCAGACACTACGAGTTGGGACTCGTAACCACACAAAACACCCAGCCAGACCCAGCACAAATATTTGCAGATTATGCAAGTATTGGCCAAGGTGGCCCCGGCTAAAGAATAGGCCCCTCCATATCTCTATCCGCGGATGTCATCTCATTTTAAAAACGATAGCGCTAACTGCGTTCGCCAACCCGCATGCCCAGCGTGGTGAGTATGGGCAAAACACCCCCACATGATAAGGAATTTGCTCTGTCTGTGGGGGAGGCCATGTTCAGAAGTGAACGTCGTACAGCTGAAATGATGATGCAAGTATTTGTCCTGTAGCAGGAATCGAACCCGCGTCTCAGATGGGCACTCGCCCGCTGTGCCACCTAGGTCGTCAAAGTTATCGATATAGCATTAAGAGAATAATAAGTAGATAATTAAGGCTATGTTTTGATGTACCTACTAGGATTTTAATTAAAGGATTTGTTATGTGAGTCATAATAAAATTACAAAGGTATGACTTTCTGTTGAACTAAGAATTAATCAGTATTCCTAAAATGAAACATTCATTGATGTGTCATTTTATGACAATCAATTGTTCAACGAGTTGGTTGGTTCTCGTGTTGTGTATTAGGTACGAAATCTATATATATCAAGGAGTAGTCCACTCACTCACTGACAGACTCATCACGAAAGCTCGGAAACTACTAGGCTGAGAAGTCTGAAAAGAGACGTTTCATCAATATATGGAGCTTGGGCCTGCACTGTGTACACTACTCTAAAATATGGCTAAGCAATAAAGTAAACGTGCTTAATTGGTTATTTTATTTAAATTGACTTCGTTCTAAGGTACATTATGATTTTCTTCGACAAAGAGAGCAACACACAGCGCTACAAAAATATGGCGGATGGACGTGCGTGAAATGTCATTTTGACAACCTACATTTATCTGACAAAACGAAAACATCAAATCAAACAACATGACATGAAAAATATGTCAAACGCCAATTATAAACCAACATGGCGGCCTTCAAATAGTGTTCACATAGAAAAAAACTTACCAGAATAACTATTCTTGTACCATCGCATTTGTCTACAAATTAATGAAATTGTATTTTTCTTGTAAGCTCCTATTTTTTTCGTTCTTTAAAAGATGTTACCGTGCAAAAAGAACGGATTTTGCAAAATTCATCTCCTAAAGGTTTGAAATGGGGTTTGAACTGTTGTATCGAAGTCCTATGTTTTTGAAGTTAGACACATCAAAATCGGTTATAAGGTTTTTTGAAAACCAACCCTCAGGGAGTGTAAATAGGGGATGAAAGTTTGTATGGGAAGTCCTATGTTTCTGAAGTTAGGGACATCAAAATCGGTTATCAGGTAAATAGTTCAAAATAATAAAATACCTACATAAGTTTTTTTGAAAAACAATCCTCAGGGTGTGTATATAGGGGATGAAACTTTATATGGGAATTTTTTATCTATTAAGCCTATACAATTGAAATTTGGCACAGAGATTCCTTATAGAGAGTAAAGATTTGCTAAGAAAGAATTTTACGAAAATTCACATCAAAGGGGATGAAATGGGGGTTGAAAGGTTCTTTGAAAATCCTATGTTTTTGAAGTTACAGACATAAAAATCGGTATTCAGATTAAGACTTAAGAGCTATAAGTAATAAGATATCAGATTATGATTTTTATGAAAAGCAGGCCTTGACGGTTAATAATCATCATCATCAACCTGTAGAAGTTCACTGCTGGACAAAGGCCTCCCCAAAGAGTTCCACTACGAACAGTTTGAGCCTTTTCCATCCACCGACTTCCCGCAACCTTCACAATGTCGTCGGTCCATCGGGTGGGGGGCCTTCCGTGACCATGATGGTGACGGTGACGAAGGTGGTGACGGGACGGGGACGGTAACGGGACGGCGACAGTGACGTTGACGGTTACGGTTAACGTTACGGTTACGGTGACAGTAGGCAGAAGTAGATAAATAGCTGCATAATAAGTGTTAGTACGTAAGGATAATGGAAAATAGTCTAGGTAGGTAAACAAACGCGGACGAAGTCGCGAGCGGGACAACTAGTATAATATAATGCAAGACAACGAATTAATGCGAATTTAAAATGTAAAACGTAAATCCTAGGTGTTGAGCTCTCGAATGGTTATTCCCACTTAGACTTTACCGTATCTATACCTAAATTTAGTTTTTCCTATCTCTAACATCGAACATTAGTTTCTTTGAACTTCCTCTATTTCTTATAGTTTCAGACTTCCTTCTGGATGGACTCTTTACTCTTATACTCTTTATAAAAAATAACCTTTACCTATTATATTATTAATAACTACCTGCAGTCGACAGTCCTATACCTTTCATACATTTCGAAATGATGCCACGATGATACTTTAAATAGACGACAACGAATATTGACATTTTCTTTAATTTTATTGATGTAGGTATGTTTTAATTTTCGTTTGATTTACTATTTACTGAATTATATTATAATTGATATGAGATTGATGATTTAGTAGCTAATATTATTAGTACTTACAGACAAGGCCTATGCACAGTCACTAAAGTTTATGTAAATAACAAAGCCAAGTGTTTCCAGTGTTATAAACGCGAATTAGATATGACTATGACTATCTATAGCCTTTATGTACAGAATAAAGTTAAAATTGATGGTTTGGTGCTTACTTTTTGAGATTTTGCTGTGTAAACCTTCACGTTCAGTACTGTGGCAACATTTTAAAATTATGATTTATGATACATCAAAATAGAGGTGACTGTACCTAATTGGGTAAGGTTTATAATAACCTATTGATAAATCTTTGACGATTTCCTTCAAAAAGACCTTAAGGCTTAAGGTTATTATTTTTACACACGCCTTATTATTCCAGCTAGGCAAGTTCAAGTCAAATAAGATAATATTTTCGCACAATTAAGCAAGTAACAAGTATATTACGTTTCCTTGTATTCATGTAAGGAAATCAAATCCAAGGCTAATTAATCGCTGCTCGGTGGAACGAGAAAACGACTGGTTTTGCATATAAAGTATTTAATTAATTACTTTTGTATTTTATATAGACAGTTAGCTGATCTAAGTGTGCACTTTAAATAATTTTAAATACTACATAGCTGGCCCGCCCGCAACTACCTCCGCGTGTTCAATTATGTTCCTACCATAACTCTTGTCACTTCGTACACTTGAGATCTTGATTTTTCGATTTCGTGTTACGTGTGTACGGAAGCCTCAGGGCGCGAGCCGTACTCGCACTTGTCAATTCACAGTGCACCTATGGGGCGTCTTCACGAATCCACGTCGCAATCTAAATCCTAATGTTAACTAGCTCGTATTGGATTTAATGTCAATAATTTTGACAGATTTTTTTTAATTGACATCTAGGAACAGTTTGATGGGAAAAAGTGGGGTATTCCCGGAATTTTTTTCCAATTTTTCTTAGCAAAATTGGAATGACGTTTGGCATTATTCAAGTTTTATTTATTTACAAATATACTTACGCTACAAATATTTTGAAACATGCTTTTACAAACATGCTTTGACTATAAATAACGGTTTCGGCAGAATACCAGCGCCTAACTACTCCTCAGTAAGGCATTTATGCTGAGCCGAGACCTATTTGCTGCTGCGGCGCACAATAACATTTCACGTGTTCTTTTTTATAAGTTTTTGTGTGTTACCTCTGTCTTTGTTTCATTTTTTCGCTCTCTGTGTCTTGATTTTATTGTGACGTGTATTGTGTGCCAAGTTTGTGAATAAATGTTTGTCTATGTCTATGTCTATGTCTACAAGTAAAGTTGTAACTCTGCCTTCTGTTCATCCTCATAGATACGGATTTCATTCCCATTTGGCTTACACAATAGCGACACAGTTCTAACCCGTTTTCAGTCGAAAGGTAGGTAGGTAGGATACCTGAACATCAATAAAAACGCACTCGACCATTGCAAAACCAAGTGCATTTTATTTGCAAGGTACCTAGGTAGGTACTTGCCTAAAAGCTGTCCTGTCCAGCACAAGGGCAACCGGTGAACGATGCATAGTAGTCGCATGCCCTTAAGTAGAAAGGATTTGAGCAATACCTAGCTAGGCCCTATTGGGTATGTAGGACTGTGCTAGTTTTAACGAATTTTAGCCTAGCCGGTATCAAAATATTTATAAATAAGTAGGTAGGTAGGATCTGCCTTTGCCTGTTGCCGAGATATCTGCTGAGCCTCGCCTTGTTCGATCATTCGGCACCACAATGAAGCTCTACCTTCCATTTTGTGAAAAGGATCACTCCGGAGGTGAAAGGGTTTAAAGAAATGATAGGCACCGAGCCGTGTTTGTTGCCTGATTCTTCTAGCAAACTTGTCAAGCTATTCATTCTCACCACTAACGGTGACAAATGAGTAACTCAAGAACTTTAGGTAGTACGGACTCGGGCCCCTGGCTGGACTGCCATACATTTTTCTTATTTTAGTTTTTTTTTAACAGTCGACAATTCTGAACCCACATTAGGATTCCCTGTGTCATGGTTATCAGAACTACGAGAACCATAGTACCACAAAACCCAGACCCGGAAAAAATAATTGCAGATCATGCAAACATTTAATTTTGTCCCTTGCGTCTCAGCCGCGCCACTGAGTCGTCAAAAGTTTGAAAACCAAAAAACGCTAATGGGGCTATAATTTGGTGAATATACCCTCCCAACTAGGTAGGCCAGCTCGGCCCTGCGACGACCGACGACGCAGCAATCACAATCACATTCGAATTCAACGCAATATTTTAATTTAGCAATTCAGTACCTAACGCAACATTTCATAACAGTGAAATTCATAAGCTAGGTACCCAGATGGCAATGCCAACAGTCAAGGCTAAAGTAATCTATGATCTGAAGTTGCTTTTGTTTTTTTATGTACAGTCAACAAGTTTAAGTTTTAGGTCACTTTAGTTAGAACCTTTTCAAACGGATTCGATCATTGAAGTCAAACAGGCAATCTTCGTAATGGTGGGAGGGATGTGGGCCTTGAGATGTGGGTGGTGGGGCCAATCCTGCTGAATCTTCCTTTCTTCTTTTTCTAGTACGTCCAGTGTTTTTCTTAAAGATTCGTAGCATCAACAATTTTGTGATGCAAGTTGACTATCTCAAAGATTTAGTTCAAATTCATGTGACATAGTGCAGACTTGCATTCGAAAGCAATAAGATGTCGCGGTAGGCCAATTTTCGACAATTAGTCGTATTTGAACTTGTCACTAGTCAATAACCCGCTAGAAAATGATTGCATTGTGATTGTTTAATAACTATTGTGTAATAGGTGTAGATATTGAAAATACCGTGTGAAATTGATTCGTCTCTAGCCAATGGGTTGAATAAATTATTGTTATACTTGCATTGCATTCCAATATTAAATATATTGGAATGCAATGCAAGTAATGAATTTTGGTGATAGGTTTTGGATTTGTTATTGGAATGCAATGCAAGCGAGGGAAAATATAAAATTAAAATGGAAGACCTGCGTTAATCGAGTGTTGAATCATCATCATCATCATCAGCCTGTAGAAGTCCACTGCTGGACATAGGCCTCCCCCAAAGAGTTCCATGACGAACGGTCTTGAGCCTTCTCCATCCATCGACTTCCCGCAACCTTCACAATGTCATCGGTCCATCGGGTGGGGGGCTTTCCAACACTGCGTCGCCCGGTTCGTGGTCACCATTCGAGAACCTTTACTCCCCAACGGCTGTCGGTTCTGCGAGCTATATGACCTGCCCACTGCCACTTCAACTTGCTAATTCTGAGAGCTATGTCAGTGACCTTAGTTCTTCTACAGATTTCCTCATTTCGGATCTTATCACGTAGGTAGTGAAACTCCAAGCATAGCTCTCTCCATAGCCCGTTGCGCGACTTTGAGCTTGTATATGAGGCCTATAGTTAACGACCAAGTCTCAGTGCCATAAGTCATCACTGGCAACACGCACTGATTGTAGACTTTCGTCTTGAGGCTCTGCGGTATCTGCGACGAGAAGATATGACGAAGCCATTATGTCTAGCGTTTGTGGACTACGAGAAAGCCTTCGATTCAGTCGAGACCTGGGCAGTGTTACGCTCACTACAGCGATGCCAGATCGACTACCGGTATATCGAAGTGTTGAAGTGTTTGTACAGCAAGGCCACCATGTCTATGCGACTCCAGGACCAGAGCACAAATCCTATCCAATTGCAAAAAGGGGTGAGACAGGGAGACGTAATTTCTCCGAAACTGCATTAGACCTCTCGATTTCACCTCTGCATTAGAGGATGTTTTTAAGCTTCTGCACTGGGAAGGACATGGCATCAACATCAATGGCGAATACATCAGTCACCTTCGATTCGCCGATGATATAGATGATATGGCAGAATCGCTGGAGGACCTTGGCACAATGCTCAGAGACCTCAGTAACGTTTCTCAACAGGTGGGTCTTAAAATGAACATGGACAAGACTAATATCATGTCCAATGCTCATGTTGCACCCATGCCGGTACAAGTTGGGAACGATACCATTCAAGTTGTAGACCACGATGTCTATTTGGGTCAGACGATTCAACTAGGTAGGTCCAACTTCGACAAAGAGGTCAAACGATGAATCCAACTCGGATGGGCAGCGTTTGGGAAACTTCGTCATATCTTCTCGTCTCAGATACCGCAGATCCTGAGAATGTTGAATAGAGCATAATTATTTTTAAAATTCCCGCTATATTGTCCTACATTCAATTTGTTAAAACCAGTATTGCCAGTAACGAGATCGCAGATTAAACGAGAATGTCAATCAGCAATTTATTTTGTACTGCCCATAGATTAAGGAGCCGCTACGCTCCAAACAAAATATACACTACCGTGCTGTCAATGTCAAACTCCAAAAAAAAAAGAGGAAGAGAGTTATTTTTGTCTATGATTTAAGTTAGTGCTGCTTGACAACCATGGCGAGCACGTCGAGGTCTGTTTTCTTGATTTACTTTATTACTGTTTCGTTGTCTAACGTCGCTTTCAATTCATTTACGCGAACAATGTTTAAGCTATTGATATTACGTAAGTTTTCAGTGGTCTCGAGTGTCCATTAAACAACTACGAAGTACTTTTCTCATGGTGTGATTTCTACTTGTTGATGAATATCAAAGAGAAATAACCACTACGATATGAATATGTTGGATGTTGAACCTACTTTCGTTTTTGGTTGTAGAACTGAGGCGAATAAGGTGGTGTGCTATGCCCATCCTGATGCACCGCTTATCGAGGATTACCGAGCTGGCGACATGATTTGCTCTGAATGCGGGCTCGTCGTCGGAGACAGGTGAGCATCGTTTAGCAACATTTTGCGAAATGCTGAGCTTTTCATCGCTCGCAAACGGTGTCGTAACAATAACAAAGTTGGCGAACCGACGCGTGTGATGCATTGGATTTCTATGTTTCGAGGTCGCTAAATAATTGTCGATAATTGTGAAATTATTCAATTGAAACACAGGCAAATGTCAAAGACCACGCGCAGACAATCCTCCCAAGGTCAGTGTGTGCAACAACAATCATTTGCATCTGCAAATAATGTAAATGTGCATTATGTATCAATTCCCACAAGATTCGCATTTAAAACTTCCACAATCTTTCCATCTATGATTAAGTTTGCTGTCTATGTTATCTAAAACATCAATGATAAATAACAACTTCTTACATTACCTCTAATAATGCTAAGATTGGATTTATTCTAATTTAAACAAAGAAACCAGTGATTATTGCTTAATTGTCTTTTCTATATTAAGAATAAATGTTTCAAAAATCCTGGTCGCAGGCAGATTACCATTGAAACATCGGAATTAAATTAAAAATTGTGAAGTAGTCCTGTGTTTAACCAAGCCTTTGTTCTAATCTCAATCATTGCTATCTTTCCAGGGTCATAGATGTTGGTTCGGAATGGCGAACATTCAGCAATGAAAAGTCTGGTGTAGACCCGTCTCGTGTTGGTGGTCCCGAAAACCCACTGCTATCAGGGGGAGACCTCTCCACCATCATTGGGCCTGGTCGGGGAGATGCGTCATTTGACAGTTTCGGGGTTTCAAAGTACCAAAACAGGAGGAATATCAGTAGTACTGACAGAGCACTCATAAATGCATTCCGAGAAATAAACACTATGGCTGACAGGATAAACCTGCCCAAAACCATTGTTGACAGAGCCAATAATTTGTTCAAACAGGTAAATAATAATCATAAGGTATTTAATTACATTAAATCAAAAGGATCACATTGAAATGTCTTAGTAACTAGGTGAAGCTTTCTCTGTTCCTTGTGACCAAGCCTAGAAGAATCTGGCAACAAATATGGCCTTAAATAGAATAGAATATAATTTGTTTATTTGACAACACACACACACAGAGTAGAAAAATGGTAAAAAAGATAACTGACAAAGAAACTTAACAAATCATCAAACTGGTACAAAATTAGAAGGTCATATGTTGTTAGTTATTCACTAACTGTTATTTTAATCTATAAAACAAAGCACAGAACAAGTAACATACAAATAGTGTTGTGTTCCTGCGATGAGTAAGGTTGCCAGAGCTCTTTAGGGGGAAGGGGGTTCGGGGTCGGCAACGCGTGCGTGACCTTACCAACAGGTGGGCTGTATGCTTGTTTGCCACCTCAGCAGTATAAAAAAAAAGTCATATTAACATATAAAGAATTTTTGTTGGGATTTACAGCACACTGTACCTGAACTATGGTGGCTAAAATAGAATCACTGTCATCACCTGCCCTAGTATTTCCACTGCTCAACATAGATCCTCCCCCATAGATTTTCAGAGCAACCATGACATCAGGTGAGATTGTGGTCAAACGTTAGCCTATTTTGTATAAAAAAAAAACAATCTTGTGAGGCATCCAACAGTTCTCAGCAAACTTTATTAGGTTGTTGTTCTTTGTCCTATACCACAAACTTTCTACCCCAATGCCCTTTCATTTTCTGAGCTATATGCCCTATCCTCTACCTCTTCAACTAATCTTCTGGGCTATGTCAGTGACTTAAATTACTTCATCTGATTCGATCTAATAGAGGAACACCAAGTAGATCGATCTAGTAGAGGATCGCCATGGCTTGTATGAATAAATTTCACATATAGCTGTTACAAACGTAACTCACACATTGGATGACAAGTTCATGGAAGGTCAAAGCGTTAACCCAGCCGCTATTATTTCAGGTACACGACGGCAAAAACCTGAAAGGCCGTGCAAACGACGCTATCGCCTCAGCCTGCCTCTACATAGCCTGCCGGCAAGAAGGCGTGCCTCGTACCTTCAAAGAGATCTGCGCAGTCAGCAAAATCAGCAAGAAGGAAATCGGGCGATGTTTCAAACTCATACTCAAGGCGCTGGAGACATCTGTGGATCTGATCACGACCGCTGATTTCATGTCTCGGTTCTGCTCGAATCTGGGGCTGCCGAACTCTGTGCAACGGGCAGCCACGCATATTGCGAGGAAGGCTGGGGAACTGGATATTGTGTCGGGACGGTCACCTATTTCGGTGGCAGCGGCGGCTATTTACATGGCTTCACAGGTAAATTTGACGACTCGGTGGGGTAGTGGGCGAGCGCCCGTCTGTGACAGAACGGGTGCGGGTTCGGTTTAGTTCTCCATAGCCCGTTGCGCGACTTTGAGCTTGTGCATCTCGCTAATAGGCAACCAAGTCTCAGTGCAGTATGTCATCACTGGCAACATTGGCACCTCATATGTTATGTATGACACAGTAATTCCATTTATTAGCAGAGTAATGTAGAAAATGCGAGGTAGATATTTAGTTTATGTATCATCACGGAATGTTATCATTAGTAGGACAAGGCTGTTTAATCATATCCAGTCCACTCCATCCAAAGTTTGTCTGCTAGAGATCGCTATTCAGCGATAAGTCCGCCTATTGTATCACATAGTTTAGTTTTTTTAATGTTTGTACTTTTTATGTTGTTTGCATTTTCTTTCTATCTAAGGCTTGTTCCAGTTATTTATTACAAGCTTCCCCCGCGGTTTCGCTCGCGTGGTACCTACGAGGATAAAAGCCACCGAGATCATCCGTAAACATCCAAACATTCACAAACTTTCGAATTTCTCTTTCTGACTGGCCTTATAGCTCAGTTGGTAGTAACTCTGCCTTCTGCGCTAGAGGTCGCGGGTTCGGCTCCCGCACTGTACACATATTTGTGTGATTAACACAGATGTTTGTACTGTGTCTGGGTGTAATTCATAGTCAAAGTCAAAGTCAAAAGGCATTTATTTCTATAAAATCACTAGGATCACTTTGAAACGTCTTAGAAACTAGGTGAAGCTATGCATACTTATGTATTATTATTTATTTATTTATTTAATTACAAGTTTGTTTTATAAAATATATTTTTCATCAAAAAAACCTTATTTACATTCCAGGCATCAGACGACAAACGTAGCCAGAAAGAGATAGGCGACATCGCCGGCGTGGCTGACGTCACTATCCGACAGTCCTACAAGCTGATGTACCCGTGCGCAGCCAAACTCTTCCCCGAAGACTTCAAGTTCGCGACTCCCATTGAATTCCTACCGCAGATGTGAAAAACTGATGTACCATTCGCTTGTTTAAGGGTAAAGTCCATTCATATAAAGGGTGCCTTCAAATTAGACGTTCGTAGGCTGCAGTATGTGAGGCGTCTGTGCCACCATTGATTTAAAAATACAGTGTATCTCACAGCCATGTGAGAATTTGAAGAAATTCCAGTAAATTTAAAGTACTGCATCCTAAAAAATCGCTTAAAAAAATTACGAATTTCCAAGTCGTAAAACAAACTTTATTGCCAATTAATTGGGTGTAGAAATAAGACCCGTTCGGGATAGTATACATATTATGAATCATCTTGCATCAATTATATTATAGGTAGGTATTGCAAGTGAGTCGGGATATTTGTTATTAAATTGGAATAAAATACTTTATTGAGGAATTTCATAAAACGTATGCTATCCCGTAGGGGCGTATTAAAGTCAAAGTATATTTACTTGAAATACATGTCATAAAGATGTCAATTACTATATACTATTGAATCAATGTATTCTACCTATATCTAGGCATGCAATGTGTATGTAAGTTGGCAATAAAGTTTGTTCTTTGTTTCATTGATTTCATTGGTTCATTGGTTTCACAATGACTGCCGAACTGTAAACGACTGTGATAGCAGAATACCAAAAGAGTCAAAACTGGCCATTTTGCCATTGAAACATTGTCATTTTTAAGCCATTGGATAAGTAGAATTGGCCCCTTAATCCTTTGCAGTGGCGCCACAAGATGCGTTATGCAGAGCGAGCGTCTAATTTGAAAGCGCCTAAACATTGTCCGTATTATTTTTGACCCCAATGTCCAAATGTCAACGGACTTAAGTGCACAAAAAAAATGTTCCTCTAAATTAGGTGTTAAAAATTATCAGTTGAGGGGTGAGTGGGAGTTGGCGCCATGGTTTTTACACTCATTTGTGAGCGTGATCCACGTGTTTATGTATGGAATGCACAACAGTGCTTATAGCGGACCATTACTGTCACTCATTTTGTCCATACAAAAACACGTATAACGTGCTTGTTACCACGGACGAGTGAGAGTGAAAACTATTGTGCCAACTCCCACTCACCCCCCTGGACTATCAAATGTATATTTAGTGCCACTTTTATAATCAAACTAACCTACTTATAAATGCGAAAGTATCTTTGTCTCGGCTTGTTTGTCACCTTTTCGCGATGAAACGGCTGAACCGATTTTGATGGAATTTGGTCTGATTGATGAGAGATTGGTAAGATAGCTTAATCCCTAGGAAGGACAGACAACTTTTTATCTGGGTCCTGCAAAATATAACTGCAGATTATCGAAAGCAGCCCTAATACTAGACTGCAACCTAAGTTCATGCTTAATTTTTTAGGATATACTTAGCGGGAACATACAAACTGACATCGCTAAGTGTTTTTTAATGTTTGAATATTTGTTTAAAATCAAGTTTTTGAAGCTATCAATACTAATTAGGTACCTACTATGTTGGTAGGTAGGTAAGACAAGTAGGTATGGTGAGACAATAGGATATAATTAGTTATACCGAGCATGTACCTTAAATATGTGAACAATATGTTATGCCTTTAATAATACTAGCAAGTAAGCATAGTATATAAAATAACATAAGAAATTTAAGAGCTCTGTGCGGATTTCGTGCCGCGAAGCAGCAATGCCTGCATTGCTGCGTTTCGGCTTGAGAATTACCAACGCATGACTCAGGGGTTGACAACGCGTGCGCAATGCCTCTGGTATTGCAAGCGTCCATAGGCTGCGGCCATAAGATTGTTTACCATCATAGTTGTATAAAAAAATAATAATAATGTGTGTGTGACATGTACTGGCATTGTATTTTGATGTACAACACGCAGAAGTTAACTAGGCACCTCGCTGTAATGTTTTTTTCTCATTCTCACTCGCAAGAGTTGTGGCGGTGGGTTGTGGTCGGAGCGGGAAGCACATTCCACGCAGGCGCCAAGTTGATTTCTGCATGGAGTAATATTGTAAATTAATTAGAATTCATCATCATTTCAGCCGTAGGACGTCCACTGCTGAACATACGCCTGCTCCTTAGATTACCAGAAACAATAATTAAGGGGGATTTGCTCATACTCGCCACGCTGGGCATGCGAGTTGGCGAGCGCAGATAAAGCTCTTGTTGTTGATAGGGAACGTTGCTGCCCATCCCCTGGCTTTGTTTCCCTTAGTCGCCTCTTACATCCACGGGTACAAATGGAGGGGCCTATTCTTCAGCTAGGGCCACCGCGGCAATCAGAATTATGATACAGTTAAAACAAATTGCGGTTATCGATTAAAATAAACAATATCCATTCTTTTGTGCATGAAGCTCTCTGTCCACTGCAACGTGTTGTACTATTATTATATGACAGTAACCGTAGTAGAGCACTGGTGGAGGGGTGGTAGTAGCCTTCCTATCCACAGGTCGTGGGTTCAAAACTACTAAACAATGGATTTTTAATCGGAAAAAAATATGTGCGCTATGCTAGTGCTCTTAAACGGCGAAGACCAGAAATGTAGTCTCTTTAAGTGTCCAAAAATACATCTATCGTGGTTTATTTGAAGCAAGTATAAAGTGTTGAATTTTTTAACTTGTGGCAAGGTATTTTGGTATCGTTAGCTCCACTTTTCGTATGATGCCAATATTTTCCAATTTTCACTGGTATTATTTAGTTTTTAATTGATTGACTTACAACTTTATTTATGATAGGGTACTTATTGAAACAAAATAAATGGTAAGATTAAAATATTTCTATGTTTTCTTTGGCCCAAATTTAAGTTAGTAATTCAATTATTTTTGGGAAGCCAAGGGATTGTAATACAAGGTGATTCATTATATGTATACTATCCCGAAAGAAGCTTATTCTAAACCAACTATGCAAAAAGGTTTGTTCATTTTTGGATATACATTATATAACTTTTCGTAGAAAAAGCACAATGCAAGTGTCAGCTTTTGTTGGGGTCATATCAGTTCGAACTCAAATTCAGCTGTAGAAATCTTGAAATTGAACTTCTAGTATGTTTAATGATTAAAAAGGCCACAAACAGCAGATTTGAAAAAGTACGGGAAAAATATAAAATAATTTTATTGAACATTTGGTTCTTTTTGCTATTAAGTATTATTTTATTTTGTTGATAGAATCGGAGAAGCCCTTTTTGGTATAGTATACATATTATGAATCACCTTGTACATGTGAAGGCGACCTACTTGTAAAGTATCCTCTATGAGAGGATTTTGAAACTTGATTCCGGGACTTATGTTTGAATATTTAGGACAAATACTTGTATGGTTTAACATTAAGGGTGTAGTCACCTATAATAAGATGAATTCGAGAAACTTTCGTACTTTTCACGCCTCAGTAGGTACTCTTAAAGATGATAATGTAAGGTTGAAAATGGCACAAGTTTTTCATGAGGTACCTTTTTAGATTTTTCTGTGTAGGTTCGTTTAGTTCTGTTGCTTCATTTTGAAGATATGACAGCTATCTTAGAGGTGACAGAACCATTTTTATTTTTCACTAACTACAATTTTTAGTTACCACAATTTCATTCTTCTTGTCTTGCCACTGATTCTAAGTCATCCTGTATTAGGTCAGTGGCCAGGTTGAGGTATGGTGGCCCTGAAAAGGGCCTATGACCGTCGATGAAAGAAAGATAATACATTTATTTTGGACACAATTTTTTTGTAGTTAGTACTCACAGAGTACTTTTGTATATACCGGTTAGTACTACATGTTTTTAAGCCACAACAAACCTCCCTGCAAAATCAGAGCAAGATGCCAGTGCTGCTATCTTGAAGGCTTGATAAACATTAGTCGTTGGTGCACACTAGTTGTTGTGGTGTATGTACACCACACCACAATAATATATTTCTACCTATGAATTTGCGGAAAATAATTTTCTGGAGATTTTTGAACGTAACACCTACGCTGAGGTTCCCTAATGGCGACCACGAACCGGGCGACGCTGTGTTGGAAGCCCACCAGATGGACCGACGACATTGTTAAAATCGTTGGACAGAAAAGACTCAAGACCGTTCGTCATGGAACTCTGGGGAGGCCTATGTCCAGCAATATGTACGCTGATGATGATGCATGTACGCTGTAATCGTAGAATTGTTGCAAATGTTTATTATTAGTGGATAAGTAGTGTGTCCGGTGCGGGCATCAAACCCCCCACGCGACGCCGACGACTGCACTGTCGGTCGAACATTCCTACCACGGACGTCGTTTGATAAATTATTCTACCCAACACAATACTACGTGATCTCAATCCTACTAATATTATAAATGCGAAAGTTTGTGAGGATGTTTGGATGTTTGTTGTTCAATCACGCCGTAACGCCTCAACCGATTTCCTTGAAACTTGGAAAATACAGAGTCCTTAACCTAGTATAGCATCATCATCATCATCAGCAGCCTGATGAAGTCCACTGCTGAACATAGGCCTCCCCCAAAGAGTTCCATAACGAACGGTCTTGAGCCTTTTCCATCCCCCGACTTCCCGCAACCTTAACAATGTCGTCGGTCCATCGGGTGGGGGGCCTTCCAACACTGCGTCCTCCGGTTCGTGGTCGCCACTCGAGAACCTTTGTTCCCCAACGGTTGTTGGTTCTGCGAGCTATATGGCCGGCCCACTGCCACTTCAACCTGCTAATTCTGAAAGCTATGTCGGTAACCTTGGTTCTTCTACGGATTTCCTCATTTTGGATTTTATCACGCAGCGAAACTCCGAGCATAGTTATCTCCATATCCCGTTGGGCGACTTTATAATATATAGTAGTATAGCATATAGGCTACTTTTTATGTACTTAGGTACCGAGCGAAGCCGTGGGTGGTAGCTAGTAAGGAATAATTCGAGCCATTCCTTTCAAAAATCGGACCTTTTGTTCATTTGATACGTGTGACATTCGATTTCATTTCACACAGTGTAATCGCAACTCTAACGTTACATAAATAAGAGCTTTTATTTACATAGTTCCTAATTTTAATGAGGGAAATAAAATCTAATATTTCGATTGACTATGTTTAGAAGTAAATAATGTAATGTGAAGGCAGACATGTTAACTGTTTATTAAAGGTTGAACACACCGGTCGATCTGTATCTTGTGTCGTTGACTCTACCTACATTCCTGTTTTATATTGGTTACCCACATTGAATAAGAAACATCGATTCTTATAGTTTGATGTAAACTATGTGAATTAATAAAAATCTTTATTTACAGAAAGAAACTTAAAACTAACACAAGTTAATATTTACAAAATACACAAGAACCAGTAGAGCTATCTAAAGACAAACGATCTATAGATAGCTCAATTGATCCAGATCACTACCAGTTGGAAGCGTCCCCACGCTGGAGGAATTGCCACGCTGGATGGCAATGCTAATCCGTTGGGCCAAATAGGAGCCAGCTCTCGGGTCACGCGTCGCTTCGATCAGACGCCTTGATATCTTTTTGAAAACCCGGAGGGCCCGTTTCCCCATGGACCCAGGGTCTCAGTACCCAAAAGGATCAAATATGTAAGCCCTATCAAGACTTACATATTTGCGCCTTTTGAGATCCTCGGCCGAATCTGCCGCCGCACCCGCCCTAACTGATGTCCCTGGAAGATGTGAGCGCGCTAGTGTATCAACACAAGTAGCGTGAATACCGTAAGTAGCACCATAGGCCTGTGGATTAATTAAATAAATAACACCCAACAGTCACTACTAGTCCTGGCCCTGCACTAGGATTCCCTGTGTCGTATTAGAAACTACGAGTACCATGGCACCACAACACCCAGACCCGGAACAAATATTTGCAGATCATGGATTTTTTTTTCTCACAACGAGAATCAAACCATTGCGTCTCAGACGGGCACTCGCCCGCTGCGCCACCGAGGTCGTCAAAGATACCTCAGCAGATATAAAAGTTTTAAGACATATAAAAAGTCTGAAAACTATGATTTCAATAGAACGTTATCCAGTGCGATTTCCTATAGCATTCATAGGCCGTAGAAATACAACGAATCCCTCGGGATCCCACCCTTTCTAAATCAGTGTACCTACCATATAACAACTAGCTTCCATGAAAACTCAATAATTTGCTACGGGATTTTCCAAATCGCACAGAATAAATACTAGTCTACAGTCTACGAGCCTACGAAGCTACGAACTGCTACGCCGCTTTTCAAATTCAAAGCGAAAAATTCAGTAGCACGCGAAAGCTCATTGCGCGCGGACGTGTTGCGTGCTGCTACAAAATCTAACGGTTTTACGTATTTACGTACGATGTCGTTCACCTATAATCCAATTAAATGTGTTGATTAGTGAAAGTTTCGGAAAATGTTCTGTGATGATGTGAGATAGGAAACATGTTGAAGGAGTATGGTGTGAGATGCACACGCGTAGGATTGCTGTGGTTCCTGGGACTGGTGGCCGTGGATGGACTTATAGGTGAGTTGTTCTCCTGTTCTTCGGGTCCTGACGAGCTTTTGACTGCATTTTTAGAGACGTCCTGAACATAAATAAATAAATTAATGTTATAGGTAAATAAAATGAATAGACTTTATTTCAGACTTCAGAGATCCATATTTTTGTTATTAAGAACTTAAATGCTATGTTATTTATTACAATAATAAATAATAATAATAAATAAATATTCCGGCATATCACACATGATCCCAAACTAGGCATAGCCTGTACTATGGGTACCAGAGACTGATATACTAGATATATATTTAACACCCAGACACAACAAACATCTGTGTTAGTCACAAATGTTTGTCCAGTGCGGGAATCGAACCCGCGACCTCTAGCGCATAAGGCAGAGTTACTACCAACTAAGCTATAAGGCCAGTCATACATAATCAGTATCAATGATACACAATACATAATCAGAATGTTGTAATGTTATGCTGTAAAAAAAAAATCACTCAATTTTGTTTGTTCGTTATTTTGTAGTTCATCGAAATATTGGTGCTCTAATTTTATTTTATTTTCGAAACAGTCTTTTCTACTCATAATTCTTCTTTACTTTACTTTACTCTACATGGTAGTTACGTCACACGTCGTTGCCTAAACAAGGAACAATAAGGTCTAAAATAAACAAACTAAAATGCATACTTGGTCGAGGCCTAGATCACACAGAAAAGGTTTATATAACCTAAGTCAATGGTCGCAGTAGGTAGGTACTAGCGTATTCAATGAAGGATGGAATCAGATTACATTCGTGTCTGAAGTAATTCTAATTATTGATATTGGTTGGATTGTTAATAAGCATTTTATGACCTTATCTCGGCGCGTTCCAATTCTTGGCACCCATACCATGATTCTTACAAAATAAGAGGTTATTAAAATATATGTATATAAATAAATATTCCGGACATACCACACACGGTCAACTGAGCCCAAACTAGGCATAGCCTGTACTATGGGTACCAGAGACTGATATACATAATAGATAAAAAAATATTCCGGACATATCACATACGGTCAACTGATCCCAAACTAGGCATAGCCTGTACTATGGGTACCAGAGACTGATATATATGATAGATATATATTTAACACTCAGACACAGAACAAACATCTGTGTTAGTACTATGGGTACCAGAGACTGATATACATAATAGATAAATATTTAACACCCAGACACAGAACAAACATATGTGTTCATCACACAAATGTTTGTCCAGTGCGGGAATCGAACCCGTGACCTCTAGCGCAGAAGGCAGAGTTACTAGCAACTGAGCTATGAGGCCAGTCATTAACCAGTCATTATCACGTATAAATTCACGATAGCGTTATACGCTTACGATACGATAGCAAATGTCAAATATTGGCCAATCAATATTAAAAGATTTCAAACATCGCCGATGTCATTGGTTTGACTTTTACTATAGTAACTTAAGCGTAACGTTAGCGTGAATTATTCATGTGCTTGGGCTACTGTAGTGAGATAAGATTAAAGATTAGGTATTTATGTGAACAGCCCCTAACTCGTTGCCTCCGCGCCGCTCCAATTAGGTATCTAGTAGGTAATATAGATAATCTTAGTAGGTTTTGAGATTGCTGTAGGTACCTACTGTTTGTTATTTTATTTAAAAATCAAATAAAAAATAAGTACTTGTTTTAATTTGTAGTTTCATTTCTGTAAATAAAGCCATTTATTACCTACTAATTTTATACAGCTAGTTTCAAGTAGGTAATACCTATTTTTTTTACGAGCCACTTATCCCTTACGGAGTTACCTACCCATTTCAACTAAATAATTCCATTTTAAAAACTAAAAAGAAACCAAACACCTATCCGATATCGATACAATTTATATATTTTTTATTGAAATTAATCCCTTACAAATAACAATGAGTGTCGACAGTTTGACTAATATGAAACTGCATCCCCTAGCATCAACATACTCTACAATTTTGTATTAAATTCGCGCAGATGATGATTTCATTCAACACTCACGACAGAAGGCTATAAATCATTGAGGGTGAGTTTTTTTTTAAATAGAAAATAATAAGCGGAGATTTAGAATAAAGATGTAGAAAGGAGAACGTAGTGAGATTTAAATTATCGATATTTATGGACCCAACGCTAGAATTTTACTAAAGCAGACTTCTAGTAAATAACATACGTAGGATTCTTGATATTGTTCCTGAGACTATCCCTAGCATTCTTAGTTCTAAATATTAATCCCTCCACTCCTAAGAGCTTATTAATTTGGATTAAAAACGGGAAGCATGGCCATGTTTTAAGTTCTAAATTCATACAATTTAGGTATATAATTAAAAAATTATGATTGGTCTTGTCACTTGTCTCTACAGAACGTAAAGATTCCATATGACTGGTCGCCTCTCTTGTCTACAGAAGGTAGAGATTTGCGGAGGATTTTGTTTAATTACCTCCACGTTGCTTCAATCTGTTGTGCTTTACGATCATAGTGGCTTATAATATCGATAAATAGTGTTATCGATTAGACATCTAAACAACCCCAATCGGCATTAGCATTAGCCGAATCGATAACTCCAGCGAATCTATTGTTAGTACGACACGGATTGTGGACTACATCGAATAACGAACAACGCTATTTATACCAGCCAGGCTATTGTGTAAGCAAAATGGTAATGAATATCGCAATTATAAGGATGATTCTATCAATTTTAGCTACATCTGAAGTTTTTCAAACATGAAAAGGAAGAAGCTTAGGTCTTGAAGTTTCCCTTATCAAGTTTGGAACGGTTGTAATGTTGCTTAGATTGTTAAAATTACCCATAAGGTTACGATCTTCATTGCCATAACGCTTACACAATTGCACCACTGGATTGGAAACTATTTAGATACCTACCGAATAATTATGGATTCTAAAAGTTTAGTATAATTTTAATTCTGAAAACGCACGGTTCGGGAGACTCTTTTTAACACATTTTACCGAATAAATTTCAAGAAAGGTGCTTCATAAATAAATACTGTATCAAAAGGCTTATTCTACACCCAATCGGCAATAAAGTTTTACGACTTTTGGAAATACGAAAATTATCATTGGAAAAACAATAGGTATGTAAATAACAGCTGTTCACAGCAAATGAAGAACCTAGTCAAAAATAATATTAATTGATTTTTGTTAATTATGATGCGAATACTTTAGGCTGTGCGCACACCATCAGAAAATTGTTGTCAGATAAATTAAATCAAGCAAACGAAGGACGTAAGGACGAACGCGACAATTGGTGGATTTAAATTTTCTGACAGAAATTTGCAAATGGTGTGCGAATAGCCTTAAAGATTCGCAATAATATTTCAGTTCTGTCATTAGCGTTAAAAAGTTTAATATATAAGAAAAAGTCATCAACTCCTGCTGTTGACTGTACAACCTATTGTCAGCCACTCGTCCGAAATAACTCGTCCTTGCTAAGAATTATTGTTACCGCATCCAGATGCCGCCATTAAGATTATATCCAATAATGGAATGTGGAAATAGCCACCAAATGTTGAACATCTATTTTGGAAAGTGTGCCTGATTTATTTGTGTTTTTTAGTGTCTGAAAATAACTTGACTGGTTCACTAGAAAGTATAGTATAGTAATTTTCAACGAAATCGGCTGAGCCGTTACAGCGTGATTGATCAACAAACATCCAAACATCCTCACAAACTTTCGCATTTATAATATTAGTAGGATGTCGACGGTCCATCGGGCATTTATGCTTATAATTTGTCAAATTCCCAACAGATAATTGCCACTGAAATGACGTTCTACAACTTGACAGCAAAGCTTTAACGGCACCCACTGGTAAGGGGTGATGATTAATTACTGTGAACACTTCGATTTACCTCCTTTGATGTTAAGCATCACTTAATTTTACGTGGTTTCCATTTATTACCTTTGAGTAGTGTAGTTTCTGGTGATTTGTGTGAATTTAACTTTTACCAGGATGGTACTTAGGAAAGTGGATATTAAAATAAGGGTTGTAAAGACTTTAGACATACAAAGTCGATCGGTTACAGTGAAAAATATAAACAAAAATCTTTATTCCTCACTGCAAGGTGATTCATAATATCCGGAAAGGGACTGAACTACCTGTTTTGGCGTCAAATTCAAAGGTCAGTTCGTACGTAAACAGTTAAATAATTAACTGCTTAGGTAACAATCTTGATGCCGAACTTCTCGAACGTTTAATAAGTTAAAAACATGATAAATAGACCAAAAATAGGTAAACTTAAAAAAAATCGGAACAAAAAACTTTGGTATAATGTTTTTTTTTCGCTATTTTTCTTTCTTTTTGTTAACTGAAAACGTCCCTTTCGGGACAGTAATTCTGTCTTATGTCTGAAATTTAATTTAATTTAATTCATTTATTTCGGTTGTTCACCATAATTGTTAGTACATTTATCTACCTATAAACTATGTTAGTAACCATAAAAACAGATTTCAAATTATTCATGTCACATGTTATCAGAAAACATTAAACAAATTATTATTGCAAAAATAAATTAAATTTACTTAATATTGAATATTCTATATTAAGTACAATCTAACTAGATTAATATAAGCATGTAAATGTCAATATAATATTCAAGAATTCTCATTGTTTAAGTAAAGTCCAGAAATAAATAAATAGTAACCTACAGTTACAGTAGTATAATTATTGTTGAAAGAAAAAAAAAACAATTTGTAATTCTTTTGCAATTTACATCATTGATTTCAGGGTAGGTACATGTTTTGTTGTGCATTCTTAATATTGTATGTATTTTGTTAACGACGGAAGATTTAGGGGTGTTTCGTCATCACCCAAATTTCTGTGGGGTAAATTTTTAATCTGTTAATTTTTCTTGGATTTTGTACTGTAGCAATGTTATCATATAATCAGGTAGATAATACATTAAGCTTGTCTAAGTTCCGTGGCCGTGGTGGCCCCGGCTGAAGAATAGGCCCCTCCATATGTACCTATCCGCGGATGTTGTAAGAGGCGACTAAGGAAAAAAAGCTAGGGGATGGGCAGCAACGTCCCTCATTTTAACAACGATAGCTCTAACTGCGCTCGCCAACCCGCATGCCCAGCGTGGTGAGTATGGGCAAATCCCCCCACATGATAAGGAATTTGCTCTGTATGTGGGAGCCCATGTTCAGACGTCGAACGGCTGAGATGATGATGAAGTTTCAAAAGCTTTTAAGTTAAAAGCTGCTTAATAATATATTTGAGTGAAACTCGTGGGAATAGCAGCGATTTTCTAAACTTCTGAAAGTATAATGGGACATAAAAGTTCCATTGCCAACCATTATCCTTGCGATGCCATCATTTGTCAGATGTAAATCGGATTCCTTGCAAATTATATTAAGGAGTTTATAATTATCACTTGAATGTACTTTTTTATATTTTTGGTATTTTACAATTTCTGCCTGGTTTTTTTCTGAACTCCACTGCTGTATTTTTAAAGAGGTATAGGCATTTTTTATTGAAAAAAAAGCCAATTGTTTAAATGCACCTTTAGGAATACTTGCATCCACGTAATAAGTAGGTAATTATGGCTTTTGGTGTCGATTCTGTTGTTGCATTGCCTTACTTAATCTAAAAGCTCTAAAATTTTCGCGGTACGTGTTACTTCAATCAATATGAAAGGGACATTATTAAAAAAGACTCCGTATTCTTAGCTAGCTTGGCTACCTTTACACCTAAGCTGTATCCATGTACATGTTGGCAATAAATGAATATAAATATGACAGCAACATGTTTAGAGTGGTCAAATTACGTTACTTTAGGAAAATTCAACAACATAATCGACACCATTGTATCCATTAGTAGGTATTTAAATATTCAACTGAATCCACCAACAAGTCTGTAAAAACAGTTGAAATACGAATACAAAGAGTGTGTACATACAAACATTTTCTCGTCTCTGAAGGCTTTCAGGCTGATGCGTGACAGATCCTTTCTTTGTACGCGCTTTTGTTTATGAGTGTACCCACCGCATACAATCATACTACCTATAGAACATACCTACATGTTATGAAGGTATTTCAACTTTTACTTCAGTGGTTATTTGACCTTTGAGAATGAAATAAATGTGGCTGTGTAAAGTCTGGATACCGTAGGTCACGGAATTCTTATGTAGATAGTCCCTCGACCAGCCTGATACTGGCCGCCCTGGCGTAGTAATTATCATTAAATCTGTGGCCACGGCCCGATTTTTTACGGTACCGCTATTTTCTAAAGGTTAAATAACACCGTTATGGGATAGCGGTACACTTACATTTTTACTGTACTGGTACCGCTTTCAGTCCCTGGATCATAAATTATAGAATGAGTTAGATCTTTATTCGCTCCCACGAGATTTTAGAAATTGTTAGCCTTCGAAGTTATTAGTCACTCAAGTTTAAATGGAAATCAAATGCAGAAGAAATCGTGGTCCTGACAACCCGTGTCCAATTTTCATAATAAAACATGCAATTTAATCACACACACGGTGAGGCATCTCTGGCTACCCTTTCGTTGCTTCAGCAGAGGTCGTTAATATAAATATTTAATGAAAATGCCCTACCTGGTTCGCCCCCGGGCGCAGTTTTGCGGGAAATAAGAGTTCCGGTACGTCTGTGTCACTCCATGCTAGGTGCCAATACCAAATGCACCTTATGCCACTGTCTTCAGATCAAAGTTCAAGTATAGTTACCATGACGATCCAAACCCAAATAAATTAAATATTTGATCGAGCGAGTGAAGATCTCTCAAACAACTTGGGACTGTTGGGACGAATCGGCGTTATAATGTTTGTATGTTATTTGTTAAAACCTAACTTTCGAACCGTTAATCCGATCTATATGGAATTTAAGAGATAAACAGGTTGTACTATCAAGATTGGCTAGTGGATTCCTCTTTTGGGATAGTACACATATTAAGAATCACCTTGTATTTGATGTAGTTTTTAAGTTTAAGTGTGGTCAACATTCTAAATGGACCTTTTGATTTCAATCAATAAAGACAGTTTTTCATTATGTCTATTTGGGTCAGACGGTTCAACTAGGTAGGTCCAACTTCGACAAAGAGGTCAACCGATGAATCCAACTCGGATGGGCAGCGTTTGGGAAACTTCATCATATCTTCTCGTCGGAGATACCGCAGAGCCTCAAGACGAAAGTCTACAATCAGTGCGTGTTGCCAGTGATGACATATGGCACTGAGACTTGGTCGTTAACTATTCGCCTCATACACAAGCTCAAAGTCGCGCAACGGGCTATGGAGAGAGCTATGCTAGGAGTTTCACTACGTGATAAGATCCGAAATTAGGAAATTCGTAGAAGAGAGAACCAAGGTCACCGACATAGCTCTCAGAATTAGCATGTTGAAGTGGCAGTGGGCAGGCCATATAGCTCGCAGAACCGATAACCTATTGGGGAGTAAAGGTTCTCGAATGGCGACCACGAACCGGGCGACGCAGTGTTGGAAGGCCCCCCACCCGATGGACCGACGACATTGTGAAGGTTGCGGGAAGTCGGTGGATGGAGAAGGCTCAAGACCTTTCGTCGTGGAACTCTTTAGGGGAGGCCTATGTCCAGCAGTGGACTTCTACAGGCTGATGATGATGATGGATATCGGAGTGAATCCACTGAAGATACTGTCATATGTTCCGTGGTGTGGTTCCGGTGAGATGTTCTCTCATTCACTTCAATTGGTTCAAACTATGTTGTTTTGGGACGGTCCCATAGCAATTTGTTTGAGCAACATGCGCAAAGAAATTGCCTTGTGAGGAACGCGAAGAACATTTTCCAAACTCTAGGTATTTTCGACGACAATTTGGAAATACATTGCGATGACGGAAATGAAGCGTTGCGTACTTATCATCATCATCAACTCAATGGATTGACTCGAAGGCCCCCCACTGGATGGATTGATGACATTGTTAATGTTGCGGGATGTTGGTGGATAGGAAAGGCTCAAGACAACTCGTCATGGAGCTCTTTGGGAGAGGCCTATGTCCAGCAGTGGACTTTGACTGATCTAGGCTTGGTCGCGAAGAACGTACGTAAATTCAACTGAATGCGATTTCAATGAATAAATTAATATTGAAATATTTTTTATCTAGATACATCGCGATAATTTTTAGTACTACTTTAAATCTTACTGTGTCTCAATGAAAACGGACCCCTTAAGCACGTCTGGCCCTTGTCTCTGAGGGGCAATTGTATACGATATGGGCTTCGAGACTACACGTTTGTACCGCTAGCCAAGACAGCTAGGCAATAAAAGATTGGTAGAGCCGCCGCTATTTTGTGGCGAAAAGTCTAGGAGAACACTAAAGGAAAACGAGTAATTTGTGGCCGTTTTATTTTTGCAAATTAAAATTTTTGATCGAGCGTGCGATGCATCCGAAGATCTCTCATACAACTTGGTCGAATCGGCTTCTGAGAAAAATGGTCTTCACAGACAAACAGAACGGCGGACAAGAGAGTTATCCTATAAGGCTTCCATTTTTTCCAAAGGCACGGAACCCTAAAAGTAATACAAATACGAGAAAGTACTTACGTGGGCGTGTGCTGACATATGAAAGAGCTTTGTTCTTACAAACCAAAACGATTTTTATTTTTATGTTTTTAGAGATAAACGAAAATAGTAACATTGGAAAACCAATATAACGTGATGAATCATCTGGTGAAGATGCGATTTTCAATGTTTATTCTCAACGATCTTTTACCGGACATCGCGAGATCTTAGTTCGGGGCGAACGAACCACTGGTTATTCCTAAATGATACCTTAAATTTTGTTATCTCATCCACAAATCTCAAATATTGAGGTATTTTCTCAAGAATCTAGTCTGTAGTCCGCCCGTTCAAGAATTACACAACGATACCTCATCATCATCAACATCTTCCTGCCCTTATCCCACATCATGTGGGGTCGGCACAACATGTATTCTTCTTCCATTTCCCTCTATCAGTTCTTTCTTCACCATATCCACTTTCACACAGTCCATCTATCTTTTCTTTGGCCTACCTCTACTCCTACATCCATCCACATTCATATCTAACACTCTTCTTGTCACATGACATTCTTCCCTCCTCATGACATGCCCATATATATTTTTTATAAACAACGATACCTATTCTGAGTTAATTTTGTCGTCCAAAGATAACACCTCCTATTCCAACCCTCAGAGGAACTACTTAGGTAGCATTTGTCGGCAGAATTGATTTCTTCTCCCTCGAAAATCCCCCGAATTCTCAAAGTGTTTGTACAATGCTAGCACTTGTACTGATGTGTATTGTTTTCTGAGTGCTTACACATGATAGGGTGGTAACAGCTAAACTACAGTTCCATCCGTTAACAAGTAACTTATGACAGGCTACGTTTTGAAAAAAAAAATTTAGACCACTTTCCTTTTCCCTTTTTTCATCTTTTCATTTATTTTTTTCTCCCCTTTTCCATTTGAAGACCTCGTAGCGCAGTGGGCGAGTGCCCGTCTGAGACGCAAGAACGCGGGTTTGATTACCGCTGTGGGACAAATGTTTGCATGATATGCGAATATTTATCCGGGTCTGGGTGTTGTGGTGCCATGGTACACGTAGTTTCTGATACCTACGACACTGGGTATCTTAGTGTCGGGTCAGGACTATGTATGGGACTGTTGGGTGTTATTTATTTAATTATTTTATTTCTTTTAAGCAACAAAATGGCCTTTATTTTTTGTACCATCTATTTTTAATCAGGGATTTTGGTGCGAAGAATCTGAGCGGTGGTTGAGGAAAAATCCACCTATGATCATCATGACGACCGATCTTTAGCCTTTTCTATCCACCGACTTCCCGCAACCTTCACAAAGTCTTCGGTCCATCGGGGGGGGGGGGGCCTTCCAACACTGCGTCGCCCGGTTCGTGGTACCATTCAATCAATCAACCCACCATTGGGATCGCTTTATTTTCCTAACCTCGCACATTAAAACAAAGTAATTCTATTGGTGGTTTTGCTCTGCCTTTGTGCAAAACCTGCATTGAATGGTTGCGAAATTTCAACTGCCAAAATTAACTTGTCATCGTTATGCTACTGAGGTGTTTATTACCACAGTGGTGAAGCGATATTGCTGGTAAGGGTGACATTGTCTACTTGCCGTTATGTTTTGCTTGGAAGTTGATTTCTAAGGGTTGATTATGGAGCCTTTCCATCCAGTGGCGGATTTGCAGTCTTGGCCGCCCTAGGCCCCAGGCCATGTGCCGCCCCTTTCTCAGCACCCATCTAGACTAGGGAGGTACATAATGAATTTACTTTATTGCCAACTTTATCTAAAATGAAATCAGAAATTTAAATAACTATAAAAGCTACGCTGATGACATGGCGCTGCTGAGTGCCTCTATCTGTGGTTTATCCAAGATGCTAGGCATTTGTGAAAGGTATGCTCACCTTCATGGCCTACAATATAATGTAAAGAAGAGTGAATGCATGGTCTTTCAGGCCAGGGGTCGCCAATGTCCGTCGATTATACCTACCATTAAATTGTATGGTAAGCCGCTTAAACGGGTCGAACAATTTAAATACCTCGGACATTGGATAGCCTCTGACCTGAAAGATGATGTAGACATTGAAAGGGAGCGGAGGGCGTTGTCTGTGAGAGCGAACATGATTGCCCGCAGGTTTGCTCGTTGCTCAATGGGTGTAAAAATCTGCTTATTCCGAGCCTACTGTACTAGCTTCTACACGAGCAGCCTGTGGGTAAGTTATACGCAAAAGCAGTTCAGCGCCCTTCGCGTTCAGTATAATAACACATTCAGGGTGCTGGTGGGGCTGCCCCGGTTCTGCAGCGCGTCGGGGATGTTCGCCGAAGCGCGTGTGGACTGTTTCTACAGCACCATGCGCAAGCGGTGCACATCCCTGGGGCGCAGAATCAGGGCCAGCTCCAACAGCATACTGAATGTGTTGTCAACCAGGTTCGACTGCGAGTACCTAAACCATTGCGGTATGGTACATGCGCAGTACCTGAAGTAGATTCCACCTAATCTACCTACTTACCTTCCTTTCTGCAATAATAAGTACAAATAATATGTGTGATATGGACTATGTTAATTGTCTGAAATAAATGATTTATTATTATTATAATTTGTAAATATATTCCGAGATGACGAGCTTTTCTACGACAATTTCTACAAATTTTTGATCTAGATTTGCCGCCCCTAATATCTGGCCGCCCTAGGGCTGGGCCTACTGGGCCTTAGGGCAAATCCGCCACTGTTTCCATCGTAGCCAATTTAGCAGAGTGTGGTTTCGAGAACATCAATCAATTGAAGCCTTTTCATTGCAGAATATTATGACTTAAACAATATTTTGGTTTATGGAAAGTTTTGTAAGGTAGGTACTGAATAATAATATATTTTTTTGTGTTTTCACCCGCTTATGTTTTTAAAATAGTTAAATTTTTCTATAGAGATATTATAGAGATTTTTGATCGAGTGAGCGGAACGACGCAATACAACGTGAGCTCCTATTTGTAAAAATGTAGTAGTCAAAATTCAATGACTTCGTAGTTAATTATGATCGGATATTAGTAAGAACATGCTAAAGATGCGATTTTCAAAATGTATGTTAATTTATTGCACTTTTTATCAGACATCACGAGATCCTAGTTCGGGACGAACCGCTAGTTGTAGCAAAATAGCAATAAACCAAAAATTTATGTTCAAAAGATGCCGTAAATTTCTACAGAAAACAAACAATAAAGCCTACAAGATATTTGCACTGAAATCGTACCAATTACCCTCCAGAAAACAAGGGTGCCTTTTGTAGCAATCAACGACACCTCAGCACAATTGGGGACCATCGTTTGTGTCCCATTGGGGAGGATAGCTGCCTATCATCCTCAATTAACCCAAATTGTACTTTAATTCGTCTGGACAACGTTTAATTTCCCACACGTTCATTTGTCAATTTTGTCCGGCTTATAGGACCAAAATAAGTTGACCTTCGAATCTTATGCAAACCTTTCAGCTTTTAGATGAGCGCATAATAAATTAGTCAATGTAGAGAGGCCAATATTGTCTGGTGTATTGTTGAAGCGTTGTTTGTAGTTGCCATGACAACGCTGATCCTCCGATGTCCGAAGGGGTGCTTTTTAAGACAGAGATGGCTGCATGCAGATGAGAGTTGTGTATAAGTATGAAAGGGATAAAAGAGAGGGTTCAGTGATGCACTGCGCACTTGTTCGCTACACGGTTAAATTGCATTAGTGCCTTTTGGATGTCCAATCTGGCGCGAATATGACGAATTTTGCCAGCTACATCGGCATGCTAAGTAAGATGAATAAAATAATAGAATAGTAGTTTTGGAGGAGGTAGGGCACAGCGAGATTTTCTCGTTCTAAATTGGAGCAGCCCACCTGGGAGGTACCTCCCAGAAGATCGCAGCCAAATAACATTATTTGTTTCAAATAGTGTTGAGTCCCTGCGGTGAGTAAGGTTGCCAGAGCTCTTTAGGGATGGGGGGGGGGGGGTGTACGGGGTCGGCAACGCGTGCGTGATGCCTCTGGGATTGCAATTGCTCATAGGCTACGGTAACCGCTTACCAACAGGTGGGCCGTGCTTGTTTTCCACCTTAGTTGTATAAAAAAAAATTGTAGGTACCTACAGTGACTTATATTGTCATTGTTACCTACCTACATTTCTGTTGATGTTCACAGAAAATCACATACCTACATAAATTATTATGGTGCACGACCGGGATTTGAGCCTACGGATCGAAAGTCGAGGTAACTCCCACTAGGCTCATACTGCTCACAAATGTAGGTAGATAACAGGTACGTAGACATTGTAAAAAACGGGCTACTTTTCTCAACTAGCATTAAAAACCTGCTTAAAGTGAGAAAGGCAGGATTTATCCATTGTTTCATTATTTATCCAGTTAAAAGGTAAGTTAGGGAACCCTAGTTGCCCCGTTACACATAATTAAAATTCATTACCTCAAAGGGCCCTACACTCTCCGATTTCGGAATGGCGCAACACTATGCATTAACAATAACCCGAATCGTGCCGGAATGCCGGCTCATTGAATTATACAACAACAGGATCAAGATTTACGTGAAGCCGTATTCAAACGGCATGCGATATGTCCTTGATATGTCACATAACATTCGTATGAAATTTATCCTTACCTCTGAACAAAGTCAGTTTTGAGTCTTGATAATTTTGACAAAATGGACAAAATAAGAAATGAGTACTTTAGAGGAAGTTTGAAAGTAGTTGAAAGCGCCAGTGACGGAAAAGTTGAGAAGTAATAGGTTAGCATGGTATGAGCATGTCATGAGGAGGGATGAAAGTCATGTAACGAGAAGAGCGCTCAATATGAATGTGGATTGATATAAGACTAGAGGAAGGCCAAAGAAAAGATGGATGGATTGTATTAAAGATGACACGAGTAAGAAAGAAGTGAATGCGGAGATGACGGCTAACAGAAGAGAGTGGAAGAAGAAAACACGTTGTGCCGACCCCACATAATATGGGACAAGGGCAGGAAGAAGAAGAAGAAGAGATTTGAGGGTGTGCGATATATTTCAACGATATCGCTACATCGCACATCTGATAGTGGAAAGACGGGATATTATGACATCCGTGTCTTAAAGTCATTAAATAAATATTTGTGTTTATTTTAGTTAGCACTTGTTAATGTAAACGTCTGTCATAAACTTGTTGGTAAATAAAACTTTTAAAGCATTTGGTTCATCAATATTCAAGTTTTAACGGGACCTGAATCTTAAGTCCTGTCGCTAAAAAGAGCCAGCCGTCATATTTAGGTCTTCATTTGTTACATCTATAGCGGTAACTTATAAAAAAGTACCTATTGTAAAATTACAAATTTGAAATTAAAAACCTTTACCTTGAGACTGGTAGATTGTAGGTTGTAATCAGTAGGTAGGTAATAAGGTATTGACATTATTTTAATGGAAGTATTTCCGGGTTAGCCCCAGTATGTATATCCACCACAGTCCTGGTATATTTACGGTCGCCATCTGTCGGTCATCGCTTGTTAGGAATGGCTTGAGAGTCTATTAAAAATATTTTATTTCCATGTTATTAACTAACTAACAAGATATATTTATTGATCAAGCTGTATTTTTGTAAGTTTATTTGTTATAGCATAATTTAAGAACCGTCATGTCAATCAGATTTGCGTGGAATTTAGTAGGTCAACAGGTTGTACTATCAAGATTGGCTATGAGTTAAGATGCAGGGGTCCAAAAACGGGGATTAAATAAATACAAATACATGAAGTCATATGAAAGAGCTTTTTCATGTATTCCAAAACAACCGAAAAAATTACCTGGTGTAGAAGAGATAAAAGTTTTAACGAATTATGTTTTAAACCAAGTCCTTGAAGATCCAATGAGTTTTCCAAATTCAAATGTTTGATCTTAGTTCCACCGTCTGCAAAACTATATCAAGAAGATTTTCGTTGAGTTTACCTCTTTGCCAAGTTTCTGAGTAAGGACTCAAATAAAGTTTTCTACAATAAGCGCAACTTGAGTAGGTAGGTCGTAGGTAGTACAAGGAAAAAGGGAAAAGGCAGGTACTATCGATGTGTTCAGGGGTAGGTTCATGGAAGAACTGTCAGTGTTATTATTATCGTATCGACATAAAACGGTGTATAACTTTTTATTGTTTGGTTTATTTCTGTGTTACTATTCTGACTGTGTCTTTCAAATAAAATTTCATTCAAAGTCAAAGTAAAAAGGCGTTTATTTCAATAAAATCACTAGGATCATTTTGAAACGTCTTAGAAACTAGGTGAAGCTACGCCTGTTCCTCGCGACCAAGCCAAGAAGAATCAGGCAACAAACACGACTTGGTGCCTATCATTTTTTTCGATGATCCTTTTTCACAAAATTTATTTTTTTAAAGTTCACTGTGGTGCCGATCGAACTAGGTTAGTTAACATTTCATTTCTTTGTTCCATAAGTATTTTCCTTGTTCCAGAAATTGTGGAGGAGCAGCGATGTCACGACACCGAGCTCCGACTAACGTGTCGCGACATGGACTCTCACATAGCCGTGCTAGAGGCCTGGTACACCGCGCTCGACGAATACCACCCCCAAAACACCACTCACGACCTTAAACTAAAGACTGAGAACGATTCCGAACTGAATCGAGTTTACGTTTATTCTAGTCCAAAACACAACGGCGTTTACGAGCCAACAAACCATTCCTTATTCGAGAACATTACTGTTTATAATGATACGTTTGCGAACGATAGCTTTTGGCTCGTGAACGATACGGCGCTCGAGAGCGAGGTGTTGAGTGGGCAGTGTGGGGGGGACGAGTTTAGTAGGAGTTACGCCAGTTGGAGGGAAGGTGACAGGAGACGGCAGGCGATGTCGTGGAACTCGTCTGTGAACCTGCGACCCCCGTTAAGTTATAGGTGAGTTTACTTAATTTGGTAAATTAATGAGGCAGTTCGTACGCTGCTGGCGGCCAAGTAATGGCCTCTGTCATGGCTAAACATCTAAATGGCTAAGTATCAGCTTATGTTAAAGACTGTTTGCAGACTCTAGCTAGAAAGGCTTGCTTGGGTGCAGAGGCCCTAGTCTGCTAAGTCAGTGATTTCTCACTTTTGACTTTTCAATCGTGAAAAGACCATGGCGTACAAGGTCGGTCTCGCTGGAGGACGCGCTGAAGGTCTGTGGTTGGTACTGGAGTCCTACATCACGTCAGCCATAGCTGGAGTGCATTATAGCTGGAGTGTATTTGTTTTAAATAGTGTTGTGTTCCTGAGTAAGGATGCCAGAGCTCTTTAAGGGGTGAAGGGGGTTCGGGGTCGGCAACACGTGCGTGATGCTTCTGGTAGTGGCATAGGCTATACGGTAACCACATACCAACAGGTAGGCCGTATGTTTGGGGGCCACCTAGTTGAATAAAACATACATTTTTCACGGTGTTGCACCCACAAACCACCATAAGATCCAATATGACGGATGTACTACGGTCCACAGTTTTTATGGAGATAGTTACTATAATTATCTGGTTTAAGCCGTATTATTTTACCGTAAATTTTATTGTAATAACAGGTAGCATATGTAGGTGGATGACGAATGATTGTATTCAATTATCTTACAAAAGCATTTGGGGTAATTTATTTTGAATTATGGATATGTTTTATGGGAAATACTTTGATGCTGGGACTTTGATGTGTAAAATTGTTTCTTATTAATTTGCTAAGGGTGTTTTTTTTTCAATAAAATCACTAAAATCACTTTGAAACGACTTAGAACCTAGGTTAAATTACGCCTGTTCTTCCACAAAATGGAATGTAGAGCCTTAATATTATATCGAAACTTTTTTGGGTGGGCGGTATGCTAGGTAAAACTAGGTTCTCCGACTATAACAGTGTTAGAAACTTTAAAAATAAACACCAACAACCTATAGAAGTCAACTGCTAGACATAGGCCTCCCCCAAAGAGTTACATGACGAAAGATCTGGAGAATTTTCCATTGGAGCACTTCCCGCAACATTTTTTTTCCGGACGGATTTTTGAGCTTTTGGTCACTAGCAACCAATGCAGAGAAAACTTCCCGAAACCTTCACAATGTCGTCGGTCCATCGGCGAGATGCTTTCCAGCGATTCCTTTTGTCTGGAGACAAAAAGACACTACCAAAATTTAAATAATTTTTGTTTTGATTTCTACTTTTAGATAATTTTGGTGTAACTCTAAGTGGAACAGAGTTCAGATCACCAACAGGGCAGTTTGCCCGAAAGGCTGCCTCGTTCGATGCCTACTCTTTTGTCCGAGGTAATCGCCATAGGCAGCAACAAAATAACAATCATGTTAGTGCCTACAACCATTCGACAATGCATTGATTCCCAATGGACCCTTCGCCTTGGGAGTTTATATTCACCTTCGACGGGTCACTTGCTCAGTCAACTCATGAGCGCTTGTCAATTGGCGTTTTGAAGACACGTCTCAATTTTATTCCTCCACGTAGGCTTCGAATAAACAGTACACGTAGGCACATTATTTTGTTCCCACGGGAATATGCGGTATTGGAAATTAGGGACAAAGTTTTTCTACATTATATGTTCATCGACTTGATTTTAGTCTGCAATCGTATAAGTTCGTAGATCTACTCGTTACAGCCAAAATTAGGTTGCATTTATGTCAAAGTTTGAGGTTTATATAAGGCCACGACCAATTAGTCTCAGTTGGCACTTAGACTTGGTCATAGAGTAATTTTGGACTTGATCGTGGCCATATACACAATATGACATGACATGGCTGTCATCACTTTACAACACGCACTGATACACTTTCAACTTGGGGCTCTGTAGTATCTGCGATGAGAAGATATTAAGATATTTTTGGTACAAAACAATATAAATTGAATGCACCATTCTATTATGATTACAAAGCCAAGGGTTATCTACTTATATTTTGTTAATTGGGCCGACCTGATTGATAAATATCATTATTATAGTGCACCTTTGTTCTAATAAATTATAGGTTGCCCAACTTAATGCTTCGTGTTGGCCTAGTGGGAGGTAGTACCTCGACTTCCATAGGTTCAAAGCACGGTCGTTTACAAATTGATTTTTCTGTTCTATTTTTTTAAATCAAAACTTGGGGCTGTAAAAAAAATAATATTTTTAGGGGAAACGTCGTTGGCTGTAAAATCAAATAAAAGTTAGCACATTTAAGAACCGTAATCTCTTGCTTACTAGCTGTTAGCACGAAAAGATCTTCTCTTTTCTGCCCAGTTCTCGTGACAAACGGGTCTTTAACGAGCGATTCGCACTTTGATGGCTATTTCTGAAGAATCCTCTACACTTCGTTGACGGAAGTATTTTGTTAACCGCAGACGAGACGGCACGAAACGGGAACGAGAACGTAAACGATTGTTTACGTTATAAATAAAGCTTTCTGACCCGGATTGATACAATTTGTGTCTACGGCTAAACAAAATGGCAGTAGAAATATGTGACACGCATAAATCCGAATTCGAACGGCGTGCGATATATCATCTGAAATTCGTTTAAAAAATATCCAAGGCGTGCTCAAATATATCGCAAGCCCCTAAATGACAAAGTCAAATTGACTTTATTTAGAAGAGGTAAGGATCATTTTGAAATAAATTTTAATTAGCAAATCGCAAGCCGTTTCAACATATATGTACCTATAATTAACACGGATTACTTACTAATGAGAATGAATGCACACATCGTTTCGATCAAAACAAATGTATATGAATGCGTATGTATTTAATTGCCTAACTTTCTAGAAAACATTGAGAATTCGAGATATGCAGAGGTGGCTTTGTAAAAGCGGCTCGATAAAAGTTCCACTAACTAGGTACTATGAAATTATGGGTATCATATCCATACATGGGCGATGGAAATCACGGAAATATCTGTGACATTTTGACGTCACAAATGGTATGGCTTTATCGTGGCGTCAAAACGGCATAAAGATTGCCCTATATGGAGCAATATTATCGCTTTCAGAACCACTTTAAGATCAGGGTTGTAATTCGGTGCATACTTGATGCTTACTTAAAGCACGTAGGTACCTGGCAGTCCTAGCTAGTGCGCTACTCGTGCACGTCATCGTCAATCACGTCACTGTTGCCTCTTACTAGTCTCTTAGCTCAGTTGGTAGCTCTGCCTTCTGCGCTAGAGTTCGCGGGTTCGATTCCCGCACTGGACAAACATTTGTGTGATGAATACAGATGTTTGTTCTGTGTCTGGGTATTAAATATTTATCTATTATGTACCTATATCAGTCTCTGGTACTCAAAGTACAGGCTATGCATAGTTTGGAATCAGTTGACTGTGTGTGATATGTCCAAAAAATAAATGTTGGTAAATGTTGGTATGTTGTTGCGTTTGATAGTAGGATTACGCTAGTGGAAGGTAGGGTGATAGCCACTAGTGCCATCAGTGTCTTGGTTTTACGACCCAATCTACCACTTCTCACTGCTAAGACCATCAAAGACGACAAGTTGTTGATTGTCGGGAGCCATAATGTTTTTATGCCTACACCGTAACATGCCTAATCACTAGCTCCAAATATTTTATTTTGCTTCTCAGAGCTATATTGACCAGGCTGTATTCAAGTTTTTGAACTGGCACTTATCGTCATAAGAGGAATTTTGATAAGATACCTACTAAAAGAAAGAATCTAAAATCAATGATGCAAGTAATGTAAGTAATGTACATACTGACTGAAATAATTTATGGGGAGTGAAACTATAACCTCCACTAATGATTTCAAATATGTCTTTCGATAAATTTTCCTATGCAACCCAAAATTGTCCAACAATTTCAAGTAGCTTGTATTCATTATTTTGCATGTAACTGATTTTAAAACACTAATCATCGTAAGCAATAATTTAACTTAAGCCAGTTGTGCGTGTGCAATAGATTATACAATCAGCACTAAATGAAGAGTTAGAGTAAGATCGTGTGCTATTTGCATCTGGTGATAAATCGGGTGATGAAGTTTTCGGCCACCCGAAAGGCTCCATAGTGATCCAAAATGTGCCCTACGAAGCACGGGATAGCTGAATGAAGTTGGTAGAGTTGGTAGAGTCACAAGAAGATTTGTTCATATCGCATACGTTCATACCTTTATAAACACACCCTATTGCATATTCTTACGTCTTACAATTTCACTCGTGTCTCGAAGAAGAAGATTAAAGGAAATCGTCATGAAACCGCCTCTCACAATTGGAAAGAATGCAATCGTAAAAGTCAAGACATTAAGACCACACGCCCGCAAATTAATTTAGTCTTGTATGATTCATATGGTGTATGAACATTTGAAATCGCTCTCTCAGGGCAACACTTTTTCATCCCTTTTGTCTGCATTTTGAGGTCGGTAGGTCAAAATGACATCACACGGAACGGAGCTGGATATATCCATCGGGTGTGAAGGAGAACAGTCACAAGACGATCGTCGCTTCATAAGGTGATTCATAATAATATATTCCAGAATATAATGGTTCTGGTTCCCAGAGGGGCACAGCGAGATTGAAGCAGCCCGCCTGGGGAGGTATCTTACAGACGATCGCAGCCAAATAACATTATTTGTTTCAAATAGTGTTGTGTTCCTGCGGAGAGTAAGGTTGTCAAAGCTCTTTAAGGTTCGGAGTCGACAACGCGTCCGTTATGCCTATGGTATTGCAAGCGTACGGTAACCACTAACCAAAATGTGGGCCGTTAGCTTGTTTGCCACCTTAGTTGTATGAAAAAAAACTTCCTGAATTGTATAGTTCTGGAATGCGTATTCCGAAACAACTCAAGGTCACTAATACAGCTGAAATAGCTCAGAATTAGTAAGTTGAAGTTTGAAGTGGTAGTGGACAAGCTGTAGCTCGCAGAATCGATAACCGTTCGGGAATAAAGGTTCTCGAATGTCAATCCAGACGGCGCCGTGCAACGTTGCGGGAAGTCGGTCTCAAAGTCAATGTCAAATGGTGGTTATTTCAATAAAATTCCAACGATCACTTTGTAACGTCTTAGGAACTGGGGGAAGCGACGCCTGTTCCTCGCAACCTAGAAGAATCAGGTAACAGACACGGCTTAGACCTATTATTTTTTCGGTCCTTCCTTTTTCACAAAATGGAGGGAGACCGAAGTAGAAGGCTCCAGACCGATCGTCGTGGCACTCTTTGGGGGGAGGCCTATGTTCAGCACTGCACTGGACTTTATATTTGTAATTCTATACTTCCTTATACGAGTACTTTGTAGAGTAGTAAAGTTCATTTCCTCTAAAACTCATCAGTCAGTGAAACATTTTTATGGCTACTGAAGGGCCAAATACACCATCGCGTAAATTGGTGGTTAATATAACCAAGGCAAATAAAATACATACGTACAGATTGTCTTTGTGGCAATCGCACACACTCTAAAACAAAATGTTTACACAAATTTTGCTAAGTAACATGACCGACCACTGACCAGTGGTCAGAGTTTGTACAACTGTTTGCCGAATCAGGTCTATCAATTATTTATCTAAGTCTGGAACCTCAATGTACATACATACAAACATAAAGTCACGCCTGGTTCCCGGAGGGTTAGGCAGAGAGCACGGCTTTCCACTTGCTACGATCCTGACATACCTCTTTTGCTTCATTCACTCTCATCACATTCCTCATACATGCTCGTCGGTTTAGGGTACTCTTGACCTGGCCTTTTTCCAAAACGTCACCGATTTGGTCACTAATATCAATGTAACATTTATATAAAGGCAGTGAAGGCCAAAATGCACTAACAGATAAACGAGTGGTTACGGAAAACATCGGCCATGTTTCCTTGGATCAGAAATTGCATGAAAAACTCTGTAATATATTTTCATAAAAATTTAATTAGGATTGTTAAGAGAATACTTTTTTAATACTCAATCGAATGAATGATGACTGATGAGGGAATGAATGATGACTGATGTGTGAAGGAGTATCTTCTCCTTTGTATTGATTTTAATTTAAAATGAGTGTTTGTATGAAATATTTGGTTTAGCTCAGGAAATATTTGACAGTGTTCTATGAAAAGTGTGGGTATCGTCTGGGCTAACTTTCCTCCTAACCGTCCGTTTTTTTGTGAACTTGAACTGCATTCTACTGCACATACCTTTGAAACGAAAGCATCAAGTTTAAATAGTAACGAAATCATTATTTAGCTGTCCCGGAGTGAATTTATGAATGAGCTTTTACTGTTTAACCGTCTCAAAAAAGGAGCTCAATCAAACGGCTATTTTTACATTAGGTGCTGGGTGTAAAAAGACAGCTTCTGAAAATTTAAGGCACGGGTTATACAGGTTGATTCATAACATGTATCAGGAAGTTATTCTATGAAAAAAAAAAGAATATTATCGGGAAAAACAACAGTTTTTTCCCAAAACTTTATCAAATTAGCTGTTTTTGGTATTTTTATAACTAACTACTAAACTAACGAGAAGTTCGGCATCAAGAGGCTTATGTAGACCCAGACTAAAAAAAATTCGAACAGAAAATTACACGCTATTCGAGACCACGATCGAAAGTCCAGGTACTTCCCACTAGGACAACGCGGACAAGTGTTAAGTACCTTATCCCCTTCTCAAAAATAAATCCACCCAAAAGCGGACAACTAAGTTGTTCAGACACGCTACATAATTTAATTAAGTACTTGTCTTCTCTTATTAATTTAAGAACATCTCATTCCCATAATCAAACGTCTCGTAACTAAGTCCCTATTTCGTAATTCAGACACAATAACGCAAAACAACACCTTATTCTTGTTCGGACAGAGTTGAATTTAAGTTTTTGGCTTTTGATCTAATTCATGGACCGAGCGTGTCAAATTACGTCACAATTTAATTACACGTTACGTCAGCCAGTAATTTATTGTGTCAAGTCCATTGCCGAGTTTGAAGATAGATCTATTAATAAACCTTCAATTGAGGCTTCGATGTATTGTTTATTTATTTTATAGTTTAAAAAGCAATGTTGTAGAGCGCCGCGACTTTATTTTTCGTGAAGTTTATTTTCTCAAACCCCTAACCCTCATTTAAGGGTATTTTGGAAATTATCTTTCTTGTTGCTCCCTAGACCACGAAATACTTGAATGTAAAAAGATGTATAGGTAGTATAAGAAGTACGAAGATATTAAATTTTCAGTCATCCATCATCACTCTAAAGAAGTTTACTGCTGGACATAGGCCCCCCCAAAGAGTGCCACGACGAACTGTCTTCAGCCTTTTCCATCCACCTAATTTACTTAGCGCAACCTTCCCAATATCGTCGGTCTGGCTCGTGGTCGCCATTCGAGAACCTTTAGAGATATAGATCTCCGAATTAGCAAGTGGCAATGGGCATGCCATAAAGATAGATAAATTGTTTATTTGACACACACACAAATACAGCACAGACAGAGATAAAAGCAAACAGAAGAAACAACAGTAGGTAACAATCACACTAATAAAATAAAGCTCACAGAACCGACAACCGTTGGGGAATGAAGTTCTCGAATGGCGATCACGAACCGGGTGACGCAGTGTTGGAAGGCCCCCCGATGGACCTATGACATTTTTAAAGTTGCGCGAAGTCGGTGGAAGGAAAAGGCTCAAGACCGTTCGTCATGGAACTCTTTGGGGGAGGCCTATATCCAGCAGTGGACTTCTACAGGCTGATGATAATGAGGACGACGGTGACCAAGGTTTTTCTACAGATTTCGGATTGTCAGTCAGTCACAACGTTAATAAATTGAAGTGAGATAAATAATGCCTCACCATAAGCACTTATTTCCTTTTGTTTGTACTTACCCATATTTGTAGGTCATTGAAGGTTATCGGTAACAGTATTTTAGTCGGATGCACCTGGTTATTTATTTATGAGTAGTTTTCTTTGTAGTTAGAAGATGATAAATGGTTCTTTCTAGAGAACGGAAAGGTCAAGTATGTTTTGTGTTGCCTGCAATCTTTGAATTAAATAGAAAGCTTTACTAATATTTTGTTTCAGAGTAGCGAGTAGTAGTAAGTAGTTTGAAAGTAGCGCCAGTGACGGAAAAGTTGAGAAGTAATAGGTTAGCATGGTATGGGCATGTCATGAGGAGGGATGAAAGTCATGTAACGAGAAGAGCATTAGGTATGAATGTGGATGGATATAAGACTAGAGGAAGGCCGAAGTAAAGATGGATGGATTGTATTAAAGATGACATGAGTAAGAAAGATGTGAGTGCGGAGATGACGGCTAACAGAAGAGAGTGGAAGAAGAAAACATGTTGTGCCGACCCCACATAATGTGGGACAAGGGCAGGAAGAAGAAGACTAATATTTTGTTTCAATTAAATCTCCAGCTAGGCTATGCGATACAAAAGATTAGTAACAGTGAGGTTGACCCGGGTTTGGCCTTGGCCTGAGAAACGATGTACAGTCAGCAATGAAAGTTTGCCGCGAACTGAGACTTCGCGCTGAAACATCGTAATTATGTTTCACTGGCTTCCGCCTGCGGCTTTGCTCGCGTGCTACCTACATTAAAAGTAGCTATTCTATTCTAGGTAAAGAACTCAATCTATTCCAAGTTTCAACGAAATCAGTTGAGCCGTTCCGGCGTGATTGAACACCAAACATCCAAACATCCTCACAAACTTTCGCATTTATAATATTAGTAGGAAGTAGGATCGTTGCGGCAATAACATAAATTTTTAAATTCGCCTCTTGAACATGTTCTAACTAAACTAGGTACTATAACTGTCTTTGCCAAAAGTCCAGTGTACCAAGTTACCAAAAACCGTATGATCTAGAATTAAACATAGTTTTGCAATAAAATACTTTCGTTGAAATTAGCTTCATTATATGATGACTTCGGAATTACAAAATTATTTAAGACTAAATTAAATAGTTATTAAGACTATGTTAGTCTTCTTCTTCTTGTCGTGTCACTGATTCTTTCATGGTCATCCTGTATTATGTTAGTGACCATGTTGAGGTATGGTGGCCTAAGACCGTCGATGAAAGAATCAGTGTTGTGAAAGGATTAAAGTGCGCCTCTTAAGACTCCTACTATGTTAGTATATTTAGGTTTATTTCTTAATTTGTACCTAACTACTATATAAACTATCTTGATTTACTTACTTACAAATGTTGTACTTATAAACTATTTAGGTTCAAGCTTTTAGGTAAGGTTTGCTCTAAGAATTTAAGACTTGTATTTAATTACAGTTTTTTTTTTATTTTTTACAAAAGTAAGAACTTTATTTACAGAAAGAAACTTAAAACGAATACAAGTTAATATTTACAAAATACACAAGAAACAGTTGAGCCATCTAAAGACCGTTAGAATCACTACCAGTCGGAAGCGTCCCCAAGACGCTGGCGGAATTGCCACGCTGGATGGCAATAATTTAATAATTTGTTAATGAACAATGTTCTAGTTTTCATTCATAAAACACTTTTTCGAAACTTTTTCCAACCAATATTCACATTCGATGTTGACTGTATCCTTGATTGTTATAATAAGTTTACACATAATATTTGTTCAATCAACGAAATTGTGATCCGTATTAGGTAGTACTTTATTGAATTGTAGCTTAGGACACGTTTCTTGATCCCCACGTGCATCGAACAGACTGATCAGCGCCGGTGTAAATCTTGAGTGAAGCCATTTTGTGTAGGCAATGTCAACTTAACTCGAAGTTATCATGCTAACTCTAGTAAGCGCAAGTGGCGCTAAGGCTACAAAACTATTAGGTACTTTTAAGGAGTTCAGTCGTGCACAAACTCTTTTAATAAAGCTTAGCTGTTGTGTGAAAGTACACACTTAAGTTCAAGTTGTTAAGGTTTGACGTTTGAGTTGTAAAGGGGCCGTCACACGCAGCTTTTTGAAGCTGCTAGTACTTCTAGCTTGACAGCCTCCTCGCTGCTCATTAATATGTGGCTATGGTGTCACTACGACCCTACTGGCTTATCGTGATCGCCACTTGTTACGTGTGTAGGCCCGTTCAAAGTTCACCACAAAGCGCAGGGTGAGTTCCTTTAGCGCCATCGGGCTGAGGATGTGCCCAGATGGATGCTACGCTTGAGCATGTTCCGCACCTATCAGGTGGAGAGACCAGACACTCATCGAATATGATTTTCTCTCCCACATACGTTTATTGATGACATTTTCTCAAAGGCACTGCAGTGTATTAGGAAACTATAAATCTCAATTACCGACACTATAAAAGGCAATATCAATTGATATCAATATCGTATCTTCTTCGGATATACAATAGAATCGTTCGTCACCAGCGGCGACGTATTTTCTGTATAAATCCCGATTCTAGACCGCTCGACTTCCAGCTGACTTTCTGAACAAATGTCAAATTTAAAATCTTAAAATAATAATGTGGTAATTAGTAGGTTTATTCAGCATAATTATCAGCATGATGAAGTCCATTGCTCAACGTAGGCATTCCCAAAGAGAGCCACGACGAACCTCCTTCAACCACAGAATTTCCGCTACGTTCACACTGTCGTCGGTCCATCCAACACTGCGTCGTAGGAGTCGGTTTATAACAGTTATTTTTAATTTAAACTTAAAATAAGTATTCTTCATTCATTGAAATCTCAAAGATTATTAGTTTTAGCAATGCTTGGAATCACACTACGCGACCGAAAAGGCAATGACTGGATTCGGAAAATCACTGAAATGAGTGATAGAGACTATAGCGAAATAAGATTTTTTTTACAAAAACTAAAAACCGACTTAAATTTCCTGAATATTTACAAGATTAATATCAACCTCTTTTTTTGTTATCAACCTCTATGCGTTTTGCTTTCCTACTGAGGATGACACTAGCCACCTACACTTTCGAATAAAAAACAAAAGTAAGTATGACATCCATTCATCATCAATAATAACTCTTACGGTACTGACTGACTGACTGACAATCAAACGTAGTGGTTTTATTCTCTTTGAAAATCAACGCAAAGCCTAACCAAAATCCCAAGAGTATGAAATTTGCAGGGTAGCTTCCTGTTGTAACGTATGGGTGCACAGAAAGGAATTCCCGACACAGTTTACGAAAAATAACAACCAAGCGAAGTCGCGGGGATAACCATACCATACAACCGTCGACAAAAAAAAATTCGGCAAGTCGTGATTTCAAGAGAGGATGAAGTTTATTTTATGTTTTACGGGACAAGTAGCAATTCCTCAGGAATTTAATTAATATGGGACCACCCCGGGATCATACTTATACACCAGCAAGAATTAAAGGTTTAGTATTGGCGGAGATATCGAGTAACATACACACAAAAAAAAAAGAGTCGACTTGAGAACCTTCTCCTTTTTGAAGTCAGTTAAAAAAAGTGGGCATGGACGGGGCACATTGCTAGAATAGATGCGACCCGCTGGACCAGAAGAATCCTGGAATGGAGACCCAGAGCGGATACCCGGGAACGAGGCAGACCACCTAACCGCTGGGTAGACGACATCAGACGCCACAGAGGCCATGACTGGATGAGACGGGCACAAGATCGCTAGGAATGGAGAAGGGAAGAGGCCTATATCCAAGATTGGATGTCAAAGAGGCCACCATAATGGTGATGATGATGAATTAGTTTTAAGTTATGTCAGTCGAACAAAGCGGTCTTCAATCGGGGGCTGTGAAGAATGGGTTCCGAATTGATACAGTCCTTTCAACGTTCCTAATCGAAGATTCACTCGTTTCAATGCCTTTATTCGGTCTCTACTACTCAAAAATAAACCATATCTTGCTTACACAGAGTTCAAAATTCTTTAGCAGATATGAAGCTTTCAGTTGCAGTATTCACAGAAAGGAAGCCTGGAGTTTGCAATAAGGTCTAAAATCACATACACATTTAATGTCAATAAAGCTCCATAGTGTAAAATATATTTATTTGTCTGCCACCAGCTTTGGTTGGTCATAATTTTCAGAAAACAAACTTTTCTTACCTATTAAAATCAAATTAACGAACCGATTAAATGTTTTATGATAAGACACTTTACCACTCATAAATTAGAGTAGGTATTAGTTATTAAAGGAATTTTTCTTCTGATTATAATTTGATAAGTAGAGATGCAAGCCGAAAGCCACGGTCATCGATAATCACGTGATCACACGTGATTATCGATGACAGACACGATGTGCGCGAAATTGGTTTTTAGCTAAAATCGCTACTGGGCAGTCGGCGGCTCCTGAATCTATGGTGCAGCCATATCTTACCTACTTTATTTTTAGAGCCTAGATCCATCTGTCACTTCGATGCAATAAAAAAATATTATGTGGCACGAGATTTTAGGATGGTATTACTATAGGCTTTTAAAAAGTTATTACAATTAAAATACCATTCAATTGGATTAATTTTTATACGTGATCTCATAAAACTCACAAAGTATCAGGTAGTTTATTGGGCACAAATCATTTTAATGTGGCGTCCGAACAATGAACTAGATTTATAAATCCCTCGCTTTTGATATATCGATTATTTTTTATTATTAAATGATATCTTCATCTCCATGTAACTAATATAGTTCGGAGATGACGGTTAATAGAAGATAGTAGAAGTGGAAAACATGTGCCGACCCGTCATGTTATCACTCAAATAACTGGACGGGTCGGAGTTTAAGCTGACTAGCTTTACTTATATCTCTTGCTAGACCAATTTGGTAATGGATGAATGCTTTTAGGCTGAAAGCATATCTGTAATCGTAAATTTGAGGTTGGCTCTGTAATACATCTTCATACATTTTGAGGCTGTCATTCATAAAAACTTACGCTGGCTGTAAAATATCTCAAGAGAAGGTAAGAGGCTTTCCATGTATTTTTCCATGTGTAAGACTCTAAAACAGAAGGTTCATCATCATATCATTTCAGCCGTAGGACGTCTCCACTACTGAATATGGCCCTCACAGATTTCGTTGTGGGGCCCATACCAAAGACAATATAGGGCAGAAAATTTCTGCTACATTGTCTTTGCCCATACTCACCACGCTTCGAGTTAGAGCTACCGCTGCTGTCCATGACGCCCGCATTATTTCATTTCAAGTAGTGTTGTGTTCCTGCGATGAGTAAGGTTGCCAGAGCTCTTTAGGGGGGAGGGGGTTCGGGGTCGGCAACGCGTGCGTGATGCCTCTGGTATTGCAAGCGCTCATAGGCCACGGTAACCGCTTACCAACAGGTGGGCCGTATGCTTTTTATGTATAGTAATCTTAGTCGTTTCGTTGCTTGCTTGTTGTATCACTGATTCTTTCTTGGTCATCCTGTATAAGGTGAGCGAGCAGGTTGAGGTATGGTGGTCCTGAAAAGGGCCTATGACCGTCGGTGAAAGAATCAGTGTAGTGAAAGGATTAAAGTGCGCCTCTGAGGCTCCTTTTTGGCGCACAAGTCTCGTGATTTGTGATGATAGGATAGTGCATTGTACCTTACTACAATGTTGCTGTTGTGAGTAATCTTATTACTACAAATGCGTAACTATCGAGGTGCTAACTCCCTATTACGAGGTCGGTTCGACCGCAGCTCTGCGGTCTGCGACTGCCCAATGCAATGCTACTGTCAACATAAATTAGAGCACAACAATGACATATGCTGTTTCCGTGTGAAAGTGAACACCATTTAGGCACACAGACCCAGGACGACTGATTTCTCTATTAAGTTATGGAAACGGAACCCCGAAAATGGTTGGTTCAATTTTCTTCATTCGAGAAAAGTATATTGGTAAGGTAGGTATATGTTTTTATGATCTGCAAATATTAGATTCGGGTCTGGGTGTTGCGATACCATAGTAGGTAGGTACTCGTAGTTTCAGATACCCACGACAGGGAATCCTAGTGTGGGGTCAGGACTATGTAGGTGACTGTTGGGTGCTATTATTTATTTATTTTATGTACATTTTAAGGTTCCAATATCACAATTAGACTGTTTGAAATTAATTCCAAAGATAGAGACGACATCGGCGCTACCCGTTATGTGCCATGTCGTGTTAAAGAAAGCTCGTGATCATAAAACCATTCGCACACTTCTGTGTGTTACAAATGTCATTACTCTGACCCACTTACGACTGTGGAAGCCGTACGAAGTCGATAGGCAGTCATTGTTAATTTTCTTACAAGTTATAGGTAGAAGCTGTAGTTTCTCATTGAAACTGTGGTATTAAAGTCTGGTTAAATGGAGTGAGTTTCCCACGTAGAAGATGCAATTCTCGAAGCGGGATCGAAGAGACCTAAAATTAACTCTCTCTCCTCTTTGAACTCTTTGATTTAGTCCCCCATCCCCATTCCATCATCGGACAACCAGACGTACGGAGACGCGACATCCATTCATGGTTGATATAGCGTCTTCAAGAGTAGAGTGAATAGGTTTCTTCTAGGCAAACGTGCTACACCGTAGACCACATCGTCACTTAACATCATGTGAGATTGTGGTCAAACGTAAGCCTATTTTGTATAAAAAAAAATTAGCAAAATTCCTTCACACGCAGACTAAACCAGATCTCGCGTAGCGGAAGGCTGGGCCATTATCAACACTCCACCAGTGAACAAAATCTGTTTGCCTGTAATTTTACCAGCTTCCTCACCCTTCAAACCGAAACACAGCAATGCAAGCATTGCTGCTTGTGGCAGAATTTATAAGCGGACGGAATCTACGGACTTTGCACCCGTTCGTTTCTGTGCCATTTTAAGCAGTTTTCAGTTTCCTATGTTGCAATCATGAGGTAATTGCCTGTTTGTGTTTATAAAAAGAGTTTATGCCTGAAAGTGTGAATTCGTTTAGAAATAGCACTTAATGATAGACACTGAGCAATGTTTCCGTGGAAATTGAGAACAAAACGCATGCCCTGTTATTCAGAAGTCCGGTTTAGTGTTGGCAATAGTTGAGCCTCTGCTTAGTTATGTAAACGTTTTCATACCTACTTAAAATCCATTTGGTTTACGTCGAGTTTGCTTCCTTTCTGCGTTATGACCTATGACGGCCGGTGATGACCGGTACTTTCTTGGTCCCTGCGTATCATACAAGCAAAGGGAAAAAGCCAGTATAAGGATTTATTAGAATAGAATATATTTATTTTCTTACAAAACCTACACCTAATTAAGAATAAACAAACAAAAACAAACAAATAAATAAAAATAGGTGTAGGTCAAGCAACAAAATTGGCTCTGCCTCAGCACGAGTTGTTTTTTTTTTTTTTTTTTTATGTTATACGGAGGCGAACAGGCTTACGGCCCACCTGATGGTAAGTGGTTACCGTCGCCTATTGACATCAGCAACACCTGGAGCATTGCTAATGCGTTGCCTGCCCCCCTAAAGAGCTCTGGCAACCTTACTCACCGCAGGAACACAACACTATTTGAAACAAATAATGTTATTTGGCTGCGATCTTCTGTAAGGCGGAGGTACCTCCCCGGGTTGGCTAGCAGGCTATCAACCAACGCTGGTCTTCCGTCAGAGCCTTGGTTGTCGCTACGGACCAACTACTCACAACGACGACACGATAAAAAAACAAGAAACACACTACTAAAATAAAGAAATAAAAAAAAACACAGACTTATAAAAAAAAAAAGAACAATTAACTCTACAAAATAAAATTAAATAATAGTAATAAGAAAATGTGCTAATGGTACATAATTAGGTAGGTATGTAAGGTCCCATTGAAAAAAACAAAAAGGGTTGGGACTGTTTTGACAAACGTAAATTTTTAAAAAAAGTTACTTACACATTTATCCTCATAGAGCACTCGTGTCGAGTCTTTGACCTATTGAACCTTGCAAATGTATATCCTACTTCCTAGTCATATTATTTACCAATAGACTTACTTGACGATTTCTTGCGTCGTCTTTTTGGACTCCTAATACCAAAAACCTCATCTTTCTGCGACAAAAATTTAATTAAAATACTTGACAAACATTTTCCGTTTGAAATTTTATACTGTCTTGTATATAAATTCTCCTCTACCTTATTGAAAAAACCCATTTCACATAGTGACGGTTGCCATGACCGTGCCGTGCCGTGAATAGTTCCTAAAGTTAGAACTGCGATTTGCTAATTTTATCTTCACTCTTGCGAGTGTTACACATGTTTTTGTTAGGAAACCAAAACAGTGACTCTAGCGGACCGATACGACAACTAATTATGTTAGTGCAAAAAACCGTAAATTGCTGACAAGAGTGAAAATGAGTAAAGGAGAAATGATTGTTGCAAAATGCATTCCTCATACGATGGACAGAGATAAACCTATAACGCGAATTTTCGCCGCATCCCACTGAAACCGATTGAAGAGCACTGGTGGAGTGGTGGTAGTGGCCCCACCATCCAATCCACAGGTTGTTGGTTCGAATTCCGTGCATGCGTAGGTTTTCCATTCTATTATGTATATCAGTCTCTGGTACCCATAGTACCTACAGGGTACCAGAGACTGATATATGTACCTACAACTCTTTGTATTTCAAGTTTCAACGAAATCGGTTGAGCCGTTACGGCGTGATTGAATAACAAACATCCAAACATCCTCGACCTGGCCGTGGTGGCCCCGGCTGAAGAATAGGCCCCTCCATATCTACCTATCCGCGGATGTCGTAAGAGGCGACTAAGGGAAAAAAGCTAGGGGATGGGCAGCAGCGTCTTCTATTTTAACAACGATAGCTCTAACTGCGCTCACCAACCCGCATGCCCAGCGTGGTGAGTATGGGCAAATCCCCCCACATGATAAGGAATTCGCTCTGTCTGGGGGAGGCCATGTTCAGCAGTGGACGTCGTACGGCTGAAATGATGATGAAACATCCTCACAAACTTTCGCATTTATATTATTAGTAAGATGTCAAAGTTTGTAAAGATGTGAGTATTTGTAGGTAGATGTTATGATGTTTGTTTATCTTTAACACCGCACCACTGAACTTCGGCATGTATGTAGTAAATAGCCTGTATGTATGTAGGTTGTAGTCTGGAGTACATTTTATGCTACTTTTTGATCCGTACCACGCGAGCAAAGCCGGGGTTGGAAGCTAGTTATCATACTTGAACATCTGCATAAATCTTTCACGAATCCTGTGGGTTTTCACGCCATTACACCGAAGAAAACTAATAAGAATGTAAAAAATAATGTTCGTTCGCCTTTGAACCCATGCGAAGACTTGGATTTGTGCCAATATTGGTACCTAAAATACCTAAAGACTTTCCCTGTTGACATTGGATTTATATGTTTGTGTACTTGTGTTCCATTTTGGGAAGCATTGGAGGCGATTCGCTTGTCACTACAAACTAGTGAAAATTTTGTAAAATGCTAATGTAATTTTTTAATATATCATAGCAACGGACCGGCAGTTGACCTGATGGTAGCTGCATACCAGCAAGGATGGGGCCGACGTAATACGTCCATCACCTCATTTCGAAGTGATAAGGTTTTTCGAATTAGTTTGACCTAATGGCTAATTAGGTCAAACTTATTCGACCTTATAGCTAGGCCATATAGCTCGCAGAACCGACAACCGTTGGGGAGTAAAGGTTCTCGAATGGTGACCACGAACCGGGCGACGCAGTGTTGGAAGGCCCCCCACCCGATGGACCGACGACATTGTGAAGGTTGCGGGAAGTCGGTGGATGGAGAAGGCTCAGGACCGTTCGTCGTGGAACTCTTTGGGGGAGGCCTATGTCCAGCAGTGGACTTCTACAGGCTGATGATGATGATGAATTCGACCTTTGATTGGTACCTATTTTAAAATAAAAATGTATTTTGAGTGTATGACTAAACTAACTCCGTGAACTGCTCCACTTGTTTACATGCACTGGTTATCCAAATATACGAGGCTCATGACTTTTATCTCCAAGAATGGGGTTCCCCACGAAAGAGAGAAAATCTCCAGACAATGATCTTTGAAGATGTCTAAGGTGTCTATGCAGTCAGGGACTAGTCCATTTGGCACATGCCAACATGTCGCAGTAGTGTTTTTATTCTTATAAAGAAAAATGTTTTTATTCATAAAGGTATTAACATACATATGGTGCTACATAATTATGCAACGAAATATACCAGTAAGTATTCCATACAATGTTTAAAAAAACCTGTTATGATGTTATACTGTATTCTCAATAAATAAATAAATAAATGTTGCAAGCCTATCGCCACTATTATCCAAATAATAAATTAAAATGAAATGAATTTCGCAACGATGATTTTTATATAACTTTCGGATATCATTTTACGCCAAACTTTGTCGACGCCGTACCCCGAAGTTCGAATTTATCTGCAAACTACCACCAGGAAAAACAGTTTTCAGTATAACATAACTATTATCTGAACTGTTTTTGCACTGAAGTCTTTTGTTTACTCTACTTTCACATGAAAACAAAAGTTTTAAAGATAGCTACATAAAACAGCCGGATGAATGATTTTCATTCAGTTGCTGTTTTGGGGTGAAATTAGTTCAAACTTTAAACTAATTTCACCCCAAAACAGCTGATCTTTGCATAGTGTGTGTACAATGAAATGTGGCAAAATCCCAAAAATCGTAAAACAAACTTTATTAACAATTGAGTGTAGAATAGGCACCTTTTGGGATAGTTGCTTTTTTTGTGAGGCCTTTAACTTTTTTTTTTTAATTTGACAAAACTTTATTAACAGAAAAATAATAATAATAACAGTTGAAAATTAAGCATAATTAAAAGAGGCGTAGATATATACAAGTTTGGATTTTATTCAACTCTTCTTTCTTCTTATTTCGGTAATATTATATCCAAACATCTTTGTGCGCTGCCCTTCATAGCAAATACTAATAAAGGGCCAGGGCGTATTAAAGTGGGCAATAAGCCAGATATTGCTCTTGGATGAAATACCTGCTGTTTACTTTACTTTGATATTGTCGATCTTTGTGACAAAGAAGGTTTTTCTTCGAATAGGCACATGATCTGGAAAGGTTTATATAATCGTAATTTTGCAGGTAATAACGTTATTATTATAAAGGGGAAAAGGATTTTCTCGAAATAGCTACAAAATTGCACCATCAGCCTGAAGAAGTCCACTGCTGGCCTCTCCGAAACAGTACCACAACGGATGGTCTTGAGCTTTATCCATTCACCAACATTCCACAACCTTCAAGGATTATCCCTAGTGATTTTCGCTTTTAACTTTTCTTTTCTAAGTAGAGCATTCTCACATGTATGTATATGGCTTTCATGTATGGAGTGAGTTATTACTGTATACATGTTGCAAATGATAAAAGTTGTCACGGCAAGATAGCGAAATTAAAATGGCAGTCAGATGCATGTTAAAAGACTCAAGGCAAGTAATATGTTTCGTCTAGACGTGCGCCGGGGATTACAAGTCTTCCGGTTTTCCAGGAGTACTCCCTAAGGCTATGTTTTGGTAGTGTATTTGGGGAAAATAACAACACATTCTAATTTATCATGACTACTGGTTGTCCCCGAACTAAAATTTCGCGACTTCTGGTAAATCGAATCGTTTTGGATTGTATGAATAAAGCTCTTTTTTTGTATACAATAGAGGTGGCAAACAAGCTTACGGCCCACCTGATGGTAAGCGGTTACCGTAGCCTACGAGCGCTTGCAATACCAGAGACATCACGCACGCGTTGCCGACCCCGAACCCCCTTCCCCCTAAAGAGCTCTGGCAACCTTACTCACCGCAGGAACACAACACTATTTGAAACAAATCTGTGGCAAAACAAGGCTGCGATCTTCTGTAAGGCGGAGGTACCTCCACAGGCAGGCTTCTCCAATTCAGAACGAGAAAATCTCGCTGTGCCCTACCTCCTCCTCCTTTCATGTGTGATGTGACATCCCACTTCATGTATTTGGATTACTTTTTTTTTAAACCCCTTTGAGACCCCCTTAGCAACCTCTTCGCCGATAAACTCATATACTCACCAGAAAATCTAGATCCATGTAGATCGGATTGACGGATCCAAAAATTATGCTCTAACAAACCATGCCGATTCACTCAGTTTGCTTGAGAGATCATCGCTTGCTCGATCAAACACAAAGTGTTTTCCACTGTCTTTGTTTTATTCCCAAAATAAAACGACATATAGGTAGCACTTTCATGCATCTGTATCTCGAATAGCTCGTTTAAATATCATGTTGCAGCATTTAGAGATCTTTTGAATGAGACAGAGGCAATTATGCCAGGAATAATTAGTTAATTCGTGTCATGGATATGCCTTAAAGTGCTCTGTTGATGGATTTAAGTAATTGTAAAATGGATGCGCCGTGGAGACCCCGGCTGAAGAATAGGCCCTTCCATATTTACCTACCCGTGGATGTCGTTAGAGGTGACTCAGGGAAAAAACCTATAGGATGGGCAGCAGCGTCCCCTATTTTCACAAAGATGCCCGCGTGTCCAGCGCGGTGAGTATGTGCCAATTGCCCCGCACATCATAGGAATTTGCTCTGGAAATCTGTGGGGAAGGCATGTGACTGTACTTTTAGTGATAATCTTGACCTTGAAGCAATAAAATCAAGGCCGGGCTCGAAGCGCGACTCCCTGGGACGTGACGCCACGGGAACATATCAATGTTCAGAAGTAGAAGTCCTACCGCTGAAATGATGAGTAAGGATAATTCTACTGCTGATGATGATGATGATAAAGGATAATTCAGTGGTAATTTATGAGAGTCATTTATTTCGTCTGATGAACCTTTCAATATGTTACACCCACTTGTCTCGACATTTCAAAGACAGGACGAGTGACGAGATTCCAATGTCTCCGTTTGATGTGATCTTTGTAGTACCTATCTACGTTGTAAAAGTCACAAATCTTCAATGACGACAAGGTAGGATATATTGGGTAGGGTTTGTGTCTGAAATCATCCTAATCTTCATTACAGCCGTTTGAAGTCAACTGATGAACATCGGCCTCCCCACAGATTGAAGCTTATGACCTGATACATCATTTGCAGTAGACGCTTATTGCTTGCAGCTGTTGTGTAACATGCTAGTACCATTCTTACCCACGGCAGAACAGAGTCAGTGTATGCGTTTGGTGTTAGAGGTTGTGGGTATGGTGATTTACTTGTCATTAGTTGTTATTCTGAGGTAGCATTCGGTTTATGCTTGCGTTCACGTGAATATGGCTTAATTCATCACGTGTTGCGTACTAGTGTTTTAGGCGTTCGTACTTCAATATTCGGTATCTGAGCAAGTCCAAAAAACTGAGTGTTGTTCCTATTTTGCTTGAAAGGTAGACCAGAAGCGAGCAAAGGAAATATTTAGTTTTTTCTAGAATGTTATACAAGCAAGCAGTCTACCCGTCACTACTTCGAAACCAGAGCGTGTAATACAAATGGGTTTATAGTCAGTCTTATTCAGTTCCAAATGTAAAGAGACTATCCACTTGCGCAACATCAATACCCTTTGCATTCAATCGATCTTACCAAATACAGCTGCGTGGTACTCATGCTCATTCTATCGCTCACTATAAAAATAAACGCGTAGTGTGCACGTGGCCCATTGAAGACCCCATGCCCTAGTATAGGGCTTCCCACAATACGTCTTATTTGTAAAGTTTTGGGGGCTTTTATAGGTCGTGCTGGTGACGTCTTCGCTTTATAATTTTAGTACAAGTTTATTGTTCGCTTGTCGTACTAAAATAATCCTTACAACTTCTGAATAAAGTTAATTTTGGGAGCTTGCGATATCACTTGACAATTGACTTTGTTTAGTAGAGAATCATTGTTTAGCGATTTTTTTTAAGATACATCGAATGCCTTTTGAACACGGCTTAACTATCTATATTTACCACGTTCAATCGAATCATTTCCGCTGTAATTGAGTAACACATATTATGATGCACAGCAGTGCGCCATATCTTTGGCCGCCATAATTTCCTAGAGAATTTTAGAGATTGACAGAGCGAATTTCAGGTAGAGTTTCAAAATGACCCTTTTGTAAAAAAACACACAGGCCGTCATAAGTATTCTTAGCCGTCGTGAGGGCAATTATGAGAAAAAAATCTAAGTTGACGCCAATTGCTATGACCATAATGTCAGTCTGATGTCAGTGTGAGGAGAAAAATTCACTCAGATTAAAGGTACCAGCGTTTGTCTCCGTACCACTGTAGTAGACATTAAGTCCAAAGAACACGGCTAAAAACATTAAAAAGACTAACATTTGCACATTAAGGATAAAAAAAGGTGAGTAAAGTTGGAAGTGTTCCAATTGGAGCTGTCAGATGACACGGCTTCCCGAGCATGACGGATCACCTGTCATTGTCTGACTTTCGGCCGATTCCACTGGCCTGGATAAGCTCTCCTGGCTGGAAGAGGTCAAGGCGATGCAATTCAGGGAATAAAAGGAATATACAAGAAGATTTATCTAGTGCAGGCAACGCATTAGCAATGCTCCAGGTGTGACATCTGCAACATCGACTAATAGGCGACGGTAAACGCTTATCACCGCTTACCACGTGGGCCGTAAGCCTGTTTGCCTCTGTATAACATAAAACAAAGGAATTGACTCTGCTTTCCCTTTTTTCCGCTGCTCCCCGTGTTTGAAGGTTGGTTTAAGGACAGCCATGTAATTTGGTCAGCAATTTGCTGATCGGATGCCCTAATTAATGAAGATAATTAATGAAGACACGGTCGAGAGGCTCGGCCCATTCAATTACTCAATCGAATAGACTCGCCCGGGCACGCAAAACAGATTTTCCTTAACAGACTGAAAATATCGAGTGTGATGTTTGCATTATTTCCAAGATAAAAAAAAAACATTCCACATGTGATTCCTGACCATATCCCGACCTTTTTTGGCTACAGCGACTTCGCTTTATGTTAGGTACATAGTCACCTAATCTTCTCAAATACAGAAACAGACTGACGACCTTTAATCTATTTTTGCTTCTGATACGGACAATGTCAACAGTACCGAGGTTTGTTTTCCCAAAAAACCAAGCTTGATTCCAATAAAATGAATCCCGTCTGATTCAAAACTGTGCAAGAGTTTCGTTACTGATGTTTCACTTCCTTGCATAAGAATATCGGTAAATAATCTCTAAGACTAGTGTTTAAAGTCAATTTTGTGCTAAAAAAACGAGAAATATAACTATTCAGTAGATAGAATAGAAAAACGTTTAATTTGTTACCAACACAGTCAGACTTAACATAACACAATACAAAAAATGAAATTCAACCTCATGGTAATAAAAATGGCCAGCCTACGCAGCCTTAGGATGTCCATTGCTGAGCATAGTTTACCAGAAACATTTGGGGGGATTTGCCCATACTCGCCACTCTAGGCACGCGGGTTAGCGGGCGCAGATAAAGCTCTTGTTGTTGATAAAGCACTAGTATAGCCCATATTATTTTTCCGAATGGAAAATCCATTGGTGCACGACCGGGATTCAAACCCACGACCTGTGGATCGGAAGGCGGGGCCACTACCACCACTCCTCCAGAGCTCTTCGTTCTGACGCAATTGATATTTTAACTCGTGATCGGTTTAATCGCTGGGAACAACACTGATCTCAATTCAATGTCACGATCCCGATGTAATGGCTATTTTTATCGATTTTATATCGATTTCATGGGTGTTTACGCGATTATATCAAAGCTTTTGATAGACTGGTGTTAAATTAGATTTTATTATTAGTTCAATCAAAACATAAACTTTTCAATGGCAGTGGATGAGTTAATGAAAATCGCGTTTCCATCGATTTTTATGGGATTATTGAAATGGAGTTTGTCGAATCTAGTGGGGAAATTACTTTCATAGTTCAAATATTATTTATACCTAAGTATATTATCTTGCGGGTTGGCGAGCGCAGTTAGAGCTATCGTTGTTAAAATGAGGGACGCTGCTGCCCATCCCCTAGCTTTTTTCCCTTAGTCGCCTCTTACGACATCCGCGGATAGGTAGATATGGTGATGGGTAAATCTCCCCACATGATAAGGAATTTGCTCTGACTGTGGGGGAGGCCATGTTCAGCAGTGGACGTCGAATGGCTGAAATGATGGTGATGATATTATCTTTGTATTTTGCTATGTCCTGTGTAAATAACGATTTAAAAGTAATTAATAAAGATACCGTTCAAGTTTGTGGCAGAAAAAAATGAAAATTGAAAATATTCGAACGGCTAACTTCACCGCTGCTTGATCCATTGTCATATCGCACACATCTAAGCAGAGTTCAAACGGTATGCGATATGTCATCTAAAGTTTATTTCAAAAAGGTGCCCTATGAAAAAAGAAAATTAAGAGTGTGGTATCTGTCACTGCTTATTATAGTTAATTTTGAGCTTGACAGGGCGATATAGCTCATAGATATCCTGAACTTAAAGTCAAACTCAAATTGACCTTATTCAGTAATATGTAACCATAATTTAAAAAAAATGATATATCGCACACTGTTTAACCACGGCTTTACTGTAAATCATCCCACGGTAAAGATTACATAAAGATTAGTCTTTCTGGTAGTTGCGTTATTTATGAATGGACTGGACCACTAATTAGTAGATCTTTAATTAGTGGGGGATTACTTATAAGTAGGGGATTTACGGGACATTAGTCAGTTTACACTTTTATGAGCTGCTGAAACTATAAATCACAGTAATAAATAGTTGGTGTCTAAGCTAGGTGAATTTTATGTTTTCTGTTTCTTTTTGGTACAACACACCACCACCATCTACACCAGTAGGTACAATAAAGATATAATCGATCTATCTAGGATGGATGGTATAATATCTTGTTATGCATATCAACAAAAGTCAAGACAAAGTCAAAAGGTGTTTTTTAATAATAATAATAAATATTCCGGACATATCACACAGGGTCAACTGATCCCAAACTAGGCATAGCTTGTACTATGGGTACCAGAGACTAATAAACATAATAGATAAATATTTAACACCCAGACACAGAACAAACATCTGTGTTCATCACACAAATGTTTGTCCAGTGCGGGGATCGAACCCGCGACCTCTAGCGCAGAAGGCAGAGTTACTACCAACTGAGCTATTAGGCCAGTCATTTCAATAAAATCACTAGGATCACTTTGAAACGTCTTAGAAACTAGGTGAAGCTACGCCTGTTCCTCGCGACCAAGCCAATAAAATACGGCATGACCCGGAACAATATACGCAGATCATGCAAACATTTGTCCCGCAGCGGGAATCGAACCCACACAACTCCAGATCGCAAATTCTGAGAGCTACGACGATGACTTTGGTTCCTCTACGGATTTACGCATTTCGGATTTTATTTATAACGTAGTAGTGAAACTCCCATAGTTCTCTCCATAGCCCATTGTGTGAGGACAGTTTTTGTCCAATCTGTAAAGCATTTATTTTAAGACGCTATGGCGCAAGCGGCATAAGTTGACATGTTAAATTTATTAAAAAAATATTTGTATGTCCTCTGAAATACTCTGAATATCAAAAGTCAGGTTGGAGAGAGTGTGCGATATGCGAGTGAGCATGTGCTAAGCACATTATCGCGCACCTCTCAGTCAAATTTATAATGGACTTTATTTAGTAGGTATAAGAATCATTTTGACCCAAATTTAAGTTGGCATAGTATCGCACGAAGCGTGTACTTGGGCTACTATGACTATTCAATGTTTTTGGCCATCTTTGTACTATTTAAACCAGGGATTGTCTTGTTTTTCTGCCAACTGCAATTTTTGTCAATCCCCCATTTGGCTCGAGCATTGAATTAATATGAACAAAGTTCGTTCTAAAGCTGACTTTAAATTGGCTGTAGTTCTTCAAGACTTCCAACGGCTACTTTGTCTGTTTTATTTGCAGGAGTAGAGTTCATCAGTACAATTTTAAATTATATATTTTTAAGTTGTGGTTCCTCATCTCCCTTGCCCTTATCCCACTTAATGTGGGGTCGGCACAACATGTTTTTCTCTTCCACTCCCCTCCATCAGTATTCACTCCTTTCTTACTCATTTCGTCTTCCTCACAATTTTAGTTGTGGTTCTTTTACATAATAACACAGATAATGGAATGGATCTTTACACTGACATTGTTTTTATAGTCATAGTCAACACAACAACTATTTAGAGCCCTCGTATTTCTAGTCGAGTACATTTTTTCACGTGACTAGATAGGTTTTAAGGTCTCTTTGAAAATAGACTACGACTCATTTTTAATCTATTTTCAAGAAAACTTAAACTCTATCTAGCGAGGTGAAAAAATGCACTCTACTAGAAATACGCAGGTAAATGGAACACTTAAATTTATACGCTAAACATAAAAGTTAAAACTACCGTAATGCAAACAAAATTTGAACCGATTATATAGTCACGTAACCCTGTTTATTCAGATAAAGGTTAGTACATACTGCTTTGCATTTACGCATCAAAGGGTTTACCAAAAACTGGTTCCGGAAGCCTTCCACGTTACTTCGATAAGCAAATGGCTCAATTATGTTTATTGTAGTTACAATTTACGAATAGGCGAGAATTTTATTAACTTAAAAAATATTATTAGAGTCAATTTTTGTTTTTATGTGGTTTTGTTCATTTTACCATCTTTTATAACTAAATCATTTTCTAAATTGTGAAATGTATACATCTTAGTGCAGGCGGCTGTGCAACCATAAAACCCTATATTTTAAATTAATTTTTGTATAGACAGACAGTCTGATCTAGCTGGTTTCTTTTCTGTAAATAAATTGCTCGTAGAGGTAGTTCGTATTTACGCAACCAGGTTTTTAAACCAGGTTCTCGCATCATACTATACGTAACATGGACTCGCACGGTCGAAGTAATACTTTCAAGTATTTAGTACCTGGTTTTAGAACCTGGTTCATGTAAAATACGATACGTTACGGATCTGGTACGCGAAATAGCAAGTACAACTCATCTCTAATTGCTCGTAAACTTTTGCTCACTCAATATACCAATATAACGAGAAAGGCTTCATGAAACCCTAGATTAGTGGAGGCTTTACTATGAAATATTATTATTCATGATTGCGCTATTAATTCTGTGGTAGATATACATTAATTGTTTACTAAGAACATTACAGCAAGCGTTGGCATGATGAAAGCAAATAGATTAGGTAAAACCCCTTTTATTCGCCCCATTTGCAATGATTTATTTGTTGAATAGGCAACGTCTACAGAAACATAATTTGTTGTTATTTCTTCGAGTTAATTGTCATGGCTGCTGAAACTCAGACATTCTTCCATTATCATTACTAAAATAAGCTATTTCGCTGCGAACTCTATTTTCGGAATTGTCAATGGCCATTTTCTTTTATAGAGGTGACTTATTGTTATGTAGACGAGAGAGATAACAGGAATTGTTGAGATAAATTTGATTCTGTTGTGCTTTGATTGTGTCTTATCACTGATTCTTTCTTGGTCATCCTGTATTATATCAATGACCAGGTTGAGGTATGGTGGCCCTGTAAAGAGCCTATGACCGTCTCGGTGAAAAAATCAGTGATTCTTTTGTGATATAGGCAGTATTGAAGCTTGTTGCCACATAATGTGTAAAAAAAAACATTAACTCTTCTTGCTTCGCCCTGGTTGGGTAAAAATGGATTGAAACTTGATGGACTTCAGTAAACTGATAGAACCTTGAAACGGACCTTCCTCTTATCTGCCCCTGAAAAAATGTGTTTACCCCGTTTTTAACTTAACCTTGGTCCATAAAAAGTAAGGAATAAAGTCGACCATTACCTACTTGGGCGATAACAATTTTATACCTAACTTAAACTTTCATAATGGATGTATCGCGTGACTGAACTTTGCAAGAAGTCGAGTTTTATTTGTAACAAGGGCAAAGAAACAAGTGAAATGCAAGTTTTTGCATGGCAATTGGTTTTAAAGTCAAACCCACTTATTTATCGCATCGATTCTTCCATTATCGTTACTAAAATAAGCTATTTCGCTGCGAACTCTATTTTCGGAATCGTCATTGGGCATTAAAAGTATGTGCGCCTCTTTTATTTGTTTGTTAGAAAAGGACAGTGCCGATATTTTTGTATACAATGTGCCTGATCATGAGATGACGCCTGAAATAAATGATGTATTATATTATGTGTGACCTACTATTATTGATAATGTTAAATTTCGTTAAAAAATAATATCTTGATAATCGTAATATTTTCGTGAGTTGCCTAAATTACTTTAAAAAAAAAATTTGAAAGCTGAAATGCTAACCAGACAATACAGCCACCGGCCATGAATGTAAATCCGAAGCCGGATAACCGCTTGGAGTGACGCCAAGCTGATAAAAGTTGCAAATAATCTCAAGGGTTGTGAAAACCGGGTGTAGTCCGGATTTAAAAAAAAACCGGAGTTTTTTTTTAAATTTATGACCGAGCGTTGTCATGCAGAGTTATAGCGAAGAGTAGTTCACCGATATTGGCTATAGAGCTTTTTTTTCAATAACAGTTGTACCACGGGTCGGGAGCGATTATTTTCTATTATTGACAGAGACGTTACTAGGCGGCAAAAGAAGCTATACAAGGTGATCAGGTATCAAAATACGAATGCTATCCCCTTTAGGGACATTTCGGTATACATATTATCGATCACCTTGTAGTGGCCCTTGTAGTACAGCATGGAACACCAAGTTCCAGCACTAGACCGCCCAACGCTTTAGGCAGAGTACCCAAAATCGTTTACAGCAGCATACCTACTATATCCTAGCCGGTTTTTAGGAAAGCCGGACATTTTACGAAGCCTTTACCTACACCGCCTCATACCGTTTTCACCCAGGTCTCATCCGGTTAAATTGACCCGGTTGACCCACATGTCAAGGGATTGTATCAGAACGACCTGGGACCTGTTGTATTATCACATTTATGAATCATCATCATCATCATCAGCATGTAGAAGTCCACTGCTGGACATAGGCCTCCCCCAAAGAGTTCCATGACGAACGGTCTTGAGCCTTCTCCATCAATCGACTTCCCGCAACCTTCACAATGTCTGCGGGTCATCGGTCGGGTCCATTATGAATATAACATTGATGATTATTTATTATTATTTTATTCTAAGTTTGTACTTGCCTACTTTAGCATGCAACACACATATCAGGGTTGTTTTTTTTTCTTGTGAAGATTTAAAAAGAGTCTTGTAAAAACGGATCAAACAGCTACCATTACCTTTGCCTAGATTCACCACCGACTGTAAGTTAAATAAAGTTAATCCAAAGAGAATTTCTAAAAAAAAAAATCACACCTCGAACACGTTCTCTCTAAGCTGATTAGTGCAAGCCAGTACCAGCGGATTTTAAAATTGCATTTCACAGAAAAATGGCTGCGCTTTTGTGGAATGCAATTATTGAACAGGGAAGCTTGTTTGTAACTCGGCTACAGTTACGCAACGCTTCCGAGTCGTTGCTCTGAGATACAATGTAATGGACTCAACTCGAACTTTACGATTTTAAAATAAATTGAGTTCATCTTTAATAGACGCACCAAAATTCTATCATAGTAGGTATAATATTAATCTTGGTGTAGTCGTAATGATAAAATATTATTAGTTGGTAAATAAATCCCAGCCAGCGTAATAACAACCTAAGTATAGTAGGCTAACTTGAGAACAGAGTTGTGGGCTGCGTTTTTTCTAAGACTGCTTTTATATATAGCTTCTTTACTTATTATATAGCAACTACAAATTTCACGAAAATCGCTTAATCGGTGCATTTCAAAAGGACATCTAGGCTAAAGTAATATTTTTTTGCAACTTTGCCCAGGCACCGATGAATTTTAATGTCCATTGCTTATACGACTCAATGTTATGAAACTCGCAATCAATTAAATTATAGTAGTTTATGCAACAAGGGCTTAAAGTAGTGTATTATGTCGCGGGCGCTATATTGAACCCCGAGAACGAGGGATTCTATGGTTACCTCCCGAGCGGAGCGAGGGAGTTAAGGCAAGAATCCTGAGTACGAGGGGTTCAAGATCGCCCAAGACAAATACACATTTAAGCCCGCGATGCATACTCTACTTTTTATACTTCCTGCGAGGCAATTGAAAACAATGACTGTTAAGTAGAAAGAAGTAAGTTTCCAACTATACCAGAGGCTTCAGATTGTATGCATTCTGGAGTCGAATCAAAATCACTGTCGTCGACATTTTTTAGAAGTTTATTCGAATCGAAACTGAATTTCGTTGTAGATAACAGCACAGCAGTTTGAGCGCTTGGCGCCTTTTTTTCTTTTTTTGTAGTCTTTTCTGTAGTGGTCAGTTCGACATTCGAATAAATCCTTCTACGAGCACGGGTGAAAATGAATTTTGTAAAAAGTTTTCATGTTTTCTTTTTTTTAATTTGTAGGCAGTGCAAAGAAAATGATAACATACAGCCTAATTAGAATAAAATCTCATTGCACCCAAACATTTTTGAAACCAACCTCGATCAAGCACGACTACATGGGTTGCATTCCAAATTCAAATCACATTTTGTCCCATGGGAAATAATGAAATTCAGTACAATATTATGACCCGGCTAGACCGTAGGGCTGTAATGACTTACTTTAGGAAAGGTTTGTATGACACATAATATGCCATTGACGAGCAGGTAGTATAAAAAATAATTTTTGACTCTACTTCCTAGAATAAAAAGTTGAAGATTCTATATTAATTAAAACTCTATATCAGCTCTGTGTTACTTTATTTAATAGTATAATCACTATTAAATTGTAAGTACAATATTATTTAATGAATGGTTTAAGTGTAGGAAATGAGAGTTAATTTAAGACGCATGAAATAATTCAAGATAGTATCGCCTTAACTAGAGTCTGTACTTAAAAGTAATTGATCGAGATTTAATGACTTAACTGTACAGTTAGTGTATAATGCCACTGTTCACCAACACATTAATCGACCGTTCAATGGCGATCAGCTGGATAACATTGTTTTACTTATTACCACTTCCGTATTACCATTGACTTTAATAGTGCATTTTATTAACGCTTAGGAGATTTAACCGAAACAAAAGTGAGTCACAATTGGATGGCAAATTTGTAGTACCTAGTACTGTGAAGTACTTAGTAGGTACTGAGTAAATGCATCTTTATAACTTGTTTTACTAGGTAATCATCAATCAAAATGTGTTTATTTCAATAAAATCACTAGGATCATTTTGAAACGTCTTAGAAACTAGGGGAAGCTACGCCTGAGCCTCGCCACCAAGCCTAGAAGAATCAGACAACAAACACGGCTGTGCCAATAATTTTTTTCGATGATCCTTTTGACAAAATGTTGATGAGCTTCAATGTGGTGCCAATCGAACAAGATGAGGCAAAAAAGAAAAAGAATCAGGTATTTAATAAAATCTTATAAAAATGTGAAATAATTACGAATGGGTGAGCTTCAGCAAATGCTCTAAGGGCAGCACACCTAACCCAGGTCAGTAGGTGTTTTATTGTTAACCATTCATACATGCTTTACATAACACAATGTAAACAAAGACTAGATATTTTTGCATTTCCACAGCGACCCTCGACACAGTTCCCACAAAGGGAACTCAGTCGCTGGCACAAATGAATTCAGATTCAAGACTTTTTATCGTAAAACTAGAATTTTCCTTTACCGTTTTCTATCAGAGATTGCTCTAGACTAGGTTTTGATGAAATTCGTGATTTGGTCGAAAGATTTTTACCTTTTTATGTAATCGGAAATCTAACCCACACTTCTATATATATATTTTTGATACATTATTTATCGTAAGAGGTGACTAAGGGAAAATGTCCTTTTACGACATCCACGGGTCAGAGATATTCTTAAGCCAGGGCCAACACGGCCATTCCTAATTATTACCATTCACCAAACATAATAACTCTTACGGTACTGACTGACTGACTGACAATCAAACTTAGTGGTTTTATTCTCTTTGAAAATCAATGCAGAGCCTACTAAGAGTATGAAATTTGCAGGGTAGCTTCCTGTTGTAACGTATGGGTGCACAGAAATAAATTCCCGACACACAACCCCTAAGTTTTAAGTTTATGTAAAAATAGCAGCAACCAAACGAAGTCGCGGGGATAACCATACTATACCACAGTCGACAAAAAAATGTAAGTCACACAGTCGACAAAAAAGTGGTGATTTCAAGAGAAGATGACGTTTTTTTTAAGTTTTACGGGACAAGTTGCAATCCCTCAGGAATTAAATTAAAATAGGAATCATCAAAATCGGGTTACTATTGGCGGAGATATCGAGTAACATACACACAAAAAAATAAAAAAATACAGTTGATTTGAGAACCTTCTCCTTTTGGAAGTCGGTATAAAATACACCTAACTATTAAGCTAGCCCGCTATCTATGATTTCTAAATAAATCAGAGCAACAGAACATTTTGATCCCTTTCTGAAACTACAGGATTTCGGGGATTATTCCCGAGATATAAATTAGATAGATTAACGACCGTCCTTGATCAAGTAATCCTTGATGGGTTAAGTTTTAAGGATATAAAAGGTCTGGGATTTTAGAATTACCGTCTGTCCACACTGGGGGCAGTTATCAAAGGTAATAGCTCTAAAAAGTTTTAACTATCATTGAGGATTAGTAAGTTGAATAGGCGGTGGGCGAAGGCCTGCCTGAGACCTAAAAGGTAAGGATTCTCGAGACTCTTCGAGACAAATGGGTGCATGATCTACAATTACCTGTTTGTGTAGTGTGGTGCCATGGTACTCGTAGTTTCTGATACCCACCCAATGACCCAATTGAATTCTAGTGTGTGGATCAAGTACCTATTGATTGTAGGGTATTTATTATTTTAAAGGTACACTTTCTCTCTCAAGTCTCCAGGGCCATCCAGGAAGCGCAGTGTGACGTGACGATCGGCCGGAAATGGCGCCATTTTTGTGAAACGTCATGTCCCGTTGGCTTGCGCGTGCGCATAATAACTGCCGGTAATGACACGTCTGTCAAACTCGACACGCAATAATGACCATTGATTTTATGATTACGATCGTTTTGGGGGCTTTTCGTTGAATAATAGTGATTGTCCAAAATCGTAGGTTTTTTATCTACCTAAGTAGCTTTTATTTTTCAACTTTACTTTTAAACTAGGTGTTAGTGCGATTTCATCCGTATTCTTAATAATTTTTATACTTTGCCCCCTTGAGGGATGATTTTGCGAAAATACTAACACACATATTTATGTATTTTTTACCAAAAGCTTAAATGTGAATTTTCAGATTCCTAACTTGAGGCATTATGGATTGCCCATACAAACTTTCAACCCCTCTAAGATTATTTTTAGAGACAAAAGCTAGTCTATATCTCTCCTAAGTTATAATCCATATTATATCCTTGCCAAATTACATTATGAACCGTTCAGCCGTTCAGTCGTGATGAGGTAATAAACAAACAAACTTACTTTCGCATTTATAATATTAGTATGGAAGTATGGATGGCAATAAAAGTCATTGTATCCCTTAAAATACAAAGATTATTGTAGATCGTCTTGTAAAAAAAATGGCAAACTAACGCCATTTCCGCGTGATACAACTCTCTTCATTAAGCGCGCTTTAGAGAGCTCTGTTTTGAACTTTCGCAGATGTAGCCATTGTTTGATTATTCCGCCTTTTGTAAACACAGTGCCAGTTTAATGAATAAAAATGTAACTATTAGTGTTTAATGGGGCGTGTTATTGAATAATTCGAATTATTTTTATACCAGGTGTCTTGAAATTTGTTTTATAGGGGTGCGGTTGCGGCTGCTATTTATATCAATTTTAACGTTTTTGGTAGAAAGAAGATAGTAGATGTAAAAGCGAATGATATTGATTTTATGAGATCCTACCGGGCGCGGGCGCCGGCGCCGGAGGCCTAAAAGTTAGGTACACTCGCTCTAATAACTGTTTTGGAGTACTGCTACATTCAAAAGCACTTAGGTACTGTTTACGAAATCAGTCTTGAAATAATCAGAGCGAGCAGAAAATACAAAACATACGCTATTTTAGTTAAGTAGCCCAATTGTTATAGCAAGAGCAAATTACGTTGAGCTGACTTGGTGTCCATTCTTTTTCTAGGAATAAGTTAGTCTACCTACTCGTAGTCTAGACTAATTTGTCTACAAGAAGATTCATAATATGTATACCACCCCGAAAGGGGCTGATTCTATCAACAAAAAGAAAAAAATATTAGAGGAAAAAAATCGAAACATTCATTTTTTCAAATTTTTCTGATTTCCCCCGAACTTTTTCAAAGTATGTAGGTACCTATTTTTGGCATTTTCATCATCTTCATAAGGAATTATGTAACGTACGATGAGTTCGACTCGACATCAAGATTACAACCAAAAATAGGTGAATAATTGAGTTTCAACTGATTTGACCACAAAACAGCTATTTTTTTTCACAGTTTTTTTCAATATAAGATTTAGAATTTCCAAAAGTCAAACAAAATTTTCTGCAAATTTGGTTTAGAATAATATTATTGTTTGAGCCTACAATTTGGTTCCTACTTGAGAGGATGTAGCCAGGGAGCGTCTTCAATAAATATTTGATATTTATCGGATTATAACGTATAATTTGAAATTAATAAAAACGAATACAATTTTGAACGTTCGGAGGAAACGAATAGTAGAAAACGAGTCTGAAGTTAGTAACGAAAATTATATAAAACTACGGTCTTCAGAGAAACGCGCGATGTTCTCGTCGGTGCGTGCTTTTTCCACCTAGGTCGCTAGATGGCGCTCGTAGTATCTTCTTGAACATACCGGCCGCCTTGGAAGTACCACGATCTAAGCTTCCAACATGAAGGACACGATGGGGCTGCTCACTGGCTGAAGAGCGGGCAGATCTTCGAGAACGCTCGTCGAATGCTGGCAGTCACCGTTCGGATCTCCGCTACTCTGGAGATCTTGTCTTGTACAGGGAACAGACGCGTAATCCTGCCCATTCTCCTCTTGAAGGGCGGAAGGTTGTCCTCTTTGATAAGTACTAGGCTGTCTGGGGCGATGTCTTCTCTGTCGACCTTCCACTTCGTGCGTTGTTGGAGTTCAGACACGTAGGTACTCCTTGGACCCGTGTTGCCAGAAGTGTTGTCTGAGCTGCTCCACTCGAACGTAGCGAACCAGTTGCGTTGGCGTGATCGACGTCAGGTTGTCGCAAGCTGGCGCAGTCAACGGTTGGCCGATCAGGAAGTGTGCCGGTGTCAGTCGAAGGAAATCGGTTTTATCTGAGGACAGAGGGGACGAGGGACGGGAGTTCAGGACGGCTTCAATTTGCGTGAGTGCCGTTCCGAACTCCTCGTACGTTAGCTTTGCGTTGCCCAGCACACGCCTTAAATGGTACTTGTAGGACTTGACTCCTGCCTTCTATAACCCACCAAAATGAGGACTGTAAAGCGGGATGTAAGTTGAACGAATTTATGTTTATTAACGAAGTCTGGTTTGCCAAGGCCTAAGTCCAGCAATGGACTTCTACAGACTGATGATGATGAGGAACGAAGTCTGATCAATTAAAATAACGGAAATACCTTTCAAAACCAACGAAATTCTTTCCGTTGTCTGAAAGATCTGATAAGGCTTGCCGCGACGTGGTAAGAAACGATTTAGGGCTAACAAATAATCCTGCGTGGTCAAGCCACCGATTAATTCCAAATGTATCGCTCGAGAAGTAAAAGAAAGGTGAAAGAAATGAACAAACAAATGTACCTCTGCCTTTGCGGTTCAATATGAGCTTGGGCTCAGCGTAGTATAAACCACATCAAATCATTCATTTTAAAAATACGTGTACATGTAACGCAGTTATGTACTACTTGCCTTGCTAAGTTTCGAGCTTCTAGCACACACCACTTTTCACGCATGGAATAAACTAAAAGCTATGGTTCTGTGTGAAGTAATCGTTTATGTTCATATTCGCACAACAACCGAGTAAACGATGTTTACCACTCAGTAACACGGGATGTTTTTTATCAAAACTGAAACCTGTCGCGTTACAAAGCCTACCACGAACACGAATAATATTAATTTGTCTAAAGTATATTTCAACTATTTTATTTACGAGTTTACGAACTCAATAGGAAACGATTCTTGTTGCACTAAGCGTGTCAACATAATGAGCGAGGGATCGAGCTCATTTGCAGATAACAAACTGGTTCTGCACTCCACACTACACCTAGGTGCGCGCGCTCGTGCGTTATATTTATATCGTAATAAATATGCACAACCTCGCTGTAAACGAATGTATGACGGGAAGCGTTCAAACACAACTAATTATTTGCGAAATTAATTACGTTTCTGCCAACGGGGCATACGACCTAACGCTTTCCTAAAGCTTTAAAACGATTTTCTAGCCATGGTGAATGAATCACCCAACGAATAAGTGGATCCCTGCTGGACAGGAATCCGGACAGAGAACCTACCGTGTTCGTCACGCTTTGTGTTCTCTGAAAATAACGTATCGCAATAACGATCATCCTGCGACATTACAGAAGGCAAGTCGGCTAGTTCTTCTAACTCACAAAATCTACGCAATTGAGAGTCAGTTCGAACAAAATTGCATTGAACTCGGTCAATGTTAAACGAATTATTAGAACGAATAGGGCCAGATAAGATCCATCCGATTTTCGAATCGTGTAGGTATGGACCAGCACTGAGTTTTATTTTAGCCTCCTCTAGGAGATCCCAAAATATATCCGCGCCTAGAAGTATATCTATCTCCGACGGGACATTAAACGTGGGATCTGCGAGCGAGATATGGCTAGGTATACGTATACACTCGCAGTTGACGTCAATCGAAGGTAACATCGATGTGATACTTGGTAGAACCAAGCATTGGATTTCCGTATTGAAATCACTTACTTTTGAACGAATATTTAATTTGCAGGTATGGGTACTTTGTGAAACGATTTGTCCCACACCTGAGATACGAATAGTGGACTGTATTATTGGTAATTTTAAACGATTAGCTAACGATTCTGTTATGAAGCAATTTTGACTTCCGTTGTCAAGAAGTGCTCTAACGGTATGATAATTATTAAACGCATCGGGTACATCTATAAGCGCTGTTGACAACAACACCGGCTGTACCGCTGCACGGCAGGTCAGTAAATTGCGCTCGGTACCTACCTGCGCATCAGCTGATTTGTGTAGGCTATTAGTTGGGAGCGAATTATGCGTGGACGCAGCCGAATCTAAACCTTCACTAAAGTGAATATTATTGTTGTGAAGCAACGTATTATGTCTCGATTGACATAATTTGCAAGGGCCGAATGAGCATTCATCTGGCAAATGGCTATCTGAACGTATGCAGTTTTGGCAAAGTTTTTTATCCCTAACAATGTTAAGCCTATCTTGTACGGACATATTTAAAAACTTTGCACACGAATACAAGAAATGATCATCGCCGCATAGCACACAAACACGCTTTTGCTTATTTTTATCAGAATTGAATTTCTGTGACACGTATGAATGTGTTTGAGGTAGCGGGTTCGAATTCGAATAAGAGTGCCTCTTATTTTGTTGATTTACGTTCGGCCTATTTGAATCGTTATTATGTTTAGCTGAAGATGCAATATTTTTACTGCTATTCGATTTTATCATCTCCAGCATATCAGCCCGGTTTCTGAGAAAGGTAAGTAAATCGTCTAATCCTATCCTAGTTCTCACATCGGTTTGAGAATCACATATCTTTGAAACGAGTAAACCTTTATGTGTTTCCCACTCGCGTTCAGTAGACGGGTCAAGTTTGGACACAATTAAATAAACGATTAATGTGTCCCATGAATCGGTTGGTTCGTCTAACGATCTGAGGGCTCGTAGATTACGTAACGTGGAATCTATGAGCATCCTAATTTGAGTTGAAGACTCACTTTGAAGCGACTGAATGGTAAACAACGATCTCACATGGTTTTGAATAAGTAAACGATTATTATGAAACCTATTTTCCAGCAAGTCCCACGCGTGAACGTAGTTATGGGCGGTAAATTCCAATGCACTGATAACATGAGAAGCAGTACCACTGAGCGATGATTTCAAATAGTGAAACTTTTGTATAGCGTTCAGATCTTGACGGTTATGAATCATAGTGAGATAAGAGTTCCTATATTCGAGCCATTGATCATAAGAACCGTCAAAGGCAGGTAATTTTATTTCTGGCAACTTAATCGACACAGGATTACCTACTGAACCCTGACATACTCTTTGCTTTCGTTCACTATCATTTAATATACACATCGCGGCAGCCATCAGAGAAAAGTGAAGTGTTTCGAATGATTCTCTGTATTCTAACTGAGACGGAAGGTCAGATTCTGCAGTCATTTGTTCAATTTGACCTTGAATGTCATTGAAATTTTCAAAAATAACGGACTGTGACTGCATCCGCAAATCGACTTCTGCTATGAGGTTAGAATTTAAATCAAGTTTGTCAGTTTGGAATCTACAAATGAACTTTTCGAATAAAGTTAATCTACATTTACTAGTAGCTCGCTGTTTCTTAAGTTCAACGAGGCGATGATTTGCTAACGTGTTGGCTTGCAACCGGGGGGATTTGGGCCTATCAATTATTATTTTTACGGGTTCAGGAGCCGATGCTACCTGAAATACGTCGTCGTCACTCATTTTGGCAGATTAGAAAAGGCAAGTACTTACAGTTTCCTTTTCGGTACCGGTTCGGGCGACGCGAGGCACAAAGTAACGCACGACTGAAATACGAAAACGACACAATTAACGCAAATTGTTGGAATGGGAGAGGTTAGGAAGGGCAAGATGACCAGACCGTTTATGCTCGCCTCTTCTCCCGCTCCTCGTATCCTCTTCCAACGATTCCTGGACTCGGGAACGCCGCTCCACGTGGCCGCGTGTAGTTCTTCTTTGTTCGGCTCGTAAGGACCAATGTTTGAGCCTACAATTTGGTTCCTACTTGAGAGGATGTAGCCAGGGAGCGTCTTCAATAAATATTTGATATTTATCGGATTATAACGTATAATTTGAAATTAATAAAAACGAATACAATTTTGAACGTTCGGAGGAAACGAATAGTAGAAAACGAGTCTGAAGTTAGTAACGAAAATTATATAAAACTACGGTCTTCAGAGAAACGCGCGATGTTCTCGTCGGTGCGTGCTTTTTCCACCTAGGTCGCTAGATGGCGCTCGTAGTATCTTCTTGAACAATTATGAATCATCTTATCATCTTGCATGAAATGATAGGTACTTTCTAAGGAAAAACTTATACCTTTTATGCATATAGATAAATCGTGCATTATCGGCAGACCAATACAGTACGTTTTATCGATCATTAATCAAGAGTGTTTCACCGCATCATTTCCTGCACTTCAGAATGATGGATGCATAAGCTCGTTAGTTTTAATTTGTACCTTGTTTTAAAGGGGCAAAGGTTACGTTTTCAATGGTATTCAAAGTGTAACAGACAGTCATTGTCAAAAGTCAACATGACAGCTTTTTATCAGAAATTTTGGAAAACTTGGTGGCCCCGATGTAATTTTGACGTGAGTACTCGTAGGCCACCATTATCTTTTTTTAGAGTGATCCTTATTGTAATATATTTTTTCAAAGATTTATCTATTGAAGGTAAATCGAAATATATCGTTCCACACTTTTAAATAAATAAAAATATTTTATATTGAACGGATTAAAACAGGGCTTTTTGATATTTTACGAGAGGCCTATGTGCATCTGTAGACGTCTATGGCTGATAATGATGTTAAGAGATAATACTAAATTTTTGACTGACTTATGCCGTTGACTGTACTTAATTTTATCACTAAATGCAGTACCTAGTACCTTGTGTAGGGGGAAGGTGGAAATGAAGCGATGCTATCTGTCTTGTTCGCTAATGCACGCTTTTCGACGAAACGCTTCGTGCGGAAAGCAACGGAAACAGGAGGTTTGTACGAAATCTGAACAAGACTAATTTATAACCTTTTAGGGGAAATTATATATTGCTATAATTCACTAGTTAATCTGTTACCCTTGTGTTTGAATAAAACAAACAGCCACGGATGACTTTTATTATTCGTTAAAAAGTGCGCTTTACAATAGAAAAACATCGTGAGGAAACCAGGGAGTATTATTAGATGCGACGATGGTCTTGTAAATAAATAAATAAGTAATCCGGACATATCACACACGGTCAACTGATCCCAAACTAGGCATAGCCTGTACTACGGGTACCAGAGACTGATATACATAATAGATTAATATTTAACACCCAGACACAGCAACCTAGGAGGAGGTAGGGCACAGCGAGATTTTCTCGTTCTGAATTGGAGCAGCCTGCCTGGGGAGGTGCCTCCGCCTTACAGAAGATCGCAGCCAAATAACATTATTTGTTTCAAATAATGTTGTATTCCTGCGGTGAGTAAGGTTGCCAGAGCTCTTTAGGGGGGAAGGGGGTTCGGGGTTGGCAACGCGTGCGTGATGCCTCTGGTATTGCAAGCGCTCAGGGGCTACGGTAACCGCTTACCATCAGGTGGGCCGTAAACTAGTTTACCACCTATGCTGTATAGAAAAAAAAAAAACTGACACGTATGGAATACTCACTAATGCAAAATGTGGGTATGTTAAAAAATGTATGGACTACCCCCCAGATCTTCATGGATCTAATCATAGCAAATCTGAGAGGATCTACCATGCCTAGGGATAAAAGGTAGCCTATTTTTTTTTAATTATGTTATTTCGATTGTTGCAGATGTATGGGTGTGAATCACTGCAACTTTTTGTTGTCAGAAGACTACCCGCCCTCAGTGCGATGGTCACCAGGGGTGGTCTACGTAAAGTACGCTTGCTTTGATGGTGAGTTGTTATACCTACCCTTCTTTTAATTGCCTCATTCAGGAGGAGGTAGGGCACAGCGAGATTTTCTCGTTCTTAATTGGAGCAGCCCGCCTGGAGAGGTACCTACGCCTTACGGAAGATCGCAGCCAAATGACTGGCCTCATAGCTCAGTTGGTAGTAACTCTGCGCTAGAGGGCGCGGGTTCTATTCCCGCACTGGACAAACATTTGTGACTAACACAGATGTTTGTTCTGTGTCTGGGTGTTAAATATATATTATTTATATCAGTCTCTGGTACCCATCATACAGGCTATGCCTAGTTTGGGATCAGTTGACCGTGTGTAATATGTCCGGAATATTTATTATTATTATTTATTATTATTAAATAACATTATTTGTTTCAAATAGTGTTGTGTTCCTGCGGTGAGTAAGGTTGCCAGAGTTCTTTAGGGGTGAGTTAGGGGTCGGCAACGCGTGCGTGATGCCTCTGGTATTGCAATCGCTCATAGGCTACGGTAACCGCTTACCAACAGGAGGGCCGTACGCCACCTTAGTTGTATAAAAAAAAAAACAGCGTTATATTATTGATGTCCTAAATTGCTTGTGAGTGAGGGTGAGCAAGAAAGAACCAGTGTCACAACGCGCGACTTACGTAGTATTGGCAGCCCAAAATATGCTTTGCTCAGCCTCGTACCGCTAATAGCCTCAGAATAGGAAGAAATATTAAAATGGCGTTCTAGCGTAGCGGCTTCTTTGCTTCTCCATTTTGGTACAGAGCCAATGTCACTGTAGTGTCTTATGCCTTACACCACGCTGTTATCATATAAAATATAATATCTACCAGTGACTTCCCGCGCGCCTGCCCGTGCCGGCTTGACCACAGACTGACTGACTCCCACAGAGTATGTATCCATCTCTCCATCTCAGGTGTCTGTCCATCTGTTATCTGTCACTGTCAGTTGTCCCCCGGAGACAGCATAAGTTAAGGAATACAGGTATCCATAAATACTAATCACTACAGTCACCATTACACATTGACTGCTACAAAGTGTAACTACGGAGTAAACGAAGTGAGTTCTGTCACTTGAGTGAATTCGAGTTCGAGTTGCTGTTGAGGCGAGTTTGGATACATCACGATGGCTTTAGAACACACAATGAACATTGTTTTCACAAGCCCCAATTTGGGGCCGTCAACATACAGCGTGAAATTGATTTCGTTATCACACGCCGCAGATGTGCCGTGTCACGACTATCAGTGGGCCATTGGGCCATATGCTGTTTAATGAAATTCACAATTAACGCCCAATGGTTGGCCCAGCGGGACCCGTTACAACTAATATCCCTGTAACAACCGTCAAATCTTTTTGGGTTCAATTAAATCACCTCTTTTCTTTCAACTAAGTAATTGCACGCGTATAGAGTGAGTAAGAGTGAGGTAGGTAGCAGGCCAGGCAAATTAAACTTATCAACGCATGTCTCAGGGATCGCCACCTCACGCGTGATGCCTCTAGTTATTCTCTATCATAAAGCTTATGCTTTGTGATACATATGTGAACATTATTGTTGCTGTATACAGGGTGAGTTTTTTTTCAGGGCCACTTAGGCGAAATCGGAAACTGTTAGAGTAATCGCAAAGTGATGTTACGAGTCACGGGTTCAATTTTGAAAAAAATATGATCTGCATAAAAAAAATTGTTATTTTTTTTAAATTAAAAAAAAAAGGGTTTTTTGAAGATTTTTTTTTGCATTTCTGTGTTCTATGTTTGATAATAAATACATAAATGTATGATAACAATGTGTATAAAGTTGTTGGAACACCTTCAAAACTGCAAATTGATAAATTAAACAATATTTATTTATCGAATGTTTATTATTTTGGTCGGACTAAGTGCAAGCAAAGTAAATATTAATTAATAAATATTGTTGAATTTATAAACTTTTAATTTTGAAGGTGTTCCAATAACTTTAGACACACAGTGATCATATGTTTATTTATTAAAAAACAAAGAACCCAAAAATGCAAAAAAAAAATCCAAAAACCTACATTTTCTGAAAAACAGTAAATAAAGGAGCCATTTCATTCTGGGCCTGGTCCATGTACACTACATAGAAAAATTAGTAAAAAATAGGAGATTACAAGAAAAATACAATTTCATTAATTTGAAGACAAATGCGATGGTACAAGAATAGTTTTTCTGGTAAGTTTTTTACTATGTGAACACTATTTGAAGGTCGCCATGCTGGTTTATAATTGGCGTTTGACATGACATATTTTTCATGTCATGTTGTTTGATTTGATGTTTTTGTTTTGTCAGATAAATGTAGGTTGTCAAAATAACATTTCACGCACGTCCATCCGCCATATTTTTGTAGCGCTGTGTGTTGCTCTCTTTGTCGAAGAAAATCTTAATGTACCTTAGAACGAAGTCAATTTAAATAAAATAACCAATTAAATACGTTTACTTTATTGCTTAGCCATATTTTAGAGTAGTGTACACAGTGCAGGCCCAGGCTCCATATATTGATGAAACGTCTCTTTTCAACTTTTTTTAATGCAGATCTAATTTTTTTCAAAATCGAGCCCGTGACTCCTAACATCAGTTTTCGATTACTCTCAAGGTTTCCGATTTCGCCTAAGTGGTCCTGAAAAAAACTCACCCTGTATATTGCCTTACAGAAGATCGCAGCCACATAACATTATTTGTTTCAAATAGCGTTCTTTTCCTGCGGTGAGTAAGGTTGCCAGAGCTCTTTAGGGAGGAGAGGTTCGGCAGGCAACGCATTAGCAATGCTCCAGGCGTTGCTGATGTCAATAGGCGACGGTAACCACTAACCATCAGTAGGGTCGTAAGCCTGTTTGCCTCCGTATAACATAAAACAAAAATAGTATCTCTTGAAATTCCGTAGGCCATAGACTGAAATGCCATAGACTGAAATCTATCAAGGGAATGAAGGAAGGAATAAAAAAAATATAGGTTTGTATTTTGAGATTTTTGGGAGGATTACGATGATTACTGCAATTTCCATCGACTCGAGCGATTGCTCTCTTCAGCAACATATATAAAAACTTACTTGGATTGCGAACAAAACAATTATCAAATCGATACATTCGATTGAAAAGCCAAGCTTTAGCATCCACAGTTTTGCAATAAAGACTTTACATAAAGTGCAAAGTTCTTTTAGCATATTGCAAATCCCATGCAATTTACTGCCTTACTTATAATTTATTGTGTCATAGGTTTTGCTCCCCTTGGGAATCCCATGTGCTTATCGTATTGTATCAGAAAACCATTCTAACAAGACCCGAACAGCCTATCAACAAACCTCTATTGTGAATACTTTTGTGTAGATCAGAGAGGTGGGGTAGATCTATCTAAATTGGTTGATATGTTTGTCATGGCATTGACACGTTTACCCCAAAATGTCGAAATGGCACCCGGGTTAGCACGTGTCTTTCGAAATCTTGTTAGGAACAGGAATGTCTGCTTTATCGCTTTCAGTTAAGGTGCATATTGGTCCAATATTGCCTATGCTCAATTTTTGATTAAAGGGTCGTGGGTTTGAATCCTGCACCAATGAATTTTTCTCTCCATCCAAAGCCTTGATATGTCATATTTCCATGGTACTACATTGCTAGCGTCCTCTAAGTAAAAGCTCTTGTCTAACCGATGCTGTAAATACCTATTATTATATTACATATTTTTTTTACGGCAGTTTGCATCCGTTCGCTTGCATATTTCAATGTTGCGTTTCATAGAGTTACCATGTACTGTTTTGGAGTGAAACTTCTCCACAAACTATTATTTATTCCGTGCCGGGGGCAGCTAATGGAGTATGGCAACACACATTTAAATCGTCACGTGCTTGTTACAATGAAGCGGAAGATTTATTTACGTTGTAATGTGGAATTTAGACGGAATGTTGAGGCCTTTTGTCTGACTTGTGATCCTCGTATATAAACTGTTCTTTGTACACAAAATGCGCCGTGACGTGGAGGAGGGCACAGCGAGATTTCCTCGCTCTAAATTGGAGCAGCCCGCCAGTGGTACCTCCGCCTTACATACGATCGCAGCCAAATAACATTATTAATTTCAAATAGTGTTGTGTTCCTGCGGTGAGTAAGGTTGCCAGAGCTCTTTAGATGGGCGAGGGGGTGCGGGGTCACGCGTGCGTGATGCCGCTAGTATTGCAAGCGCTCATAGGCTACGGTAACCGTACTGTACACTCGTAAAGACTCCTATCGAGTCAAGTCTAAACTGTACCAACACTTAGTCTGCAGATCTCTCAACAAAATTGAGCTACCGTTTATGTGTATTTATGTAGTATATTTGTTTGCTATTTAAGTAGTATATGTAAGTCTATTAATCCTAAGTTTGTTTCGAATTTTAAAATTATCTGTTAGTCAGCACTACCTTAATTTTTTCCTCACTACTCAAAGGTTAGCTGGAAGAAAATGCTAACTAGCATTAAGTTCGCCTATGTACTTGTCTATGTCCTGTGCAATAAAGAATTTTCTATCCATCTATCGAGAACATTTTTTGGGGTTTCCTCACGATTTTTTCCTTCACCGTCTGCACCCATAGCACTAGTCTGATGCAAGTACTTGAAATGGTAACTAAACAAAATGATTTTACTATTTCCACACAAAAACGAACAAAACCAACATAATGAGCATTAATGTTAATAAGTACATTCGTAATAGCCATTCCTAGTATCTGTAGTGCCTGGGACTTTTTTTAGGTGGGGATATCCATCATGGATTCCTCCTTTTGCGGGGGCATAATTCAATCTGCGATCCATATTTTTTATAAGTAGGTCTGTGTAACCTAACTTGCGACCGTCAATTTGAGGCCCCTTTATTATTTTTGCAAATTTTCGTCCCTTTAGAGATTATAGAGGACAGGGCAGTGCATAATAAACCCATAATAGCCTATGCAAGAGAACCGCATTATCATACGAATGGCGAGTATGAAATGGGTCAATTATTGTCTATGGATATTCCCAGCCAGTATTATTGAACCTATTATTAGAATACCCAAATAATGAACTATTTTGCCATTTATTCGCAATTACCATAAAATATGACTGGTTAAAAGCCATGTTGGTCTAGTGCAGGGGTTCTTAAACCATGTGCAGCCACGGACCACTTTTAGAATTTTTAAAATGCCACAGACCCCCCTTCAAATAATATATTGGAAAAATTGCTAATTTACTCACACTTAGGTACCTACTAATGATTAATTCGCCAAGATCTTTTGCATGAAATTCAGCTCACAACACTTCTTTAGATATCATGTCAATTAAGAATTAATTTGAGCTACTACGGCCCCTTTCAACCTTATTACGGACCCCTTGAGGGTCCGTGGACCACACTTTAAGAAACCCTGGTCTAGTGGGAGGTACAACGACTTTCGATCCGAAGGTCATGGGTCCGAATCCCAGTCGTACACCAATAGATATTTCAGTTCGAAAAACATATATAACGCAAACTCGTGCTCAAAACAATCGCGAGAACTCACGTCTACGTCACCTTCGAACGTATGGAACACTAGCTTCCGCTCGCGGCTTCGCTCGCGTGTTCCCTAAAAAGTAGTAGCCTATATGTAGCTAATTCCAGACTATAATCTATCTCTGTACCAAATTTCATCCGAATTCGTTCGGCCGTTTGGGCGTGATTGAACAACAAACATCCAAACATCCTCACAAACTTTCGCATTTTAATATTACAATACAATACAATACAATAACTTTATTTCAGGCAACAATAGAATAAAAAACAGATGGAATTTTTCTTACACTACAGCCCATATAGATATATACCTTAAAGACTAACATACATATTAATGGGATATATTAATATTAGTAGGAAGTAGGATAGGATGTCTTCGTTTCGAAAGTTAGTATTTGCGTTGTATTTAAAATGCCAATTCGTCTCGTTTGAGAGATCATCGCTCGCTTCGCTTGCTCGATAAATAATTTAACGCAATTATACACGCACATCATCGTTTTTTTTTTAAAGTGCGTTATTTTTATGTTCCTTACCATTGCAGATAAAGCTGAATGAAATCATAAAAGTTTCAATTACTTGAAGTCCAAATAAAAAATAGGGAATTTGCAGTACGAAGTGTAATAAAGGCACCCTTGTTATTTTTGATCGATTTCTTTAGTTGCTTATTTTTTGCTACCATTTCGGATGATTATTTGCACAAAACGCAGCGAGTGGGCAAAAAAAAATCTTTTGTTAGATTTAGCTTCGGTAAAAAGCCACTCTACGCGGCTCTGGGGTAAACCAACAAAAGTAGGTAAACCTCGTTGGCGTAGCGTCTGAGCAAGGGGTTGATTCCCGCTGCGGGACAAATGTTTGCATGATCTGCTAATATTTGTTCGAGGTCTGGGTATTGTGCTACCATGGTACTTCAAGTTTCTGATACCCACGACACTGGGAATGCTAGTGTGGGTCAGGACTATGTCTGTGAATGTTGGGCGTTATTTATTTATTGGCAGCCTCTTTATTCTTTATTGTACACAGAAAACATATACAAAAAACAAACTAAATGAAAGGACATGTACAAAGGCGAGCTTAACCCTAAAAAGAGTTTTCTTCCAGCAAACCTTTGAGGCTAAAGATAGGTGGTTATAGAGGTAGGGTTCGTGTACATTACCAATGAATAAAAAAAATAGTAGATTTATAAACAAACTATTCTAACAAAATATACTTATATCATCATCATCATCATTTCAGCCGTACGACGTCCACTGCTGAACATGGCCTCCCCCACAGACAGAGCGAATGCCTCATCATGTGGGGGGATTTGCCCATACTCACCACGCTGGGCATGCGGGTTGGCGAGCGAAATGAGAGACGCTGCTGCCCATCCCCTAGCTTTTTCCCCTTAGTCGCCTCTTACGACATCCGCGGATAGGTAGATATGGAGGGGCCTATTCTTCAGCCGGGGCCACCACGGCTATTATTATTTAGGTATCTTATATATACTTATATAAGATACCTAAATATAAACTTATCACTATGAACAAACTACTTCTACTAGCCTTTTCAAAGAAAACTAAAGAAAGACGATGCAGTTGGATTAGTTCTTACTTCTTCAACGCCTAGATTCTGCGCCCAGACTTCTAAGTCGTAAGGAACTTCTGAAAGCTATATACAAGGTGATTCATAATATGTATCTATCCTGAAATGGTATTATTCTAAACCTAGTTGGCAATAATGTTTGTTCTACGACTTTTGAAAATACGTCAATTTTCAATGAAAAACTGCTAAAATCTGTTGAATTGGGGTCCAAACATTTCAACTCAGCAATCTTATTGAGATTAATTATCAAACGTACGTAGTAGACTTATACATTGAATAATTCGTTATTTGGCTAAAAATACCAAAAATAGTTAATTTAAAATTTTGATAATTCGATATTTTTTAATAAATAATAATCCTAATAATATTATAAATGCAAAAGTTTATGAGGATGTTTGGATGTTTGTGGTTCAATCAATCAAGCCCAAACGGCCGAACGGATTTGGATGAAATTTGGCACAGAGATAGATATAGTCTGGAATAGGATTTGGCTTCTTTTTATCTTCATAAAAATATATATATATATATTCCGGACATATCACACATTGTCAACTGATCCCAAACTAGGCATAGCCTGTACTATGGGTACCAGAGACTGATATACATAATATATATATATTTAACACCCAGACACAGGACAAACATCTGTGTTAGTCACAAATGTTTGTCCAGTGCGGGAATCGAACCCGCGACCTCTGGTGCAGAAGGCAGAGTTACTACCAACTGAGCTATGAGGCCAGTCAATCACAGCCATAGATATCACGCGAGCGAAGCCTTGGCTGGAAGCTATTATTAAATATTTATTCCCTTGGCGCTACTAGCAATATTGAGAAATAATAACTCAATGAAAAAACAACATTTAAAAAATTATAACATTTTGTTAATTTTGTCCGCTTTCTGTTATAATAAGCCCATTTAGGTATAGCGTACTAGTTACGGAACACGATGTACACTCGAATCGTCTGCCCAGAAACTAATTTAATTAAACCGGCAACGAGTACAGTTGCTCGGGGAACGCTTGGAACCAGTGAGGTTTTCATCGGCCGTTGATTTTCTCGGAAATTTTGTAAAATTCCGGTTTTTGTCTGCAATAAAATGAAAAAAAAATGCATAAACATTGCCTTTACAATATTATTTTCATAGATTTAATAGAATTTTCAATATTAGCTCTTGTATTCTCACTCCACGCAAACTGACTCCGCAGACTTCTTTTTTTAAAATTCCTTTGAAATAAAACTAGGTCTTTCGGTCCTTTTTTTGCAAGTTCTTCAACATGTCGATGTTGTTGTGAGAGTATGCTTCTCCTTCAGGAGTATTCAACAGGTAGGTACCTAAGGCTAGATTTAGGACTATCTTGACGGTCGGTCCTCAGTAGTCCTCATCAGTCTTCCATAGCATCGTATACAAATTAACTTGAGCTTTTATTAATGTTTGACGGAGCAGTGTGTGCGTATCATCATCATTTCAGCCGTAGGACGTCCACTGCTGAACTTTGCCTCTCCTTGCAGATCAAACTCCCCACATGATAGAAATTTCTATTTATTTTTCTGTGAGGAGTTTGACCATACTCACCACGCACTTAGAGCTTTTTTCGTGAAAATAGGGAACGCTGCTGCAAATCCCCTAGTTTTTGTCCCTGAGTCACCTGTTTCGACATCCACGTTAGTTATGGAGGGTCCTATTCCTACGCCGGGGCCGCCACGGTAAGAAGGCACGGTACGTACTCGTATCATACTCCCACCACATGTACTGACCGTCAGGACTGAACGTGGGATAGCAATGGTAGAGATAGAAGATAGTTCAACTCAAAAAGCATGTACGTTTGTAGGCACAGACAGTTTATTCATTTTATCATATCCCAAAAGGCCGAAATATGCTGCAAATTCACCCATTTTGGGACGGAATCGATATGGTCTGATCTGATATCGCCAATGGCCCGTTACATCTGTCGGGGGATCGCGAAGCGAATCTAGTTATCCGTAATCGGGATTAAAATTGCGATTCGATTTGGACATTTCGACGAAATTATTGTAAGAATTATAATTGGAATTACAGAATTGCTATTGGCGCCTACCGCGGTATGGAGGTACCATCAGGGCTTTAAGTAATTTAAGTACCTAAGTAATGCCTAATAAAGTACCTACCTAATTTTGGAACCTAATTAGTTATTTTTAGTTATTCACTCTGATCTGTCCCTGTTAGACAGACAATTTTTTTTCTTATTAGCGTTGCTTCTCAGAATTGCTGTTATTTTTACAGCTAAATCAGTATGCTGATGAAGACAGTCAGTCAGACTGCATATAACAATTCAATTGCTTAACCTACTACCAGGGCTTTGCTCTAAAATGGTTGTACGCAAATCATAGATACTTATCATAAAAACTCTCAAAGGTGACCTTTTTACAACTGTTCACTTTCTTTGTCTAGTGTTTTTTCCAAAAACAGCGCATTGTCTGTTTACCCCCATGTCACCCCATTTAATATTCTCGGATTATTTTTTACCATAATTCCCTGCGATTGGGATTACAATAAGTGCTATGGGAAAGGCAAACAAAAATAAAAACAAAATTGTCTTTGGCGTAACATAACTGTTCTGATTATTTTTCGTATTTTTCTGCCTCAATCGTTTTAGAATAATGACCTGAATGTTCCAGTTTTTGGGAGTAGTTTTATTGCATAACATATTATTATTACGCATCTTGTTTGAACACAGCTTAAAGTTTCTGCCTCAATTGTCTTCCATAAAAAAGTGAGTTGGCTCAATCGTGGCTTGTAAAACATTTTTATCTTTCAGACGCACATCACTTTTTTATGAGGGACAAGGCTTCTGTAGTTCCGGTGTCCCTGGGCCGTAAAGTGAATTATTTCGGAAGTTCGACCAGGGTATCGGTCACTTTATTACTTACCGGGGCTATTCAAACGACGGCTGATTTATGAGGGGCAAGCCTGTGAACCATTGCCAATTGTAAGGCCCAAATTGGGCCAATATAGGAGATTTGATGTATTGTATACCAACATGCGTGAACTGAATTTGTAATTTTTCTTGATCGGCACCACACATAATCAGCTTGTAAAAGTCCAATGCTGAACATAGGCCTCTCCAAAGAAGTTCTATTAGGAACGATGTCGGTATTAGTCGGTGGATGGAAAAGGCTCAAGGCCTTTTCCATCCACCGACTTCACGCAACTTTAACGATGACGTGTGGGTGCGGTTCGTGGTCGCCATTCGAGAACTTTTTTGACTCATGAAATAGCTCAGTTGGTAGTAACTCTGCCTTCCGCGCTAGAGGTAGCGGGTTCGATTCCCGCGCTGGACAAACATTTGTATGATGAATACAGATGTTTGTTCTGTGTCTGGGTGTTAAATATTCATCTATTATGTATATCAGTCTCTGGTACCCATAGTACAGGCTATGCCTAGTTTGGGATCAGTTGACCATGTGTGATATGTCCGGAATATTTATTTATTCTTTATTTTTTCCCCAACGGTTGTCGGTTCTGCGAGCTATAGGTATGGCCTGCCCACTGCCACTTCAACTTGCTTATTCTGAAGCACTACACTGAAGCTATTTATTAAATTTATTTAATCGGCTGAGTCGTTACGGCGTGATTGAACAACAAACATCCTCACAAACTTTCACACTTATAATATTATAGTAGGAAGTAGTATTACAAATACAAAATGATCCTTAACTCTACTGAATATAGCCAAATTTGAATTAGACTTTTAGGGGCTTGCGATATCGTGGAGCTTTATCGTACGGCCTCAAATGTCAAACACAACTTTATGATTCAGTGGATAGGATACCTTATTAGGCATCCATTATGATGGAACTTGGCCGACTTAATTAAAGGAAAAGTTCCTAAAACCTGCGGTTTTCCTTCTTTCCTTTTTGGCTAATGGTGCTGGGTGAAGAGGTACTATTAATTGCGACTCTCACTTCCTTCAAGCCTGTTGGCCCGAACTGAGATTTCGAGACGATTTTTAAATTTAAAATGTATAGGTACCTTGAAATTAAATATGTTAATTAACTTGAACTAATCTTTATTTCAGACACGCTCTCAGTCCATTACTGCAACCGTGAGGTGCGCGTGGCCGAGTGGGGGTCGGAAAGCGAGGGGTACATTCGTACCCCGGGGTACCCCCACTTCTACGTGGGGGATGTATGCCGGTGGAGGATGCGGGTCCACCCCGAACAGAGAGTGCGGGTCACGCTACTGGACGTCAGTTTAAGAGGCAAGCTTTAGTTATCTGGCCTCATAGCTGGGTTGTAACTCTGCCTTCTGCGCTAGAGGTCGCGGGTTCGATTCCCGCACTGGACAAACATTTGTGTGACTAACACAGATGTTTGTTCTGTGTTTGGGTGTTAAATATTTATCTATTATTATATATAATAGTCAGTCCCTGGTACCCATAGTAGGTGAGGTACAGGCTATGCCTAGTTTGGAATCAGTTGACCGAGTGTGATAGTGTCATTTAAAAAAAATGTAATTCTGTAGACACATACTCTTCTAACGAAGCTTTTATTGTTAGCAATTTCTTTTATTTGTTTATTTTAATTAAAAACAATGCACCACTGATCTGACTTAGGTACCTACCTATAAGCAAAAACATTACAGTTGTAAAAATACTAGGTACAATAGAAGTATGCTACACAATCCTCAGAGCTCGTAGGCTTCGTAGGCATTATGTAGACTTTGCTACAATCCCTTATTTATGTGTTCACAGGAATAGGCCCGTTGTTCTATGTTATGTGTTCACAGGAATAGGCCCGTTTGACAAGGACTGCACAGACAACGTCTCGGTCCGGGAATCGAACGGCGACCACCTGTTCTCCTCTTGCGACCAAGTGGACGTACCGCTACACCTCACCTCGGGAACCAATGTACTCGATGTGACGGTTCAGGCGAAGTCTACAGGAGCTTATCCGAAGCGTGGCGTGCTTCTTCATTATAAAAGTGAGAAACCTTGCTATTTGTTCAATAGACTTCAATTTCAATTATTTCTTCAATAAGTTAGTAATAATATATAACCTTGCTATATCTTGTCACGCCATCTGTATTTTTTTCCTGAACCACGTTTAAAGTTTGTTTACAGCGCCATCTCTCCGCAGGTATAGGATGCATCACATTACCAGCGCCATCTAGCGGCTACCTGGTGTACCGCAACGCAGATGTAGCTCACTACATGTGCAATGTGAACTTTGTTTTCGAAGATACACGGGAGAGGGCGCGGTTAATTTGGTGCTACGATGATAATCGGTGGAATGATACAGTGCCTTTCTGTGTTGGTAAGTCTGAAACTCTTACACATTATTTCTGGTTTATGAACTCTGAGAATGGTATTAAATCGCCCCTACTCACTGGTTTATTTCCTACTTACAAGTGCATGACTGGAGGGAGGAGACAGACAGGTTGTTCATTGTTTTACCTACTTTCGATTAGTAGGTAAGTAGCTTAGTTTACAACATTTTGGAAGTAGGTAGGTACATACTTAAATGTGGAGACTCTACCGAATCCCATCCCATTGGCACGGCTGCCGTTCCGGCAAGTTTTTTATATTATTTGAACTATCTAGTGTAACTCTACCAAATAATTGGACTGTTTATCACATGCATATCTGTGAACGGAGAAATAAACTGTGCTACATGAATAACAAATCTACGTGTAATAATTCCTACTCGGGAGTGTAGAGATCTCTCTCATTGGTGACCCCGATGTTACTTACCTACAAAGTATGTACCTAAATGAAGATTTTTCTTAGAATCGGGTCTTCAAGATATTAAGAACTAAAATTGTTGAAAAAAAAACTGTGAAGGTACGAACTGTAACGAACGATGTAGTACCTACCTATGTATGAAAAAAAGGTTGCTATTACTTTAACTTTCTATTGCCTAGGTAGTTCGAAAAGCAAAAAAAGGTATCAAAACATGGTCAAAACTCTACATTTGTGTGTGCTGTGATTTATTTTTTTTACCACATTTAACGTTAAACACATTGTCTTAGGACTAGGACGCACCTTAGTGCACTTAGGCTCGTATTCAGAGACACGACTCAAGCATAGATTTAATCACAGATCAGCTGAACTCTATTTAAGTATTGAATCTCTTATCAAACATTGCTTTTATTCAAGAACGGTACTTAAACTACTCTCAGCTGAATCGAGTTTTAAATCTGTACTCATGTGATTCAGCCTGTTCTCGTTTACATTTTGATTTATTTATAATTTTCGATCCGTTTTACGCATAAATTTTAATAGCCAGGCTGGGAATATGATAGAGCTTCCACTATAGTGAAGTATAATTATTATCAAATGACGTGTAACGGAACGCTGTTTAAAGAAAATGTCAAAGTCAAACGTTTTGGCGGGAACCAGTGCTTATATTATCTATGGCGGGAACTTGCGAAGTGATGTTGTGCTCTCAATTTATTTTACAAAACTTGTGTAATTATGAATAGTTTTGGTGGTTGGATTAATTTGAAAAATAATACCCCGAACAAGGATTCCCTGTGTCGTGGGTATCACATAAACCACGAGTACCATGGTACCACAACACCCAGACCCAGAACAAGTATGAAGATCATGCAAACATTGTCCTGCAGGATGATGATATCGGGAATCGTGATTTTGTGAATTCTTATTAAATAGTAGGAAATAAAAGATTGTCTGTAACACATTTAATTTTTTTTAAATAAAATACCTAGTAAACTTGGTCTATATTGTTATATTATATTTAAATACCTACTTTATTATTTGTATTAAAAATGCGAGAATAACTCGTGTCTATCTGTTACGCTATATATCACGGCTCTGGTCGTGTGTGATGTGATATTGCTCAATATCGTGGTCTTCCGGCGTTTCCTCGTTAGCCAGGATATAAATGTGAAGTAGATCTCCATTACCAGCTGAAATTACAAAGTAACATTGTTATTACTTAGTTGTAGGTGTACCTATGTAAGGTGAGGTAGGTTGGTAAACATACCTGAAACGATGCAGTAACGTAATATCGCAAACACACCAAAACTTGCAGTTCATCGTTACGGGTAGCCCTCTCCTGATAGGGCGCTGGCGCTGGTTTATATTTTTCACGACACCTCTGGAGAATCTGGTTCTTTTCCATAAACTCACTACTTCCAATGCGAAGGGATCGTCAGCGTCCCATATTACGCATTGGATTTTGAACTGATTTGATTTCGTCGTTTCATTGAAAATAGATAACTCTTTATTCGTATACCACATTAAACTTAACAAAATATCCATATTATCTTCAAATATTTACTTCTTTATTGCTTTTTTTTGCACCAAATACAACAAAATCTATATTTAAGTGTGGTCCGGAGCACGCTTGAGTGTAGATCTCATTTTCCTTTGAATAATGTCAAATCAAATCTAGATTTAAGTACCGATTTCGTCTGATTGACGTTTCAGAATAAGCATTTACTCAGGTGAACTGTGATCATTGAATCTATACATAAGTACTGTTCAAAAATTAGAATCTCGACTCAAATCGAGATTTAAATACAGATCAATGCTTGAGTCTTGTCTCTGAATACGAGCCTTAAAGTCGGAAGACCTCTTAAGGTCTTCCGACCTTTACCTGTAAATCACCTACCTTCATTTCCCCCTTAAAGTATTGAAGCCATAACTCATTTGAAAGGGCTTCTTCGATCGTGTCAAACCCTCACACAAAAAGTTGCCGATGTGAATAGTACAACTTGTCGATAACAATAAACGCTCTCCAGAAAAACTTTGGCATTTTGAGGTTATGCCATGGGGTAGCGCGGGCATGCGCATCTTCCCTCTACCCCTCTCGCTCGCACTCAACAAATATTAGTACGAAGAAAGTGACAACAGCACGTGTGATAGGAACGAAGTGGTTCAGAGCAACGCGGGCTGTCACTTCAATTCTAAACTGTATTTCGTGACGATAAGGTTTAATCTGGTTTGATTTGTGTTAATAATTTCATAGTCAACAAAGGACTCCTACACACTGCTTTCAGTCGCGTTTGGTAAATAGAAGGAGCCGTGTTCTGTCGGGTTTAGACATCGGTTCGAGCAACTCGCGTTCGAAATTTGTATTTCGCGGGAACACGTGCATTCGGCGCACTATGTGAGTTTTAGTTTTTTTTTAATTTTCGTGCTAATTATAAGTGTGTTGAATGAAAGTGTGGTGTAGCCACGTGGTTTAATTTAATTGGTGATAGTCTTTAGTGGGCTGGTTATTTAGCGTAAATAGGAACTTAGGTACCTACTTAAAACAATGGGAATAGAGAAAACTATAAATATGAATAAGTTAATATTTTGATCATAAAAGCATAAATTAACACTACAAAAATATTTAAAATGTATAAAAAATACAGTAATGCCTACACAGAGAAATCTCTGAATAGGTATTGATAATGTTATCAAAACGCCAATTATTATCATAACCCATATCTTATTCGGTCAATGCTATCTACAATATTATAAATAAATACCTACATATTTAACTCATAAATTATTTGATAAGTCTGTATTCAGTCGTTATAAGACGAAAGGGGTGGATAGAGAAACAATAATACGAATTATTGTTTCATTATTTTATCGGATTATTATATCTGATTTGTTTTTATTTAGAGAATTTAGGTAAGTACTTACTTAATTTAGTACCTAAGAAATATAAAATTGGTATTTGCATAACTAATTTTATAGTTATTAGTTAGTTTTGTAGAGTTATTGGTTTCGATCCTATTGTTGCACTATATTCATCATCTTCATCGGCCTGATGAAGTCCACTGCTGAACATAGGCCCCCCCTTACGAATAAACTAACTAGGTACCTACATCTTTTTAGCATAACCTATAATAAACTTAAAAAAAAATGACAACTCTAAAACTATCGCTGTCCTAACTATTTAATTTTCGATCGATAACCAAGGGTTATAAGCCCAGTTAGAATAATGCAACAACATGTGACTAGAAGAGTGGTAAATGTGAATGTGGAAGGATATAAAGGAAGAGGTAGACCAAAGGAAAGTTCGATAGATTGTGTGAAAGACGACATCAGTAAGAAAGGAGTGAATACTGACATGCATGACGGCTGATAGAGGGGAGTAGAAGAGAAAAACGTGTTGTGCCGACCCCCACAAGAAGTGGGATGGGGGCAGGGAGATGATGAGTATAATGCAACAACATAAAATGACATCAGCGTTGTATTTTATTTTTATCTTATCAAATTTCCTGCTTCCCTCATTATTAATTTATTCAAAACTAGCTTCCACCCGCGGGTTCGCTCGCGTACCCGAATAAAAAGTAGCCCCTATGTAATGAGAGGCTATTTACTACGTTCGTGCCAAATTTCATTCCAATCCGGTCAGTGGATGCGGCGTGAAAGTGTAATAAATATATGACATCTTTACAAACTTTCGCAATTAAAATTATAACTATCGCCACATATTTGGACTGACTGGTCTCATAGCTCAGTTGGTAGTAACTCTGCCTTCTGCGCTAGAGGTCGCGGGTTCGATTCCGTCACTGGACAAACATTTGAGTGATTAAGACAGATGTTTGTTCTGTGTCTGGGTGTTAAACATTTATCTATTGTGTATATCAGTGTCTGCTCTCTGGTACCCATAGAACAGGCTATGCATATCTTGGGATCAGTTGATCGTGTGTGATGATAATGTCCGGAATATTTATTTGTTTATACAGTATTATGTTATCTGTGTTTATACACAAAGTTGCAAATATCGTTCCCATTTTGCTTGCTTGCTTATATGTTCCGTTCTGTGGTTGATCAAGAAACATCCATCTTTGTTGACATTTCCACCCGAGGTAAAGTCAATAATTTCATGAATGGATAAATTACTATTTACTTTATATTCAAGGAGAGGATACCTGGGGGTGGTAGGTGTTGGTTCACCTCTTGGGCGACGTAGGCGTAGGCAGAGCTTTGAGAAATTTCAGTGTTGTAGTTCATTGAATTTATGATATGTTTTTGACAAAACCTTCAGTAAATAAACATATTGTAGGTACAGATACAGTCGCAACGGCTGAACTGATTTAAATGACATTTGAGTTTGAGACGAATAGGTACGGTTCCTTGTAAATAGGCTGAAATATGACGATGATAATGTGAAAAATTATGCCTACTGGGAGCTTTAATGGCGTGCGCTGCGTAATCTGTGCTACCCGTGTGAAAACAGGGAAGTCACTAGTAAAAAAAAAATTACGTTAATCGTACTCGTTTTCAGTAGCAAAGGTACAACCACTACAAGGTGATTCATAACATGTATACCATCCCGAAAGGGGGTTATTCTATCAACGAAAAGAAATACTGTAAGCGAAAAAAAATCAATATTTTCTTTTTCTCAAAATTTCTCTAATTAGCTGTTTTTGTCATTTTTATCATCTTTAGAACTAATAACTAAACGTACAAGAAGTTCGGAATCAAGGTTGCTACCTGAAACAGCTGATTCATTGAGTTTGACCTGATTTGACCCGAAAACAGCAGATTTTCGCAGAGTTTTTTCAATGAAAAATGTCGAATTTCCAAAAGTTGTAGAACATATTATGAATCACCTTGTATAAGCTAGTATATCGAATGGAATATGGGCATTTATAATTTCCATTGGAGTATGTCGACACGCACCGCGGTCGCACTAGCCACGCGACTTGGCTAATGGCGTCTACTTGGCTCAAATCCAGAAAAACTCCCATGTTCAAGAAAATAAAATGTTGATTTCCGCATTTGAGACTTTGTTTTTGGGTTGAGACCAGTGCTGCCAGCCGGGTCTTGTCCAAAGTTACCGGAAATGCATAAAAAAGTAACCTTTTTTAATTTTTCCAGTATGTAGTAAGATTAAAAATTGCCAGACTTGTTTTTTAGGAGTTGCACTGCCTTACGAACGAAGTTTTTAGCCAACATTGCGTTCCATTTTCTTTAAAAATGAAATCACACAAAAGTAACCTTTCGAGTAATATTGTAACTTAAAGGTAATCTGAAGGAGTTAAAAATCACAAAAAAGGTCACAAAAGTAACCTTCTGGCCACGCTGGTTGAGAGACTTCTGATGCGATTCCATTTGTGGAATCTTCTAAGTCTTATTGATCGAGCGAGTGAAGTTCTCTCAAACAATTTGGACGAACCGGCGTTGTATATTTTTTGTTAGAGCATAACTTTTTTTTTTTTATACAACAGAGGTGGCAAACAAGCTTACGGCCCACCTGATGGTAAGCGGTTACCTATGAGCGCTTGCAATACCAGAGGCATCACGCACTCGTTTCCGACCCCGAACCCCCTTCCCCCCTAAAGAGCTCTGGCAACCTTACTCACCGCAGGAACACAACACTATTTGAAACAAATAATGTTATTTGACTGCGATCTTCTGTAAGGCGGAGGTACCTCCCCAGGCAGGCTGCTCCAATTCAGAACTTTCGATCCGTCAATCCGATCCGAACACAAGTTGTGTTATCCAGGTTGTGTTGTTATGTTATGAGTTAAATCGGTCAAGTGGTTGCTAAGATAATTATTATTGTGCTCCAAAAGGGGGTTTAAAAAAGGAATGCCAATGCATGATGTGGGGTGTCATATGAAAGAGCTTTGTTCATACATTCCAAAACGTAAAAATCGTTTTGGAATGGAATGTACCTATATGTTTATTCTAGGCCATATGGTTTTTGGAGACAGCAAAAATAGTAACATCACAAATTCAATATAACATGAGCTCCCATTTGGTAATGTTTCAATGGCTTCGTAGACTTCAAGTATGATTGGATATTTGATCGAGCGAACGAACTGATCAAAATGAGTGGTTATGAATAAGCGGGTTAGTCCTTAGTGTCGTGTCATACCGACTTCATTCAGTAGTAGACTTGAGTCACGGTTTAAGCTCTACCCTCTTTTATAACTTTTATTGAGGGCAACAAACGTCGTGGCGGTCGTAAAATCAGCAAAAAAAGATTACGAATACAACCTAAGTAGCAGAGCTTATTTTTTTATTTTACTTACAAAGACATTCTATGTTCATTTTATCCACTACACTACCGATATTCCAGACACAATAGCTTTTTCATTGTGTTAATCAAAACATTTTTAGGTTCTAGGACATACCGGTTTCCTCAGATTCGAACCCACGACCTGTGGATCTGAAGGCGGGGCCACTACCACCATTCCACTTTGTTATTTGTAAGTCTGGATATCTAGTAAAATATAAACAAAGGCAACTTCATAAACGATGTCGAAATGCTGGAATGTACGAATTTTTATGCAGTTCCATAATAATAGGCGGGAATAAACTTCTTCGAGTGGAAACTGTGCACGCGAACTATTTTATGATAGTATCTAACTATAGTTACGTCACTTGTCCGTGAATAATATCTAGTGAAAGTTACCAACGATCTGGGATTTTCAGCCATTTTGGAAGAGCTTTGCTCTGCCGTTTTATCATATTTTTCTCGTGTTATGTTGAATACGTTGCGTTTTGGTGTATTATCTCTGGTGTGGTATTTATTAAAGCTTAGGATTTTAGCACGAGAGTAGGTAAAAAGAATGGGCGTTAAGTGATTTTCATAATTGACTAAAACTGCGGTTCGAAGTTTTGAAGAAAACGTGCACCATTTTCTTCTGAACAATCTGTTAATATCTACTTCGCTTCTAGTTGCAAAGCCACATAATTAATCAAAGCAACATAATTGACATTTAAAATTACTTGACACATATTGACACATCGGCAGATACAGAAGTAGCCATAAAATGATAAAAAAAAAGTTACGGGTGCGCTTTTCATAAATCGAACACAGTTAGATTTAAATTGCACAAATGGAATTTTTATGTAACTTGCATCCATGATAATAAATAAATAGGTATTTTGTTAACATACTGTTTTTCCTTATCTTATTAGCTATGTGCCTACGTCCACACTTATTACTATGTTTATTGTGTTGTGTTAAGCACGTGTCAACCTGGCGTTAATCAGAAATTCAAATATGGGTTTGTAGTTTCAAAATGTTTCGCATTATCAAGTTTCTCGTGCCTTATCTTCTACTACTAAGTTGATGATCGTTTTAGCTTGCTATTCTATTCAAAATTGATTTATGATTGTTGTTTATTTTGCAATGCTCAATAGGTGTAACTTTATGTGTGACTAGCTGTACCCGCTGACCCCGCTGTACCAAAATTGTCTGAATTTAGTTTTTGAACTGATTTTACCCAGAAAAAGGTGACTTTGGAAGTGATTTTCAAAGCAAAAAATTGGCTTTCCAAAAGTCGTAGTTGTGGGACAAGTTTATTTGCCCGTTGATTATAGGGATGGTATACATCTTATAAATCACCTTGGATGTATAGTAAACCTTTATTCCTAGTTCTTTGATGGCGTGTCATATTTCAATGTTAGACCTAATGATACTAGCTTACGCCCGCGGCTTCACTTGGGCGGCACCTACGGGGATAAAAGTAGGCTATGGGCTATGCCAGACTATAATCTATCTCTTTGCCAAATTTCTTCCAGATCCGTTCAGCCGTTCTGGCGTGTCTGAGTAAGAAACATCCATCCATTCAAACTTTCGCATTAATAATAGTACCTAGTAAGATTTACTACTTCTTCCTTGATATTATTGTCTTTTTCTAGGGGTCAGCCCTCCTCGTATTTCTGATATATTTACAACTTCTGTGATAGTTTATCGCGAGGTAATTATTACCATTGAGGAAAATGAGCTCCCCTAATAGACACCCAATCGCACCTTCATTACTATAGAAACTCGCGCGTAACTCACAGTTTCGATGACAAAGGGCTCGTTTCCGAGGTGGGAACTTGCCAGTGATAATTAAACTTGTTAAGCCCCCGACAGTTCGTCCGCTTTACGAGCTGACTGTACCTACTACGAAGGGAATCGTTATTCCGACGACTTCGACCGAAATTTTAGGGTTGCCAATTTGAGTAACAAGGGACTTTCATACAAACTGTTTTACACCCGTTCACCTCTCTAGGGGTTAAATTTTGCTAAATTCAAGTTTGTAGGCCTTGTAGTTTAGGAGATTTCGTTATGAGTGAATTAGTCAGCCAGTGAGTGGAATAATAATAATAATTAATATTTATTCATTAGATACCTTAGCGCTAAGATTTACATTGCGGATTATTATCTAATTCAAGAAAAAAATTACACTATGCCTGAACTAGGAATGCTCTTTAGATATAAATAGATAGACCTAACCTACAACATGAAGAGCTTTAAGAAAAATACAAAAAGATTTATCCAGGGCAGGCAACGCATTAGCAATGCTCCAGGTGTTGCAGATGTCAATAGGCGACAGTAACCGCTTACCATCAGGTGGGCCGTAAGCCTGTATGCCTCCATATAACATTAAAAAAAAGATAGAGTTACTTCATGCCAATAACCAGCATAGTAACGCCTCACATGGCAATGATGGTACATCAATCTTTTCGATACAGTTTTGGCGCTATAATACTTCACTCACCCCACTGGTTATAAGATCATATAAATTAGAGGAAGTCTTGTTTCATACTAAATTATATTACAAGCTCATCAAAATGGAAGGGCTCTGTGTGATATACAAGGTGATTTATAACATGTATGCTATCCCGAAAGGGGCATATTGTACACCCAATTAGCATTAAAGTTTGGACTGTTCTACGACTTAGAAATTTGACATGTTTAATTGAAAAAACTCTGCAAAAATCAGCTGTTTTGGGGTTAAATCAGTTCAAACTCAATAAATAAGCTGTTTTAGATAAATATCTTGATGCCGAACTTCTCGTACATTCAATAATTAGGTATAAAGATGATAAAAATCCAAAAGCTGCTAATTTAGGAAAGATTGGGGGAAAAAACTAAAAAAATCTTATTTTTTCCGCTAATATTCTCTCTTATTTTTGTTAAAATAACCCCCTTTCGGGATGGTATACATGTTATGAATCACTTTGTATTGTATATAAGCTTGTAGTTACTTTATGAGCCCCGGGCCGTATCTGCATATCGATCATTATCTCGAAGTCGTGCCAACCCTACCTCCCCTAGGGAGTCATACGTCACATTAGTTGGGCGTTGTTTCGGCTCCATGAACTGAATTATCTCTTTGGTCACCCCTTGAAGGGCTCTTAGGCACGCAGGGGAACTATAAAATTATTCGACTTTACGATTCCGGATATGGGTTAGAATAATCCGACTTTTCCGAATTATAAATATTAATAATATAGTCCTCTTATCATCAGTCTGTAGAAGTCCTACTGGACATAAGAGTCTACTGGACATAAGAGTTGTGGAAGCTTATTAGTATCAGTACTAAACCTGGGAAATTATTTCAGTTTTGGGGCTTTTCTTCTTCGTTAAAGTTTTAGCTCTACTTTTATAACAAAATCGAATTAATAATAATATTCATTTTATTACATTTTAACATTTTATTCTTATTTTAACGCACTTACTTGCATCTTTCCGAATCGCTCGTTAAAAGTGGAGATTTTCGTAACCGTGTCGTCCGTAGCAAATACGGATCGTATTTTTTTAACCGACTTCCTAAAGGAGGAGGTTCTCAAGTAAGCTGGATTTTTTTAAAAAAAAATTTGTGTTCATGTTACTCGATATCTCCGCCAATAGTAACCCGATTTTGATGATTCTGTCGCTGGTGTATAGAGTATGATCTCGGGGTAGTCCCATATTAGTTAACTCCTGAGGGATTGCTACTTATCCCGTATAACTTAAAAAAACGTTATCTTCTCTTGAAATCACCACTTGCCGAATTTTATTTTATCGACCGTGGTATAGTATGGTTATCCTCGCGACTTCGTTCGGTTGCTGCTATATTTACATAAACTTTAAACTCAGGGGTTGTGTGTCGGGAATTTCTTTCTGTGCACACATACGTTACAACAGGAAGCTACCCTGCAAATTTCATACTCCTAGTAGGCTCTGCGTTGATTTTCAAAGAGAATAAAACCACTACGTTTGATTATCAGTCAGTCAGTAAGTACCGTAAGAGTTATTATTGATGATGAATGGATGTCATAGTTACATTTGCATTTTATTTGAAAGTGTAGGTGGCCAGTGTCATCCTCAGTAGGTAAGCAAAACAATATAACAAAAAGAAGAGGTTGTTATTAATCTTGTAAATATTCAGGAATTTGAAGTCGGTTTTCAGTTTTGTATAAAATATCATATTATTATAGGAAGCAGGCATAGTCGCGTTGGTTTGGCCGGGGCTTAAACCACTTCTTCAAAAAGGTCTCGTCTATTTGAACTTCTTATAAAAAAGGTTGATGTTGTCCTAGCCCTCCCATTGAAGTTCAATGACGTGGTAACATATATTTTGGCGAAATCTCAGCGAGCACAAATATGGGTTTGCTTTGGGAATACGTAAACAAGCTATTTATTTGAGTTTCTTTGCATTTAGCCGCTTGAGATGCGGAGATGCGAAGTTAGATTGCTTGTGTTCAGCTAGTACACATTAGAATTTGATGAATTTTAGAGAATTAAAAAAAACAGGCTCTCGTCTTTTATCCCCAGGAATGGTAGACATTCTGTTTTTTTTTTCTTATTGTCTTTGGAGATCGTATCATCTTTATTACTAAACATTGAACTTACGAAGTTCCATATCAAGTTATCTACCTAAAACAGCCGAACATTAAGTTTGAACTATTTCGACCCCCAAAAAGCTGATTTTACATAGAGTTTTTCAATGGAACATGATGGATTCCCAAAAGTCGTTTTTTGCCAATTAGGTGTAGAATAAGCACCTTTCGCGATAGTAAGTATACATATTATTATGAATCACTGTTTAAAGTAGTAGCTTAGAGTTCCCGTGTAGGTATGACTGACGTTTAACCTTGACCTCTACCACCCCAGTTGCTGACTCAACCGCAAATTCGATTTATTTAACCTTGATTTTTCATAACCATATGTAGGTAGCCTACTTTATAACTTGGGAATTATACAAGCAAGGAAATTTTTGAAGAATTTTATTACCTGCGATTTCGAGAATTCAGCTTCTTTATATTCAGTAAAACTTTTATAGGCTTGAAAGACTACTTTGAAAGTTAGTATTTTTTTTTATAAAAGAATGTAATAAAAATATGGAAATCGCGATTTTGTTACTATAAAGGCGTATCTTTATTCGTCGTGCGAGAAATTTCAAGAGATGCATTAGCTGTGGAGCCATGGTGACAGGAGCGCAGGATAGAGCTGTGGAGCCATGGTGACAGGAGCGCAGGATAGAGCTGTGGAGCCATGGTGACAGGAGCGCAGGATAGAGCTGTGGAGCCATGGTGACAGGAGCGCAGGATAGAGCTGTGGGGCCATGGTGACAGCAGCGCAGGATAGTAGATAGATGGAATAATGTTTTCGTTTATTTTCAGAAGAGGCGGCTAAGGAAGCCGCCGGGAACGGTACCGTTTCGGGCAGTCAGTGGAACAACGTCACCATGACACAGGATAAGCCCAACATGATAGTCGGTGAGTGATCTTTATTTAGGACACGTTTAGGTAAACTTCAAACATCAAACTTCAAGCTTCAATATTCATTTATTCGTTCAAATCCCAAGGATCATTTTGAAACTTCTTTAATGTAGTTGAGTTAATCCTTTAACAACTTTATTAATAATCGAGTTGGAGCAAAATGAGGCTCCAAGCTTTTTTGTCATTTTTTAACAGAGTTTTCGTCTAATACATTTTATAAGTTTGCTAATTAATTGAGGAAATCCAGGAACCGAGGAAAAGCTAATTGAGGAAATCCATAGAAGAACCAAGGTCACCGATATAGCTCTCATAGTTGGCCAGTTGAAGTCTGCCACTTTGGCTCTAAGGCATTATCATTACTTTCCATCATAATTTTACCTGTAAGAAATTGTTTTCAGCGACATTGAGTACAATAAAGCGTTAATCTATCTATCTACTGCTGAAGAGCAGATTTAATTCAAATGAACCCAGGTCTTAACAAATTGTACCTTCCAAATTCCGTTCCAAGTTTTAATAGTTGACGATTACTTGAAGGCTGGTCTTGTAGCAATTTACATAAACCATTGTCAGAACGGTTTGGTTGCCCGACAATCCATTTTCAGCCGAAGTTAGCACGGAATCGCAGTTTCGAAGATATTTTTGCTAAATTTCTCAACCAGAAAACTAGAAGGTTTGTTGGAAATTTTCTTTTTATTAGTAAACTATCAGTCTGCCTCACGCTGTTTCACTCGTGTAGAGCCACAGTAGAGAGAAGGTATATAGACCCCTTTAACTTTTGTTATAACTCAACTTCAACCATTTATTTCACATCTTTAACGTGAATATTTAGAAATCGCTGAACCTGTATCTCATTAATTGTTATTAAAAATATGTTTGCAAAGTTTCTAATCAATATTTAATTTTGTGTTCAAAATATTTATTTCATACAAGCTTCGAAACTCTCTATCCCCCTCAAGGGGGTGTAGAGCGATATAATATAGCCTATGTAACAATTTAGACCGTAATCAATAACATTGTAAAGTTTGATAAAGATCCTTCTTGTAGTTTCTGAGATTAGTCCCGACATATAGACAGACAGACAAAGCCTTCCGATACAACACTTTTTTGCAACATGTTATTTTTATGATCTCATATAACGTTTTTGAAGAAAAACACAAACGAATAAAATTGGATGTATGTACTGTTTTATTATACTAATGTAATTCATTTGCACAAAGCAAAGCCTTTCATGCCTCAACCTCGCAATTTTGATATTTTCGGCAGATCTTTCGGTATTTGTGGAAATAACTATTTTGTATCGAAGTAAAATCGTTGTACTTCTTATTTTGTAAGGTTTCTTAACTAGCTTGTAGGACGGGCTAGTAGAGGCCTTGTAACAGATGTTGAAAGGCTTTAATGCGTCTTCATGTATCAATGAGAGCTTCCTTTTTAGGCACATATTAATCTAAACGATCAATGTAATGATGATGAATGCTTATAAATAGCTGGTTTTCAAATATTCACACCAGAATCTAGTACAAAATGAAGCAATATGCTATACATATAAGCTACGAAAATTCACGACCCGTTTTATGATTATCTGGGAGGGAAAATTGTCTGTTTCAAAACCCCTGTGTGTTATTTTAATAATGATTTATATTTGTGACCTTTGGCGTCTTGGGGGTTCTTGGAAAGCAAACAATCCAAAAAAATATTAGAGGTTTGTCAATAAATAATTAATTGATATTGATGATGTACTGCTTGAACTAGGGTTGAACTCGTTATTTTCTATTATTTACCTCTAAAAGCCGATTTACATCAGACGAGCGTATGCTCATTCTATCCCCACTCTATCAAATTATTTTAGTGTGAACAAACGTAGAGCATTCTTTGGTTGTTTTGGCACAAAAAAAGAAACAAAGAAAAAAAAAGTATGAAAAATAATACTCTTGTTTTAAACTCTCTTAAGTTAGTTTAGTTTAAACCGGCTTAAAGGTTGCACAGAAAACTTATTCTTGAAGCATACCATGAACTTTCTTGGATAGATCGAAGGCTAAACTTCTTTGACATCACTTCTTTTGGAGCGTATACCAAACTTTTGATATTTGTCAACATTGAAAAATCTGTCATTTCACGATCTTCTGCGAAACAGGTTTTCTGTGAACTTCTTGCGATTTATATGCTAGCGGAGTGTGTTTTTTGCGAGCGAAAATTGTGTAAACCCAGTATAAAGGGAAATAAGCTTTAAATTATGGTTGAGTCGAATAACATGAGAGGTGTGTTATCTGTAAAAACAATCAAAGAAGTAAACGTAGGCTGTTCTGGATTCTGAATAAGACTGACCGAAGAAATGAAAAGGTCAGCAGGAGTGGTCGCCCGTTTCGTCTTGAGGTCGTAGTTTATAACCTATGTTCTTTGTTCCAGACATTGTGATCCCATCACTGCTGATAGCAGCTCTATTCATAGGCAACGCGTTCATCGTGCTCATCATCTACAAGTACAGGAAACGGTGAGTTTGCTTCTTTTTCTACATTCACAGGTATACCCTCCCGAAAGGGGGTTCTAAAGAGGGTAGACAACGTTTCAGATCTCCAGGCGATCGGATCCCTGAATATGATCAAGGCATCGAAACATTTTGGCGCATGCCCGCATTTTGCAGTAGTGAGTAATCCATACGCGAGCCCATCGCCGCGTAAGAATACTTACAGGTTAACTAACGATGTTTTCCTTCACCGTCTAAAACGAGCTCTTGAATTTTCGAACAGAATACCTCGATTCGCGCGACCGGCTTCGAAACCACAACTTTTTGATCGTAAGTCGGGATACCTCCCACCCGACAGAAAGATTAATTAATCAATTATTTCATCTCAACTCAACTTAAAGAGCTTATACTTCGTTTCCTTTGTTTTGTATTCGTTATTGTCCCGATATTGTGTCAACGGATCAGCGATTTCGATCTCTATTGGAGCCAGCGAGCCATGGAAACGGGATAAAAGTCTACAGCACAATAGAGAGGTTACAACATGTCGATAAATACAACACGTCTATAAATACGAGTGTCACACCCTCTGAGAGTTCAATCCGTACTTGGACAAAAATAGTCGATGTTTGCAGTTAGTGATTGTTCAATGATCATTATATGTTTGCTATCCTGAAAGGGGCTTATTCTATAAAAAAAAAGAAAGAATATTATTATTCAACTATTTACTACCTCTACCTCTCAATGAGAAACTGCAACAAATAGGTATCATTTAACAGTTGAGCTAGAAATAGACTTGCAAATTGTAGAGAATACAGGTCAGGATTTGGGATTCAGATATTTATGTTAAAATCCTTGAGCAATCACCTTGTGCAGGAAACTTTGCCGAGACTGTCTACGTAGCTACCTACAGTTGTATTTTACAAGTTGAACTGAAACTCTCAAACGGAAAGGATGAAATAATACATCCTTTTTGCGATGAAAATTGGGTGCTAAATTGCGTGCCCTGAGGATATTTGTCGCTTTTATCAGAAAGGATCCTTTGGGTACAGTACATCTTTGCAGTAACTTTTTCCAAGGGCAACTTATCCCCAGAAAATCGAACGCTTAACCTTAATGTAAACTCAAAACAACCCAATTAATAATCTTTATCCACCGTGTTATGGTTCAAAATTCACCTGACGGGGAAACATCTTTCTTTACTTACCCTATTTTACTCTTCATCGACTGTGTGAATTGAACATCAAAAGCGCCTTGGACCACTTAGTTATTAGCCTGAAGTTAACCATCTTGCTCTTTATTTTCCTAGTCATAGAAGCTATTTTTCATTGCAAACACAGCATAAACAATCTTGATGTAGTATATCTAGGCTAGTGTGGTTTATACTCGTGAAAATAAGGTTGATATTGCAGTGCAGTGGAGCAGGTGGCCAGTTGTATGTAAAGTGACCACAGGATGCGGGCATTAGCAATGATTTGTGAACTCTCGCGTTACTGGAACGTGTACTTTAAAGAACATACTTCGAGGTGAAGACATTTTAGATTTATTATTATGGCTGCCAACATCTGGCTTATAGGCTTGTGGGGATCTACGCTGTAGACCCAATGCATTATATTGATAGAGGTTATTGACTAACTAGTTTTTAACCCTAGTATTCTTATTGCTATCATGTTTTAACTCCACTCACATAGACATTAATTTCATAGGAAAAGCTTTCAAATACGATTTTTTGAAAATTCCCTCAAAATTCCTCTGGAATCGAATGGAATCGTTTCTTGGTCTCTCTTTGAGTAGAGATAACTCTGTCTACTTTCCGTATATACAAATCATAGGCTCAGATTTCAACGCGCCTCTCGAACGGCTCTAGCTTGAATATTAAATGCCTTGAAAACGAGCGTCACATTTCCGTCATCTGAACCTAGCCTAAGCCGAAAGGTAGTACTAATCTACATACATACAAATCTACATACTACTAATACATCGACTGCCGTCGACATCAACTGTTCGCCTGCCACACGCCGCGAACTTGTCACGCTCATAATGCGCCAACGCTAAGAGCTCTCACTCTTTTAAATGCCTATGTACACGAGGTCCAACTTGTCGACATCTTTAATGATAACATTTGTAAAATATTTAATTCGCTAAGAGTATATTTAAGTTTTAATTTTAGACAGTAGGCACTTTGGTATATAGACATAGACATTCATTTATTTGCAACTAAAACACACACATTTGCACAACATTTTTAAACTAAAAAATTCCATAACAGAAAACACGTGCAGGTTAAAAAAATAAAATAAAATAATGGTGTGATGTATGCTGCAGCAGGAAAATGGCCTCGGCTCAGCATATACTGTAAGCTTGCTGTTTTAACAGAAATAAATAATTCTAATTCTAGGCAATAATTTTTGTTGTTAAATTTTTGGCTATTCGAGCACGTTATTTCCATGAAATCGCTTTGAAAGAATCCGTTGTGCTCACGTAAGGGATAGCCTAAATAGTTTTAAAGGCGGGTTTCAGTCTGAAATTCTTATCGTAGCTTCTAACATTCTTTGTTCGACAGTTCTAAGAACATTATTTTAGTATAGGATTAGGCTTAGGTGTCTTAGGCTCGTATTCAGAGACACGACTCAAGCATAGATTTAATCACAGATCAGCTGAACTCTACTTAAGTATTTAATCTTTTCTTAAACATAGCTTTTATTCAAGAACGGTACTTAAACTATTCTCAGCTGAATCGAGTCTTAAATGTTCTCGTTTACATTTTGATTTATTTATAATTTTCGATCCGTTTTACGCAGAAATTCAAACAGCCAGGGTGGAAATAGAATAGAACAATAAAGTGAAGTATAAATATGCATCAAAGTACGTGAACGGAACGAAAATTTCATTTGATTAATGTCAAATCAAATTTAAGCTCAAGCACCGATTTCGTCTGATTGACGTTTCAGAATAAGCATTTACTCAGGTGAACTGTGATCATTGAATCTATACTTAAATACTGTTCAAGAATTAAAATCTCGCCTCAAATCGAGATTTAAGTACAGATCTTGTCTCTGAATACGAGCCTTAGGTACAACTTTGAAAACTAATCTCGCATTCTTTGAACAGGGCTGGCCTGCTATCGCCGCCAAAAGAAAATACGTTCAAACATTGGCTGTATAACAAGCTGTGAAAAAAAACAGTTTTTTTAAATACTTTTTTATGGTTTGTTCAGAATACTTGTATTTATTATGTAGCTACTAAGTATGCAGATATATAACCGTAATGTTATACTACTGGTAGCAGTAGTTTGATTGTTATGAGTGGATTGATCTTCGAAACATTTTTTATTTAATGGAATCACAAGTAGTTTCATAATTAACTGAAATTAAAATTGGTGAAGTGGGTATTTTTCAAGGGATTAAGCTTTTTGTAGAGATTTGAAGTAATTTAAGTAGAAATAGAGAAGGACAAGTGCGAGAAAGCTTTTTGTTAAGACTTGAAGTAATTCAATTAGACATTCTCTATTTCGGCCAAGTGCGAGTAGGACTCGCGCTCTGAGGCTTCCGTACGCGGGGTCGGAAAAGAGAGATCCCAAATGTTGAACTAGCTTATTTTTTGCGGTCGCAGAACAAGGCGGAGGCAGCCCCCAGGCAGGCTGCTCCAATTTAGAGCGATAAAATCTCGCTGTGCCTTACCTCCTCCTATAATTTATTTGGCGTTTGATTTTACGTTATTTTACGTTCACGTTTGGTATGGACGTGACTCAATTTCACTGATTACATTCTGAGCAGAGAGGCTCTAGTTTATCCGCCTGTTCGTTCACTCCCACCTGCAAAGTATCCATTTTCAGTTCGTAAATTATGCGGGTAAAACTTTTACAAAGGTATAGTACCGTCAAAGAAACGAATTGGACTCGTTTTACTCAATATTTATTTATTCATTGTATTTAAACTTTATTGCACAAAATACCACACTCTTATCTAAGACCACACTTTATTTATACAAAAGGTGGCCGTAATGCCAGTACATTTTTACAAGCCAACCTATGAAGGTATGGAGCATAATTAATAATTTGCAGCAATTACATAGGTAGGTACAGACAGACTAAAAATAGTTCTCAGCAGTTTAGGTTACCATTAGTAAATTACTGATTACGAGGCGATAAAAAGATACAATACAGCGGTCTCCACACTAGGCAAGCCTGTATCGTGGAGACCTTTCCTAGATAATAGATTGAGTTCTTTACCTAGAATAGCCAATATGCTACTTTTTATCAAGATACCATGAGAGCAAAGCCGCGTGCGCAAGCTAGTCTTATATAATTGTTTAAAATTTATTTCGAATCTTAAGACTCTCTCTTTTACGTCTACTGATGAAAGACGATTTTGAGATTGACATTTAGGGGCTGATTTTTTCATCGAAATCACAAACATCCTCACAAGCTTTCGTATTTTTATTATTAGTAGGATGAAAAATCGCACGCCGTTTGAACACGGCTTAACAGGGTACACAACTAGATTTTTAGCATTCAAAGTATTTTCGGCGTAATCCAATCTCGAAAGCGAGGTTTTGTTTATCTTTATCTCAGATAATACTCTTAACTCCTACCCCTCTCTTTGCAAGGATTTAATTTGGGATAATGAATGTTAAAGGTAATTTACATTTCATTAGAGTAAGTAATTGGTTGATGAAATTTCCGTATTGCGTAGGTTTGGACTTTGAAAGGTTCGCGGTGAATTATCTACACCTCGTACTACGTAGAGTTATCGGTAAATTGAGAAACTTACGAATTGTGGTTAGTAGTAGGTTATATCGAATACAATCGAATACAATTACTTATTATACATCACTTTACTACTGATGTACTTATTTGGTACAATATTTAAAGAATGTTTGTACTTATGAGTAGAGTAGGAGCGGCCACAAAAATTGGTTTAGCACGATGTTTTACGTTTACCTATCTCCCTATCTAACCAATAATCTATTGTTTTTTTGTGTCTTCTGTCTGTGTTTGTCGAAATAAATTTATTTGTTTTCATTTTCATTTCATTCAATTTATTTTCATTCATTTTCATTTCATTCATTTTCATTTCATTCATTTTAATTTAATTCATTTTAATTTATTTCATTTCATTCATTTTCATTTTATGAGGTTGAATATCAATTGCAGGTTAAAGTTTACTAAAGACTATTTTTGCTTGTAAACCGATCCTAATCCTGTAACCTATCGCATTAATTTTCACTTTGCACACAGATTTTGAATGGAAAATCGAGTACGCAAAACGCCCTGTTTCAGTTTCTATTGGCAAACCAATGTTATACAATACATCGAGCGTGTACATGAAGCAGCTCTCAAAGTTGACCAACAGACTGCTTTGTTTACGCAGAAAACAGCTTTATCAGCGCTTCTCAAAAGCGCAGATAACCTGTTTTCTAAGTAAATAACCAAAAACTGGCCTGGTTAAAAACGCATTTCCTTATTTCCCCCAGGAAACACGAGGACCTGGAGGATGAATTCAACACGATCCCGCTCAGCGTGAACGGAGTACACGCCGGCAACGCGGTCTAGTGTACACGCCAGCGCGAGTTGTGCGTGTACACGTCAGCATGTCTCGTGTACAAGTTACACGTCACGCCAACGGGAGTGCACACCGACTATTATAACACCAGAAAATAACGAGTAATTAGTGCAGTGGAGTTCAACACCGTAATAATGGATGTGGAAATAAAAATGAAACGTTCGCAGGTTCGGCTAGGAATACATAATATGCATACTGTTCCGAATGGGGCTTATTCTACACCCAGATGGTGATAAAGTTTGTTCTTCGACTTTTGGAAATTGTGCATAAAACGCCTGGTTTGGGATCCAATCAGTTTTAACTCAAGTATTCAGCTGTTTTAAATAGCAATCTTAGAGTTGAACTTCTCGTACGTTTTATAATTAGTAACAAATAAGCCCCTTTCGGAAAAGTATACAAATTATGAATCACCTTGTATATCTCGTATATTTTGTTTCGTTACAAAATATTGGGTAAATTATGATTATTTCAGCTACGTAAGAATCTGAATGCGATTAATGAGATTCTAACAAAAATAAATGCCAAATGTCACGACGAAAATAATTTATCAGAAAAGGCACTTATTTTGTTGCAAAACAACAATGGAAAATGATCATCAATTGTTCCATCACTAATAAGATACAAAAAGTTGAGCGTCGTCGGTGTGTAACCTTCCTAATTGGTTTGAACTTTGAAACGGTCATCTACAAGGCGTGCCATTCATAATGTCGTTACTAGAAAGTAGCTGTAAGGAACCTTATTTATTGTTTAATAGATACCTCAATAGTAAATCATAAAACCCATTTAGGTGGCCCTGTTAGGCGTTAAGTAAGGACTGATATTGATAAAAATACTCGTCATAAATCATGTTTTATGGCCAAACACGCTACAAAAAATCGCTACGTTCACTTTGTACCTACAGTACCAGCTGGTACAAGCTGTACCTACATAATCGTCATAGGACCCACACACGCTGACTATAATTGTGCGATATCCATTTCACGACGAGCTAACGACGCACAGTTCCATCCATACTGATCTGATAATTATGAAGTTAGTTTTTGCTGTTTGGTACATTTTGAATGTATCGTGTGATTTCCACTCTACGATTTATTTATACAGTTCAAATACAAATTTAAAAAAAAAAACAAATCAAATAATAATAAAATCGCCACGTTTAGACTGTACAGTCTGAACGTAGCGATTTTAGCGATTTATCGTACCATGTGCTACGAATACGATCACCTTGTGTATAACAGTACATTATATAAATGTACCAAATTATAGCGCGATAGGCTTCTGAATAATTTTATGTTTTGTAAGAGGATGTATGTTATGGGAAGGACCACCGACGAATGTCGGAACGCGGTGCCCTGGCTCCTTCGATAGAAATATGAGCAGCTGATGGAAGCTGTAGAAAATTACCGTCTAGACCGGACCCGAAGAAGAAAAGGAATGGATGGGAGGGAAAACACATACACTGACCTTCTCTGTTCGGGAATCCTTGTAGATCCAGTCACCGGGCCCGGCTTTCTAGTTTGTAATATGTAAAATCCAATGTTCTCCTTCACAATTACGAGGTTCAGTAGTTCACAGATTTGTTATACATATTTATTTTAATTTTATTATCTGCAATCGGCTCTGCAGGTTTACAGTACCAGTACCTACATAATCATTATACTTCCCACACACGCTGAAACTATAATTGTGGGATATCGGTTTCACGACGAGCTGTGGACGGACCGTTTCCATCCATACATTGACAGGCCTCATAGCTCAGTTGGTAGTAACTCTGCCTTCTACGCTAGAGGTCGCGGGTTCGATTCCCGCACTGGACAAACATTTGTGACTAACACAGATGTTTGTTCTGTGTCTGGGTGTTAAATATATATGTATTATGTATATCAGTCTCTGGTACCCATAGTACAGGCTATGCCTAGTTTGGGATCAGTTGACCGTGTGAATATGTCCAGAATATTTATTTATTTATTATTATTTATTATTTATTATACTGATCATATATTCGAATTATAAAAGTAAGCTTTGTTCGACAGTACCTTATGGATTTTTTATTTGTGTTTGAACTGTACAGTCTAACCGTAGCGATTTGTCGTAGCATGTGTGGCCTCAGTAATGTAGCTGTTATTTTTCGTCGCACATTCTCACTGCCTGTCATAGTGTTGTCAATTAAATGGCTTCTAATGTAACAGTTGTAGCGATAGGTGGGTAGATTGTGATTTATTTGATATCTTCATGAAATTGTTGAAGTTTTTGTATGTATTTGGCGGAGTCTGTATAAATTCTCTAATGTAATTAATAAAAAGCACTCTATCTTTTCTGATTTGTTTCATTTCTGCTTGGTGGCTCTCTGATCACAGGTTGTGGGTTCGAATCCCGGTCATGCACCAATGGGTTTTCCATTCGGAAAATTTATGTGCGCTATATGCTCTCAAACGGCGAAGGCAACGGAAACCGGCATGTCCTAGAAACTAGAAGTTCGAAGACAGAAAGGAGCCTCTCAGAGGCGCACTTTAATCCTTCCACTACACTGATTCTTTCACCGACGCGGACGGTCGTGACTAAGGGACTAGGAGATGGGCAGCAGCGTCCTCTATTTTGACAAAGATAGCACTAATTGCGCTCGCCAATCGTGCTCAGTTTGCCGAGACTGGGCAAACTTCCTCCACATGATAGGAATTCGTTCTAGAAATCTGTGGGGAAGGCCTATGTTCAACAGTAGACTTCAAACGGCTGGAATGATGATGATGTATGTAGTAATAACTAGGTATGTACCAAATAAAGCTAGGTACTGGCCTGAGCTACTGGCCCTAGTCAACTCTACAGTTTCATTTAAGGTTCATCAGCAACAAGTTTACCTCAAAACTATTCAATATTCAGGAACCTATTCATTAACCGTAGTTAATAAATGGAGTTGTGGAAGCCTAGTTAATGGCACAAGTTAGTATCAGTACCGAACCTGGGAAATTATTAAATCAGTTTTGGGACTTTCCTCCTTCGTTAAGTTTTAGGTGAAATAGAGTAGGAGCTCGAGTCTATTCTCTATTCGATACTAGCTTGCGTACGGGGTTTCACTCGCGTGATACCTAAATAAAAAGTAACTTAAGTATTTTTTATACAGCTAAGTTGGCAGACATGCATACCACCAGGCCAACCTGTTGGTAAGTGGTTACCGTAGCCTATGAACGCTTGCGATACCAGAGGCATCTCGCACGCGTTGTCGACCCCGAACCCCCCTCCCCTTAAATAGCTCTGGCAACCTCACTAACCGCAGAACACAACACTATTTAAAACAAATAATTTTATTTGGCTGCGATCTTCTGTAAGGCGGAGGTACCTCCCAGGCGGGCTGCTCCAATTTAGAACGAAAAAATCTCGGTGTTCCTACCTTCTCCAAAAAGTAAGTATGTGTTATTAAAGGTAAAGAACTCTACCTATTCCAACTTTCATCGAAATTGGTTGAGCCGTTGTGGCGTGTTCTAACCAAAAAACATAAAAACATCCTCACAAACTTTCACAATTACCTATACAATTTGTAGGCTAATTTAGGTAATGTTTAGGTTACTTGTTAACCCAAAAATACCCCAAATTATTCAAAGGTTTTGATGCCTAAGAATTTAATTTAGGTAGGCACTGATAAAGGCAGGTTGCCTTTATCAATTTTGTAAGGAGAAAAAACAATTGCCCGTTCTGAAATTACACATTCTTCTAAACCAGCTTTACAACTCTTCAAATCAATTCATCTCGACATTCTTTCTTCATGCCTCGTTTACTTCGATGTAATTATAGAGATTGGAATTCGCTTCGTGCATTTTGATTTGAAATTGTTTTTTTCAAAGAAATACAGGTAGCAGTCACGTTCATGCCCCCGGGGTGTGGCTGTCACTGATACTTTCTTGATCATCCTGTATTAGGTCAGTGACCAGGTTGAGGTATGGTGGCCCTGAAAAGGGCCTATGACCGTCGCCGTCGATGAAAGAATCAGCGTAGTGAAAGGATTAAAGACGCCTCTTAGAGGCTCCTTATCCGGTTTATTATTATTATTATTTTATTTTTTGGTAAATATTCCGGTCACACATGGTCAACTGATCCCAAAATAGGCATAGCCTGTACTATGTGTACCAGAGACGTAATAGATAAATATTTTAACTCCCAGACACAGAACAAACATCTGTGTTCGTCACACAAATGTTTGTCCAGCGCGGGAATCGAACCCGCGACTTCTAGCGCAGAATGCAGAGTTACTACCAACTGAGCTATGAGGCCAGTCATTATGAAACTGGGTTCAGACGAGGACTAACTAAACCATGGTTTTATGACGTGGTATTTCATGCAGTTGCTTTATGTCATAACTAGCATCCGCCCGCGGCTTTGCCCGCGTGGTACCTATGAAGTACCTATGAACTATCTCTGTGCCAAATTTCATCCAATCCGTTCGGCCGTTTAGGCGTGATTGAACCACAAACATCCAAACATCCTCACAAACTTTCGCATTAAAATATTAGTAGGATAGGATGTCAAATGTATGAAATGACACGTCACAAAATCAGGGTTTAGTTAGACCTCGTCTAAACTCAGTTTCATAATAATAGGGTCAAGGTTTGAAGGCGAGGCCTCTGCCACCACTTCACCAATTATTATTATTATTAATATCTTTATTTCAGGCTACTCGACATATTACACAAACATGTGTAATATGCCATGGCCCATATTAATAAATACCTTACAGACTAACATACATATAATATTAAACTTAAATAACTACACCACAGATTATCTAGAGTCAGGGACTTTGTTGAACGTGTGCGCCTCCCTGTAGCGACCAATGCTCCCAATGTTATTATTGTCTACTCATCATCATCATCATCAGCATGATGAAGTCCACTGCTGAACATAGGCCTCCCCCAAAGAGTGCCATGACGAACGGTCTTGAGCCTTCTCCATCCACCGTCTTCCCGCAACCTTCACAATGTCGTCGGTCCATCGGGGGGGCCGTGATAAAATGAGGAAATCCGTAGAAGAACCAAGGTTACCGACATAGCTTTCAGAATTAGCAGGTTGAAGTGGCAGTGGGCCGGTCATATGGCTCGCAGCACCGACAACCGGAGAACAAAGGTTGTCGAGTGGCGACCACGAACAGGACGCGACCGCAGTGTTGGAAGGCCCCCCACCCGATTGTCTACTAGGAGAATAAAATACATAACTTCCTTGGCTTACCTACTTTAAAACTATCACATTCAAAGAAGCTCATCATACAATTTCAGTCCCCACATGAAAATGTCTCAAAGACTTTTCCTTGATCCAAAGCTAGACTGAAACGACATCCCCTTTATCTACCTACCCCTATTCACACAAGGGTGCAATTTAAATGCACCGCGGAGACGGGAAGTGAACTCGCGACCCTTGTGATGCAAATGATCACAATTTGCTGTCTCAGTCGGGCGGAGATGAAAACCTACATCTCATCTTTCCATTGATATTTTCAGTGTGAATTTGGATTCTGTGAGAAAATAATATTTGAAGGAAGAAGTGAAGTTTTCGGGGTTGGCAACGCGTGCGTGATGCCTCTGGTATTGCAAGCGTTCATAGGCTACGGTAACCACTTACCAACAGGTGGGCCGTATGTTTGTTTGCTACCTCAGTTGTATAAAAATAAGGGTTCCGTTTTTCCAAATGAGGTACGGAACCCTAAAAAGATAAGACTCGCACCTAGGCTTACTATTGAACGGAGTCGGAAAATCGAGATCTCCAAGTAAAAGACGACGACCTAGGTGGCGTAGCGGGGGAGTGCCCGTCTAAGACGTAAGGGGTGCGGGTACGATTTCCGCTGCGGCACATATGTTTGCATAATCGTTTGATGAATATTTGTTCCGGGTCTGGGTGTTGTGGTGCCATGGAATCCTAGTGTGGGGTCAGGACTATGTATGTGACTCTAATTCTAATTCTAAATGGGGGAATAAGATCTGCACTGACGTCCCGCGTTGGGGTGTATTGTGCATTGTCCCCCTGCTGACCTCACCCCAGCCAGCCCAACTCATGTATGTGACTGTTGGTTGCTATTTATTATACGAATTTACAAACGTAGGTATATTTTGTGGTCGCTCTGTAGTTTAATGGGTTTTTTCATGTTATGTATCTAATCATTTTATTTTGAAGAATCTACGTGTATTTCAAGGTATGAAGATTTTTAATCCGCTAGTAGGACAAAAGATTTTGGAACATGCCGTTTATACTATCAGTCAGTAGGATCTTTTATTAGTCCTAAATACAAATCAAATGATCCTATATCGTAAATGCCCGTTACTTCACATTTTCAATTTATGTTTTTTTATCTCGCTCCATTCGGCTAAATTGTTTACAACCACAAAATTTCCTTCGTGTTTACGACTAAATCATTTACCCGAATCTGTACAACACTTGGGGCTCGTTTAGATAACATCTTACCCCAGTACTGGTTATTTATTGACGTATTTAGCGGTAATGTTACCTATAACGGCTGTAACCATATGGGTGGGTATCGTTTTTGTAACGTTTTTGTAAGGTGCGGTTCGCTGATTCCGAGCAGAGGCAGCCGTACGCGAGTTGGCCGCGATACAAAAAGTCCTGTCTACTTAGAGGCATCACACAAAAGCGTGGTGGATAACTACTGGTGAGTACTGGTGTAGCAAACAAGCATTTGTATCGACTGCTAGTACCTCGCATGCCCAGCATGTTAGATGGACAGCCGTCCGATTTTCATGAACTTTAACTTGAACTCCCCGCAAACTTTGCGGGGAAGCGGGGTGAGATTCCCATAGCCGCCGCATGGCACTTCAAGGAACGTTTCGTGTTCCTTGAAACTAGAATGCAAGTCCAGGCATGTGTGTCTTGGGCATTTTTCAAACAATCATGGATCAATTGGCAAGTTTAATTTATTGATGCTGGTCTACCGTCTACTATGCTTCGTTTAGAACAAGCAAACAGTGAGCTCAGGGTTGTTGCTCGTATGATTTTGATAGGGTTTACAACAGTGTTGAACTTTGAAAACTGCTTTTTAAACACAGTTTCGAACAAAATATAATTAATAGTATGTTTCACAAAACTGCGACTTATTTTTACGCTTTGAAGTTAACGGCTACCTTTACTACATTACTACGCGAATAACATTAGAGCAAATGCACGCCAAATAATGAGTAGGATGTAGGTTAGGCTTTAAAAACTTACTGTTTTTTTCACTCAGTGATGTTGCGAAAACACAATATCACTGAGTGATACAAAATAGTGTCATCATTCATCATTTCAGCCGTACGACGTCCACTGCTGAACATGGCCTCCCCCACAGACAGTGAATTCCTTATCATGTGGGGGGATTTGCCCATACTCACCACGCTGGGCATGCGGGTTGGTGAGCGCAGTTAGAGCTATCGTTGTTAAAATAGGAGATGCTGCTGCCCATCCCCTAGCTTTTTTCCCTTAGTCGCCTCTTACGACATCCGCGGATATGAGATATGGAGGGGCCTATTCTTCAGCCGGGGCCACCACGGCCAACAAACAATATAGTGTATAAACTATTAAATATGAACTACTTATAAATTAGTTTTAGGTGGTAAAATAAGCAAGTTTAGGTTGTCGCAGATGCATCGCACCGACACTAGATCAGCATTGCCTCGCCTTGAGACGCGATATGCTCGTCGCATTTGTTTCGGGGCGAGCGAGGTGAGTGGCGGAAGGGGTGATATTAGATTGTGTGTCAACCTTATTAGTGCTTAGGTATACATATAAGGTATACAAGTGATTGGAACCTACCTTAGTGATAAGAACTAAATACGTTTGGATGTTACTGATTAGTAATTAGCGCTAAGGTCCAAAATGTATTTATTATAATATCTAACCGAGATGTTCTTTGTTCAAGCCAAAACTAAAGGCAAGCGATACTAAAGATTGCGCTAAAATTATAACCATCCTTGATACTGTAACATTGTAGGTAATTCCTGTCAAATTAAGTTACTTTAAGGTAGGTAATGTATGAACATTCTAACTTGACAACCTTTACTAGAAATGGACTCTCGGTTTAGATGTGTATGTTAACTCCGCAACCTGATGTTGGCGATTATTTTCACTTATCCTAAGTTATTTATGGCCACACATTTACAAAATTGCTGTGCAAATAACGCTGTAGACGAATAAATTGATTTTCCATGAAAAATCGCGTCGGACTTTGAAATATGGCTCTATTAGCTTTACCAATACCTAGCATCAAACCCAGGTCTTTATGGGATAAACTGTGTCTAGACACGATATATTCTAAAGAAAATGTAGGTACCTGATGCAATATGAAAATGATAGGTATAAGATTGATTTGCTCGGAGTTTTTACTACGTGATTAAATCTGAAATGAGGAAATCTGTAGCAGAACCAACGTCATCGACATAGTTCTCAGAATTAGCAAGTTGAACTGGCATGGCAGTGGGCAGGCCATATGGCTCGCAGAACCGACAACTGTTGCGGAAGAAAGGACCTCGAATAGCAACCACGAAACGGACGGTGCAGTGTAGAAAGACCCTCATCCGATGGACCGACGAAATTTCTCGTACGTTTAATGGTTAAAAAAGATAGTAAAATGATCAATTTTAGCGGATTTTTTTAAAAGGAAAAATCAGTTTTTTGTTTTCACTAATATATCTTCCTTTTATTGATAGAATTATGAGTCCTGTTCAGCATAGTATACTAGGCACAGAACACGTAATGCTATTTTAGTGGTATTAGGGTCCAAGATTAAATAAAACAGAATTAATTTGTTAAGATTTGTTTTTCGTGACACCATACAAAAAGGTAAGCTATTCACTTCTCACGGTGACTGATGAGTAACTCACGAACATTACGGACTCGGGCCTCTGCTAGTCTGCATGTTGCACCATAGTTTATATATACACTCGCGAAGCTTAATAAGAGTGTTTTTCGTATGAAGCCCTAAGCAGTGTCTTTTGCGGACGGCAACTCTTTTTGTCCATACAAAACCCTTGACCACACTGTCCAGTGAGCCAGTGTGATTGTAAGATGTGCAAAATGCAGGCTGCTCAGTGAAGGATTTGCTGATTTTTGGGCATAAACTATGAACAGAGCTAGGGACTTCGACGCCGCAGCGCTTGCAATCGTAAACTTGACAGGTAATTTTGTATGTACATTTGAGCTTCCAGTGCGTCTGGGAGTGGCATATTCTTCAGTTGAGCCCCAATGCTTTCCCCAAACACGTCAAATTCATTTTTTATGTGCGCCACCAGTAATTGGTCGTTGGACATGCCTTCACAGCTGTCATAAGTATTCGATTTGTTATCAACTTTTGCAGCGTCAGTCACGTCTGCGTAGTTTTGAACGCCGCTATAGAGTGGTAACTTTATCATTGTTGGATTTTCCCTGTCAATAGAAATTTGTTCTTCTTCTTCGAGATAGTTTGATGATTCGACGTCACAGTTTACTTCCTCGTCGAAAATTTCATTCTTGATTGTATAATCTGCATTAGCTTCGATGGGGAGTGAGTTTGATGCGTCCGTTTCTGCGCTGCCTTCTGAAGTGTTCGTATCCTGGAAAAAAGTTGCTTGCTTGATTGCTTGTCGTGGCACTGATTCTTTCTTGGTCACCCTGAATTACTTCAGTAACCAGGTTGAGGTATGGGGTCCCTGAAAAGGGCCTATGACCGTTGTTGGTGAAAGAATCAGTGTAGTGAAAGTGCGCCTCTTAGGCCTTTCGTGATACAAACATTATGTTTAATTGAGTTTAATTCAGTATAAGGTTCATGCAGACAATTATTAGTGTTGTCGTTTTAAACTAGATGTCGCTAGTAAAAAGTGCATGATTCTAGAACGCGCTATCGATGCGTTTCGGCTCCCGATGGTCATTACTGAGAGGATTTTGGTTGGTTGTACAGAGTAAGCAAATGTTTCTATTACAAATTCGAAAATGCATTAGGCAAGTGAACACATTATTTAATTAAATACATACCAGATAGGTATCAGAAACTATGACCATCATGCTACCACAATACCTGGAAGAAACATTTCATCACCATCAGTCTGAGGATGTCCACTGCTGAATATAGGCTTCCTCAAAGTGTGGCATCACGAACGTTCGTCGTCCGGTGCGTATTCGAGAACCTTTATTCCCCAACGGTTATCGGTTCTGCGAGCTGTAAATATTTATATATTTACAGCTCGTACGAAGACTGAAGCTGCACCCCTAATGCCACAGCCAGCCAGTCACCCACCGCGTCATAGCGATGGCCAGGGCGGTGACAACGTTGTTGTCGAATTTCAGTGAGATAGTGTAACATTAACGCTTTTGTTTGCTCTTGCTTGTCGCGTCACTGGATCTTTCTTGGTCATGATCAGGATGGGGTACCACCTAGGGTCGCCCTGAAAATTACCAATGAACGTTGGTAGAATAACCAGTGCGGTGAATCTAGCTCCTTTGTGCGCGTGTCACACTAAATTCCTTCGATTTTATTTAGCTTGTTGGCATGCGGTTTTCTCACGATGTATCCTTTTGCAGTATAAGAACACTACAACACGCAGAAGTTAACTAGGCACCTCGCTGTAATGTTTTGTCTCATTCTCAGTCGCGAGAGCGGTAGGCGGCGGTGGGGTGTGATGGGAGAGGGAAGCACATTCTACGCAGGTGCCAAGTTGATTTCAGCGTGTTGTAGTCATGGACGAGACGTGAGAAACAAACTTACAACATTACTGGCTACGGTGCATAGTGTGCATTCTTCCTTTCCTATCGTTTTGTAGGCCTTATCTAACGTATTAAACCATATGAGGTTCGATACGTATTTATTCCCGCGAGCAGCTGCGCTCTTTATTTTCTTCAGTTCTTGCGCGTAGGTCGACTTGATGTTTCTCAGCTTGCCGTACGCTTCCTTAGGTCCAAAGTCTGGCATGTTCATGCTCTTGCTTAGCTGAATCAGGGCGGTATTTCGTAGGACTTTTCTGTTTTTCGTCTCGTTTTTACAGCCTGAGACCAACAGCGCCCTGTGCTTTACGTATTCTTGTACGAATCTGAGCTTCTGTTCTCTCGTCCACAGCTGCTGTCCTGACATTTTACGCATAGTAAACACACACGTGTAGACGCACAAATACGAGACGAGTTAATGCGAACGACACGCAGCGAGCAAATGGTCTCCCTTGGGGCGAGTACGGCGTACTTACTTAGTTATAATAACCTCGCCATCGCCCAAGGCTGTCTACAAATGCAACGATAACACTAGGTACGATAGATGATGTGAACTCACGAGCTACAGTAGCTAAAATTCAGTTCTATAATCACAAACACTTCAATAGTTTCGTTCAATATGTGTAAAAACAAGGAAGAAGTTTACTAATCTTGTAAAAAATAGAAGCGTGCGAGGTCCGCAGGTAACTGTACAACACTGGCTCGCTCGCTCACATCGTTCGATGCCCGCAGCGAGTGTGCGCTCTCGCTCGCACGCATAGTGGGGCACACGTCACGCTACTCACTTCCACGAATTGGCGACGCGACGATACAAGTGCGAGGACGAAAGTGAGCCCTTTGATTGCTACGAGTGCGCGAGTACGAGGGGCTGAAGGAAACATGATCCTACTATATCATGATATGATAATATAAATGCGAAAGTTTGTGAGGATTAGGGGGTGCATTCCGAAATTTCGATGTTTCATAGTTTCGAAATTTCGGACCATTTCGCCATTTGCTGCAATTGACGCTTCCAGTTTCGAAATTTCGAAACTGCTAGGTAAAAGTGAAAATGAAGTGAAATCTATTAAATAGTACATTTAAAACAAAATTTTGGCTTCGTTCAGCGTTTTCCGGCGGGTACTAAGAGTTTTTTATGGAAATTCGTACCTTTTTTTACTTTATTACACTTCCACATCGAAAAAATATACTTATTTTTCTTAATTTTTCGATCCTACATCAAGTTTCGAAATTCCGAAACTTCGAAACTCATGAGGCCAATTTCATACGTCAGTTTCGAAATTTAGAAACTATGAAACTGCAATCCCTAGTGAGGATGTTTGGATGTTTAGATGTTTGGATGTTTGTGTTTCAATCACAGCTAAGCGGCTGAACGGATTTGAATAAAATTTGGTACAGAGGTAGATTTGGGTCTGGAATAGCACATAGGCAACTTTTTACGTAGGTACCAAGCGAGCGAAGCCGCGGGCTGAAGCTAGTATGTCATAGTTTATGGTGGGCAAATATTAGATATAGGTAGCTATTAACTCACCTACTCACATTTGCTTCGCAACAGGCACGGATTCGGACAAAATATTAGCAGGATTTTTTACGGGTCAGTTACATGGGTAATCAATCATTCAAACATAATAATGCCTTTGAAAAAATTACATTAAATTTTTTCTTGGCTCACGTTTGATTTAGATCTTTAGGTAGGTACTTGCCTATATTTCCATGGGCGTACCCAGGCGGGGGCAGTACGGGGCCGACAGTCCTTGGACCAACCTGGCCGTCAAGCCCTTAAAAAAGGGCTTGACACCCAGAGAAAAATGTTTTTATGAACATTTTTCTTTGAATTTTCACGCTTGAAAAACAAAATACCGCGGCTTGCTCCGCTCGCTAGCTTAATTTCTACTTCTACATACAAAACACAAAGTAAAAAATTAACGACTCACTTGCTATGTTTGCTGAATATCAAAAAGCGAACTTCTATCGCTGACGAAAAATGTGTAATGCCCGTTCCTCCCCCTCGCCCCTAAGCTGGGTATTTACGCCTATATCCATACCTACGAGCAATACGCAGGTACACGATCCATAAAATTAATTAGTTTGATGTTTGAACGAGTCGGATTATGTTCGAGGAAAATCGGGTGAGGCTCAACCGACTGAAAGCCCTAAAAAAGGTGAGAACAGTAGCTAATCGCTTAGATATCAAGGCTATCACTTCATCAATAAAGCAATTAATTACCTAAGTACATTTTCGTATAACACTTATTGCCATTTCTAGGGTTCCGCACCTCATTTGGAAAATTTAGGATATGTCGCTTCCTACACTTGGAATTTAGATTTTCTGGCCTCATGTAATAGTACGAAACCCTATTTCTCGCACATGACCGTCTATAAGGAGTCAAGAAAGAGCACCTACAAAAACCAGTAATCTATTTACTTTTCACGGTTGAAAAGTGAGAAGTGCGAACTCACTGACATTGCAAACTACGGTCTCAAAGGCCCGAGTGCGCAATATTCGTGATTACTAGTCACTGAAGAATGATTATTAAGTTATTAGTCACTAGTCACTACTGAGGCCAGAGTCCGTAATGTACGTGAGTTAATCATTTGTCACCGTTTTTGTATGGTGTCACGTAAAGCGCATCTACAAAAACCGGCAAGCTATTCACATTTCACCACTCACCGGTAACAAATGAGTAACTTGCGTACATTACGAACCGTGGCATCAGTAGTGCCTACTGTAGTTAATAATCATTCTAACGAACCAACCTTCACCTTTTCTAATAACAATAACTCACCGGCTAACTTCCTACTCGGAAATTACAGCATATTTCTGTACTAAACGTGTCAATTGAATCTTTAATTTGGGCCGGTATGCGTCCTTACGGCCTACGTGTTCCATACCTATGTGTTGGCCAAGACTAGCGTCGCGTAGTTCGCGATCTTGTCCATCTAAAATAAAAGATTTGTACCTATGAAGAGCCGTCCATACAGCATGCTGGTTATCAGCAAAAATATCAAAAAATAATCGTATCCCTTATTTTTGGCGTACAGAAATTAAAAAAAAACACATATTTAAAGGATTTTATATTTTTCCAGGAAAATTAAAACTTAGTTCTTGACATTTATAGTTTTTTCAATGAAAAATGACTGGCCTCATAGCTCAGTTAGTAGTAACTCTGCCTTCTGCGCTAGAGGTCGCGGGTTCGATCCCCGCACTGGACAAACATTTGTGTGATAAACACAGATGTTTGTTCTGTGTCTGGGTGTTAAATATGTATCTATTATGTATTTCAGTCTCTGGTACCCATAGTACAGGCTATGCCTAGTTTGGGCTCAGTTGACCGTGTGAATATGTCCGGAATATTTATTTATTTATTTTATTTATTTTATTTTATTTCCAAAAATCGTAGAACACACTTTATTGCCAATTGGGTGTAGAATAAGCCCCTTTCGGGATGGCATACATATTATGAATAACCTTGTATAATGGCAGGATAAGGTGCGGCGCTAGTGAGGGATAAGCTTAACTTATCACCTTAGGCCCCATTCTGACATAACTTAGAGGAAAACTTGACTCGGTTAACTCCTCCGGGTCCTACTTACCTCACTTACGAGTGCGTGCGTTCTGCTCTCATAATTTACAATTATTTATGTAAGATGGCAGGATATTGAAGGAGTATAATGTGAACTGAATCTTTTCGCCACAATGGTTCTTTTAACAGAAAGTCAGAAAGTTTTTTTATTCTCTCAAAGATCTCACTGACTGGAAATCAGCATCCGCGTTATTATGTCCTATTTATAAATATGAAGTGACACTTGACTATTATTGCAGATAATAGTGATCGGCGAAATACTGAAAGCACTTAAGGACTTCAAGCTAAATCTAACATGGCTTACCATTTGAACTGCAAGAAAAATTAGTGCGGAACATTAAATAATTACACCCTAATCCCCTTGCAATCCAACTCTTATTCCTAATACGTTATGGTTTAAAGTACTCCAAGCCGTGATCAAAGTTCATCTCAGAACGCCTCTAGCGTTAGTTGGTGGCTTTCAATTCTATTTCTTAGTTATTTCAGGGACGTAATTCAGGAATATTGTTTGGGGGGGAGATTTTATAGCTTTTTTATCACTCTCAAATGAATTAATATTGTAACATAAATGGTATTGCCGTTTATTAATGTTATGTAATTAGTTCACATGGATGCGGTGGCCCCTTCCATAGCTACCCGTGGATGTCATAAGGATGACTAAGGGAAAAAAGCTAGGGGATGGGCAGCAGTGTTCCCTATTTTAGCAACGATAGCACTAACTGCGCTCGCCAGCCCACGTGCCCAACGTAGATAGTATTGGTAATTTCAATCTGTGGGGGAGGTCTATGTTCAGCAGTAGACAATGGACATCCTACGGCTGAAATGATGATAATAATGAATTAATATTAATGGATTATAAAGAGATCATTAAGTGGTTTGTTGGGATGAGTATAATAAAAGGAAACTCTAGATAGTCAAGAAACAGCTTTTCAACCTAATCTAGCCCACAACTAATCTAATTTAGAAAAGCTATGCCAGCCATGTCCTCCTAATTTCAAGTCTCGGCTCTGCGTTGTATGTTAGTCAGTCACCAAGCCTTTTATAATATAATGTTGATAAAACAAACAGATAAGTATTCTGGTTCCTGAGCAATCATTTATTGGACGATGATGTGTGACGACCCCTTCAGTTCCCTAAGTCCGACCCTGATGTTGTCAGGATTAGTCGCGTAATTACTGGAGCCTTCCGAGCGAGACCGATTACATGTTTACTTTGAGAAACATCAGTTTCAGTGGAGCTCAATTGATATCCATTGAGTACTCCACGTTTTAAAAAAACCGTCTACAAATTTTTTATGACTTTCAATATCTAGATACTTATCAATATATCGTCAATTTCCATATTATAAATGCGAGGCTAACTCTGCCTTACAGAAGATCACAGTAAAATAACATTATTTGTTTCAAATATAGTAAGGTTGCCAGGAGCTATTAAGACTGACTGAAAGTTAAGGCCGCCCATTGTACTACTTACATTAAATTTGTTATATATTTAATATGTAATCCTGGTGTAAAATAAAGTGTTAAGTAATCAATCTATCTACTGCCGTTAGTTAGGTAAGAGTGTATACTGAATTTCAGAACCAGTCCACTGTGTCTTTTCATCTCATCTCTTTAGAAATTTGAAGGAGAAAAGCGTAGTATAGGTATCGATGAAATGTACCCTAAACCGACGAGCATGCATGAGGGTGAATAAAGCAAAAGAGGTATGTCAGGATCGTAGCAAGTGGGAAGCCGCGGTCTTTGCCTACCGCTCTAGGAAACAGGCATGATTTTATGAATTTATAACTCTAGAAATTGAAGCATATTTTCACGTGTTTATGCGTCAAAATCCCTTGGAGACGGTGCTAATGTAATCAGAATAAATAATGACCCCGTGCAACCACACTCACACCGCAAAGTAACCAAGTCTTACATAGGTAGGTACTCTGAATTTCATAGAAGGGACTCCGTATTATGGGAGGTCGCAAGAGGTACAATTTCAGAAGCCAGTTTGTATTTAAAATATATTTATTTATATTTATTAAAATATCTAACAAGCTGTACCTGTGGTTTCACTCACGTGGCATTCAACAAGGTAAGCTAAGCACATTAGGAATGAATATTAATGAATGTTGAACATTTTATTAAATAATCAACATAGGCCTACTCCGGCTGTTAGCATTCTAGCTAAAGTGACAGTTATACAAAGCCATGGATGTTTTCTAAGAAAAAAAAAACTCTTATTTGAATCTGCATAGCAATAATCAGTTCAGTTCGTTGTAAATCCGGTGGTCAAGAAGAATAGAGCCGTGTAGCGGTCTTGTTGACTGTATACATTACGCATCAAATGTAAATACTGTTCCCTATTCACTAGCACTCTTGTTAATAAGAAACTCATGATTATCCTGACTCAGGAAACCTCAAGTGATTTATGGATGGCAATGTGCTTTTAGAAAATATATAAAAATAGTAAGCGGTGTTTCCCAAAAGGTGCTTTAAAATGCATATAAAAAAACAGCGACAAAAGTTCAAATTCAATTTCTTTACCTGGTCTTTTTTCGGCTGTTTTATTGCAAAGTTTATAACCAATGTTTATAACGTACGAGAAGTTCGACGTCAAGATTACTACCTACCTAAAACAGCTAATTGAGTGTTAAAGGTGTGCGCTCTTAATTTACTAGCACTACAAATAAATCTTCAGTCTCATTGTAACTTAATTGGGCCCGAGCGAAGAATAGGCCCCTCCATTTCTACCCGTGGATGTCGCAAGAGACGACTAAGGGAAACAAAGCTAGGGTAAGAGCAGCAGCGCTCCCTATCAACAACAAGAGCTATATCTGCACACGCCAACCCGCATGCCCAGCGTGGTGAGTATGGGCAAATCCCCCCAAATTATTATTTCTGGTAATCTATGGGGGAGGCTTATGTTCAGCAGTGGACGTGACCGCTGACATGATGATACAGAAATAGTTTACGAACGTTCAATACTTAACGATGGCTGACTACAAAACAGTTCAACAATCCATTCCCTCACATCTTCATAGCCAAACTTGTGCAAACAGTCGTTCCAATTAAAGGCTCCTTTCAGTTCGGATGAAGTTTGTTAAGATTTATCCAGCAATTAGTAGTTTGCGAGTTTGTTACGAGGTTCTTTCATCAACTCTAGGTAACTGTAATCAAAGGGCTCAAGGTGTTCTGTGGTTTGGGTAATTGGTGGTTTAGTTATATTTTACGGAACATGTGGTATACCTAACCCAGACTTAAATACACAACGACATAGCCCAGAGGATTAGCAAGTTGAAGGAGCAGTGGGCGGGACATAGCTAGGTGAATCGATGGCCATTGGGGCAGATAGATTCTAGAATGGAGCCCACACACCGGAAAGAGTAGCGCAGGACGAACTACTCGTAGATGGAACTGAATGAATTTCATAAACTTCAATTGCTTTCTATACATATTCCGGAATATTCTGTACGTGTTAATTGCGAAAAGTTGAAGTAGATTTCCTGAAAAATCATCCTCCTTTATTATTGATCTGAAGTGAAGTCGCAATACATTTCTAGTTTTAATAAAGGTTATGCCTCACTAGCGCCGCGTCGCGATGTATACTAAAAGCTGATTTCATATCTCAGTAATCTCTAATCAGCTAGTTTAGTTATACCCTTTGTTTTCTTTATTAAGTCTTAGCCAAACACCGTCGCACAAATGTATGCCTAAAGTTAGGCCAAGCCATTGAAACCGGCCAATGATAACATGAAATCCTAGTTTGTACCAATGTTATCCAACCAGGAATATTAGTTTATTATTTTGTACTTGATGAATACATTTTAATTTTAGTTAGCCGCGTGGAGTGCTTTATGATGCGGTCGTCATGACAAACGCGCTGTAGCGCACTCGGTGTGCTGGTTTTATTGGAAACAAAATAAGAACTTGAAGGGTAAATAGAACTACCCTTCAAGTTCTTATTTTGTTTCCATTTTGGTGAAAATCTCCAATATACCTGAAACTTGAAGTCCAGATTTGTTTAGTTTGTAAATCTTAATTAAGTATTCGGTATGGGCAAGATCCGATGCGACGCGGCGCAAATGGAGGTAAAGCCTAATATTGAATATCTCGATTCGTTGAGCTTGTAGTCTGGAGGGCTCTCGAAATATCATTGCAATTTCGGAGGATAAAACTTTCAAGCTTTCTGCTTATCTTTTGAACTGGCCGACTGTAATAAGACTGGTATTTTAGAACTTTAGTTATTAGCATTACTTATGGCCAGTTTTGACAAAAGATTTTCGACCTTTGATCAATAGAATTTATAGGTATTGCTATTTATTTTGTGATAATTGGATGCCTAGTTTATAGTAATTTTAAACTTTATAATCTATGTTGTTATGAATGAAACAATTTCATCACCCATGTAAGAACGATTACACCAACATATTGTCATCAGAAGCGACGTCTGGGCGTTTTATTTATTTTTATTTTATTTCAGTTCAATTGCTTGCTGCACTCACAGTTTACACGAACCCGTCCAGCAAGCCATTCACAATGAGTGCATTGTGAATGGCTTGCTGGACGCTTAAAGGGCACTTATAATAATAATTATTACATATACTTATACTATTTAAAGTAGCTTAAGAAGCTAATGCATGCGTTAAGCATATCATTAACTTTAGTTGATGGCCTGAGCTGTAGAAGCACTCTGAGCAACTACTGAGCGGTCTGCGTCCGCGCCGGCGGGGCCGCGAACAGGCGCGCCGCGCGCAGCCGCCGCAGCTGGTCTGGCGTCGACAGCGGGCCAGCGCACTCGGGTTATCAACAATCCTGTTGCTAAGCAACAAGTAGTAGTGCATCATCAATGCACATTTGCGCCTCAACTCCAGAGTGTTGATGCCGACCATTCCGGCGACGAACAGAGACGGATATAAATAAGGGTAATACCCATACATTTTCTTAAACAGAAGCTCACATGTGCGCGTTGAAAACAATAGCTCACACATCGTTTCACAATTTTCAACTCTATACGGCTGCATTACGGCTGAAGAAGTTTAATTATATATTTCTTTGATTGTACATTGTACAAACCGTAGCGTTCAGTCTAGAGCCGGAGCGATCCAAATTGAAATTCCGAGCGAAGCGTCTTTGAGCTAAGATCTTAGGCTAGGGAACGTGCGGATAGCGATCTGAGATTTCATGATTTTAGCAGCAGTGTAGGTACTGTTCATTCTTGTGCCTCACAAACTTTCGCATTTATAATATTAGTAGGAAAGGATAAGTCCTATCCTACTAATAGGCAGCCTTATCTTATCCTACAAATTTTTAAATGCGAAAGTGTGTGAGGCTGTTTGTAGTTTAATCACGCCGTAACTGCTCAACCTGACTGGCCTCATAGCTCAGTTGGTAGTAACTCTACCTTCTGCGCTAGAGGTCGCGGGTTCGAATCCCGCACTGGACAAACATTTGTGACTAACACAGATGTTTGTTCTGTGTCTGGGTGTTAAATATATATCTATTATGTATATCAGTCTCTGGTACCCATAGTACAGGCTATGCCTAGTTTGGGATCAGTTGACCGTGTGAATATGTCCGGAATATTTATTTTCTTTATTTTTATTTTACCTATGTAACTTGTTAAAGTTCTTAGCACATAAGCTACTTTTAGCAAATATTTGTAGCTTACGCAGCTATTCTTGCACAAATCTTGTACGCCGCAAATAAACATGGTGTTTGCAGCGTTGCAATACTTTGAACTACTTTCACAGATAACATAATACTATACTAGCTACTTTGAAAATCCATCGGCAGCTCTAAATGCAGACGCTCCCTAGGTACGTACGATGCGTGCGTATCGGTCGCAATGGTTACTCAAGACAATATACTCCATCATATTATGTTTCCTTTAAGTATGAGCTATAAGATATTTTTTACAAAAACTAAAAACCGACTTTAAATTCCTGAATATTTACAAGATTAATATCAACCTCTTTGCGTTTTGCTTACCTACTGAGGATGACACTGGCCACCTACACTTTCAAATAAAAAACAAAAGTAACTATGACATCCATTCATCATCAATAATAACTCTTACGGTACTTACTGACTGACTGTCAATCAAACGTAGTGGTTTTATTCTCTTTGAAAATCAACGCAGAGCCTAACCAAAATCCTAAGAGTATGAAATTTGCAGGGTAGCGTAACGTATGGGTGCACAGAAAGGAATTCCCGACACACAACCCCTAAGTTTAAAGTTTATGTAAAAATAGCAGCAACCGAACGAAGTCGCGGGGATGACCATACCATACAACAACGACAAAAAAAATTGGGCAAATCGTGATTTCAAGAGATGATGACTTTTTTTTAAGTTTTACGGGACAAGTTGCAATCCCTCAGGAATTAAATTAAAATGGGACCACCCCCCGGGATCATACTCTTTGCACCAGCGAAAGAATCATCAAAATCGGGTTACTATTGGCGGAGAAATCGAGTAACATACACACAAAAAAAAAAACAGCCGACTTGAGAACCTCCTCCTTTTGGAAGTCGGTTAAAAATGCTCTTCACACACCATCCACAACAGCCAATCAGCAAGGAAGTTTGGTCCGGCAAAATTTTTAATCACCAGATCGTAAGTCCTCAGATAGGCTGATTTAATTTTTCTGACAGAAACTTCTGATGATGTGCGGAAAGCCTAAAAGATGTGGGAAATGACTCCGAATACCAGGGTTGAATTTGGATTATACTGCTGTTCTTTTGAATATTTCAGGCACAAATACTCGCTGCGTTGTGTACTTACTCTACAATCTCAATAAACTTTATCGATCGCTGCATAGTTTGACTCTGGAGCTCAACAGATATTGTGAAAGACTAGTGGGACGCCCGTTACTTCGTTCAGATATTTTTTTCTTTTTTTCAGATTTTATTTATTTATTCATTTGGGTACATTTCTAAACACTATTAAATAATAATATAATGTATTGTACACTTATGAACGTCAAATAAAACATCAAGTTCATATTTATTTAATTTAAAACTTGAGTTTTGACATCAACGATTTGTCCCTGATGCCGTGTTTGGCCGCGTTCAAACGATGAACGATATATCGATCCCTATCATATATAAATTTATTTAGAATTTATTTATTTATTATAATAACCAAAACACTGAAAAATACAATTTTGAGTGTAGTATTGTCCTAGGTCAACAATATTATCTACCAAAGACAATACCAATTGTAACAATAGTAACCAATAGTAGTCCCCACCCGATGGACCGATGACATTGTAAAGGTTGCGGGAAGTCGGTGGATGGAAAGGGCCCAAGACGGTTCGTCGTGGAACTCTTTGGGGGAGGCCAAATATCCAGCAGTGGACTTCTATAGTTGATTGTTGTTGATGATGATACCAATAGTAGTAAAAATATAACTCTCTGTTCTCTGTGCACTACGATCTTTTCCTCACACTGGTCTATTTACGGTGTATGGTGCGTTTACCGTCAGTCAGTCTGTAACAATACTCAATACTTAAAGATTGTGGTTTGAACATAGAGGAATATTGTTGCAAACGATCGCGGATATCGGATTTTCTGTATCTTCGTGATAGGTATTGGGATTTGTGATTTTGTTGCGAAAAAAAGTAATTGTTATTGTTTCATTCCCTAGGGGGATAAACTTGACTATAATATAATTATCTGTACCCGAAGCACCGAATTTCGAAGTAATTTAAGTTTATTAAAGATATAGATAATTTATTTCCACAATTAAAGTTAGCCAAATTTTTCAAATTATGTGTAGATAATTATTATGTTTACAAGTGGTGTTAGTTGGCGTTCATGTAGTTTAAAACCATAACTTCCGTGCTAGTTAAAAAACTGTGTTACGGCAGTTTATATTCGATGTCGCTAGCGAAGTCGTCGAATATAGAATAACTATTACAAATTATTTATTCAAGAGACAAACTATATATTCTTTTTTTTTTTTCGAACGGATTTTTATGCTGTGGTTCTCTTACGACCACTGCCAGCTACACCGGGCTAGGCGAGTGCAGAGGGCGCTACTGCCGAAAAAAGGTTAGGTTTTGGCAACGAGCGCAAGGGCACCACTTAGGTACGGACCTCGGCTTGGGCTGTTGCCAGAGGTTTTTTGAGGAGGCCGTCACCCTGACGGGGTGGAAACGCAGGGACGGGACGTCGTCGTCGACCCCGCCGGCGGGGTCGGTGTGATGTTTTGAGTGTTTTTATGTGTCGGAGTTCGATGAAGGGATCGCCGTCATCTGGATCTTCAAGAACATGTCTTGGCCTACGGAGGGGTTTTACTATCTATTCGCTTGTTTTCAGACGTACTTACCTCATACCTGCGGGCAATTCTTAGTTAATTATCTAGCTAGTTATATAGTTAAATGAACCCAAAAACGGAATCCATACTTAATATTATAAATTCGAAAGCAACCTTTTCACGCGTAAACGGCTGAACGGATCGTTATGAAATTTGGCAAGGAGATAGATTATATTCTGGGAAAGGCTATATTTTGTCTTAAAAAATAATCTTGAAGAGGTTGAAATAGGGGTTGAATGGGCTATCCTTAATTCCTCAAGTTAGGGATCTGAATATTCATATTTAGGCTTTTGGTAAGAAATAAAGAAACACATGTTTCAGCATTTTTGCAATATCATCCCTGAGGCATCTACTAGCTTTCATATAAATGCGGACGAATGCGCGGGTAACAGCTAGTTCCTATGATATATAAGCTAGATATATCTTTCTACTTCCTGTAGGCACATCAATTAATTTCATAATACCTTCTTTTCCTGTACTGATTGAATATTTTTTGTTTCGTTTTAATTTTTCAATAAGCAAATATTTTAAGTCTAACCGCCCACCATCAGGAAATTTCCCACCAACAGGAAAATTAAATCAAGTAATCCGTGGACGTACGGTCCTTACTGATTGGTTGAATTAATGTTTCGGAGATAAATTTTCTGAAGGTGATGACCAGCCTTGAAGAACGAAGTGATGCAACGAACCTTTAATTAGTTGGACGAAACCTACGTCCCTCCTAAAGGTCTCTGCCTAAGGTTAATTATCTGTGGTTATGGCTTACTACGACTACGGATTTTTAAGTAAAAATTATCGCTTTTTAGGAAATATTGAAATCAGAAATCAGTCTCCTCTAAAGTAAGGTAAAATATAAATCCAAATCCGGGAATTACGGGATTAACTTTTGAGGCTGCCCGAACGTGTCATATTGTATTTAGCCGACATAATCGCGAGATTAAGGTTTTTGGGCCGCGGTAATGTATTTTTTTACGCTTGAACAAGGAAAAAGAATCAGGAAATACAAGATTTAATCAAATATTTCTTCGATGAGACTTTTATCCAAGTTTCAGGTAACGAAGGGACTATTACTTAATCTGTGTTTTTTCAGCTACGCTGACTCTTTCACTGTTGCTCACATCGTGAGCTCCTTAACATGGAAACCATATCTGAAATTCGATAAATTTTCCCAATAGGTAGGGCCTAAAATGAACATGGACAATACGAAAATTTTCACAGGAGGTAGGGCTCAGCAACATTTTCTCGTTCTAATTTGGAGCAGCCCGCCTGGGGAGGTACCTCCGCCTTACAGAAGATAGCAGCCAAACAACATTATTTGTTTCAAATAGTGGTGTGTTCCTGCGGTGAGTAAGGTTGCCAGAGCTCTTTAGGGAGGGGGGAGGGGTCGGCAACGCGTGCGTGATACCTCTGGTATTGCAAGCGCTCATAGGCTACGGTAACCGCTTACCCATTGGTGGGCCGTATGCTTGTTCGCCACCTCAGTAGAATAAAAAAAAAAAAAAATGATGATGATGAAACAACAGTCCAGACAGGAAGACCCAACTTCGAGAAAGATTCGATTCAGTCGTGGAATCTAACTCGGATTCAGTGTTTGTGGGAAACTGCGTCGTCTTCATGTGTGTGTGTGTGTGATGTGTTGACATACGGTACAAAGGAGTGGTATCTGTGGCCTCTGTGGGCCTAATAAAAAAGCTCAAGATCGCTAAGCAAGCTATGGAGGGGCTATGCTTGGTGTTTCTCTACGGATTTAATCACAAATTAGGACCGCCGTAGGCAAACCAAAGTCACCGAAGTAGCCCAGAGGATAATTGGAACATGGATCAGAGAACCGACTGTTTACCTTTTATGCAGAAAGTTTCTAGGAGCGAACCACGCACAGGAAATCACAGTGTAGGACGGCCCCCCACTAGATGCAAAAGCGTCCTAAAAGGTTATTGTCACTATATTTTTAAACAATACTTAAAATTTTTAAACCAGCGGGATTGAAATCCAAATTTGAATTTTGCCTTTGCCTTGAATCGGCAATGCGATACCAACTACGTCATGGAACGAATGACGCCGGTGCCGAAAATATTGGGCAGATGAAATTTTTTTATTAGTTTTTTTATTTTTTTTATTTTTACCGAAACCAATCACTTCATCTACATAAGTTTCAGTTACAAACATTTCTGCTCAATGTCTACTACCAAGTACATCATCAGTTATTTTCGCTGTAACTCAGGGACAGTGACATAGACTAATTAATAAACTATGTTCAGCCAGCATGAAGGTCGGAAGGATGCGTCTATCAGTGCCATAATAGCCGAAGTTACGTTCGTTATGTTTGTTCGAGATTAATTTACAACCAAGATATTGCAGGGCGTGAGAGAACAGTCTTCCTATTAAAAACTCACCCTGTTATTACGAAACTGGGTTTAGACGAGGACTAAGAACCGGACCACGGGCAATGAGTCAACTAAACCTTGATTTTGTGACGTCTCATTTCATACATTTGACATTATGACATAAAGCAACTGTATGAAATAACACGTCACAAAACCAGGGTTTAGTTAGACCTCGTCTGAACCCAGTTTCATAATAAACCGGTAAGGCGTTCAGACTGTTGGGTGTTATAGGTAAGTTTCGATGTCTTATGATTGTATCTTTAAACATTGTGGTGACTTGATCACCTTGGTAGACGGAGGACGATACCACTGATAGCTCGCGAGAAGGGAACTGGGTTCTAGGACATACCTACAAGGTGATTCATAAAATGTAAACCATCCCCAAAGGAGCTTATGCTATCAAGAATATTAGCAAGGAAAAAAAAATATATAATTATGTTTTTTCCGATTCTTCCCGATTCTTTTTCAAATTACTTGGCTTTGGAGTTTTTATCATCATTATAAGCAGGTGATTATTAATTTAAGAGAAGTTCGACACCAAAATTAGTATCTAAAACAGCTGGTTTGAACTGATTTGACCCCGAAACAGCTGAGTTTCTTCTCTCACAGTCCCTCGGAAATTCAGACCATGTATAATAACAGCTTTACTTTTAGTTAATCAACGTCGCAGGCGAAAATAGAATAGGTTCATTAAGTCTCGTACAAAGGTAACAGTCCTTACAGGATGTCCGATAAGTTCGCTAGGGTCTATTATAAAAGCCAGGAAACACCTCATTCCAAATCAACCGTCGCGATTCACAGCAAAAATATCACAAAAAAAAATAAAGGAAATTGTTTCCAACGAGGGTGATCTAACACTTGAAAATAGCCTCTGTGACCCCTGAAATTAACTGTCGACCAGTTTATGCAGGCCCTTGCGGGTGGTTGCACGAGGATCCATCACAGTCGAGTCTGGTTACAGTCGACGAATCGTTTACTTATTTGATTAACAACCCACAAACCTTTATTTGTAGAACAATTATTAAACAATTTGCTGTGGTGGTCCTGTCTGAAGAATATGCCCCTCCATATCTACCTATCTGCGAATGTCCTAAGAGGCGACTAAGGGAAAAAAGGTAAGGGATGGGCAATTGGGCAGCAGCGTCCCTCATTTTAACAACGATAGCTCTAACTGCGCTCGCCAACCCGCATGCCCAGCGTTGTGTGAACGGGCAATGAGTCAAATCCCCCCACATGATAAGGAATTCGCTCTGTCTTTGGGGGAGGCCATGTTCAGCAGTCGACGTTGTACGACTGAAATGATGATGATGAAAGTTAAGTTGCAGAAACTGCGGGCGGCGCATTTGCCAATGTAGACGCACCCTTAAAGCGATTCAAATAAAAACCTAAACTGAATTGTCAGGATTTCACATGATTATGATAAATGGTTGAGACTGTCAACTTTCTTCAGCTACAAAACACCCAAGTTGATGTTCCCCGTTCTTATATATGGCGTTCCGTGACTCAATACAGTCGCCAAGTGTCAGCCAGTCACTCATGTGTTCACCTCTTATTTCAACCGTGAACCAGTGTAACAAGACACTTACACTTCACCTGGTTTTGTTTGGATAACGTGAAAGCGGAGGTCAATTGATATTTTCCACGAGGAAAGGAAGGGAAATATTTATTTAGCTTGAAGCTAAACTATGTTATTTTAGATGTGTAACGTGGAGTCGCGAAACTTTTCGGAAATGAATGTTCAACTTTTGAAAGGTGAATTTCAACTGTTTTGAATAAATTAATAGGTGCCTACTGTAGGGTGAGTTTGGAATATTTTTGAGTTTCACTTTTGGAAGGAATGCGAAATTACATTTTACAATTATTATTTATTACAGTGGTTGTGAGCAGTCTGAACTTTAGCTTTAGAGGTTTTTTATTAAGTCGTGTTCAAACGGCGTTCGATCTGTAATTAAAAATTTATTTTAAAATGATTCTTAACTATAGGTAGGTACTGAATAAAATCAATTTTGAATTTGACTTTTAGGGGCTTGCGATATTTTTGAGCTTTATTGTACGCTCTCAAATGTCAAATTCAAAATTGACTTTCATCAGTAGACGTAGATTATTTTGAAATAAATTTTAATGTTATTTTTATGACAGTTAGGTATTGCTTCGGATCATTGAATTTAATGAAGCTCTAATGAATTTTTTCTTGCGTTTATTTCAACGTCAGTAATTAAATCAAACATGATGTTCCCATATTCACATTTTTAAGCTGTAGGTGTTTTAAAAATGTAGACTTATGCATGTGCTTATAATTAAAAAGAAAAAGCAATCCCAAACAATTTACATACTTTCAAAGAAGTAAGTTTAATGTAAAAACTTGGGGATATTAACAATGCAGCAAGATAAGGCGCTGGGGGGTTTTGTAAGACTGTTTTCATACTAAACGACACTATCGCCCATCGGCAGGATGGATGACAGATGATAGAGATGCATGATCTGTTCCATTCTCCCCGAAAAATACGAAAGCCAGAGCTTTGAGGAAACAAAATCTGCGCCAACTTCCCCACTAAAGCTGAAGCTGTCGGGTACAATGAAACATTTCTAGAAGGAAAGAAAAACTAATTACTAATAACTTTATTTACTGAAAGAAACTTAAAACTAATACAATTTAATATTAACAAAATACACAAGAAACAGTTGAGCTATCTAAAGACCGTTACAAACGACCTATAGATAGCTCAACTTATCCAGATCACAATGTATGAACTTACATAGGTAAGTTCATACATAGGTATGAACGTTTATTTTAGACTTGCACAAAATATTAGCACAAACTAATCAAAGAAGAGACTTAATACTTATACCTAAATAGGTGATAAAAAATTAAATAGAACTAAAATTGACTAACAAAAAATAAGGGTGTTCCTCAGTCCGTGCCGAGGTGTGTGCGTGAAGCAAAATAGGTCCCATCTCAGCTATAATGCCGCTTCACAAGCGTAGCGGCGCTCGTTTTCAGATGGAACTGTTTGGACGACCTATCGCTGCGGATGGGGAACCGGGCTTTAGTGCTTCCTTTTCGTGTCACTGATTCTTTCTTGGTCAACCTGTATTAGGTCAGTGATCAGGTTGAGGTCTGGTGGCCCTGAAAAGGGCTTATGACCGTCGGTGAAAGAATAAGTGTAGTGAAAGGATTAAAGCGCGTATCTAAGAGGCTCATTTCGTGCATAGTAGCTGGCTGTAGTGCATGAAAAAACGATGTCGTGCAAGTCAGGGAGAAAGAAAAGGACCTTTTTGATACATTTGTTAGTTTATGTATCCTGTCTCGCGTGTCGTGCCGTGTAGACTAAGAGGTGTGAAAAAGCTCTTAGAATGTAAAAAGTTTTGATACTTACAACTACTTTAAACATATTGTTATGACAGCGCGAAGAGTTTAATGGAATCTTAACTTTGTGCTAATATGAAATAAAGCTCGTTTTATGTAGTTTTCGTTAGATAATTAATTCAATGCAGTATTAGAAAACGTGTTTGATAAGGATTTAAATACTTATAAAATTGTTAGTTTCTGCATAATAATATGGCTTTTCTCGGTTGATATTAGGATAAGGAAGCCTATTGCCCCGCATCAAACTTAAAGTTGATGCTTATGTCTCGACGAACTTAGCGATGTCGGTTTGTATGGAAATGTCATCGCTAAGTATGTCCTAACATATTAGGCATGAACTGACGACACTGTGTACTTTAAATTCATGTACAAGTGCCAAAAAAGAATACGTGATATTATACTTTACATGCCTTAAAATAAGGCATTGTGTTATTTAGAACTCGATACTTTACAAACATTCAGGCAGGAGTGCCGTCAAATTAAATGTGTCTTGCTGTCTCTATACTTTACTGCAGGTAAAAGTTGTCTTAAAGATGGAAAGCTGTAAGTAGGATGGTAAAACAGTTGTTTCCTAGCTCGTTGGCACCCGGCCCTTCGCATCCAATATTTACGCGGGCGTTCCGGTTGGAAGGTATTATCGTCGAATTTAGCTATTCACTGCATAATAACCGATTTATTGTGGAAATAAATTCACTTTTTATTGCTGTGTTGTGAATTTTAATTTTATGTAATAGCTGGTTATAGAAATTGCAATTTATTTAGTTACGATACGTTTATTATAGGTCTGATCCTACTTCCTACTATATATATATATACTTCCTACTAATTTTATAAATGCTAAAGTTTGTGAGGAGGTTTGGATGTTTGTGGTTCAATCACGCCGTAACGGCTCAGCCGATTTCGATGAAACCATAATCATTCATTTATTTTCCTCTATACACATGTTACATGCACTTAGTTATGTCAAAAATAATATAGTAATTACATTTGCTTTGCAAATAAAATAGATTCATATGGAATGTATAAAATAAATTCAAAAAAATAATATAAAATAAATTACACATGTCATAAAGAAACCTATTAATTAAAAATTAAAAACTTGGAATTAGAGTTCTTTATCCGGCATACCATGTAGGCTCCTTTTATCTATATAGCACGCGAACGAAGCCACGGACGGAAGCTAGTCATTCATATAGGAAAAAAGAAGGGACTGGCTCATGACTTTTATTCCCCAAGAATGGTAGATCCTCTCAAATCTCCAGGCGATAAGATGCTTGAAGATAGATAGATAGATATATAACTATTTAACTATTTATTGTGTCTCTTTGTGTACAATAATATAACTATTTATTGTACACAAAGAGACATAACAAAGGGACACACAAAAAATATTGCGTACAATGGGCGGCCTTACACTAAAAGCGATCTCTTCCAGATAAACTTTGGATGGACAGGATAAACATATAAAATAACACGGCGGTGTACAATAGTAGATTATGCAACAAGGGCTTAAAGTAGTGTATTATGTCAAGGGCGCTATATTGAACCTCGAGAACGAGGGATTCTATGGTTAACTCCTGAGCGGAGCGAGGGAGTTAAGGCAAGAATCCTGAGTACGAGGGGTTCAAGATCGCCCAAGACAAGTACACATTTAAGCCCGCGATGCATACTCTACTTTTTATACTTTCTGCGAGGCAATTGAAAACTATGACTGTTAAGTAGACAGATATGATTTTTCTGGAAGTAAGTTTCCAACTATACCAGAGGCTTCAGATTGTATGCATTCTGGAGTCGAATCAAAATCACTGTCGTCGTCACTTGATATTTTTTAGAAGTTTATTTGAATCGAAACTGAATTTCGGTGTAAATAACAGCACAGCAGTTTGTTTGTTTTTTTTTTTAATTTTTTCCCTTTCGTGCTGGCTATGACATCTAGGTCTTACCGCCAAGTCTTACGTTTATATTTCTTCGTAGTTATTTTTATCTTTCTTCTTCATTTTACTTCTTAGTCATGGTCAAGTCGCCGTCAAGTCAAGTCAAATTCAGTTTTAGTAAGATATGATGGTGACTATTTTACTAAAACCTTAAGGGACCTCTAGGCCACCTATAATCACATAATATTATTCAATTTAACACTAGTTTTGTAAAATAAATTGAGAGCACAACATCACTTTCTCAAGTTCCCGCCAAAAAGTCCACAGCAGTTTGAGCGCTTGGCGCCTTTTTTTCTTTTTTTGTAGGCTATTCTGTAGTGGTCAGTTCGACATTCGAATAAATCCTTCTTCGTGCGCGGGTGAAAATGAATTTCGTAAAAAGATTTCATGTTTTTATTTTTTTTATTTTGTAGGCAGTGCAAAGAAAATGTTAACATACAGCCTAATTAGAATAAAATCTCATTGCACCCAAACATTTTTGAAACCAACCTCGATCAAGCACTACGGGTTGCATTCCAAATTCAAATCACATTATGTCCCATGGGAAATAATGAAATTCAGTACAACATTATGACCCGGCTAGACCGTAGGGCTGTTATGACTTACTTTAGGAAAGGTTTGCATGACACATAATATGCCATTGACGAGCAGGTAGTATAAAAAAAGTCTAACAGTGCAATAGCTACTATCAAAAATAATAATAACTTAGTACTTACATGAATAAAATAAATAAATAATAATAGACATAGACATAGACATAGACAAACATTTATTCACAAACTTGGCACACAATACACGTCACAATAAAAGCAAGACACAGAGAGCGAAAAAATGAAACAAAGACAGAGATAATATTAATATATTAATACTTATAACCTAAATATTACCTAGGACAGTTCACAGACAAGACGATGAAGATGTTTAAGGGGAGAAGTAATTGATCTATGTAGTCCTTAATTTTAAAAAGAAATAGGCTCACGACGGTTACCATCAAGCATGGTAGACATTCTCTCAGATCTTCAGGCGATCAGATCCTTGGATATGTCTAAAGGGAGTAGTCAGAGGCGCGTGTAAAAACATAACAGTAGTGATTATTCCATACGTGGGAGATTGCAAGTCCATTGCCGCTTTTAAGAATATTATATGAAGTATAATATAATATGATGTATTCTTCATCATGATGTATTCTTTCACCGTTATTATAAAAAAATAAATAATAAATATTCCGGACATATCACACACGGTCAACTGATCCCAAACTAGGCATAGCCTGTACTATGAGTACCAGAGACTGATATACATAATAGATTAATATTTTACAACCAGACACAGAACAACCATCTGTTAATCACACAAATGTTTGTCCAGTGCGGGGATCGAACCCGCAACCTCTAGCGCAGAAGGCAGAGTTACTACCAACTGAGCTATGAGGCAAGTCTATTAATTATAATTGTTAATTATATTTATAGAATAGTTAAAACCATTAGAGCACGAGCGGTATTTGAACCCACGACATTTGTATCGAAAGTCAGGATACAAGGTCAACACGGCTAAATCAAAAACTTTAACCCAAATCCCAGTGGTCAGATAATGGCGTGAACGAGACAATTTGATCATTAATCAAAAAGTTGCTGGCAGCCCCCATTGTACTTCTTGTGTCTATCAGACACCTTGGACTTAGTCTGCGACCTCATTTGCCCGTATGCAATCGGCTTTTGTGGCTTTTGCAAAAACAAATAAACAAATTCCTAGTTGCGTTCGTTCAAACGGCGTGCATTTCTAAATGATCATTATATCCACGGAACAAAGTCAATTTTGATATAGTGCGCATTGATTGCGTTCATTTGCACCAAGCAACCGCTACCTTAAAAATATATACATTTGATGCCGCGCACGCACGCGTCCATATCTACCTGTCCGCGGATGTCGTAAGAGGCGACAAAGGGGGAAAAGCTCTGGGCAGCAGCGTCCCTCATTTTAACAACGATAGCTTTTACTGCGCTCGCCAACCCGCATGCCCAGCGTGGTGAGTATGGGCAAATCCCCCCACATGATAAGGAGTTTGCTCTTTCTGTGGGGGAGGCCATGTTCAGCAGTGGACAACATCGAACGGCTGAAATGATGATGATGATGACGCACGCGTCCGGGTGAAATTACGTATGGCAGTAAGTCTCATTTCACACCAGATCAGCAGCGGCCGGCGTAGGCGCGGGGAGCACCTTCAGTGTGAAATAATTTTAAACTTTATCTACATATCTTTATCTAAATTTAAATACCAGTATCGCTTGAAAAGCTCGAAAAGCTCACGCAGCCACGCGCGCGTCTTGTCAGCTGTACTGCCCGCGGCGCCACGATCCTGCCGCGGCAGACTCCGCCGGCCCCGTCGCGTCGAGGCCGGCCGCTGCTGACCTCTGCCGTTCCGGTATGTATAGGCCCTTATTCTTTCGCCTCTGTGAATGACAGTAAAAAGGCGATTGCATGCGGGCACAATAGGTTCATCTCCATGGACTTATCACAACTCTTCTAATTGGTCAGAAGAGGCTTCGGCTCGTTAATCAAAGATTGATGTGGGAAAGGACAAGTTGGTTGTCGGTGGCTTGTAGTTCCTAATGACTTGAGGCAAAATAGGGGTTCTGTAATATTAACTCAATCGTGGATAGGACACAACTACAAAGTATAAAATTTATTTTAAAAATAACATATAACTAATAACTCTATATAACTTTTTTTAGGGTTAAGCTCGCCTTTGTACATACCTTTCTTTTTAATTTGTATCTGTATTTTTCTTGTGTACAATAAAGAATAAAGAAATAAAGAAGCATTAAATTTCACGATGATCATCATCATCATCCTCCTGTAGAAATCCACTAGTCACTAAACGTAGGCCTAAGAGTTCGATTACGACCGGACTTGAGCCTTTTGCATCCGTAACTGACTTCTCGTAACTTGAACAATATCATCATCGGTCCATCGGGCCTTCCAACACTGCGTCGCCCGGTTCTTGGTCGCCATTCGAGAACCTGTTGTGGGCCTTGCTACTGGCGCTTCAATTTGCTAATTCTGAGAACTATACTATGTCGGTGACCTTGGTATTCTAGGGATTTCTTCATTTCGGATTGTGTACGGTTATAATATTATATAGGATTACGAATACTTACCCTTCGGGAATTCGTTCAAGTGACCGAATATTACCTAAAAAATGAAAAATTCCTGGTCTAAACAACATTTTAGCTCCTCAAATTATCTCTTATTTACAAATTTATTGACCCATTGAAAACAGCGAGGGAAAGAAATTATATCAGCCAAGGTAAAAAGTGGAAATTGCAAAGTGAAAAGTTCAATACTACAATTTCATTATAGGAGCAAAGTGTACTGAGTGAAGTCAGAACCAGAGACGGCGGTGCGTATGGACGATCTTGGTGACGAGGCTCTCCCGGAACTGGAACTTACCCACCGCTCTACTCACGCTGTGGGTGATTTGATTAACGCGGTAGGCGAGAAGTTGAGGAGCAATAGGTTAGCGTGGTATGGGCACGTCATGCGGAGGGAAGAATGTCATGTGACTAGAAGAGTGTAAATATGAATTGAAAAAAAGATTGTGTGAAATATGAGTAAGAAAGGAGTGAATACTGACATGACGGCTGATAGAGGTGAGTGGAAGAGAAAAACATGTTGTGCCGACCCCACGTGAAGTGGGATAAGGGCAGGGAGATGATGAGATGATAATGGTAGGCAAATGTTTCCACCATCCGCAAATGTTTATGATGATATGGTACCATGCGACTCGTAGTCAGATGCCGACTGAACTGGGACTTCAGTGTTGACGTAATAAACAATTCACTGAACACTAAAGGAACCGTTTATTAATGCAGTTAAGTAAACACTAATAGCACTCAAAATGACACCCTCACGAGCAAAATAATCTTGCGTGAAGACTAACTCAAATGATATGTCCAGTGGTCAAATTGGTACAATTTCTGAGAAGTGCACCCTATAAAGCCAATCCAGTTAGTAAATTATCTATGAAGCGAAGTTAACTGATGCGATAGAGCAGAGTTCGTTGGGCACTAAGAAATATTTTTATGGAAACTTTTTTAAAAGCCTTGTTTATTACCCGGCTTTGGTTGAGTTAGCAGGAGGGTTGTGTTTTTACTGCTTGGTTTTGTTTATTCAAAGGTTTCTCACAGTTCCGTATTTTGTCTCAAATAGATGTTGTCTATTCTACTCTTTATTGTACCTACACAGAAAACACATACAAAAAACAAACTAAATGAAAAGACATGTACAAAGGTGAGCTTAACCCTAAAAATAGTTTTCTTCCAGCAAACCTTTGAGGCTAGGGATAGGTGGTTATAGAGGTAGGATGTCTTGGGGATATAATCAAAAAATTACTTATCTAAATATATATGTTTGCATGTGCCGGTACAATTACAGTCATGCATGGTGTGGTAGCTGGATTTTATACCTTTACCAACAAAATTATTTTTTTGCATTGTTTGGTTGGGTTTGGGTCACAAAACAGTACAAAAACAAAATATCCTAACGTAAAAGGTTACAAAACTTGGTTACGTACGCGCACTAAAATGTATTTCAGATATCGATATAACCGAGCTGATTAAAAGAATTTATGGTTGAAGAGTTTTTCATGTTCCAATTTCAGAAGCAATTAATTGGACTAATAAACAAACAATTCAGAAGGACTGAAGGCAGACATCAGAGGCAAGTCTTTGACTGGCAGAAAATTTCGCGGAACACCAATTTTTCCGCGTCCAAGGACACGAATAGAGGATTTCTTATAAAAAGATTTATGATAAAGAAATTCCTTTTGGACACAAATAAATAAGATCACTTTGGGCCGTTCGTTACTTCAAAGTGAAAGCAAGTAAATTTGCATTTAAATTTCCAAGGTATTTTATTTCTGATTTTATTTCTTGATTTCTACAATAGACGCAATAAAATATTTTGAATTATATTTAATCAATTTTCGTCCAAACTTGCTCAAGTTGGTTGTTTTTGGTATTTCTATTATTTTTAACAGTACGATAAGTTTGGCATCGAGATTGCTAACTAAAACAGTTTCATTGAGCTTGAAATGATTTGAACCCAAAATATCAGATTTTTGCTTAGAGTTTTTTCAATGAAAATGACAATTTTTTATTTTTATCATAATTAAAACCCTTTTGGGATAGCATGTACCTACCTACATATTATGAATCACCTTGTATAATTATCACACGCACACCAAAAATATAAGCCACAGAAACATAAAATTATAGCTTGTTAGGTATTATGTCATCATCATTATCATTATCATTCCAGGCGTTTGTAGTCCACTGCTGAACATCGGCCTCCCCCACAGATTTCCGAAGTGACTTCCTATCATGTGGGGGGAATTTGCCCATACTCACCACGCTGGCAACGCTGGTAGGGGAACGCAATTAGACCTATCTTTGTGAAAATAGGGGACGCCTTAATCGCCTCTTACGACATCCACGGGTAGGAGATATGGAGGGGCCTATTCTTCAACCGGGGCCACCAAGACCAATTCTGTATGGGAAGAATTAAACCATATCATATTTTTTTGATCAAATCACAATACAATTGGCAATGCCCACGTTTTGCACAAGTAGATGTTCCACAAACACAACGTAAATATAAAAATATTGTCTCTTGTGGCCTAAACCCATGTTTGCTCAGTACTTTTGGATGGGACAAACAAACGGGCCGTTGAAATAATATTTGTTTTTCCGAAATAAACCATTCCGAATAGACTCGGGATCAACATGTCCCGTGAATGGGACAACTCGCTTACCTTTTGTGCGAATGCTTTTTGAATCCGCTTTGTTTGGTACATTCAGCAACAGAAGGAAAAACCTCTTCGGAATAAAGAAATTACTTTATGGAGCTGATGATAGTTTTAAGTTCGTTTTAATGCACATCTTTTAAGCATTAACTAATAAATAAATAAAAATAAGCTTTTTATTTTTGCTATCATTAATTTGTTAAGAAATGGTTAGAGCCCTTTTCGAGTTTCAGTCACTTTTTCCTACAAACTTCAAATCCCATTTTAATTTTATACTTTTATCATTTTATCTTTATTTACAGAAAGAAACTTAAAACTAATACAAGTTAATATTTACAAAATACACAAGAAACAGTTGAGCCATCTAAAAACCGTTACAAACGATCTATATTATCTTATTTAGCCCAGCGAATTGGCAATTCCCCCAGCGTCTTGGGGACGCTTCCGACTGGTAGTGATCTGGATCAGTTGAGCTATCAATAGATCGTTAGTAACTTTTATTTAGGTACTAGTGTCACAACATCATCTAGTCAGATGATTGTGACGTAACTTCCCATTGCAATACAAAAATTAGACATTTATTGCCATATCTAACTGATACCATAACGAATTATTTAGAAGATAATTTTTTTTAAACTATGAAGACACAGACCTTTAAATTTGGTTTATATTTCAAGTTAATACATTTAGCCATTCCTGAGAAAAAGGGTCTTGAGAAAAAACAGACGGACGGAAAACAAAGTGATCCTATAAGGGTTCTGTTTTTCGAATGAGGCACGGAACCCTAAAAATGAATAATTTGTTAGTTCTCATTAACAAAAACCACTGAAATTTTGTGACAACCATCATATTTTTTGATGTTGACGGTACCTGGAAAAATAGTCTCCAAAAAACCTTGGCGCTGGGTTTTGTGCATCTTTTTCTGCAATCCACTAAGCCAGTATGTCTAGCACCAACCATTTTGACATTCGTAATTTAATTATCTCATTTTTATAGTGGTAATCACACTAAGTGAATGCTATGATTTTTATAATATCCCAAAAATTCGTTGGAATAAAATTGAGTTGGAATTACAACCCGCATTCCCCATGTCGTAATTTAGTCGCAAAAAAGAAAATCAAGCTGTTATTCTAGAATTTTTTATTTTTATTTTTTTATTTACGAATAGTTACACTATTTTTACAGGAGCACCTAATGCAATAGTGTACCATTATCATTTAAATTATTATTATTATATAAATCAAACATTTTATAAGATTAATTTTAATTTATAGCATTACCTACCCTATACCTACTAGTTAAGAAACAACAAACATAAATCTTCAATTAATAAATTCAAATTACATAATGTCAAGCCTAATAAAAAGTAAATAGAAAAATTCGTTAATCCATATATGTCAAATAACATAAATAAAATTTTTCCACAATAAATACAAATTACATAATGTCAAACCTACCATATCAAATTTAAAAAAGAAAATAATAATTCGTCAATCAATAATAATGTCAAATAATACAAAATGTCAAATCTAATTAGAATAGCATAGAAAATATAACAGCGTCCTGCGACATTCGCTCAGGGGGCAGTAAAAAAGATCAAAGAATTGAGAAACATTAGCTTGAAATAATTCCCTCGATCTTGCTGCAGTTCTTTGTTTTGTTGAGTTCTAACACGGTCCAATAAGTTTTATATTCTTTTGAAGGAGGTAGGGCACAGCGAGATTTTCTCGTTCTGAATTGGAGCAGCCCGCCTGGGGAGGTACCTCCGCCTTACAGAAGATCGCAGCCAAATAACATTATTTGTTTCAAATAGTGTTGTGTTCCTGTGGTGAGTAAGGTTGCCAGAGCTCTTTAGGGGGAAAGGGGGTTCGGGGTCGGCAACGCGTGCGTGATGCCTCTGGTATTGCAAGCGCTCATAGGCTACGGTAACCGCTTACCATCAGGTGGGCCGTAAGCTTGTTTGCCACCTCGGTTGTATAAAAAAAATAAAAAAAAATACTACAAAACATCGTGAGGTAACCAGTAGGTAAGTTAAAGCGGCGATGGGCTTGAACTGAAACCTGTCACGTATAGAATACTAGCTTCCGCCCGCGGCCTCGCTAACGTGGTACCTATGAAGATAAAAAGTGGCCCATATGCTATTCTAGACTTATAGTCTATCTATGGTCATGTAGAGAGGAAGAACGAAAGAAGATTGACGAAACAGGTGTATAAGGCGAGTGTGAATGGGACCGTTGGAAGGGGAAGACATAGGCGTACGCTTAGTGACCAAACCGGTGACGTTTTGGAAAAAGGCCAGGTCAAGAGTACCCTAAACCGACGAGCATGTGAGGAATGTGATGAGAGTGAATGAAGCAAAAAAGGTATGTCAGGATCGTAGCAAGTGGAAAACCGTGGTCTCTGCCTACCCCTCTGGGAAACAGGCGTGATTTTATGTATGTATGTATGTATGTAATCTATCTATGTGCAAATTTCATCCAAATCCGTTTGGCCGTTTGGGCGTGATTGAACCACAAACATCCAAACATCTAAACTTCCAAACATCCTCACAAACTTTCACATTTATAATATTAGTAGGATTTCAGGCATCAAATAAAAGATAAGGTTAGAGAGAGTGCTAACAGGCAACGTGTCTGAGATACCGCCGATGTTGTCTGGGCCCGCTTTCCGTCATGCCCGGCGTATGCTTGTTTACCAATGAATTCCCTACAATTTTACAAAGCAACTGTGATAAAAACCTGTGATCATTTGATCGTGAAAATAATGATACAGGATACAGTAGATACAGTCAACAAGTATGATTTGTACGCTACTATAGAACCTTTTCAAACTTAATAGATCTATCTTCGCTCCTTTGTTGATTCGTTTACATATCAATCTTTAAATTGTACCTACCATAGCTTTTATTTTGCACCAGCTTCCAACCCGCGGCTTTGCTTGCGTGGTAAGCGGATTTTATTGCCTAATTTAACTTGTTTTAAAATCAAGTCGATCAGATGCTTCCTCCCTTCCTGAAAGAAGAATAAATAAACCATCCAACAAACAAATATACTTTCACAATCATTATATTATTATTATAACAAATATAAGAGAAATGGTTGTCAATAGTTAGTCAATTTTATTTTAATGTCGCTTCATAAAGAGTTTTTATTTGTACGTATTGTTAAAACTCTTCAAATAACCTATTGTTGTGATCGGAAAGCTGATAATCCTGGCAAATCTAGTGACAGATCCAGTTATGACGCGTTGCACGGTAGATGTAGTGCGAAAAGGGTCTACAGTGGCTTACATATCAAACTGGTTGACTGTACCTTCCTAGGTATATTCGCATTCAGCGCGCGCCCTCGTTATTTACAAACGAGTTCAAATGACACGTTCACCGAATAGCAATAGAACCGGAATGTTATTTTTCGTTGATATTTTTAAAACATATTTTTTGGAGGAAAAAGGCCTTTCATTATGGAACTTTTGGGGGAGGCCTATATAGACTTCTACAAGCTTATGATGGTGATTGTTTCTCGAAAGCCAACCACCCGATGGACCGACGACATTGTTAAAATTGCGGGATGTCGGCGGATGGAAAAGGCTCAAGACCGTTCGTCATGGAACTCTTTGTGGGGGCATATGTCCAGCAGTGGACTACAACCTGATTATAATGATTTTTAGAGACGGATTTTTTTAACTGTTTTTACTTATAATAGTGAGACTAATAGCCCCTATGAAGGAGTAACAAAAGATGATTCGTGTGCCTAGTCGAGGGGAGTTTTGAGAATTCATAAAAATAATCTAACAGCACTTGCGATGAAAGCTCTCGCAGAAAACCAAAAACAGACATCAACATAGAATGAACAATTTTCGTCAGAAAACCAATTTTACGCGCGGAGCTAAATATAAACGTACGGAACCCCTTTTTATATCGTGAATTCCCATTGTCGCGCGAAAAATAATGTAATAAAATTATATCATCGTTTGCCTACGTTTTGTTCCCGTTTGGAAAAAAGGGATTTATTTCAAAGAAAAGAGCAAGACAAGATGGAATATTGCCTCGGCCTGTTGACGCTATTATACGAGGTGATTCATAATATGTATGTACCTATAGGTACTATCCCGAAATGGGCTTCTATCAACAAGATAAATAATATTAGCGAGAAAATACATCAAAATTTTACAAATAAATATTCAGATTTGTTCCAGATCTTTAACAAAGTAGTATTTTTCAAACTTTCGCGATCAGTATACATGGCGCGTAGGTACCTTATTTTAAAATGAGGTTCCTACGCGCCATGTATACTGATCGCGAAAGTGATGAACACCCGTTTGTTTTCAATAAGTAAAAGTTGACTCCAAAGATGCATTTAAACGATTAACTCGTGAACATTTCCTTAAGAACATCTAGCATCTACACTACATGTTGATAAAACACTGTTTTGTACTATCTGTTAATCTATTGCAATGTATTATATATATAAATATATGTATATATACATATTTAAATATAGTGTATGGTTATGTATAGTATAGTTTTTAGTTAAGTTAAACAATCTGTCGCACGCCAACCTCCTGTCTCTACCCAATCAGGCTGGCTGGTAGATAATGCCTTGGCATTATTGTACGATCACCTTTTGTACATTGTTTTTTGTGTGCATTAAAGATTAAATAAAATCAGTTGAGCTATCTATAGATCGTTTGTAACGGTCTTTAGATGGCTCAACTGTTTCTTGTGTATTTTGTAAATATTAACTTGTATTAGTTTTAAGTTTCTCTCTGTAAATAAAGTTATGTAAAAATTGTATATAAAAATAAAATAAAATAAATAAGTCATTTATCAAATTAGCTGGTTTTGGGTTTTTTATCATCTTTTTAACTCATTTTTAAACGTACGAGATCTTCGATCAAGATTGCTAAAGCTGACAGCTGAATAATTGAGGTTGAACTGATTTGACCCCGAAATACCGGATTTTTGCACGTGTTTTTTCAATGAAAAATGTCGTATATCCAATGTCGTGTCGAATAAACCCCTTTGAGGAAAGCATACATATTATAAATTACCTTGCATAGGAGTTTGAATCGATATATGATCCCAAAACAGCAGATTTTTGCTCAGTGTTTTTTCAGTGAAAAATGTCGTATTTCCAAAAGTCGTAGAACAAACTTTATTCCCTATTTGGGTGTAGATTAAGCCCCTTTCAGGAAAGCATATATAACGTTGGCACCGTGCGTGATAGTAGTATGAAATTCAACTTGTAGTAACCGCGGCAGCTCCCTAAAAGAACAATTTGCTCAACTCCAAGCACGCATTAATCTTTATCAGAAAGCTCGAAACAACACAATATACTGAACATTTTCTAAAATAATGGGACCGTTACATAGCTTACATTGCATAGGCCGTGTTGGCCCCGGCTGAAGAATAGGCCCCCAATATCTATGTCGTAAGAAAGCTTCTTAGGGAAAACTTCTAGGGGATGGGCAGCAGAGTTTGACTGGTCTCAAAACTCAGTTAGTAGTAACTCTGCCTTCTGCGCTAGAGGTCGCGGGTTCGATCCCCGCAAGGGACAAACATTTGCGTGATAAACACAGATGTTTGTTCTGTGTCTGGGTGTTAAATATTTATCTATTATATATATTAGTCTCTGGTACCCATAGTACAGGCTATGCCTAGTTTGGGATCAGATGACCGTGTGAATATGTCCGGAATATTTATTATTATTATTTATTAGAGTCCCCTATTTAGTTTAGATAAATAGAGCTCTAACTACGCTCGTCGCTCTAGCGTGATGAGCATGGGGCCACCACGGCCAATTCTATGTAATAGTATCTACCTAAGAAATTGTTTGTATTTTGTCATATTTTTATGTGGCCTTTTTTGGAGAACTTGAGTCGAATTTCGTCTAGGTAAATGACTAACTCGCAGTTTCGATCCCAACAGTAAAGGCTGGTAGGACCATGAGTGGTTGCGAGTTGCAAATTCCCTACATTTTTTCTCTTAGTCACCTCCTACGACATCCACGGGCAGAATAAAAGGCCCAATTCTTAACCCACCACCCACTATATTGATGCCACCACCGCGCTACACTTACGGCCGTCATTAATATAAATGCCTTTCTTAGGAAACCGAAGCAAAAGAGCAATAAATATGGCAACAGCTGGCGTCTGCGCCATTGCGATCGTCTATCGAATGTTAGCAAAAACTGCACTTAGCATGAAATAAAACTTACTTTGTTCGTAAATACTCGTTATATAATACTCGTATAAATAATATGCTATGCTATCTGCAAAGGGGATTTTACCCAATAGGTAATAAAGTTTGTACTAAGGCTTTTGGAAATTAGTAATTTTATTATTTTAATTTTATTATTGAAAAATCACTTTTGAATTTTGAATTTTTTTAATGAAATTATGAAATGAGCTGTTTTGTCAAATCAGTTCAAACTCAAAACAACAAAATTCAGCTGTTTTAGATTGCCTTGGTTTCTAAGATTAAGAATTTTTGGGGCTGGAAACAAAATAAATGTATTATTATTATGAAATTGCAATGAGAATCCACCACAACCTCTTTGACAGCAAACAATAAAATATATTCAAAAATGCTTGTAAAGAAATTCGTGTCCTGAAAATGTCATGTTTAAAGTAGCCCGGCGAAACAAATAGCTTTTTGTTTACGTCGCTTTTTGTACAGCTTGTTTCCTATCTATCGGCGAACGTCATAGAGCGGCCGTAATTAAAAAACCAAACAATGACATATATAGTCCTGACTCCACACTATTCCCTGCGAGGTATCAAAAATTACGAGAACCATGGTACCCGAACTAAATATTTTCAGATCGGTCCAAATCACATACATTTATCACGCTGCGGGGATCGAAGCCGTGCCTCACGCGCCCTGGTGTTCTTAGTCGTAACTTATGTTTTCACTCCACTCACAGTGACAGCCTAACATAATTTCATAGAAAATGATATCAAAGATTATATTTTTAACCTCTAAATTCCACTCGCGACAACTAAACATTAGAGCCTTTGACGGGCATGTATAGCGAGTTTCTGCTAGTGGGTCGTATGCTAGTAGAACTAAGCGTGGTAGGAGATGGCAAACCTTAATTATCCTTATTATATACCTACTATAAATATTATGTTTATTGATGTTCGTCACGTCGCGTCGCCTAGGCCCGTCAGAAAACCAACGTCGCACCGTACATAATAATATTATGTTCGGTGCAGCTTTATGCTGAGACCGGACCCACTTGCCTCTTTCAACGCATACTACTTAGCCTACCACTAAGCTACCTACCTACCTACTTTTTATGTTTTCCTACCTCGTTGTGTATTACCTACCTATAAAGTATTTTCTATGTACCCACCTACCTACTGTACCTACCTGCGTTGTGGGTCAAATAAACAAATTTTCTTTCTTTCAAACCGTTTAATGTCTCTGTGGCCTCTGTTGGCCGTGGTGGCTCCGTCTAAAGAATAGGCCCCTCCATATCTACCTATCCGCGGATGTCGTAAGAGGCGACTAAGGGAAAAAGCTAGGGGATGGGCAGCAGCGTCCCTCATTTTAACAACGAAGGCTCTAACTGCGCTCGTCAACCCGCATGCCCAGCGTGGTGAGTATGGGCAAATCCCCCAACTTGATAAGAAATTCGCTCTGTCTGTGGGGGAGGCCATATTCAGCAGTGGACGTCGTACGGCTGAAATGATGATGATGAATGTCTCTGTTGTCCCCATGTTATCCCGTGCGCCTCTCCGTCCCTCAGTCTCTCTGTCTCTCATCATATTGCTTTAGTTAGACGGTTGCCGCTTTATAAGGAACAAGGCTTAGTGTTTTCTCCGCGCGATGAGTCTTGGCCACTTTGTCTAGCAGAATTATCTCTATTTTTCCTAACGTGGTCTGAAAATGCTTATGCATACTAATGCATAAAAATAATAAAATATAATATTAAAGAGGAAATAGCCCAACGTAAAGTCGCGGGCGTACTACTAAGAACGCCAGCGACTTTACGTTGGGCTATTTCCTTACAAACTTCAACCCCATAGTTTGCTATCGTAAATTATAGACACGAAGCCCTAAAAAGCCGTGTTGACCTAGAGGTATCTCGATCGTCGACAATTTTTCTACATATTGCTCAAAACGATGAAGGAAACCATCGTGCGAAAACCCACTCGTATCGACCATGTCTTTCCTGTGGATAAATCCTATAAATATTATGTTTATTGATGTTCGTCACGTCACGTCGCCTAGGCCCCGTCTGAAAACCAGCGCCGCACCGTACATATTATGTTTGGTGCAGCTTTATGCTGAGACGGGACCCATTTGCCCCACACAACGCATACCTACTCAACTTACCTACCGCCTCACCTACCTACATGTTTTTGTTTTTCTTATTGTGTTTTTTTTGTATTACTAGGCTTAAGTATTTTTTTTTCGTTGTTTCTTCCTACCTACCTACCTACTTACTGCGTTGTGGGTCAAATAAATAAATTTTCTTTCTTTCTATCCTGCTAATATTATAAATGCAAAACTTTGTGAGGATGTTTAGATGAGTGGTGGTAGTGGTTATCCTACGTGTTTGGATGTTTGTTGTTCAATCACGCCGTAACGGCTCAACCGATTTCGTTGAAGCATGGAATAGATAAAGTTCTTTACCTAGACTAGCATATAGGCTATTTTTTATGTAGGTACAACACGAGCGAAGCCGCGGCCGGAACTTAGTAATAAATAAATAACACTTAGCAGTCACATACAATAGTCTGACCTAGGATTCCCTGTGGCGTGGGTATCATGGTACCACAAAACCCAGACCCGGAACAAATATTTGCAGATCATGGAAACATTTGTCCCGCAACGGGAATCAAACCAGCACCCTTTGCGTCTCAGACGGGCACTCGCCCACTGCACCACTGAGGTCGTCAAAAAGGATTAGGCCGACTAGGCTGAGAGCATGGTATAGGTGCTAGGTAAGCCTACCCCACTAGGCCAGCATCGCTCGCTGACATTGAATTATCTTTGATTTTATTTCAGTCATTTAAAAGCAGTTGGTTGGTCGGTTGGTAATAGACGAGTAGAGTAGTAGTAGTAAAGAAGTAGAGTTTTGTTGTGAAAAACAGAAATGTTCTGAAACGGAACAATGTTGATGATTGCTTGATGAGTTTTGTAGATATTAATTACCTAATAATAGATAGAAGATATTAATTCTGGCCTCATAGCTCAGTTGGTAGTAACTCTGCCTTCTGCGCTAGAGGTCGCGGTTTCGATTCCCGCACTGGAAAAACATTTGTGACTAACACAGATGTTTGTTCTGTGTCTGGGTGTTAAATATATAGATATCTATTATATATATCAGTCTCTGGTATCCATAGTACAGGCTATGCCTAGTTTGGGATAAGTTGACAGTATATGACATGTACGAAAAAAAAAAAAAAAATTAACTCATGCGTACGTTAGTGTATTTCCTAAAAACGGGGAAGTTCATACATGACGGTAGCTTACAGCGGAAAATCTATACAACCAAAGATTTCGGAGCTCCGAATTTCGCTCTAAAGCCCTGTTTAAAGGGCGTGATAAATGCATTTAAAATATTAAATGCATTTAGCAACTTCTCTCTCACTCTCACTTTAAATATTCAAAATGATCCTTGTACAAAAACTGACTGATGTGGTGTCAACTACAAAAAAAATTACAGAGCTTACTTTACGCGGACGAAGTCGCGGGCGTCTGCTAGTGTAAAATAAACTTCAATGATTCGTTCTCAATAATATTACTAGGAATATTATAAGGTTCGCATTTTCATAATATTGAAATTCTATAAAAATATTTTTTTAATTAATTTTCTAGGTTGAGTATGTAAGATTTACAAATATCTAAAATTAAGAAAAATGTTCACGAAGTTATTATCGTTATCGCATGGACGCCTCTATTACAATATCTTTGTAGCCCAAAGAGGAAATATTAAAATTGGGTGATTTTATAAAAATGTAAATCGTCTGTAACTTTCCTTTGAAATTGATATTTTGGGAATATCAATGACGGATACGGGGCGGCCTCGGGATTGCAGGCCGTTAAATAAGAAAAAAAACTCATTTTTTTTTCATAAAAAAAGCACACGGGCAACTTATATTGCTCAATTGGGCTATTTCTGTTAAAATTTCACGACATCATTATTATCATTTCAGCCGTTCTACGTCCACTGCTGAACATGGCCTCCCCCACAGACAGAGCGAATTCTTTATCCTGTCACCTGAGGGGGAATTGCCCATACTCACCACGCTGGGCATGCGGGTTGGCGAGTACATATACCTAGTATAATGTACCGACTAAGCTACCGATTACAAAAGATTTTAGCACAGACCAGTGGCTCGGTAGTTAAGTTGGTTAGAGCATCCCCATCTCTATGGGAAGATTGCAGGTTCAAATCCCATCTAAGTCGATTTTTTTGGGATATTTTAAAAATTAAGCTTAAATAAGATAAACAACGTTCATTTTTGAATAAAATTAAGCTGAATGACCGCTAGCGCTACGAAACAGTCCGACTAATAACCCTACTCAGTAAAAATCAGTAAAGTCGTTACGGCATGATTGAATAACAAACATCCAAGCATCTAACTTCCTCACAATCTTTCCCATTTTTTATTTTCTGCCACGTAATTTGTTTTCTGCCGCCTATTTTCTGAGAATTATGTATGTCCTAACTGTTGTGTTATTTTTAGTCACCTCTAGAAGGTCGTGACGTTACTGCTATGGTCTCCGCTGAAAACCAGCGCTGGGTGCACACATCAGTGTGTATCCAGCACAAAGCTGAGCGGAGGCCATGTTTTCCAAGAGCTCTGCTGCGCACAATATCTTCTATCATTAAGCATTTAATTTCTTCTATTTTATTTTTATTTTATGTGTGTAGTAGTTCTTAAGGAAAATAAAAATCTTTCTTTCTTCTTTCTTTCTTTCTTTCTTTCTACAAATCAAAAATTGCTTATTGAGGCCCTTTCGACCTCGCAATATTTTTATTAAGTTCTGATTCAACACGCACTTTCTCCCAACTTTGACTTACGACGCAACTTCAAAAGTTGGGATACGTTTGACAAATATCGCACTGATTTATTGTCGTTCTAACTAGGGAGCTTATAAATACGAATGAGCTGAGAAAGAAATTGGAAGGAGCGGTGTTTGTTTTGAAAGAGGGTACGATCTGGTAGATACGTTACAAAGCAGCATTGTTGATCTCATATTGTGATGAATGCTTGTTCTGGCTTCTTTATCGGTTGTTATCGGTTTAGCTCAAGTAGGTTTTATTCATAGACTCTTTGTTCTCAGATACATATTTGTTTGTCATTCTTGTATGATGTTTTTATTTCTAACAAAGTCTCTTCTTGTTGCTACTTATGTCCTTATTCATAATCAAAGCACTAAGTTTCTCAGATCGATAAAAGTATGTTTTTTTGTTGTTTTTTTAGTGTGTTTTTTTTACCGTATAAAATGTTTTACTTGTTAAGTTTAGAGAACTGGTCATATATCGTTTAGAGATCTACTAACTATCTTATTGTATTCTAACGGGGGAGCCTATACTCCACGACACATCCTAGTGTGGAGTTTAGAGATCCTACCTATCCCTTGATTTGTATAATTTGATAAGGAATGTTTAACATAATTTGCTCATTACAAAATATTGCGGTAAGGTAGGCCTATGTAGTTTCGACACCCACGACACAGGGGTTCCCTAGTGTAGGGTTAAAGCTATGTTCGTACTTACCTTTGCCTACAAATAACTGCAGATAAACCTACAGACCTGAATGAGTTAAATCCTACCTACCTACTAAGAAATTTTGTAAAAATTGTATATTTCAATAAACGTTATCTTATCTTATGTCCGATTCTTTTTTTGTTTAATTTTAGAAAAGGGCAGGGCAAGAGTTAAAGAGCCGATTAAGTCAGAAAATGAATCATAAGGCCTTATTACATGTAAGTTTACGTTGCTCCTACCTTTAGCGGAAGACTACATTATTAGCATTAAAACCTTAGTGATAATTCTATATATTTTATTCTAATACTTACTTTTGGATGTTAAATAAATAAAAAAAATGTATTCTAGATGATTTATTTTATACGATGTTTTCATTGCATTAAGTTTTGGATACAAACCGTCGAAAGGGTGTAACAACAACACTTTTGAAATACATTTCCGCTAACTGTCTTTCTTTAATTGACCTTTCAACGGAACATAGCTCAAGGGGTCAATACAACTAATAAACTTGCTGATTCATTGAGTTTGAGCTGATTTGACCCCAAAGCAGCTGATTTTCGCAGGTTCTGCGAACTATATGGCCTGCCCACTGCCACTTCAACTAATTCAAGCTAATTCTGAGAGCTATGTCGGTGACTTTGCTTCTTCTACGGATTGTCTCATTTCGGATCATGAACTGAACCACAGTTGCATAGAATAGAACGTTAAATGTCTTAAATAGACTTGGCCGCCGGTCCAGAATAATTAAAAATATTAAATCACAAAGTACCAGTAGGAACAGAAAACAATTAATTCTAACCCGCGTTTCGTCACGAGCAGTTGCGCCCGAATGACTAATGTTCCGCGGTCGATCAAACCGCAAGGCCTGAGAAGGGTTAAAATTACCCACTTACTTTATTGACGTCTCAGGGATTACAAGTTTTGCAATTTATGTGGCGGACGTGGAAATTATTTTTAGATTTGGCAGATTCTCCTTCACAAAAGTCGATTTGCTATGATACGAACTTGGCGCGATGTTTGAAGAGTTTAATAAAACTTTTTTGGTACTTACGTACCTACTCTACCACTACCCATTGTATGTACTTTGGTTTAAAATTGTTTATCTATGTTAATTGTGTGTGTCTGTAGTGCCAAATAATATTTTTATCTATCTATCTACTCATAAGGAAAGGATATGTTACTTTCCTTCCCACAAACACGAAGCCTTTATGAATTTTAAAAATGGAAAATTTCCGATAGAGTTCTATTATTTTAAAAACTAGGTACAGATAGGGCGTAGCTAAGCCCTCGACCATTTCACTTGTCTACCTACATATCAATAACTTTGTTTTCTTTAATGTCTTTATTGTTATCGTATATGTACCTACCTACTTAACTGTGTGTAGGAATTACCTATAGACGAGTGAATAAATGCCCTCTTATTTGTTTTGATTTTATATACCAGCGTAAAATAAATTGACGAATTGAATTGAATGAATGTAAATGTCAAATAAAATAAACGACCAAAATATGTTGTAACTGATAGTCCAACAGGTGGGTTAAGATACATCACAAGGCCTGTGCAGTATGACGAGGGTCTACAGACCTTCTTGAACTTTGGTTGCTTCATATTTTAACACTGAAGCCACGGACTCTATTATTCACTATTCAGTGTAAACGTGAAAATGCGAATGTTCACTTTATATTTGATTTAGAAACATAACTGAATGTTGTTGTCATATTTATCATCTTAAAAAAAGCAGGTGCAAAAAAAAATGAAGATAAATACCAAAAATGAGATAAGATAATATGCAATAGCAAGTCGTTTGAAGGCACCTTGAAAGCGACGTAAATAAGTAACACAAGTAATTTTGCTTACATTATTGTTGTCTACATCAGGCGTGACAGCATGATGTGACATACCTATAAAAAATGTCATTCCTCATAACTTCTAGACATACTCGCTCTATAGGCTTGTTCGGACTACATATTTTGTATTTTAGTCGAGTACCTACCGAGTAATTTAGTAACTAAACCACTCTCCAGAAATCATTCCCATTACTGGATTATGTAGGCGCCCCTTTTCGTGACTCCATACAAAAATGGTAATCTATACATTTTTCACGGCCGAAAAGTGAAAACACAAGTTAGTGGTACAAGATGAACTCACTAAAACAACAGGTTTTGTTTGACTTGTTTAGTCGATGAACTAGCAGTGATGCGGGGGCCCGCTACTCGCGCGAAAAATACAACAAAAATGATTGACACGACCAAATCTTTCACTAAATTACTTGACTACATTTTTTTGGTTCACACACTTAGTTACTAAATTACTCGTCACTCGACTAAAGTACTAATGTTGTCCGAACAAGCCTTATACCTAGTATGGTAGTTATAGAATGAAAACAGAGCAAGTACTTGTGTCTAAACACGCGACATGTCGTGTGGCTTGTAAGAGTTTTATGTAGGTACAGTTTTATTATCAACCAAATGGTGAATCCAATTAAGTATTATTTATCAGGATTTGGTCCTAAAATTAAAACTATTTATATCTTAAAAGTATGAACAAATACCATAATGACTTCTCTAAAATCTTTAAAATGTCGTTGGTCCATTGGAGGGGCCTTCTAATACTGCTTCACCCGGTTAGTGGTCGCCATTCGACTCTCGTCTTTATTCCCTAACAATTTGTTGTCGGTTGTCGGTTCTGCCACTTCAACTTGGTTCTTACAGTTTACAATATCTGTAGGTATATATAAAAGAACAAGGCCTCAACGTGCTATCAACGCACAGCCCAAACCGCTGAAGCTATAAAGCTGAAATTTGGTCAGTAGCTGCCTTATATTGCAAACACATCCACTAAAGAGGGATTTTCAAAATATAAACTCCTAAGAGGATGAAAAGGGGTTAAAACCTTTGTATGAAAAATCGTATTCCTTGAACCTACAGATTTGAAACTAACTAAAAATAATGAATGATAGAAATAAATAAAAATAAACTGTATTTTTAGATTTTCAAAACTAGCCCTTAAAAGGGTGTAATGAGATGTCAAAGTATATATGGGAGAATCTTAACGCATCGAGCGATTTATCTGAAACTTGGTACAAATACTCATAAAGTCAAATACGGACTTTAGGGTTTTTCAAAACTGCCCCTTTTTATAAAGTTACTGCAATAAAAAATTGTGAAGCTGTTCTCACCGGAAATACCTTCCATTAGACGGAAACACGACGGAAAGGTTACTGGGATACAATGTATCGGACAAGCTCGCTTGCTCTGGATATTTATGGTTATGTAATCCTGTCCTGCTGTGTTCAGCTGTGGATATACCGCAGCTAAATAATCTGATGATCTAAGTTGGTAAAACTGTGAACAGTATTTTGGACCAAAATGTTATTTCAGATTATCTTCGGTAATTTGGCCACTTTCTATTCAACAAAGCTGCCAAAGCAACTTCCTCATTACTAATGAGGTCGAAATATCATCTGAGACATAATTTACTTTTTCGTCCCATCGTAATGTCCCTGATCGTTTGCAGTAATGTTATAAGCCAAGAGCCCGAATTAAACCACGTTTTTTTCCAAAAGACACGACACGTCATCTTAGGGCTTATTCCCGGTACATCTCTTGCACGAGCCGGAGCGTGTCGAGGCCGCAGTACGTTCTAAGAAAAAAAGTCCGAACTTCGAACGGCCCGGGTCGGCCCGGTCTAGCGTGGTTGCGGTGTGAATGACTAACAAACATCCTCATATTCTCACTCTATAAACATTCTCATTGATTCTAATTCTAATTCTAATTCTAAATGGGGGAATAAGATCTGCACTGACGTCCCGCGTTGGGGTGTATTGTGCATTGTCCCCCTGCTGACCTCACCCCAGCCAGCCCAACTCCTTAAAGTAACGGAGAAGGACCCTGGGTTGGTGGCAACATTGTTCGATTGATTCTCATTGATTATTGGTAAGTGAAATAAAACTTATAGTGGAACAGATTTGAATGTCGTTGATATAGATATTTGACCGTGCCTCATGTTGCGATGCGACGCTACAGGTGATAGCTGAGCGGTCGTTCTACGTGTGTCGCACTTTGTCGTATCGTTCCGTTTTTAATCGTGTCGTGTAAAAGAGGGCTAATTTTGTTTGTGACGCCATGTTGGCTGTGCCAATTAGGGCCCATTTCACAATGGGACGGGGTTACGTAGGACGAGTCAAGTTCTCGTCTCTGTCGATCACTGAGAAGTGTAATTACAAGTACTATAAGTGTCACTCACGGACGAAAATTATAACGAACTATGTACTGTCAGCAACGAAAGTCGCTGAACATAAATTAATTTGATTGGCATAAATTAGTTAGAGTACAAAGCAAAACAATCTTAACATCTTGTTCTTTTGGTTCTCTAGTCCTTTGCTTTTGGAATGATTTCCCAGGTGTTTTGTAAGTTATAATGTGTTCATGGACTTTTGTTGCCGACTGTATAGGTCGATATAGGTAATTTAAGCAACTGCTGGCCGTGGTAGGCCGTGTTGAGCGCTTTTTTCGATAGAGGGGCAATTATTTCTTCCTTTACTCAAAATGAGGGCATGTGCCAAATGTTTGGACGTGCCTGTGATTACCCCTGTAATTCTGTAATTCTTTATTGCACACAGAGACATGATACATAAATGGTTATTTCAAAAGTCATGTACATAGGCGAGCTTAACCGTAACAAGAGTTTTCTTCCAGCAAACCTTTGGGGCTAGAGAGATTTGATAATATATGGAGATGCAACGTGTACAACAATATAAGAGAAAAAAAATAATAATAAATGAACTGAAAAATACAACTGTAAATTAACTAAAATAAACTACCATAAACAAACGACACAAGAACATACCTAAATAAACAATATATGCCTACATAACGAATACATACTTAATTAAACAATACATACCTACTTATACAATATTAAATATATACCTATACCAATATACCCCTCTTAGACAAGTTCAATAATTTAATCGCCTGGTGTGAGGGGATGTCTCATTCTTGGGGATTTTTTTTTTTTTTTTTAATACAACTGAGTTGGCAAACAAACATACGGCCCACCTGTTGGTAAGCGGTTACCGTAGCCTATGAGCGCTTGCAATACCAGAGGCATCACACACGCGTTGCCAACACCGAACCCCCTTCCCCCTAAAGAGCTCTGGCAACCTTACTCACCGCAGGAACACAACACTATTTGGAACAAATAATGTTATTTGGCTGCGATATTCTGTAAGGCGGAGGTACCTCCCCAGGCGGGCTGCTCCAATTTAGAACGAGAAAGTCTCGCTATGCCCTACCTCCTCCAAAAAAAGGCTAAAAGTAAAAGGGGATAAAAGTCGTGAGCCAATTTTTTTTTTAATTAGTAATTACACGCTTTAACTTACGAGCGGCAGCTATATTGAGGTGATCACACTGCCAGCCAAATATACTAGGATATTCTTGGTCCAATTTCAGGTCCGTCTTGTCCTTGTATAACTGGCCTCATAGTTCAGTTGGTAGTAACTCTTCCTTCGGCGCTAGAGGTCGCGAGTTCGATTCCCGCACTGGACAAACATTTGTGTGTGATGTTTGTTCTGTGTCTGGGTGTTAAATATTTATCTACTATATATATCAGTATATGGTACCCATAGTACAGGCTATGCCTGGTTTGGGATCAGTTGACCGTGTGTGATTTGTCCGGAATATTTATTAATTTATTATTTATTTGTGACTTTCTCGTTCTCAATTGGAGCAGCCCGCCTGGTGAGGTACCTCCGCCTTACAGAAGATCGCAGTCAAATAACATTATTTGTTTCAAATAGTGTTGTGTTCCTGCGGTGAGTAAGGTTGCCAGAGCGCTTTAGGGAGGGGGGGGATTCGGGGTCGGCAACGCGTGCGTGATACCTCTGGTATTGCAAACGCTTATAGGCTACGGTAACCGCTTACCAACAGGTGAACTGTATGCTTTTTATTTGTAAAGCGCTTAGAGCTTTGTATCGCGTATTAATCCTACTAATTTAAATCACATAACTGTAAGTTACAGATTTATTTGGGTTATAAATACCTACTGTTAAAGAATTTATGTAGCTTCTTCTTCTTGTCATGTCACTGATTCTTTCTTGGTCATCCTGTATTAGGTCAGTGACCAGGTAGAGGTATGGTTGCCCTGAAAAGGGCCTATGACCGTCGATGAAAGAATCAATGCAGTGATAGGATTACAGTGCGCCACTTAGAGGCTCCTTTCGTGCACATGCCATGTCATGCTTATGCCGCTGATCTTACACCTTTATTGCAGTTAGTCTGATTGTGGCGATGATTGTACCTCCATCTCGTTTCGTTTCAATTAACTCGGGTAATAAACGTCTGAGGGCGATGTATACCTACGCAGTAGAAACTTCCATTATAAATACTCTGCTCATTATTCTAGAGTTATTGCATCTCATGATGACTTGTCTGGTAACCTTAAGGTCATTGATATATGATTCAAATTGAAATGATTTACAAGATTTTGTTAAATGAAATAACTGTACAACTTCGTCTAGTCTTATGCTATATGAAATTTTTGGAACTCAGTCTACAATTTTCGGTCCTTTGGAATAGTCCAATAGTATAATAATAGTATAATAATATATAATAATAGTTCTCGAATGGTGACCACGAACCGGGCAACGCAGTGTTGGAAGGCCCCCTACCCGATGGACCGATGACATTGTTAAGGTTGCGGGAAGTCGTTGGATGGAAAGGGCTCAAGACTGTTCGTCGTGGAACTCTTTGGGGGAGGCCTATGTCCAGCAGTGGACTTCTACAGGCTGTTGATGATGATGATAATAATAGTAATAATAGTATATCCTCACGGAAACTGGATCGATTTTTTTTTCTTCAATCTATTTTCATTTTAAAAATTGAAAATTAATGATCCAAAATTACTAAAATTTTAACCCGTGCTAGCCACTAGGCTTAGGTACTAAGGAGGAACCCCGACTTTCGGAAAGTTATCTTTGTACAAACATACATACAATGTCACTGGGAGGTCTTGTTCGCTTAGTTCACTCGATTAATTACTAATAAGCTGGTAATTTTCCATGGACATTGCTGAAGTACAAGACTACAAGCGTAAAATTCATCAAGATTCAACTTGCTGTTCAATTGACTGGCCTCATAGCTCAGTTGGTAGTAACTCTGCCTTCTGCGCTAGAGGTCGCGGGTTCGATTCCCGCACTGGACAAATATTTGTGACTAACACAGATGTTTGTTCTGTGTCTGGGTGTTAAATATATATCTATTATGTATATCAGTCTCTGGTACCCATAGTACAGACTAAGCCTAGTTTGGGATCAGTTGACCGTGTGAATATGTCCGGAATATTTTTTTATTTTTATTTATTGAATAATTATCTTTACACTCTGAGAACCAATCCAAATAAAACAAAGAGAATGAGTAATAAATACACACATATTTTTATATATAAGCATAAATAGAATGGAACTCTAAAAATCAAAACATCAGAATTCACTTATAAAAATAAATTATGCTCACTTTTCAACAAGAAATATTAGAATTTTCCAAGCGCTAACCACAAAAGGCTTTTATCGAATGAGAAAACATCATATTTTTGAAGGCAAAGTCGACTGACGAAAATTCTTTTCAAACAATCTCCTGAAAGGAGTTAACGACCTTTTCAATGAACGCAGGAATCAGAACCTTGTTTTTTTGCCTAAAAATTTGGAAAATACCTGGATATTTTTTTTACTTTTCGCATGTAGGTCGCTTTGGTGGATTTTTGGTAGAATACCTACACGTTTGGAGATGTGCCAGGTGTCAGTGTTATTTTACTCTAAGCCCAAGGTAAAAATTGCGGTCTAAACTAGCTATATGGATGCCATTTAACTGATTTAACAACCATTTCAACATTTGGCTATAAACCAATTTACTTATTTGTTTCCAATTTGAAATAAGTTGGTACCTAATATGGTAACTTGGTCGCAAACTATTGGCCTCTGACATAAACTCAATGTAGCACAACGGGCTATAGAGGCCGATATGCTCGAGATATCGTTGATTGAGTCGAATGTTCAACTCTAAAATTGACTATATTCATTAGATGTAAGCCTCTTTTTGGCTCCTGTAAATTGCGGGAAGTTGGTGGATGGAAAAGGCTCAAGACCGTTCGTCGTGGAACTCTTTGATGTGAGAGGCCTATATCCAGCAGTGAACTTAACATGCTTATGATGCTGAAGCCTCTTTTTGAATCGAATTTTATTTGACATATCAAAGACAAATTGCATGCCGTTTGAACATGGCTTAAATTGGAAAAATTGTGAGTGTAAAAATGCTTTTTCTTTGTGTTTTACGATACTTTTTTGAAAGACAATTAGCTCAACGACTTGCAATAGAATACATATCAATGTTCGGCTCTATCAAATTTTTCATGAAATGTTTAATGGGAGACGAAGACCAATGTTTGAGAACGGGAAACGCTAGTACCTACGGTCGCGTTAAATAAATGCGTTTTACCCAGGTTCCACGAGAGCAAAGCTGCGGTCCTCAGCTAGGATCTGTATTATTTCATTAATCATATTAAGTAAAGGCATTTTTAGATAACAGTAAAGAAGAAGATAATCTCACAAAATAAACACTTCCGATTTTGTTTATTACCCACACTATTTACCCCATAAAAAGTAGGACAAGCAATACTCAAGGGGCGTGAACAAAACAACAACTGGACTTACCGAATAATATCTGCGAGACATGTTTTATCAAATAGGTACCTAATACGGCTAATATCTCAAGGGATTTTGTCAGTAACAAACTTTGGGAAGGTCGACAAAATAGTTTCGAGATTATTTTCGCGTTTGTCATCGTTTCGAGTTGTAATGAGCCACTCAATTATGGCATAAAAACTACAACGACGAAAAACAAGCTAGAGGCTTCAAACAAAATACCTATTCTTCTATTCCCTTCCTGGATGCAAAGAGAAAACTGAACGGTGACTCAGATAAATCAAAGTCAAGATGTAGGTAAAATCACAAGGATACCTTCAGAGATCCTTGTGATCAGAGTCCGAGTTTGTAGAAACTGTTAGAATTGATGCCTTCCTCGCGGCCAAACCTTGAACCAGCTCGATTTTTTTTTTTATTCTTTTTATATCCATAACCACGGAACAGACTATTATTTAGGTATGGTACCTAGTGCCCGCAATTGACGGCTCAACAATTTTAAAAACTTTTTTATTGGTTCTTTGACCGAATTTCATAGGCCCATTTCAGGGCTAACATACATCAACCTGCTCACTGATCTAATACAAGATGACCAAGAAGTATTGAAATCGCTCATAGGTTACGGTAACCGCTTACCAACAGGTATGCTTGTTTGCCACTTCAGTTGTATATAAAAAAAAGGCAAGCTGTGGTGAAAAAAAACTTTTTTATAAAGCAGAGTGAGGAAACTTGAACTTTGTTAAGTAGGTTAGAAAGCTATTTAATAAAATCACAAGGATCCACTTCAGAATTCTTAGAAACCGGGAGAAATGACGCGTTCCTCGTGACCAAGCCTTGAACATTTACGGCCATTCTTTCCTCACGTAGTCTAGTGTTTGGTCCCTCTGATCCCTGGGGTGATGCGGATCCCTAACCGGATTACTTTCATACACCAGTAGTGGTGATTGATGGATAGGGTTTCTCGTCCCAGTGTCGAGCTGGATATGTTCGAAGTGGTAGCTCAGGCAATCCGATATACAAGTAGGTATTTGATTCTTCTCTGTCCTTCTAAGTCCTTAAGACGTTTTTACTCCACTCAGATTGGGCTCAGACTCATAGAAATGTTTTTAATTGAAATATATTCCCTTCGCGGTAAAGTATTGGTATCCATTTATGGACAGAACGAGGCGACGTTTGATAGTTTTAAATCAACTTCTTTTATTCGACTGTATTTTTTTTTACGAGATTTTTTCAGAATCAGCGCTATCTATAGTGGATAATAACTTGCACTCTACCTCTCTACTCTAACGGCATGCTATAAATTCATGATAGATAATTGATAATAAACGCATTACGTTCCTTATTTTGCTCTAGGATACCCCAAAACAATATTTGGTTCACAGACAGAGAGTAAGTTTAGATTGTACCCTGAAATAATCAAAAAGAATCTCCCTTCCGCATTTGGACCTCGACTGTTAATTAAACTTTTCTTATACAATTCTGGAGGTAGTATAACTCTAACTAAATTATAAATAAAGTTTTTTATCTGGATAAGTAAGGGCTGTGCTGATAGTAGAAGAGAGCATTTAAGTACTTGGAATAAGATTTACAAAAATCTAATTTAACTGAACAGAAAGTTTTTAAAGGAGAACAATACAGCAACATGGGTAAACTTCATGGTCTTTGTAGGGATAATATACGTTTTAAAAACTACATTTCAGGTACCCCGCCAGAAAAGCTGCTGAAGAAAATGAAATAAATTTATTTTGATAAAAACATTAGAATAAGGTTAAAGATAGGGATATAGGAAGATGTAACACAGGTAACACACAGAAACATACAAAAACACATAAGTAGATATGTGCATTTCCAATTTCAGGTGCTAATTAGTCTCCCGTGTGTGTGAGCCAAAACAGCTCACATGGTCTCAGCTTATTGCCGCTACACATTAGGATAAGGAAGCTAGTTAGTTATCTAATTTATCAATAGTGTCGCTTCTGTTTTTGCACTAACTAAATTTATTTAATATTATTTAATTTAAGAGCTTAGCACTTGTCGGTGTAATGATACAATTTCATCCATTCTGATCGTTCCAATGCGAGCTCCTTCACTTCTCTATATGACATGACGGCAATCTTCCCTTTTATTTGGCTCATGTTAATAAGTGTTCCTCTGCCTCTTTCTCCTTTTATCTCTCTTTCAATGATGTTCTTTAAGAAGCTGTCATGTCTTATAAAATTTCCAATCATTTTTCCTCTTTTGTTTTGTTATCAAAACCCTTTTCTTCTCTACTCGTTTTAGTAATTCCTCATTCTTAACTTTCTCCGTCCAGCTGGTCTTCTTTATTTGATTGACAGCTCTTAAGTGTTGCCGTACATTTCTTATAGATCAAAATAAGAAGCGCTGGCAAATAAGTTTGCTTAGGATATTGACACAACAGAATCGACACCAATGTATCGAAATTCTAGTATTTACTACATTTTATCCAGAAATAAATTAGCTCAAAAGTTAAATAGAAGCACCGAAAACCACTAGATATTGAACCTTATCACTATAAGATAAAACTTTGATTGGTTTGAAACATCGAGGTCAATCGTCATACCTGTGAAGCACAGCTGAAAGGAAAAAGCTAGTTCAGTTTATACCAAGTTTTTACTGCCAGTAACCAATCAGTGGCAAAAAATTATTCAGCGCGCCATTCATGCTACTTTCGTGACCATCATGTTACTCTTGTAGCATGTCTTCAAATTATTGAAGACTTGCTTGCGATGAACAGGCGGCTTAACTGCACCTAGTTTATGCTCTAATGCGACCTAATGCTCGGTTCCTAAATTATGCCAATAAATAAACATCGAAAGGAAGATTAAGCGATAAGCGATTTACGATTTTTTATTGCGACAAAAAAAGAGAATTCGCTGTTATTTCTATTCTAAAACTCGCGGATTTCGAGCGAGTGAAACAGCTATCCTTGCCTCAGCTACGTACGAAGCCACAAATTACCAAGTCAGATAACTTGCGAGGTATCTTCAGGAACAAACAAACTCCAAAGGTTGAACAGCAATTAAAACAATGTTCAATAACTTCAAAACAGGGTTTTGTGTTTTAATGTTTTGTTTATGACGTATAGCGTTGTTAATTTTTTTTAACAAATTCGTTCCTTTCAACAACAAATACGTCAAAAGTACATCTACCATCTTTACTATTTTGTTTATTTGCTGATGTGAGTTGAAACTCACAGAAAATTATGGTCCAATGACGTGAAAAATAGCGCTGACACGCTCGCATTTGAATGACCATAAGACGTCAAGGCTGAATGAGACTTTTCTATAACATTTTGTTCTTCTTCTTCTGTCGTGTCGATGGTTCAGGGGGACTAAATCTTTTTGGACCAGTAATCCGCCTCAGCTACGGCATTGTCAGTGGCTTCGTAGAGGTCCTTCAGTGTGCAGGTGTGAGGGCACTGCATGCACGAAAGTAGGTGCAACATAGTTTGCGTTGCGACTCCGCAATCGCACTGCATCTCATTTGAGTATCCCCACTTGCTCAAATTGTACCTGCAGCGGCCAACATTTTGTTTATATACCTATTTAAAACTAGTACCTACCTACGGATCCTAGGTACCTATAGGTATTTATTTAGAAAAGTGAAATCACTTTTCCAGTATTTTTAACAAAATAAATAACATTTTTCGCAGAACACGGTGAAAAATGTGTAAAAAGTTCACTTTTATCAACCACTCTGGAAAAAGTGTTGCTAATCTTGTTACCTGTGGCAATTTTTCATGAAATATGGCCCCCATCTAGTCAAGAGATCCATTTTGTTGACTTATGAAAGCCTGTTTTTGAGTGCACGGTAATTTTAACCCTGTTTGAATGAGGTAAGGTGTATATTTAGATGGGAGATGGGATGCGTAATTTAATGCTACAAACTAGCATAATTAAGAGTGTGGACCACTTGTGGGAAATCGTAATGTGAATCTTTTTCATGCCTGCTTGTTGTGTCACTGATTCTTTCTTGGTCATCCTGAGCAGGTTGAGGTACGGCCCTGAAAAGGCCCTATGACCGTCGGTGGAAGAATCAGCGTAGGGCGCCTCTTAGAGGCTCCTATCGTGCATCTTTTTCATGATCTCTATTTACACTTACCCTGACATTCAAAGTGGAGTACATTTTGACACCGCTCACACTGACATTATACCAACCCTGGTATTCTTACTTAGCCGTCCACTGACAATTATATAGGTCTGACATTATTTTTATATAAATTGCTGTCTAATACAATTCATTAATTATTATTAAATGGCAATTCCGCCAGCGTCTTGGGGACGCTTCCGACTGGTAGTGATCTGGATCAGTTGAGCTATCTATAGATCGTTTGTAACGGTCTTTAGATGGCTCAACTGTTTCTTGTGTATTTTGTAAATATTAACTTGTATTAGTTTTAAGTTTCTTTCTGTAAATGAAGAACATTAAAAGACGCACCCCTAAAAGAGACGTTTCATCAATATATGGAGCCTGGGTCTGCACTGTGTACACTACTCTAAAATATGGCTAAGCAATAAAGTAAACGTATTTAATTGGTTATTTTATTTAAATTGACTTCGTTCTAAGGTACATTATGATTTTCTTCGACAAAGAGAGCAACACACAGCGCTACAAAAATATGGCGGATGGACGTGCGTGAAATGTCATTTTGACAAACTACATTTAACTGACAAAACAAAAACATCAAATCAAACAACATGACATGAAAAATATGTCAATGTCATGTCTAACGTCAATTATAAACCAACATGGCGGCCTTCAAATAGTGTTCACATAGTAAAAAACTTACCAGAATAACTATTCTTGTACCATCGCATTTGTCTTCAAATTAATGAAATTGCATTTTTCTTGTAATCTCCTATTTTTTCCTAATTTTTCTATGTAGTGTACATGGACCAGGCCCAGAATGAAATGGCTCCTTTATTAATTGTCTATAATTAATCTAATTTATCTCCTCTAAATTGTCGGTACTGCGTCGTCCGGTTCGTGGTTCCCATTAGAGAACCTTTTCCTCAACGGTTGTCGGTTCTGCAAACTATATAGCCCACTACCACTTCAACTTGCTAAATCTGAGAGCTATGTCGGTGACTTGATTCTTCTACGGATTTCCTCGTTTCGGATTTTATCACGAAGTGAAAATTCGAACTTTTGAAAAAGGTAGGGTCAAGAGTACTCTAAACCGACGAGAATGCATGAGGAATGTGATGAATGTGAAAGAAGCAACAGAGGTATGGCTGTATCATATTTGACTGGCCTCATAGCTCAGTTGGTAGTAACTCTGCCTTCTGCGCTAGAGGTTGCGGGTTCGATTCCCGCACTGGACAAACATTTGTGACTAACACAGATGTTTGTTCTGTGTCTGGGTGTTAAATATATATCTATTATGTATATCAGTCTCTGGCACCCATAGTACAGGCTATACCTAGTTTGGGATCAGTTGACAATGTGTGGTATGTTCGGAATATTTATTTATATTTTATTTATTTATAGCAAGTGGAAAGCCATGTTCTGTGCCTACCCCTCTGGGAAACAAATCCAATCAAAAGGTATTTAATTCAATAAAATCACTAGGATCACTTTGAAACGTTTTAGAAACTAGGTGAAGCAACGCCTGTTTCTCGCGACCAAGCCTAGAAGAATTAGGCAACAAACACAGCTTGCTGTCTATTTTTATCAATGATCATTTTTCAGAAAATGGAATGTGGTGTCGATCGAACTAGATGAGACTCAAAAGAAAAATATAGAGGTTAAGTAAAAGCTTACAAAAAACAGGCTTGATTTTATGTATGTATGTATGAAACTACGAGTATAACTCTCTCCATAGCTCGAACATTCTACGTAGCTGTAGATGTACTGTGACTGTAAATAGGTAGGTGTTATTGTTTGCTTAGACAATATCTGTGTCAACAGTTGCCAATCACGGTGCTTGCAGATAGTTGATGCACCAAATTGTGGCTTAGGTACCTACAAACGATTTATTACAAACACGATTGTTGTATACGATTTGCTTGTAAATCAATTTATATCGTTCCATAGTGAGTCACTTGTTATCGGTAAGTGGTGAAAAGCGAATAGCTTACCGTTTTTGTATGGTGTCATGTAAGGCGTGCCTACAAAAACCGGCAATCTATTCCGTGCCATCTTCAAAAATACTTGTACGTAACACCTGATCCTGAGGATATCACTTTTCTTGGCCCGGTCATATTGGCTACGTCGTAGCACCGTAGCTCTGAACTCGTAGAACCGTAGCACATTTCTACGAATATACAAGCAATATTACATACTTAGGTAATATCCATGTAGCTAATATCCGGACCGAAATAATTAAGGCGTCTAGTGAATGCCCGCGACTTCGCTCGCGTGGGGCTATTTCACTTCCTTAGGTTACGCGTACGTAACCATGTTCAACCAGGACGTAGGATTGTTCTGGTTTTGCAACTGGGATAAAACAAGAATTTTGTATATAATGTCTTCTTTCGAAACCGGGCTACAAAATAACCCTCGAAAACACTATATTCGCTCCTTTCCTACTTTTAGACAAGAAGAAAGTGAGAGTTATCAAGATGATAAAGTTAGTGTCTGGTTATGAAAAAGAGGGTAAAAAGTGTAACTTCGAAACCGGGTTACAAAACAAGAATATTGAGATTGTGGTTTACTTCAGAAAAAATGTTCGCGAATCACGAGCGCTTCTAAGACCCATTTTATGAGAAAATGAAAACTTATTTATATTAAAAGTATTTTATTAATCAAAAGAAAGTTTGAATAGCCACTTTAGTGAGGTCCATTAATAAGTTTCATCGTTTCACGGCTAATTTGTAGTCTAAGAATGATTGACACGAATAAATTGTCTTGAAAGTTTGAAAAGTCGTTCGGGGATTTGATCACGAGTCATTAGGTAGAGGACACTTTCAGTAAAAAAGGCATAGACCTATAAAATTATCTTGCATGGTAGACATCTTATCGAACCTTCAAACGCTCAGGGGGTCAATTCTAATGTACAACGTTTAACGTTCTATTGACTGATATTGTCTCGAAAGTCGTTGGAATATGACCGCTTAAGTCCGCATTCCTAAGAATAAACAATCGGAAAATGAAGGTCGTAATATAGCAGTGAACTTATTAGTCTAGTTTAGAATAGTTATTAAAAGATATCAGGACGTCTGATCGAAGCGACGCGTGACCCGAGAGCTGGCTCTTATTTGGCCCAGCGCATTAGCATTGCCATCCAGCGTGGCAATTCCGCCAGCGTCTTGGGGACGCTTCCGACTGGTAGTGATCTGGATCAGTTGAGCTATCTATAGATCGTTTGTAACGGTCTTTAGATGGCTCAACTGTTTCTTTTGTATTTTGTAAATATTAACTTGTATTAGTTTTAAGTTTCTTTCTGTAAATAAAATTTCAAAAAAAAAAAAAAAAAAGTTATTTAGAAGTCTGGAATGTTAAGTTTGTCTAGACATTAGGTTCTCGATGTATATTGTTATTAACTGTAGATTAATGAAAATAATTATCCTACTTCCTAATAATATTATAAATGCGAAAGTTTGTGAGGATGTTTGTTGGTATGTTTGGATGTTTATGGTTCAATCACGCCGAAACGGCCGAACGGATTTGGATTAATTTTATTTTTTTATTTATTGGCATAGTGATAGATTATAGCCTGGAATAGTATATCGGCTACTTTTTATCTTCATAGAAGTATTGAACATTGGTAGAAGCTAGTGAACAATAAGTTAAACCGCAGTGGTGTTAGTAAGCATAACTATTGTTATGTATGCGTATGTGCAAGCACTTACGTTCCATTTTTAAACCAGGCTTTTAGAAATGATTTGATAAGGAAATAGAGCCTCCGCAATAAAACGGTCACCGTTTCTTAGGAAACGAGGACTTCACAAGTCATTAGATACGCAGCACGCCTTCCAAATTCAAGGGTCTGCATAAGTTATGGTGACTTTATGGCAACGATGATATCCTATTTCCTTAGTCCCTACTACAAGCCCTCGAAAGCTGAGGCAAAAGTCCGTCATGTTCGTGAGATACTCACCGATGCTGCCGATTTTTATAGGCGTTATTTCGTGACTCCATACAAAAAAGGTTCGCTGTTCACTTCTCACGACTCCCTGTGTAAACTGAGAAACTCACGAACATTTCGGACTTCTGTATCCTTCGCGTCAGTGGTTCTTTCTTAGTCTAGCTTCACCTAGTCTCTAAGGCGTTTCAAAGTAATCATAGATTTTATTGAAATAAACACGTTTTGACTTGGCTTTGGTCACCCTGATCAGTGACTACAACCAAGCTTTTTAGGATTCCGAAGTCCCACATGGAACTCTGAAAGCCGATATGCTTTCTAAAATGTATTTCAAATGAATGAGAGCAGTTTGCTAAATATGTTTTATATCATTACCTATTCTTATTCTTCTTTAATCTAAGTATTTAATTTACTGAGTAGTGCATCCCGACTAATCTTCTGTACAATTTAGGCTCTTCTCCATTCAAAAGTTGGAACAGATCGCTTTCTTAGTGATAAGACTGCCCATCGTACATAAAAAACGGTTTAGTCTATAATCAATTGTAACTACTAGTTTGTAAGGTGATTCAATAAATAATTTTCATACATTCATTACTGATCCTTTAAAAAAATATCGGTTTTGTGTCATGGTGGGTCTTCGCTATAAGCATTTTGGACGCGATAACAAAATAAAACCAGGATGGTAGATATAAGAGCTAAGGTATTCAAACAGTTATTCGATTGCAGTCAAATTAATACTTGATTGGTGTGTACCAAAATGATTGAATTTACAAATTGTTTTGGGGCTTAACGAAGGGATCGTAATTTGTTTTTGCGGCAATAACTCTAGATATTATTTGATTCCTCTTTTCAAATTGTTATTTTCCTTAGCGACTTGTAGAATTAAAATCAAGGTTAAAGCACACTTATCTGCACCGTATAGGGTTTGCCTCGACCGGAAACAAATGCCGTCTTCTAACATTTATTTTCGTCAAAGCACACTTATCGCCTCGGCAACTTATCAGGATCGCATCGCCCCGAAAACAAATGCAGTCTACCAACTCTTCAGGATTCGAGGCGATGCTGTTGCGATTTTGTTAAGTATGCGTATGAAGTTTCATACAATCACCCGCTTGGGTTGAGGCGATGCCGATCCGATACCGAGGCGATAAGTGTGCTACAGCTACATATTGTTATCTGTAAAATTAGTAGGTACAATGAAAATTGTCAAGTACTTAACCCGAAAAATTTGAGACCTGTCGAAATTATAACATTAGGTAGACAATTATCACATCATCATCAGTGGTAGGACGTCCACTTCTGAACATAGGACTCTGGCATAGATTTCCAGAGCGACCGTTCTTGTGCGGCCTGCATCCAACGGCTCCCAGCAACCTTTATAAGGTCGTCTTTCCATCTAGTGGGTGGACGTCATACGCTGGACTTTCCAGTGCTTTCCACTTCTTCCACTTAAGAACCTTACTGCCCCAACAACCGACAGTTCTCCGAGCTGTGTGCCGCGCCCTCTGCTACTTGAACTTGCTAATCCTCTTTGTCTACGGATCCTCATTTCTATAATTTTTATTATATTACTCAGACGGGATTTGAACCTGCAACCTTCCCCTAGACACGGGGTTGCTCTAACCAACTAAGCGACCGAGCCACTTCCCATGTGTGTGAAAGCCTTTGGGACTCCTCATAGTGGTATCAGTTTCATAATTAGTAGTACTTAGGGTGTTGTTTATACTGTGTTATTTGTGAAATTCATTATATTTAATAACAAAATGTGGTAAACCATTGGTACTATTTGGTACTCTTAGTTTTGATACACAAGACACAGGGAGTCCTAGAGGGGGGTCGGAATTATGTACGTGATTGTTGGGTGTTGTTTGATTACTATTCTTAAAGGTTATCGACTTATAATCGAGACAAATTAAACATTATTTGTTTTTTTTTTTTTATATTGCGACATCAAAAATAAAACTGTCACCGAGGCTAAACATATTTTGCCTTAATGGCTAGCTTTATTATCTTATGATGATACAGAGGAACTACTAGTTTATAGTGTTTAGCTTTAATTTTTAATTAATGTACCTACCTTAGTATTTAGAATATAGGTTAATAAATAATCGCATCTGTCGTCCGAGACATTTTTGATTTTATCGTAGCTTGGTTTCCTCGATACAGGCTTAGCCTAGTGTGGAAACCACTAGATACTTCCACCGTAAGTTTAAGTTGTCTGCAAAGTACCTCATAACTGTAGCATTAAATAAGTTACCTATGTTATTGTAGTAATAAATACATTTTAATTTTTTCTTTGCTTCCAGAACCATGAGTAGGGATTAGGTTAAAATATTAATATTTACATTATGAACCAGCTCAATCTAGCGACAACCTTTTCACTTTATTACACCAATGGCATATTCAAGAGGTACATATTTAGTTAAAACCTTTTAGGTGTATAATAGTCATACCGTAATTTATAGGTTTTATTAGCGGTTAAGTGTAGTTTTATTACAGAAAATTGAAAACACGAATTACAGTTGGAAAAGTTCTGGAATTACAATTATTATTTTGACTGGCCTCATAGCTCAGTTAGTAGTAACTCTGCCTTCTGCGCTAGAGGTCGCGGGTTCGATCCCCGTTTTTTAAATAAACTGGGTGTTAAATATTTGTCTATTATATATATATATACACCATCGTACATACAGGATATACCTCGTTTGGGATCAATTGACCGTGTGAATATGTTCGGAATATTTATTTATTATTTATTAGTTTTGTTTGTGTACCTCTCGGATTGGACTGAAATGTATCCAGGGATTTGATACCTCTTGTATACATCTGTATAACTTTAAAATTGAAAAATTGTATTAAATCTCTCTTTTATAAAGTTATTTTCATAACAAAGTTATTAGTTATTTTCAAAAAAAAAGTACTGGACCTTACGAAGCTATGAAGGTTTGAATATAAGTTGAAACGCTTCGAGAAAAGGTATGGTAGTAGGTACTTGCTTTTGGTCGGATCGTCTTGGCACTTGGCAGTGATAGACAAATCCGGATGAGACACGCATGCCACCGGCAATCCCGTTCAGTCCGTTGCGGCCGTTGCGGACCAATGAACGCGTACCTTTATTAAACAATATTAAGGTTTTATTATATAATATTATACAAACATTTTTTTAACTACACTAAATATTTATTTATCTAAAAACACAGAGATATGCTTTGTTTGTTCTGTGTCTTCCATCTCTCTCACTCTTGCAAGGTTTCCGTACGGTCGTGCGAAATTGCCTTCGGCCCGGGCCGGCAGCCATTATTAAGTTGCAAAAGGCTTTTTTCGTATTGAAGTTAAAATTACTATATGAACTCACAAGATTCTCACAAAACCAAACCCATCGGGTTTGGTTTAAGAGGACATTATAGCTCAATTATTATAACCAACCAAGATTACTCGTGGAGTGACCAATATTTATCGTGTACATGAGGTACAATACCCCTCTTATTCTTCAAAATATTGCCACCAAATGCCAACAAAATTATCTTCCATTCCACGCTATCCTTCTCATTTAGTGCAGATCATACGCTTCTGATGCTGACTGTACAACAGTTACTATAATTAACGGATAAATCTACCTTCGAGTTATTTATTGCAATGGTAAATAAATTCTGGGTAACTCAATCTCACTTCTCGTGCAGACTGTATTACAGTTTAATAAGTCCACCATCGAGTATCATCATCAGCCTGTAGAAGTCCACTGCTGGACATAGGCCTCCCCTAAAGAGTTCCACGACGAACGGTCTTGAGCCTTCTCCATCCACCGACTTCCCGCAACCTTCACAATGTCGTCGGTCCATCGGGTGGGGGGCCTTCCAACACTGCGTCGCCCGGTTCGTGGTCGCCATTCGAGAACCTTTACTCCCCAACGGTTATCGGTTCTGCGAGCTATATGGCCTGCCCACTGCCACTTCAACTTGCTAATTCTGAGAGCTATGTCGGTAACCTTGGTTCTTCTACGAGTATCAATGGTTATTAATTAAGATTTTTAATAAATTCAGGGTAACCCCTTTTCGCGAGCGGACTGTACAACAGTTACTTTAATGAATAGAATCGAGTTTTCATAGTTATTTATTGCGATTGTTAATAAATTCGGGCTAACTCAATCCCTTTTGCGCGCTTGCGTAACATAAAAGGTGAAAATAAAATTATTTAGTTTTCGACGGAATTGGGGTGGATTTATTATGCATACAAATCAGTTGTAATGGAATTAAACGCTTTCAACAACCGGCTACGTGCCTATAGCGCAGGATGGGTATTCATTGCAAGTTAAATAAAGAGACCGGCTATAGATATTGGTCAAAACGAAATTAGACAATTTTTTCAAATTTTAATAGTAAAAGTTAAATAGTAATACTTACCTACTGGTTTCCGTGTGGAAACCAGTAGGTAAGTATTCTTAAAGCGGCGATGAGCTTGTAACCTGTCTCACATGGAATACTCACTACTGCAAATTTGAGCACGTGGCAAATGTTTGGACATTGCTCTGACTACCCCTCTTAAACAAGTACGATCTTAGATGTAATTAACCATACAAGTCGTGAGCTTAATTTATTTTTTAATGTATAATAATGCTTTTATAACTTTAACCTTAATAACGGTGGAGTAGCGGGCGACTGCCCGGCTGACACAAGGGGTGCGAGTTCGATTTCCGCTGCGTAACAAATGTTAGCATGATCTGCAAATTGTTGTGGTGCCATGGTACTCGTAGTTTCTGTTACCCACGACCTTACCCACGACACAGGGAATCCTAGTGTGGGGTCAGGACAATGTAATAAGTGATTGTTGGGTGTTATTTATTTATTTATTTAAATAAATGTTTACTAAACAATTAAAGACCTAAGTATTTCTTTTACATTTCATCTAAGGCAAAACAATGTCTGCTTTGCGAAGCATGACTCATGAATTATTTATTATATATCAGTGTCAAAAGCGCAAAGCTTCCAAGTAATGCAACTTTCCTATTGTTCGTGGTTCAGTTTGCAATTATTCACACATCTCTTACTAGTCTGTGATTCACACATCTGAATTTAATGAAAGAGCACGTAACCACGAGAAGTTTCAATTCGCAATGAAACAAGCGGGTTGTTTGGTTGGAATGCTCAGCGTTAAGTTGTGCACAGACAGACAGACTACGTGTTTAAATGTAAATTTTAGAATTCACTCTTATTAGTCTGAAAAAGTTACACTGTATATGCAAAAATAAGCTGTTTTGGGATCAAATCAGTTCATACTCAATGATTCAGCCGTTTTAGGTAACAATCTTTGTTCCGAACTTCTCGTACATACGTACAAAGCACTGAGAAAGTTTCGGAAAATTAAAAAAATAACTTTCCGCAAAATTTTTTTTTCTTTATCGAATAACCTCCTTTCGGGATGATGTACGTACACCTAAGTACATGAAACTCTACTGTATCTATATATGTGTCTACAGAGTCCATAATTTTCTGCTACTAATTTCGCAATAAAACAATAATATCACAGTGAAGTTTATACAGACGGGTAAGAAATAATTTTAGCCTTGTTTATGTTCCATTATCGTTTCTTAGGCTATTGGTATTATTCCTTTAAATATAACCTTTCATTCTTACCACGCTTTGCAAGTTTCCCTTCACATTGAATTTGACATTAAGTAGTTGATACTTTGAAATTTTCCTGTATTAGTTCAGTGACCAGGTTGCGGTATGGTGGTCCTATCAAATATCACAGCTAAGTAGTCTTAACTAGATTACGAGTACCAGTCAAAGCCCTGCTGAAAACCCCATAAAAATTCAATACGTACCTACCTACTCAAAAAAAATCTTACTAAGCCGAAGTAACTACGGTAGCCTTTACTTTGCGTAGCCAACACGAGCTTGAACATTTCATTTCCTCCAAGTTTAAAAAGAGCATAAAAGTCTTGTTGATAGATAGATAGATAAGAAATGTATTTGGCACTACAGACAACAGTTTTATTGGCAACACTGGCACCGATGTCGCCTCTGATTTGCATGGAGGTGTTTAAAGGCTCTTATTCCTCATTCCTCAGACCTCCTTCCCCTTGTTAATTACGGAACATTAATTATTATTAAGTACGTTATTGGATTTTCATGAATCAAGTTAAATTTTGTTGCTTATTTTACCCCAAAAAACCATCAAAGCATTTTCATTGAATAATATTTTCTATTACAATATTGAAGTTTAATATTGGCTGAGTTGGTAAAAAGTTGTAGATAGTGACTGGAATCTAAGTTAGATTTAGTCATTGAAAAGCTTCCGTCTAAGAATTCTTCCCACATGCGATCTAAAGACGATGGAATCGCAACGTTAACGCTACGGAAACGCAGCGAATACACAGCGATACTGCTGCGATGACTTCGCAACTATGGTATCAATTTCAGAGGAGCTTTTTAGAGCACTGGTGGTGTGGTGGTAGTGGCCTCGCTTTCCAATCAAAAGGTGGGTTCGAATCCCAGTCGTGCACCAATGGATTTTACATTCGGAAAATGTATGTGTGCTCTCAAACGGTGAAGGGAAACATCGTCATCGCCATAGCCTATTTGTCGTACTGCAGCACACGCAAACTTGCCTACTCTAAGATACCTACTTTTTAAAAATTGCTCTTTTGTATATTTATACCTACCTATTGTATGTTATTAAGATTAAAATTGTTTATTTATGTTAATTGTGTGTGTCTGTAGTGCCAAATAAATTTCTTATCTATCTATCTGTCTATCGTGAGGAAATCGGTACTAAAACCTTAAAATTCGAAGACATGTGACATGCGCACGAAGGGAGCCTATAAGAGGCGCACTTTAATCCTTTCACTACACTGATTCTATCACCGACAGTCTCAAGACCCCTTTCAAAGCCACAATACCAGAACCTGGTGGCTGACCTATAACAGAAAAAAATCAGTGACAAAAACAAGCAAGCAAGTGATTTCGCCAACGCTGCAATTCCATTGCGTTATCTTCGCGATTCCGCGCTCCATTAAGTCCAAAATCACTTTTTTATAATAATAATAATATAAATTTTATTTCAGGTAACTTAAGAATAGTACAGATGTTAAAAACTAAATTCTAGGACCCATAGAAATATATACCTTAACCTAAAATATATAAAAAAAAAACCTATTAATTAATTATTTAGTTATTGCACACGTATAGGCAACGACGTGTGACGTAACTGCCCAGTGGCGGCGCCTCCGGTGTCTCGTGGCAGGCGTCCAATGAACCTCCTGAATTTGACACCTTTAGGCCACATCTCCCCACTCATGAACCACTTATGTTATACGGAGCCAAACAGGCTTACGGCCCACCTGATGGTTAGCGGTTTCCGTCGCCTATTGACATCTGCAACACCTGGAGCATTGCTAATGCGTTGCCTGCCCTGGAGAAATCTTTATGTATTTTCGCTATAAATAAAAAAAAATCGCTTACTTGTGTTAAAGTCTCGTAGACGCTATTCACTCCATGTTAATCTACCTGTACCTAGGTAGGTAGGCACTTCTTAAGTAGTCACGTTTACAGGCACTACGTGTGAAAGAACTTGTTTGTGTCTGCTTTAGTAACTCGTTGGTATTCAATTAGGACTTACTTAGATGTTAAAATGAAATAAGAGTATAAAAACTAAGTACATATATAATAATGCCCAATTCATTTATTTCAGACTAGCTTCCGCCCGCGGCTTTGCTCGCATAGTACCTACATAAAAAGCCTATATGCTATTCTAGGGAATGAACTATTCATATTCCAAGTTTCAACGAAATCGGATTTAACAAGCGTGATTTAACAACAAACATCCAAACATCTAAATATCCAAACATCAAACTTTCGCATTTATAATATTAGTTGCGGAAAGTCAGTGGATGGAAAAGCATAATAGCTTGGCATAATAACTGGTAACTGAAATTATTATGGATTATTGAAATATTATTATTTGAAATATGTTTTATCCCGAGAAACAAATGGTTTTTAAATGTAGGATAGGTATTAAGGCACCTAAACACGTAGACGAAGTCGCGGTGGGTCAGCTAGTAATAAATAACAGGTCAGCGCGTAATCAAGGCACACATGACGTCATGTCTGACAAAGCTAATGGTGCTGATTGTGAACCTAATTACCAGGAGCCACATCAAAACTCGATTATGGTTCTTGCTTTAACTATACATAGAGGTTATATTGGATTTTCAATTGCAATGACAGCGGTGTAGGGTATCCTAAAAGTGGTAAACGTCACATCATGGCCGGGCGAAAGTTAAATGATTTAGCCATGCAATTAAAGCGCATCACACACGGCAGCTATAATGTAGCCAACCGGCCTCATATTATGACGAAGATACGACGATCGATTGCGTCTAAAGCCCACCACGCCACCGAAGTCAACTTTGAGGTTGAAAGCCTTACAGCCCCTACACCTTACGGCCGCTAGTAACGGTCGCCGCTTTTAAGGAAACCATAGCTTGACGTGTGTGGAATGATGTAGGCTGATATTAAATTGGTGCTACCTACCTACTAAGCTTTATTTTATTTTGTGTGATTGTTATCTGCTGTTGTTTCTTCTGTTTGCTATTATCTCTGTCTGTGCTGTATTTGTGTGTGTGTCAAATAAACAATTTATCTATCTATCTATCTATCTATCTATTGGATCTCGAATTTGAAACATTTTTTTTAGGTTCGTTGTCATGTCTCTGATTCTTTCTTAGGGCATAGAATTTAACTTTTTGACCCTTGAAGTAGGAGGTGGTATGGGATAGTTTCTATAAAATACTGCATTTTGATATCAAGCCTCAAAGTATTGTTTTTTTTTTGGTGTGTGATCCAAGCACCGGAAAGTGCAGCGTGGGACGACTCCCCACTAAATGGAAAGTCGATAATAAAAGTTTTTCAGGGTATGTCATGTAATTTGTTCTAATTTTAAAACAAGATAATAATGATAATTTTAAAACAAGTGATTAATAGAATAGAATTAGACCAGCCCCCCGATCGCTGGCTTACTGTATAGAATCGACCACCCTAATAAGCGCTATCGCTGCATTTTTGGTTCAGACAGATGGGAGACGCTTTAACGATTATACTAATAACTCAATCACGATTACAAAGAATCACTTTACCGTGAAATCATATAATAATTCTGATGAATAATGTCTACGTAGTACCGACGTTTCATTTCCATTGATATTCAGCATTCAATCGCGGCCTAATATTGATCACAATCCAATCACCGCGCTTCGGCGGAGCCGAATGAATTATAATATCGCGTGTCTGGGATTTCTGACTTCATTACTCAATATATGATAACGCTTTTTGCTTTCATCTGACATTCTAAATTATCGATCTATTTAGAATCCAAAGATTTAGGATTTACGATCAGAATAAGGATTTCCTAGACAGACTAATGTTATCAACATAGCCCAGAGGATTAGCTAGTTGAAGTGGCAGGAGAACCGACGGCCGTTGGGGCAGAAAGGTTCCATGGTGGGAACTACGGGCGGCTTTTGGATTGCCCCAACTAGATGGACAGACGACGTCATCCTGTCAGACATTCATCTCTTTAAAAAACCATTACTTTCGTATTTCTTACAATTTCTTTCATTCCTTTTCTTTCAAATCTTTTGAATTCATGCATAATTGTTACCATCACCTGTAGCTCGGTTGCAGAGGCCGCACAAAATCGGCCACTCTGAAAATCTATGGGGAGGCATATTTTCAGTATTGGACGGCTGAAATTATGATGATTATGATTAGGATTTAAGGCTTCATGGCAAAGTTTTAACTATAATTAATATCATCATCACTAATAGAAGTACGTTACTGGACATGAGTTCCATGACGAACGGCCTTGAGCCTTTTCCGATCCACCGACTTCCCGAAATTTTAACAATATCGTACCATCGGCCTTCCAACACAACGTTGTCCGATTCGTGGTCGCCATTCGAGCACCTTTGTCGACCAACGGCTGTCGGTTCTGCGAGTATAATATGAAATTGTAAATCCTTGTTGGAGGAGTTATCGCATAGCGAAATTTCCTAAATTCAGGTTGCGTTCCATTATGTTTCTCCTATTGTGCGCTTCGAGGGCGCAACAATAGACGGCTTATACCGAAATCAAAACTAACATTAAAAACCATTATCCTTTCAAAACTTCCCTTTGTGCACGATGTTGCGAGTCAGCGTGCAAAACAAGAGTCACTGAAAATATTTAGCTGTGGGTTGCGATGGCAGCTATGCGATAATATAAAGATATTTTTGAAAGATTTAACATGATAAAGATGGTTGAGGACTTTTTGACAGGCAGTATAAAAGTATATAGTTTAAAATATTTAATTTCTCATGTAACTTTCATCTATATTTCATTTTATTTTCAGTTGACATTTAATTTAGATTCGATTATTAAGCATTATAATCATTTTTTTATTAAATGTCTTTTAGTTAGTCAAAAGTGCCTCGCAATGGTTGGTGCAACACACGGCTGCTGCGTCGCCAGCTCCTTAAACTTGGCTTGAAACGCTGCCGCGTGTCTGGATGGGGGAGATCTATGTTCAGCAGTGGACATCCTACCGCTGAAATAATGCTGATGATGATTGTATAGCATCTACTCACACATATACCTACATTATTCCTCCAAAGTTATGGAAACATTATCTCTGCTGCTTTTGTTCCTGTCCACGCAAATAAAGCTCAACGCTCGCAGGCCATCTGTTAGCAGATAACATGGTAAACAAAGTTCATACAGTAGCACTGTATAGCAGGCTCTTTAATCAGATCTGTTGCAACTGGTTGCGATGTTCATAGAACATAATCTATCTGGTTCTTTTTAAGAACAGACCAAGCAAGTCTATCGATCGTGTGTGTGAAGCCACGTCGGAAAACTGCGACGGCCTAACTAGTCACTTGCTTGCTTGTCGTGACACTGATTCTTTCTTGGTCACCTGTATTAGTTCAGTGACTAGGTTGAGGTATGGTGGCCCTGAAAAGGGCATATGACCATCGGCGAAAGAATCCGTGTAGTCTTTAGAGGCTCATTATGTGCACAAACTAGTCACTTGCTGGCTTTTCGTGACACTGATTCTTTCTTGGTCACCTGTATTAGTTCAGTGACTAGGTTGAGTTATGGTGGCCCTGAAAAGGGCATATGACCGTCGGTGAAAGAATCCGTGTAGTCTTTAGAGGCTCATTATGTGCACAAACTAGTCACTTGCTTGCTTGTCGTGACACTGATTCTTTCTTGGTCACCTGTATTAGTTCAGTGACTAGGTTGAGGTATGGTGGCCCTGAAAAGGGCATATGACCGTCGGTGAAAGAATCCGTGTAGTCTTTAGAGGCTCATTATGTGCACATTAAGTCACATGTCTTCGAATTTTTAGGTTCTAGGACATGCCGGCTTCCTTCGCCATTTTAGAGCACTTGTATAATAGCGCACATAATTTTCCGAATGGAAATTCCATTGGTGCACGACCGGGATTTGAACCCACGACCTGTGTGTGGATTGCAAGATTACTACGACCACTCCATCATCATCATGATCATCTTCAGCCTGTAGAAGTCCACTGCTGGACATAGGCCTCCCCCAAAGAGTTCCATGACGAACGGTCTTGAGCCTTCTCCATCCACCGACTTCCCGCAACCTTCACAATGTCGTCGGTCCATCGGGTGGGGGGCCTTCCAACACTGCGTCGCCCGGTCTGTGGTCGCCATTCGAGAACCTTTACTCCCCAACGGTTGTCGGTTCTGCGAGCTATATGGCCTGCCCACTGCCACTTCAACTTGCTAATTCTGAGAGCTATGTCGGTGTGTACGACCACTCCATTAGTGCTCAACTAGTCACTAGAGTTGGCCACAAGTTCATACGAACATACTGCTGTACGACCATAATATAACTGTACTGCTATTTAAGGATCTCCTAGCTTAACCCACTGATCCACGCTTCAAACGGGATGGCATATTTCATAGATAAACCCATTGATATATGTGTTATGGATAAACCACTATGACAATATTTTATTTGTAGATCAAAGGCTTTTGTGGAACACCGAAATTTCATGAACTATAAATCTGAGGGTTTCACCGACAATGTTTACCGCAAGTGTAACCCGAAAATGAGGAGGAATTTACAGGAAATTGGATATTCCAATAAACAAATAAGTAACTTATTTTTTGGTTTTCGTGCTACTAGTCTATGGCTTCGCTGACGTGATACTGGATAAAAAGTACCCTATAAATCCTATTCCAGGACTTAAAGTAATTACCTGTGAAATAAACTTTATTAAGGTCCTGCTATCCATCAAGTAGGTATATTCCATCCATATGGGGAAGTCTTAAAATATACCAAAGTGAAATATGTTCGAAGGAATCATATTTTACATTAAAGAAAATTATATTTACAGATTATCAAACGGCACGAGAATGGATTCCGGTCTATTAAAAAATGAAGAAATCATTTTTTTTATTATGAAAATTGATAGTGTAAAAATTAGAAATTAATATTACTTTGGGACTCTTTCTTTGTTACTAATAGAAAAACATCTGCTATTGATCATTTGATACATTTTCAGAAGTACCATTCGCCAGACACAACATCATTGAAGACCTAAGTAAATATTCAAAATGGCAGCCATATTCTGGAAAACCATTCAATTTGAATAAATTGTGTTAATATGGAATCTATGGCAGCCATAGATTCCATATTAACACAATTTATTCAAATTGAATGGTTTTCCAGAATATGGCTGCCATTTTGAATATTTACTTATAAAGATTATTAATTAAATTACAGCGTTTTATTTTAATTGTAGACACTGAGTTCCAAAGCAATATTTATTGCTTACTATCTGCGGTTTCAATTTTCGTGATAAAATTGAAAGCGCAGGTGACACATTTCTTGTAGAATTACGTCATGTAGAGTGTTTTGAAAATGTATGAATACATTTATTTTAATTTAAATCGTCGACATGGTTCCATGTAACAAATAGTTATGGAATACTTACTTCTGGGTGATTGATGGGTGGAGGACATCCTACCTACAACATTTTATGAAAATCTGTATAACAACAAATAATAATAATACATTTATTTCAGACTATACTAAAGTTACAGGTCTTATTTAACTTATTCTACAGTCCATATTAATAAATGGTGCCGTGGTGGCCCCGGCTAAGAATAGGCCCCTCCATATCTACCTATCCGCTATGTCATAAGAGGCGACTAAGGGAAAAAAGCTAGGGGATGGGCAGCAGCGTCCCTCATTTTAACAACGATAGCTCTAACTGCGCTCGCCAACCCGCATGCCCAGCGTGGTGAGTATGGGCAAATCCCCCCACATGATAGGAATTCGCTCTGTCTGTGGGGGAGGCCATGTTCAGCAGTGGACGTCGTACGGCTGAAATGATGATGATGATGATGATTAATAAATACCTTAAAACTAACAAAATAGAATGTGTTCTAAATAGATGGTTGTGGTAGCATAGCGGCGAATCGCTACAAGATACTACGAAGTACTACTAGAAACATGATTGCTACGAATAAGGGCAGGGAGGCAGGTACTCTGTTTTTGTATTTTAATTGCTTTTGGCTTTGCTCGCATGGTGGTGCCGTGGTGCAGCATAAATGCCACGGGTAGAAGTTAAAAGTAAATAATTGAACGTGAATTTCCCTAGCTACGAAGTGCTACTAGGTCTACGAGAAACTTTGCTACGGCTGCTGCGGATTAAGGCAAAAGTACACTGTAATGTAGGTTTAAAGACATTTATTCTCAAAAAGACAAACATGTCACTTACATGAGAATATTAATAAACATTATGCAATAGTTGTTAGTAGGTCGTTCTGTAGGTAGGTAGGTAATAAGTAGGTATAGGAAGTACGTAGTATTTAGGTAGGTTTTATTAGTAGATACACTCGTTCAATACATTCCGCTAACCAAAGGGATGACTAGAAGTAGTTTTCAATGACGTGTTGTTGTAATTTAGCTTTAAATGCATTGAACGAGTTTATATGCATTGAATGTACTAAATAACAATATTTCATGGTATGTAATTTAAGGTACCCAAAATGGGTACCTTGTAAAACTACATACCAGAGGAAGTCCACTGCTGGACATAGCCCTCCCCAAAGAGTGCCACAAGCCTTCTCCATCCACTGACTTCCGGCAACATACATAAAGTCCTCGGCCCTTCGGTCCACGGGGGGCCTTCCTAAGCGTCGCCAGGTTCGTGGTCACCATTAAAAACTCTTTAATATATGAAACATGTAGGCTGGCCTCATAGCTCAGTTGGTAGTAACTCTGCCTTCTGCGCTAGAGGTCGCGGGTTCGATTCTCGCACTGGACAAACATTTGTGACTAACACAGATGTTTGTTCTGTGCCTGGGTGTTAAATATATATCTATTATGTATGTATATCAGTCTCTGGTACCCATAGTACAGGCTATGCCTAGTTTGGGATCAGTTGACCGTGTGAATATGTCCGGAATATATATTGGATTAGAATACTTAGTTAAATTAAAGTTATACAAACATTAGAAAATAATAAAAAAGTAAGTTATGTTAAAACTAGGCACACCGAGTGTAACACAGACCTTAGACACATCTACCTTGCGGCGGACCTCTAATTTTAAGTCAATTTGAGCCTTAATGGCCTCGGTAATTAGTTTTAAGCAATCATTAAGAAAGTGTGAACGCCAAAGTTAATAGGTGCTTAGAAATTTCTCTGCCTATTTTCTTACCTTTAAACTAATGATGGAAACAGCATGAATTTTTAAAATAGTCATTACCTACGCTATTTTAAGTGATTTTAAAATATGATATCATGGTAGCTGAAAACTAGATTATAAATCTACAAAAATGTATTTCCTTGTTTTTTTTTTTAAATCTGTAACAAAAATAAGCATAGGTATCTTTACCGTATTTTTCATCTTGTGCCAATTAATTACTTTCTATTCAAAACTTGACTAAACCTTAGAAATCTATAGGTACCTACTACCTAGTAATTATTTTCTCATTCATAAAGACGATTACAGGCAAATAGGTAACAATGGATGACAAGCAAAGTTGCGTTCAGATAAAATCGCGTTTATCGTCAAAATTCAGCGTCGAATTATCAAACTCTCAAATCTATTGTAAGTACTAATTTATACACAAAAGTAATTGCTTGAATTCGCTTCGATGATAACCCAAGCAAAAGCGTCAGGAATCCTTGAATTAAGCTAATGAATTCAGCGTCTAATGACTGAATCTCGTACCTTGAGGTTCTGGGATTACATAATTTATAAAGTTCTTAAGCTAGAATCAGCCTAAAACGTTGGAGCAAAGGATTTACCCTATACATAGATTGCTGAACTTAAAACATGTGAATAACACTAAGGTTTTCTAGATGCGGTTGCTGAATGATTATTGTAAAAGTTGGTTCTATGATCTATGATTTTTTTTCTTTATAAAAGTTGGTTCTTGACATCGATCATAAATAAAGTAGGTAACACAACGTGATTGAGTGTAACTTCTCTTTTTAAATATTACCGCAAATTCTTAAAACTAATTTTACAAACATTGCCCCGGCGCAAATAAATTATAATTTAATTTAGTCATCGTCATCACTCATCGTGAGTTGACCCTCATTCATCCCAACATGTCCCATTTCGTCCCAAAGTGTGCCATTTCGTCCTAACGTGTGCTATTTCCTTCTGTTGTTGTCCGTTCGTCAACAACGTATAATTGGGGTCAGTGCTCGTTGTGACGGTCAATTGTTTACTCCTCTGGCTGGAAAATAATACCTACTTAGGTACACTTCTAAAAACGGAAAATTTTAGCGGTTTCACTACACCACCACCAGTGCTCAGCATGTCTTAGAACCTTAAAAATTCGAAGACATGTGACATGTGCACGAAAGGAGCCTCTAAGAGGCGCACTTTAATCCTTTTACTACACTGATTCTTTCACCGACAGTCATAGGCCCTTTTCATGGTCACCATACCTCAACCTGGTCACTGAACTAATACATGACGGCCAAGAAAGAACCAGTGACACGAGAAGAGAAGATAATCATCATCATCATCATCAGCCTGTAGAAGTCCACTGCTGGACATAGGCCTCCCCTAAAAAGTTCCACGACGAACGGTCTTGAGCCTTCTCCATCCACCGACTTCCCGCAACCTTCACAATGTCGTCGGTCCATCGGGTGGGGGGCCTTCCAACACTGCGTCGCCCGGTTCGTGGTGGTGAAGAGAATACAGTTTCACAATCTAAATTATGTCACAAACAATAATCGCGAACCCAACGCTTTCATCACTGGGAATAACCACGAAAAAACAAGCACGCTCGCAATGAGCCGTGACCCGACAATGTCGGTGTAATGCCGACATTATTCAGTAATCCCATGAAATAAACATGAGTGTGGAATTAGCCAAAGGCTGAGCGGAGAGATTGAGATTAGAAGAACGGATTCGCTGTTTGCTGACCGAGATGGATAGGAATATATACTGATAGAACGGTGTATTTGAATTCAATGAACGGTCTTGGTTGCTGCGTTTTAAAGACCGCCTTGATGAATAAAGGTAGGTTCACTTTGTGGATATTATTATTGACGTGGGAGAAACTTGACTTGACAGCTTGGAAGGTCTAACTAACCTCGAAAAATACTTTTCACACAGTTTATTTTTAAGGCTTTTATTAAAATTAAGTTATAGTTAGGCCGTGGTGGCCCCGTCTAAAGAATAGGCCCCTCCATATCTCTAACCGCGGATGTCGTAAGAGGCGACTTAGGGAAAAAAGCTAGGGTATGGGCAGCAGCGTCCCTCATTAAGCTCTAACAACGATAGCTCTAACTGCGCTCGCCAACCCGCATGCCCAGCGTGGTGAGTATGGGCAAAACCCCCACACATGATACGGAATTTGCTCTGTCTGTGGAGGAGGCCATGTTCAGCAGTGAACGTCGTACGGCTGAAATGATGAAGTTATAATTAATGAGAAAGCTGTTGGTCTGGCCTAAGGTTTTACAAAACTATCAAAATTGAAGTTTTTTCACTTCCCTTGACCTTATTGCGTCCGCGACAAATGGCGTTTTCTCTACTAACAAAATGTAATTTTTATCTACTCTTCTGTAGACAAACATAGTCTTAATCGGTCTGGCTGGAGATAGTAATATTCTCTTACCAACCGTTAATAATTTTAACCTCACACACGCCATTCTATCAAAATCTATTTCGCCGGCTGATCCCCGCGCAAATTACTCTAACCGTTTTACATTTTTATTACAACGACACATTTCGAATTTTGCGAATTTCGTTTACGAATACTTTACGATAATATCGTATGGCATTGCAACATATTACTTTTTACGATATTAAACGCGCTATAATAAAAAATACTTGAGCGTTTCGTGTGTTACTCCTCTGTGAAAGCTTAGAATAAACTAGCACTGATTTACAGCCTTATTAAATATATTTTATTTACATATTTTTCGTAACAAACTTTTTAATAATGGCTAATTGATCAATGGCCCAAATATACCTCACTAACCTTCAACCAAATAAAAAGATGGGAGAATGAAATAAAGTTAACAGCTGGCCCCTTCTGGAGAAGGGCAGCACTGGACAGAGCACATTGGAAAGAGCCAGAGGAGGCCTTTGCCGATAGGAAATCTGAATTAAGAGATATTATATAGTGGAAACAGTGATGAAAAAGAAATGTAAAAACTTCAAAAATAAAGGCTATATTATTATAATCTACAACCAACAAATAATAAATACATCAGGGGAAACCATCAGAGGCTACTTGAATAAATCAGTATACCAAACCATGGCATAGCTGCTTACTTCTTGTATAGGCAGCTGTGGCCCGAGTACAAATAATTCACGAAAACGTTACGTTTACGATACGATAGCAATTAATGTCATTTTATATTAGCCAATCAATTAACGATGCGTTCAATATCCCACAAAAACTAAAGATTTCGTGCATTCGACGACCTTGGTGGCGGCTGAGTGCTCGTCTGCAAGGGGTGCGGGCAAATTTTAGCATGATCTGCAAATATTTATTGCGGGTCTTGATGCTGTGGTACCATGGTACTCGTTTCTGATACCCACGACACAGGGAATCATAGGCTCGTATTCATAGACAAGACTCAAGCATTGATCTGTACTTAAATCTTGATTTGAGTCGAGATTCTAATTCTTGAACAGTACTTATGTATAGATTCAATGATCACAGTTCACCTGAGTAAATGCTTATTCTGAAACGTCAATCAGACGAAATCGGTGCTTGAGTTTAGATTTAATTTGAAATTAATCATTTGACATTTACGTTCCGTCACACGTACTTTGATGCATATTTATACTTCACTTTATTGTTCTATTCTATTTCCACCCTGGCTGTTTGAATTTCTGAGAACATTTGAGTACAGATTTGAGACTCGATTCAGCTGAGAGTAGTTTAAGTACCGTTCTTGAATAAAAGCTATGTTTGAGAAGAGATTCAATACTTAAGTAGAGTTCAGCTGATCTGTGATTAAATCTATGCTTGAGTCGTGTCTCTGAATACGAGCCCTAGTGTGGGGTCCGGACTATTGTATGTGACTGTTGGATGTTATTCATATTCATATTTATTTATATCGCCGATGTTATTGGTTGATATTTGACGTCTACAATAGTATCGTACGCGTAACGTTATCTTGAATTGTTCGTGCTTGGGGCACCGTACTGAACCTTGCTGAAGGCAATATCAGCTGCTAATAATATCACAACATTGAGTTAATTAGAATTCAATTAATTAACAGCATACCGTCTTATTGTGCTTGTGTCGGTCTCTAATATCGATACCATCATAACTAATGATAATATACTGAAATGAAGTAATAACGTTTTGGAAAACTAAACATAAACAGACCTAAAAGAAGAATTTTGCTCTAGGTATTTCCAAAGACGTATACAAGGTGATTCATAACATGTTTTCCATCCCGAAAGGGGGATATTCTATCAACGAAAATAAATAAATTTGGCGATAAAAAACTTCAATATTTAATTCTTATTTCCAACTTTTTTTTTCTCAAATTAGCTGTTTTTGCTATTTTTATCATCTTAAAGCTAATAACTAAACGTACAAGAAGTTCGGAGTCAATATTGCTACCGAAAACAGCTGATTCATTGAGTTTGACCTGATTTGACCCCAAAACAGCTGAGTTTCGCATAGAGTTTTCTCAATGAAAAATGTCCAATTTCCAAAAGTCGTAGAACAAACTTTATTGCCAATTGGGTATAGAATAAGCCCCTTTCGGGATGGCATACATATTATGAATCACCTTGTATATGATCTTCGCTAGAATTGCCCGTATCTTTAATCGTCGTGAGTGGAATTTGAGGGAAAATATCAGAAACAGAGTTGAGTGTGATGTCTTTTAAGGCTATTTGTTTGTGAGGTTAATCAATAATATTTTTTTTGACATATAACACACGGTCAACTGATCTGAAACTAGGCATTGCCTGTACTATGGGTACCAGAGACTGATATACATAATAGATAAATATTTAACACCCAGACACAGAACAAACATTTATTTATTTACGAAAAGTTACACTATTTTTACAGGAGCACCTAATGCAATAGTGTACCATTATCATTTAAATTATTATTATTATACATATCAATCATTTTATAAGATTAATTTTAATTCATGTTTGTTGTTTCTTAACCTACTAGTTAAGAAACAACAAACAATCTTCAATTAATAAATTCAAATTACAAAATGTCAAGCCTAATAAAAAGTAAATACAAAAATTCGTCAATCCATATATGTCAAATAACAAAAATAAAAAATTTCCACAATAAATACAAATTACATAATGTCCTACCTTATCAAAATTAAAAAAGAAAATAATAATTCGTCAATCAATAATAATGTCAAATAATACAAAAAGTCAAATCTAATTAGAATAGCATAGAATATATAACAGCGTCCTGCGACATTCGCTCAGGGGGCAGTAAAAAAGATCGACTCTCTCCGCTACTAGACATCAGTGTTAGTCACAAATGTTTGTCCAGTGCGGGAATCGAACCCGCGTCCTCTAGCGCAGAAGGCAGAGTTACTACCAACTGAGCTATGAGGCCAGTCAAATCAATCAAAGTAATTTATTGTACAGTTTTTACATAATACAATACAAATTAAATAAAATAAAATAAATATTCCGGACATATTCACACGGTCTACTGATCCCAAACTAGGCATAGCCTGTACTATGGGTACCAGAGACCGATATACATAATAAATATATATTTAACACCCAGACACAGAACAAACATCTGTGTTAGTCACAAATGTTTGTCCAGTGCGGGAATCGAACCCGCAACCTCTAGCGCAGATTATTATTATATCATTAAATTGTTGTCATGAAATTTTTAACGGAATATGAAGACTATAGTCTTACATGTCATAATAGTTATTCTCAACGATTAATGGTAGGGCGGTCATCTAGCAGATTTATGTCATGCGAGCAAAGCTGCAGGCGTCAGCTAGTAGGTACCCTAAAACCCTGTAGGTAACCGCCAGTCATTAAAACGCTAGCAAAAACTCAAAAGATTTTTAAAATGGCGCTTTTAAAACGCAGCGGAAAAACGAAACAGATTCGATAGTTTTGGAAAATGAAACGGAAAATTATTTAAAACACACATGCATACGAAATGAAAAACAACGAAGCCTCCGCCCGGCATCGAGAAAGCGATTACAAAGTTCCGCGCCGTGGTGTAAAAACGTGATTTTAGTAAATTCATTTTCGAAACTGGAAAGGAGCCATTTCATTCTGGGCCTGGTCCATGTACACTACATAGAAAATTAGGAAAAAATAGGAGATTACAAGAAAAATACATTTTCGTTAATTTTAAGACAAATACGATGGTACAAGAATAGTTCTTCTGGTAAGTTTTTTAATATGTGAACACTATTTGAAGGCCGCCATGTTGGTTTATAATTGGCGTTTGACATGACATTGACATATTTTTCTTGTCATGTTGTTTGGATTTGATGTTTTTGTTTTGTCAGATGAATGTAGGTTGTCAAAATGACATTTCACGCACGTCCATCCGCCATATTTTTGTAGCGCTGTGTGTCGCTCTCTTTGTTGAAGAAAATCTTAATGTACCTTAGAACGAAGTCAATTTAAATAAAATAACCAATTAAAAACGTTTACTTTATTGCTTAGCCATATTTTAGAGTAGTGTACGCAGTGCAGGCCCAGGCTCCATATATTGATGAAACGTCTCTTTTGCAACAAACAAATCATCATCATCATCATTCCAGCCGTTAGAAGTCCCCTGCTGAACATCGGCCTCCCCCACAGATTTCCGGAGTGACTTCCTATCATGTGGGGGACCTATCATCATTTGCCCATACTCACCACGCTGGGCACGCGGGTTGGCGAGCGCAGTTAGAGCTATCTTTGTGAAAATAGGGGACGGGCAGCAGCGTCCCCTATTTTCACAAATCCCCTAGCTTTTTAACCTTAGTCGCCTCTTACGACATCCACGGGTAGGAGATATAGAGGGGCCTATTCTTCAGCCGGGGCCACGGCCACTAACACGGCCACCAACCACGGCCTCAAACAAATAAAAACAAATAAGACTCCGCAAGCTCTCCCTATACACTTCATCATCATCAGCCTGTAGAATTCCACTGTTGGACATAGGCCTCCCCCAAAGAGTTCCACGACGAACGGTCTTGAGCCTTTTCCATCCACCGACCTCCTGCAACCTTCACAATGTCATCGATCCATCGGATGGGTTCCACTTAACTACATAAAAATATAAATTAGACTATTTTATGACTGGCCTCATAGCTCAGTTGGTAGTAACTCTGCCTTCTGCGCTAGAGGTCGCGGGTTCGAATCCCGCACTGGACAAACATTTGTGACTAACACAGATGTTTGTTCTGTGTCTGGGTGTTAAATATATATCTATTATGTATATCAGTCTCTGGTACCCATAGTACAGGCTATGCCTAGTTTGGGATCAGTTGACCGTGTGAATATGTCCGGAATATTTATTTATTATTTATTTATTTATGTAGGTACGACTTTTATCCTCAAGAATGGTAGACATCCTCTCAGATCTCCAGGCGATTAAGATCCTTGGAGATGTTTAAAGGGTAGTTAGAGGTATGTCTAAAAACTTGGTACATGCCAATTGCATTAGTGAGTATTCCAAATGTGACAGGCTGCAAACCCATCGCCGCTTATAACAAGGCTTACTGGTTTCCTCACGATTTCAATCTGGAAGTCTTCAAATTTAGGGTCAATAAGTTCTTTCTGGGAAAGCGTGCTCCATTTTAGGCCACATCACACTTGCAAAAGTGAGTTGGTGGCCAAACGCTTAACCATACTTAATAAAAAAAAAAAAAGATTTCCTTCAAAAGTCAGGTATTGTCCCAATTGGTCGACATGGCTACTAGTATAGTCTGTAGTCTGTGACATGGCTTAGGTACATATTGTTTAACATACCTATTATAATTGACTAGGAGTACCAGGATAAATCGCTGTTAGGTGATCAATATTAATTAATATGTATAAGGTTAATGTTCAAATGACTGACGTAACTAAGTATTCCATAGTGTACCAATGGTTGAATAAATATGAAATGAAAATAAAATGGAAATGAAAATGAAATGAAAATGAAATGAAAATGAAAATGAAATGAAAATGAAATGAAAATGAAATGAAAATGAAATGAAAATGAAAATGAAAATGAAATGAAAATGAAATGAAAATGAAATGAAAATGAAATGAAAATGAAATGAAAATGAAATGAAAATGAAATGAAAATGAAATGAAAATGAAATGAAAATGAAATGAAAATGAAATGAAAATGAAATGAAAATGAAATGAAAATGAAATGAAAAGGAAATGAAAATGAAATGAAAATGAAATGAAAATGAAATGAAAATGAAATGAAAATGAAATGAAAATGAAATGAAAATGAAATGAAAATGAAATGAAAATGAAATGAAAATGAAATGAAAATGAAATGAAAATGAAATGAAAATGAAATGAAAATGAAATGAAAATGAAATGAAAATGAAATGAAAATGAAATGAAAATGAAATGAAAATGAAATGAAAATGAAATGAAAATGAAATGAAAATGAAATGAAAATGAAATGAAATGAAATGAAAATGAAATGAAAATGAAATGAAAATGAAATGAAAATGAAATGAAATGAAATGAAAATGAAATGAAAATGAAATGAAAATGAAATGAAAATGAAATGAAAATGAAATGAAAATGAAATGAAAATGAAATGAAAATGAAATGAAAATGAAATGAAAATGAAATGAAAATGAAATGAAAATGAAATGAAAATGAAATGAAAATGAAATGAAAATGAAATGAAAATGAAATGAAAATGAAATGAAAATGAAATGAAAATGAAATGAAAATGAAATGAAAATGAAATGAAAATGAAATGAAAATGAAATGAAAATGAAATGAAAATGAAATGAAAATGAAATGAAAATGAAATGAAAATGAAATGAAAATGAAATGAAAATGAAATGAAAATGAAATGAAAATGAAATGAAAATGAAATGAAAATGAAATGAAAATGAAATGAAAATGAAATGAAAATGAAATGAAAATGAAATGAAAATGAAATGAAAATGAAATGAAAATGAAATGAAAATGAAATGAAAATGAAATGAAAATGAAATGAAAATGAAATGAAAATGAAATGAAAATGAAATGAAAATGAAATGAATACATCGTAGCACGCGCAGCATAAACGCTATAGCATATCCTACTTATATCCTCAACTGATTTCGTTGAAACTTGGAATAGATAGAGTTCTATACCTACTTTTTATGTAACTTTTTATCTAGGTACCACGCAAGCAAAGCCGCGGGCGGAAGCCAGTAGGTACTAAAGCTAAGTTACAAATCCCAAAATCCCGAGGAACGTGGTCACAAAACAAACAGAGTAGAGTGAAGGCTTCCAGGAAATATCGTGAAATGAAATTATTGTAAAGCCGTGTTGAAACGGCATGCGATATGACATCTATTCGCGGGTTCGATTCCCGCACTGGACAAACATTTGTGTGATTCACAGATGTTTGTTCTGTGTCTGGTTGTTAAATATATATCTATTATGTATATCGGTCTCTGGTACCCATAGTAGGCTATGCCTAGTTTGGGATCAGTTGACCGTGTGTAAAATGTCCGGAATATTTATTTATTATATTATAATAAATTTTAAATTTAATTCAAAATGATCCTTAGATAATGAAAGTACATTTTTAGTTTGACATAATTATGGCGTAAGATATAGCGCAACGATATCACAAGCCCCTAAAAGTCAAACTCAAAATTGTCTTTATTAATAAGAGATAAAGATCATTTCGAATTAAACTTCAGATAACATATCATTCATATGAACACGGCCTCACTCTATTTGATTAAGTTTAGGAACTTACATGTTTGCATGTCCTAGATACTCGCAAACTATTCTCATACTAACAAGACTTGTGGATAGTCGTGACGTTTATGAATAGAGCAAAAATCGTTTGGCGAGTCGATTTTAACCAAAGGAACAAACGTAGAGCAAGAGAAGCGTTTTGAAAAAAATACATGACAGTTATATAATAAGCAACGAAATAATGCTCTTTAACTTTTTACACCAGAGTTTTACCACAGTGATGACTTATGGCACTGAGACTTGGTCGTTAACTATAGGCCTCATATACAAGCTCAAAGTCGCGCAACGGGCTATGGAGAGAGCTATGCTCGGAGTTTCACAACGTGATAAGATCCGAAATGAGGAAATCCGTAGAAGAACCAAGGTTACCGACTTAGCTCTCAGAATTAGCAAGTTGTAGTGGCAGTGGGCAGGCCATATAGCTCGCAGAACCGATAACCGTTGGGAAGTAAGGGTTCTCGAATGGCGACCACGAACCGGGCGACGCAGTATTGGAAGGCCCCCCACCCGATGGACCGATGACATTGTAAAGGCTGCGGGAAGTCGGTGGATGGAAAGGGCTCAAGACCGTTCGTCGTGGAACTCTTTGGGGGAGGCCTATGTCCAGCAGTGGACTTCTACAGGTTGTTGATGATGATGATGATGAACTTTTTACACCAAGATAATATGAAAGAGCATCAGAGCTAGAATGAAGTAGAATGTCCGTTCGTTCGTTTTGTCTAAGGCCGAGAATACACGTCTAATTTTTACATCCGATAGTCTGAACCGTCAACGAAGGCGTTTGCGCCATACATTTGTTAGAACACTCAACGCGTCTGTTCCAATATTCCTAATCCTTAACTTACCTACTACATACAGGATGACCAAGAAAGAATCAGTGACACGACAAGATGAAGATGACCTACTTCATACATGAAGAGGCGATGGTGTGTAAGTAAGCAGGTGCCGGGAGAAAAACCTAATACGCTTTACAAAAAGTAATCAAAAACATAAAATGTGAAAATGGGAGCTAAGTTCAATATTACGAATATGCCTGGTTTTTAATAATAATAAACTTTATTTACAGAAAGAAAATGAAAAACTAATACAAGATAATATTTATAAAATACACAAGAAACAGTTGAGCTATCTAAAGACCGTTACAAACGATCTATAGATAGCTCAATAATTGATCCAGATCACTACCAGTCTGAAGCGTACCCAAGACGCTAGCGGAATTGCCACGCTGGATGGCAATGCTAATGCGTGGAATTCGATCTAAATGGGTGCCAAGTTCTGCCGATGTGAGCTCAAGATGTGACGTGGCTGCCAATGATAAAAAAAAATTGACGACTTCATCGGCATAGCGGGCGAATACCCGTCATATACGCAAGGATTGCGGATTCGATTCCCGCTGCGAGATAAATTCTCCGCATGCATGATTTGCAAATATTTGTTTCGGGCGTTGTGGTACCATGGTAGGTACTCGGAGTTTCTGTTTCTGAGGTTTGTTCTATGTATGTGACAGTTGCAAAAAGGGGTGAGACAGGGAGATGTCATTTCTCCGAAACTGTTCACCTCTGCATTGGAGGATGTTTTCAAGCTTCTGCACTGGGACGGACAAGGCATCAACATCAATGGCGAATACATCACTCACCTTCGATTCGCCGATGATATAGTCATAATGGCAGAATCGCTAGAGGACCTTGGCGCAATGCTCAGAGACCTCAGTACCGTCTCCCAACAGGTGGGTCTTAAAATGAACATGGGCAAGACAAATATCATGTCCAATGCTCATGTCGCACCCATACCGGTAAATGTTGGGAACGATACCATTCAAGTTGTAGATCACTATGTCTATTTGGGTCAGACGATTCAACTAGGTAGGTCCAACTTTGACAAAGAGGTCAACCGACGAATCCAACTCGGATGGGCAGCGTTTGGGAAACTTCGTCATATCTTCTCGTCACAGATACCGCAGAGCCTCAAGACGAAAGTCTACAATCAGTGCGTGTTGCCAGTGATGACATATGGCACTGAGACTTGGTCGCTAACTATTGGCCTCATACACAAGCTCAAAGTCGCTCAACGGGCTATGGAGAGAGCTATGCTCGGAGTTTCGCTGCGTGATAGAATCCGAAATGAGGAAATCCGTAGAAGAACCAAGGTCACCGATATAGCTTTCAGAATTAGCAGGTTGAAGTGGCAGTGGGCTGGCCATATAGCTCGCAGAACCGATAACCGCTGGGGAACAAAGGTTCTCGAGTGGCGACCACGAACCGGACGACGCAGTGTTGGAAGGCCCCCCACCCGATGGACCGACGACATTGTGAGGGTTGCGGGAAGTCGGTGGATGGAGAAGGCTCAAGACCGTTCGTCGTGGCACTCTTTGGGGGAGGCCTATGTTCAGCAGTGGACTTCATCAGGCTGATGATGATGATGATGATGTGACAGTTGGCTGTTATTTATTTATTTAATACTAGCCTACGCCCGCGGCTTTGCTCGCGATATCTTGATAAAAAGGGGCAGTTTTGAAAAACCCTTAAATACATATTTCATTATTTGGCTTTAATTGAGTACCTATTTGTACCAAGTTTCAGATAAATCTCTCCATGCGTTAAGATTCTCCCATACAAACTTTGACATCTCATTACACCCTTTCAAGGGGTAGTTTTGAAAATCTAAAAATACAGTTTTTCCTTATTTCTATCATTGATTATTTTTAGTTAGTTTCAAATCTGTCTGTAGGTTCAAGGAATACTATTTTTCATACAAACGTTTTAACCCCTTTACACCCTCTTAGGAGTTGATATTTTGAAAATCCCTCCTTAGTGGACGTGTTTGGCATATAAGGCAGCTACTGTCCAAATTTCAGCTTTATAGCTTCAGCGGTTTGGGCTGTGCGTTGATCGTGGAATCAGGCCTTGTTCTTTTATATATACAGATTAGTAGGTAAATGCCAAGGACCTATACCTACCTTAGCAGATAGAAAAATATCATATTATTACCTGCAATTACTTCAAAGCAAGGTTGTTACTAAAGCTTTTATGACTTCCCAAAATCGTGCACATCATCATTCCATACTTTTATTGCCACGAAGTCTAAGTTTATACCCGACGTAGGTTATTGTCGCGAAACTTTGATTCCAAGAATCGTTGGCCATCATTTCACTACCGTCCTATAGCGGTCCTAAAAAGATCCAAGTTTACATCAATTCAAAATATAAAACTGCCCCTTATATACAACGACGACATGACGGCTGATAGAGGTGAGTAGAAGAGAATGAATGAATGAATGATTTATTTGCATTAATAGGTACAGGTACATTGCTTGTTCATAAATTAAATATGGAAAAAACATGTGTTGACTCCGATGTGCAGAGAGATGATAAGTAAGATTTTATGAATCACCTTGTAGTACATTCGTCAAACACACACAGGTTTAAATATATCCCGTCTCGGCAACGCTTTATGCGAATGTTCTTAAAGCCGAAACACCATTTATTATTTCGCCGTGATTATTACGAGCTCCATTAATTCACAACAGAACGCTTAAGAGACTGGACACGAAATTAATGAAAAGTTATTCAGCTACTTCTCAAGACGTCAAAATGGGGTCAACTGATGGTGAGTCATTGAATCACTCACGAGCAATCATTCGCTTGGTCGAAATGATCGAAACCTCTCACCTAATCGTGTCTGAATCACTCTGAGTCACTTCTTGTACACGCTAAGAAATTACACCATCAAATCATGTACACAACAAGATTTTTGTCTGATCTAGGACACGAAAACTTTTCGTTTCTACTGCAGATAAGACGAATATGAAAGTGCAAATGCTAAAATTATTTTCGGGCAGCCGTGCGTCAGTTCGTTTTTAGAAACGACACAAACTCTTACATAGGTCCGGTGTCTTTTCTTAGCGTGTACAAGAGCGCTTACGCTGAACACAAACTAAAGTATACTACTGCGCTACCAAAGTTTTTTTAAAGATTTGATTTAATTAAACTTTATGAAATTTATATGGTTAGTGTTTGGTCTTCGGATAAGAAAATAGCGATATAAAGTGCGTTGAATTTATTCAATAAGTATGATGAATTACCATTACGAATGATTACACATATACGCATAATTAAATTAATTTCCATACCTAAATAGTATTATTTTGTTTCATTGGATTTTAAATAACTAGAGTTTAGGTTAGGTATAGGTTTACATTACATTTCATAATTTAATCTTTAATTTGTGAAAGATGTGTATTTTCAGTTTATTCATTCTTGAATTTATTGTGTACTAGCTTGCGCCCACAGCTTCGCGTGGCACCTAGATAAAAAGTAGCCTTTATGCTATTCTAGCTAAAGAACTCTATGTATTCCAAGTTTCATAGATAAGTGGATTGAGCTGCTACGGCCGGCCGGCGAGCGCGGCAGCGCCGGCGGCGCGGTGTGATTGAACCACAGACATTAAAACATCCTCACAAACTTTCACATTTTTAATATAACTAAGTAGTATTCTATAATTTCCATATACAATGTTATTATGTTTTTTTAATAAATAACTTTGAACCATTATCTTACTAATGCACAAACCAATCCAAAAAGGATTGGTTCATGCAAAGTGCAACTCTGGTGTCTCGGATGTCGAAGATAGAGTCCCATTATATCTCAGACACCTCTTATGGTGGATATCATCGTAAAACGTGTTTATGTTTCATGCAAGGAACGTTTTTAGGTATCTTGTAGAGGGTTGAGGGATGTTACGACAGATATGTTGTAAGAGCATTTTCCCACGAGGCTTGACGACATGTCTGTTGTCACGACACGCGACAGACGACAGCTGAAACGTCGTTCTCGAAGCATGTGTCATACTTTGTCGTACATAGCAACTCGTGGAAAACATTTTGTACCTACTTTCAAATAAAAATATTATTTTATGTAAGCGCCTTTCTAATTACCAAATAATGGGGCTCGGAAACGTCACCGACTTCAAATAGGTAATGAATGTACTCTGTACCTAACTTATTCTTATATTAATTTATTCTTTAAAAAAATAATAATTTTCAGTTTATTACGGCATAAAGTGTAAGGGTTCTCAATTAACACCATTCGAAACTAAAGCTAACCTCACCGCTCGTGGTAGGTACACCCTGCCGATGCCGATCAAACGAGGCTCTGGCGCTCCACCCACACCCGCACTGGACCAACGGTATCTTATCTATAGGTATCTTCATATTACTCTTTTGAGGACGCCTATGTCCAGCAATGGACTTCTACAGGCTACACCATAGTATGTTTTGTTCTATATCTTGAACAGAAGCATCTAGTCCCTCAGTCCGCCCCTGTCTGTAACTACGTAAACATGTTTATTGCTCGGCCATTTTGCGACAGATCTGTGTTAAAATGTTATGTTTGTTATGAGTTGAGGTACATCTTGGTCTATTTACCGACATAAAGGTTATTTACTTTACCAACTAACCTAATAAAGACGTGGTAGCGCCTACTGAAGAATAGGACCCTCTCTACCTACCCGTGGATGTCGTAAAGGCGACTAAGGGAAAAGTGCTAGGGGATGGACAGCAGCGTCCCCTATTTTCACAAAGATAGCTCTAACTGCGCTCGCACGCTCTGGTAAAGGGGTTAATAATGATACAAAACAAACACAAATTCAGATGAAAAAAAAAGTTTTTTAAGTACCTACCTACATAATTATTTGTACCTGCATAGAAATAGGCGGATATGGAAATTTCAAAAGTAAAAGAGACGTTTCATCAATATATGGAGCCTGGGCCTGCACTGTGCACACTACTCTAAAATGTGTTTAAGCAATAAAGTAAATGGATTTAATTGGTTATTTTATATAAATTGACTTCGTTCTAAGGTACATTAAGATTTTCTTCGACAAAGAGAGCAACACACAGCGGTACAAAAATATGGCGGATGGACATGCGTGAAATGTCATTTTGACAACCTACATTTATCTGACAAAACAAAAACATCAAATCAAACAACATGACATGAAAAATATGTCAATGTCATGTCAAACGTCAATTATAAACCAACATGGCGGCCTTCAAATAGTGTTCACATAGTAAAAAACTTACCAGAAGAACTATTCTTGTACCATCGCATTTGTCTTCAAATTAATGAAATTGTATTTTTCTTGTCATCTCCTATTTTTTCCCAATTTTTCTATGTAGTGTACATGGACCAGGCCCAGAATGAAATGGCTCCTTTATCGAACTAACTTGACATCAGAACCGGGTCAAATATTCACAGATCCTGCAAACATTTGTCCCACCGCGATGATCAAACTCGTGTGTTAGCCTTCCATTCACCCGCCACGCCATCGAGGTCATCACAGTACAAATGCAATGTCCACAAAAGCCTACATCACAGTTTAAAAATTCAGCGGCGACCAGTGGGCATTAAGCTTCATGAAGAATTCACTCATACGGAACCCGTGACCTTTCAACGTTTAAGTGCTTGAATAAAACATGCGTTAAATTTTTTATAACAACGCTGTTTACCTACTGGTAAATATCTTCTAAGCTCATAGAACCTTGGAGTAATGATGAGCAAACTGTTATAGTGAGATAAATTTTTAGTTGTGTTTATTTTTCACTCACACTGACATCATACTGACAATATTGTTGTGTAGTTATGGAGGGCGGGCGTCCCCGGTGGCGGCACGGAATGCGGCATCGGACTTAGAGCGGTTTCATACGTGCCGTGTGGATTTGGACGACACCGGGCCGTCACCGGGTTATCGACGTAGTGTCGTATGATCTAGTATGAGCTGTGACACGTGCCGTGCAGAGCTAGCGCCGTCAGCGGCGCCCCGGCCGGCGCCCTGGCCCCAATCGCGCTCGACCGCCTGATCTTACCTCGGGCTGAATTTGGACGGCACCGAATGTGCCGTCCAAATTCAGACGGCACATTTGTATTTTTATTTTATATTTTAATTGACATGTAATAATGGTATTGCGAATAAATTCTGTATTTCTGTATGAGCAGTTCAGTCTTCAGTTTGCCTCAGATTACTCTGACCATAAACCCTTTACGCGCCTTCCTACGCCATATATTTTAGTAACTTTACCGTGACCTTTTGTGGTAATAATTTTGCTATCGCGAAAATAGGAAAGAAGGGCTTAAGTTACTCGCGCTTCACAAAAACACATACATTCCCATACCCCCTTGGAGTGACTAGTATTTAATAATAATAATAATAATAATAATTTTATTTCAGGTAACTTAAGAATAGTACAGATGTTAAAAACTAAATTCTAGGACCCATAGAAATAATTAAAGGAAACCTGCATTCCTTAACTTATGCTATTTCCGGGGGACAACTGACAGTGACAGATAACAGATGACACCTGAGATGGAGAGATGGATACATACTCTCTGGGAGTCAGTGAGTCTGTGGTCAAGCCGGCACGAGCAGGCGCGCGGGAAACACTCTGAGATAATTATATGTGTTATGATAATAACAGGGGTTGTCCTGCTAGGAACCAGTGAGATGAAAGGCATATACCACACCCCTAAAAAGATAGGAAACTTATTTCTCAGTTTGTTTGGAGATTTTTAACCCGATAATCGTCTCGCCTATTCCTTAGTATAATCTTAACCTACTATGTTTGTCTAAAGACGCTACATTACCTGCCAGACTATTAGGTATGAGACTATGTTCTCAGACCTAATGGTTTCACCGCTGACTGTCACCCATCCATGTATTTTGACTTTTGGCAGAGATTAAAGTTAGTTTAGGGCTGCGTCCATCCAGATCGATCCACATCTCATGTGCGATGTAAATGTGTCGTGCGAGGATGTCTTGCTGTGCTGTGAAAATGTGTGGGTGTTTCCACCAAAGCTGTGCGATGAAAATGTGCCTAGGAGGATGTGTAGCGGAGCTGTGAAATGTGTCGACGGCTGGTGCAGTATGCGCAAACCTCGCAACTCACATTCCTCGCACACATCCCTCGTACACATCCCTCGCACACATCCCTCGCACACATTACCTCGCTTGTTTTGTATGCGCAAAAATCCAGCTCCGCTGAGCCGTTTCCACCAGAGCTGTGCCGACCGAGGCGAGGTAAATGAAGCGATTATATTGGTTCTTTATAAACACATCCCTCGCTACGCATCCTCGCACATCTCTGGTGGAAACGCAGCCTAACTCTTTGCCGTGGTGGCCCTAGCTGATGAATAGGCCCCTCCATTACTACCCGTGGATGTAGTATGAGGCGACTAAGGGAATAAGGCTAGGGGAAGCAGCGTTCCCTATAACAACAATAGCTTCTGCGCTAGAGGTCGCGGGTTCGATTCCCGCACTGGACAAACATTTGTGACTAACACAGATGTTTGTGTCTGGGTGTTAAATATATATCTATTATGTATATCAGTCTCTGGTACCCATAGTACAGGCTATGCCTAGTTCAGGATTAGTTGACCGTGTGTGATATGTCCGGAATATTTATTTATTATCTGCGCCCGCCAGCCCGCATGCCCAGCGTGGCGAGTAATGGACAAATCCCCCCAAATTATTGTTTCTGGAAATCTATGGAAGACGCCTGTGTTCAGCAGTTGACGCGCTACGGCTGAAATGATAATGATGAAAGTCAGTGTGCTAAAGGAAACTTAGATTTTCTACCTACTTGGGATAGCTAGCACCTACTATCTATCAGAGCAATGACTACATTTATTTCCCTAAATCATTGTTCTTGTGTTCGGTAATCGTTGTTTTACTTTATCCACTTATTCTGAGGGGCAAAGTCGGCGCGCCTTCGAAAATTTAAGATGCAAAAACTTATCAAAGTAATTTTGTCTCGCAATAAAAAATGCGACCAAACAACCCCATCAAAAACAGTGCCTTAGGGTGAATCCACAGCCTTGGGCCGTGGCCACGCTTTCGCCTAAAATAATATGTCTACGATGCTAAAAAAAGTGAGAAAGTAACAATAATAGGTAAGTGGGTAGATACCTATATACAGGGTAACTCAGATCTGCTTATAAAAGCTCAAAATGCGCTATACTAGTGCTCTCAAACGGTGAAGGAAAACATCGTGAGGAAACCGACATGTCCTAGAAACGAAAAATTCGAAGACAGTGACACGTGCACCAAAGGAGCCTCTAAGTGGCGCACTTTAATCCGTTCACTACACTGATTCTTTCATTGACGGTCATAGGCCCTGTTCAGGGCCACTTACAACCCTCCTATTCTCCTCAACCTCCTATTTCAGGAAGAGGTAGGGCATAGGGAGATTTTCTCGTTCTGAATTGGAGCAGCCCGCCTGGGGATACTGGGGTACCTCCGCCTTACAGAAGATCGCAGCCAAATAACACTATTTGTTTCAAATAATGTTGTGTTCCTGCGATGTGTAAGGTTGCCTGAGCTCTTTAGGGGGGGAGGGGGGAGGGGTCGGCAACGCGTGCGTGATGCCTCTGGTATTGCAAGCGCTCATAGGCTACGGTAACCGCTTACCAACAGGTGGGCCGTATGCTTGTTTGCCACCTCAGTTGTATAAAAAAAAAAAAAAAAAAACCCTCAACCTGGTCGCTGATCTAATAAAGGATGACTTAGAAAGAATCAGTGACACGACAATTAAGCAAGCAACCATCGTAATTTGCTCTCTACACTTTCTTTTAGTCTTTGTCTCCACTTTCTGGCCAGCCTGTGTACTGTGCCTTAGCGAAACTTCGCGGGACATGCCATAATTTCCCGGGTAAAGAATCGATTAATAACAAACCAGCGGGGCCTCAAGGGAAGGCCGTCAGCCCTGTTACAATAGGACATTAATTTAACAGGTGCTGGAATAGAGTAGTAAGGTAGGACCTACTAGAAAAAAGTCGCGAAGAACAGGCTTAAATTCAACGAAATTTACTTACCACTGCTGAACATAGGCCTCCCCCATAAATTTAAAGAGCTACTCATTTTGTGCTCTGCCCCCAACGACACCCAGCAACCTATATTGGGTTCGTCCTTCCATCTAGTATTGGGCCGTTCTGCGCTGCGCTTTCCGTTGTGTGAACTTGTGTGGTCTCCACAGTAGGTACCTACTGTAGAACTTTACTACCAACCAACTGTAGCACCAACAGCCGTGTCGCGTCAGCTCTCCGAGCTTTGTGCCCATTGTGCCCCGCCTTCTCCACACTGACATTGACACTAACTGGCTTCATAGCTCAGTTGGTAGTAACTCTGCCTTCTGCGCTAGATGTCGCGGGTTCGATTCCTGCACTGGACAAACATTTGTGACTAACACAGATGTTTGTTCTGTGTCTGGGTGTTAAATATATATCTATTATGTATATCAGTCTCTGGTACCCATAGTACAGGCTATGCAGTTTGGGATCAGTTGACCGTGTGTGATATGTCCGGAATATTTATTTATTATTTTATTTATTGGTCAGTGACTAGTTTGTCTACTGTTCTCCTCAATTCTGATTCGATCTAGTAGACAAACACCAAGCACAGCCCTCTCCATAGCTCGCTAAGTGACCTGAACTTTCAAAGCTAGTTAAGTACTTAGTAGAAGTGCTTTACTTACCTATTCATATTATTATGGAGGTCACATTTCGCAGTAGTGGGTATCCATGGGTGACAGGTTGCAAGCGAATACTAAGTTACTCACGATGTTTTCCTTCACTGTTATAAGCACGTGTTAGTGTGGACATTTAAACTATCGAACAGAAAAATCGAAACGACCGGAACCCACAACCTTCGGATCGAAAGGGTACCTCCCAGTAACCAATAAGCCAACACTGCTTACATGCATACTTCACATAATAATAACGAAGGATAAATACAATTGAAAGTTTCATATTTAGCAAAGATATTTTAATTTCGGAACGCAAATTGTAGAATAAGTAGGTACCTATCTAATCAACATCTTCTTTCCAATAGTCATCATCACTAAGTACTCTGATACCTACTCTACATAATAAACAATAATAATAAGTCATTTATTTCAGGCAACACAGCAAAGTACATGTACAGGGCCCATAGATATATATACCTTAAAACTAAAATACATAATAATATTCAACCAATACCTACAATACAATTTTTTATTAATAACGCCAAGTTACAAGTCATGTGGGTACAATAGCTATAATAAAATATAGTGACCACATTATTAGGAACCACATACCTAATTAATAATTATTGTTTATAAGTATATAATTATAACTGAAATTGCAAATCTAATCGTATGTAGGTAGATACATGAACGATTAAATTAATGCGATGGGAATAAAATGATTACCTACGTATAGATAATGCTACATCTCCGTTATATTACAGCCGCCATAATAACAGTCAACTTAGGAAAATATTACTAGTTAGAAACTGGGCGCGGAACATTGAATTTCTTGTGAAGCTTCTTAGCTATCTTCAGCGAACCATCCATACTTGATTGTTGACTTTGACTTTGAGCCCAATGCGACTTTCTCACGAACGAGTTATCGAAGCCTTTCTTCAGATCAACGAGATACGCCAAAATCATGCATATATTTTTATTCTCCGAGCCCGAGAGGTCCCTGTGGTAGTCACCATTCAGCGCTCTGCAGTATGGAAACCAATTCGCCGTTTCCGGCGGGTCACCTTTAGATATTTTGTATTGTTTGTAATAGGTGTCCGCCAGCTTAAACAATGAAGACCGAGTTGTATCAAAGATCAGCGAGTCCCATAGCTCGTCCTCTTCAATCCCGTACAGCTTCACAACTTGGAAAAACAAACTAGGCAACTGCAGACCGGTCCATTCTACATACTGAATGCAGGTTGCTCGCAAAACTCGTTTCGTTGCAGTATCAGCTCCGGTTAAAAACGCATGAATTGCTAGAAGTACCGGATCTCTCAAGCTACTCTGATTCATACTTTTATTGATAGCTTCGGCTATTCTCGGCAACTGGCTGTTAAGCGGATACGGGCACAGTTTCACATAGTCATCGTGCGTGTTGATGCGTTTGAAAGCATCTAAAAATTGAGTGTCATTTTTAACAAACCTCCTCAAAATCAGCAGTGTTAGATACGTCAAGTTCGTGTTAAGGGTCATGTAATTTATCTCATCGTAAGCGTTTTGCAAATCTTTGATCAGAGCCGTGATCTTCCTCATATAGATGCTGTCGGAAAGCGGGCTTGAAAGGTCCCCAAATTCTATTTCAAATGAGCCTCTGCTTTCGAGTTGGAACATATTTTGTGTTGGATCACTGAATGATCTAGCATGCGTAACCACGTATGTAAGAGCTTCGTGAATACGTTGAGTGAACTGCATTTTTCCTGAATACGCGAGGTAAATCGCTTTAGCGCAGTCTAGGTAGAGTTTGAGATCGAAGTTTTGGTGTTTTTCTATAATTTTATTGACGGTTTGAAACGCTATTTTGTCGTTCCAGTGCAGCGAACTTTTCTTAACCAAATTCATTATAACATGGAGTTTGTTATCCTGATGTAAAGCTTCTTGTACAATTTTTCCATCCTGTTCTTCTGTCGGACTCGGCTCAGCTTTGCCGATAGCGCATAGAAACCTGCGTTTCTTTATTTCTATTGCCTCAGGCATTTTACGTTCTTCGTTAGTTGTTCGGTCGTTCTCAAACAGTTCCATAAAATCCATAATTTCACACACTATGTCCGGAATATTTAAAAAAACTAGTTAAGGTCAACTTCGAGTTTAAATGACATATCACACGCTGTGTAAACGCGGCTATTGTCCAACAGTTAGCTGCCTGGACTGCGCCGCCGCCGGCTGATAATGTGATAATGATAAAGTTGCTTATTTGCTACTACATACAATAGGTATAAAAGCAGATCGTGTTGCCGCCCCGTAGCTTAGTGATGGGACTAAATCATCGGTAACTGAACCTAGTAGATATCAATGAATGATTTATTTATTTGCATAAATACAGGTACCTACATTGCTTGTTCTTAAATTAAATATGGAATCACTGTATTTGACTGACTGACTGACTGAAGCCGTGCAAATATATATAATAATTTTCTTTCATTTAATACAATATGTCCATAAAAAACAATTAATAATTTTTACAAAACAGATTAAAATTAAAATTAAAAACTACTACCTACCGCCCGCGGCTTCGGTTTCGCATGGTACCTACCTACATAAAAAGTAGCCTAAGTATATTCTATTCTAGGTTTAAAGACCTCTATGTATTCCAAGTTTTAGCGAAATCGGTTGAGCCTTTACGGCGTGATTGAATAACAATCATTCAAACATCCTCACAAACTTTCGCATTTAGAATATAAGTAGGAAGTAGGATAACGATCACACGCTCTGATAAGACCCATTGCATTTATAAGTCTGGATTTCATGGTTTTTTAAAAAAACCATGAAATCCAGACTTATAAATTCAATTATATAAATTCAAATTTATCAAGTTTATTAGTGAGATTTCATCCTTATAATTGACCCCTTAAATAATTTTTATCTAAGATTAACCCTAACGATCGATGCAATAAAAGTAGGTACATATGGTGTAATTTTTCAGATTTTAGTAGGTTCGATTGGTTTGACAAGCTAATTTTCGAAAATATTTAAATGCAGTTTCCTTTCTTTTCAAAAATTAAGGAATGTTTTTTTTGAGTAAAATGTTCTATCTACAGTATTAAGAGTACCTACTTACCCTCCAGGTGGCATTACAAAATTCCACCCTGTATTATGTAGGTATCGACTAAAACTTTACTGATCTAGCGAGCAAAGCGATCTCAAACAACTTGAACGAATCGGCGTTATAAGTTTGTATCGTAAGTAAGTAAGTATATTCTAATAGATTTAAGTATTCGATATTATTATATTATTCTATAGATCTGTGCTCTACCTCTCGCTCGCTCGATCCATAAAAAAACTTAAATTAGAACACAGGTATCAATTAAAACTTTAGTTAATCGATATAATTTTGCTCGATTGTACAACATTATGCCAACAGAACACTATCAACTTTTAGCCAATGCGTCATGTACCTAAGTGTTTCTCAAACTAAGTACCCACCTATTCGAGAAACAAGTTATCAAGGAAAAATCATCAATTCGTAGGCTGTTTTTTTATGTTTGTAACTACCTTTAGGTACCTACCGATATTACGTAAAACCCGAACTGAATACTTAGTTTATTTTCTCTGTTGTGTAAGGAAGGAATGATCCCATACCATATGTGTACATAAGTACATATCATGCTATGTTAAATTATGAACTACCAATCTATTAGTACTATAATATATATACTATATATATTTATGTAGGTTTGTAATAAAACTTTACTTACTGACTGGCTGGCTCCTTTCAAAAATGAATAAAACAGTCCTCATGCAAATTGCAATTGGTAGAAAAATAATTCGTTTTTTAAACTAGTTTTACTTATAATTGAGAAATCTTAAGTTACAAACGAAAGAAATAACTCAAAAAAAAATTAACTTTTTATTATTGTCGAATTATCCAATGTAGGTACAGACATCGGTAGGTATTCTTTATATACAGGGTGAGTTTTTTTTCAGGGCCACTTAGGCGAAATCGGATACCGTGAGAGTAATCGAAAAGTGATGTTAGGAGTTGCGGGCTCGATTTTGAAAAAAATAAGATCAGCATTAAAAAAAGTTGAAATTTATTTACAGTTTCTCAGAAAATGTGGATTTTTGGTTAAATTTATTATAATATTGTAAATATTATATTAAAAAAAATCCATTCATTTATAACATAATTTTTATTACAATAAGTAGGTGCCTACAATTTAATAAAATTTCAAACTAATCAAACGGCAGGTATAGGTACGCAAAACTTTGAACAACATTGGGACCTGTGGTTCCCCGGATTTACTCGATAGGTACGTGACAAAGAAGTAGGAAAATGAGTTCTATAAGCATTTGTTTATGTATACCTCCTACCAGCCGTCTGGTTCCACGAATCGTGCCTCTATCCATTCAACAACACAACAAACTTCGATGAGGCAAGCGGGGAGTAGGTACCTACCTACGTACATTTGTATATTGTTTTCGCCATAACTTTTGTTTGGAAGAGGTACACGGTCGCCATCTGCACTAGTTCTGTATTCTGAGACTAAGATGTACCTAACTATAAGCACCTGGCTACTTAGGTACATATCATATTCTTCAGAACCAATGATGCTACTGTAAGTAGGTATGTACTTACTGAATAAAACAAAGATTTACAAACTGAAAAATTATGTAGGTACCTAACCACCAACTTGTGCCATTTTCACCTTATGGTAGGTACCTTGTACCTCCATCTGCAAAGTGTGAACCCTATGTGGCATCATGTTGAAATTCAAAATTATGAAATTTATTTAATACATCCCAGTGCAAGCTACTGTACCTACACAGATAAGATATTTCTCAACAAACTATGAGAATCATAATAAACTGTCAAGTGGGCGGATTGAAGAAAGTGACAGCGCTGCGCTACTATAATTGAATGCGGAAAGAGATAGCAAGCGTTAGAAGGCGCTAGAAAGTAATCGACGTAAGCGACATAATATAAGAAAATATCGATTATCTTAAAAACTAAGTATTTTTTTTAAATAGTGTCCTGTATTTAGGTACCCAATGCTATTGTCTAACACAATATAAAAAAAAGTTATTTATGATTGATAGTTTCTGAGTATTTTTGAAAAAACTGTTGCAGAGGACCGAACTTTAAAAAATAAATCTATCGAGAAAAGTTTCACCAATCGCGTCAAAAAAATCAAAACTTTTGCAGTAATTGAGAAAATCATAAAAAAATTAACCCTCACCTTAACTAACCAAACTAGGAACCTTCCGCCAGACAGGTCATAATATTATTTTCAACATTTTTAAGTTAATGTTCCCATAGGCTAATTTTATTTATAAAATTAATGAATTGTTTATTGAACAGTCAAAAAGAAATTAACAGCCTACGAAATTAAATAATAGAAATAAGTAGGTATTAAAGAGGGAATCAAAGAATCAGATTATTATCAAAGGAACACAGGAGGTGGCCAAATCCTGTCGAATCCATCCACATTTCAGTCGAATAGGAAAGGTACACCCGCCATCAAATGCACACGTTTTTTGAGTCTCGCAGTCTCACTTTAGGTTACATACCGACTGAATAAGTAGGTAGGTACTACATAGGTGCCTTTCTGCATCCCATTACTACGTCTCACTCAGAGAACTGCCATCAAGACGTTTCTCATTAGTCACTCAAAGGAGGCGAGCGGAGACAAAGACGCGAGCCAGTTAACGCTTCGATGGCCTTTGTATAATGCCACATCCACACATCCAGTGTGTTCATTGCATTTTGTATAGGATTCCGTAACATGTTCGAAGAAACGGAACATTTGTTTTATTAAACCTTGTTTTACTAGTATATTATTATGTTATCTGTGATTAAACTAACGCTAGGTAGGTACGATACCTAGGTAATTTTCATATCGCACGTTGAAAACAACAGTGGCACTAAACGAAAAACTCAATTTTTCAGTATGGCCATTTAAAGTTTTTGTAATTTTTATGAAGCCAATAACTCTACTACGTATTGAAATAGATTTACATTTGTTTTTTTAAATAATAGTTCAGGTATTATTCTCTAAGAATATTGTTGATATTATTTAGAGTTTTAGGTAGATATGACAAAAAAAGTTAATTAAAAAAAAAGTTCAGCATTATGCCACTTTTGTTTTCACATAGTCAAGTATTTTTTTGTTTAGTGCCTTTTATTTAAAAAAAAGTTCAATATAGTGCCATTCTTGTTTCAAATGGTCAAAAAGTTTTTTGCTTAGAGCCCTTAATGACTTATAAATAATAATCTATCTCATTCATTATAATAAGTAAAAATCATAGAAATTAAACAAATTGATATAAAATTATCAAAAATTATTTACTAAGCATAATCTTAATCAGTTCAATCATGAAACTATCACGAAAATACAACGTGGCCACAACAATTCTGCGTGTGGCCTCTTGATCGTATTTTTTAATTTGATACTGCATAGGCTGAACACAGCAGTTATCTGGATAGAAAATTATGTCAAGATGAAGGTTTTTTTGCAAATACTTCAAAACACAGCTCCCTATTTCGTTTGCTCCACGATTTCCTTGAGATTCATAACAAAAGTTGCATTCTGTTTTGTCAGAATTAAGTTCTGAGATGGTAAAAGTCAAGCAGTTCATTTTTGACTTGTAAAATAAAGTCGATACTTCATCTTTTGGGGCTGTCATTACTGCTTGCAAGTCATAGCGTGCTACGATAAAACTGTTTGACACTTTTTCTTTATCGCTTACCTTTTCTTCTCGGCTTCGCTCTTTCTCTTTTATATGCCTCTCATAATCTTTCTTCAGTGCTTCCCATTAAGGACTTACAGCCAATTTGTAAATTGAACATTGCTCGCATTTGTCTTTGTTAGACACAAAGAAACTGATATTGAAATTTTCATTAACAATTTAGTGATAAGCATGCTCCATAACCCAAGGTAACCCATTCTTTTCGCAATCATTTTTATAGTCTTTATACAGGTCCACCACATTTTTTCCTTCATCTATAAATTCTCTGGTAGTTTGCTAACGCAAGTAGGGACTTTTAATACGTGAAATACTGTTTATATGACTTTTAACTCCTTCAATCAAATAATCAAACAATTTTTTATGCTTTCCTCTCTTTTCTCCTTCTAATACACCAGTTACGCCGCATATCTTTTGCAAAACAGTCCTGATACATCTGTCAGTAATATCCAAAGTATTTTTGAAGAATTTTTTGCAGACAAATCTTGTTTTGGTGCTATTGATTTCAAGGTAAAAAGCTTTTTTTTTATTTTCTATTTGAATTATTTTTTTGTATTGATATTTGGGTGTTATGTTTTGAATATAACGAGCAATGTATTATCTTTGTCTTTCAATTGAAGCCATGTCCCAGTAACTTTCAAACAGTTTTTGTCTACTGATACTTTTTCTGAGCATTTTAGCTTACAGCTATATCCATAAGTTGGTTTGAGAATTCTTGCCGGAAAAACCTTTTTTATACCTGAGGTTGAGACGTATATTTTACCAGAATTTCTGAATTGTTTTGCTGCACAGCACTCTTTTTCTACATCTTCTTTTTCTTCTTCGATTTCTCGGTGATTACAGAGTCTGACGGAGTTTCTATCACCACTATTTCGTTGTTTTCATTTGAAGCTTGAACATTCTGGTCAATCGGAACTATCGGAACTGGATTTGGGATTTCAGTAGCAGCTTTCAACTACTTGTGTATTTTCATAACTTTGTTCAAAGTTATATTCAGCCAGCAGTGTTTTAGAGTAGTAATCCACAACAGTTTCCCCAAAATCAACATCGTCGGTTGGAGCAACGTTGTTAGAATCTCAATTTCGCTCAGGTAGAAGACGACGAAGTTGACGAACAAGACGAAGGCGTACTTGAGGATGAACTGGAAGATGAGCTAGAGCTAGACGTGATCCGTTTCCTTTTTAGGGGTACGTACGTCCTATCATCGTCTGAGGCGGGAGAAAAGTCTCCATCATCATCGCATTGTTCACTAGGGGTGGTGGATGTTGGATTGTTTTTTGTTCCTCATTATTTTTCTGAATAGCTAGTTGTAATATTCTTCTTCCTCTACTTCTGGATAGATCCATAATGATTTCAATGAACTAAGTAGATTCCTTTAACAAAAAATAGACTAAGTACCTACACATAGATGAGTTTGTTGTACCTTACTAATACCTAACCGCAAGCTTATTAAAATGAACCTAAGCAATAGTACTTGAATATTATTCACTGAGAAATTCCGTTGAATAGCCCCAAAAAAATGAAGAAAAGAGGCATGAAACAAAATATTTTTTTTTTCTTTAAATGTTTCTTAATTAAGAAAGTGACACTAAACACAATGTGCCGTTTAGGTTATGAAGACAATGCAAAATTACTCATAATATTTTATTACAATAATGGCATTAAACACATTATGCCATTTATTGGTATAACCTCACACAATTTTGTTAATTATCTTACGCAATAAGTGGCACTATACAAAATGTGTCACTGTTGAAATCAGCTTTTTATAATTATTTCATTTATAGTTACGATATAACTGGCACTAAACAAAATATGTCACTTTTTCACTTACCCTATGAACAATTGTCGCCGGCGTCCGGACTCGAACTGATTTAGTGTCGGTATTGATTTAACTAGTAAGCACAAAACCTCGAAGCATGAAGTGACACTTGTGACATCTAGCGAGTTTTTAAGTGACCTATGAGAAAACGGATCAATGGAGTTGACGTAGTTTTGTCCGTAGATTTCAGATGTCGCCCTAACTCAATATCGCCAAATTTCGTTTAATGCCACTCTTGTTTTCAATGTGCGATATATAGACCACCGATGTATGGTCACTAGGCTCTTTCATATGACACCCCACATAATGTATGACTTTTTTAAAAAACCCCTAAGGTCTCCTTCTTTTATCTTAGCAACCCCTTGGCCAACTTTATCTCTTATTATTCTTACCAGCAAAATCTTGATAGTACCTAGTACTTACCTACTTGGTTGGAAGTCTGCTGACTTACCTACTAAATTCCATCAAATTATGCTCAAAATAACAAAACATAGGTAGGTATACCTACTTAAAAAAAACACACACAACGCCGCGCGCCGCGCCGTTTCCTCCAAGTTTTTGAGAAATCTGTGATGGTTTGTTTGTGACTCTTTTTACCATCAACTAGGTAAGTAATCGAAAAATAATTAAAACAGAAACGACGGCGACATCGATCACCGGAACTCCCATTAATTAGTTTTTAATGAGCAAAGTTCTAACAATTCCAATCTTTGTTCATGGATCATTGTATGTTAACAAATAAGTAGGTACCTACCTATACCTACCTAAGGCTCGTATTCAGAGACACGACTCAAGCATAGATTTAATCACAGATCAGCTGAACTCTATTTAAGTATTGAATCTCTTCTCAAACATAGCTTTTATTCAAGAACGGTACTTAAACTATTCTCAGCTGAATCGAGTCTCAAATCTGTACTCAAATGTTCTCGTTTACATTTTGAATTATTTATAATTTTCGATCCGTTTTACGCAGAAATACAAACAGCCAGGGTGGAAATAGAATAGAACAATAAAGTGAAGTATAAATATGCATCGGCAGATTATACAGAAGACCGAAGAGTATAATCGGCCATTATGTCTAGCGTTTGTGGACTACGAGAAAGCCTTCGATTCAGTCGAGACCTGGGCAGTGTTACGGTCACTACAGCGGTGCCAGATCGACTACCGGTATATCGAAGTGTTGAAGTGTTTGTACAGCAAGGCCACCATGTCTATCCGACTCCAGGACCAGAGCACAAATCCTATCCAATTGCAAAAAGGGGTGAGACAGGGAGACGATATAACTGTTCACCTCTGCATTGGAGGATGTTTTTAAGCTTCTGCACTGGGAAGGACATGGCATCAACATCAATGGCGAATACATCACTCACCTTCGATTCGCCGATGATATAGTCATAATGGCAGAATCGCTGGAGGACCTTGGCGCAATGCTCAGAGACCTCAGTAACGTTTCTCAACAGGTGGGTCTTAAAATGAACATGGGCAAGACTAATATCATGTCCAATGCTCATGTTGCACCCATGCCGGTACAAGTTGGGAACGATACCATTCAAGTTGTAGACCACTATGTCTATTTGGGTCAGACGATTCAACTAGGTAGGTCCAACTTCGACAAAGAGGTCAACCGACGAATCCAACTCGGATGGGCAGCGTTTGGGAAACTTCGTCACATCTTCTCGTCGCAGATACCGCAGAGCCTCAAGACGAAAGTCTACAATCAGTGCGTGTTGCCAGTGATGACTTATGGCACTGAGACTTGGTCGTTAACTATAGGCCTCATATACAAGCTCAAAGACGCGCAGCGTGCTATGGAGAGAGCTATGCTCGGAGTTTCACTACGTGATAAGATCCGAAATGAGGAAATCCGTAGAAGAACGAAGGTCACCGACATAGCTCTCAGAATTAGCAAGTTGAAGTGGCAGTGGGCAGGCCATATAGCTCGCAGAACCGATAACCGTTGGGGAGTAAAGGTTCTCGAATGGCGACCACGAACCGGGCGACGCAGTGTTGGAAGGCCCCCCACCCGATGGACCGATGACATTCTAAAGGTTGCGGGAAGTCGGTGGATGGAAAGGGCTCAAGACCGTTCGTCGTGGAACTCTTTGGGGGAGGCCTATGTCCAGCAGTGGACTTCTACAGGTTGTTGATGAAATATGCATCAAAGTACGTGTAACGGAACGAAAAGTCATTTGATTAATGTCAAATCAAATCTAAACAAAAGCACCGATTTCGTCTGAATGATGTTTCAGAATAAGCATTTACTCAGGTGAACTGTGATCATTGAATCTATGGTTAAATACTGTTCAAGAATTAGAATCTCGCCTCAAATCGAGATTTAAGTACAGATCAATGCTCGAGTCTTGTCTCTGAATACGAGCCTAAAAGCAATTAAAGTAGGTATAGCTACCTAAGTACCTAAAATTAGAAGATTTTGTTTGACTTAAGGCTATAAGGCCCCCCAAAGGCCTCTGTCGTCGCAACGACTATCATAGTCGAGACTGGTGCTGACATCTCAACGAACCCTCCATAGCATGGAAGCCGGTCACCCATCCATTTAGGTAGGTAGTTAACCGGAGACAAGCTTTTAGTTTTACGAACAAATGGGTGAAGCCGTTTTTACGGCTAATTATACTGATTCATCATCATAGTCCATTTTGAGTTTGACGTTTCAGGGCGTACGATATAGCTCAACGATATCCCCTAAACTCAAACACAAAATTGACTTTATAGTTAGTTACCTAGGCCTAGTATAGTATTATGTTATCTGAGCCTAGGCATAAGGATCATTTTTAAATAAATCTTTGAATGACATAATTATCGCATGTCGTTTGAATACGGTCAGCTTACAATTTCAATTCAAGCTCGTCTCCCACTGTTTATGTAGGTACAATCTGCAAACAGAATAATAGAATAATTTTCTGGGCTCTAGATGTAATCTAGTTGTTTTGTAGTAAAGGAGCATGATCAAGTAGAAGGGAGATATACAAGAACCTACCTAGCTAGGTAGACTCAGAGTAAGAGCAAAAGCAAAATCTTAGCGTATAAGCAAGTTTCTGAACTCTACATCGTGCCTTGCTTGGTGTAACTAGGTACACTACGAAAACGTTGAGTAAGACCTAGCAGGTGTGTATGTCTACAGCTTACACATAGCGAATTTCTGAATTCTGAGTATGCAGCCTGTCTTAGCTTTAGCATCAAACGTAGCATACAAAATGTATTTTTGTGCACACACAGACACAAAATTATATGTGTTATTATACGGCTTTTGTGAGTGTGCGCATAGAAGCAGACAGGACACATATCCATTAGTGCCTTTGTTCTTTGATATTTTTCTTTTTTTTGATATTTTACTTTTGAAATTCCTCTCACCAATCGCAATTTCTGCCAAGTATGATTGCCCTCAAAAAACGTAGTTCTTCTCATCAGAACTACGAGCGATACTAGCCCAAGACTTTATAAGTACCTACCTATGTGTATCTTGTTGCTTTGCCTCGCAGGAGGTATCGAGCCCGCGCCCCTTGCGTCTCAGACGGGCACTCACCCACTATGCCACCGAGGTCATCAAACATCATGGCCTCAATCCCCGCTTTTCGATGCATTTGGTGATTAGTCATCTCCCTGCCCTTATTCCACTTCATGTGGGGTCGGCACAACATGTTATTCTCTTCCACTCTGCTCTATCAGCCGTCATATCAGTATTGACTCATATCTCGTCGTCTTTCACACAATCTATCTATCTTTTCCTTGATCTACCTCTTCCCTTATATCCTTCCAGTCCTTCCACATTCATATTTACTACTCTTCTAGTCACGTGACATTCTTCCCTCCGCATGACCAGCCCATACCACGCTAACCTTTTGCTCTTCAACTTCTCAGTCACTGGCGCTACTTTCAAACGTCCTCTGATGTAGGTACTCATTCCGTATATTGTCCATACTAGTCACTCTAGTTGGTGATTAGTAAAATGCAATATTTAATAAATTAAGCAAGAGGTTGTATTCAAGCTTTCTATGCGTCTATAGCCTGATTATTTTTACTCTCTGGATGTACCTAAGTGTCTTAAGTACGGTCAGCCGTAAAGTCCCAAACATTTGAAGTTCGTCAAATTAAATGTGTTCTTTGATGGAAGGTCCACATCCTCGTAAATTCTGTAAGGCCCCTTGTAACCAACACCCCGGCCGATTTTAATCGGCTGTTTAGCGCAACCGATTACTTTTGCGAGATGTTTCGTACATAAACTGTAGATTTAACCGATGGTTAAGGAGTGCCGTTTAAGTTGGTGAACACACTGAACACTAGCCTTAAGCAATTTGTATCAGGGATAGTTGCAGAAGTTAGAATGTCTGAGAAGAGATTTAGGAAAACCTTGAAGGGAAATGCCCGTATCACTGGCTGGATGGCCCCGGCTGAAGAATAAGGCCCCTCCATATCTGCCTAGCCTGGATGTCATAAGAAGCAACTAAGGGAAAAATAGTAGATTATGCAACATGGGCTTAAAGTAGTGTATTATGTCAAGGGCGCTATATTGAACCCCGAGAACGAGGGATTCTATGGTTAACTCCTGAGCGGAGCGAGGGAGTTAAGGCAAGAATCCTGAGTACGAGGGGTTCAAGATCGCCCAAGACAAATACACATTTAAGCCCGCGATTATACTTTCTGCGAGGCAATTGAAAACAATGACTGTTAAGTAGAAAGAAATGATTTTTCTGGAAGTAAGTTTCCAACTATACCAGAGGCTTTAGATTGTATGCATTCTGGAGTCGAATCAAAATCACTGTCGTCGTCACTTGACATTTTTTAGAAGAATTTTTTATTTTTATTTTTTAGAATCGAAACTGAATTTCGGTGTAGATAACAGCACAGCAGTTTGAGCGCTTGGCGCCTTTTTTTCTTTTTTTGAAGTCTATTCTGTAGTGGTCAGTTCGACATTCGAATAAATCCTTCTTCGTGCGCGGGTGAAAATGAATTTCGTAAAAAGTTTTCATGTTTTTCTTTTTTTTAATTTGTAGGCAGTGCAAATTAGAATAAAATCTCATTGCACCCAAACATTTTTGAAACCAAACTCGATCAAGCACAACTACATGGGTTGCATTCCAAATTCAAATCACATTATGTCCCATGGGAAATAATGAAATTCAGTACAACATTATGACCCGGCTAGACCGTAGGGCTGTAATGACTTACTTTAGGAAAGGTTTGCATGACACATAATATGCCATTGACGAGCAGGTAGTATAAAAATACTCTTACATACCTAGTCCTTACCACTACCCACGATACGGGATTCCTAGTGTGGGGCACTAGAATTCCCTGTCATGTCGTGGGTATCAGAAACTACGAGCATTGTAGGTACCAGAACACCCAAACCGGGAACAAATTTTTTTTAGATCATGCAATCATTTGTCCCGCAGCAGGAATCGAACACGCACCCCTTGCGTCTCAGACGGGCACAAACCCGCTGCGACACCGAGTTCGTCAGATAGGTAGCAGCATCCCCTATTTTCACAATGATATCTCTAATGCGCTCGCCAACCGTGCCCAGCGTGGTGAGTATGGGCAAATTGATGATAGGAATTCGCTCTGGAAATCTGTGGGGGAGGTCATGTTCAGCAGCGGACGTCCTACGGCTGAAATGATGACTAGGTATACTAATAAAATACACGGTGATTCATAATAGGACATACAGCTAACGCTAGTTTAAGAGCCAGGGCTTTATAAAGGTTGTTGTTAACTTTGGTCTGAATATTGATTCAGACCAAAGTTAACAACAATCTTTAAAAAGCCTATCTAATAAAGTTAACTTTACTTTACAATGTATACTATCCCGAAAGGGGCTTATTCTAAACCCAGTAGGCAATAAAGTTGGTTCGACTTTATTCGACATTTTGACTGAAAAAACTTTTTTCAATAATCTGCTGTTTTAGGTAGCAATCTTGATGTCGAACTTCTCTAAGATGATAAACAAGGGAGAATTACTTGGCGCTTCGCCGCCACTCCACTCCATCAGCGCGGAGTGGAGTGGCGGCGAAGCGACAATATGGGATAATTTCCCTACTACCAAAAAGAAGTTGAACAATGCATGATATCTATATATTCAATGAATATAAATCAACTTAAAAATATTTCTCCAGAGGTTCGCCCAGTATCGTCTCCAGTTTCCGAATGGCATCTTTAGTGGAGGTCTCGATCCGTGCGTCTCCATCCTCGAGGAGTTCAGCAAGGAACGGCACGCTCTCAGCCAGGAGTGGGAGCCAGCTGCTGCCGAGTTGAGTGGCCATCGCGACCAGGCAATCTAGTGCTGTTAGCCTGGAAAGAAGAGAATAAATAAATAATAAATATTTCGGACATAATTATCACGGTCAACAGATACCAAACTAAAACTAGGCATAGCCTGTACTATGAGTACCAGAGACTGATAAACATAATAGATAAATATTTAACACCCAGACACAGAACAAACATCTGTGTTAATCACTGTTTGTCCAGTGCGGGAATCGAAGCCGCGACCTCTAGCGCAGAAGGCAGAGTTACTACTAACTGAGCTATGAGTCAGTCAGAATTGTACCAAAAACAACTAAGTAGGTGCCTTATATGAAAAAGTACGAGTAAAATCTGAAAAAGTAATAGTTTAAATTTTTTTCCCACTAATATTCTTTATTTTTTATAGAACTAGCTTCCGCCCGCGGTTTCCCTCGCGTACCTACATAAAAAGTAGCTTACATGCTTTCTAGGTATAAAACTCTTTATATTGGAAGGATTTCGAAATCGTTTTTTTTTTTTTTATACAACAGAGTTGGCAAACAAGCTTACGGCCCACCTGATGGTAAGCGGTTACCGTAGCCTATGAGCGCTTGCAATACCAGAGGCATCACACACGCGTTGCCGACCCCTCCCCCCTCCCCCTTAAAGAGCTCTGGCAACCTCACTCACCGCAGGAACACAACACTATTTGAAACAAATAATGTTATTTGGCTGCGATCTTCTGTAAGGCGGAGGTACCTCCCAAGGCAGGCTGCTCCAATTCAGAACGAGAAAATCTCGCTGTGCCCTACCCCCTCCTAAACCTACCTCCGCCGTTTGAGCCGTTACGGCGTATATTGAATAACAAACATCCTCACAAACTTTCGCATTAATAATATAAGTTCGAGTAGGATAGGATAAGCTCATTTTGAGATGGTAAACATAATTATGAATCACCGTACCTATACGTATAAGTTGACTCACCTTATCTCCGCATCATTGTGCCTCGTCTTTAACAGGATCTGATAATTCAGCAGCTTCCACAGCGAGTCGTCAGCTATCGCCACCGCGAACTGCGATACGCACGGGATAATGAACTCTTCCGCCCTTGTCTTGAGGCTGGGAATCCCACCCATCGTGTTCTCCAACTGGTCTACCACTGGTTGCATGAGTGTTTCGAAGCGGTCCTTGTTTACGAAGCTTTGACTGTCATACAAGAACACAATGTTTAATGTCTTGATGATGTATTGGATGAGCGTGAGGCATTTGTCTTCGGAATCGAAGTAGTGGTCTTCTGTTTTGCTGTTGTTGCAAGAGTCTAACAGATCTGCAGCGTTTTTGATGAAGTGACTTGCGAATAGTACGAAGAGGCCTTTCAGTTGTTCGGCTATCGCACTGCTTAATCTGAAAAGCGTATAAAATTATGTAATAAAATATCACATAACAAAGGTAATAAATACAAAAGTAGTACACAGTGTAGGAAGGCCCCCCGACATTGTGAAGGTTGAGTCAGTAGATGGAGAAGACTCAAGACCGTACGCTACGGCTCTTTATGACTTCTACAGGCTGATGATGATGATGAATCGTAGGTATCTGTGAGGGTGTGAGGCTCATGGAACGCACCATATACCACAATTTGTTGTATAAAAAAATATAATAGCCATTTGAGGTTGATGAATGAGTGAATATCAATGCGAAAACAACATACCTGTAGAAGGTTATAACGCGATCCTTCTGCCCCTCAATATTAGTCCGTATCGCCCAGTCATAGATCTTGAAATAGAACGGCCTAAAGCTCGTCTCAGACAGCTTCAGAACTAGATTCACCAATGCCTTCACCACCTCGCCTTCTGCCCTGTCTATCACATTCAAATCTATGTCTTTATCAGCTGCGTCGCTTCGTAACTGTAGGGCAGTCAGGAAGAACGCAGTCAGGTCTTGTTGCAGCGCTGTAAAGTCAGCTGTAGTGACGTTAGCAAAGCTGTCAGCGAGGACAGACATGACAGGACCAATAGCGTCAAAGTTCCCCTTCGCTAGTAACATTTGATGCGTCTCATTAACAGCAGGGATCAAAACTCTTGGTGGGATAGCGCCGGCTATCTTCTTTTTGATATTAGAAAGCTTAGCGACCACAACGGAGACTTGATCTTGGTTAGAGTTCTGCCATTTCGCTAGCAGAATTGAATACTCGTACAGTATCTTCTGGACGTATGGGCTCAAGAACAGTGGCAAGCTTTCAACGATTTTGGAGATTGCCGTCACGGTACTAAGTAATACGAGTTCGGGAGTTTCAGCTTTACGTTGCTTCTTTAACACTTTGATGAGAGCCGGCATGAATTTACGAAGGCTAACCAACGCATGCGCTTTCAAGTTACTGCACAATTCCGCTAAGCACAGCACTATAGAAGCCATAACGTTCCCTGATATGCTGGAGTTGCAAGTATACTCCGTTACTGTGTCTATAACAGGCTTGAATGGTTCTGGGTTTTCTGTAGCCAGCATTCTCGTCAGCAGTTTCAGAGATAGCAAAGCAGTCTGTTGGTTGAGCTCTAGCTCCTGAGCTGCGATTTCGTTGAGACTGTCGTCTTTGGTATCAATTGTCTTTATTATATCTAATAGCGGATCTAGCAATGATAGTAAGGCATCCCTGTCAGCGTTAGCGAGAAACTCTGGCTGGTGTTGGATTTTAGAGTTCAACAACTCCATAGACTTTCTTTTAACAGTCTGTAATGTGTGTTTTAGTAAACCTCTGATTACTGAAAGGAACATCGGTGCGGAGAGCAAATTGTTTGTATGATCTAGTAAATCGTAGCTGTGATGCAACATCACTCGCCAGTATTTAGCCGTTTTCTCATCAGAGATTTTGGATATCGATTGGATGTACGTCAGTATGTTGATTATCAGCGTTTTGAACTTATCTCCCATTGCTTGCAGGTCAGTAGCTTGGCTGTTGTGCTGAATAAATCTTGATGAAGATAAACAGTTGTTCATAAAGGTGATAACTACGTATTTGTAATGGCGCAGTTGGTTCGGAGTGTGTGCGTTGACGCTGAAAATGTCGCTAGGATCTACGTCGGTGTCCATAGCATTTTCGTCCTTCTGATGTGGCAAAGATTTTATATGAAGCATTAGTTTGATGAAGTTTCCTAGCCACGTTTCAGGTGGGAATTCAAGTAGAATGTTTTGTCCGAAATCGAGCCTGTTTATAGGCGCTTCTTGTTCAGCTAAGGTCCTAGATGGAAGGTCGTCCTTCTTTTTGTTTTCACTGAAGTGCGCCACATGGGCTTCTAGTAACAGCGCAACGAACACCCAGAGGAATTCATTAGCTCCGATTGTTTCAATCAGCTTCTTATAAAGGGGTAGCCTTCTATGTTCAGGCACGTGTAAGACCACATCGGCGAATATGCGCAGAACTGGTACTGCCCGTTTCTGTAGATCCTTTAGTTCTTTCTCCGAAAGTTTGTCCACAGCCTTGTCATTATCAAGTTTCACCAGGATAGGTATTAGAGTTTCAATGATTTTTGTGATGATTTGGAAGCTGTACGCGTCATCGTGTCTCAGGACTGAGGAGCCCATGAAAGTGAATATTTCCATTGTGTGGTGTAGCACTTGCTCTGGAAGCATGTATGCCGCGTGAGACAGAAGAATTAAGGCATGATGGTGCGTTTGAGGGTTCTGGGTACCCCTGATACACTGAACGATCAACTCAACTTTGAAGCCAGTTTTTAAAGCTTTTACGACTTCTCGATCAGTTTCGTTAATGAACTTCTTGCAGTAATACCACATCGAAGACAGAATCAGCTGTTTCGTGTATTCCACGTAGGATTGCTCTTCGAATCTCAAGCATTTGTCGAGCAGTTCGAAGAGGATAGGCACAAATGATTTGTCCAATTGCATTTTCTTCTTGTTCTGAACGTATTCTAGCATCACCACTCCTAGTCTCCAATCGTCTGTCTCCGTGAGTTCGTAGGAAAGTGAAGAAGTCGAGATATTCCTTTTATTCTTCGAGGAGTCAGCGGCTGGGTCAACAGCATTGATCATTTTTTGGAAAATGGGCTTAAAATCGTCGAAAGTAATGTGGATTTTCTTCATAAGCCTAGACGCGACGCTTGATACTGTAGGGTTATTACTGATGGCACCGGCTAAGCCGATAAGGCGCACAAATTCTTTGCGTTTCTCTCCTGGAATCTTCTTGAAACTCTCTTCTTCTACCTGCTTCATAATCAGAACAGAGGGACTGGTGTAGGAATGGTCTTGTAATATACACTCCCTGTACTCTTTTAGTCCAAACTCTATAGAACCCCACACTTCATCTTTGTCGAAAGTGGTGATAGTCGATTCGTTTATGAGACAGTAAACGCTTTTGAAGATATTCGATTGGTAAATGTCTAAGGTCAATCTTGAAGCCTTGTCATGGCTTTTTAGTGCGTTTTCTAACGGAGCCAACACTGTTATAATGTGGGGGAACGCTACCGGAATATCAAATTTGGTCAGTATTTTTAGTAAGCTGCTTTTTATATGTGTTGGGGTCGTATCAGAGTTAAGTACACCCATCAGTCTGAGCAGGCAGTTGCGCCTAAATAGCTTCGTCTGCGGATCTTTTTGCGTTAGTATCGTTATCAAAACCTGAGTGATTTGCTGGTGATCCAACAGCAACGCTTGATTATGTATCATAATCAGTTCGAATAGTCGTATATAAATGAGCTTATTACTCGGCTTCTCCTGCAATACTTGAACAATTATGTCGATGACGCTTTGCCGGATCGCTGTAACCGGGTTATTAAGGTTGAAGAGTATCATCAAGACTAGAACATCTGACTCATACAACCAAGCTATATCGCTTTGTACTGCTATGAAATTATTCAGCAACTTTATACTTTTCAATTGCAGTTCTGGTCCTACAACGTCCTTCGGATCAGCTGCGTATAAAATGTGCCCGGAAGCGAAATTCGCAATGAACTCGAACTTTTCTTTCGGGGTTTTGAAGTATTTGTCCAAGAGATTGTGCAATAGCTTGACGTAGTGTTCCCCGTAGCTAGGGATGCCACATCCCGTAATACAGATCTCGTACAATCTCCTGATTAGAATCATTTCAGGTGTCTTGCATACATTGCACCACGGCTTCGGGATTTCCTTTATATTGACGTCTTTTATAACGCGTGAGAAAAGATATTCTACCACTTCAAAGAGTATGTTGTCTTTTCTTGATTCTTTGATGAACTGTGTCATGATTTCGCTTGAGAACTCTTTGCTGTCTCCGGCCATTACTATGGAACGACTCTCCACAGATTCTAGTAACAAATTCAGAATCTGTGACACATCTTCAACTGCAGCTTTGTTGAAAGAACAAGATTTCAAAAGCATGAAGAAATAGATATCAGTAGTATTTTCCTTATCCAGTAAATTCTCATCAAGAAGATCTTCAATATCTATTACTTTGTCAACAAATAAGGCTTTGAAAACCATCTGATTGACTACTATATGGAAGTCTTTGTGTGTCTCTTTGAGGCCTATGTTTTTCCAGGTGAGTTTGAGCTTTTTGGCCCAAGCGGAAGACAGAATTTCCCATGCAGTTTCTGAGGACTCTTCATCATGCGCAAAGAGGTGTGGAAGCAACGCGAGGATTACATCCTGGTTGACAGGCAGAAGATCCACTGAACAGAACTTTTTAATTGCTTTCTTGATCACAGGTTTCCATGCAAGAGTCAGCTTGCCACAAATCTTTACCAAGACATTGGTCATTTCGATTTCACTAAGTAATTCTTCTATTTTTGAAGTTGGGACGTCTAAAGTAGCATTTACAACCTGGGGATGAGTATCATTCAGTCTGCTTACGACGGAGTCCTTCACAAAATCCAAATCTTCCTTCATCATAGCGTCAATGTCTTTCTTTATGTACTTTATGCCTTCAATACGCAAATCAGAATTTATATGGTTTAGATTCTCGAACAGGTAAGTCCCACCCAACTTATGAGCAATTGAGGGCTTGAAGCCGAGTAATTTTGACAGCTGATCCTTTCTAGCCCTTTTAAGTTTAGTTTGTGTACTCATGATGTTTTTAATAACCCTGTCGAAGGAATCTGGGTATTGCCGTTCAAAGTTCTTCAAGAATATGGCATACCAGTTGAAGATTTTAACACCAAATTCGTCTTCTTCTTCAATTATTTCAAGATCACTTTCATTGCCATCCTTTTCTTTGCTTTTGTTCCTCTTGGCTGGTACGTAACAATTCAGGACACAACTGTAACAGGAAATAATAAAAATTAGTTTTACTATAGCCTGTTAATACACATTTACTATTTTGACACTGAATTTGCAAATCTGTTTTATAAATACCTCGTTGAGTGAAAAAGTCAGGACTTAGATTCTTATAATATTACATTACTTTAGATCTATTACTATAAGATCACCGTGTGTGATATGTCTGGAATATTTATTATTATTATTATTATTATAAGAATCAAAGTCCTGAATCACTGACAGACATATATAGACAAGGCACAACCTAAACCATTGGTTGTAAAGATTTGTTTACTATGTCACAAAAACTTCAAATCAAACTCATCACTTCAAGCATAGGATATCCTGATCATGATTTCTAGAGTGCTCTTCTGCAGTCTTCCAACGGCTTCCAGCAAATTAAATAGGCAAAGTTCAAAATCACTCACCCAATGATTTTTTCGGGGTTTTGGTTCTTCAAGTCAACTTCCTCAATTAGCATTTCTGGCAACTTTGAGTATCTCATGAAGTCCTCACTATCTTTCTGCATTTGAGGCAGAACACTTGAGAGGAATGTAAGAATGAATGGAGCAATGTTATTCTTCCTTTCAACCAAAATCTTCAGGTGACCACACAGAGCTTGCATGATATCAATCGACAGATCATTCAAAATCTCGGCCATGTTTGTATAATTTTTCTGATGCTCACACATTATTATTATGAGTAATGTTACATCATAGGATAAGTCGAATGGTGTTGTCAACAATTTATCAACAATATGGTTCAGTGTACTACATTTGAAACTTGCTTTCGTAAACAAATATCCAAGGACTATGTATGCAGAAGCCCTGAAGTCAGCTATAGGTGAATCAATAGCTGCGATTAATGTTGGCAACATAGCATTGATCATAGGCTCTGTGATTTTCTGAGTCGAGTTCAGCATGCCAATAGCAGTCTGACAGAAGAACGCAAAGACTGTATTCAGCTGGTTTGCTTTCTCTCCGAACTGTTTGACATACTTCAATGTTATGCTTGCTATAAATCCCATATTGGCATGGTTCTGCACACAGTTGTTAAACAAGGACTGATTGGGTAGTGGAGTTCCATTCCTCTGTACGAATCGCAGCCATTCCCAACGGTTACTCGGATTTTTTAAATCCATCAACTGAACGATCCTGACGAATATTTTTGTGTTGTGGTACGGCAGGATTAGAGCCATCAAAGCGTCCTGATTGTACTGATGAATGTGGTATCTGTTGATGAGCCATTCTAAGGCTTTGTGGGATGGCTGCAGGAGTATGTACGGAGACACTTGTAAGAGGAATCTTTCGATTGTTTTATCGAGGTTTGCATTGACTTCTTTATTCTCCATTGCTCGCTCAAAGTCTTTGGATGATAGGCTGAAGAGTGTGTTCTCGTAGACTATGAAGCTTTCATTCAGCAATATGAGCTCGCTGAGACCGCTTCGGCCGATTTCATAGAATGTTTCTCTATCTTTGAGGGCTGCTTCTTTAGGGTCGAAGAGTAGAGAGACTATCTTATTGTCATCTTTGTAAATGGTAGATTGCGGGACAGCAAGCTTTTGCAGCTGGGCGGCTAGCGATGTAGCCATGGCTGTTTGTCTGAAATCACACTAATATTATAAATGCGAAGGTAAAGCAACTATACGCATGAACCTATTTAGAAATTTGGTGTATGGAGATAGCATTAACCCTGAGTCAGACCACAGACTTATAGGGCATACTGAGGCTACTTTTTATCCAAGTACTGCGAGCGTGAAGTCCGTGTGTTTTTATCAGTATTTTAAGTTCGTAAAAAGCGTGACATAACCTCAAAAATAATTTCAACTTACTATAATGCCGTTTAGTCACAATTCACATCAGACTATAGATTTGTTACACGGATACTCTGGATATTTATCAATTATCACATAGCACACAATTTGCCCAATTTTTTCACAAAACACGGCAAACAAAACAACACTGAGAAAAGTGAGCGAGCGAATGTGTGGGAATGAGCGAATGAAATGAATTAAAAAATAAAATACAGATGATATTATAATTTTACTGTCATTCATTCATCTCGCTAGGGTTCTGCTGCTGCTGTACCTTTGGTAACCCATTTTTTACTCAGTCGGGAACTTGTCAGTATCTTTTCATGTGAAAACAATCAGCGCTGGTCTTCTTTATCACAACTTCCCTAAAGTCGAACTGTACGATAGGTAACTGGTCTGTAGGTAACTGACCGTCCTGACTGTAAGAAAACTCTTCCTACTCCAAGTAAGTAGTACCTACTAACTACATCCACTGAACTTACCTACGACCCTGACCTTGTAAAGGAAAAGAGAAAAAAGAGAAATATACATCGCTCGCAATCTTTACAAACCACCTTCTTCCACAACTTTACTTGATTTCTGGGATCTTACATAGAACAAAGTGAATAGGGTTCTTTCTATTTATCTTTCCTTTACGTCGAACTAAATGTAAGACTGAAGTCACAAACTTAGGATAAATATAAGTTAAACATTAATTTATCTTATAAAATAACTTTTGACTTTATTTACAGAAAGAAACTTAAAACTAATACAAGTTAATATTTAAGGCATCATAGCTCAGTTGGTAGTAGCTCTGCCTTCTGTGCTAGAGGTCGCGGGTTCGATTCCCGCACTGGACAAACATTTGTGACTAATACAGATGTTTGTTCTGTGTCTGGGTGTTAAATATTTATCTATTGTATATCAGTCTCTAGTACCCATAGTACAGGCTATGCCTAATTTGGGATCAGTTGACCGTGTGTGATATGTCCAGAATATTTATTTATTTTTTATTTCTAGGTATCGTGAAGTCGTACTAGGTGCGTATAGTTTGATGCGAGAACCTTGATAAAAACCTGGTTGCGTAAATACGAACCACCTCTAGATAGAATGCCTCCCTAATTAACACGATTCAGCGCGGTGCTTTATTTGATAATTATGGTGAAGTGAATAAAAAGTGGGCGGAAGCTTGTAATCAATAAAGAGCAAAGCTTAAATATTTATTTCTACGGAACCTAACTATTTTACATAGGAACTTGCTCGATCTACATACGAGCGAATGAAATGTAGCCAATGAATATAATCGCTTAAAATGATTGGCCTGTTTGAGTTTCTTGACATTGTACCTACCACCGACCAATAGGATGCTAACCTACTCACTCAATCAATATGCAGTCACGCTTTGTTTGCTGTCAAATTCAGATTTGTTTGTCAGTCAAGTCAGTCAGTCAGTCCAGTCTACTGTCCAACCAGTCATCAATTTTAATATATTCATGATCTGTTTATTTTGTTTGTCGTTCGTGGCTTGGTCGTGCGTGGCTGCGTAATTTTATTTTATTTATATAGCTAGGTATTTATGTTACGGCCAGTAATCTCGTAGTAAGTAAAGTAAACTCTAAGCAAATAACTAGTGAAGCAATTCTGTGTACCTCAATCACGCTCAGAATAATTTTACTTTAGTGTTTACATGTTCTTTGTTCGTCGTAAACAATGATAGTGCTAGCTTTTATCGTATGTATGGCAATAGGCCCTTGCTTGGCATATAAGCCAGTGGTTTTAATTCATGGTGTCATGACGGGAAGTGGGAGCATGGAGATGATAAAGTATCGAATTAAAGAGGTAAGTAATAGGTACACATAATATTTACATAGGTACCTAGGTACTTTTGTATTTCTGTGCGAGCTCCCCTACTTTTATCCCCAAGCATGGTAAACAGCCTCTCAGATCTCCATTCTAAGGAGGGTAATCAGAGGCACGTTCATACACTGGCATATGCCCTCATTTAGCAAGTGAGTATTAATCATGTGACAGGTTGCAAGCCTATCGCCGCTTAAAATAATACTTACTGATTTCCTCACGATGTTTTCTTCACTATTAAAAGCACAAGTTAATAAATTTTTCAAACAGAAAAATCTCATTGTTTATTCACAACGCACAACTGGGTTTGAACCCATGAGCTTCGGATCGAAACTTGGGGATGCCCCACTAGGCCAACACAGCCCGATATAATTATATAATTATAAAAACATTATAAAATCTTACAAAACTCAACGATTATTTGATGATTTTATAAAGGAATTTTATATTAATAAAAATCTATCAAAGTAAAATACCTAAATAACTATAGGTAGGTACTTATCATATTTACCTAAAATGTTTCAGAAACATCCCGGCACGGTCATTTACAATGTGAACAGGTTCGAAAGCTGGTCCAGCTTGGAGACGATGTGGCACCAGGTGCTGGAGATTGGTATGGATGTGGCCAACATATCAGCGCAGCACCCCGAGGGCATCAACCTTATTGGTAAGATGCATTGTCTTTAAGAGCTGGAGGAATAGTTGTGCCTTCCATAGCCTCCTTAGCCTATGGTGAACTTTCACCACTTTCCATCAGGTAGACCAGATCCACCTGATGAAAAGTAGTGGAGTGTGCATCATCAGCCTGTGAAGTCCACTGCTGGAAATAGGCGACTCCCAGAGAATAGTTGTTCGTCATGGAACTTTTTGGGGGAGGCCTCTATGTCTAGCAGTGGACTTCTACAGGTTGATGATGATGTAGCTTGAAAAAGCCATTGGCAGCAACTTGTTATGTACACAAACTATTGCAAGGTGATTCATAAATGTATAGTATCCCCACTATCCCCAAAGGGGCCCTATTTACATACCATACTTCTTCCTACTAATATTATAAATGCGAAAGTTTGTGAGGATGTTTGCGGCTCAATCACGCGCCCCGTAATGGCTAAAACGATTTCGATGGAACATGGAGTAGACAGAGTGCTTTACCTAGAATAGCATATAGGCTACTTTTTAACTAGGTACCATGCAACCGAAGCCGCAGACATAAGCTAGTTAATTTTAAAGATGATAAAAAGACCAAAATCATCTGATTTGATAAAATCCACGAAAACAATCTGAAGAACAAATTGTTGAATTAGGTACCTATATTTCGCTAATAATTCTTCTGGCCGTCGTGGCCCCGGCTGAAGAATACGCACCTCCATATCTACCTATCCGCGGATGTCGTAAGAGGCGACTAAGGGAAAAAAGCTAGGGGATGGGCAGCAGCGTCCCTCATTTTAACAACTATAGCTCTAACTACCCTCGCCAACCCGCATGCCCAGCGTGGTCAGTATGGGCAAATCCCCCCACATTTTAAGGAATTCGCTCTGTCTGTGGGGAAGGCTATGTTCAGCAGTGGACGTCATACGGCTGAAATGATGAATGATGAATAATTCTTCTGTTTGTTGATAGATAGCAAACATATTATGAATCACCTTTGTATAAAGCAAGGTCTGAACTGGTAAATATAGCATTTATTGCAATAATTTCAGGATACTCTCAAGGTGGCCTCATTGCCCGAGGAATAGTGCAGACCTTCCCAAATGTGTCTGTCAGTACATTCATATCGCTGAGCTCACCACAAGCAGGCCAGTACGGAGGTAAATTACTACGTTAATTTTTCAAAAAACATCTTCAATCTGTCATGTACTCCCACTAAGATGTGCACGAAAGGAGCCTCTAAGAGGCGCACTTTAACCCTTTCTCTACACTGATTATATTCATTTCAAATCCCTGTGGAATTATTTGGAGACAAAATTATATTTGCGGTCAATATCATACAATGAACTAAGTGAGCGACCGCAAAATATAAATTTGTCACTTCCTAGTAGGCTAAGATTTAATGATTTGCTTGCCAAGCAAAATTCGAAGTGTAGGAAGTTCCTACACTTGGAATTTTGCTTTTCTTTTCCCGTGTAATGGTACGAATGCCTTCACTTGACCGCCTGTTTGTTGATAGTTATATTAGCCCCTTTTGGGACATAAAAAATGAATCAAAATATTTTATCTTATGATTTCAGCTGGTTTCCTTCACCTAGTATTCCCTAACCTGGTCAAAGACACAGTGTGGCAGCTGTTCTATTCGCAAGTGGGCCAACACACCTCAGTGGGTAACTACTGGAACGATCCCTACCACCAGTCGCTGTATGAAGAGTTCAGTGTATTCCTGCCCTATATTAACAATCATATTCCGTAAGTATAAAAATTAAGGGGATTATAATTACGGACTTATCTTAGACTAGCTTCCGCCCGCGGCTTCGCTTGCGTGTAACCTACATAAAAAGTAGACTATTATTCTAGGTAAAGAGCTCTTCATATTCCAAGTTTCAACGAAATCGGTTGTGCCGTTATGGCGTGACTGATTAACCAACATCCAAACATGCTCACAAAATTTCGCATTTTATAATATTAGTAGGATTTATATAATGTGGTTTATCTATAACCAAAGATAATATAGTATTTATACGGAGGCAAACAGGCTTACGGCCCACCTGATGGTAAGTGGTTACCGTCGCCTATTGACATCAGCAACACCTGGAGCATTGCTAATGTGTTGCCTGCCGAACCCCTCCCCCCTAAAGAGCTCTGGCAACCTTACTCACCGCAGGAACACAACACTATTTGAAACAAATAATGTTATTTGGCTGCGATCTTCTGTAAGGCGGAGGCTCCCCAGACGGGCTGCTCCAATTTAGAGCGAGAAAATCTCGCTGTGCCCTACCTCTCGTAAAAGCACTATCTAGCACTATCTAGCACTGGAACGCAATTACTGCTATTTGCTACTTTCAGCTTAACATAAGCTAAAACGTAACAAATTACAAAGCTCGTAAGCAACTTACATGTGTAAACTTACAAAATTGTATATTGCCTTACAATATGCAGCAATTATTTTACAAAAATCCAGAAATTAGAAAGCTGAGATTATAAATTGAATGATAAAAAAGAATTCGTTAATAAAAACTACAGATAGATAATTTCGGTCCCGCTTACATCGGTTCCATGGTGTAACGGTTAGCACTCAGGACTCTGAATCCTGCGATCCGAGTTCAAATCTCGGTGGAACCTGACTTTTTGCATTTTTTTAACGTCTACACTTTTTCTGGGACTTTGCTTCGTACCATCAACTTATTTTCAATGACTTTCCGAAATATTTATGTTTCAATTCATATTTTTACACGAATTTGTTCTGATATCTTGTATTTGAATGGCAATAAGTCGACGTCAGAGTAGGAAAATAAGTTTTAATATCCACGATTTTATAATAAAATCAAAATAATGTTCGCCCTTTCAATAATCACTGCGTAATAAAAGTTCACAAAAGTCAATTAGCGTTCGTAATGCTATCAAGGTTTGACGTCAATCATTGAATATTTGTTACAAAGACAATAAACACTGTTGACATTGGCCTATTTGTCGGAAGCGCCCACATTCGCAAATGCGTGATACATTCATTAAATATTCCGGAAATATCACACATGGTCAACTGATCCCAAACTAGGCATAGCCTCTACTATACCAGAGACTGATAATATATTTACATAATATATAATTTTTTAACACCCAGACACAGAACATCATCAGTGTTTATCACACAAATGTTTGTCCAGTGCGGGAATCGAACCCGCGACCTCTAGCGCAGAAGGCAGAGTTACTACCAACTGAGCTATGAGGCCTGTCAATGTAATTCTGTTCGTAAAGAGTCTAACTAGGCCTATAACATCTATTCTAGATGAGTTATACTACGTCAAGCGGAAATTTTTACTCACTTACAGGATGCTGTAGTGCCTGGAACATGTTTTAGATGGAGTAGGCTTGCCCAGACCCTAAACCATCCTTAGTCTAGACGGCCTTATCCAAAGGAAAAGATATGGTCAATGCGCGCAGCTAAGTCGCGGGTTTCCTCACGATGTTTTCCTTCACCGTTTCGAGCACTAAATTTTGCCTGCACATTGTCACTTGCTAATCGATGATCCTGGTTCTTCTACGTATTTCCTCGTTTCGGATAATCACGTAATGAAACTCCGAGCATAGCTCTCTCTATAGCCCGTTGCGTGACTTTGCATGTGCATGAGGCCTATAGTTAGCGACCAAGTCTCAGTGCCATTATGTCATCCTGGCAGCACGCTCTGATTGTCGACTTTCGTCTTGAGGCACTGCGACCAGAAAATATTTATTTATAACAGTATATAACTGTGATATTTGGGTGCTGGTTCGATCCCCGCTGCGGAACAAATGTTTGCATGATCTGCAAATACTTGTTCCGGGTCTGCGTGTTGTGGTACCATCACCAAAAATTCCGCCTTACCACCCTATGGGTGTATTTTGCGTGCAGGGATCTGTGCCTTGCTTCACTTGCTTGCGTAAATGCGTGATAATAAAAAAGTAGGTTTTTTTTGCAATAAGTTCGTATTGTTTTGGTTGCAACTGAACAACAGACTGGGTAATCAAAGTCATAAAATGAATGGTTCACCCTCAAAGGATCACAGTGAACAAAGAAATGGGCCGGACAGGCTTACGTAGCCGTGTACAAGCGAAACAGTTTCAAAATTGGTAAGGCGGATATTTTGGTGATAGTACCATGGTACTCGTAGTTTCTGATACTCACGACACAGGGAATCCTAGTATGGGTTAAGGACTATGTATGTGACTGTTGGGTGTTATATTTTATTTATCTCATAGAACATTATTTCGTTTTCAGATCGGCGAAATCAGAAGATTTCAAGAAAAACTTCCTTAGACTGAAGAGGCTAGTTCTGATTGGTGGTCCAGAAGACAATGTTATAACTCCTTGGGAGAGCAGGTGAATACTTACCTATTTACCTAGTTAGGGACTTACTGGATCATACTATGAACGCAGCCGTATCGGGAAAAAATATTCTTTGTTTAAGCAATGCCCACTATTACGTTTAGATAAGCACAAGTCTGTACAAGGTGATTCATAATATGTATAATATCCCAAAAGGGAGTTATTCTATCAACAAAAAGAAATAATGTTAGCTAAAAAAAAACATTACCTAATATTTTCATATATTTTTTCACAAAAGAGACGTTTCATCAATATATGGAGCCTGGGCCTGCACTGTGTACACTACTCTAAAATATGGCTAAGCAATAAAGTAAACGTATTTAATTGGTTATTTTATTTAAATTGACTTCGTTCTAAGGTACATTAAGATTTTCTTCGACAAAGAGAGCAACACACAGCGCTACAAAAACATGGCGGATGGACGTGCGTGAAATGTCATTTTGACAACCTACATATAACTGACAAAAACAAAAACATCAAATCAAACAAGCATGACATGAAAATATGTCAATGTCATGTCAAACGCCAATTATAAACCAACATGGCAGCCTTCAAATAGTGTTCACATAGTAAAAAACTTACCAGAAGAACTATTCTTGTACAATCGCATTTGTCTTCAAATTAATGAAATTGTATTTTTCTTGTAATCTCCTATTTTTTCCAAATTTTTCTATGTAGTGTGCATGGACCAGGCCCAGAATGAAATGGCTCCTTTCTCAAATCAGCTGTTTTTAGTATTTCTATCGTCGTTACAACTAATAACTAAACGTAGTTCGGAATCAAGATTGCTACCTAAACACCTTGATTCATTTATTACCTGATTTCACCCTAAAACAGCTGATTTTCGCTTTGAGTTTTTTCAATGAAAAATGTCGAATTTCCAAAAGTCATAGAACAAACTTTATTGCCAATTAGATGTAGAATATGCCTCTTTCGGGATGGCATACATATTATAAATCACTTTGTATAACCTCGTTGAGAGAAAATATGTGAACTGACTCATAGCTCAGTTGGTAGTAACTCTGCCTTCTGCGCTAGAGGTCGCGGGTTTGATTCCCGCACTGGACAAACATATGTGTGATTAACACAGATGTTTGTTCTGTGTCTGGGTGTTAACTATTTATCTATTATGTATATCAGTCTCTGGTACCCATAGTAAAGGCTATGCCTAGTTTGGGATCAGTTGACCGTGTGTGATATGTCCGGAATATGTATTATTTATTATGAATCATCTTGTATAATGTATAACCTCGTTGAGAGAAAATAAATAAATATTTGATTTGACTATGAGTTAATCGTATTTTTTCTATATTCCAGCCAATTCGGCTACTACGGCGACAACGATACAGTCGTGCAAATGAAGGGGCAGGACATTTACACGGAAGACAGGATAGGACTGAAGACGCTAGACGATACGGGCCGCCTGCATGTGCTGACTGTACCGGGAGTGAATCACTTCAACTGGCATATGAATGTCAGTATCGTGGATGATTACCTACTGCCTTTTTTGGACTAAGATTCATCATCATCATCCTCACAGGACATTCTTTCTATTTATTGATAGAACAAGGGGGAGGCCCCTTGTATTGAATCTCTTGTTCTATCAACAATATTGCGAGTAAGTTTAATAATTGTACTTCTTCAAGAGAAAAATGACCATATTGAATCTACATTTAAAGTTAACATACAAGCTAAGCTGTGTTATTTTATTATAATTTTTAATTATTTTATACAATTGTATACATTTTAAGTAGTAAATCAGCTGTGCTTATTTTAAGTAGACAATTTTACACCGTAATTTACTTTAAATGATATTTTAAACATTTTTTTACACTAGAGACCCTAGTCTGCTAAGTCAGAGAGTTCTCACTGTTCATTTTTCGAATGTGAAAAGATAGATTTAGGCGCCCATTTTGTGACACCATACAAAAATGGTAGGAGTTAAGGCACAGTGAGATTTTCTCGCTCTAAACTGGAGCAGCCCACTCCAATCGATATAATTTTTAAATTTATTCTTTATTGTACACAGAAAACACATACTAAAAACAAACTTAATGAAAGGACATGATGTACAAAGGCGAGCTTAACCCTAAAAGAGTTTTCTTCCAGCAAACCTCACAGGTTTGTTGGAAGAAAGCGCTGGACTTATTTGCCCATTACTGAAGTGCATTTCGTATGAGAGGTTGAATATAAGGCTAATGAGGTGTTATAAAGGAACTCCGTTCTGGAAAAAAATATATACTTACCCCGCAATTCTCTAATTTAAGAAAGTGTTTTCACATAAAAAACAAAGTCTTCTCGATCTTGGTATCAGTTTTTTTTTAGTTGTTAAAGCGAAATTGTATATCTATTATTTTTTATTCATTGTACACGAACCCTACCTCTATAACCACCTATCTCTAGCCTATCTCTAGCCCTCTTTTTAGGGTAAAGCTCGCCTTTGTACGTAGGTATGTCTTTTCATTTAGTTTGTTTTTTTATATGTTTTCTGTGTACAATTAAGAATAATTATTAAAGAAATTATATGTAGTGACGCTTTTCGTGACACCGTACAAAAACGGTAAGCTACTCACGTCTCACGGTGACAAGTGATCAGCTCACGATCATTATGGACTCGGGTCTCTGGTGTGTTAGTAATCTATACCAAGAGTATGTTTCTGCGTGTGCCCGTACGGTTCTGCTGATTGCCTGGTATGGTACGATGCAATATACATAAACCTCACCTAATCGGTTAGTGAAAACGGGCACATCTCAGTGAAAAATTAAGTGATATTTTAAGAACCTCTCTAGTTTATGTTATGAGGTAAATCTTGCACGCACATGATTTTAATGAGTAATGGTCTTGATTTCATACAACAATCTTCAGTTTTCCCTTATTTTCCAATTTAACGGGCAATTTTCATATTTTTCTTATTGATTATTTTGAATCAAATAAAGTATCTAATGATTATTGACGCCATGCGAATGCGAGTGCCAAGTTTCTTAAGAAAAAAAAAACAAAAAAATATGAAATGCTCGATTACATACGATAATAATAATCAAAATAAATAATGTTCAAACAACTACAAACCATGTGATACAAGTTAAGATTAAATAAAATATCATCTGCTATTTGTTGTAGTAGGTTAATTTATTGTTAGCTATAGATTTTTGAATACACTTATAAAAACGATATTGTGTTTTATTTTATTAGTACTAGCACGGTTTTTTAATTTTTTTATTTTACGGAGGCAAACAGGCTTACGGCCCACCTGATGGTAAGCGGTTACCGTCGCCTATTGACATCTGCAACACCTGGAGCATTGCTAATGCGTTGCCTGCCCTGGAGAAATCTTTTTGTTTCGTGTTCTTTATTATTATACACATGGCCAATGCGCGTGGAGCTAAGCAACGGGTTTCCTCACTGATTTTTTCCTTCACCGTTTTGAACACAATGGTTTGATTATACGATCTTCGGATCGAAATTCGATGCAACTCCCACTAGGCCCAACACGGCTCTGGTTAATTTAAAACAGAAACGTCAGCTTTTCTCAAACCAGCTAGGCTATTGTGTAAGCAAAATGGTAATGAAGATCGCAATTTTATGGATGATTTTATCAATTTTAGCTACCTACATCTGAAGTTTTTCAAACATGAAAAGGAAGCTAAGGCCTTGAAGTTTTCCCTTGTCAAGTTTGGAACGTTTTGAATGTTGCTTAGATTGTTAAAATTACCCTCTACGATCTTCATTGCCATTATGCTTACACAATTGCACCATTGGTCAGCTTCGGAATGACGATGTTATGATCTCTTGTTTTAGATGTGGGTTGAGAAAAGCTGACGTCACCGATCGGAAATCATTCCGATGTTTTAAAATAGCCTAGCATATTATCTCGGTGTAAGTAAAATCATCATCATTATTTCAGCCTTAGGACGTCCCCTGCTGAACATAGGCCTCCCCCACAGATTTCCAGAAACAATCAATTGCGGGGATTTGCCCATACTCGACACGCTGGGCATGCGGCAGATAAAGCTATTGTTGTTAATAGGGGACGCTGCTGCCCATCCCCTAGCTTTTCCGTTAGTCGCCTCTTACGACATTCACGATAGAAATGGTGGGGCCTATTCTTCAGCAATACAGGATAAATTAATCAGACCACTAGGTGTTTATGACTAACTACTTTGGTTAACGGACCACATATAGGGTTGCCAGATGTCCGGTATTTAAGCGTACAGTCCGGTATTTACGAGGCCTGTCCGGTAAAAAATAAATAGTCGGACAGAACAATGTCCGGTATTTTGAGGAAAGTCGGTACTACTGGTCACAAGCGCCTACAGAAGTAGGCATATGAAATCCCTCAACGCAAAACTCGCTTTCAAAACAAACGACTTTCCCAAAGTGAGCATAGTCTTCGCGACTAACCTGGCAACCCTAACCACATACCAAAGCTCAATCGGTCCTCTGCCAATCATTTCAATCAACAAGAGCGAAGAACTCGTTCAGATACACCGGTTACTCATCGGATCCGGCTATTGACCTCTAGCATAGTAGAAAGAGTTGCGTTGTAACTATTATTTAATCTGCGACTGCAGTGTAGACAAGTTTTTTTCCATCCATTGTACGTGAAATACATGCCTATCGAGTCCAGTGTGACCAACTCGACGACCAATGTTTCTAGATTGTTTTTCCTAAGGGAAGAAAAACCTTATTGTCCAGCTCCCTGAGTGTTGCAAACACTCAAGGAGGTGGATGTGTAGAGGCTTTTAGTAACAGCACGGGCATAGTGGAAGGTAGGTTGGTTCCTTGAGTTCGGAACTGTCGACTAGATCATCTTTATCTATGAAGGAAATATTAAAGGCATGTCACAGAACCAATAAATGCGAGAATCTGTAAATGCTTTTACTTTATATACATTACTTTTTCTTTCACCGACGGTCATTAGGCACTTTCCAGGACCTACCCTATTGACCTCTAAGAACCAAGAAAGGACCAGTGCCACGACGAACAAACAAATCATGTTAGGAAGGTTGGCAAGGTAGGTTTATCTCTATATAGACTTACGTTTTTTTATTGCATTGTGAGGAATGCTGGGAATCAGCCGGGCAGAAATGGGCGGGAACGAATGGGAACAAAAAGTACCTATGAATGGTATATGAGTCATCGCATCACTGAGTATTTCGTAGGTACAGTCCTGAGTAAGAATAGGCCACTCCTTATCTCATGACATCTCATGACATGACTGGTTTTTTTAGAGATTGCTGAAAATCCCCGAGCACGGTATATTTCCTACAGTTTACGTTTACGCTAGAATTATCGATTTATCGACGGCGAAAGGTAACTATTTCCCGTGACTTCACTGGTGTCTGCTGACAGAAATTACTTAGTATCATAAAGCTGAGTTGTTGCCTTTTCAACAAGCAGACAAATTAATCCTTGTTTGGTCCTTTTTATATTCTTATATTGTTGGAAGGTACCTATTTGTAATTTTCTATTTTTTATTAAGACTATTTTTATTATTTTTTTTTTAACTATTATGTAGGAAGGTAAGTACCATTTTTTTTGTTTTATAAATCTTTATTTACAGAAAGACGCTGGCGGAATTGCCACGATGGATGGCAATGCTAATTCGCTGGGCCAAATAAGAGCCAGCTCTCGGGTCACGCGTCGCTTCGATCAGACGCCCATATCTTTTTGAAGGTACCTAGTAAAATATTATTTTCTGTCTGTTTTTCTTTGATGAATAAATTTATTTTCTTTCTTTCTTTCTTTTAGTAACTAGGGTTTAAATTTCAGAATTAAGACTAACCTACCAGCGAACGAAGCGATCTTGATTTTAGTACCGACCTACAAGATAAATGGATGGGTGACCCATCCTATGCTGGCATGTAGGTACCTAGAGCTAAAGAGTTTAAAGAGCCTGGAATAAATTATAGGATACTTTTCATCCGGGTCCGAAATGAGCGAAGCCGCGGGTAGAAGCTAGTACGGAATTGCGAACGTCGAACTATGTGTTGGTTTTGGTAACGCTTCGGTTTGTGCGTGCATTGAGTAGAGGTGTCCAGTCAGTCAGCAATGCAGTTCAAACAGAAAATACTTGTACCTACTTATAGGTAGGTACTATATAAATACCTACCTACTTTGTTATCATAGTCATACAATAGGTATTATATATTATCAGATTACAATGTGACGATAAAATAAATATCCCCAGGTAGGTACCTATAACTAGTACCAATAAGTACTGCCACAGGCTGGTCACGCCACCGCACAAATTATGCAAGACCGAAAGATCTGTGTTTGTTATGGGCCCTTCGATTTATAATAGAATACTGGAAGCGATAAGGAATGCCGCTTCCACCGCCATTTTTAAGCATAGAATAAGGACATGGCTGCAGGAGGGTGTTCTACAGCATGGGCGAATTCCTAGAATTACCTGAACTGTAGAACACCGTCCCCGCGCCTAGGTCAGTTAATATAAATTCTAAATTTTAATGAAATAGTAGTGTTTAAAGAAAAATGCTATTATTATTATGTAATTAACCGAGAATTATAATTATTACCTACTTAATTTAAATATGAATAAAAAAAACTTTATTTACAGAAAGAAACTTAAAACTAATACAAGTTAATATTTACAAAATACACAAGAAACAGTTGAGCCATCTAAAGACCGTTACAAACGATCTATAGATAGCTCAACTGATCCAGATCACTACCAGTCGGAAGCGTCCCCAAGACGCTGGCGGAATTGCCACGCTAGATGGCAATGCTAATTCGCTGGGCCAAATAAGAGCCAGCTCTCGGGTCACGCGTCGCTTCGATCAGACGTCCTGATATCTTTTTGATATATTTTATATGAATTATATAAAATACAATATAATAAAATTGTTATTTATCTCAATATGTAACATTCGACTTGTAAAATCTGCTTTTACTAATAAAATCTTGTATCTTGTATATAGGAATAATCTAATACCTATTATGAAGATAAACCGGCATGCCTGGTTGGGACGAGAGAGGCGCAGGTTCTATACCCGCAGCTATGGGGTGAAAAGTGGCATTAATTATCTCATTTCGACACAATCTGCACTGATTTCACAAATAGATTTGATTTCCGTATAATCTTACTACTATTATAAATGCCAATTTTTTAAATTTTATAATACGGCTGAACGGATTTAAATGAAACTTGGAATAGAAAAGTAAAGTTCTCTACCTAGAATAGCCTAAAGGATACTTCTTATCTAAGTACCACGTTAGCAATGCCAAGCGACATTATAGAGACCAATTCATGCGAAGTAAGTAAGTTCAACGATAACATTTGACACTGTGCCAGAACGAATCTTTCTCTGAAAAAAAAATTCATGAATTTTTTGTTGTTTATTTGAATCATCATCATAGTAAATTTAAAACAAAATCGGGCTGGTTTTCCCTCTACGTTCAGATTTTCAAGGAAATTAAAAACTCATTGATATTAAAGATTTCTTTCAGTCATCGGTTCCGGGGAAACGATTTGGCTCAGTATTCTCGTACGCACTTACCTACCAACTTTTATCTACGTGTGAGTGAGTACCTAGTGAGTCATCTTGACACAGGTCATGAGGTAGGTAGGTATATAAGGTGAGATGGTGAATGCGACGGCATTTTCCCCCCTTAAAAAAAAAAAAAAATTTGGTATATAAGGTAATATTAATATGGTTATGACATCGGTTTAGATAAAAATATGTTTCAATATTTAATTGAGTAGTAGCTGTGATGGCCTAGTGGGAAGGACAACACGGCTACTACACGGGTACCCCAACTTTAGATATGACCTTCCGATCTGATCTGGTCTTAGGTTCAACGCCGGTCGTGGCAACGGATTTTCTTGCTAGAAAAAAATATGTGCGCATTATTAGTCCTAATAGTCGAAATCGATGAGGATCGATTTCGATGACGGCGACCCTAACTGAATAAATAAATGAATAAAATATATTTTTATATTCTCTTTATACACTAAGTTTAAAGTCTTTGAAAATAGGTTTGGCCTAATATGGCCCTAATTCTATCACACTCCAATAATATGTTTGGCAATACTCCATCTAAACAAGGCCCAGGCACTACAGCGTCCCGTGAGAAAAACGTCTACCTGATGCTGAAAAAATCATCTAGAATGGATGAAATACCTAAGGCCTAACTTACGAGACCATCTTCGCCGTGGTGGCCCCGTCTGAATGATAGGCCCTTCCATTCTATTTCTACCTGTGGATGTCGTATGAAGCGAATAAGCGCTGGAAATTTATAGGGGAGGCCTATGTTTAGCAGTGGACGTTCTACGGTTATGTAAATAATGTATAGGAACTTCCTTTAAGATTTCCTATTTGGAAGTCTTATAGTAAATAAAAGCTTTTTATTATTATTATTTATTATTAGTTATTATCCCATAACCATCATCACGGGCCACTGTGATCTCAACCACCATCTCCTTAAGATTGGAGCTACAGACAGCGGCCTCTGTCGCGGCTGTCTTCAGCACGAAGAAACAGTGCAGCACGTTGTACTAAATTGCACTGCCACAAACGAAGCTAGGCTCAAAACAGGAATGCAGGAGGTGATCGGATCCTGCTGCTCTTCATCCACAGCATCAACGGGGATTCTCGAACAATGTTGCCACCAACCCAGGGTCCTTCTCCGTTACTTTAAGGAGTTGGGCTGGCTGGGGTGAGGTCAGCAGGGGGACAATGCACAATACACCCCAACGCGGGACGTCAGTGCAGATCTTATTCCCTCATTTAGAATTAGAATTATCCCATAACCCCTAGGTTCTAAAATAGCTTGTCTTCTTTCATAGCGCGAACTCTACCGCGCTTAGCCCTAGAGACGATAGGCACGTAGGGGCGATGACTAACTCTGACGGCTGGCGCCATTCGTAAGATCCCGGATTTGCAACGGTACGGTTGACGCAATAGGATTGAACGCTACTTTTTATAGGAGTAAGCGTCAGACTCTTCCTGGTGAACTGGTTCATGGTTATTTTTAGTAGATCCTAGTATGAAGACACAATATAAGGGTAGTTCATTGAATTCTTAGCTCTTCTGTCATTTTGAAGGTTGAGCAAGAAACAATTGAATCTATGACGTAATGCCCAATTCGGGGCTTATCTCATGAACTAAATAAATATGCGTTGGTAGGTGTAATTATGTACCGTAGTAGGTACTTCATGAAGCAATACCAAAATAATACGATATATAGTATTAAACAAACTGAGTCACTTGTATTTACAATTAAACACAGATGTTAGGTAACTCACTCATAATAGCGATTGTAATGTCATTATTTCTTAGAACTACGAAAAATGCCAAGCATGCTAAAACGATTGTGAGTTTCCAAAACGTTGAGTAATGCGGTGTTGTTGGCCTAGTGGAAGTACCTCAACTTTCGATCTAGAAAGTTCAGGTACTTCCACTCTATCTATAAATCTAAGTAGGTAGGTAGGTACCTACATATTATATACAAAACATAAATAAAAACCCACTAAAGAAAAACATAAATATGTACATAACAAAGGATAGTATGGTGTAGGTGGTTATGTGTGCGTTGTGTGGGGCGTAAGTTCAAACCCTGGTCATGCACCCACGGATTTTTCTATTCTAAAACTATGTGTGTGATAGGAATCGTGAGGAAACCCGCGGCTTAGTCAGCGTATTGACCACTAGCTTCCGCCTACGGCTTCGCTCGCGTGGTACCTACATAAATAGCTTATATGCTATTCCAGACTATAATCTATCTCTGTACCAAATTTCATCCAAATCCGTTTAGCCGTGATTGAACCACAAACATCCAAACATCCTAACAAACTTTCGCATTTATAATTGTAAGATGTCTTTCCTGAGGTTGAGGACAAGGTTCACTAGGCTGAGAGGATGTTATAGGTGCTGGGCTAGCCTCCATCTAATCCCCTGATTGCGGTAGAGGTTATAGGTACTGGTACCGTTAAAACATTTCAGTACCATTATGCTATACCGGTAGGGCATTACGGTACCGTTTTTTCATACCGGTAGATTTCGGTACCGAAATTTTGAGCGGTGGCTAGTTCGCTAGCAAAAGGCATTTATTTCAATAAAATCACTAGGATCACTTTGAAACGTCTTAGAAACTAGGTGAAGCTATGCCTGTTCCTCGCTACCAAGCCTAGAAGAATCAGGCAACAAACACGGCTTGGTGCCTAGGACAGTCGCACCGTGGTGGCGGGGTGGCGGCGTTTAATCAAAGAAAACCTTTATTTATTTCGGTTATAGGTTCCGGTAGCGAAATAAACCGAAATGAACTCCGAAGCCAGATTTTCCGGTACCGTTATATTTATCGGTAGAGAAATATTCGGGTAACCGGCATTTATAGGTATGACGTCATATCGTTATTTAAAGGTACCTTTATATTCCGGTTATTCAGTCCCTGATCTAATCATGTGGCACAACAGCAAGTGAGTACAAAAGTTCCATCTAACGATGCATATGCATAAATTATCTAGTTAGATGTAATAATGCCATATTGAGTAATGCAGAGCAAATGTTGGTTTTTGATAAGGAATTTTACCTGCCTTTATATGGGCAGAAGGCTTCATAAAACGATATCCTGTCTTATCTAACCATCAGCTGTTGATGTTTTTATAATGATTCAACTAGGTACCTTTATTATCAAGTATGTTATAGGTACGTGGTAAATTGACAACAAGTTGTTATCGTAGAGGTAATCGGCATAATTGACCTCCCGGCGAGACTTTATCTTTGGTAAAGTCGACTCTAGGTGAGGTTTCAGCGAATGGTCGGCGTAGAGTAAATAATATACATATACTATCCCCAAAGTGGAGAAAGCAAAAATATTAGCGAAATAATGCTTTTTGTTTCAGATTTATTCGTGAACTGTTTTTAGTTTCTTTAATATATTTTTATCTAATTTACGAAACGTTAATGAAGCTCGATATCAACATTTCTATGTAGAGACGACTTTCCTAAAGTTTAGTAGAATAGGATCAAGTAGGCCGATAGAAAATGCTAGAGCCCACCTTTTGTACAACAATAAAATTGTCTTCATACTGTGTACATTATAGTATTAACCTAAAGTATAAAATCAGCTGTTTTGGAGTCGATTCAGTTCAGACTCAATGAGTCAGCTGTTTTAAGATGGTTCCTAAAACAGCTGATTCAACGGGAACTTCGGCATCAATCAAGATTGGTACCTATCTTGATTGATGCCAAACTTCTTGTACGTTTAGTAATTCGTTACAAAGATGATAAAAATGCCTCATCATCATCATCATCATCAACTTGTAGAAGTCCACTGCTGGACATAGGCCTCCCCAAAGAATTCCATGACGAACAGTCTTGAGCCTTCTCCATCCACCGACTTCCCGCAACCTTCACAATGTCGTCGGTCCATCGGGTGGGGGGCCTTCCAATACTGCGTCGCCCGGTTCGTGGTCGAGAACCTTTATTCCCCAACGGTTGTCGGTTCTGCGAGCTATATGACCTGCCCACTGCCACTTCAACTTGCTAATTCTGAGAGCTATGTCGGTGACCTTGGTTCTTCTACGGATTTCCTCATTTCGGATCTTATCACGATTAAAACGAATTAAAATTGCATAATAACAACTAATATGAGAAAGTTTCGAAAAAAATATCAATTTAAAAAAAATATGTTTTCTTTCTCTAACATTCTTGCTTTTTGTTGATAGAATAACCCCCTTTCGGGATGTTGTACATGATATTATGAATCACCTTGTAGTTATAGCTATGAAACCTCATTGTAGATTAAAACTGGAGCTCAAAAACCGTTATATCATCGCTGTTTACATAAATATAAACACAAATTATTTGATTGAGGAAAAGAGACATAAATTAGGTTATTTGCGTTATGACATGGCAACCGAGTCAGGTACCTGTGGGTTCCCACACGTTGTCTGGAGAACGAGTTCCCTGGCCGGACGGCATACCTGTCTACTGTGACTCACACACAGCTCAAAGAAGGGCTGCTGGACCATTTAACCAAGTCAACTTCACCTGCACCAATTCCAAAACGCTAAAAAGATAAATAAATAAATATTTCAGACATAGCACGCACAGTCAACTGATCCCAAACTAGGCATAGCCTGTACTATGGGTACCAGAGACTGATATACATAATAGATAAATATTGAACACCCAAACACAGAACAAACATCTGTGTTAGTCACAAATGTTTGTCCAGTGCGGAATCGAACCCGCGACCTCTAGCGCAGAAAGCAGAGTTACTACCAACTGAGCTATGAGGCCAGTCAAAGACTGGTATTGGTACGAAAAAGAATAATATGTAAAAATTCTTAGATATCCTATCCTACTAAACTATCCTACTAATAATATAAATGCGAATGTTTGTGAGGATGTTTGGATGTTTGTTATTCATACCTGGAATAGCATATAGGCTACCTAAGCCGCGGGCTGAAGCTAGTAAAATATAAATAGACGACTTTGCTTGGGGATATTAGGTACCTAGACAGCCTCTCAGATCTTCAATCAGGCCTTCAATCAGATCCTTGAAGATGTTTAAGGGGGTGCCTGTAATGTTGTAAGGCCCATCCAAACAATAAATTGGGGGGAGGGATTTGCCTATACTCGCAACGCTGGGCATGCGGGTTGGCGAGCACAGATGAAGCTTGGGTTCTACGTTGATTGATAGGGAACGCTGCTGTCCATCCCTTAGCTTTTGCTTTAGCTGTGTAGATGGAGTCACCACCACCAGGGCCACCACAGCAAAGATATTTACCTAGATAGAGAACACCGTAGATAATACCAACCGTACCATGAACTTTGCGATTTTGTTAAGGCGGTGACGTAAGTTGACAGTCTCTAGTCTCTAGTCGTGTAAAATAGTGATGTTACGATCGCATTTTAATGACAATAACAGGTCATGGTAGGGCCCCAGCTGTCTTTAAGTTGCGTGCGCACGCTCAAAGATTTATGGTTCAAATTCGTGTAAAATAGTGATGTTACGATCGCATTTTAATGACAATAACAGGTCATGTTAGGGCCCCAGCTGTCTTTAAGTAGCGTGCGCGTCACGTTTACTGTGGCCAGTGACTCATGCGCATATCATAAAATGATTCAATTACCAACAATATGTTGCGTTAGATTGACAGGATAAGAAATTGTGATTTTTGGAAACTTATAGGTGAAAAAAGCCGAGTTGGCGTAATGGGAGGTACTCCGACTTTCGATCCGGAAGCGGAGTTTGATTGAGTAATTCTGTTCGAAAATTCAAAACATCGTGAGGAACCCTGTAAGTAGGTACTTATTTTTATAAGCGGCGATGGGCTCGCAACTGGCACGTATAGAAAATTCACTAGGTACCCACTGCAAAACGTGGGAATGTACCAAAGTGCATGGACTTGTCTCTGACTACCCCCCTTAGACACTTCGATGTCGTGAGCGTATGTTTTTATTAGGAAGTAGGTACTAGGAGGAATGTGTAGGGAGGAACATTTTAGTTATTTATCATTTACTACTAAGAATTTTCATTTTGTGAATAGAATGCTTATCGCTATCAGTGACAAGCTACTTTCTTGGATATGATTGTACAGTTTCCGGTGGGTATTTTAAGGTTATTGTTCTGATACTGGCTAAACGTGAGTCGTGAATGAGGAACGTAGGTACTAATTCATCGTGAAGGTAATTTTGAAGAGAAATTTCAGTCGTCATCATCATCATTTCAGCCTTACGACGTCCACTGCTGAACATGGCCTCCCCCACAGACAGAGCGAATTCCTTATCATGTGGGGGGATTTGCCCATACTCACCACGCTGGGCATGCGGGTTGGTGAGCGCAGTTAGAGCTATCGTTGTTAAAATAGGAGACGCTACTGCCCATCCCCTAGCTTTTTTCCCTTAGTCGCCTCTTACGACATCCGCGGATAGGTAGATATGGAGGGGCTTATTCTTCAGCCGGGGCCAATTAAATATCTGTAAAAGGAACAAATTGATTTGATTGCAAATAATAGGAGTTTGTGTATGGGAAAGTAGCAAAAAATACTTAATTCCAAGAATACACTAAGCTATAACGAGGGTCCATATTCGCAAATGCGCCGCTCGCGCGCAGCTACTGCAACAGCTCGCGAGTTGCATGCACGTGGCCGATACTTGGTAATATGCGCGCGCGCAGCTCGCCGGCCGTTGCAGTAACTGCGCGTTAGAGGCACATTCGCGGCTCATTTCTCATTTTAGGCAAGATACATGTCATGGCTATTTATGTAAATAAAACAAAAACCTGCCGTTATTAACAAAACTGTTTCACCAAAATATACCCAAAACCGGTTTATTTGGGAATCACCTACACTGACGTGACGTTTATTGCATTATGCAAATATATAGTTACGAGTATCATAAGGCCGAGTGGCGAAGCGTGGGGCCTCCGGACTTCCGCCTTTATATCCTGTCATTCAATAATAGGTCTTCATAATAAGGTCAATGACGTCTGGTGGTTGTAGAGTTGCGTTGTTTTGACCACAAGATCTGTATCCAGACTACAGGTGACCATTTTTGGTATTCAAGCCCCGGATACACTAGGGGACATTTTGTCCCGCAATATTTTTTTGTTTTTTATGTTGTACGGTACGGAGTCAAACAGGCTTACGGCCCTCCTGATGGTAAGTGGTTACCGTCGCCTATTGACATCAGCATCACCTGGAGCATTGCTAATGCGTTGCCTGCCGAACCACCCCCCTAAAGAGCTCTGGCAACCTTACTCACCACAGGAACACAACACAATTTGAAACAATTCCATTTGTGACTTTTGAAGGGCGCTGAATATACGCTGAATTGTTAACAAAAGAACATGTTACGCAACGGGCAATGGAGAGAGCTATGCTCGGAGTTTCACTACGTGATAAGATCCGAAATGAGGAAATCCGTAGAAGAACCAAGGTCACCGACATAGCTCTCAGAATTAGCAAGTAGAAGTGGCAGTGGGCAGGCCATAATGTTATTTGGCTGCGATCTGCTGCAAAGCGGACAACCTCATTTTACGTGACGCTGCAACGTTGCAGAGTGTCCCGCAAAATGCCCCGCAATATTTTACGTGAAGCGGGACATGTTGCTTGTGCTGTGCTGTGAAAAGTTCCGCAACATTTCACCCCGAGACATTTCACGTAGTTGTTGAGCGACATGTTGCGCATCATGTCGCTCTATTTGTCCCCACATGCAAGGCTTTAGATTAGCAAAAGAAGCTCTTCAATAAGTTGCATTCATGAGGAAGTTTCAAATGGGAAAAGAAAAATTGGTTCACGGCCCTTGTCCTAATCCTTAGGCATGGTAATCCTCTAAGATCTTTAGTCGTAAGTACATTAATGTCTACAAGTAGGTAAATATCCTTCTAAATCTCACACATACAAACATCATGGGCAAATAACACATTGTAACAACGAAGGTCGCGTTCATTCATTAGAAATCTTTACATCTCTACCAATGCCCATTATACAGGGGAATAACTTAGCCAAAACAGATCAATTTACCGAAACATACAGAATAAATCGCAGTTACCACTCCAGACACAGAATAATTATAGCTGCTATGAGCAAGGTAAGTTCATTATCACGATACACGGCTCGAGCGTTTTTCAATGAGTGACGCGCGATGTAGATTAGAATTTAGTTTGTACGAGGGAACTCCCTGAGGCGCTTAGAAGCATACTAACACGTGAGTATTCTGTGCTTTGGCAGAGGCGCGTGCGACGTTTGATATAAAACCAGCCACCAAACGCTTGCGTAGCACTCGTATTCAGACAGCCGTACTGAACACAACTGAAAAGTTGAAATAAGTTCTTTTCAACGTAAGACTTTCAAAAACCTAATCATGAAGATGTATTCAGTAGTCGGAAACAAGAAGAAAGTGACGATGGAGTCCAACCCCACGAAACTAAAGGTAGTGGGAAACAATTGCATCATCAGAGTGGCCGCCAACCAGGGCCACATCGAAGTCATCGGCAACGATTGCCGCGTTGAAGTCACTAACAACTACGGGACCGTCAACCTCGTTGGGGGGAACGGGTTTATCAACATCACCAAGCGGTGGAAAGGTGACAAGGTGCACATGATGGGGCCGGGCAACTACTTGGCAGTTGCCGGGAAGAAAACTTCCCAGTCTTTCGAAGGTCAAGCCCAGCTTTCGCCGTTCAGCAAGGATTTGGATGACGTTATCGAGTCCATTTTCACGTTCGTTATGCGGTGACAAGTGACTGAAATGGATTTTCAATGTGTAGTGCAATGAAAATGTTTTCGAAGACAGTTCCAAGAGAGTTTTCTTGTCGGAACATGGTGTTCGCGTGATAAGTGCTTTGGTAGACGAATCTACCTGATAACTGTTTTTACTTTATGTACTTTGTGGCAAAATAAAACATTTGGTGTTTTTAAATTTCAACATTTATTTTCGGTTTCCCAAACTGCTAAATTAATATGAGGTAAGAAGTCATAAAGAGGATTTCAGATAGCTTAAGATTTATGAAAACTAAATGAAGTGAATAGAAATAAGGGTCTTACGCCATTTTAGAAGTGGCACAGCTGGTTTATTTCCACAAGCTCATTACTTATATCAGAACGCTCGATATTATCTCAGTGCGATAATATGCGATGTTGTTGCGATAAGTGTTATTTGTAACGCGTACGATCGTAGGCTGCCCTTATTACTTACTAGGTTGTGTCTACGGCTTCGTTCGCGTGGTAAATATAATAAAAATAGCTATGTGCTATTCTAGGTAAAGATCTCTATCATCGAAATTGGTGGAGCGGTTACAGTGTGATTAAATCACAAGCATCCAAACATCCTCACAAACTTTCACATTTATTAGCTTCCACCTGCGGCTTCGCTCACGTGGTACCTACCTACGATGATAAAAACCTAGCCTATGTGCTATTCCGGACTATAATCTATCTCTGTGCCAAATTTCATAAAGATCCGTGCAGCCGTTCTGGCGTGATTCAGTAACAAACACCCATCCATCTATACAAACTTTCGCATTTATCATATTACAAGACTACTGCTAGCTAATAGTATAAAAAGTAGCCTATAATGCTATTCTCAGTACCTATAGAACTCGGATAATCCATGTTTCATCGATCTATTGCGATAATCGTATGAGATAATATAGGCCTAACAAAATATTAAAAAATAAGTTATTTTTTTTAGATAGTCTCAGAGTATTTTCGAAAAAACTGTTGCAGAAAACCCAACTTTAAAAAATAAATCTATCGAGAAAAGTTTTACCAATCGCGTTTCTGTCTTGGATTTACGTAAATAAAATGCTCAAGTTATCATTGTCATAAAAATCAAAACTGTGCGTTTTGCGGTTATTGAGAAAAAACAATTCAAAAATCATAAAATAATTAAACCCTCACTTTAAGATCGCGAAGTTGTCCCTTCTCAAGTATGAACCGTTTTGGATGTCACTAAGATTGTTAAAATATTGAAGTTACGAACTTCATTGTCATTTTGCTTAGGCAATAGCACACCTGCCAACATGACCATTCTAATGAGTTTACTTAAATTTATACCTAAGCGTCCGCAACGGTATTCCCCTGTGGCTATGTGTGCTTGATGGATTTGTTATTCGACTGTTTAGTTATGCTTTAAAAAATGGTAATTTGACGTCTCACTTTTTCAAGTAGGTACTTAGCATACGGAGAGACAGCTTGTCTGGGCTATGAATGAGTGTTTTAGAGGCTAAAGGTGAACTCAAACAACGAGGTAGAGCACAGCCGGATTTTTTAGCTCTAAATTGAACCCGGGCTGGTTCAATAAATAAATAATAAATAAATATTCCGGACATTTGCCCAAACTAGGCATAGCCTGTACTATGGGTACCAGAGACTGATATACATAATAGATAAATATTTAACACCCAGACACAGAACAAACATCTGTGTTAGTCACAAATGTTTGTCCAGTGCGGGAATCGAACCCGCGACCTCTAGTGCAGAAGGCAGAGTTACTACCACTGAGCTATGAGGCCTGTCAACAATTGTTCCTTGTACCTCCGCATCACAGAAGATCGCAGGCAAATAACATTATTTGTTTCGAATAGTGTTGTATTGCCAGAGCTCTTAAAGTGGGGGAGGGGGATTCGGGATCGGAATGTTATTGCAAGCGTTCATGTGCTACGGTAACCAATTACCAAAAAGTAATAAAAAAAATTCATGATGGTTGCGGGAAGTCGGTGGATGGAGAAGGCTCAAGACCGTTCGTCATGGAACTCTTTGGGGGAGGCCTATGTCCAGCAGTGGACTTCTACAGGCTGATGATGATGATGAATAAAAAAAAGGGCCGTAAACGTGTTTTCCACCTATAAAAAATAAAAAAAGCTTAAGATTATTATTATTTTTTTATTTTATTTACGAAAAGTTACACTATTTTTACAGGAGCACCTAATGAAATAGTGTACCATTATCATTTAAATTATTATTATTATTATATATATCAAACATTTAAAAGATTAATTTTAATTCATAGCATATACCTACTAGTTAAGAAACAACAAACATAAATCTTCAATTAATAAATTCAAATTATATAATGTCAAGCCTAATAAAAAGTAAATAGAAAAATTCGTCAATCCATATAGGTATGTCAAATAACAAAAATATTTTTTTTCCACAATAATGTTGGTATGGTAGGTATCTACTGATAAATTGACAGGCCTCATAGCTCAGTTAGTAGTAACTCTGCCTTCTGCGCTAGAGGTCGCGGGTTCGATCCCCGCACTGGACAAACATTTGTGTGATAAACACAGATGTTTGTTCTGTGTCCGGGTGTTAAATATTTATCTATTATTTATATCAGTCTCTGGTCACCATAGTACAGGCTATGCCTAGTTTGGGATCAGTTGGCCGTGTGAATATGTCCGGAATATTTATATTTAATAATGACGAATATTGATAACCAAATTTTGAAAATAATTAAATTACCAAATAACCATGAAAAAGGGTCGTATTTCCTTGAATTTTTGACCTGTGTAAAGCCGAGGGAGGCAACTAGTCAAAGGATAAATACGTTACGTGACTAACAGTAATTTAGCCCTCAAGTTAACACATTTTTAGTAATTACTGTGAACATAGTACTCGGTGCGAGGTTGTCCACACGCTCTTATATCGGGGACTTTTTCATACCAAGAGGAAATAAGTCTATTTTACGTAATTTCAATGGTATTTTGTTTATGGCGTCAATAGCTTTATAACCTACTATTATTACTAAATGATTTAGTTACTTCTATAACCTATTGACTGGCCTCATAGCTCAGTTGGTAGTAACTCTGCCTTCTGCGCTAGAGGTCGCGGGTTCGATTCCCGCACAGGACAAACATTTGTGTGATGAATACAGATGTTTGTTCTGTGTTTGGGTGTTCAATATTTATCTATTATGTATATCAGTCACTGGTACCCATAGTACAGGCTATGCCTAGTTTGGGATCAGTTGACTGTGCGTGCTATGTCTGAAATATTTATTTATTTATTATTATTTATTGGACCCAATAAAAACTGACGATGCTACACGCAAATGCCTACATTTTGCACTCAGCTGACTAGGATTTTTTTTGTTATTACACTGAATCAATGTTCGTATTGTCGATAACTAAAATAACTAGTTAGGTACATAATTTTTTATGAGTACTAATGGATATTCGAGGTTTAAGGTTCTCGAGTGGCGCCCACGAACCGGACGACGCAGTGTTGGAAGGCGATGGACCGATGACATTGTGAAGGTTGCGGGAAGTCGGTGGATGGAGAAGGCTCAAGACCGTTCGTCGTGGCACTCTTTGGGGGAGGCCTATGTTCTTGGACTTCATCAGGCTGATGATGATGATGGATATTCATCATCATCATCATTTCAGCCATAAGACGTCTACTGCTGAACATATTTCTAGAGCGAATCCACTAATGGAAATAATTACAAATTGAAAGTAACAAAAAGCAATGAAAATTCCTTTGTTGGTTTCAATAAAACAGGTGTTTATTTTAAGCTTCGTACAACGAATACGCGGTTGTAAGTTAAAAAAATTAAAAGTCGAGTAATTACGAAGTATATTACGACTTTTAACTTTTTTTTCCTCAGCGAATGTGATAAGGATTCGTCATTTTTAGATATGATTATATAAGAACATAATAATCTAATCTCCATGGGCTGGTATAAGGACATAAACTAACACCAATTGCTGTTGACGTCACACAACGTCAGTGAATTTGTTTAATTTGGGCAGTTGTTACATCTGTTTTATACGGAAGTTGGTAAGAGCAATTTGTGTAAAAACTACGTCATAACATAAGGGATACCTAAATCTAACAGCTGCGTAGATATTAAATTTTAATGTATACCACATTGAACTAAACAAAAGATCGTCTTTATGCACATATAGGTACGGTCAATCTAGTCGGTCATCACAAATGTTTTTATCAATTAAAAGTTTACTCAATCAATCAATAATATTTTGAGTAGGTACATAATAAAGGAAAAAATCAAAACACTCAATCAAAGTTGTGTCAACAAGCGATCAAAACAATTATTTCACAAACACTTTTGTTAAAGTGAAAAGTGAATCAATTGCAATAGCTGGACTTCCCCATAGAACTAAAGCCAAACAATAAAACTCCCAGTTCCAAATTCCCGTCTTACGACTCTGTCTAGGTGACGAATTTAGTTCAATTTGGCCTTGACACAACACACATCTCTCGGCACGGTTATATTATCAGCATCCATTTTGAAACTGGTAGTAGATCCGGCTATTTCGGTTTACACTGTATTTTGAAACCTTTTTATATCATAACGGTTTTTTTTAAGAAATTTCATCATAGCAATATTCTGTGTCATAAGACATTTAAGCCTAGGAACTAAACTTCAAAGTTAAGGTTTATTTACATAAAGCCACAAGGATCACTTTGCAACGTCTTCGAAACTAGGCCTGTTCCTCGCGACCAAGCTTTGAAGGATCTAGCCCTGTTCAAACGGCATGTGATGTCATCTGAAATTTATTTCAAAATGATCCATATGTGAACTGAATGAACCATACTGGTGAAAGTCAATTTTGAGTTTGACATTTGAGGGCGTACGATATACCTATCTCAAAGATATCCCAAGTCTAAAAGTCAAACTCATAATTGATTTAATATACTTAATAGTGAGGATCCTTTTGAAATAATTTGATATAATTTTTATCGAAGATTCTAATCATTATTCCCACTTTCTTCGAAAATCCTTTACTATTAAAACTTGATCGAGGATTGTGTATACAAAAAATAAACTAAGGATATACCTACAAATACAAATGTTTTATTTCTTTGACTAGGATTACATCGAAGAACTTACACCAATAAAAAAAATAATGTTTATCAATAATTTAACCGCTATACATATAACCAAGTTATTTCATTACCTTTCTATTCGTGTTCACTCAGATCTCTGCTCTTTCACTTAAATACTCGGTTGTGCTACTTTCAAAGTCATTTGAGTCGATCAGCGGTTTTTGTTACGAAATAAAGAGAATAAGCACGTCCGAGATTGTGTCAATCTAAACTGAATTTATCTGGGTACAAAGTACATCTTGTTTATTTTATTTGATCTTACTTACTAGACAGGAAATGAATCATAGGTAAAATTTTATTTTCTTATCTTCAGAAGTATGTTTTTGCAAGTGTTCGACTACGCTTATAAATGATTTTAAGAACTTTCTTTTACCTTAACATTCGTCATAATTTTTATGTTTATAAAATATTTTTTATTTTTTATTGATAGAGCGCGGCGTTGCTGCTTTGTTTGTATGTTTTTTGTTAGAGCATAAGTTTCGAACCGTCAATACAATCTGCATGGAATTTAGTAGTTTGGTAGTTTGAACTATTACAATTAACTGGTAAATTGGTAACTGGTAATATTGGTTAAATCGGCCAAGGGGTCCAAAGGGGGGTTTTATAAAAAGTCATACATGAAGTGGGGTGTCATATGAAAGAACTTTGTTCGTCCATTCCAAAATGACTCTTATTTTTACCATAGGCACTATGGTTTTTGATAACAACGTAAAATTTAAAACCAATATAGTGTAAATTCCCATTGGGTAAAGTTTCAATGAATTCGTAGTTCAGATATGATTGGTTGTTAGTTAGAACAATGTAAAGCGATTTTCAAAGTGTATCTTATTTGTGTCTCAACGATCATAAAAGCACCAACTATTACCGTCCATCGCGAGACCTCAGTTCGGGAAAAACCACTATATCATTTGATTTGACTACCTATATTTCTAGAATTAATCCTGAAAAAGAATTGGTTTTGTTGTCATCCTACAGCACTTGTTATAAAGTTATTAGGTAAATGGGTATCACATTCAAACATACACTCTATACTTATTTTGATGTCACAGCCTGTATCTAATTGATCTTGAAACAATTTTGATATGATATGGTATGGTTACGAACAAAAGTGTTTTACAGTTTTATTAAAAACAGGAGTCCTGCCAGAGTGACAAAGAAGGTAGACTGATTCGAATGCCAGTGAAAATTTATACCTTAGGCTCAGATCATTAATGAACAGAGACAATTTATACATACAAATCATGCTTAATGAAATAGTGCAAGGCACAAAAATTTGCTCAAACTATAAAAATCTATGGAACTTGATAACATTTTATGACGCAATATTATTGTATAATATATAATATTAAAATAAAATGTGCTAAAACGGAAATCCTAACGTAGTCAATTCGTCGTAGTAAATTTATTGACTGTTTTTCATTGTTTTTTTTACAGAAAAGTTTTACCTACGTGTATGTCGTACGTACGCCGTACCACGAAAACAAGTCTTCTCAAAAATCAAATTTTCTACGAAAAAGATAGTTTTGAACGTGTGCTAATTTGAATATTTTTGGATAATTGCCAGATATATCGCCACATCAATGTTCGGTTTCCTAGTAAACTGTAGATAAAGAGTCTGTTTACTTAAGATTAGTGGACATTATTTTCTAGGAATTATCTGTGCCGTAGAGTCTATAAATAAAATTGAATAATTCTCGATAAAATGGTTTTTGTAATTTGCTCTGAATAAAATGATTTTTATCAGTTTAGGTACCAATAGTACTACTTACGTAACTTTTTACGTCAGCCAAGATGGTGTAATCCGGATCAAAAGCTGATTTACTTTTAAAACGAAACCATGTTATCGACTAATATGTAACATACGCACGCGCACATATTTTTAGCTGTCAATTCAGGATGTACTCCGCCAGGATGTCAGAAAGAAAAAATGTTTGACTTACAATTATAAATAATAATAAATAATAAATAAATCCGGACATATCACACACGGTCAATTGATTCCAAACTAGGCATTGCCTGTACTATGGGTACCAGAGACTGTTATACATAATAGATATATATTTAACACCCAGACACAGAACAAACATCAGTGTTAGTCACAAATCTTTGTCCAGTACGGGAATCGAACCCGCGTCCTCTAGCACAGAAGGCAGAGTTACTACCAACTGAGCTATGAGGCCTGTCAAATCCAAAAAATCAAATTCCTCATCATCAGCCTGTAGAAGTCCACTGCTGGACATAGGCCTCCCCAAAGAGGGACTACCTACTTCCTACTATCTACTAATATTATAAATGCGAAAGTTTTTCAGGATGTTTGGATGTTGTTGTTCAATCACGTCGTAACGACCCAACCGATTTCGATGAAAATTTAAATAGATAGAGTTCTTTAGAATACCATATAGGCTACTTTTTATCAAGGTACCACGCCAGTGAAGCCGCGGGCGCAAGCTAGTTGTAGATACATGAAAATGAAGCAAAGCGAAACTTGTACATCAATAAAATTCCTCCAACTTAAAATAGGTTCTTCTAGGCTTTCCTGTAAAAATTCGAACTCGAACTCGAATTCACTCAAGTTACAGAACTCACTTCGAGAAGAGAAGAGAAGAGACGTAAGAAGTCAGGTCAGTGAGGCGCCACGGACGTTTTCGAGTTTTGGAGAGTACGAAATTTGAAAGTCACCGCGGATTCAGCTCTTCGAGGTTCTAAATATCTTTACAGAATGCGCCTACTGATCAGTTAATAAATCATCATTATTTTTGGCACTTCCCCAAATAAAATTCTTCAGAGAGACAAAAAGTCAGGTTCCACCGAGATTTGAACTCGGATCGCAGGATTCAGAGTCCTGAGTGCTAACCGTTACACCATGGAACCGATGAGCGCATTGCCGATTTTCGGGATCACTGTCTGTTTGGTTACTTTCTCTTTTGCCAACTGCGTCACCAAGTCAGACAAGAACCCAGGTGAAAATGTTGAGGACGTTGCTCAAAGCGCCGTAACCGCGACCGATAGGGCAAACAATCGGTTCCCGAGTTCCCGAACAAATTATTTACTTCTTTCAAATCACAAGGATTGCTTTGATACTTTAACTAGTTGAAGATACGCCTATTCCAAGCCTAGAAGAATTGAACAAAATTGCTCGAACTTCTCGCTTATAACTCCTACGAATTGATTGCGCGTTGATGTCTTTTGCTGTAGCTCTTCGTAGCCCATACGACGTAGAGCCTCGAAATTATATTTCAAACATCAGCCTGGTCATTAAACTTCTTATTTATATTTTAAGTTTTATTTATACAAGCATTAGGTAGATATTTTATCAAGTGTAGCGTGTGCTGCACTTAGAACATTTGCTGAAGCTCACCATTTTGTAATTTTTCTAAGCTTTTATTACTTCCTGATTATTTATCCTTAGCCTCAACTTGTTCGATCGGCACCATACTGTAGCTATTACGTTCCATTTTGTGAGAAGGGAACATCGAAAAAAAGCCTTGATTGTTGCCTGATTCCTCGGCTTTGACTCTGGCATTCAAGTTGTTATATTTCACTCTGAACATACTGATATTAGACTGACATTACTTTCATCGAAATTATCAAAACTGACTTTTTCTATACCCCGCTATTATGAAAATGTTGAAATACTTGTGAATACTTGCGTTATTTATTCAACAGTTTTATTTAATTATATTAGCACGTGTCGGATCGGTGACGTCACTGGCACATGTTGTATACATAAACGCAGCTAAATAATATTTCATCATTTCAGCCGTACGACGTCCACTGCTGCACATGGCCTCGTACGGCACAGACAGAGCGAATTACTATCATGTGGGGGGATTTGCCCATACTCACCACGCTGGGCATGCGGGTTGGCGAGCGCAGTTAGAGCTATCGTTGTTAAAATGAGGGACGCTGCTGCCCATCCCCTAGCTTTTTTCCCTTAGTCGCCTCTTACGACATCCGCGGATAGGTAGATATGGAGGGGCCTATTCTTTAGCCGGGGCCATCACGGCAAAATAATATTTAAACACTAGTATTCAATATTTTTAAAAGTAAGCTGCCCACGAAACTCAAAACCAAAGCCATGGAAACATGCCTTCTCCCATGCCTCACCTATGCATGTCAGACATGGACTCTAACTGTAAAAAACCTTAGGCGCATAGGGGTATGTCAAAGAGGGATAGAAAGAAGCTTTTTGGGTCTTAGACTAAAAGATAAAATAAGCAACGCTGAAATTCGCAAAAAGACTAAAGCAAAAGACGTTACTCATAAAGTTTTATCCCAAAAATGGAAATGGGCTGGCCACATACAAAGATTGCAAGACGAGAGATGGTCAAAGACAATAACTAATTGGAACCCAATCCAGAAAAAACGAAAAAAGGGAAGACCATATAAAAGATGGGACGAAGACATTGTTAAAATAGCCGGAAAAGCGTGGAGCACAGCCGCTAGAGATAGAGCGAGATGGAGAGAGCTGGAGGAGGCTTTTGCCGCTGCAAGCGGTCCTTACACACAGGAACATTAAATAAAGATTATAAATATTGATTGTACTTATTATAGATTTAGGATGTTTTTGTTTTGTATTTTGTGAATGTGTAAGAATAAAAGCTTATATTATTTTATTATTTTATTATTATTCAATATTTACGTCGTAGGCAGGTCGTAGGTACCTACGACCTACGTACCTACGTAGGTCGTCGTAGTCGTCCAATATATAAGGTGATTCGCAATAAGTATGATACTTATTGTACATAAATTCGTAATTTTTCATTGAAAAAGCAGTATGCAAAAATCTGCTACTAGATTATCCAGCTGTTTTAGATAGTACTCTTGAACTACTTACGAACTCGTACGTTTAATAATTGACAAAATGATCAAACACAGCTGATATAACGAATAAGTTCGGGAATGAAATCTGTATGTTTATACACCAGCAAAAACGATCTAGTAGTTACGGAACGCGTTATATAAATGGGTGCATTATCAGTAGATATTGCGTAGGAATTCCATTCATTTATTCTAGGAAGTAGTGACGAATCATAAAATAAAGGAGCATTGTTGTGTTTTGTATTTATAACAGTACCTTCAGTAATATAGTATCGTAGTGTGTGTGTTTGTATCTGTATGTATATGAATAAAACAGGGGAATATATTTTTTCGAAGAAAACCATTGTTTGAGGAAAACTGGAATGAATTAAATTTGTAAAATTATTCTATAATAAGGAGATTTGAAAACTATTGCGTGTGTTGTCAGTGGGAAGCCAGTGAAGAAATGCACTCATCTAAAAGTACTGGGGTTGGTGAGTTTTGGCTAGATAGAAGGACGACTTAATCCAAGATTGATCGCTATGGTAATCTATAAGCAAGGCTTTAGTTCACCAGCCAACTTCCTAAGGTTGAAATGATGATGATAGAATAGAATAGAATATAGCTTATTGTACACCAATAGAAAATACACAATCAAGAAAATAAAAATAACATAAAATAGTGTGACAATGGGCGGCCTTATCGCTAAAAGCGATCTCTACCAGGCAACCTTTGGATGATGATGATGATTAAGTTTTGCCACTATACCAACTTAACTTTCTAAGAAAAAAAACACTTGAATGATAAGACTTTATCATGTATTTTTGTCGTACGTACCTATATTTTGTTGATATAGACATAGTTCATAGCTCGCAGAACCGAAATCCGTTGGGGAATAAAGGTTCTTGAATTGCGACTACGAACCGGACTATGCAGTTTTGGAAGGCCTACACCCGATAGACAGACGACATTATCAAGGTTGCAGGAAATCGGTGGATGGAGAAGACTCAATACCGTTCGTCGTGGAACTCTTGTTGTTGACTTTTTTGATATATTTTCATACAGTTGACTTGTAGTCTATTTTTTTGTTCCCCTAGGACAAGCCTACCAGCATTTCCACGTAACAGGGACACACCTTTATGATCAATTTAAAAATTGATTTTTCCGTCACAAAAAACCTCATAAAAATATATCACTCAAAGCACGCCCAAGTAACCCAGTACCCCGCCCCTCTCTTGGGCATCACATTTCCACAGAGTAAGTACAGCTGCTAGAGGTGAAACTCGTAGGTTAATCCTAACCTACCTTATTTAGTAGCTTTGGCCAAACTTTGCAAGCTCCATTTTTTTTTTTTTTATACAACAGATGTGGCAAACAAGCTTACGGCCCACCTGATGGTAACCGTAGCCTATGAGCGCTTGCAATACCAGAGGCATCACGCACGCGTTGCCGACCCCGAACCCCCTTCCCCTCTAAAGAGCTCTGGCAACCTTACTCACCGCAGGAACACAACACTATTTGAAACAAATAATGATATTTGACTGCGATCTTCTGTAAGGCGGAGGTACCTCCCCAGGCGGGCTGCTCTCTTCAGAACGAAAGCTACTGAAAGCTTGGGCTGAATTTTTGGTTTGGATTCGGCATAACGATGACATGATTCAAAATTGAAAAAAATACAATAGGTATAACAAGAGTGTGACAACAGTTTAGATTTTTTTGAAGAAGTAATGGTGGGCGATCGTCTGTACTTTTAATCAATCATGGTGAAGCTTTGGTAAGCTTCTGACAGATGACATAACGCACGCCGTTTGAACACGGCTTTACAGCGCAAAAAAACCAAGTTTCCCGTTTTGTCCGCACAGAGAGTTTACTTCAAATAAGTTGCGTTTCTACGCAAAAGCCAGTATACCTACTCTACACCCTCTCCCGGGCATCGTCGGGTTTAATGAAAAACCATCAAATTCCATAATTGATGGGAGCGTGACAGCATTTCACTCCACCTCTCTGGAGACGTACAATTTATTAATCAAAAATAATAATTCACAGGTAATGTCTGGACTTTCCACCATAAAAATGTAAATAGCAACTCTATATCCGGGTAAACAGGGAGTATTATAGCTTGAGGTTTGGTCCTGAGGGATTAGCAAAAGGTGGGTACAGATAAGATCGGTCGACGGAAGGGTTAAAGGGTCAGTTTCAATTTGGTTAAAAACCTGTAATCGTCGAATTTAGATTTTGTGCTATCGCCTTTTTAAAATATGCTTTTACCGTTGTGAGCACGTTGCTTTTAAAATTTTATCAGGCACTTATCTCAGTAAAATAGTTATGATTAAATAACTTCCGTTATGAAGACTCGCAGTCAGTTTTTCCTAAGCACTTGCCATGATGGCCTCGGCTGAAGAATAGCCCCCCTCATATTTAACTACTCGTGGATAACGTAAGAGGGGACTAAGGCAAAGGGGCTAGGGGATGGGCAGCATCGTCCCCTATTTTCACAAAGCTCTAACTACGCTCGCCAACCCGCGTGTTCAGGCGTGGTGAGTTTGGGCAAATTTCCCCCCATGATAGAAATTCGCTCTAGAAATCTGTGGGTATATATTCAGCAGGAGACGTCCTACATCTGAAATGATGAAGTAAGCAGCTAAGTAAGTATTATCAAAGAACATTTCTACTATATTATCTTTCATATGATTTTAGACTCATAGGCATTCTTCGTAAAAAAAATTCGCTTCGCTCATTTACTCGCTCATTTACACTTCGACATTACTCGTATTTGAGACAAAACTATGACCCACATGGACGTCTAGCCCACTCTAAAACGCCCCATAGCCACGGCACGTCGAAAAAACGGTTCGGTGCGTATTTTGCCACGAATGGGTCCTTTGAAGCCCCTTTCGGGAAGGTATACATATTACGAATCACCTTGTAGTTAGAATGACAGGTATGGTAGTACCAACCCTAGACGTAGATTTAATCCTCGACACGCCTGCTCCCCGGTTAACGAAAGAGTTGTTTTTAATTAAACTAACCTGTTAATCCATTAAGGAGTGGCAGTATGGTAATGTTTTTATCGCCGTGTAGCTGTCATGTTAATCATGGGCTTAAGGGTGGAAAGCTTAGGTAGTTTTTATAACCCTTTACGATGTCGATTTACGAGTTGACAATTTAATTCTTGAGCAAGAAAATGTTCTCTGGACTTCATCTTTCATCAACAGTCACTATACCTCAATCTGATCAATGATCCAATGCATTACCAAGAAACAAGCGATAGATAAAACAACGACAAAAAAAATGGCTCGTATTCAGAGACACGACTCAAGCATAGATTTAATCACAGATCAGCTGAACTCTACTTAAGTATTGAATCTCTTCTCAAACATAGCTTTTTTTCAAGAACGGTACTTAAACTATTCTCAGCTGAATCGAGTCTCAAATCGGTACTCAAATGTTCTCGTTTACATATTGATTTATTTTTAATTTTCGATCCGTTTTACGCAGAAATTCAAACAGCCAGGGTGGAAATAGAATAGAACAGTAAAGTGAAGTATAAATATGCATCAAAATACGTGTAACGGAACGAAAAGTCATTTGATTAATGTCAAATCAAATCTAAACTCAAGCACCGATTTCTTCTGATTGACGTTTCAGAATAAGCATTCACTCAGGTGAACTGTGATCATTGAATCTATACTTAAGTACTGTTCAAGAATTAGAATCTCGACTCAAATCGAGATTTAAGTACAGATCAATGCTTGAGTCTTGTCTCTGAATACGAGCCTAAGAGTGCGTTCTCAACTGCAAATGCGCAGCTCGCACGCAGTACTGCAACATTTCAGAAGCTGCACGCTCCTTTCGCATTACATGTGCGAGCTGTTGCAGTCTTCTTCTTCTTCTTGTCGTGTCACTGATTTTGTCTTAGTCATCCTGTATTAGGTCAGAGACCAGGTTCAGGTATGGTGGTCCTGAAAAGGATTAAAGTGCGCTTCTTAGAGGCTCCTTTCGTGCACAAGAGCTGTTGCAGTAAATAAATAAATAAATAATTAATTAATATTTCGGACATATCACACAAGGTCAACTGATCCCAAATTAGACAAAGCCTGTACTATGGGTACCAGAGACTGATATACTTAATAGATATATAATTAACACCCAGTCACAGAACAAACATCGGTGTTAGTCACAAATGTTTGTCCAATGCGGGAATCGAACCCGCTACCTCTAGCGCAGAAGGCAGAGTTACTACCAACTGAGCTATGAGGCCAGTCTGCGCAAATGCGCACGAGCGGCACATTTGCAGATGTTGACATCCCCCACATCTCCTTTAAATATTGTAAATTGCTAGATGAAGTGAGGATTTAGCAAATTGAATTGAATTTAACGAGGCCCACCAGCTGATAGACTGATGTCCTTGAAGTTGTTGGATGTAGTAAACTCAAGCCCGTTCGTCGCGTAGCTCTTTGGGGAAGCTGATGACCAGCATTGCGCTTATTCATGCATATGATGATAGCGATGAAAATATTGGACACAAAACCTTTTACTTTTCTATTAAAATAATACATGCAGTAGCAAAAAGTCAGGTTCCACCGAGATTTGAACTCGGATCGCAGGATTCAGAGTCCTGAGTGCTAACCGTTACACCATGGAACCGATGACTGCCGCCCCGAAATTACAAGACAGATCCGCGATGTTACCGAAATAGCTTTATCTTTCATAGAGAAACACTCTTGTTAAAATTTAATGAAAGCGCGTTGGCAAACGAAGAGAAAGATGAAAGAACACAAATACCTATTTTATTACAAAACCACGACTCAATAACAAGAGATAGATAGCTGAAGCTGAGAACAAATTAATCGAATGCTGATAAGACAAGTAATACCAAGGATAATATATACTTACGTGTAGTATTATATAGTCTTTGCGTACGTGTAGTATTATATAGTCTTTGATAATAACTATCAAAGTATGTTTTAATGGTAATGTATAAATCTGAATCTGACATCCGTGACGCACTACATGGTTCCAACGGAAGACCAGCGTTGTGCTGCCAACACGGCACAACAAATGCTGAGTTGGACTCCAATTTGTGACGAAGCGTGGACTGGGTGCTAGGACACACATTCTTACAACTTGTACCTTTTTTCTTGTTTTTTATTTACCTGTTTTTTGTTTTTTTGTTTCTTTTTTGTTGTTTTTGTTTTGTCAACATTTCTGTTGTTTATTATTATTATTGTTTTTTCTGTGTGTCTCATTGTTGTATTGTCGTCACAAATAAATGTCTTTTCTTTCTTTCTTCTTTCTTTTAATTTCAAACAAAGCGCACTTGGGAACTATGCGCAATGCGATACATTTTCTTGTTAAAATTAAGAATTATGTTAATACATTCTTGACTAAGAATTACTTTATAGTAGTATTTTAGGTATTTTCTTGACAAAGTAATAATAATTGGGACTTTTATAGACTTGAAGCGATACTCCGATACAGCTCAACGATAAAGCTCCTAAAAGTCAAACTCAAATTAACATTATTCAGAAGATGTAAGGATCATTGTGCAACCCGATTCGAGCCCGCTCGATCGAAAGTCGAGGTATCTCCTACTAGGCCAGCGCGGCTCATTCCTTGGCGTATGAATGTTCAATGTCTATTAATCCCTTAACAACTTCCAAACTGTCTAAACTAAAATATTATTCACCCTAAACATTCGATTTGCGCAAACAAAGTATTATTTGGAAAGAGTTACGGGATGAAATATTCAGGGTATCAATCAATATATGACTTGTAGCGGATGCTGAATGTATTCATATTTCATATTGCCACCTGAATGTAGACCGAAAGACAGAGATTCTTATGTTACGACATTGTGAGACGAATTCTTGAACAGAATATTTTACAGGTATATGTACATATTGTAATGGGAATATAATTCTTAAGGCGGTGTGGAAGGTGCAATCAGCTGCTTTTTTTTGAGCTTATGAGTAGTAAATTAGCGGAATATTATATATATAGTACTAGATATATTTGTATTATCGTACTTGTTATTTATGTGACTTTAATCGTCTTAATTTCTTATTATTAAACGACATCAATATTGCTAAACTAACAGCTGAATAACTGAGTTATAACTGATTTGACCCCATTTGAAAATAGATGGTTTTTTTTGCTCATGGTTTTTTCAATGAAAAATGTTGAATTTCCAAAAGTCGTAGAACAAACTTCATTGCCAATTATTATTATTATTATTTATTTATTTGAACGTAAATACATGGTACAGAATACAATTTAGAATACTGGAAATTGCAGAAGTATAGACTGTGTTACAATTTCCAGTGCCCGACCTAGGGACTAAAAGAGATTTATACATTCAAAAATAAATAAACTAGGTACCTAACTATGGAAATTAAAGGATATATAGATATACAGAAAGGAAAAAAAAATTGGGTTTAGAATCAGCCCTGTTCGTGTTAGTATACCAATGAATCAAATCAAAAGGTGTTTATCACTAACATCACTTTAAAAATTCTTAGAAACTAGGTGTAGCTGTGCCTGTTCCTTGCGACCATAAACGGTGATTCTTGTATTTAATTAATCACCTTGTATGCAAAATCAGTGTTGGACAGTTGCGATGAACTCGAAGAAACTTTGTTAGCTTGAGTTTGCCACCTAGCACTGCGTGGTTTTCATTCCATACCTTTACATGCGTATTGTATGTGACGAGGTTGGTTTTCATGCGACCAGCTTTTGTTCTACTCAGCTTGTAACCGTGCCCCGTTCAGATATTGGCAAAAAACAATATTTTATGCCGGTCGCTAAGCGCCTCCCACAAATGTATGCTCGTGGACGTTGGCGCCCCGGGGTGCACACGGTGGATGTATTCTGAGATCTCTTTGAAGATAGTTGATAATATCTATCATATCAATCGCTTGAGATGCAAAGGAGGTAGATTTGACTGGCCTCATAGCTCAGTTAGTAGTAACTCTGCCTTCTGCGCTAGAGGTCGCGGGTTCGATCCCCGCACTGGACAAACATTTGTGTGATAAACAAAGATGTTTGTTCTGTGTCTGGGTGTTAAATATGTATATCTATTATGTATATCAGTCTCTGGTACCCATAGTACAGGCTATGCCTAGTTTGGGATCAGTTGACCGTGTGAATATGTCCGGAATATTTATTTATTATTTTATTTATTTAGATCTAGCATATAACGTGATATCAGAGAGTAGATTGCATTGTTGGAATTTTACATCAAACACACATATCCAAATTACTCCATTCTGAGCCATTTCTACGGCATTTGAACCACCCCAAGCAAAGCATCTGAAACAGTTAATTTGTATGTGAAAAGATTTCTTGGCAGTCAATGTATGCGTAAAAAGCTCTGGTGCAATAAAATCGCACGTCCCTATATTTTGAGTTTAAGCTTAAATATTTTTGAAATTAAATTTTGCTATAATTATATGATAGTGCATCTCTTTAGTTTCTCTTTTAGCTCTCTAAAACCACATAAAGTTTAATTTTCATCCTCAAAATCATTCCAGTAGCAACGATAGAATAAAATACGCAAAATCACTCGCTTCAGGTAGAGCTGTTTGCGGGACTTCAAACAGTTATCAAAGTGCAATAAAACAATAACATTTGCAAAATAAACATTTCCCTAGCCCTAATCACTGCTTTCACCGGTGTTTCATCGAAGAAGTCAACTTTTTTACAAAGTTCTGCGGAATTCCTTCCCATTCTTCCCATCTCATTCTTGCTTGAAGCTCTACCAGTGTCGTAGGCGCCGTATTTTTGGCACGAACCCATCCTTTCAGCTGTACATAAACGAGTAGTTTTAGCGTTTGAGTTAATCGTTTAAAGAAATTAAAATATAGATAGAATCAAAAGTACTCACAAAAATTTCAATAAGGTAAGTAAAGCTAGTGTTTTGTTCCATAAGGGATCGATGGCGTCTTAAGTCTTTGTGATGTGAGAGTCTGGTCGATAGTCCCAGGGATATACCCCTTGTACAAATATCCGCATTAAATATTGACACACTAAAAATGTAGAATGGCGGACGTGCGGTTATGGCGACGCCAAATAACCTAGGAGTCGTTCCATCCAGTTTCCCGCCAATAAATATGTTATAGGGTTACAATGAGGGAACGGGCAGCGCCTTGGGACCGCTCGCCACTTTAGAGGAGTTTCGGTCATTGGATCTGCCTCAGATATTTATACAGTTTTATTGGTACTTCGAGAAAAGATGTTGTTGAATTTGAATAGAGCTTGATACAAAGTTTTATTTCAGCCTTAGGACGTCCACTGCTGATCATAAGCCTCTCCCATAGATTTCCAGCGCGACCGACATTGCATTTTGAGCTAACAGGAAGAGTTAATAAGTTAATCGCCAATGTCCAGCACTGGACTTCTGCAAGCTGATAATGACTAAGTATGACTTTCATCTACAAGGTGGTTCATAATATGTATGCTATCCTGAAAAAGGCTTATTCAACATCCAATTGGCAACAATGCAAAATAAATCGACATATTTCATTCAAAAAACTCCATGCAACAACCAGCTGTTTTATGTAGTATGTGTTTTATGTAACAATATTTTTATACCGAACTTCACGTACGTTTAGTTATTAAGATTGGGAAATAAATTAGTGATGTTTTTTCGCTAATATTCTTTCTTTCGTTGGAATAACCCCTTTCGGGATGGTATACGCGTTATGAATCACCTTGTATGTTGTGTTACCGATTCTTTGTCTAATACAGTATTAAGTCATTGACCAGGTTGAGGTACGGTGGTCCTGAAAAGAGCCTATGACCGTCAAAAAATCAGTGCAATTAAAGTGCTCCTTTCGTCATGTCACATTCTTCGAGTTTTTTGGTTCTACGACATGCCAGTATTAGCCTAACCTTAATTTAGCGAATTATAAAAAAAAAACATTTTTGTATCTTTTAAAACTGTCTTCAAGCAGAAAAGAGTGTTTGTCCCATGCAAATCAGTCAAGGGGTTGATTCGCAATGCCACTCACAGCGACAAGTATTTACGAGGCGGAGAATGAAAAAAGTTTCAACTACCCACTTTTTCATTTGAAACGTAATCTACGGCGGCGACAAATGAGGTTCGGACATGACTGTTTTTCCACCTCATTTTTTTTGTCCATATTTTTCGTGGGTAGCTTCACTTTTAACAAGATATTTTGAGAATCGTTTTGGAAACACAAAGCTCTTTCATACAACATTCTTCATGTAATTGTATATTTTTTTAAAACCCCCTTATGGACCCTTATATCTTAGCAACCCTTTGGCCGATTTAACTCATATTCTTACCAAGAAATAGTACAACTTGTTGACCTACTCCATGCAGATAGAATTGGCGGTCCGAAAGTAATGCTCCAACAATTAAACATACAAACATTCGCTTAAGTTGTTTGAGAGATCTGCGCTCGCTTTGTAAGCTCGATCAAAAATAAGAATCAGTGCCATTGAATTAAAACCCATTTTCTGCACACAAAATACCTGTGAGTTACGCTCACAGAGTGAAACAAGTCACAAGTGAAAATATTTCTGAGTACAGACAGCCGCTTAGAATCAAACCCACTTCCCGAAACCTTTCCTTCCACCAATCTCACTCCTCATGACATCCACAGGACGATTTGTCCCGCGCCGTCTCCCGCGATATTGCGAGACAAGAGCGATGGAGGCGCCACTTGCCTTTTAATAAAATATTTACAGCCACGGCTTGTGTATCACAACTTCGCGTCTCCAAGGACTGGAACTATTGTTGTAGAGGTTGGAATGAGGGTTAAAAAGTGTCCGAAATGTTGATGAGGTAACTTGAACCCTTCTCAAACACAGCGTATTCTTAATCGTCGTGAGGGTCATTTTGTGATATATATTATTTTTTAAACTTTTGAAATGACGTGAAATAATTTATTTGCGTGAAGCGTGGTACAGAATTTGGACATAAATAATAGTGATTAGACTCGCACACTTCGCCAGGAAACCCAGCATGCAAATTTAAAGTAAAAAAAACATTGAGTATATCTATTTAAAATGACATAATATTATTGCGTTAATAAGATATTTTTACAAAAACTAAAAACCGAATTCAAATTCCTGAATATTCACAAGATTAATATAAACCTCTTTTTTTGTTATCAACCTCTTTGCGTTTTGCTTACCTACTGAGGATGACATTGGTCACCTATACTTTCGAATAAAAAACAAAAGTAACGATGACATCCATTCATCATCAATAAAAACTCTTATGGCACGTACTGACTGACTGACAATCAAACGTAGTGGTTTTATCCTCTTTGAAAATCAACGCAGAGCCTACTAAGAGTATGAAATTTGCAGAGTAGCTTCCTGTTGTAACGTATGGGCGCACATAAAGAAATTCCCGACACACAACCCCTTAGTTTAAAGTTTATGTAAAAATAGCAGCAACCGAACGAAGTCGCGGGTATAATCATACTATACCACAGTCGACAAAAAAAAAATCGGCATGTGGTGATTTCAAGAGAGAATGACGTTTTTTTAAGTTTTACGGGACAAGTTGCAATCCCTCAGGAATTAAATTAAAATGAAACCACCCCGGGATCATACTCTATACACCAGCCAAAGAATCATCAAAATCGAGTTACTATTGGCGGAGATATCGAGTAATATACACACAAAAAAATAAAAAATACAGCCGACTTGAGAACCTCCTCCTTTTGGAAGTCGGTTAAAAATATGCGTCTTTATGATATTTTGCGTCAAAATCCCGAACATGACGAGTACCTACAGATCAAAGTTATAGAAACTGTACCTATATTTGGTTGTTTCTGATACCCGTTTCTGGGCGACGTACCTATGGAATTAATGGAATACACTCACAACTGCAAAATGTAAACGTTTAACATAATGTTTCCACTTGCATCTGATTATCCACCTTAGACATCTTCTGGAGATCTGAAAAGATGTCTAACATGCTTGAGGAGAAGATTCGTGAGTGTAGTGTATGCCTTACACCACGCTGGTTCCTAGCAGGATAACTCCCTCGCTGTTATCATATAACATATCAGTCTCACAGTGACTTGCGGCGCGCCTGCTCGTGCCGGCTTGACCACAGACTGGCTGACTCCCAGAGAGTATGTATCCATCTCTCCATCTCAGGTGTCATCTGTTATCTGTCACTGTCAGTTGTCCCCCGGAGACAGCATAAGTTAAGGAATGCAGGTATCCTTAAATACCAGTCACTACAGTGAGCCTATTTCTTTTTTTCGAATATCTATCGTTGATCTTGATAACAATCATACTGAAGCTGAACTTTGACGGCAATATAAAGGCAGCATCAACAAAACTACGAAGTATCTCACGGGAAATTCTCTCCATCACTTTGCAGATGAAGCCATCCGATCCATCCATAAGCGTGGATAGGAAATCTTAATCCAATACCACGTGACGGCAGATGATTTATAGTACGTATCTGTCAATCGCGATCGGGGGCGGTAAGATGCTGCAGGCTTTTAGGGTTCTGTTTACAGAACCAAAGCTTTAGCTTTGAAAGCGAAAAGAACTTTATTACGAAAACAGTAAGGATGAAAAAAATAACAAGTTGATACCTTTAGCCGTTTCTGAGAGAATCTGAGAGGTCTTTACAGATAAATAGACAGACAGACAGATAGACGGACAACAAAGTGATCCTATAATAGTTCCGTTTGTTCGAAATGAGGTACGGAACCTTACAAAGAAATAGGCGCTCCAATTTTATCCCCAAGAAAGGTATGCATCCTCCCATGTCTAAGGGGATAATCAGAGGCATGTCCAAACATTTAGCACATGCCCATAGTTTGCATTAGTGAGTTTTCCATTAGATACAGGTTGTATGCCCATCGCCGTTTACTAGAATATTTATCCATAATACGTGACAGATTGCAAACCCATCGCCGCTTAAAATAAGACTTATACTGGTCTGGTTCCTTACGATGTTTTCTTTCACCGTTTTAAGAACTTGCTAATGCGAACTTACATTTTTGCGAATAGAAAAACTCATTGTTGCAAGACCGGGTTCGGAAGTTCGGATCGAAAGTCGGGGCCTCCCACTAGGCCAAAACGGCACTGCACAATTAGTTTTTTTCCTCTAAATTTCCATCACGATGAGTCTCCTAAATTTTTTGAAATAAAAAAGCGCTTTTTTATCCCCTACTATCTGCAATACACTCAGCGCGCACCTGAGCGCAATCACATTAGCTCGTCGCTTCAATGATTTTGTAAAAACAGCAAGCAGAGCAAAATCAATTTAACTAAAGATTTTTAATGAAAATGAATTTGGAATTTATGAAAATATTTAAATAACACCCACATACCTACTGAATCCTGACCCTAAACTAGGTGTCCTGGGTATCAGAAACTACAAGTACCATGTTACCACAACACCCAGACTTAGAGCAAATATTTGCAGATAATGCAAACATTTGCCTCGCAACGCGATCGAACCCGCTCCCCCTTGCGTCTAAGACGGGCACTCGCCCGCCGGCGCCGCGCAGCCACCGAGGCCGTGTAAATAAATAAAAATAATGAGTTGCTAAGTCTTTGCCTGTGAAAATGCAAACGAGTGCTATCAAGAACACAAGAACAAAGTGTCTTCCCCTTAAATAGAGACAGTAAGAAAAGTGTTAGTGGACACATTCTAAGTTGTAGTTACTTTAAAAACTAGTTCAATGTTAAATTACTTATTAGTATGGCTAAATTGTAATATTATTAGAGCACATTATCATGTGTAAACTAATAATAAAAATAAAAAATGTGTCTGTAATTTCACCTACCCTTCAAACCGGTACACAGAATTAGCAAGCATGCATTGCATAGCATAGCATTTTTTTCACATTTTTATAAGCTTTTATTAATACCTGATTATTTTTCCTTTGAGCCTCACCTTGTTCAATCGGCACCACAATGAAGCTCTACAATCCATTTTTGAAAAAGGCTCAGCGTAATTGATAGGCACCAAGCCGTGTTTGTTGCCTGATTCTTCTAGGCATGGTCGCGAGGAACAGGCCTAGCTTCCCCTCATTTCAAAGGCGTTTCAAAGAGATCCTAGTGATTTTATTGAAATAAACACCTTTTGAATTTAATACTGAACCTATTACTACTACAATTATAATAATAATAATAAATAATAATAAAACATTTATTGAGTATAATAATTAAGCCCTGACTCCTAAACTAGGGTTACCTGTATGTCAGGAGTCAGTTCCTTCCCAAAAATGGTACTAAACTAAAATGGTTAACGTAGACAATAATGTGTTGAGTAGGTACGAACCTAAAATTTACACAAATTAAAGAGTTTAAACACAAATATAGCCACTGCTTATTATAGGTGCATGATTTTTAACAAATTTTGTAATTGTAATTATATGTGAAAGTGTGCGTGTCAACAATAGCAAGTAGGCTATGTCCATCGGATCTCAATTAATTTAGCCAAGCAATAAATCAGTTTTCAATTACATGAAATACCTTCAAAATCAATTATCATCAGGGGCGGTTTGCTACAGTACAGTAATCCGCGATTAATCGCGACACCAGTCGAGTTTAACGGCAGTTTACGGAGTGCGTACTGTAATCGTAGAGTAATAATAAATGGTAGAGCGCGGCTGGTCTGACTGAAGGGTTGCTGCGGTTACCTGTATAGATATATAGATAGAAGATAAAAAACTCTTTATTGTACACCACAAGGACATCTTACAAATTCACACTTATACTTATATAGACACTTTAAAAAAAAACTTTGTTTGACCTCAGTCTCATCTGGTGGGAAGTGGTGATATGACCGACGTTGAAGAATGAAGATCGAAAAGCTCTCTTCATCAGCCCTATGAAGTTCACTGCTGAACATAGGCGTCCCCCAAAGAGTGCCATGACGAACGGTTTTGAGCCTTCTCCATCCACTTCGCGCAACCTTCACAATGTCGTCCGTCCATCGGGTGGGGAGCCTTCCAACACTGCGTCGTCCGGTTCGTAGTTGCCATTCGCGAACTTTTATTCCCCCACGGTTGTCGGTTGCGAACTATATGAAGCTCTAGAAGACACCTATTCACTCTTGCCTGGATTGTAGTTTAAGGAAAGACGACGATGAGAGACTAAGTTGTTCATGTTCACTCCAGCCAGTAGGTACCCCAAACACATATAATTTACGATAGCGTTACACTTATATCCGTATGGAATAATATAAAAAAAGTCAAAATTAGGGTAATGTCATCGAAGCTAGAAATTATCAAATTTTATTGTCTACGTAACGATAGAAAATGTCAAATATTATTATCGGCGATGCTTGGAATCTTTTAATTTTCATTGGCTTATGTTTTACATTTGCTGTCATATCGTAAGCGTAACGCTATCGCGAATCATTCGTACTCGGGCCACAGTTCATACGAGGAAGTGCTATATTCTCTTAGTATTGTTTGCTCCTAGCTATTGTTTGAAATATGGCCGCTGGAACTGCGTTCAATTAACGGAGTGCCGTTATTAATGGCGCGCTCCCGGGCGTCCGATTAAACTCAATCTCCGGTAATCCGCGTCGCGGGCCCGCTTGCACCCGGTTATAGGTACCTGAATAAATTTACTGTTTATAATAGTACCGTTTTTTATATGGGACAAATTGAGGATAATTATTGCTAATCATTATTATACTAGCTTGCGCCCACGGCTTTGTTTGCGTGGTACCTACATAAAAATAAGCCTATATGCTGTTCTAGGTAAAGGACTCTATGTATTCCAACTTTCATCGAAATCGGTTGAGCCGTTACGGCGTGATTGAACCACAAACATCTAAACATACAAACATCTAATAAACATCCAAACATCCTCACAATTATTAGCATTTTTAATATTAGTAAGATAGTAGGAAGTAGAAGTAGTTTTACTAACCTACAATCGTCTTAACGTAGCGAAATATCTATACCAGCTGGGTGTCACCGGGCCCGCGTAGGCACGCACTAATTACCGAAGAGAATTCGATGCAATAAATCACAGGCATAATATAAGCGGGCGCAGACGTCGCGTCGCTCAGGAATGTACGCCCCAAATCCACCGGACTGAATTTGAATTTCGAATGCCCATGTTCGAATTTCGAATTCGGATTGCTGGCTGGTGTGGTTTTGTGCCGACTGGACATGAGAGCAGACACAGCGCAGAACGGGATTTTTGTGTTGTATATAACGTCACTTGTGACTTCTTTGAATTTTGTAAGGAGTGAATACTACGATTTTATAAATTGCAGGAAAAAGCTCATTTTTGCTCAGAATTTCCAAATATGATAATATGTACTTAGGCATCTGCCTAAGAACATAAGAAGGTACTTATCTACAAGGTATACTTTGCGTTTTATTTTTTTAAAAAGTAAGTTAGTTGCCCGTAGGCACAATTTTGATTTGAGAGAAAAATACAGTCACGACCTTTAACCCCAGGAACGAAGAATGGTCAACATCCTCTTAGATCTTCAGGCAATCAGATCCTTGAACATGTCTAAGGGGGGTAGTCAGAGGCATGTACCAACATTTGGCACATGCCCACATTTTGCAGTAGTGAGTATTTCATACGAAACGTAACAAGTCTTCACGATTTTTTTCATTACCGTTTTAATTCGGTAATGTAATTAGAATACTACCACTACTGGGTAAAGTATAAAAGCGTAGTACGTAGATACGGCTTTCGAAACTAAAATTACTCCCGTAATATGTTGAAATTTTCACCATTTCCCACCCTTCTCGTTATTTATGAACAGTCACCGAGCTATGTAATAATCTGAGGCGGGATTTAATTTGTCTGATTTCCACACTACGGCGCGAGCGAGATGGCCTTACCCAGAAACGTACAGGAAAGAAGAGCGCAGAAGATCAAATCGTTAGTGGTTTCAGCAGACAGGTCGTAATGGAAAATCGGATGTGAAATATACCTTTGGTTCTGTATAAAAGTAGACCGGATTTGTTGTGGACTTAAAAAAGGCAAATTCTAAAAAGGTTTGTTAATTTGTTGTTTACTTAATTAGGAAGAGGTTGGTGTTGGTTTTCTTGGTTTGAGCCAGATATTTCAGGAACCTTTGATAATAATTTTAGACGCTAAAAGAAGCTAAAACAGACAGAACGGCTACAGAACTTTTTGGCTAGCCGCAGAACTAAGTCACTTCGACAATTTATTTATTGCAGCTTAAAATAATTTAGGTTAAGTATGCCTAAAAACTTAGTTAAGTATGTCCACATTGATGTTCAATTTGCATATAAATATCGTCGTAATTATTAGTGAGAAGATGTCCACAGTCCTTAGGCATCCGTTATGGAATACGTAACTTGATAAAAATCCATCGCTTCCCACTTCTACATATAAATAAAGTATCAACGTGAACGAATATCAACAAAAGCTAAACAAATTTTCCGCGCCATTTGACAAACATCGACAATATTTGAACAAAACTACCCCAAAAGCTTGCAAAATAATAATCTTGTTATTTAACTCACAATGCGCTTCGACAAATAAAAGTTCACTCAAAAAGGTCCATGCTCATTAAATAAATGTCACATTATACTTCTAAAGTGTCGTAACTCTAAATCAGTTACTTTAAAAATGAACTCTATTACCCGACGATAAGACTACATTTTGCTAAACTTTTCATTTTGAGATTTGCAAAATGAGCAGTTACTGCATAATCACCGCTCATAAAAATAAACGACAAGCAAAATTCAACTCTACATTATAACTACTAAGAATGGTATTTCATTGTTTTGTTTAGGGTAGGGGCGCGAAAAGCCCTAGGCCTATTTGCGTCGGTTTCACACTTACAACAATAGTGTCATGATTCGTGATCCCGGGATTATCTAGTACAATCCCGGGATTATGTATAACAATCCCGTATTAGGTCGCGTTGTGGTACGAAAACAAGTGTTCGCGCCTCGTCACTAATGACGCTCGAATTACAAATGTTCAATTTACATTGTCTGTGTTTTAAAAACATTATTGTTGTTTAACAAAACTTGAAATACATATTTTCAGATTAGAAAACTGCATTAAAAAAATTGCGGAAATATATAGCGTTTTATGTTTTAGTCCAATTAGAGTGTACTTCGCGGTAAAGGATAATGACCAACGAACTAATTCCTTCGCTGTTAGTGACACACTTTAGTTCTTGGGCGTTCAATATTTTGAGGACCCAAAGGTCAAACCTGATGATTTTTTTGAGACCGCTGTTTTTTTTTTTTTTTACAACTGAGGTTGCAAACATGCTTACGGCCCACCTGTTGGTAAGCAGTTACCGTAGCCTAGAGCGCTTGAAATACCAGAGGCATTACGCACGCGTTGCCGACCCCGAACCCCCCTCATCTTAAAGAGCTCTGGCAACCTTACTCACCGCAGGAACACAACACTATTTGAAACAAATAATGTTATTTGGCTGCGATTCTGTAAGGCGGAGGTACCTCTCCAGGCGGGCTGCTCCAATTTAGAACGAGAAAATCTCCTTATGCCCTACCTCCTCCTAAAAAAAGAGTTAAAGTTTTTTAACGCAGTGTTGGAAGACACGATGAACGGACAACATTGTGAAGGATGCGGGAAGTCTGTGGATGGAAGGCTCAAGACCGTTCGTCGTGGAGCTCTTTGGGGGAGGCCTATGTCCATTGGACTTCTATGAATGAATGAATGAATGAAAATACTTTATTGTACACCTTACAAATTTAAAAATATAAAATAAAACAGAAACTAAAACTAAAGACCATAAATGTACAATGGGCGGTCTTATCGCTAAAAAAGCTATAAACTAATGGCTAACTAAGCTATAACTTCTATAGACTAATGGTGATGGAAGGTTGTAAAAATGCTTATTGTTTCTGAAGTTTAACAATACCTACCTTTAAGCTGATCAGTTTTGATGATGGATTTGGAAAAAGACTCTCTGGAAATGAACTTCACCACTCACCGGTGACAACTGACAAGTGAGAAACTAGGAAAACTGCACGACAGGTTTCGAACCCACGACCTCTGGATCGAAAGGCGTGGCCACTACCGCCCCTCCACCAGTGCTCTTTTCTTATGACAAGCTAGAAACTACTAATTAATCACCAAGTGTTCCTAGTTACATAAGCAACCTTAATTGTCCCTTCTCACCTACCAATTCACTTTAACACCAACCAATTTATGCTGACCTCCTTAAGATCATCAACCACCTTATAAAGCATAAAGGGTGTACAACTCAACCTTGTCGTAATTTTTGACTTGTAGTTACAATGTGTTCCGTAACTAGAAGATATACTCTACCGAAAGCAGCTAATTCTATTAACAAAAAACTATTAAGACAAAAAAAACAGTAGGTACTATTAAGAAAGTAAATGAAATATTCCGATTTTTTTCCTCAATTATTTTTTCTTTACTCAATTTTTTTCAAATTATATTTTTTTACGGTTTAGAATTTTTTGTCTTTTTAACATCCTTAACTCATTACTAAAGAAAAGTTTGACATGAAGTTTGTTAGCTACAATATCTATGTAGTTCAGTTTGTACTGTTTTGACCCCCAAAACACATTTTAGCATAGTTTTTTTTCAATTAAAAACGTCGAATATCCAACAGCCGTTGTACAAACTTGATTGCCATTGGTACTCTCAGTTAGTAACTCTGCCAGATGGCAGAAACGCTAAAGGTCGCGGGTTCGATTCTCGCACTGGACAAACATTTGTGTGTTTAACACAGGTTTGTTCAATGCTTTTATGTATATCAGTCTCTGGTACCCATAGTAAAGGCTATGCCTAGTTTAGGATCAGTTGACCGTGTGTGATATGTCCGGAATATTTATTTATTTATATAATGGTATCCTCTTTCGGGATAGTACTCATATTATGAATTACCTTGTTCGGGACGGACAGCGCCATCTACTGACAGAAGGAAGAAACAATGCTCGTCTGATTGTTGATGCAAAACGTCAATGCATGAATCAAACGTCAGCTGACAGATGACAGCTTCAGACGAGTAACCAATCAGGAGAAAGGACGCCAACTTCAAATCAAACCTAACGGACAAGAAACACTTCTCTGGATACGATAGACATAAACGCATACAATTCTGTTTAAAATTCGAATAATTTGTAAAAGGTTAATTAAACGCATAATCTATATTTAATAAACGGTTTATTAACTGTATTTCCTCCGTTCCTGCCCAAACATACCTTGTACGTGTAACTACATTTATGTGTATTTTTGTGATGATCTTTCAGGGAGATAAATATCACTTATAAGAAACTTCTAGGTTTAGGAGGAGTTAGGGCACAGCGAGATTTTCTCGTTCTGAATTGGAGCAGCCTGCCTGGGGAGGTACCTCCGCCTTACAGAAGATCGCAGCCAAATAACATTATTTGTTTCAAATAGTGTTGTGTTCCTGCGGTGAGTAAGGTTGCCAGAGCTCTTTAGGGGGGACGGGGGTTCGGGGTCGGCAACGCGTGCGTGATGCCTCTGGTATTACAAGTGCTCATAGGCTACGGTAACCACTTACCATCAGGTGGGCCGTAAGCTTGTTTGCCACCTCTGTTGTATAAAAAAAAAAAAAAACTTTTAGGTGATATTTATCTCCCTTTGTATTACAGTTCCGTTAAGGAGGGAGTGGTAGGTCACAGTAAAGTGGAGGGTGGTGCATTGTTCAACACTAATTAATCAGTCTAAATCGCCCGTCACATACACGACAATAGGATTAACAAGTGTCGTGCGTGCTTTATATGGGATGAATGGTAATTCAACGATGACTTGTGATGATCTTTAATTTATTGTTATAAGATTCAAATTGCTATAATCACGAGACTTTGTGAAGGAGTAACTATAAGCCTCTTCGTCCATGACGCTACGCAAAAGTGACGGAACTCATTAGAAACTAGAGTTGCGGACTGATTGGAAACTTTGACTCGTCCACGGCGCTACTGGAATTTCCTGAAACTCAGTCACTCAGTACACGATTTTATGTAAACAAAGTTTTGAAAACGAAAGTAATTAACATGACTAGTGATAATTCGAGCGATGACACGGATTTATTACTTCTCCAGTCACATAGACGTCAGAATCACTTATAATTACTGTTTATTCGTTCATTTTTCACACAGTTTCTCGAAACCAGTCGCCTGGCGACCAGCATGTCGAGTCGCCAGGTGACTAGTTACAAACGCGTTCCTTTTGAGTAGCGCCGTGGACGGACGCGCATTGAAATACTAGTGCTATCGCAGTCAGGCTACTCATAAGTGACTACAGTTTCAGTCGCGTTCCTTTTGAGTCCCTCCGTGGACGAAGGGGTTAATAGTACCTACGCGTTATGGTTAAGACAAGAAAATCTAGGTTATCCTCTAATGAAATTAATTTAAATGCTACATTTAACACAATTAGCTCAATTATTCACACTTCTAGTACGTTTAATAATAAATTAGTTATAAATAGGTATGTCAAAAAGACAAAAAAAAGCTGATTTGAAAACTTTTAGCGCTATTATTTTTTGTTATTGTTGATAGATTAAGCCCCTCATGGGATAGTCTAGTATTTACGGAACACGATGTAGTCTAAACTTTCGTAGTGTTAGTTCAATCGGTCAATAAACATTACTTTATTTACAGAAAGAAACTTAAAACTAATATAAGTTAATATTTACAAAATACACAAGAAACAGTTTAGCCATCTAAAGACCGTTACAAACGATCTATAGATAGCTCAACTGATCCAGATCACTACCAGTCGGAAGCGTCCCCAAGACGCTGGCGGAATTGCCACGCTGGATGGCAATGCTAATTCGCTGGGCCAAATAAGAGCCAGCTCTCGGGTCACGCGTCGCTTCGATCAGACGTCCTGATATCTTTAAAAAATAATAACTACCAAATATTGACGTTTGCATGTTCTGCAAATATTGTTCCGGGTCTGGGTGTTGTGGTACCTGGTACTGGTAGTTTCTGATACCCACGACACAGGGAATCCTAGTGGGGTCACCGCAGAACTGAATCGCTAATTACTTGAGAGAACTGTTGGAGTGGTGGTAGTGGCCCCGCCTTCCGTGGGTTCGAATCCCGGTCGTGCACCAAGGATCACCTCAAGTTTTCCATCAGGAAAACATCGTGAAGAAACCGGCATGTCCTCTAACTTAAAAATTCGAAGATGTAACATGTTTACGAAAGGAGCCTCTTGAGTATAATCCTTTCACTACACTGATTCTTTCGACGTTCACAGGCCCTTTTCAGGGCTGCCATACCTCAACCTGGTCACTGACCTAATACAAGATGTCCAAGAACGAATCAGTGTCATCGCAGCAAGCAACTTTTTGAGTTAAGTACTCAGTTTTAAACACTTTTTGAGATACGTCTGAAAGGCCGTTTTTGAAAGTACTTATATTGAAAAGCAATAAAACACAACATGCACTCGGATGCAACGTTACGTGTTATGCAAACAACCACTAAAAATTACGGGCCATAACGTTAACGTGAACGTTTACGACTGCCTTTTTGAGAGGCTTTTAGTGTTCGATAATATCGTATTGACTTTAGAAATTCTTGATAAAGGCCAAGAGCTTTACTAATCTCTAACGGTGGTTACTAGCACTTTACTATTTTCTGATAAAACCTAGGCTTGATAAAATTTGAAGGAATATATATTTAGAGCTCTTATAAAATTGAACATAATCATAGCTATTCTAAGAAAGTCAAATTTTTTAACTGTTATCGCCTTGGTTTATCTACTTCTACATTTGACCAGCTGTTACCATTTGTTCAACTAGATTGATATCGATAACCACAACATCTCATCTAATATTCCTTAGTGCAAAAAAAAATAATGTGCAGCGTATGTAATCGCATCATCATCATCATGAGCCTCTTAGTATCCATTTTAGGACGTAGGCCTCTCCCAGCCTTTTCCATGCCTGGTGGTTGTTTTTTTTTTTTTTATTGATAATGGTAAGCCGTTTGGCCACCAACTCACTTTTGCAAGTGAGATGTGGCCTAAGATGGAGCACGCTTTCCCAGAGTGAACTTATTGACCCTAGATTTGAAGACTCCTAGATTGCTTGATTGGATGCTTTTACCATCCAAACACGGCCCCCATGTGCCTTTACATCAACTGCCCATCACTCTGGCGGCCGGCCTCGGAGTCTGGCAATCGTATCGCATAGCTAAAAAGCTCCGATAACCTCTCGATAATTACAGTCAATACGATGTTTGACGACACCCGCGGGTGTCGTGCTAGTACGAAAACGATACAAGTTCAATACGACGTTAAATTTATTTTATTCCTTGCGTCTTTTAGCCATTAACTGTATTGCTTTCGATTTACTTTTTTTTTTTTTTTTTTTATTCTTAGAAAATAGTTACATTATATGTTTTATACATCTAAAAAACCAAGATAGGTTTGTCTTAGATGCAAAGGACTAACATACCTCATAATAGGTATCTACCTATTATGAGGAATGTTAGGTTATAAGTATTAAGCATAAATAAGTGGGTAATAAACAATAGGTAGGTACATACAACACATGTTATAATGTACTATTAGGTAATTCTGTGGGATGGAGTATTTATCTTTATTATGTGGTATGGCCTACTACATCGTTTGATGCGCGCTGCCGCTTCGCTTACATTCCAATCTTATCTGCATGCGCTATACAGCATGATTTTTTTTTCATAACAAAAATAATTTTCTATAAGTAATTGTATTTTTACTCTTTCGTGCACGGGTGTGACTTTACAGTAATCAAATAAGCCTTCTAAATTATTTCTATATTTTTCTCTAATATTTTTATGTACTATTTATTGCCTTTAATATTCGTGTTTGCAACGTGTATATTCTATCTAAGTATGTATAAAAAGTGCGACCGTAGCTACTAATTCCATAGAGAATCAGACTTTCTGCAAGAGATTTATATAAGTTAAGCATTATAAGAAATGGAATTTTATATTTAATAATGTAAAATTTCGCTAGAACTTACCAGTTTGTAAGACACTTTTATGTTAGCTTTCTTGCGCCCGCGGCTTCGCTCTTAGGTACATAATAAGTAAACTATATGCCTAAATTCTAACCTAAATAAATAAATAAATATTCCGGACATATTCACACGGTCAACTGATCCCAAACTAGGCATAGCCTGTACTACGGGTACCAGAGACTGATATACATATATAATAGATAAGTATTTAACACCCAGACACAGAACAAACAACTGTGTTTATCACACAAATGTTTGTCCAGTGCGGGGATCGAACCCGCGACCTCTAGGTAAATTCTAAATTCAAGGTAAATAACTCTATCTATTCCAATTTTCATCGAAATCGGTTGAGCAGTTACTGCGTGATTGAACTACAAACATCCAAACATCTTAACATCCAAAAATCCTCACAAACTTACGCATTTATAATATTAGGAGTAGGATGTAGGATAGTAAGAATAATGTGTTGGATTGTATGTTTTATACTAGCGGCTGCCCGCTTAGCACTCGAGTTTCTCGGATAAAAGTTAATTTACTAACATCAGCTATCTGCCAGTGAAAGTCCCGTCAAAATCGGTACAGCCGTTTCGGAGATTAGCCGGAACAAGCAGACAGACAAACCTTTTCAAATTGTCTGTCTATAAATACCGTACCGTACATACTTTCATATTACTAGTAAAAGCATTCACGACTTCGTTCGCGTTCATACAAAAGTCACCCCTGCTGCACTACTGTCTCAGTGCACCCTGCACTAAACCAGCCCCCCAAATAACATACTCTTAGGACTTCTGCAGTCATCAGTCAATCAATCAGTAAGAGTTATATAAATTTGTTCAAAAAATTGGAAAACCTTTAAAGGGTCTCTGGATCTGATCACATTAAACGGTGCATTTCGATATAGAGTGTAATTTTGAGTTTTATTTATTTATTTAGAAGACAGTATAATATCATAACAGGTTTTTTTTTATCCCTAAGGCGATGCTATATTTTATTATTAGTAGGCATATACTTAATAAGTACAATTCTATACTATTTCAGTACTAATCTAAACATTTCGGTATGAGTTATGACTCTTATTACTCTCCTGAAGTATTTCTAAGCTAAAACTCTGTAAACCGAACCGCAAAACCGCGAACCTATCCGCGAAAAAGACTCAATCGAAAACATTATTTGCCGTTGTTAAACAAATTAGCGTAATGGCTTTTTAATTGGCAATAAAAAGCTAAAAGTCTGCCACAAATCAATGTAGAGAGCATCCGCAAACGAATCTCCCTTCGTTAGTTTGTCTTCGTTACCGCTGGATGGCTCTCGGCACGCGATCTGAAATTACCCTCAGTACCAACAAGATACAAACTCCAAGAAGATTTGGATTTTATTCATCATCATCATCATCAGCCTGTAGAAGTCCACTGCTGGACATAGGCCTCCCCCAAAGAGTTCCATGACGAACGGTCTTGAGCCTTCTCCATCCACCGATTTCCCGCAACCTTCACAATGTCGTCGGTCCATCGGGTGGGGTTTTAAACTTTATCATAAAGATATAATTTTTTCAATATTTTTATTTCATTGTCAATCTTAAGCTAAGAATTAAAGTGAATTTATTAGCTAATAGGTATTTATATAAATCGATTATTATGTAATGACATGTAACTCTTTTTTGTTATCAATAAATGAACTGAACTGAACTGAACTGAACTGGGGCCTTCCAACACTACGTCGCCCGGTTCATGGTCGCCATTCGAGAACCTTTACTCCCCAACGGTTGTCGGTTCTGTGAGCTATATGGCCTGCCCACTGCCACTTCAACTTGCTAATTCTGAGAGCTATGTCGGTGACCTTAGTTCTTCTACGGATTTCCTCATTTCTGATCTTATCACGTAGTGAAACTCCAAGCATAGCTCTCTCTATTAGCTCGTATAGTCCCGGATTTTATTATGAACTAGCAAATTAGCAATAACATAAAATACTAAAAATTCGTATCGTTGCCATAGTGGCCCTTGCTGAAGAATAGGCCGCTCCATATCAACCTATCCCTGGACATCTAAGAGGCGGCTAAGGGAAACAAATTAGGGGATGGCCAGCAATGATAGCTCAAACTGCGCTCGCCAACCCACCACATCCGCAGTGTGGTGATGTTGGGCAAATTCCCCCCACATAATATCCGCTCTGAAAATCTGTGGCGGAGGCAAAGTTCAGCAGTGGTCATCATACGACTGAAATAATGATGAATAGAAAAAATATTTTTTCTTAATTATTATTATACCTGGGTAGGCAGGCAAGCATTACAAAATTGTAGGCGTATTATCGATCAGAACGCCTTATTCACCAATGGAGCAAAAAACACTGATATTTGCTCAAAGTATTTCATGTAGTAGCTATGTTTTTTATAACTTATTTGAAACTAGCTTCCGCTAGCGGCTTTGCTCGCGTGGCACCTACATAAAAAGTGGCCTATATGTTATTCTTTTAATAACAAACATACTCATCAACTTTCGCATTTATTAGGAATAGCTTCCGCTGATGTGTCAACATCTCACAGTGTCGAAATTGAAAGTCAGTTGTAATGTCTGGTTCACATTTTCGAGCATGTTTTGTATTTATGCTTTGATTATTTTAAAGCTCCCTCATTATTTGTATCACCGACCGTTATTTACCCTGCTTAAATCAACAACACATCGCATGCCCAAGCGCCATGCACTAGTCTCCAGGGAAGGGGTAATATTTTATTCCTGTTAACTGTTCCTCTCTCAACGCAGTTACTTACAATTTTCACCTAATAATTACTGTGGTGGCATTAAAATTGCATTTTATTGGTACTAAGGTACTTGGTTAATTGTAGCTGAGTAGTTCACGAATAAATAATAACAAACTTCGATGACTACAAACAAATTGTTTTTTTTTTTATACACTATAAGGTTTTTTAGATGTATAAAAATTATTCTTTGTACAACATTTATAAGAAAAAAAAAAAAAAAACAGAAAACATTTTGTCACCTTCCTTTCATTTACTTAATTCTGGGCAATCGACAATCAAATTCACAAGAACAACCTATGTATTTTCTTTTTGCGTATCTTTCCACCTGATATTCGCTGCATGAGTTTTCCAAACATATAACCCCAAAATGTCCCAAAACACATTGCCATCCGATACCGGGGAATCGTTCCTCTTTGCATCATAAGCCTGGATGATAAAAATACAACATCAGAATATAAAGTAGGCGAGTGGAACCCGAATGATTGATTTTATATCGCCCAACTGATGTGTCATATAAAATATTGAGGCGGCATTGCGTATCGTAAAAGGATACCCTAAAAAACCCCTTCTCGATGACCATTGAAGCTTTTTGCATAATTTTCTGGTTCCTTGATTCTCTTGAGTGTATTTTGATAGCTCTGAATTCTCCCCTGAAATGTATCATGAAGAGACGCAGCTTTATATATGTTGATTACACAGAAGAATATAATTAAACATACATATGAGTTGAGTGTGGAAGATAATTTGAATGTTAACTTCTTTAATTGACTGGACTCATAGCTCATTTGGTAGAAACACTGCCTTCTGCGCTAGAGGTCGCGGGTTCGATTCCCGCACTGGACAAAAATTTGTGATGAACACAGATGTTTGTTCTGTGACTGGGTGTTAAATATTTATCTATTATGTATATCAGTCTCTGGTACCCATGGTACAGGCTATGCCTAGTTCGGATCAGTTGACCATGTGTGATATTATGTCCGGAATATTTATTTAATTCGTTATAATAATACAATGTTGTAGAACCGGCCAAAAATATTTAGCTAAAGCAGTGATTCCCAAAGTGGTATTTATCGACCCCAGACGTTAACGACGACATCAAATGGGTCTACGAGAACGAAAAAAATATTGGGGGTCTATTATATGCTACGAGATCCACGATAGTGGACCTATAATACCTGACCAGAGTTAGAAGAGTTAGTTTGACTGGCCTCATAGCTCAGTTGGTAGTAACTCTGCCTTCTGCGCTAGAGGTCGCGGGTTCGATTCCCGCACTGGACAAACATTTGTGACTAACACAGATGTTTGTTCTGTGTCTGGGTGTTAAATATATATCTATTATGTATATCAGTCTCTGGTACCCATAGTACAGGCTATGCCTAGTTTGGGATCAGTTGACCGTGTGAGTATGTCCGGAATATTTATTATTTATTTATTATTATTAGAAGTCATAAAAAAAAAATGTGAATTCAGGTATAGAAGGTCTACGACAAACCGAAAAACAAGACAAGGGGTCTACGAGGCACAAGAGTTTAGAGACCACTGAGCGAAACCCTCATTATTCTAAAACAATTTGTTTAATGTCACATAACTGAATATTTGCCAGTATTTGTTTAACCTCTGGATTGGTACATTAATATCATAACGTCTCAATGTTCACGGGCCGCGATACGAAATAAATTTTATCGCCCTATCACTTAGGATCGTATGGCCATAATAATTTATGCCAAGGTTTACTTTGTCGTATTTACGACACATAAATATATTTGATCGGGTATTGGAGTAATCATTTTGCCATTTATGTCAAAAGCTATGGTTATCAGTGGATAATCCAAAAAGGTTATGGATGTAAATTAAGGATAGAAAAAAGTTTAGCTCTTTGAAAATATAATGTAGCATTTCAAAATCACGAAAGTCCAAGTAGGGTCCATCGTGTGAGGGGCCTTCCAACTCTGCGTCGACTGGTTCGTGGTCGCCATGCGAGGACTTGCGGTGAGTAAGGTTGCCAGAGCTCTTTAGGGGGGGAGGGGTTAGGCAGGCAACGCATTAGCAGGTATTGCTGATGTCAATAGGCGACGGTAACCACTTACCATCAGGAGGGCCGTAAGCCTTTTTGCCTCCGCATAACAAAAAAATTAAAAGTCTTAGCGCTCAAACAAAAGGTAACCATTGCAAACATGAATTCATTAATCTGCCTTACCTTGATTTTCAGTCTACTTATAAACAGTAGGTATTTCAACATTCGCCCTGTGATATGATGTGATTCTTTTAAGAATAAGATATTTTTTACAAAAACTAAAAACCGACTTCAAATTCCTGAATATTTACAAGATTAATATCAACCTCTTTTTTTTGTTATCAACCTCTTTGCGTTTTGCTTACCTACTGAGGATGACACTGGCCACCTACACTTTCGAATAAAAAACAAAAGTAACTATGACATCCATTCATCATCAATAATAACTCTTACGGTACTGACTGACTGACTGACAATCAAACGTAGTGGTTTTATTCTCTTTGAAAATCAACGCAGAGCCTACTAAGAGTATGAAATTTGCAGGGTAGCTTCCTGTTGTAACGTATGGGTGCACAGAAAGAAATTACCGACACACAACCCCTTAGTTTAAAGTTTATGTAAAAATAGCAGCAACCGAACGAAGTCAAGGGAATAACCAAAGTCGTCAAAAAAAAAATTCGGCCGTCTTGAGAACCTCTTCCTTTTGGAAGTCGGTTAAAAAGAACCTACTTCCGATAGCCAAATTAAAAACCCACTTATACTTTTACCAACACTTCCTTATGCGTGACAAGGCACGTCTTATATTGGCTCGCATTTTATCACATGCGAATTCTTTAGAACAATTCTATCAAGGGAGGGAGGGGACTAGGAGGTTGGGGTTATTTGAATGCTTCCCCGGTAATTGATTCTTCGTATTGCCTTTGAATTTCAATTGAGATTAAATTGATATAACTTGGTACTGACTACTGAGACAGTCGTAAATCAAATCGGTCGGGGTCTGGGGTTGAGATGTAAGATAGGGTCTCTTGGAAGACCAAGCCACATCGACTTTGCGATTTTGTTTAGGCGGTGACGTATGTTGACAGCCTCAGAGTTTTATAAAATGCAGGTACGCTCGCATTTGAATGACAATAAGACATCATGGTATCATAAGACCCAGAGGTTCTATAATGGCGTGTCACTGTTTCTTTCTTGGTTGTTCCAAAGAGACGTTTTCTGCACAGACAGTTTGGGAAAGGATCTAGTATTATAAAAATAAAATTAAAAAATAAATATTCCGGACATATCACACACGGTCAACTGATCCCAAACTAGGCATAGCCTGTACTATGGGTACCAGAGACTGATATACATAATAGATATATATTTAACACCCAGACACAGAACAAACATCTGTGTTAGTCACAAATGTTTGTCCAGTGCGGGAATCGAACCCGCGACCTCTAGCGCAGAAGGCAGAGTTACTACCAACTATGAGGCCAGTCATATAATGTTGCCAAAAAAAATCTTAAATTTTCGTTTAGATAGTAAAAATAAAAAAAAGCCATGTTTTATTTGAACTTAACGGCTGGATTCTTTGTTAGTATCTATGCACAAAAGTAAAAAAGGCCCTTCCATTTCTACCCGTGGATGTAGTAAGAGGCGACTAAGGGAAACAAAGTTAGAAGATGGGCAGCAGCGTTCCCTATCAACAACAAGAGCTGAAAGCTTATCTGCACTCGCCAACCCGCATGCGAAAACTCGCACAGACGAGTATGCGAAAATCGTCCCAAATGATTGTTTCTGGTAATCTTTAGGGGAGGCTTATGTTCAGCAGTGGACGTCCTACCGCTGAAATGATGAATGATAATGATGACTCAGCGATTTTCGGCGCAATACCCCGAAAGTGCCGAAATTGCTCTCAAATATCGTCCCGTGGCCGCAACCCAAGAAGCATTATGTAAATATCAAGATTACTGTCGCCAGAACATAACAATAGCTGTCTGAGACATGATACGATTGGACTATGTAACTCAATACGCAACTTGGACGCCCCTAGCGAACACTAGGGCGGGGAAACGATTATGGTAAATATCGATAGAACTGCGCATCGAAAATAGCACATTATGATCACTGCCTACGTGAGTGCATCTATCCATGGCACTTTGGAAGCACTTTAATATCAACATCATTCAATCTATCTCTACTATAGTGAAATCAGGAATTGCACAATATTGGTCACTGATATCGTATGAGAAGACGCTCTCTAACCAATCATGGCCAAGAGATGCAAATTCACTTTCATTCAATTATGCAAGAGAGAGCGCCCTACATTACCTCGTAGCGCAATATTCGTGAACAGGCTATTGTGTGCTGTGAATCATAGAAAATGTATCCGTTATAAAGGGATTTTAGTCTGAATCGTGATAGTAGCAAGTAGTAGTAAAATAATCACTTCGTTGTTTATCGTGCTTATTTATCGATATCGATGATTCCTACTCTCGTCACTACCCATATTCAAACTCCCGAAAACTGTAAACGGATTCGACGTCTCAACTAAGCGACAGTTTTAAAGTACCGCCCACCCTAACTCGATTCCAGAGCCATCTTTATGTAAATTCCATCCACAAACTTATCCTTGCCAGCGGCGAAAAAAGGAACTAAAATGTCTTTACATTTCTATGAATTTGACGAGGAAAGTGGCGCCAATCGACGTGTGAAATAAGTTGGTTGGAGAGGGCCTCCAAGACAGTTCACTTCATTGGTGGCGTGACGGGTTTTTTAAATGTTAGGAGGTTCTGTAAGTTGATTTGTAAGCAGGAGGATCATGTGATACTGAACATACGATGAAACGCGACGTGGGAAAAGAAACAGTGTTTGACGTTCAAGAATTTTTATTTAAGTTTCGCGCTTCGATATTACGAAATAATAATAACACCCTACCTATACATAGTCCCGACGCCACACTAGGATTCCCTGTGTCGTGGGTATCAGACTCTACGAGCACCATGTTACCACAACACTCAGACCTGGAACAAATACTTGCAGATCATGCAAACATTTGTCCCGTAGCGGGATTCGAACCAGCGCCCCTTGCGACTCAGACGGGCAATCGCCCGCTGCGCCACCGGGGTCGTTAGATTAGTCAAATACTGCGGACTCGGACATGCTTAAATTTTGATTGACTAGTATGTCATTGGCTATCGTATTGTAAGCGTAACTATACCGTACATTACTCGTGCTTGGCCCACTGTAATCAAAAACCCCATCTAATAACAAATTCAATCGAAAGGCTTGATAATCCAGTGACCAATTTCATCACGGTAGGTATCACTTTCCAATACCCCGACTCGATCAAAATTCAAATTGTTCTCTGTCGCCACACAGCTGTCGCACCTGTTTTACGAACCTGCTATGCAAAACACAGCCTTGAAGTGTTAACGCTAAGGTTGAAAATGAATTTGCAGAGGCGTTCTCAATTCCGAACATTGCACGGATGGAAATTCTTATTCCACTCAAAATAACATCCGTTTCTTAGCAGTGGTTCGTTTGCTGCCCGAAATTGCCAGGGAATGTTCGACTTTCCGACTTGGAAAATAAAGAGGGAAGTTGTTTGGGGTGAGTGTGTAATATCTTATGGAAGGCGAATGGAAATGCCTCGAAGACTTTTGTATCAACTATCTAAAAGCGGTCTTGTGTCAGGATATCTATGCATAGGTTGGTAGGTTTTTGGGAGTGCAGGCTAACATTTAAATTGCAACTTAAGGAAATGTTTAACTTTATGCATACCTTGCTTTTCATGTTTTCATTCATCATCAACATCAGCCTGTAGAAGTACATAGGCCTGCTAGTCAAAGTCAAAGTCAAAAGGCATTTATTTCAATAAAATCACTAGGATCACTTTGAAACGTCTTAGAAACTAGGTGAAGCTATGCCTGTTCCTAGACATAGGCCTCCCCCAAAGAGTTCTATGACGAATGGTCTTGAGCCTTTTCCATCCACCGACTTCCCGCAATTTTCACAATGTCTTCGGTCCATTGGGTGGGCTTTCGAACAGCTTTGCGTCACCCGGTTGGTGGAAATAATTGTTTTATTCATTGAAATTAAAATTTATCATCATCATCATCATTTCAGCCGTACGACGTCCACTGCTGAACATGGCCTCCCCCACAGACGGAGTGAATTCCTAAAAAAAAAAATAGGATCACATAATAGGTACTGCAAGCGTTTATAAGCTACGATTACAACATACCATTAGGTGTAAAAATATATTATGTAAATCAAGAAGGAGATGAAGTAGACAAATAGGTACGCAAGAAAAATTTATAATAAATAAAATATTTAATTTAAATTAGTAAAACGCATTTCATAACGAAACGATAATAATAAACATATCGCACATTGAAAACAAGAGTGGCATTAAACGAAATTTGGCGATATTGAGTTAGGGCGACATCTGAAATCTACGGACAAAACTACGTCAACTCCATTGATCCGTTTTCTCATAGGTCACTTCAAAACTCGCTAGATGTCACAAGTGTCACTTCATGCTTCGAGGTTTTGTGCTTACTAGTTAAATCAATACCGACACTAAATCAGTTCGAGTCCGGACGCCGGCGACAATTGTTCATAGGGTAAGTGAAAAAGTGACATATTTTGTTTAGTGCCAGTTATATCGTAACTATAAATGAAATAATTATAAAAAGCTGATTTCAACAGTGACACATTTTGTATAGTGCCACTTATTGCGTAAGATAATTAACAAAATTGTGTGAGGTTATACCAATAAATGGCATAATGTGTTTAATGCCATTATTGTAATAAAATATTATGAGTAATTTTGCATTGTCTTCATAACCTAAACGGCACATTGTGTTTAGTGTCACTTTCTTAATTAAGAAACATTTAAAGAAAAAAAAAATATTTTGTTTCATGCCTCTTTTCTTCATTTTTTTGGGGCTATTCAACGGAATTTCTCAGTGAATAATATTCAAGTACTATTGCTTAGGTTCATTTTAATAAGCTTGCGGTTAGGTATTAGTAAGGTACAACAAACTCATCTATGTGTAGGTACTTAGTCTATTTTTTGTTAAAGGAATCTACTTAGTTCATTGAAATCATTATGGATCTATCCAGAAGTAGAGGAAGAAGAATATTACAACTAGCTATTCAGAAAAATAATGAGGAACAAAAAACAATCCAACATCCACCACCCCTAGTGAACAATGCGATGATGATGGAGACTTTTCTCCCGCCTCAGACGATGATAGGACGTACGTACCCCTAAAAAGGAAACGGATCACGTCTAGCTCTAGCTCATCTTCCAGTTCATCCTCAAGTACGCCTTCGTCTTGTTCGTCAACTTCGTCGTCTTCTACCTGAGCGAAATTGAGATTCTAACAACGTTGCTCCAACCGACGATGTTGATTTTGGGGAAACTGTTGTGGATTACTACTCTAAAACACTGCTGGCTGAATATAACTTTGAACAAAGTTATGAAAATACACAAGTAGTTGAAAGCTGCTACTGAAATCCCAAATCCAGTTCCGATAGTTCCGATTGACCAGAATGTTCAAGCTTCAAATGAAAACAACGAAATAGTGGTGATAGAAACTCCGTCAGACTCTGTAATCACCGAGAAATCGAAGAAGAAAAAGAAGATGTAGAAAAAGAGTGCTGTGCAGCAAAACAATTCAGAAATTCTGGTAAAATATACGTCTCAACCTCAGGTATAAAAAAGGTTTTTCCGGCAAGAATTCTCAAACCAACTTATGGATATAGCTGTAAGCTAAAATGCTCAGAAAAAGTATCAGTAGACAAAAACTGTTTGAAAGTTACTGGGACATGGCTTCAATTGAAAGACAAAGATAATACATTGCTCGTTATATTCAAAACATAACACCCAAATATCAATACAAAAAAATAATTCAAATAGAAAATAAAAAAAAAGCTTTTTACCTTGAAATCAATAGCACCAAAACAAGATTTGTCTGCAAAAAATTCTTCAAAAATACTTTGGATATTACTGACAGATGTATCAGGACTGTTTTGCAAAAGATATGCGGCGTAACTGGTGTATTAGAAGGAGAAAAGAGAGGAAAGCATAAAAAATTGTTTGATTATTTGATTGAAGGAGTTAAAAGTCATATAAACAGTATTTCACGTATTAAAAGTCCCTACTTGCGTTAGCAAACTACCAGAGAATTTATAGATGAAGGAAAAAATGTGGTGGACCTGTATAAAGACTATAAAAATGATTGCGAAAAGAATGGGTTACCTTGGGTTATGGAGCATGCTTATCACTAAATTGTTAATGAAAATTTCAATATCAGTTTCTTTGTGTCTAACAAAGACAAATGCGAGCAATGTTCAATTTACAAATTGGCTGTAAGTCCTTAATGGGAAGCACTGAAGAAAGATTATGAGAGGCATATAAAAGAGAAAGAGCGAAGCCGAGAAGAAAAGGTAAGCGATAAAGAAAAAGTGTCAAACAGTTTTATCGTAGCACGCTATGACTTGCAAGCAGTAATGACAGCCCCAAAAGATGAAGTATCGACTTTATTTTACAAGTCAAAAATGAACTGCTTGACTTTTACCATCTCAGAACTTAATTCTGACAAAACAGAATGCAACTTTTGTTATGAATCTCAAGGAAATCGTGGAGCAAACGAAATAGGGAGCTGTGTTTTGAAGTATTTGCAAAAAAACCTTCATCTTGACATAATTTTCTATCCAGATAACTGCTGTGTTCAGCCTATGCAGTATCAAATTAAAAAATACGATCAAGAGGCCACACGCAGAATTGTTGTGGCCACGTTGTATTTTCGTGATAGTTTCATGATTGAACTGATTAAGATTATGCTTAGTAAATAATTTTTGATAATTTTATATCAATTTGTTTAATTTCTATGATTTTTACTTATTATAATGAATGAGATAGATTATTATTTATAAGTCATTAAGGGCTCTAAGCAAAAAACTTTTTGACCATTTGAAACAAGAATGGCACTATATTGAACTTTTTTTTAAATAAAAGGCACTAAACAAAAAAATACTTGACTATGTGAAAACAAAAGTGGCATAATGCTGAACTTTTTTTTTAATTAACTTTTTTTGTCATATCTACCTAAAACTCTAAATAATATCAACAATATTCTTAGAGAATAATACCTGAACTATTATTTAAAAAAACAAATGTAAATCTATTTCAATACGTAGTAGAGTTATTGGCTTCATAAAAATTACAAAAACTTTAAATGGCCATACTGAAAAATTGAGTTTTTCGTTTAGTGCCACTGTTGTTTTCAACGTGCGATATATAAACAATGCCAAAACAATTGTGTCAATCCAAAAAGTAGGTTCCACCGAGATTTGAACTCGGATCGCTGGATTCAAAGTCCAGAGTGCTAACCATTACACCATGGAACCGATGAGACAGGCGCCGAAATATTGCTACTAGAGAATAGGACAGCAAAGAGCCTTTCACTATGACGTCACAATGCGTGAACCATCCATTATCAACCGCTAATTTGGATAACATACTAATACCGAGGAGTAGAGTCTAAAATAGCATGACAATGTCTTCAGTTGTAATAGTGTGACCCCTAATCAAGTATCTGACCCCTTGCCATAAATTTATAGTAGATAATGCTTGCCTACAATGTGTGTAATCATATTTAATAACGATTTTAGCGAAGGTCCGAATTATGATGGCCTAATCAATTTATATCCAAGTTCTGACTGACTGACGAATGGAAAACGCATAGCTTAGCCCGGAAATACATGGCCGATTTTGTTTCCGATTGACTGATCTGACAATTGGATCGTATTCACTCAATACACGTCAGATTTTTTGTAAACTCAGTCCAATTTTGCCATTTATTTAATACCGGTGTATAGGTATTTTCGAAGTTTGAAAAATGTTATACAGATTTGTTAAAAATATTAATTTAGTGTACAGATTTTTACAAGAATAGGTAGACATTTTACTGCAATAAATCCCTTACAGAATGGTTTCAGCAATATTTGAATATTTTACGGTGTTTTGAGGTGTTTTTCTCCTGTTGTGTCAGATTTGTGTTGCTAATCGATGGCAACACTGTCTCAGTCCTTAGAGACCATATGGTCCGATGGTGGCAATAGAACGCAGTTCTCTTCAACGATTAACGGCATGTCGTGTAAGCTAGCAGCATTTTATTCAAGTAACCTCGGGTAAAGCCGCGGGAGTCAGTTAGCTCGTGTATAAAATAAAGAAAAAAAATATCTCTAATTTCCTGGCCAATTGTAATGACAGCGCAAATCCTTCAGAGCCGTATTCAGGGGGCAAATCTTCTCAATCTCGCGAGCGCGCAATCATCGCGGGTCGGCATCAATTATTCACGATACTGATTGCGTCCGAGAAGCACGTGGATGATGTTGAATAATAAATGCGCGGCGATTTTGACCGGCAAGGGGACGGACTTAAGGTTTTTAGTCTTATTTGTATTTGGTATTTTTTTATTTATTACGTATTTATATTTTGTACACCATGATAAATACACAATACTTGTTTATTGAATCTTTCCAATATTTAAAGCGTATATCAGTTTTAATTAAATTTACGTACAAAACATTTTGTATGTTGTCATAAAATGATTTAAAAACTCAGGTTCCACCGAGATTTGAACTCGGATCGCTGGATTCAAAGTCCAGAGTGCTAACCATTACACCATGGAACCGATAAAGAATGGGCCACAAATAATCCTATCTAGGTACACAGTACTTAATATGTATTCAAGTGATTTATGTAAAAATTGGGCCGTACTTTCTTATTATTAGCACCGTTTGAAAACTTGCTAGTAATGTCTCGGGTATTTTGATAGTGCTAGAATCACTGTAGTAAAATATATTGAGAGCACTGGTAGTGTCCCCGCTTTCCGTTCCACAGGTCATGGGCTCAAATCCCGGTCGTGCGCTAATAGATTTTTCATGCGGAAAATATATGTGCGCTATACCAGTACTCTCAAACGGTGAAGAAAAACATCGTGAGGAAATCGGCATGTCCTAAAACTTTAATCCTTTCACCACACTGATTCTTTCATCGACTGTCGTATACCCTTGTTAGGGCCACCATAGCTCAACCTGGTCACCGACCTAATGCAAGATGACCAAGAAAGAATCAGTGACACGACAAGCAAGCAACTGTAGTAAACCGCTATTTTAGAGTAATCATCTTCACAAATGTTACTCACGTGCAAACTATGTTATACACGAGTTGCATACTGTGCTAGTCGTTGATGCTGATGTGTGCAAAACGATAGGTCATGATAACATAGAGATTCGCGCAAAGAGGAATGCTGTGGTCCAATTTGTGTGTCTTTAGGCTGCCCGCATCCCGACTTTAAGAAAATGTCTGCCAGAAAAAAATATCAACCAATCAGTTAAAGCGTACGGTCTGATCAGTAAGGACCGTAGGTTCTCTCATTGGTAGATTTATTTTTTGTAACCAGCCTAAGTGTCTACCTGTGTATTGACAATGCGTACGGCCGGGACTGCGTGCTAACAGGCGTTCAGCGTCCACTCGCGTCCCAGGAGGCCGCGGCCCCTTTACTCACAAATCCAACTGTTCCTTCCATTCTTTATGTAAGACCTGTCTGCAATCAAATAAACTAGCTTTGGCTTTGTTTGGATGTTGGTTACGATTTTGCGTATTTTGATATCTCTAACTAAAAACGCAAAATTGTTGTCATCAAAGAACTTGGAATAGATAGAAAGAAGAAAGAAAGAAAAAAAGAAAATGTATTTATTTGACCCACAACGCAGTAAGTAGGTAGGTAGGTAGGAAGATACAAAGAAAAAAATACTTAAACCTAGTAATACAAAAACACAATAAGAAAACAAAAACATGTAGGTAGGTGAGGCGGTAGGTAGGTTGAGAGGTATGCGTTGTGTGGGGCAAATGGGTCCCGTCTCAGCATAAAGCTGCACCAAACATAATATGTACGGTGCGGCGCTGGTTTTCAGACGGGGCCTAGGCGACGTGACGTGACGAACATCAATAAACATAATATTTATAGTAGGTATATATTAATAAATGGATAGTTATATAATAAGTAGGTACATAGTAGATATATTATATAAGATAATAAGTAGGTAGGCATATTATAAAATAAAGAAATTAGAAAAAAAAAGAGTTAAAATAGAGTTACCAGAATAGCATTAACTCTCCGAGTACCACGCGAGCGAAACTACGGGCACAAGCTAGTGTACTATAAAATGGTAGAGTACCTATCGTCAACAGTTACATACCTTCTCGTAGAAAGGATTTTTTATATGCTTAAGACTGATTTGGATTTGAATTAAAATAGGTGAAGCGGATTTTTACAATGTCAATTTAAAAGATTGATCGCCCCAATCGACAATCTATCGTAATGAAACAAACCCTAAACCACTTACCTATTAGGTTAATGATCGATCGATCATATCACCGCAAACAAGAGTGCAAACAGTCAAAGGATGGAATCAGGTTTTGTTAATTGGATTAATTTGATGGGTCTTGTTACAACTAGAATCAGGAAACTATACTAAGTACCTACCTAAGTAAAGGTCTGTTTACATACCATCATCATTTCAGCCATAGAACGTCCACTGTTGAACATAGGCCCCACACTACTAGACTTCTCTCCCATAGATTTCTAGCGCGACCGACCTTATACCCCAAACAATCGTTTAGAGTGATTCGTCCATACTCACCACGCTGGGCAAACGGGTTGGCGAGAACATATAAAGCTATTGTTGATAGGAAACGCTGCTGCCCATCCCCTAGCTTTTTTATACATTATACTTACGCGAATTTCGCTACCGCCATGGGCACCTAATTTTGTCATACGGTATTCCACCAGTATTCTGTGTCAGTGCGATATTCACCTCCGTAGGCAATAAGCTATCATTTTGCGAAACAGTTTTCAATATTTGGACAGGCGAAAATCTATCTAAGACTCATTTCGCAAGGATGAAAGTCGTGAGATTATGATTGTTTTGACTCTACTCAAGATAATAAATACTGTCTGACGTGCCCTGATCCTTTCTCCTAATTATTAAAGTTGTCTGTCTTAATCCCGCTTTGACAAAACACGATATTTTCGATATACCATCTTAAAAGCTTCACCAAATTACCATCTTACAGTAACCCAAGATGTCGTTACAGATATTAAATCGCCGCCTCGAGATAATGGCGAAATGAAATTAGGATCACGGTTACACTTCTACATTTATTTGCATAATTTCAATTTTGAGGCGGGAGAGCTTTAAGTGGTGGCGTTGAATATATAAGAGTTTTCTCTTTTGTTGTGATAGACGGAAGTATAGGGAATTAATAAATATTATGTATAGGAAAAAGCCGTGGTGGCCCCGGCTGAAGAATAGGCCCCTCCATATTTACCTATCCGCGGATGTCGTAAGAGGCGACTAAGGGAAAAAAGCTAGGGGATGGGCAGCAGCGTCCCTCATTTTAACAACGATAGCTCTAACTGCGCTCGCCAACCCGCATGCCCAGCGTGGTGAGTATGGGCAATTCCCCCAACATGATAAGGAATTTGCTCTGTCTGTGGGGGAGGCCATGTTCAGCAGTGGACGCTGTACGGCTGAAATGATGATGATGATGACAGGAAAAAGAATTAATGACTTGACATGGTAAGTACTAGTGAGTTTATTTTGAAATGAAAGTATTATGTATACCATAGAAACAAAAATTACACGCTTTGGTATTGACACAAATGTGACTTTTCGGTTGGTCCTCTTTTTTTGTATGTATTCCTATTTATAACAAACAGGCTTAATGCCCACCTGATGGTAAGTGGTTACCGTCGCCTTTTGACATCATCAGCACCTGGAGCATTGCTAATGTGTTGCCTGCCGAACCCCTCCCCCCTAAAGAGCTCTGGCAAAAAAAGTCTTTATTTGAAATACTGGCCTTTAAGTATAACTTTGTGAAAATTAAAATGGCAAATACACATGTCGTGCGAGCAAAAAAAAAAAACTTTGTGAATAGAACAGAACAGTGTTTAAATTACAAGATCCCCCAAGGCTTCTTGACTGACTACGGCCCTAAGACTTTTTTCACTAGGTTTGAAATTCAAATTTGAAAATCGAATCATACAAACTACCTCTACAAGATAGGTTGCCCCACTCAAATAATAAAACAAACGTGATTGCATGTAGACATGACATACCTTACAACCAATAAAAATGTGTCTAGGCAACCTATCTTGTACATTATTTGATTCGATTTTCAAATAGTAACTAGGAAGAGCTTGCCGATAACGATCTAGAGAGGGGCTATCTAAAGCATGTTTCTATCGATTCTATTATCGATGACGCTTGGAGAGACGTTATAAATTAAATGTATGGAATTGACAAGCTATTTAAATGACGTGGTATATGTATATTGTATGATTTTTAATCATAGAAAGTAAAACACAGTTTTATACATTGTTATAATTTTATTAAAGTGATAGTTGCTTATTATATTTGATTGCACATTATTCTTTGGGCTCGTTTACACCTAATTTGTACAATTACACATTATATACAATTTTACAATAATAACAGCAAAATTTTTAATTTATGAATGTAATTAAAATGTGTAGGTCTATCATTAATTTGACGTCTATTTTCTCTATTTTTTACATTAATGTGTTTTATAACTGTTACATCTACATAAAGCATGAAAATTTTATCAACAATAATAAACAAATTTAATATTATACTTTTAATTAATAAATAACATTAACTATTGCAAATCGGTGGTCATAATTAATTTTAATCAAAACTGTGACATTATTTCAGTACAATATATTTTTCTTAATGGATTTGGCATGACGCATTTCACATCAACAAAAATTACTATCAAAATCTCAGAAAATCTTAAATCAGTAATATTACAATGTTACGTCATTGTGTACTATATTTATGAAAATATTAAGCAAAATTCGCAGAAATGGGTACATAGTATGTACATAATTTACAAATTTTTGTATATTATTTTAATGTTATACAAGTACAAAACATTGATATGTGAGTATTTGTGACGTATAATTTATGCATTTACATTATTCACTATTCAGTTAGGTATTCAAAACATACGTATACCTATCTATTAGGAATGCTAAATGGAATTAATGTTACTTCGGAATATATGTATATTAGGAAATACATCCTTAAAGTTAACATTCGTTTTGGAATGATTCTATCAGTCCTTCATAATAATGCATTATTTGGATACAATAACTTATAATATATTTTTATTCTGTAGCATTTAATATACAAATATATATTTGAAAAAAAATTTACTTGAATCTCTTTGGCAATTAACAAAAATCGTTACGTATAAAATCAATATAATTTTAAAAAATTCTATTTTATAATTAAAAAAAATAAAGAACACCATTTAATAACGATTGAGATCAAAAACTCACATTTACAAAGCGTTATTTGTAGTCTTATTTTCTAGAATAATTTTAAATTTTATTGGTAACATACCTCTTAGGTGCTGATCAAAAATTTACATAATTTGCGTCTATCTACATTCAGTTAACTGTTATAGATTGAAACGATTTAATAATTACGACACAATTTGCAATATTGGCATACAATTTTATAATGCCTGTAAAAAGCTCCTGTAACGCGCACGGCAGTGAAAGTACGCAATGTATTACGTTCCGGCCAATGTATCATGCTGGTGTCATGGTTTTGTACCAAACAAACGTAGAGGTCACTATAATTAGGTACTAATTAATACCCTATGGTTTTACTCACACAAGGTGTTTTGGGTAAGTTTAAAAGGTATGGAATTTGTAAACTTGACTATTTTTTATTGTATCGTGGCCCCTCCCTAGTGATCACTCCTTATTACTTCTTTCTATCCTTAGTATTACCACGGTGTTTTTTTGTCTTGGTTTAAAAATTATGGCACTCGAAAACTTGACCATATTTTATTGTGTCGTGACTTGTTGAACGTTCTTAAATACAGTGACTATCGCTTCAACCTCCAACACTCAGCTACTCAATTTTGAACTCTATCCTAACCCACAAAGCCTCAACGCCAGTGTGGCGCGAAGGCGGGCGCCGCTCAGGACGGCAGCGGCTGCAGCGGAGGCACCGGCGTCATGTGCCGGTAGTCATGAGGTCTCATGTCGTGAGGCCTCATGTCATGGGGGGCTCGCATCTCAGTATGTGGGGGGCGGAGCTCTGTGTAAGAGAAGATAAGATTAGTCTTATAATTATGTTGCTCAAATGACCATAACAGTGTTTGAAAGAAGAGACAGACGTATAGCACAGAATATCCTCGCCTATTGTGCTGTAGGTATTGAGCCAATAGTTAGCGATCAAGACTTAGTGACATAATATGTCATGTCATGCCAGCACGCACTGATTATAGAATTTCGTCTTGAATCTCTGCGGTGCGATGAACCTATTTAATTTACCTAAGATTTATCATTGATTTATTATTTCAATGGTTTATTTCTCAGTTACATATCGGCATGCATGGCATGGGGCTGCTGCGTTTTTATATGGGCATGTATGGTTTTTCTATGCCTCCTCAAGTCTACATTTCTTAGGTTACATGAAGTTTTCCTATCCGATGGTCCGCATGCATAGCATGAACGTTCTCACGGGGTGTAATATGCTGCACCCACAGATAAGCATGCATGTTTTCCCAATGCCTCCTAAGGTCCACCTTCTACTGCAAAGCTAAAAGAAGCTTACCTATCCGATGGTCTGGCAGTTGCATATCAGCATGCATGGCGTGGACGTCGCCGTGGGGCGGCATATGCTGCGCCCTAAGATCAGCATGCTGAGTTTCCCTATGCCTCCGGAGGTCGACTTTCCGCTGGAAGGCGCGTCCGCACAGGTCGCAGGCGAAGGGCTTGAAGCCGGTGTGCTTCCGGGAGTGGGTGATGAGGTTCGAGCTCTGGCTGAACGCTTTGCCACAGACTTGGCATTTGTGGGGTTTCTCGCCTGTGGACAAAATTTATATATGAACCAAGATAAACGGTCACCTACTAAAAGTCCTGGCTCCGCACTAGGATTCCTTTCATATTCCTTCCTTAGGATTATGATTCATATTTATGGTAGGTACCTATCAGAAAACATGTATATCATGCACACCGCAGCGCGTATTACTCGCGACTAAGCCTAGAATAATCGGGCAACAAACACAGTTTAGTGCCTAGGATTCATTTCGTTGATCCTTTTTCTCAATATGGAATGTAGAGCTTCAGAATGATGCCGATTAAACAAAATGTGGCTCAAAATAATACTAATAAAGGCTTAAAAAATGTGGAAAATAAGACAAATGGTGCGCTTTAGTAAATTTTCTAAGGGCAGTACTTTACCCTTGATGAAATATCTACTCAATGCTTATATAAATAGTTAAAATATAAAGCAGGCAAACCAGACATTGGAAATGACAACTAATCTGTCGAGGGGCAGAGCAACATCCGGCCATGCGGTTCTATCACTAATAAAATCATCTATATAACGCTTTCAGGTGCCTGATAAACATATTGAAGCAATCGCCTTGGAACATTGATAAAAAACCCTTGATATTCAATTGCAGCTATACGCTCCGTAGTCTAGACTAGACACTGTAGGTCAGTAAAGGGGTCAACACAATTCCCAAAATATAACCGGTACGTCGACCTCGGTTCTGGTTTTGGCAGATTGTATTGATCCGGGGAAACTGATACGTGATGGCATCGACAAGGCTGTCTCTAGTGCGGAAAGTAATTTTATTTTACTAGTAAAATAATTAAACGCGTTTTTGCGTTTGCTTTGTTAACTCAATAACCTAGGAGGAGGTAGGGCACAGCGAGATTTTCTCGCTCTAAATTGGAGCAGCCCGCCTGGAAGGTTTACCACCTTACAGAAGATCGCAGCCAAATAACATTATTTGTTTCAAATAGTGTTGTGTTCCTGCGGTGAGTAAGGTTGCCAGAGCTCTTTAGGGGGAGGGGCTCGGCAGGCAACGCATTAGCAATGCTCAAGGTGTTGCTGATGTCAATAGGCGACGGTTACCACTTACCATCAGTATGCCTCCGTATAACATAACAAAAACCTACTATTCATACCAAATCCAATTTGTATTTTTAGAGAAGTTTCACTGCGACAACATAAATAACCCGCAGAAATATTAGGTACTAGCTGGTGTCCGCGACTTCGTCTGCACAGGATTAGTATTTCGAGTAGCTAGTAGTCATATTTTGGACGATTCACACAATATCTTTATAAATTGTATGCCTATGTGTTATTCTGATGTATAAGCTATATTATTGTGAAGTTTCATTAAAATCCATTCAGTAGTTTTTACGTGAAAGAGTAACAAACATACATCCATCCATCCATACTTACAAACTTTCGCGTTTATAATAAAAGTAGGATAAGCAAAATATTATGTTAATTTTATGTAAGAGTAACTGAGTTGTCGTTAATTAATCCCCAGAAGGCATTACGAAAAATCGATTATTTCCGAATGATTACAAATAGAAACATGTAACGTTTTATGGCCATTTCTCTATATACAAGGTGATTCATAATATTTCTACTTTCCGGAAAGGTAGTTTAAAAACTTACATATCAATTATTTTTTTTATTTTTTTTTTGCCAAGCTTTTTGCAAATTTGATTTTCTTCGTCGTTTTATCATAATTATAGCTTAGAAGAAGTTCTTAGCAACCTAAAATAGCTTAACAATGCACATAACACACACAAATTCGCCACCCACATTTCCATTTTTAACTACGGCCTTCGTACTAGAACACGGCAGATGTCACAATCTCTTTGCCATGAGGTTGAATTTCGCGGACGCTTTGCAAATAACTTCTAAACAACGTCAAGCAAAACTGTTTCTGAAATTGGATCAGATTCATATAGCAATAAAACTCAGGATACACATAAAACCTCATGGGCATCGTGATTCCAGCATCGCAGACGCGGCAGGAATTTAATATCGCCTTTGTTGATCCACGCTTTTGTTCACCAGTGTGTTCGTGACCTTAGTCAGACGACCTTATTGTGAACATAGACTTTTGTATTCTTATAAAAACTTTTCATGAAAATACAATTATTTGTAACGTGCACGCTTGCTTATCGTGTCACTGGTTCTTTCTTAGTCATAGTTAGTATTAGGTCAGTGTCTAGGTTGAGGTATGGTGGCCCTGAAAAGGACCGTTCGGTGATAGATCAGCGTAGTGAAAGGATTATAGTGTAATTATTAGAGGCTCTTTCGCGCACATGTCATTTGTCTTCAAGTATCACGACAAAGAGCGAGCCTTCTTTCTCCATGAATCGACTTCCCACAACCTTCACCACCGACACGACCCATGTCATCTCTGCAACGGGTGGAGAATCTTCCTACTCTGCGTCGTTCCCAGGGTTCTAGGGTTAGCATAACTAATTTCTTCAGCACAAGAAGCAGTTCTAGAATTCACAAATTATTTATTACAGGAGCTAAATACTGTTTTTAATTTATTACGAATTATGTATTGAATGAGCTGAATACAGTGTTCAATATATATCAGTGCTAATATTTAAAATATTCAATACTCTTTGTTTCTTTTGATGTCGACTTTATTAAGGCAATTAAAAATAATGCAGTCTAACTGGATAGCTATATATTAAATATATTATCAGTGGTTATTACTCAAATGACCTGAAGCTTTGAAATATATATTATTAACACATAACAATATGAGGTAGTTACCGAGTGGGCATTACATCTATGGGCAACAGGAAATCAATCCGAACGACCAATGCCGTACCACGCCCGTAATTACCAACAAATCACGGCCCGATATACCTCCATTTCGAAAAAGGGCCGCGGAGTCCGTCAATCAAGGCTCTGGCGACTGTCGACTTCATTAGCCGGAGCGAGAGGGCGGAGGACTAGTGAGGGCCTCTCGTTCTAGCGTCAGTGTCGCGACGCGAGAGCAATTTATATCCGTCGCGCTATTGGGCCGTGATTGCGGGACTCCTCCCCGCGTCGCGTAGCAACGGAGGGGGGAGGCGGCCCCCACCCCCCTTCACCCGTCCCACTTTATGGATCGCAATTTTCCTTTGAATTGGAAATCAGAGCGGGCGAGTCTCGTTAGAAGTCTCCATCTTCACGATACTTCGGGCTACAGATTTTTACTGCCGCGGAGAAAGATGTTCGCTTCGCTTTGTGCCACAGAATACACGAAATAAGTCTTATCAAACAAGTTTATTTCAATAAGAAAGTTTAGACATGTGATATGTCCAGGTAGGTACCTACTTATAAAACTATTAGTTAGGCTGGAAGGTGTAAATAGAAATGTAAAGGTAGGTACTTATCTACGTAAAATAGGAGTCTAGTTTTTATGTAGTTATGTAAACATTGCAGTAACCCAATTAGATGGATAATAGATACATAATAATTAATTTATGTAGGTAAGTTTAAATACGTAGTTTTGTTGCTTGCTTGTCGTGTAACTGATTATTTCTTGGTCATCCTGTATTAGGTCAATGATCAAGGTACGATCAGGGTACCTCCCTCTACTAGGCCAATACAGCTAGTGCTATGTGAGAAACCCAAAATCTCATGAAATAATAGCTTGTACGAAAGTCAAAGTCAATAAATGTTTATTTAAATAAAATCACTAAGACCACTTTGAAACGTCTTAGTACTAGGTGGAGCCTGTTCCTCGCCACCAAGACTAGTTACCAGGTAGTAGACCAAGCCAAGTTTAAATGTCTGTGGCATTCCCAACATTTCAAATCAAGGTTTTACTAACCCAAGTTACACCAACTCTAAACCTAACTACCGGCCGTATAAAATAAATCAGTAACCAAACTACAGAAGCCTCTCGTAGAAATTACGCTAAATTACAAGACGCGTAAACCCGAGTGCGTAAAATCTTCACGACTTAACGGTGTAATTGCAGGGAGGGTGCCTTAATTGTTAGGGGTTGAGAATGAATTGAAAGATCTTTGAAATATTGATTTTTAGTAATTGATTTACTAACAGGGCGGGGGCTATGAGCCGTTAAACGCTCTTAGGTATACGAATTCAGAATAAAGGTACGTAGGTACTAGGCAAAGTCTCAATCCATAAATAGTCAAAATATGACACCCAACAGTCACATACATAGCCCTGACCCCACAGCAGGGTTCCCTGTGTCGTGGGTATCAAGAAACTACTAACTATAAAATAAATAAATATAAATAAATATTCCGGACATATCACACACGGTCAGCTGATCCCAAACTAGGCATAACCTGTACTATGGGTACCAGAGACTGATATACATAATAGGTAAATAAATACACCCAGACACAGAACAAACATCTGTGTTAATCACACAAATGTTTGTACAGTGCGGGAATTGAACCCGCGACCTGTAGCGCAGAAGGCAGAGCTACTACCAACTGAGCTATGAGGCCTGTCATATAAATAGTAGGTACTCGTAGTTTCTGATACAACACAGGGAACCCTAGTGTGGGGTCAGGACATTAAACACAAAACCTCGACCCGGAACTAATATTTAATGCTCATGCAAACATTTCATTTCGGGTTCGATTCCCGCACTGGACAAACATTTCTGTGATGAATACAGAAGTTTGTTCTGTGTCTGGGTGTTATTTATTTACCTATTATGTATATCAGTCTCTGGTACCCATAGTACAGGCTTTGCCTAGTTTGGGATCAGTTGACTGTGTGTGATATGTCCGGAATATTTATTTATTTGTGCCGCAGCGGGAATTTTATATTCAACGAGCAATTTCAGAGTTCAAAGTTCGGTTTTAGGGCCAGCGAAATGAAGGCTCTATCATTAAAGTTACGGCTCAATAAAAATCTGTGAAGAATTCTGCGAAGGTCGTAACGGCTATATCGGCTTAGTTTATAATCCATAACGAGAGTTCATGGTGCTGTGCTGACGAGATTAGAACGGAGATATTTGATATAGCAATAAAAAATGGCCGTCATATGAAGTCATAATAATTTAATTATTCTAATATTATAAATGCGATAGAGGATATTTACAAGCACTTCACTTCGTAACGGCTGAACCGATTTAGATTAAACTTGAAATAGAAATACCTACGTTTACTTTTTCCCGGGCAGCGTGCGAGCAAAGATGCTGGCAGAAGCTAGTAACCAAATGTTTATTTTACATAATTGTTTTTGTGCCGTAAGCCACTCTTCGATCGTGATAAAGATACATGCTGCAATTTCAATATGTTCATCGATTTGTATGTAGGTGCGAGTAGCCCTAACCGATAGTGGAAGAACCAGTGTGGCGAAAGGAGATATCGCGCTTTCTCTAGAGTCTCCTTTCGTGCAATTTGAAGACATATCAATAAACTTTACAGCATTTCAAACTCAGAGCACGATGGACGCGTTAAGTATTAAGTTTCTGGTTGTGATTGAACTCGTACGGATAACCGATAACCGTAAATCCCGGGCGTAGTCCGGAATACCGGGATATGCGCCAGGGCCGGATCAATGGATGAACGTATGGATAGAACAAACGGTTGAAGTTTCTTGGGGAATGTTATTGAAAACCGTAAAAAAAGAAATGTAATGTTATAATGTTTTCAGAAAAGCAAAGTCACAGAAAACTTGGAAACACTCAGATTGGGAGGACTCTCCTCATAGCTCAGTTGGTAGTAACTCTGCCTTCTGCGCTAGAGGACGCGGGTTCGATTCCCGCACTGGACAAACATAGATGTTTGTTCTGTATCTGGGTGTTAAATATATATCTATTATGTATATCAGTCTCTGGTACCCATAGTACAGGCTATGCCTAGTTTGGGATCAGTTGACCGTGTGTAATATGTCCGGAATATTTATTTTATTTATTTGTTTATTTATATTTAGACGCGTGTATACTCATATTTGCAGGGAATGTTCCACCAGCAGTAGTCGCCGTGATGATACAATACATATGGGGCAATTTCAGAGGTACACAGAAGGTACCAAATCCCTGGATAAATTTCAGTCGAATTGGAGAGGAACCCTTCATCTGCACATGAAATTAAAGAACACTTGATCATTCTTGCTAATTGAGCTATTTCATCACCATTCAGTTAGATTTTTTGGGGCATTCAGATGAAGAAAATCTATGAATTTGTGACAAAAATCTATGAGGATAGAAAAGCGGCTTTTAAAAATAAAATCAAGAAACCAATAATATAGCAAATGTGGAAACGGCGCCAACCTACACAATATCAGTATCAGATTACACAAAAATCATTACCACCCATTATCGGGACACTAAAGCGAGATTCGCAATAAAGCAGACATTAATATAATTAAATTACCCCAGTCCAGCCCTGGCTGGCTCATCTGCACAGTATCACACAGCCAGGGATTTTTATGGGGACGTACTTTAGGCGTTCCTGAATTAAATATACGATGCTTCCAACTTAAAGTGCTCCGCCGGCAAGATTTTGCGAAATATGGTGCGGGCGTTTTGGGAGAGGTAGGATAGGAGAGGGCGAAAAATAATTCAGATTTTTTGGAGAGAACTTGCCTACGTTTATACACATTCAAAACATTCAATCATCATTCATCATTTCAGCCGTACGACGTCCACTGCTGAACATGGCCTCCCCCACAGACAGAGTGAATTCCTTATCATGTGGGGGGATTTGCCCATACTCACCACAGTGTGAGCGCAGTTAGAGTTAAAATAGGAGAAGCTGCTGCCCATCCCCTAGCTTTTTTCCCTTAGTCGCCTCTTACGACATCCGCGGATATGAGATAAGGAGGGGCTTATTCTTCAGCCGGGGCCACCACGGCCAAACATTAATGTATCATTATCTAGGTAAAACGTCTCTTGCCATATCTTGATGTGCATTTTATAATTAAACTTTTCGAACCAGTACCTGGTAATCCCGCTGCTTTGATAAGAATCAGCAGTATGTTCTGTGGAATCAGGCATGCATTTCGCCATTTTCGCTTAATTTTGAGATTACACTGGCTATGTATTCCAGGCACGATACACGGATCTTATACAAATAGGAGAAGCTACTCCACTTTAGTTGTGTATATTTTTAATGAGAAAACATATTTTGCTTTAAGCCCCATCTTTATAACTAGAAGTCTAGATTGCTTCTGAACTAGAACAAGTCAGCGCCGTAAACTCAAGTTTCAGGAGTTTAGTAAAGCATGCACTTTTAATCTTGCACCTGGTTTCGGCTAAGTGCAGCTTATAGTGGCCAGGAGTAGTGGAGTAGAGATGGGATAGACCGTTTTTATGGTTCCGTACCTCATTTGGAAAAACGGAACCCTTATAGGATCACTTTGTTGTCCGTCTGTCTCTCTGTCTGTCTGTCCGTCTGTCAAGACCCTTTTTCTCAGAAACGGCTAAAGGTATCAACTTGAAATTACCAACTATTATACCACCTATTAAGGTCTGTGGGCTTATGGTGCCGTATAAAAATCAAAGCTCTAGCTTAATGCATTAAAAAGATATGGCAATGAATGTATAATTTTTGTATGGAAATGGCTAAAATGAAAAACTTCCAGTTACCTCACAATTCTGAAATTTGGAATGCTAGGATCTTTTGTATCACAATTAAAGGGAAAAGTCTGAAATTGACGAATTTCGAAGTTTTTTAGGAAACAATGTTATATTTGCGGTCAATGTCATACAATGACTACGTGAGCGAGCGAAAATATAAGTTTGTCAATTTCTACACTTAGAATTTTTATTTTCTGACCATGGTCATGCATGACCACTGGTGCACGATTCGAACCCACGACCAATTGTACGGAACCCTCAGGGCGCGAGTTCTCGCACTCGACCGTCTTTATTTTAATTTGAAACTTAGATACCACAGATTAATTATGAAACTGCGTTCATTTTTTATGTTTGCGATTACATCCTGATGGACCAACGACATTGTGAAAGTTGCGGGAAATTGGTGTATGGAAGAGGCTCGAGACAGTTCGTCATGGAACTCTTTGGGGCAGGCCTATGTCCAGTGGACTTCTACGTGCTGATGATCGTTCGTCGTGGAACTCTTTGGGGGAACGCCTATGTCTAGCAGTGGATTTATACAGGCTGATGATGATGATGACACACTACACAACTATGGCCGTAACCTCTCGCAATGCTGTCAACATATACAACCAATTGGCAGAATCTAGCGATCTAAACTAGTCCTATGAACTGACTGTTAAATGTACCTGATTCACAAACATTATTCATTGAATTACTGAATATAACTGTGATTTAGCAGCAGTGATTTAGCATTATTATTTCCTCGTCATCCGATGTCTCTGTAAAATCAACACATCTTACAAGTAGGACACAAGTAGACAACTCTACGAGCGTACCTACACTCTTGTTGCTGTCAACCTGCAGACGCCTGAATAATCAATGAACATGTAAATGCAGGGCCTCGAACCCACCCCCAATTTGCCGGAGCGTTTTTTATAAGCCATTGAATTATTAAGCGTGGTTAAATTATTGTTATGGTTTTTCTGGGGATGCTTTGTTGGTGTCTGATTTTCGCTTTAGATGGTTTTTTTATTGCGGAAACTTGAGATTGTAAAGCTTTGTTGCGATAATTTGGTTTTGAAATGTGGTGGTCAGAATCAGATACTAAAAGATTTACTTCGGTTTTTTTATAAGATTCAACGTTCATATATTACTTTAAAACTTACATGTTACAACTTACTTATAACTTACAAGTTTTAAGTAATGACAATTTGAATAGTGAAAGGTATCCCCGGTATTCTTTGCGGAGTGTGTTTTTTCACTCCCCTCACACTGACATCAGACTCACAATATTTCCATCGACATGCAGACAGATATTTTTTTTTAATTTACCTTCGAATCTCCCCTGACGCCGATTCTAGTCTTAAGAGATAATAAAATCTTGATGAAAGATTCACGATTTTTCGACAAAGTATGTGCCGTTATTGTCAATATTACTGCGTTCTATCAAGGATATTAAACTAGTGTATTATATATTCTTTGGTTTTATCTATGCTACTTTAATTATTTAAAAGTCAAAGGTCACCTAAAGGCAAGAATTCTTGTTCTTTAAGCTTTTTGTCTACAGCAAAAATACATAACCTCACCCAACATTTCAACAAATCCACGCGCGGCGCCGTGATTACCACTGCTAGTGAAGTGCGGATTTTCCTGAGAGAATCCCGGTTTACGATCCACATGCCAACCTCGCCCCCTCTCCCCCAACCCCCCCTCCCAAGACGTGGGAGGGCTGACCAGCTATAGGTATATGTGTGAGATTTGAGGATCGTTTGTATAACGGATCCCTGAAAGGAAGGTTGGCAAAAATGCAGTTTTATTTTTGGCAGTTAAAATAGGTGGCTTATAACAATGACTTAAATGTAGAACAACCGTGAACAAAATCAAGAAGAGAGTGGGGTGATAGTGACTTTTTTCCCTCTAGACTCTAGATACAAAACCGCAAAATACATAAAGTATCATTCCTAGCATTTGATCATATGGCTTAAATCGAATATGTTAAGATAGTGCTAACGTTTTTGATTTATTCTCAAGTAGACTTCTTATATACATCGATAGGCACCTTACTAGATTTTTATTCGGAAGAATTCAAAGCACAAATCTAGCCACCCACCACTGAATCTAATTTTGATTGAGACAACAAACCGCCAACAAAAACAAGATTCCACTAGTCGTCGCTCTCACAACACTCCGTCTTCACCATAGCCTTCGTTTCCTAATAAGTTGAAAACATCACATGGCGGCCGTTAAAGTTCTGTTACCCAGGAATTGCTCAAGGCTATTTCTGATATTTTGAAGTCATGACCCCGCTCGTGGTAAATAGCCTTCAGGTCAGTCACCAAAAACATGGATGATTCTTCTAGGCTCTTCGAATCACACCTAGTATTTAAAACGTTTCTTTATAAATTTATCCTTAGGATTTTATTAAAGAAAATATTTGTTGAATTTGGTGAGAGCGTGGCCTTCGGGTGGCCTAAAAACCCCGTCACTAAAGTTAATCACTTAATCATGATACCAACATACTTAAACTTTCATAGTATCAAAACATAGATATTGTCTCTCAGAACAAACTATCTATAGGTACTTTACATGAGTTTGCCCTGAATTACGCCTTCCGATAAATTAACTTAAGGAACGAACCCTCTGTGTGTTCTCCGTTATATGACGGTCTTCGTTTCCTAGGCAACCAAGGTTTAATGGAAAATTGGTACTGTCGACACAATCTCGCGGAGAGGATGGCAAATACCGCCATCTTGGGAAAACAAAACCTCATTTTCGCTTTTTGCGGGCCAAACCGCTTCGTAAGGTGAGTTGACAGAAACTTAATAGTGGGAACGGTGAAATATATTCGTGGTAATAATTATTTTCTTGTTATTTTCTTATTGATGTTTAAGCTTAAGTAAAGTAAGGCATGTTTTGAAAAAAAAAACGTAAACTTTGATGTATCAACATTGAAGCCGCAATCTAACGGCAAGCGATATGTCCTTGATATATTATTATTAAGCCAATTATTCTCCTTTCTCATATCATTTAGATTATTATTATATTTGAATTCAATTTTCTTGGAGTACCCATTTTTGGGTGTAGGCCTCCTCCAACCTCTGCCAATTTCCTCTTTCTTGAGCGTGTCTAGTCCTTGATATATGCCATATACAATTCTTTTCAAAAAGAGCCTTACCTGTAATCAACAAAGTCAGTTTTAAGGGGACAACCCTAGTTGAATACTGGATCTAACCCATGGTTACTAAAAACACAGTGGATACCCACAGATAATCAATCAAATCAAAAATCAAAATAGGTTTATTGTGGAACAAAAACATGGTAGTACATTAATTGAAAAAACGATAATACCCGCAGAAGTTTTGGGAAACTGTGTCGCGAATATTAACGCCCTCCTCCGAATACATAGAATATAGAGTTCCAATTTTAGAAGCATTTTAGATTATTTGCAAGCTATTTTACAAACATAATAAAAGTTTCGAAATATACGAATTTGTGAAGTTATATTCTGTTTGTGGAGTGTATGTTGTGTGTGAGTGTATATGTAGATACTCGTGTATTAGAAGATTTGTTCATGCCTATTTACTAGAGGTACCTAGTAAACAGGCAAGTACAAATCTTTCCACCCATTTCTCACGTAAACAAAGACGCCCAAAGCCGGTCGCATAAACTCGTATTTACGTAGAAGGCAGTTTTCCAGCGTTACCTACTACCTACCTAGAGTAGGTATCGGCGGACGCTGGAAATAAAGCTTAAATTACGACTGACAACGATTGATTAAAAAATTGTATGAAAGTCCACTATAGATACCTAGTCATTTGATTTGGTAATATTCCCAATCTTAAAAAATACTAATTCAAATCACTTGCATATTCATAGACTCAAGCTTCTGGCTTCGTGGTGTCAAGTATTGTCGGTTTATCAGCCGCCTGATACGAGACATCGAGAATCAAACTTCGCGTCGCAATCATCATGTACTATAATCGATCATCATGTTATTTAATACTTTAACCGAAATAAAGTAATTATTATTATTTATGCCAGTGGACATTTGGAAGTACTCTGTTTTCTGTGTAAATTGGTCCCAAAGCCCGGGTTTGCGCCGGACGTTTACGATTTGCGTCAGGATAACGTATGTGCTGTGTAAATGCCACTTACATGGAGATTTACAGCACTGACTACCATATGTTTTAAGCATTTTTGTGGTAGGTTTTGTATGGCAATATTTTTGGTTTATGTGTCTGCAATACGAGGTAGCCGTTTTTGTACTATAGGCATTACGTGATTGCTTTTGTAAGACCCAAAATTGTGATTCGTTGCTGTAGGTTTTATCTGCTCGTTCAAATTACTCATACTGCTAGAAAAGTATCAGACGGATAGAGTATGTTCTCTCGAAGATACGATTCTCGAAAAGAGATAAAAAAGGAAAGTTTATTTTGGGTTCAGGAAGGAACCATGGCAACTCATATCATGAACAAAACTCATTCGCATTTGGCGAATCATGTTCAAAGAGAGTACATAATAATAGGTTATATGTTTACTAAATCTTTATAACTAGTACCTATAAATCCTTAGAGGGGCTTACTCTACCAAGCAAAAGGAAATATTCTAGCGAAAAAAACAATATTTTTAATATTTTTTTTTATTATTATTTTATTAGAATATACACTTATACATACTATATACATACTATAAAATATAAAATTAAATAATTACAAAATGGTAATAATTACAAAAAGGTGCCAAGAGCATTGGCTGCATTCCCGCGTTGAATTGCCAAAGAAATTCTTTGTGCAAGGAATGAGCCAGCTCTCTTATCACCGGCGGCGTCGACCAAAGTTGGTATAATTTTTTTGAAGAGCTTTTTTGTATTTGCTTTTTTTTATTATTTATATATATATATATATATATATAGTATTTTATTTATATTATGTATTTCAGTTTTTTTCCCGAAATTTTTAAATCAGCGGTTTTTCTCTCTGCGAACAACACATTATTTGAAACAAATAATGTTATTTGGCTATGTCCGACATTACCATTCCACAAACTATCGATCACTTGCTTAATAAAATACGTCGTCGTAATTGACATGCCACAGTGAAAATCATCGGTCCTCAGAAAAACTAATAAGGTCCTTCCACAGTGACAGTTGACAAATTCGTTAATTCCACCCCGGGTCGGGGGCAAACCCACCCCACATGGGAAAATAAAGGAATGTTTTTGGCAGGAATTCGTCGGTTTCCGAGCGCGATTGATGATTAAGTTTTATGAGATTTCCACGTCGCAATCCTGTTTCTACTGGCTTTACTTTCAAAAATATATCAAAAAATAAAAAAAACTAGCTGTACCTCGCTTTTCTAGTACCTCATAATTTTAATCCCCTTTTTGTTGAATGAAACACGTATATTCATTCATTCTTTATTTCATAACAAAGATGTAAGTCAGAGGCATGTCCAAACATTTGGCACATGTCCTCATTTTTGGAGAAGCGAGAGGTTGCAAGCCCATAAAATGTATATCTATAAAATTATTATTATTATAGTTATTTAGATTAGTTTAGTATATTTAGGATTATTTCTTAATTTGTTATACCTAATATTCTGAATAAACTAAAGACTTGGTGGTAAGGCATAAGATGTCATAGCCAGCCTGAAAGGGAAAAATTAATAAATATCAAGAACAATATTATTAAACTAGTTTTTTTTGCGTTTGGCCACTACTGTATGACGCTTTTACAGGATCGAGGAGAACGGCACATACAAAGGGAGGCCTATACCCAACAGTGGTCAGGCTGTGGATGATGACTATGATGAGCATTTGTAAGTATATCTTCAGAAAATGCCAATTATCAAAACAGGATTGCATTGCAAAAGCTTAATTGAAACGCCGGTTTGGTTCCAGTTAGAAAATTTAAGCATCATGTTTTGTAACCGGCTGAAAAGGCTTTTATTTTGCTCTGTACAGCCAAAAATGCAGTTGGACTATGTTGTTCGAGTTCGGACTCGGCCATCAAAACGTTAATTTGAATATTTGGCGTTTCTACTGCAATATTGTTGTCAGCTAGAGCTACCAGTTACACAGCGGTCAAGCTTTAATGCCTATGCCCACTACAAAGTATCATACCATGACCGTGCAATGAACTTATCAGACACGTAACGGACTCGGCCAGACACTACTGTGCCCACTAGAACGTATCTTTATACTCTCGTCGTGAATTCGTCGGTCCGGTCATGGCACGCTACTGTTGGTCGGTGATGGAACGCTCTAGTGGGCATTGTTTCCTATTATTTTATACAAAGAATATTTTTTTGCATGTGCCAATACGGTAATGTTCTTATTAAAGGTAATAGAAGGTCGAAAAATAAATAACAATTTAAGTGCGCATTAACATTACTGAAGACGTTAAAGGAAAATCGTGAGGGAACCAGTAAGTATTCATGAAGAATGGGCTTGTCACGTATAAAATACCAACTGCAACATGTAGCTACTATAATGACTGGCCTCATAGCTCAGTTAGTAGTAACTCTGCCTTCTGCGCTAGAGGTCGCGGGTTCGATCCCCGCACTGGACAAACATTTGAGTGATAAACACAGATGTTTGTTCTGTGTCTGGGTGTTAAATACTTATCTATTATATATATCAGTCTCTGATACCCATAGCACTGGCTATGCCTAGTTTGGGATCAGTTGACCGTGTGAATATAAATAAAAAATAAAAAAATAAAAATATTTTATTTCGGACGACTAGAATCCATAATTTGTTAGTAAAATTATATAAAAAGAACTTATAATTAGGGTTAGTACTTAATGCTAAATAATTAAATTAAACATTTCAGTAGATCACTCTCCGCACGAAGCAGTGCCACGTGGGAGAGGTGATCCTGCCAGCAATCGTTTGAAGGATGATATTGGGGCTATCACGCACTCTGCGCATCAGGGATGTGGTCTTTTTACGGAGAATTGCAGCAAACCCATCCGTCTCGTATTCTGCAAACATCCCTGATGCACTGCAGAAACGCGGCAGCCCCAACATCATCCTAAAAATATTGTTGTACTGGATACGCAGGGTCTCTAGCGGTCGCCTAGTGTAGTTAACCCATAGATTCCCGGTGTAGAAACTTTGACAGTATGCTTTAAATAGCGTTAGTTTCACTTCTTCTGTACACCGGGAAAACCTACGGATCAGCATATTACCTCTTACCGCCAGAGCCCTACGCTCTCTTTCAATGTCCGCATTGTCTTTAAGGTCGTCGGTGATATAATGGCCAAGATATTTAAAAGATGCCACTCTATTGATGTTCATGCCGTTAAGGGTTATCTCTGGAAATTCTTTGAGGTCTTCTGAATATGTCCGGAATATATTTATTTATTTTATTTATTTATTTATAATGTTTGGACGTGCCTCTGACTACCCTTAGACATCTTCAAGAATCTGATCACCTGGAAATAAAGTCCTTGTACCTTGTATTTATCTTTTCTTTTTGAAAAGATCTTTTGACAATAATAAGAAAGTACCCTCTAAATAGGTACAGGGTGGTACAGTAGGTCCGGTCAAGGAATGCAGATTGCCGGCCGGATTGCCGGAATTTCAGAGTCACTTCACTTATTGCGATGTGTTCGCGGACCGACGGAAGGGAATGCGACGATTTCCGACGAACTTCTCGTATTCTGTTTATATGCCGTGTCGTTTGCGGTACCCTTTAATGGATTTTAAAGTTTTGTTTGTTTGACTGACCTTTTCTGTGTAACAAGATTCTCTAGTCAGTGATTACTTATGAGGTATACAAGGTGATTCGTAATACCTATGTATTCCATCCCAAAAGGGGCTTATTCTACACCCAATTGGCAATAAAGTTTGTTCTAAGACTTTTGGAAATTCGTCATTTTTCATTGTAATAACTCAATGCGAAATCAGCTGTTTTGGGGTTAAATCAGGTCGAAATCAATGAATCTGGTGTTTTAGGTAGCAATCTTGATTCCGAACTTCCTGTACGTTTACTTATTAGTTCTAAAGATGATAAAAATACCAGATAATGTCAGAAAGTTTGCGAAAATAAATAAAAAAAATACTGATGTTTTTTTCGCTAATATTATCTCTTTTTGTTGATAGAATAACCCCCTTTCGGGATGGTATATGAATGATGGATGTTATGAATCACCTTGTATAATACATAGATCAAGAGGGTATTTAAAAAACAAAAAGATTCTTCTGAATAAATGAGGAATACCAAAGTAGAGTTACCACGACGACCTTCGAATCGACCTTCAAATTTTTATGAAACATAAATTTTTCAAAGTATGTTCTAAGTCCTTGTTTAAAATCAGAATGGGATCCCTGCTGATTTCTCTCTAAGCAGTTCGGCGCGGAATGCGGGAGTCATTGCGCTTATTGCTGCCGTGACAATTGATGTTTGTCCCGGTATTTCGGGACAAACAATGGGACCCCCTTTGTTTGAGGGCGAGACTGATTCATAATCATGATAACGATCCAACTTTGTAAATGTACCAATATAATTATTACTAGGTAGGTATCAACTTTTGTTGACCGGTACGTAAAGTAAATAAATAAATAAACTACCATTTGGCCCACCCAAGTGTTGGTGGTTAGTAGTGTTGGTTAGTAAGTGTTTTTTTTTAATGTTATACGGAGGCAAACTGGCTTACGGCCCACCTGATGGTAAGTGGTTACCGTCGCCTATTGACATCAGCAACACCTGGAGCATTGCTAATGCGTTGCCTGCCGAACCCCTCCCCCCTAAAGAGCTCTGGTACCTTACTCACCGCAGGAGCACAACACTATTTGAAACAAATAATGTTATTTGGCTGCGATCTTCTGTAATGCGGAGGTACCTCTCCAGGCGGGCTGCTCCAATTTAGAGCGAGAAAATCTCGCTGTGCCCTACCTCTCGTAAAACCTATGTTACCGTAGGTTACCGTAGCCTATGAACGCTTGCAATACCAGAAGCATCACGCACGCGTTGCCGACTCCAAACGCCCCTCCCCTTAAAGAGCTCTGGCAACCTTACTCACCGCAGGAACACAACACTATGCGATCTTATGTGAGGCGGAGGTACCTTCCAGGCGGGCTGCCCCAATTAAGCGGGGGAAAATTTCGCTGTGCTCTACCTCTTCCAGGCAAACCTATGATTAAACACTCAAGCGATAAACAAACGAATTGCTACATGTAGATATTATATGTAAATGCGTAGAAGAACTTCGAATTTCGAATTATATATTCGAAATTCGAATTCCTCATTTTGAATCATAAATCAAAGAATTAAAAACCAGTTCGTGCCACAAATGGCCATCTGATAACGCAGATGGGTACTTACTCATATTATAATTTGACACCCCATAAATTGCTAATCCATATTACATCGTACCTATATCGTGCAATAAAGTGGATGCGACAAAATTGGTAGTAGACAATACCACAGATAATATAGCAAGGGTTGGGCCATCGTTATGTGGGATTACATCGATGGAGAAGGTCATTTACACTTGACGATCAATAAACCATATTGATGGTAGAGAACTACCTAAGCGTGGTGACTACATTGCAGACAATATTTTTCTAGATCTGTAAACTTTGAACTTTTGGATGATGGACAGAGCGGAGCGACTGATTCGCTAAGCAATAAAACTCAACCTTATTTACTTAAAGATACGGCTGAGTTTATAAAATTTAGTAAATCGGTGGCTACGGACGGAGCGTAGCAACTGATTCGCTTAACAATTGAAACTCAACTTATTTACTTATAGATACGACTGAAATTATACAATTTAGCGAATCAGTCGCCGCTACTCCATCCATCGCGTCGGCGGCGGCGCTGACAATAGCGACAGCGTGCGTACGTAGGCCATATAGCTATAGAATAGAATATGTATTTTTTTATTTTTTTTAGCTCGCAGAACCGATAACCGTTGGGGAGTAAAGGTTCTCGAATGGCGACCACGAACCGGGCGACGCAGTGTTGGAAGGCCCCCCACCCGATGGACCGACGACATTGTGAAGGTTGCGGGAAGTCGGTGTATGGAGAAGGCTCAAGACCGTTCGTCGTGGAACTCTTTAGGGGAGGCCTATGTCCAGCAGTGGACTTCTACAGGCTGATGATGATGATGATGAATAAATTTTATTGACATATCGTGATTGAAATCGTGTCGTAAATCAAAAGTGTCTCTACTAATAGGACTTCTCTATAATCGTCATTGCATTGATATAAATCTAATGCGACAATATTACTGGGGGCTCCACTTCGTGGTAACACGATCTTAGAGTGGCTTTGCATATTTGCGAAAAGAGTGAATAAGTTTATAAGTGCCATATTCATAGCTTTAAGACCTCTCTGTAACACTTATTTCTGCAAATAAACATCTTGAATCTTGAATCTTGAATCTTGCTAGACATTACGTACCTACTTCAGATCGATAACAACGGACTTCAAGATCAATTTGAATGGTTTATAATTTTAGTAAAAAAAATGATGTGACTCTGATTTTATTTTATTTTGATTTTATAATTTTAATACCATATTTATAAATAAAATAAATAAATAAATATTCCGGACATATCACACACGGTCAACTGATCCCAAACTAGGCATAGCCTGTACTATGGGTACCAGAGACTGATATACATAATATATATATATATATATATATATATATATCTAACACAGAACAAACCTCTGTGTTAGTCACAAATGTTTGTCCAGTGCGGGAATCGAACCCGCGACCTCTAGCGCAGAAGGCAGAGTTACTACCAACTGAGCTATGAGGCCAGTCAAAAATTTGAAAGAAGGGTAGTTAACTTTCACTAAAAACGGGATTTTTACCATGATTTGTTACCTTGATGAGTTTATTTGTTCCCCGATATTTCGGCACAGTTACAGTTAGGTAACTGTAGTGAAAATTATGTTCAAAACCATGATATCATCAAAAATTATAGAAGAGAAGTTGTTCTTTTGGTAGGTACCATGAGAGAGCGTGGGTTCGGCTCCCGGTTGGCTCCAGGTTTTTCTAATAAAAATTTTAAGTGCTAATTAGCACTTTCTTAAAACGGTGACGGAAAACCTCGTGATCAAAACAGGAGGTATTTTTATAGGCAGTAATATACCTATTTGTAAGGAATGGAATAATCACAACCTCACTACTGCAAATAGTGGGGATTATGCTTTATCGAAATGTTATGGACGTGCCTCAGACTACCCCCTTAGATCTTCAATCGTCTAAAGATTTGAGATGCTTGGTCTAGCAGTTTTCTGTGAGTTGATCTCTAATCAGTGAGCTTACTCCTTTTTACTCTATCACGAACCGATCCAACGTTATTGTAACAAATGCAGTCACATTTTGTAACTATTATTTTTACACTTAAACTGCACCGGTTAAGTTTTCCAAACAAAAGCTTTCAACGGTCATTTGGGATTTACTCGACTTTGTATCTTCAGGCCTCGAAATAAGTTTTGAAATGGCTTACAGTGAGAATGTGGTCTTCAAGTGCTCGGTTTGCTAAAGCACTTGGACAACTGGCGCTGAGGTCGCACCGGCGAATCAAAACACTTCAAAAGCGCGCGAAGCGAACGGTGTCCAATCAAAACAGTGTAATTCGATTAGCGAATATGCGGTTTGTTTTGAAAAGTGAACGAGTGTGCGTTTGGTTCGCTACGTGTTTTCCTCATGTGCAGTCTCCGTTAAGTCCTTTAACATAAATTCAAGATGTTAAATGAAAGATTTGTCACTTTTTAGCGATAATCACGCTTCATTACATTTATTCTAGATGATTGCTGAGCACTGGCGGAGTTGTGCACGTCCGGGATGTAAACCAAACGATCCCGAAACGGTTTATTCTACACCTAATTGGCAATACAGTTTGTTCTACGACAAGAAAAAAACTCTGTGCAAAAATCCCCTGTTTTGGGGTCAAATCAGTTCAAACTCAATGAGTCAGCTGTTTTAGATATAACTAACTTGTAAGATCATAAAAAGACCAAAAATTGGTTATTTCAAAAATACCTGGAAAATTTGTAAAACGAATCCGCCAATATTTTTTTTGTTTTTGTTGATAGAATAAGCCCCTTTAGGGGAAGGTTTACATATTTCGACTATTTTATAGACCATCCTGTATAGTCGAGGTTTCCTCCCACAAGGCCAACACGGCTCATAACTTCAAAAATAACATTTTTTATGTTTCCGACGACCGTTGTAAGTTTTGTCAACACCCGCCTAGATTTCCACGAAGCTATTGCACTGAGAACTTGATCATACAAGGTGATTCATAACATGTATACCATCCCGAAAGGGGGTTATTCTATCAACAAAAAGAAATAAAATTTGCGAAAAAAACTACAATATTTTAATTTTTTTTTTCACAAACTTTCTCAAATTAGGTGTTTTTGGTATTTTTATCATCTTTAGAACTAAGAACTAAACGTACATGAAGTTGGGAATCAAGACTGCTAGGTAGCAGCTCAGCTGTAAGCAGCTGATTCATTGAGATTATTTTTTTTGTTTGACCTGATTTGAAACCCAAACACACACCCCAAAACAGCTGATTTTTACATATAGTTTTTTCAAAGAAAAATCTCGAATTTCCAAAAGTCGTTGAACAAAATTTATTGCCAATTGGTTGTAGAATAAGCCCCTTTCGGGATGAAATACATATTATGAATCACCTTGTATAATTTAATGTCAATAATTAAAGTAAAGTTGTGTAATGTACTTTCTTCTCACGGTGATAGTGTTTAATTTAATATCAACAAGGTTTTAATACTATGACGTCATAAAAACCCACCACACCCAGACTATCCCTATACGTTACCATCACCAATTACAACCGTACGACAAACTAAGGTGCAACTACGAGTATATTAAATTTATTGACCGTTTCTATCAGCAACTAAGCAAACATTCTCTCTCCTCCTATAATTAGTAGCTCGAGACCGCGGTTTCGCTCGTGTGGTACCTATATAAAATGTAGCCTATCCTTATATACGCATAGAACAACTCTAGATATAGAACTCTGTCCGTTCAAAGTTTCGTCGAAATCGGTTTAGCCAATACGATGTATTTGAACCACAAACATCCAAATATTCGCACAAACTTGTGCATTTTTAATATTAGTAGGAAAGTAGGATAAAACAAAGTCGCGTTTGTGTTTGTCTAACTATTTCTTTATAACTTCTAAACTTCTTAATGTATACGTTTTGTGTGTAAAAATTACCAAAGAGAAGCCAGGGCGGGTCTGGTGGATCAAAATATTTTACTTTTGACATGACTTCAAGTCTACTCTATGTTTTTATGTGACATACCGTTAAAGCTGCACTATTTTGAAGCGTATTATTTGAAGCTACACTCTCATTGAGGCAATTTACAATTAAATTTATTGTCTAAATAATGACATCCTGTTGATGCGCGCGCGCTTGACACGTGCCCTCCAGCCAATTCCCAAAGACCCCCAATATAATCTGTATTATTAAAAATTGTAGGTCACCCCGCACCGGCCAACTTAACTATCAATCGTTTATCCAATTGTGAACTCTTAGCTATAGTGATAGAGTTCTCATCGACTGTAAATAGTAAAATAGTTTGTCAGCATTTAGGGATGCGCCCGAATACTTGATGAATGAGTTTTTTAGGAACAGTTGGTTCCCAATGAGTGGTTTCGAGTATGCTGGCAGTTAATTATAATGAAGTTAGTCAATATGTTAGAGTATTTTATGTTATGTTTGGTAATTAATTTACGCGTAAAGGAAGTATAGCTGCGGGCGTGAAAGAAAGATATTTTATTTTTATTGTGAGAAAATACGAGGGCAAAATGGTATCTACTGTGTCAAAATATAAGTACTGTATTCGGACTAAATATCTTTTTAGTCCTAATAATACGAAGATAGATAACTCATTATTTAAACGTCATACATCATAATTGAACCGTAATACAATTAAAACGATCTGGTAGTGAAATACAAGAGTGATCTCCTTGTTTTGTCAATTGAAGTGAAAATGTGCCTTTATTTTTAGAAAAAAATCATTAGTAATTCTGATTTTTTGATCAATTCTTTAGGAAACAATTCAAGGGTCTGCTAACCAACGGTTTCTGAAATACAGTGCAGCTTTTCAAAAAACCCATTTTTTAACCCCTTTATATATGTATGGAAAATGATAGAAAGAATATTTTCACAAAAAAAAAACTTTGTTACCCAGCAAAAAGTACGGGCTAATTTGAATAACCATCATGATGACTCTCTCCGAATCGGCTGACGAAATCACTGGTCCCTTGGGCCTTGCTTCGAGACCACTCGGGGATCATCGGGGCCGTTCGAGACTCTTCGGGGCCATTCGGGTGCCCAGCGGGGGGTCCGGGGTAATCGTGATAATGTGTTTATTGAATTAGAAGGCGCGTGCGACGTGCACGCGTCAGCCACTTCGCCGAGTGAAACTCCAGAGGTACTCGTAGTTATGAGGGTGATACATGGCTGATCTTTGATTTTTTAGTGGTGTGTGGTTTTGATTCCATTAAAAATATTGGACCCGCTGATTTTTGAGGGTTGTTACGTAAGAGGCAATGGAAAGCTTTGTAACTAGAAGCAATGCAAATGAGCAGGTTGAATGGAGGATCATTTTACAATCCTATCGAAATACAGGCATTAGAATGTATGAACTCTAGAGGTACCCCCTATGGAGTTCATACATTCTCTATCCCTAACTCATACCATTTTGATGTTGTATGAAAAACACAATGTAAATAGACGTATGAATGTTAGAAAAACACTCTTTTATAAAAAATAGGAAAGCAAAAATAAACTAAGAAGGCTTTAGTAAAGTAGGTAGGTAGGAGAATCAAAGGAACATTAATAAAAGATTCGCAAAGAAACGGTATCCATAACATTTCTTCTGAACAAATCTCATAGTATCGAAGCAACAGTAACACCAAAGACACTCGCCACGAATAAAACTACAGAGAAAACAATGCAGGTGTCGAATTACAGGCAACGAAACGTGGGGCAAAGAGGGCTGAGGACATTAATTTAATTATCCTTCTCTCTTGGGACTGTCTAATATTGTATGGGAGTGAGGCAGACAACTGCACGGCATACGAAATCAACTGTCATTTTTTCGCGTGAGAAAAAAATCTCATATCTGATTTTTCCGCGGGTATCCCCCGAAGAGATCAGGTTACGTGGATAAAAATAATATAAATCTGGATTGTGCTTGGCGTTTTTGTTTAGGTTTTATGTGTGGGAACGTGGAGGAAATTTTAGATGCTCAGGACTCTAGAGACTTAGGTAAAGCTATTGAATTCGACCAACTCTACCTCTCGATAGTCTGCAATGGCATTTGCAGATAATTTTTTCGCCTAGTTATTCTGAAAGAGCACTTAAGCTACCTAGGCAATGTTCAGCCCACTTACCAAATATGTAATCTATGAGTGACGAAATACAAATACCTATAAGAGGGTACAAATAATTGATCCATAACTCTTTGTTGAAAAGTTATAAGTAACTATTATATTAAATTAGATGAAAAAGGGCAAAAGCATGACCAGTTTTATAAACGAAGTAAAACTGCACTATACAAAACAAATATAGCTTATCGCACCATAAGTCTAATAAACTATACTTAACGTTAAAGAAATAGCCGCTGAAATCGAAGAATTCCGAGCTCTCCGGAGTCCTTAATTAAACTCGAAGCACGTAGAACTCCTTGATTCAGTCCCGAGGGAGAGGAGCCCGTTCCACTGTCCTTTGCACCCCCTTACACCCCTTTACACCCCTTCCTTATGGACCGCTTAGATTTCCCCCCTTTTAGGTTATGTGGACGGAATACTCGAGGTCTGGAATCTTGTACGAAGAATTGGTTTCGAGAGATTGGACAGTTAGTTTTATAGCTGTTATTTTCGCTATTTTTGTTTGGTTTACGAGGTTTCGTATTTTCAGAGGTTGAAAGGTCTTTGACCCTAACTATTTGTGACTAACAATGTTAGAGTGAATCTTATATTCTAAACGGTGCCCCATCTATTAACTCTATCATTGTTGTCGGGGCCACCATCGCTCAACCTGGGGGTCTAGATAAGATCTCACGTTACGCTTACGTCATCAAACAACCACAACTTAGTATACCACCTTTGCGGCACTCATTATGACATCTCTCAAGCTGATGGCATTTCCATACAACTCGATCTTTACATAAAATGGATCATGTCTAGACCTTCTCGTCTTCGAGACTATTCCGGGTGAATTAAAAAATAATCAATGATGAACGAATAAGCATCGTTGTTACTTATAACTTTTTACTGCTACTTCAGTTGGCGTTATCATCATCATGAGCCTGGGGAAATCCACTGTTGGAGATAGGTCTCCCCTAAAGAGTGCCACGACGAACCTCTTTCCTGCAACCTTTACAAGGTCTTCGTCCATTCATCCATCGGCTAATAATTAAAAAAGTATTTCATCATGTTTTTCGAAGAAGGATAAAAGAGATCAAATATCGTGCAACCCAACGCTTTGGCAGATCCTAAGTAAATTATAAAGTGCTCAAGCCAAAAAGAAATCCAAGATTTCCTTCTCATTAGCATACTGCTGCAATTTCCAACGGAATGGCGTCTTCCGAATCCAATTATACAATATCCAGCGGAGTTAGCGAGCCTCTTTGAATTCATAACGAAAACAGATTGATGTCGGTTAGAGACTGTTTTGTACTGCGTGAGTAAATCGAGCTAGTAATGTCTATACAAACAAACTCAGTTAGTTCTGAATGTTTTTTAGAATGTAAGCGCTGATTTCCTGCTTTCTATATAACAGTATCTCTTGAACAACTCTCGAGATGTCTCTGCTATTTTTAAGAGAAAAGGCTTTAAAAAGTAATCAGGGGTCTTTGAACAGAAAGTTAAAAACATTTGGCACGGGGAAAGCATTCTAAAGTGTTTTATACTTTTTAATTTTGTTCTTGCTTGGAAAGAATTTATTTTTGGACCGTTTACTTTAAATATTTGTGTAATTGATATGGTATTATTTTCTAATAATAATTCTTTAAAAAGAAGTCATAATAAATACTGTCTGTTTATAATTTCAAGCTGAACTTTGCGATTCATTTGTTTTGTTACAAGCTCTTTTAACAATCATGCTTATTTCTCCCTGATCTCAATGCAAACTAATTTTCCAAATGCTTTTTTAAATTCTTTACCGCGAACCGCGGTCGGTAAAAACAAAAAAGAAACCGGAATACAGCCGGGTGTAATTATTCCGAGAGCTAATGTGCCACTTGTTTATTCCCTGACTAATTAAGAGAAGGAAGAGTTTTAAAAATGGTACTAACTGAGGCATTTGAGTGAATCAAACATTCATGAGATGAGATGAGCAACGTCTGTGTAATTGCATTTCCATTTTCTTTTTTAAATTTTCTAGCTTTTTTCATCTTGTTAAGTGATAAGGTTTTTTTTGCGCGTATATTTTCAGTGCGTCTCAATAATTGATGGCGTTCCGCAAGGCTTCATTTTGGGGTATGTTCTGTACCCAAAGTATGAAGTAAATGCCATTAGACGTGTTTGAATAATTCAAACTGCCAACTTACGTTAATTACTTAACTAGTTAGCTGTAACTACTAAGGCGAAAATTACTGTGCCAACAACAGGTACAAGAAGTTCAGGGGTGCTCAACTTCCGGGCTCAATTAGCGAATTAAACCGGTTGCAGAGGTGACAAATCGCGATCCCGCGGTCCCACGTCTTGACGTTGACTAATCGCACCATTTAATTTAGCTGGCGTAATTATAAATAAAATTTGGACGATAAATTGTGTAGGGTACATTAATCAAGAAGTTGGGACACTGATTAAAATGCCGTTCGCACAACTATTCGTCGAGTTGATATCGTTAATAATTTACACGTAGGGTAGGATTGGGGTGGATCAGGTGTGCGGTTAGTTAATTTATTTGTGTTGGGATGTAACTACCTAATCGGTCTTGTATACATATTATGTGGTACGGAATAAAATATTTTTCATGTGTATTTGTCATATATAGCTAGTGAGTAAGTGGTTGATGAAGATAAGTTAGATGAAATAAAAAAATAATAAAAATTGCAACAAGTATTTACTGCACCAGAATCTAGTAACTTAATTTGTGTTTTCTGCATTGTCAATTCATAATATTTAAATTAAAAATGTTTAAATGCACTAAAAACATTTCAACAAACGCAATTTTGGCATCTACTATAATATAAAAAAACGATAATGAACACAGAAATTTAAAATCACCCCAGCAATTTACGTGGAAATTTATTCATCACCTACAAACCACCCTAGAGTAGCGGAAACATGTGCCCAATAACTAACCGAACCTTTTCGCTATCTCTTTCATTCTCAATGCCAAATCACGTCCTTTCTCTCTCGCACTCACTGTCAAAGCAATGAAAACGACGAATCTATGCGCCTGAATCACAGACGATGGAGCCCCCACCCTTATCTTAAATGAACTGGGGAGCGAGTAGATACTTTAGGTAGGTATGGATAGTGGCGTAAGGGGTGTTGAGATGTCTTATGTAGGAAGGTTTTGTTTACTATTCCTTTAAATATTTATTTTGTTTAATTCTCGTCCGAAAATAGAAGAAGTATATTTTTCAGTGTTTTAATAGGAAAAATAATGTAGTCATTGAAATAATCATACAAAAAAATTGATTAATTAACGAAAGACGGAAGAGGACAATGAAAATCTTTAAACGAATTACTAAATCGAATAAAATATGATGATATTATCTATAGTCCATATATTACAAAACTCATAAACACTTATTAACAGACAGGGTTCAAACACTGAATTACAACACAAGTAGATACGCCCCACAGCTAGACAAATCGTTTTATAATTGACAATCAGATACAATTTCTAGAAAGGGATAACTCCGCTCGACGAAAAGTAATAAAAGACGTATGGGAAAACTATAGAGAAACCAACCAACAAAATATAGATTAAATACCAAGACTACATTGTATCTGTTGATGTAGGTACTTTATGATATTATTAGTGAATCTAACAAAACTATCAAGAATGTTAAAGAACTTTAAAAACGCTGCAAAGTTAAGAAGGAAAACAGAGGAAACACCGTATTCTAAACCTAAAGGCGATATAGCTGAAGAGATTTTGAACAAAAGTCAAGGCTAAAGTAAAAGTCTACTGGCAATTGTCCATTGTGAAAGACAAAACGTTTGGAATCGCGATGACACTTTTGCGGCAAGGCGCGGTTCAAGGAAGTGCTAAGGACAGGCAACACGCAAACCGCAGCATCTTATATTCATGAGTGGTTCCAAGATATCTCTGACATATGGACGAGAAATTTAGCCCACAATCGAAATATTTAATGATTGTTTCTTTTTATGGTTTCCGATATAATTATATTCTCAATAGCATATGACAAAAGAGAAATAAATAAAATATTGTAGAGAAAAGGAATCACATTATGCTCCGTTTTAATATGGTATCCTGAAAGCGTCTTATTCTATGAACTAAAAGGAAAATAAAGATTATATTTACTAATGAATAAATATTTATTAAATGTTTAGTTTTTTTTATTTTAAAAACGATTTCATCTAAGACTGCTTTCCATCTTCTGAAACAGTGAGTATCAGTAACGCAATACCCCACCGCAACCGCGACCACCCCATTACGCGATCATCAGAAAACACCGCCTAGGTGTTAATACATATTAATTGCGGGGTCTACGATGTTTTGACATTGTTACTTGAGTTATGGAAAGTAAATGGGCTTGGAAATTCGAGTTTGAAGTTGAAGTTGCAATTTAGGATAAGCGAGGCAGTTTAGAAATTGGACGAAATAATTTGACACCGCAATTTAAATGCTTCTTAAATTTTTCTTTTCTCGTCTATTTTTGTGCATTGTAATTTGTTTTCTCAACAGGTTACGCTTAAATAAAATGAGTACATCAGAGGAAGTTTGAAAGTAGCGCCAGTGACGGAAAAGTTGAGAAGTAATAGGTTAGCATGGTATGGGCATGTCATGAGAAGGGATGAAAGTCATGTAACGAGAAGAGCGTTAGGTATGAATGTGGATGGATTTAAGACTAGAGGAAGGCCAAAGAAAAGATGGATGGACTGTATTAAAGATGACATGAGTAAGAAAGAAGTGAGTGCGGAGATGACGGCTTACAGAAGAGAGTGGAAGAAGAATACATGTTGTGCCGACCCCACATAATGTGGGATAAGGGCAGGAAGATGATGAATATTGACGAAAATTTTTCTTCCATATTGAAGTTTCTATCACTAACTAGCACTAACACCAACACGGCTTTGTAAAAATAAAGTCGGTCAAGTGCGAGAACTCGCGCCCTGAGGCTTCCGCACCATTGGTCGGGGGTTCGAATGCCGGTCGTGCACCAATGGATTTACCAGTCAGAAAATCCAAACACGGGGTGAGAAAATAAAAATTCTAACTGTAGGACTTAACAAACTTATATTTGCGGTCGCTCACGTAGTCATTGTATGACATTGACCGCAAATATAACATTGTTTTCTAAAAAACTTCGAAATTCGTCAATTTCAGACTTTTCCCATTAATTGTGTTACAAAACCTCCTAGCATTCCAAATTTCAGAATTGTGAGGTAACTGGAAGTACCCTAGAGGTTTTTCATTTTGGCCATTTCCATACAAAAATTATACATTCATTGGCATATCTTTTTAATGCATTAAGCTAGAGCTTTGATTTTTATACGGCACCATAAGTCCATAGACTTTAATAGGTGGTATAAATTTCATGTTGATACTTTCAGCTGTTTCTGAGAAAAAGGGTCTTGACAGACGGACGGACAGACAGACAGACAGACGGATAACAAAGTGATCCTATGAGGTTTCCGTTTTTCCAAATGAGGTACGGAACCCTAAAAAGAACTAAGACTATGACTTACCGGTGTGAATATAGGTGTGCTTCTTCATATCAGATTTCTGATGGAATCGCTTCCCGCAGTACTGGCAAGGGTACGGCCGCGTGTCGGAGTGGATCAGCAGGTGGGTGGAAAGTGTACTAGACCGCTTGAATGTCTTCCCACATTGCTTGCACTCGAACACTTTCTCAACGCTGTGCACGGCCCTGGGAACAGGGGTAATGTGAGATTGGGTGAGATTAAGTATTCTGAATACCGGGACTTTATGTATAAAACATTGTTTCTCTGATAAAATAAGGTTGAAACTTTAAACTACGTAGATTTGATTGTGATACTTAGTGATGGTACTACTAGTATGTGGGCACTCAACATTCACGTACATAGGCCTAACCTCACACTAGAATTCCCTCTGTCTTTTCGTGGGTATTAGAAACTTTGAGTACCATGGTACTACATATTAATTGCGGAAGGTAATTAGGCTACATTTTCTTGCCAAAAATCAGGGACATAATCATAATACAAGAATTGTAATATTAATAGTTGTAATGCAAACTCACCTATGTTGACTTAGGCTGATCTCGTGCCCGAAAGTCTTGCTGCACAGTTCGCACGCAAAAGGCCTCTTCCCGTTATGAGACCTCCTCGCATGCACCTCCAAGCCATGAGGTGTGCTGAACATCTTCTCGCACTTGACACAGGAGTACACATCCCCAATCGGTAAGGGTCTGGAGAGAGGGCCTGGTGCACCTAACACTGCTGCCCGCAACCGCATCAGTTCTGGTCCAGCCGCTTGAACAGCATGCAGGTAAAAGTTGCTGTACCCGCCCCACCCTGGTAACCCCAGACTACCCGCATCTCTAAGAAACTCCGCAAATGGTAGAGGAGGGTAAAGGAATGGTCTTTGCGGCTGGATTCTTGGTGCGTCTGGTCGTAGCAATGCGCTGACAGAAAATGCTTCCGATCTCTTAGGAGGTGATGTTGAGTCCGGCGGTCTTCGAGGGGACGATGGGGGGGAGTCCACTTCCAGTTCAGGGGAACTGGAGCGCACTGATCTGGGGGATTGTGGTGAGGGGTTCCAGCATGGGCTTCCGCAGCGAGACGCTGGTGAAACTCGCTCTGGTCTGGTGTCATTGTGATGTTCTTCTTCTTCCTCGTCTGTTTTGTCTCCGACTAAACGGTTGATGCCAAATTTGATTTCATCTGGAAAGAACAAACTTTTTATGTTTTGTACGAGATGAAGGTATTCCATAGCACAAATAACAGGGACCTCGTAAGTTTTTGTTTGTGAATGGTCTAATAATGGTTCAGTACTGAATAAATTGATTTATAATATTTGAATAACGTCATCAGCATCACCCCTAATTTATTTAAACATTTGCCGAATGTATTGTGCTAAAGTCCCGAAGCTGCCCCCAATGGACCCCATAGAGAACACAATTGTTTGCTCACAAAGGGTAGGCAGTTGCAAGGCACAGGTGCCACACTTGTCGCTCCGGATGAAATGGGCCGTATCATGTCGCTGCAACAAATTGACTTTCATCTCAACCCTCGCGGGCCAACCCTCGTAATTAACACGTTGGGTCAAAACGACCCCCAGTCTTTTTTTACAAATTGTAATACGCGGGCGCGACTAAACGCAACTAAAGCCCGTTGTTCAGTTTTGTTTAATTTGTCGCCTGATGTATTGTTGCTTTGTGCTCACTTAAGGATTTGATTTTATATTCATAATGATACAATATTTATACCTTCACTTTATTGTTGACATATTTACACGTTTGGTTCAGTAAGCATATTATTAGTGGTTCGGTAAGAATTTTTAATTATTGAATTAAATAAAAAAGGCCATTTATTCACTCAGTCATTTCCTGTTATGAAGATACACGATAAAATAACAGAAAAGCAAGTTATTGCTATGTAGTAGATACAGTAGTGGTTATGTAGGTAGGTAAGTACGTTGGTATAAAATCGAGCTAGCAGCAAATGGCATCCGATTAACCGAATAAAATAAAATCGCAAAGTTCTACTTTTAATTTCATTGCTGTGATCATAAGAAAGTTCAATACAATTTATTGTTCATCAGAAACAAAAGCCTCCTCAGATGATACAGCCAATTTGTCCCCAGCAAAATAAAATACATCATCAAAGAGCCATCAGCTGAAGCTGTCCAAAAACAAACATCGATCTCAGCTCAGACAAGTTCCACTAATGAAGAGCGACCCCTATGTCTGAAACGCAGCAGCTGTCGGCATTTGGATCGGAACCAATCGACTGTTCTCGGCAGAATTCGGCAATGACTTCGAGATAGAAGAAATATTAGTAGTAACCTACTGAGAGTCTCACTCCTAAACAGATACCATGCAAGCACGCTAGTGAAACTGAAACCTAAAGTAATCACGAGAAGGTTCAGTTCCGTTTAACAAAATTATAAAAATCCTTCCTTTGGTTGGTCATTCCAATTTATAATTTCGTGTAACCCATATTGAATCTAAGCACAGCGAGATAAAGCTTTTTTCCACTGCCAGCGATTTTAAGTGAAACACGTGTGGGTCCCTCCGGCCTCTACGCACATTTCACGCCCGGCTCCCGTTCCACAATGGGCAGCGTTTAAGGGTTACTCGGTACACTTGTTTGTTTGTCCCCTCGCGACACGGTTTTATTACCCCATAGTATTTATTACATATTAATGGTTATTTAGATTCATTGTTCCGTTCAGACAGTATGCTCGAATTTATGGCAGTGCAAAATATTGAATGGGGACTTAGGGAGTAAAGAAAAGTTTTATTGAGCTCCACTGTGCTGTAATTAGATGATGATAATTTAGATTTTGGAATGTTTTTCATTAGGAAATACATTTTATTATTCATTATGTAAAAATCTATCTATAAAATTGCCTTCGTTGAAGGCATGTTGATAAGTCAATTAGATTCTTAAATTAGTAAATTTTATTCACAAAGCCTTATCTCCGCTCGTTTTTGGTAAAAATGTGTCCTAACGGAAAGTTGCACCTTTACTATTCAGGCGTTACAATACGTATAGTCTCACTTCCCAAATTTAATCTGGCTTCTCTGTTTTATTGAATTCTTCAGCAATGGAAGTATCTTCTACGCTCTTACTCAGTGACTCTTTATCAGTGACTACTTTATGACACCTGGAATTGTGACAATAGCCAAAGTTGCCGTAATTCAGGATGTGAGGTGAACACGACACGTGAAAGGCCTACAGCCTAGCCTGTAGCCGAGCCGTCTCGGAGCAGTTCACGATCAAATTACTGCGTTTTTAACCCGCAAATTGGATTACACAACGTCAGTCTACTGCATTTTTCTTATCCAAACATTGCATTAGCGTCATTACTGTGCAGTCTAATGCAATTTTAATTATAAGAGGCGCGCCGCAAAGTGCCCGATGCATACAGATTGTTGTTTTTCTGAGGGCTTTTAACAAATTAAAAAGTGGTGTAGTGCGAATGTGGATGTGAATACGTAGATTATGATTGTACCTACTGACTTCAGATCGCGGGTTTGTTCGCGTGGTATGATAAAAAAATCATTTGATAAGATATATAAATACTCGGTTATAAACGGTTTTAGTCTACCTTAATATTCTATTCTAGATAAAGAACTTCATCTATTCCAAGTTTTGGTCGTTTGTCGTTGGCCGTGGTGGCCCCGGCTGAAGAATAGGCCCCTCCATATCTCATATCCGCGGATGTCGTAAGAGGCGACTAAGGGAAAAAAGCTAGGGGATGGGCAGCAGCGTCTCCTATTTCAACAACGATAGCTCTAACTGCGCTCACCACCCCGCATGCCCAGCGTGGTGAGTATGGGCAAATCCCCCCACATGATAAGGAATTCACTCTGTCTGTGGGGGAGGCCATGTTCAGCAGTGGACGTCATACGGCTGAAATGATGATGATGATGATGAAACGGTTTTACTCTACCTTTATATGCTATTCTAGATAAAGAACTTCATCTATTCTAAGTTTCATAGCATCGGTTGAGCCGTTACGGCGTGATTGAACCACAAACATCCAAACATCCTCACAAACTTTCGCATTTACAATATAAGTAGGATATGGGTTGGCATATTACTGACCCAAATACTAGATTAAATTAATGGGAAATCGAAATTGAATAATAATGAATCAGGAACAATGTTATGTAAAATAAATTACCTATTTAACAGTAATTTTGAAATATTCCACTGTCAAAGATTGTTATCACCAAATATTGATGTAATTACACGTTTTAAATCATGTCCCTGCAATCAACGATAACCAATCAGATCATCTTTTAATTAATTAATATAAGTATTTGTAATATGTAAGTTTTGAAATAACATCCCATAAATAAACGACGAGTTGTTTAACGACTTCGGTGGCGTAGCGGGTGAGTGCGTGTTTGAGACGCAAGGGGTGCGTGTTCAATTCGAAATATTTGTTCCGGGTCTGGGTGTTGTGGTACCATCACCAAAATTTCCAACTGTTTCGCTTGTACACGGCTAAGTAAGCCGGCCCATCTCTTTATTTATTGTGATCCTTTGAGGGTGAACCATTCATTTTATGACTTTGATTACCCAGTCTGTTGTTCAGTTGCAACCAAAACAATACGAACATATTGTTAGACAAAAACTGTACTTTTTATGATTACGCATTTATTCAAGCAAGGCACAGATCACTTCACGCAAAATACACCCTTAGGGTTATAGGGCGGAATTTTTGGTGATAGTACTATGGTACTCGTAGTTTCTGATACCCACGACTTAGAGAATCCTACTGCGTGGTCAAAACTTTGAGTATGTGAGTGATGGGTGTTATTTATTTATATTTTTATGTTGAAAAATCGATACTGTTGGTTGCTATGATCTTGATACAATTTAAAAAATCAACTACAACTTATAAGGGTATTAATTATTGCAAAGTCACGTTCAAAACATTAATAAAGATTTGAGATTATTGGGAGTAATAAAATGTTCAATCAAAATTATACAGGGGCCGTAACTAATATTGCAACATCTAATGAAGTGGGGTATGATTGACCATCCTTTTCCCTTAGAGGGTTAAACATTTTTTACATTTAATTATATGTACCTATCAAAAAACAAAGTGATTTAAATTGAAGATTACTTTAAGAGCTGTGTTGGCCTCGTCGGAGGTACCTTGACTTTCAATCCGAAGGTCGTGGGTTTGAATCCCAGTCATGCACGAACTAGCAGACTAAAAAAACAATGCATTTAAATGACAGTAACTAATAGTACTGAAGGTCATATTGCTACGAACTCGGTGGCGCAGCGGGCGTATGCCCATCTGAAATGCAAAGGGTGCGGGTTCGACTCCCGCTGTGGGACCAATTTGAATATTTGCAGTTTCTGAAAAAAAATTGTTCAGTACTCCATTCTCGTAGGTTCTGATACCCACGGCACAGGGAATCCTAGTGTGGGGCTGACCCCACACTAGGATTCACTAGGATTGGTGGTATATATAGTCCTGAGACAATACGAACTATATATGAATAATGGTATATATAGTCCTGAGACTATATATACCATTATTCATTTATTACAAGCTTGCGCACGCGGTTCCGCTCGCGTGGTACCTAGATAAAAAATTGCCCATATGCTATTATAGATAAAGAACTAACTGGCCTCATAGCTCAGTTGGTAGTAACTCTGCCTTCTGCGCTAGAGGTCGCGGGTTCGATTCCCGCACTGGACAAACATTTGTGACTAACACAGATGTTTGTTCTGTGTCTGGTGTTAAATATGTATCTATTATGTATATCAGTCTCTGGTACCCATAGTACAGGCTATGCATAGTATGGGATCAGTTGACCGTGTGTGATATGTCCGGAATATAAAAAAAAAAAAAAAAAAACTCTACCTACTCCAAGTTTAGTCGAAGTCGGTTGAGCCGTTACGGCGTGAACACATCCTCACAAACTTTGGCATTTATAATATTAGTAGGATTGTATTATGCTGCTATAGAATAATAATGATAGGCGACGCAGTGTTGGTAGACGCCACCCGATGGACCGACGACATTGTGAAGGTTTCGGGAAGTCGGTGGAAAAGGCTCAAGACCGTTCGTCGGTTAAATTTTTGGGAGAGGCCTATGTCCAGCAGTGGACTTTACAGGTCGATGATGAAGAGAATAATAAAGTTGAAAAAAAATCTTACCCATTAAAATTATTTCGCCTGCAGTTGTAATTGACTATCACGTATCCGCAAAAAAATAAGTATAAATCAAATGTTATCATTCAGTGATAATGCCTTTATCAATCGTTGTAATATGATTTTAATCCCATTTATCTGAACAGATTAGTTAAATCTTGGATTGTAAATGACGAATTACTATCCATAATTTTCGGTTCTTTAAGTTTTATTGACACACACATAGATGTATGATGTATGATTGGTTGATTATTCGAATACTGTTCGAAATTTTAAGGTCGAAATTCTGTTCGATATGTTATAACATGTATACCATCCAAAATGGGGGTTATTCTATCAACAAAAAGAAAGAATATTAGCCTAAAAATCTCGAAACTTTCTCAAATTAGCAGTTTTTCGTATTCTTTTCATCTTTATGACTAATTACTAAAACAGAAGTTCGGCATCATGGTTGCTTCCTAAAACAGTTGATTACCTGACTTTCAACTGAATTGACCCCAAAACAGTAGATATTTACTTACATTTTTTAATGAAAAACGTTGAATTTCCAAAAATTTGAGAACAAACTTTGTGCCATTTCAGTGTAGAATAGGCCCCTAGGTTTATAATAAGCCTTTAGGACAGCATACATATTGAATCAGCTGTATTTATCAAAAACCTCGAAGGATTTGTTTCACTAATCCTGCCTGGATTACTCTAATCAAAGTTGTAATATGAAGGTCTTCCGTTCTTGAGCCGATTTTAAGTGGATTTTCAAACTTTATTGAATCGTTATCAAAATTTTTATTAGTTTTTCTCTTAGAAATTATAAATTAAGCCGTGTTGGCCTAGTCTCCGGAGGGAGGTGCCCCTACGATGATGTTTTTTTTCTCTATTATTCTTTCTTTTTGCTGATAGAATAACCTCTTTCGGGATGGTATACATGTTATGAATCACCTTGTATAAATTGAGAGATAGCATTGTTTATCTTTTGAGAGTTTATTATAAGAAAAGCCAAAATTCTCTACGTAACCGTATCGAACTTCGTAACATCGGAGGGCATTAGCCATGTCACTCCGTTGTTTTGATAAAAATGATAAATCTGGGCTTATTGCGGTCTGATCTGAGGAATATCTCTGATATTGAAGATTAGCAGATCGCCTAGCCTCCATTCAGAAATGTCAATTGAGACGCCTGATTGATAAGCGAACGATATGCTCTTGAAAATCTAAACAAGATTTAGAATGTCGTTTTTGCACTGACAGATATGGCTGTCGTTACGTTTTGCGAGTTACCTACCTACTATTGACAGGTCGAGACTACTAAAAGTCCCAAAAATATATTGATTACTAGCTTCCGCCCGGGGCTTCGCTCGCTAGCCTATATGGCTATTCTAGGTTAATAACTTTATCTATTCCAAGTTTCAACGTAATCGGTTGAGCCGTTACGGCGTGATTGAATAACAAACATCCAAACATTCTCACAACCTTTCGCATTTATAATATTAGTAGGATTATTATGTTCTTTACGTAAAGTTTTGAAATTGTTATATAATGCCTGCCTGCCTTGCTGACTTGTCGTGTCACTGATTCTTTCTTGGTCATCCTGTATTAGGTCAGTGATCAGGTTAAAGTATTGTGACCCTGAAAAGGGCTTATGACCGTCTGTCGCCGTCGGTGACAGAATCAGTGTAGTGAAAGATTAAAGTGCGCCTCTTAGTGGCTACTTTTGTGCACATGCTGCTAATGTTTGTTCCCCGTTTCGAAGATGCGATTCATGTAGAGAGATTAAAATAAAAATAAATAAATATTCCGGACATATCACACACGGTCAACTGATCCCAAACTAGGCATACTATGGGTACCAGAGGCTGATATACATAATAGATATATATTTAACACCCAGACACAGAACAAACATCTGTGTTAGTCACAAATGTTTGTCCAGTGCGGGAATCGGACCCGCGACCTCTAGCGCAGAAGGCAGAGTTACTACCAACTGAGCTATGAGACCAGACAGATTAAAAAGATGCATCGTGTAACGACGAGCTAGAATTGCCTTGCATTTAAAATTTCCAGAAAAAAAAATCAAAGCGAGAATCGCTTTGCGTGTAAACATGGCCATAAGTTATGGCGAATCTTCTGGCGATTATAGCAAGACAGTCGTAAGCAAGTTTTTGTTTTTGTTGGTCATCGCTAGATCGTTTGTTCGTTGTTGGACTATCTGATATAGATTATTTTTCCAGTGGGTATCAACGATAAGCATGGTTTTCCCAAATCCTTCAAGAGGCTGTAAATTAGGTGCAATCTATATTAATATAAAAAAACTGATGCGTTATGTAAGTGACTGACAACAAACACCAGTCGCGTACCTTCATTTGCGCGCAGCGATGTAAATGATAAGGACTAGCTTCCACCCGCGGCTTGGCTCACTTAGATAAAATGTATCCTATAAGCTATTCTAGGTAAAAAAAAGGCCATTAGCTGAGCCGTTACGGCGTGATTAAACTAAAAAAATCCAAACATCCAAACATCCTCACAAGCTTTCATTTATATGCATTTATAATATTACTAGATGTCCAGCTCGCGACTTCGTCTGCGTCACCATCATGGTCACGGAAGGCCCCCCACCCGATGGACCGACGACATTGTGAAGGTTGCGGGAAGTCGGTGGATGGTAAAGGCTCAAAACCGTTCGTCGTGGAACTCTTTGGGGAGGCCTATGTCCAGCAGTGGACTTCTACAGGTTGATGATGATGATTATTAACCCTCAAGGCCTGCTTTTCATAAAACTCATATACGGATATCTTATTACTTATAGCTCTTAACCTGAATACCGATTTTTATGTCTGTAACTTCAAAAACATAGGACTTTCAAAGAACCTTTCAACCCCTTTTCATCCCCTTTAATATGAATTTTCGTAAAACTCTTTCCACCTCTGTGCCAAATTTCAATAAATTCCATTATAAAGTTTCATCCCCTATTAACACACCCTGAGGGTTGGTTTTCAAAAAACCTTATATATGTATTTTATTATTTTGAACTATTTACCTGATAACCGAGTTTGATGTATCTAACTTCAAAAACATAGGACTTTGATACAACCGTTCAACCCCCATTACACCCCTTGAGGAGTTGAATTTTACAAAATCCGTTCTTATTGCACGGTAATATCTTTTAAAGAATGTCTGTTCTAAATTTCAGACTCCACGGCCCAGTAGTTTCCGAGATTTTGTGATGAGTCTGTCAGTACGTGAGTGAGTGGATTACTTCTTTATATATATAGATAGTAGGTGCATTGCGAAACTCCTTCTCAACTTAAGATTCTTCTTCATGTTTGAAACCTTAAGATGTTGAAATTATCCTCAAAGTTGCAAATCTCATCCCCATTGGGTAACGCAATAGCACCGCGTCTCGGATTGTTCGATTTCTATACACGAGCATCTATATCGAAACAAAAAAATCCTATTAACCTAGTAGTTTTAGCTTTAATTTGTAATATAGTTACCTAGTAATGAAATCCGTTGCAATATTAAACTCTAGGGGTACAGCGGAAGGTTGAATTTCGTAAAATAATAATACCACGCAAACGAAATCGTTGGCGTTTTACTAGTAAGCTGGGCCGATTTATCGATGGCTGAAAGATAGGAACGACTGTTATCTTGCAAAATGAAATTTTGCAAATGGGCTATAACGCCAAACTACGTAAGCATTGTCAGCTTGCTCATTAGTCACTGGTTCCTTTTTGGACACTCTTTCGTCACTGAGTTTAAAAAAAGAGAGTTTTTTGTTTCTACGCTTACGTACGGGCTAGGTTATCACAATGGTGACCCCGTTATCTCAACTCGGCGGTGCTTTGATGTGTTCCGATTTCTGTCAATGTTACCATTTCCACGAATTATTTGCTGAAACAATAGCATGCTTCATGTTTGTGTCGTTAACCAACATCACACAATCTGTGTTGGCCTTTATTTCAAGAGAACCAAGGTTCAAAGTTAATCTTTAGCTTTAAAAGGTATGTTTGTGTCGTAACGCGTCATGCGGCCTCTTTGAGATTAAGACGTACTTTGATAATTGCTAGTCAACAAACTTAGATTTCTAATTAGGAGTAAAAGTGGTTCTTTGTTTTCTGTGTGCAATTGAGGACGGACGTCTCAGCTTAGCGTCTTATACATATTAACATTAACAGATTACATTCTATACAATTGAATAAAGCTACCGCAGAATTGACAATAATACTTACCAATTAGAATTAAAGCACCCTTCGTCAAACCAATTTGAAAATTCAGTCTAAAATTGTTACGGCTAGAAGTCACGCGACGGATCGGATGACTTGTCCGTGGTTGGGTCGACTTGGCAAATACTAGTGAATAATAGGGTAAACATTAGTGTTGGGCCAACACTAGCTGAAAGCCGAAAAAGCTGGTAATTGACTTGTATGAAAACTTTTGACTGTCCAATTTTGAATTCAACGATATCGCAAGCCCTTTCAAGTCACTCAAAATTGACTTTATTTAAAAGAGATAAGGATCGTTTTGAAGTAACTTTCAGATGATATATCACATGCCGCTTGAACACAGCTTTAGCCAAATAGAAAAGGTGGTCCTAGGGTAATAAAGGCTTCCCTCTCTGCTAGCATAACATTAAACAGTAATTTTATTGACTGCTCAAAGTACGCTTTGCGTGGCTTTTTATTGGGGACGGTCTGGAAGCTACTTTTGTCTGCATTTTGTTGGGCCCTTGAGGAATAGTCCTAGATATTTATTTATCTATTTAACAATCTTACAATGGACTAGAGCAAAGTAACGCCTGAATTAATTTACGGTTACAATTATTACAATTTGGGATAGTACTTCCTCAAAAACTTTTAATCGACCTAACGTCTTATGGAGAAATTTAGCTTACAAACCACAATTATTCAAACTAATAACGTTAAAAAAAGCTTGTGGTCGCCCTGCATCCGTAATTTAACTCTTACGTAGAGAATTTTCATGGGAATTAGCATGGATTGAGTGAGTAAATAACTCTTTTCGGTCATACCTGGCCGATATTGCCGGCCCTTCGGCTTTTCGACCAAGAAAACAATGACATCCCTATAACATGTAGATATCGTGAGCGAGGCCGACTTGCAAATATTGACACTGACCCGCCACGCACTGGCCTGCCCTTTGATTGATATACTGGTCAGTGGCCCTGGTTTGGAGACGGGGGATGTTTTGTTTTATTGACACGCGATTCAACATTAGTGAATTTTAAGGGACAGGGGAAATGATTGCCTACATTGCCAGTAACCTTACTAGTTCACTGCATGGTAAGCGAGAGGCAAAGACACATCCAATGAATGACACATTAAAATACATTAAGTTTTGATCGTTTTTGTTCCATGGGAAACCAAATATCCCGGCTTGTAGCCGCCATATTGGATTTTTTTACTTTATATATATACTACAGGGTGACCCATCCGCAAATTCGTCCGCGTGTTCAAGTATGTTCCTACCTTGAGTAGTTTTCACTATGATTTTTATTATGTTCATTTAAAATTATTTAATTTATTATGTTGATAGTTGTGTGCCTATTTTAAAGTATGGACCAATCTAGGTTTATTACCTACTGTTAATGATGTGACCTATAACCTTTGTTACGAATAAATGAACTATGAACTATGAACCTTGACTCTTGTCACTTCGTTCACTTGAGATCTTGATTTTCCGACCCCGTGTAACGTATGTACGGAAGTCTCAGGGCACGAAATTCGCGGAAAAATGACGAATCCAATGACACCTCATTTATCAAAATCTATCAAGCCGTTTAACACATCTGTCTGATAGAGCCTTTAAAAAGCAACGGTTGCATTGCTTGTTTATCCTTCCTGTTGGTGCGTATCACGACCACGAGTGGCATTATATCTACCCACGACAGCGTCACTACCCTAAGCTGCTACATGAAACGCGCCCGCCACCATAAACCTATTTAATATTCGACAGCTAAATTCCAATAACACATCGCCAAATCCCACGGCTTCAGATTTCGGCGTGACATTATCTAATCTACCGTCAGTGCATATCGCGGGCGAAATTACGTTTGTTTTATAACTCTGATTTGCCGGTGCCACAGAATAATTATAGGTTATATTATACAGAAGTTTTACTCGTACTGAATTTATATTGTATGAATCGCGCCGGCGCTGTTGCAACTATGGTAGATATAAGTTATAGCTTGGTACTGTTACGCCATAAATCAGTCTTTATAAACGTTGGTAACTTATGACTTGCGCATTTCTGTAGGTGCCATGGCAGCGAGTTGGTATAAATAGTAGTCATTTGTAAAGCACAATTTTCAAAATGTTTATTTAATTTGAAAAAAAATTGTCAAACCGTTCAGCAAGCTTCCAATGTTTCCTATATCGCATGATATATTTTTTTTTTGCTTGGAAGCCAAAATTAACATTATTTGATTCAAGGGGGTTCGGAGTCAGCAATGCGTGCGTGATGCCTCTGGTATTGCAAGCGTTCATAGGCTATGGTAACCATTTACCATCAGGTGGGTGGGCCGTAAGCTTGTTTGCCACATAAAAAAAAGCTGTAAATTTAGTACATTTAAGTTCATTTTCCAATGCGTCCATTTGGGAGTGGAACAGACTTACTGGCGGTACCACAAAGGACGATAAGATTGATAAGGTATCGGTATCAACTTAAACACGATGTTATGATGGTTGTAATTTTTCGTGTCGAACACGAATTTCGATATGATAAGGGACTGTTGGCAGAAGTTTTTGAATTTCCAGTTTAAAACTGAAATATTTTATAATAATGCCCATTGATATTAAAGTGTTGGGCTAACAAAGGAACGGATGAAAGAAAATTTGCATGAGATGGAGATGCGAATCTTAATATGAGATGGAGTGACCAGAAACGAAAGAAGAATACATGTTTTGCCGACCCCACATGATGTGGGATAAGGGCAGGAAGATGATGAAGCCGGGACATGACGCGGTAAATTCACATTTGACTGTCAAAGGTTTTAGTTTATACATTCAAGTAGGTTCACGTTTGTGTTTTTTTAGATACTTGATTTTTTGCTGACCGTATTTTCACGCCGGCCGTGTCCCGGGTATTGTAAATCCGATTTGGACATGTGTGCCCACGCAGGCAAACATTAGAAACAAGATAAGTGCGTATTTGAAATGGATTGTGTTGAGACGACTAACTATTTTGACTATGAAGGGCAAGATAGATGAGCCAAATAAAAGAGAAGGTCGCTGTAATGCCGTATAAAGAGGTCAAAGAATGGAACAAATGGAGAGTGATGCATCAGTTAACGCGACATTTCAAAAGAAGGTTACCCTAGATAATAGATTTCTACAGAAAAGCAAAATAAAATTGGTGACCCCCTTTACAATTAGAAGCTAGGAGATTTAATTACGAATGCTTTATGGATCTTTTTATTTTAAAAACGTTTTATTCTAAGTAAAACTTATCATCAGAAGAAGAACAAAACAAAGTCACCACTCAAAAACATGTTTTTTCTGAGATTTTCAACATTCAGATTTAATCACATTCATTATAATCTAGTTATAAAAACTGTAAACATAAGTAAGTCTATTAAATAAGGTCAAAATTTACCTCTAACGGGGTAGATATCCTGGTGTATTGGTGGTGGAGACACCAGCCTCGGCACAGGCCGGCTCGGAGCTCCCCAGAGGGACTGGCAGAGGCCACTTCGTAATGCCTCACTGGCTGATAAACCTGGAGACAGAGAAAAAACATTTTCAACATAGGTGCAATCACGGAAGACCAGCGCTACGGTATGAGCTGCTCTGCCATAGCACACGCTGAGTGGTGGCCGTTTTTGTTACCATTAAATTGAATTTAATTTTATATTGTGTTATATTAAATCGTTTGTATATTTTATTGGTAGCAAAATAAACGTTTTTATATTCTATTATGTGTTGTTAAGTGTTCCGTTACTATCCCAAAAGGGGCTTATTCTATCAACAAAAATAAAAAAAATATTAGAGACAATAAACAACAGTTTCAATATAATATTTTCCAGTTATAATTCCGAATATTTTACTTTGGAAATAGCGTGGTTATTCCGCCAGCGTCTTGGGGACGCTTCCGACTGGTAGTGACCTGGATCAATTGTGCTATCTATAGATCGTTTATAACGGTCTTTAGATGGCTCTTCCAACTGTTTCTTGTGTATTTTGTAAATATTAACTTGTATTAGTTTTAAGTTTTTTTTACTTTTATATCTGCTTTTTTTGTTGTTTTGTTTGAAATTAAATTCATAATTTCTCTTTCTTCTTTAAAAAATACAATAATGTTCGGCCGGATACGAATAAAATGCTTTCCCATCTCGCTTAAATCACATTATTATTCCTTGAGTTAATCAGAGGTTATGGCGTCTCCCAAGTCTCATAGCCACCATGTGAGTCATTAATTAACGCCTGTGAATGAGGAAGTGACTTAGTAACGACTAATGGGTGAATTTCTATGAATGGAACGGTAGTACTTTAGTATATTTTTATGCACAAATATCATATACTATTTGAATATAGTTATACCTATATTATATTTAAATACAATATATTTTACTAGATGGTCCGCCCCAGCTTAATTCTTAATCAAGTTGTAGTTATTAATTTACAAAGGAGTCGATGAACTGTATACTCATTCAGAGTAAGCAAGAATTAATTGCGAGTTATGAATTTGTTACTGTCAAACTGTTCTTGAGATCTACGAATATGTCTTTCATTTTATGGCCTCCGCGCTATGAAAGAGTACCCCGTGTTTACTTTCAGGACCGATTTTAAATAATTCAGTTGAAAATCGACCGAACGACGAAAATGTTTTCGTCGTTCGGTCCTATCAAACACTATTTTAACGGGATTATCGATAAGCATTTATCAAAACATATGTATTTAGGTAATCACTGCGCTTGCTACAAGATACCTAATCATAGATAGGCAACTGGTCCGTAGAAGTGGAACTTCCATGTCACAAAGCGACCATCATTATTAGAATCGTTTATTTGGGTTACTTTTTTTTCATTTATTTAAAATGCTAGGTATTTATGTGTTAGGGAAAATATTATATTTTACGCAGCATACACGTACGTTGTACGCAGCATATAAATTATGCGCTATGATATGACGAACGGAACCATTAAGCACTGCAAAAGAACGAAGAAGTCATTTTTTTTAAATTTAGTGTGTTAGTACGCTATAAACAGCAATCGCACTGCGTAACGTACGCTGTGCTTAGCGTTGGCTATACAATACAATACAGTTCGCAATGTCATTCGATAGAAAAAGACCACAAGCAACGCAGCGTACGCAGGAAGAAACGCGTAGGTAACTAACTAAAGCGCTGAAAAAGCTGAAAACTTTGATAATCCAGGGCATCTGATAATTCTTAACTGTAAGAATAAGTCTGATTGCAAAAGCATTACTTTATTTGTATCTTTATTACGGGCGTTAATGGTTATATTACACGGTTACGGATATAAATCCCGGTTAAAGGAGACGTTTCATCAATATATGGAGCCTGGGCCTGCACTGTGTACACTACTCTAAAATGTGGGTAAGCAATAAAGTAAACCGATTTAATTGGTTATTTTATATAAATTGACGTCGTTCTAAGGTACATTAAGATTTTCTTCGACAAAGAGAGCAACACACAGCGCTACAAAAATATGGCGGATGGACGTGCGTGAAATGTCATTTTGACAACCTACATTTATCTGACAAAACAAAAACATAAAATCAAACAACATGACATGAAAAATATAACAATGTCATGTCAAACGCCAATTATAAACCAACATGGCGGCTTTCAAATAGTGTTCACATAGTAAAAAACTTACCAGAAGAACTATTCTTTTACCATCGCATTTGTCTTCAAATTAATGAAATTGTATTTTTCTTGTAATCTCCTATTGTTTCCTAATTTTTCTATGTAGTGTACATGGACCAGGCCCAGAATGAAATGGCTCCTTTTGACATAAAGAAATCAGCACGTGACTCGTTTATTAATCGGTCCAAGGTACTATATAAAAGAGAAATCAAAATTGATGACAATGCAACGGTACTTATACCTCAAATTGTGATAACACAAGAAGTTTTTCCACTTTAGCTGTTTGCGGAAACTTAGTTTTGAGGCTGTGAGAGTGAAAAACATTTAATATGCCTACATTTGACTGGCTTTCTTTATTGTATTACGACAAAAATCGCTACAGCCTAACCCTTGACTCCATCACAGGAAGCAATGTCACAATTGGCGTCGTCGTCAATTCAATGATGGGCCCGCGGCCGGACGCCGGTCATTGATTCCTGCGCCGGCGCCATTCGGCTTGCCTTGTCTTTTACTTACTGACTCACTGATCCAATAAATTACTAGACTCGCACTCTTATTTTTAGCAATTACTCAAGGCACTTTTTTGGATTAAATTTGGCCGCAATTGAGTTCCTTCTATGTTTGATGTAGTATGAATCGAGGAAAAGATGAACAACGACACACAATATCAAGGTCACTAAATAGCTTAAATATAGGTTCGGAAATAACAGTTTTTAAATTTTTGGCAGCTATTTAGGCAATGAGAAGTTTTATTCTAATCAGAGTTCTATTTTTATCTCAAACCAAAAGGTCTATCGTTGTATTGATTTATTGCTGATAATTATATAAGTGCACACGCACAAACATAATTTACTCCATAGAGGAGGGGTCTAGACTTCACTACACAGGCTTAGATATTCGTTATCTCTTTAGTGAGGTATAGGTTAGGTTAGGTATAGGTTCTACATTTTGAAATAAACTGAAAATTCATTTCAGTTTATTCAAAATTTCAACCTATAACAATTTTTATGAATGTTTTCCTGATCAATACTCACAAAAATAATGCATATTCAAACTAATAATTTTGATTAACTTCCTTGGTGGCGTAACGGTCTAATGTCCGGCCAAGATACCTAAATGTTAGTATTGGGTATGGGTGCTGTGGAACCTCTTAACTCGTTTGCCATACATAGAATCGTATTGGAGAACTATGTATTTTTCGGTCATTCTTTGGGGCTGTCTCATTTATTTTCTTGTGTTCATATTCTTTATCCAGTGACGCAAAGCGCCTCAGGATCTCCACATCCTACCATATCCCAGTACTTCCTTTGAGAGCCCATATATCAGTTCCACACTTGAGATGACTAGGGTCGCCGGCCTGGCGCCACCGAATCGCTCTCTTCCTTCGGCTAATCTGTCCCGGCACTGATTGTCCTTGCTCTTATAGTCCTTATCCTGTTTCGAGATGTCCGTTACTGCTATGTGGTATTCTGTCATTTGAGGTAGGTATGTACTCTGACTTCTGAGTAGGTACTTCTGTGGTTTAAAGCTGAAGGTGCCTTACCGTGGTTTATTGACACCTTTGATTTTGTAAATTTGTTTCCGAATATTATTGAGTGAAAAGTGAGGTGTTGCTAACACAGACTAGCTTTAACCTGCGGTTTTGCTCGAGTGGTATCCTTGCAAATCACGTCGATCCGTTGCTCTGTGGCTGCGTGAAAGGACAAACCAACAAAGAAACACACATTCGCATTTATAATATTAGTTAGGATTATCTCATATTGAGGAATGTGATGAGAGTGAATGAAGCAAAAGAGGTATGTCAGGATCGTAGCAAGTGGAAAACCGTGATCTCTGCCTACCCCTCTGGGAAACAGGCGGGATTTTATGTATTTATGTATCTCATATTGTCCGAAATCTCACTAGCTATTCAAAAGTTAAAATAGTTCTAGAATTGAACAATGAAACAATGCTCGACAAAACTCAATTTGAACAAATGTGACAAATCTCTATAATTAATCATAAAATTGTAAAGCTAATTGTAATCGCTTGTCCGTAATCTAAAAATAAATCGGGATACGAATCAATTACCAAGGTACTTTGTTGAACGGAAAACACAATATCAGAGTTGTATCAACGTACCTTCCTATTAAAGTGATAAGTCATAATCATCATCAGCCTGTAGAAGTCGAACGGTCTTGAGCCTCCATCCACAATGTTGTCGGTCCATCGGTTGAAGGGCCTTCTTACAATGCGTCCGGTTCAACGCTATTCGAGAACTTTTTCTCCCCAACGGTTGTCGGTTCTGCGAGCTGTATGGCCTGCCCACTGCCACTTCAACTTGCTAATTCTGAGAACTATGTCCGTGACCTTGTAATTTGTAAATATGCATTGTAGGTAATAACTCTACTAATCTGAGGAGTTCTGATAAAATCTAATCGCTATCTTCATAAAACCTATCAATATTAATAAAATAAATATATAGTTATACTCATGGTGACGAGATGGGTGCGGATGCCGTATGGCGTTAGGGCGACGGCGATGGCGGCGTAATTGGCGGCGCCTGCACTATTTATTGTAGGTACGTAGGTGTTTATTACTCACATCGTAAGCTGAAATGTCGTCTATCAGAATAAATGTTAAAGCGAGGCAAGGCTTAGTGAGATTTTCTCGCTTTAAATTGAAGTAGCCCGTCTAGGGTGGTACCTCTTCCTTACAGAAGATCACAAATAACATTATTTGTTTCAAGTTGTGTTGTGGTCCTGCGGTGAGTAAAGTTGCCAGAGCTCTTTAAGGGGAGTGCGGGTGTTCAGGATCGGCAACGCCTGCGTGATGCCTCTGGTATTGCAAGTGTTCGATAACCATTTACCAACATGTGATATGCTTGTTTTCCAAATTAGTTGTATAAAAAAATCTCTTAGTAACACCATAAAATAAAGGCATTTATTCACTAAGAATTCATACATACATTTATAAAGATACATTAATTACAGAAAACCAAGTTTTGGTATCTAGGTAGACAGTTGAAATGGTCGAGGGCTCAGCTACGCTGTTTTTCTTGTCATAAAATATCTATTATAATATAAGTCATAAGAGCTTTCTTTGCCTAAAGGGAGTTACCTAGACTTTAGATCCCAAATTGGCAAATCCCCCAAATGATTGTTTGGGTGCAGGCTGTACAAGGTTGGTCTTGCTGGAAATCTATAGGGGAGGCCTATATTCAGCAGTGGACGTCCTACAGCTGAAATAATGATTTTCCTTATCCAGTTACAATTTTGTTAAGTTTTTTTTTGTTCTTGTGGTTAGGAGCCTCACTTTGGTCTTTCTCTTGAATATAAGGAGGACAAAGATTTTGGAGGTTCTAGCTTTGCACAAAAAGAACGTCACAAAATTCGGCTTTTATGTTGCTGACATTTTAAAATCACTGTGACGTCTGTAATCTAACGCCACCGCTCTGCAATGTGGCTTATACGCAAAGGACTCCGACCATTGACCGCATTGACCACCAACATAGATTACTTTATCAAAGAAAGAACACCGCTGAGACAATACTCCTTTATTGGACCGTCAATGGGACGAAGTTCATTCATTCGATTCAATTAGCTGGTACTTCAAATCGATCAGTGAATGTACAGAAAGGCGTGGAGCGGGATTTATTTATTTCTTTAATACTTTATTGCACATAAATGAATACAATTGTTGTACAAAAAGAGGGCTTAATGCTACAAGGATTTTCTACCAGGCAACCTCAAAGGTAACAAAAAAAAATCTGCGTGCAAACTAAAAGTACGAAAAATAAGTTGGAGAACAGACAGTGGAAACAAATGACGGGATGTTGAAGAATAATAAAAAAACAAATTTGTATACACAAGGTGAGTAAGATTGAATACGTTTACAGAAAAAAATAATAGTAATACAAGTAAATGGTTTACTAAATACACAAGAAACAGTTGAGATATCTTATTTTAACAACAAAAAAAAAAGAATAGAAGCGAACTAAAAAATCTTAAACAAAAAAAAAAATTCAGGACCTATTTCAAATTAGCTGTTTTAGGTATTTTTATCAAAATAATAATTTTGAAATCGTTGTCAATGATTTGAATAATATACTACCACTGACTAAATACCCACAATATGCTTAATATACCTACCTGTATATAAAACATGAGGCATCAAGATTAGCTAGCAAAGTTTAATTATCGAACTTAGAACTTCCTGTTATGAACTGCTAAATATATTAACAAAAATACTTTTTATTCCAACCTAAGATAACCCCAAAGTTGGGTTTCACCGATACGTTAACCGGACGTTCGACGGTTATCCTACTCAATAGTTTCGACGGAATATACGATTTAATACATTAGCATGACCTACCCATACCGTATCTATGGTTAGTAAAGGTAACCAGAGCTTTTTTTTCGAGGTTCGGGGCTGGCAACGCGTACGATATGCCTCTTATATTTCAAGCGTTTATAAGCTACGGTAACTTACCAACAAATTGACGTTATGCTTGTTTACCACCTTAGTTGTATAGAAAAGTCAACTGTTGAACATAGGTCTCTCCCAAGACGCGCCCGGTCGTTGGCTCTTATCATCCAGTTTTTTGCCAGTAACATTTCGTAGATCGTCACCCCACCTTGCTGGAGGGCATCTTACACAACGCTTTCTTAACGCTGTCTCTACGTATTCGTTTGCTCCAGCGATTGTCAGTTCTACGGCAAACATTGCCGACCCTTGCGGTTTCAGCGTGCTAATCCTCTAAGCTATGTCAACCACCTTGGTTCTCTGCCGGGAAACTCCGAGCATAGCACTCTCTACAGCTCGCTGCGCGACTTTGAATTTTGTGAACCGAACCTAATGTAAGTAAGTTTCGGAAGCATGTTATGACGCCTTTTGAGTCCCTCAGTTAAATAAGATACCTAATCGTTTTAAGATTATGTTAGGATGTATTGAAATCATCTCCAAAGCTTTTATTATCGGTCCGGTGTCGCGTTACGGTTTGGGTGGTCAAGCACAGAGCGCGATTATTTGCCACAACCAGCCCACTGAGTAATCTAGAATTCCGAACGGAAATCGATTATCTTGTCGTGTATTTGAGTTTATCAATAAATCTTACAATGCACAAGTGCGGACGCATTCTTGAAAAACTCACACATGCATTTTTTTATATTTATTGCATCATCATCACCAGCCTGTAGAAGTCCGCTGCTGAACATGAGCCTGCCCAAAGAGTGACATGACAACGGTCTTGAACCTACTTTCCCCAACCTTTTCAATGTTGGCAGTCCATTCCTTCTACCACTGCATCGCCCGGTTCGTGACGGCCTTTAAATTCAACGATTGTCGGTTCTGCGAGCTATATGGCCTGCTTAGGTACTACTTCAACTTGCTAATTCTGAGAAATGAAATAGTAGTTAAATTAAAAGTCAAATTAATAGTTCTAATATGACCAGAAGAATTTGAAAGATTTCAAGCTTCATTTTTATTTCCTATAACTGAACTTCTAGCGATAATATGTGTGAACGGTGCCTGCGTCTAGTATCTTGACATTGAGATGATGAATTTGTCTAAAAAACCCATTGATTAGAAAAAAAAACCCAGACGTGTTTAAACATGTCGTTATGACTCTCCATTTTCCGTGTTATTTTCAGAAATTCTTGTTTATTATATAGTACAATAAAATTCTGCACCGGGATGTGAAACACAACAGACAAAGAAATATCTTGCGAGGACGCTATCGTGGTGACAGGCCGTCTGCCGAGCGGCCCTTATCTCCTCTTAAACACAGATCCACTGTGGCTGTATAGAGATACCTTCATTTTTAATGAACGCGAGGGTCACTTACGGTCGCGGCTTCCTGACCACCGGATTATTAACGGAATTCTATACGATAACAAAGTATTTAATTAAAGTTCTCGTTCTCGGAAAAGGAAGTTGCTGATTAGGTGCGATATTTCAACAAATACTAATTGTGTTGTTTGCAACAAAATCGCTGTTTATGGGTCATACGGCGATTGTATTAATAGCCCAGAAGTATGCTGAAAAACATGATTTTTATCATCCTCATTAGGTAGGTAATTTACCTACAACGTAGCAAGGTAGGTACTCAAAAACATGATTAGAAACTCGTACACCGCGTTCAAAGATATTCATATCACCGATTCTGTTAGCTTTCCGCAAAAGCTATACCTAATGACCAATTAATTAAATTCATGGGCAAAGTTGGCGATTGCACCCACGGATGTAAATTAACCGTAAAATATTGTTTTCCTAGTAGGTATTTGAGTAGGTATGCCCAATAATTCTAGACATTACAATTAATATTCAGATCCTTAAGTATTTTTAACCGACTTCAAAAAGGAGGAGGTTCTCAAGTGGGCTGTATTTTTTTTTGTGTATATGTTACTCTATATCTCCGCCAGTACGACGATTTTGATAATTCTTTCGCTGGTTTATAGAATATGATCCCGGGGTGGTCCCATATTAATTTAATTCCTGAGGGATTGCTACTTGCCCCGTAAAACTTAAAAAAAACGTCATCATCTCTTGAAATCACGACTTGCCGAATTTTTTTTTGTTGACTGTGGTATGGTATGGTTATCCCCGCGACTTCGTTCGTTTGCTGCTATTTTTACATAAACTTTAACCTTGTGGGATGTGAGTCGGGAATTCCTTTCCGTGCACTCAAACGTTACAACAGGAAGCTACCCTGCTTTCATACCCTTAGGATTTTGGTTAAGCTCTGCGTTGATTTTCAAAGAGAATAAAACCACTACGTTTGTTAGTCAGTCAGTCAGTCAGTCAGTACCGTAAGAGTTATTATTGATGACGAATGGATGTCATTCTTACTTTTGATTTTATTCGAAAGTGTAGGTGGCCAGTGTCATCCTCAGTAGGTAAGCAAAACGCAAAGAGGTAAAATATTTTTTCAGACGGATTTTAAGCTATTAGTATCTCACGTCCGATGCAGCGGAACCAGACTATGATGAGCGCAGAGGGCGCTACAGCCAAAGAAAAGGAAGGTTTGTTATGTTGGGTCAACAAGCTGAAGGGTAACACTTAAGGTCCGTACCTTGGGCCGACCGATCGACCCCGCTAGCGGAGAGACGGAGGGATTATAGTGTTTGGTATGGACACCGCACCTTTATCTCCTGATTGAAGATAAGTCTGACTGACTCATTGTTTGTAACAAGTCCCATTAAATCTTTAACTATTCCGTTCCCACGTCCCCGCCTACTCTCGGATGGAACTAATGCTGTGACTAAGACCCGAGTTTCCTTAGTTTATAACCGACTTCAAAAAAGGAGGAGGTTATCTATTCGGAGTGCATCTTTTGTTTTCATTGTTTTGCTTCTCGGGCATCCATTTAATCATCATGGAATGCTGTTCCTAAAGTTTGTTAAGGCTCGGTGCAAACGGGCCATTAGCGACAGCCACACTATACTTTTCCTACGTAGCATGGCCGGCAGCGTTAAACGTAGTCCTTAGTAGTTGTAGCGTGGCTATCGCGAGTGGCTCATATTTGTTGAGTCTTATAATGACATGTGAACCTATCTAAGATTTTAATTACACCTTTGATTTTGAATACTCTTCATTCTATACGAGTGTTCTATCCAGGGCCTTCTCTACGACATTGAGAAGAGTAGAGAGTAGTTACGTGTTCACACGGACGATTGAAATTGGACCATTAAGATCAGACACCACGACATCACGACGATCAGACACACGCAATTTAATCCTTTCACCACACTGATTCTTTCACCGCCGCTCATGGGCGCTTTTCAGGGCCACCATACCTGAACCTGTTCACGGAGCTAATGCACGATGACCAAGAAAACATATGTAACACTATAAGAAGAAGAAGTATTTTCTACAACGCAATGTCCTATGACGGGCCCGTGACCTATTTTTTCGTCAACCATTCATCTTCGGGCATCGTCTGGCCAATGTCTAATAGTCATCACGGTTCCCACGACGCAAGCCACGACTCCTACGCATGTTACTCACTGTCATCTGCCAGTTTAATTGATCTACAGATCTAGGCGCAAATTAAATCGTGGTTCATCAATGTACGGGCTGTGTGAATATTTCGCGATGAAAACGACCTTCCAGGGATCTCCTTCATGGGTTATGTGTTTATTATGATTTCCGTGGTATGGTACAACTCTAAGTTCGAGTTGCTGGTTTTTTCATGGTCATCAAGAACACGAACACCTTCAGGGTGTGATACATCTTTTTTTATTTTTTTTATACAATATCGTTTGACCACAATCTCACCTGATGTTAAGTAATGATGTGGTCTACGGTGTCGCACGTTTGCCTAGAAGAAACCTATTCACTCTGGTCTTGAAGACATCCAAATTATAGGTATTCGGAAACACAGACGCCTCACATCACAGAAACACATCTGACCTGTGTCATGGAATTTTAGATTCTTAGATATTTTTTGAGACATATCGTTTAATTTTATAGATCGCTGACCCACCGAGGTCGTCAAACTTCGAACCGCAATGTTTAAAGGTGACATGACATCGAAATTCCGCGTTTGAGTCGAGTGTATGCCTCACTCATCTCATACTGGCATTATTGTTGCACCTACTGTTTATTTGAAGCTCTCAGATTAGATTAAATATGATGAATAAATGATGACACATAAGTACTAGGTTAGCATGGCAATGGAAGAAGAGCGTTAGGTATGAATGTGGATGGATATAAGACTACAGGACAAAGAAAAGATGGATGGACTGTATTAAAGATGACATGAGCAAGAAAGAAGTGAGCGCGGAGATGACGGCTAACAGAAGAGAGTGGAAGAAGAAAACATGTTGTGCCGACCCTACATAATGTGGGACACGGGCAGGAAGAAGAAGAAGAAGAAATCCTGATCACGCATCACTCAGACATCGACAGTGGAATGGTTAATTCCATCGATTGTTTTCAAAAGCGCTTTATACTAACAGTTTGTCAGCGATTAAATTGTACAACCCAATGGCACCGGCTGATTGTCGTGCGAACGGGGATCGGGTTAAGAGGTGTTAATTGTGCGAGATTGAATGTTTTCTCAGCGGATTCTCAATTGGTGGCAATTGTCTGCTAGCTTTTCGTTGGAGATCTTGGGTTTCGGAGTTCAACGAAAACGATTTTTAAAAAAAACTTTACATTGTGGCGGTTATCAGAAGCAAATAGTCACCCGGTATTCTCACTCTTTATGATACTATTACTACACCCAACAGTCACATACATAGTCCTGACCCCACACTAGGATTCCGTGTCGAGGGTATCAGAAACTAAGACTACCATGTTGCCACAACAACCAGACCCAGAACAAATATTCAAACAAACATTTGTCCTGCAGTGGGAATCGAGCCCCTTGCTTTTCAGACGGGCAATCGCCCGCTACGCCACCGTGGTCTAACATGCGCATAATAAACTATATAGGTTTTTGATGTAGTAGGCTTGCTAAACATCTATACCAAACCAACAATCCTCTTGGCTAAATGGCCCTAACTACAACCCAAGCTGACTAAACCGGAGAAACCCCACGATGTTTTCCTTCACCTTTTTTGGACATGCCAAACAATATGCAAATATTTTTTTGGAATAGAAACAAACTAAAAACCTATACCATAAATGACCATACGTGTGGTATGGTCATTTATGGTATTGTTAGTGGTGATAGTGGTAGAAGCTCATCGTCACGGGCGCTATGACGACAAACTCATTGTGACTACAAAATACCTTAAATGCACCATAAGTGCTTGTTCACAAAACTGCGAATCGCAACGCAGAAAGCTGTGACACGAATTGCTGCGATGCCATTTCGTGCAGCATGGCGTCTCCCTTCTTGTGACGCAATGCAAATCAATTCGCAAGTTCTTGCGAAGCGTCGGCGTCGTGTGAGCTCGTAGATTTTTACGATGCGACGTCGCATCGCAGTTTTGTGGACAAGCCCTATGTACGCCTGTTTATGGCATTTAGGTACAGCGGAAATTTAAGCTACAATTTCGAAAACAACAAAAAAACCCACTTTATTGAATTATCTCAATAAAATCCAAGTTTCCTTGAGCACTGTTTTGTAATCAGTACTATATTCAATTTATCCTGTTTTTAGCATAGATATAATTGTGATATTAACTATCCTACACTGGAAATATTCAGTTTTTGTATTAACATTCCCCTTTTGAAAATTAACGGTTGTGAAAAAGCAGAAGACAAAAATTTTAGTATTTTTAAAACTTTCGCGATCAGTTTACATAACTTATTGAACACAAACGGGTAAATATAAAATAAGATACGCGTTAAGCACCCGTTTTAGTTTAATAAGTTACAAAAAATTTAGCCAAACTCTTGTGCGTGAATGTTGGAAAACACTGAATAGTAGGTATGTAGGTATCCTTTTGAGGTCCATTATTTTTCATGGCCATGGCCTATTTATGTGCAGCCAAGAATGAACTGGTACCTAAATCCATAAAAAAACGAACGGGACAACAATGGCGGTTTACGTTTTTGTCGTTCTGTTGCAAACCGCGATTGGGGATCGAAATCAGTTTACAACTGTTTTCCTGTTTTTGTCATCGATATTACAACTAATTTAAATGATATTATGTCATGATTATAAATACATGCGATATGTATAGGAAAGAAGGGATTGGTAAAGCTTCCAGTGGGTTCATCATCAAATCTGTTCAAAATCACAAACAAGCAACTTCAGTTTAATTTGTTTCTTTCCATCAATCACGATGATTAAGAATACCTCAAACATCTTTGGAATGGAAGCTTTCACAATTAGTATCTAGTTCAAAATCTACACCTTCTGTATGTGACGATTTCTCACTCAGGCTTTTGTCAGTAATACAAGTTGATTCATAATATCTACACTATCCCTAAAGGAGGAAGAATAAATTGGATGTAGAATAAGCTCTACTATCCAAATGGAAATAAAGTTTATATTTCGACTTTCGGAAGTTCAATATTTTTCATTAAAAAAAGAATATATAAAAAAACTGGCCAAAAAAGAACTCGTTATGAAGCTAACAGGAAACAAAAATTGTGTGCCTAATGATTGCTGCTTATCAAAATAAGGCGTGGTATGCTAAGAGCAAATTGGGCGTATTAACGGCACGTGTAAACTTGTTTTTGCACAGTTTGTAGATGAAAAGATGTATGCTTGCAAAAATATTAATTTGTTCGAAAATATTGGTGACAATCATGATGTAAATATGTACTAGAAATAAAGATAAACTCACTGTTCCCACGCTAAGCTCAATAAGGTTAGTATTATTATTTTTTTTATACAACAGAGGTGGCAAACAAGTTTACGGCCCACCTGATGGTAAGCGGTTACCGTAGCCTATGAGCGCTTGCAATACCAGATGCATCACGCACGCGTTGCCGACCCCGAACCCCCTTCCCCCCTAAAGAGCTCTGGCAACATTACTCACCGCAGGAACACAACACTATTTGAAACAAATAATGTTATTTGGCTGCGATCTTCTGTAAGGCGGAGGTACCTCCCCAGGCAGGCTGCTCCAATTCAGAACGAGAAAATCTCGCTGTGCCCTACCTCCTCCTCCTAGTAAATCCTTTAAAAGGCAATCTTGTGCGCTTCTATAACAACGACCCATGCGATGTGCTGAAGTTATTAATTACCAAATCAAAAAACTTAATTAAACGTAAGCTCGGTAAAAAAACTATTTTCGATGACAAAAAAAATTGATGATATGATATGACTGTGTGAGAGAAGTAAAAAAATACACACGATCCACAGTTCCATTGACCTCCTCACTATAAACAGTTCCAGTTTAAATGAGTATAGCCTAATTCTAGAACAATCTAAAAATCTCTCGGTCGGCAAATTAACAATAATCAACCCATGATTCACTGTCTATTGGTTTGATCTGCGCCGCCTTTGAAGTCATCGGCTTTCGCAATTGAGTAAGTAGGTACAGGAAGATCTAATAGGTTAGGATTTAAAGTTTCGGGTCAATCAAGGCAGATTCGAGTTGATTGGTTTTTCCTTGAATTTTTTTGGGAATTGTGTCAACGGACAGACTGAATGTGCGTTACAGCCCACCTTATGCACTAAAAAGTTATCTCTTTATGCGATAGGTATATCAACGATAGATTTGTCGCATTTATAGACACTACTTACTATCGTGATTGAACCTTACATCATTTTAGTAAATGTTTATATTTATACTTTTCAACGTTGATACATGCCACGAACCGGGCGATGCAGTGTTGCCCGATGGACAAACGAAATTGTGAAAGTTGCGGGAAGTCGGTGGATGGAAAAGGCTCAAGACCGTTCGTCGTGGAACTCTTTAGGGGAGGCCTATGTCCAGCAGTGGACTTCTACAGGTTGATGATGATGATGATGATTATGAATAAAATAACTGAAATTAAATATATTTATTTCCTTTACATAATGCTTGTCGTTGAAGCTCGTTTTTTGCTGAAGCACAACGATGAACTTGCGAAAACTACCTTCGCGCCGAAAAATGTCCAATTTGTAAAAGCACTTAAAAAATTAACCAGCAAATCCTTATTTGAAAAGACCTTTGTCACCACCCAAAAATCCTGCGCAATCAACTAATCATCTACTTGTTGGCCCAACTGCTTCAAAGGGCCATTAATTATGAATTGGGCCCGCAAATCGCCTCACACGACCAAGGGATTTGCGAATGCCACGTGCGACCCATTAGTCTAATGGGGACCCTGGAATCTTTCGCCTTTTATGACGGTTTTGAATCTTGATTTCAACTCATAACTAACGAAAAGGAACATTATGAAAGATGAATATAAATAACAATTTACAGCAGCTGGAAATTGTGATGAGAAGACTGGCTGGACCAGCTGAATGAAGAGCACCTACAAATAAATATTTTTTAAAGTTTAATGTCAAGGGACTTTTAAGGGGCTGCCTACAGGGAGAAGAAACAGTAGTGCACGTAATTTTGCACTGTACAGCCACGGAAGAGGCCAGGACCACATCGGGTCTGCGGGCCGTGATCGGAAGCGGCTCCCAGACACCGCCGCATACAGGGATACTGAGAGAATGTTACCGACCCAAAGTCCTGCTTCGCTATTTTAAGGAGCTGGGGCTGGGGTAGGGTTAGCAGGGGACAATGCACAAAACACCCCACAGCGGGAAGTCAGTGCAGGTCTAACCACCCCCGATTAGAATTAGAATTAGAATTAGAAGGGACTTTTACTATACCTAGAAATAGAAAAAATATTTATTGACCTTAATAATTAAGACACATGAGGCCCTATCTCCTGGAAAAGTGTGTGTGTGTGTATGTGAGTTCTCTCAGAAATTGAATCATCATCATCATTTCAACCGTAGAACGTCCGCTTTGGAAATGATGGTGAACACAACATAGGGAGATGGGGAGGCCGTCAATCGATTTCTAGAGCGACCGTTCTTGTGCCACCTGCACTCAACGTCTCCCAGCAACATTTTTCAGGTCGTCTTTTTATAGTTTGACAGTCGTATTTATACTATCATCGCCGCTGTGTTACGAAAGATCTGCTTACAAGGAATGGTTATAAAATCACAATTCCATAAATGATTTAACGGTCGGACGCAACGTCGCGAGCGTGTGAGAATCGGATATCGGATGTAGCCAAGGACGGAGGTTTGTCTGACATGTGCGTCTGGCGATTGTTTTGTACTTGTTGTGTAAGATGTTATACAAGTTGATACGCCTGATGATCTTAGCAATGAGTTATAAACAGACTGCGTATTTTTGTCCGTTTGTATTTTAGTTTGTTGGATTTATGAAACTGGTACTAAGCCGTGTTTTCTGCAATACCCTTCTAGGCTTGGTTGAGATGAACAGGTGTAAATTGTTCTAGTTTTTTGATATCTGATGATTCGATTGAACTCTGTAATAAGTACACAATGCGTACAATGTGTAGCCGCGCGCTATCATCATCATCAGCCTGTAGAAGTCCACTGCTGGACATAGGCCTCCCCCAAAGAGTTCCATGACGAACGGTCTTGAGCCTTGTCCATCCACTGACTTCCCGCAACCTTCAAAATGTCGTCGATCCATTGGGTGGGGTGCCTTGCAACACTGCGTCGCCCGGTTCGTGGTCGCCATTCGAGAAACTTTACTCCCCAACGGTTGCCGCACGCTATAGCTGTAGAATTTTTTTTTTTTTTTTTGTTTGCTACAATTATAACTTACTGTCTCTACATACGAGTTGACGTGTGCTGCAAAAACCAGCTTATATATTATTATCATCAAGTACGAACTACGAACACAGCATCATAGTAGTATTTCTACTATGAAAAAAAATTGGAGCCGCTACGCTAGCAGTATCTGTAAATGCCAGTGTATTATCAGATTTGCTTGTACAACTAAAATATACTTAGGTACCGTTTTAGAGGTACTTCAGCTTTACAGCTAAAATCAAATAGTGCCAAAGCCCGGGACAATAAATCGCTCGTGCCAGCCGTGGCGAGCGTGCCGGTAATTGGGTTACTGGCGACGCGCAGAGGTGAATTAGATCTCCATTTATGATGTATCGGACGCTCCAAATCACGAGGCTCCGTATATCTGTCATAAAAGTAATGCAAACTAAAAATCCTCCAACTAATAAATGCGAAAGTTTGGATGGATGGATGTTTGTTACTCAATCACGCCAGAACGGCTGAACGGATCTGGATGAAATTTAGCACGGAGACAGATTATAGTCTGGAATAGCACATAGGCTACTTTTAACCCGGAAAAATATACGGTTCATGTGAAAACACAATGTTTGTGGATAAAATCGAATGAAAAATTGTCGCTTGGTTCAAGTCCTAAGTAACTATTTTCTAATCTCACTTTTTTTATACCACTGTTGGTCCAGCGAGGATTTTATTATTTTTTGTCAAGTTTAGCAACCAAACGACAGATTAGCAGCTGGTAACATTGAAGTGAAAACTGAATTTATTAATTGCGGAATAAATAGGATTTCAAGAGCGATTTCAGAAGAGCGATTTCAGTTTTAATTAGTCCTAATCCCTCCCTTTACACACAGCACATAGAACTCTACATTTCTCCAAAATGAGCTAATAATCTACCCGATACTATGAAATCTCATTAAAATCAATGTCTCGTTGCGTGGCGTACGAAAATAATGGCAAACCCAATAATGGCGGTGTTCGATCAGCCAAATCCGATTATGCCCGGGATCAGATGTCTCTAGGAAATTACGGTACGGGATTATATCCTCTCAGACATTAATTGTTTTCTGTAATCTGCACGGAGAGATTTTACTTTGATAGTAGCAATATTTTTATGTTGTTACCTTTTGTCAGTGCGATATAAAATATAAACGGACTAATTGGAAACCTCCTTTTTTTGACGTCGGTTAAAGAAAGGCTTCCTTTGAGTTTCCATCCGTCCCTCGCTTGGTTCCCCTAAACATAGGAGTGAAAGTCGCAGCAGTTCTTTAAATATGATTCTCAAAACACAACCTGTGTACGTATTTAATACGGAAAATAAAGGAGTTGTCTGAGTATTTATATTGTTCACCTATAGACAACCGTCTTTAGGGAGTCCTCGAAAAGACTTACGAGTAAGTAGTAAGATTTGAGGTGAGGTAGCAACTTTACAGAGCTACCAACATTAACATTTATTCTACAGTCTTCGTCTTTTTAGGGAGCAATACAATTTAAAACAAAATAATGACTATCCGATCAGTGAGTGAGTCAATATTACACTGCACTAAAAATAAATACGCAGCTATAACTTACTATTATAGTAAAGCCTTACTAAGCAGAATGTCTAAAGACAGAATAGAAAGTGTAGGTACCATCATAAAAAAATATTGTGACAGTAAGAATAAGCAAACATTAGTGTCAATTCTGTTGTTTCATTATCCTAAACTTTTTTTTTTTTTTTTTATACGAAATTGGCTTACGTTTTTATTTAACTATCTTTATTTGACAGCCCTAATGTTCTCTTTCTTATAACATGGAAAGGATGGCTATAATTATAGCACTGTCAAAATTAGTAACAACAGAATCGAAGCCAATATCATAATCTAACCCAACTAATCAGCGGGCACAATGTACCTAGTAATTTGCTAAATTCTACCTATTTATTGTTATTATTTTCCTATAAATTGATCATGATAATGGCTCGTAGGATAAAAATAATTTTGAGGACGTTATTCAAATTTAATTAATCGGCCAAGAGCGTATCGACCCGCATACAGTAAAGGTTTCCAAAGCCTGTACAGCTTAGTTAGGTATATCTCCTTGAATCATGACACGCCATCTAGTTGTGATTGCAAATGAATTTGGTAGGTATAGTAATTTTTGGAAACTGATTACAAATAATACTACAGTGGAGCGTCGATTATCCGAACGTCGCTCAACCGAACGATCGCTTATCCAAACATAAGTAACGCGCGGGACAAGGCCCTCCAACTCGCTCGCGACTCCCGCGCTCTAGTTTTTCGCGCATTTGTCGCGACTCGTTCACTTGTTTTTGTACTCGTATATCACTTCCAATCCAAGTAACCGCTAGTCGATAAACTAAATTTCAATATCAAAAAAGTTGACTCCAAAGATTCATTTAAACGATTAACTCGTGAACATTTTCTTAAGAACATCTAGCATCTACACTACATGTTAATAAAACACTGTTTTGTACTATCTGTTAATCTATTGCAGTGTATTATATATTTATATATAAACATATTTAAATATAGTATATGGTTATATATATATATATAGTATAGTTTTTAGTTAAGTTACAAAATCTGTCGCACGCCAACCTCCTGTTTCTACCCAATCAGGCTGGCTGGTAGATAATGCCTTGGCATTAAGCCCACCTTTTGTACATTGTTTTTTGTGTGCAATAAAGATTAAATAAATAAATTTTGCCGCGTGAAAGTAAACTCTCGATTTAAAATACCTTAACGTAAACGTGTTGCCCTTGCTATGAAAGATAAATACGAGATTAATAAACCGCCGCCTACTACAACTGTCTATTGGACAAAGTCAGTTGACGAAACTGAAGACCGATAGCAATATCGTCTCGTCGAAGCCTGAGATTTAACGAGATTTCGAGAAGTTCTATGGACAACTGTACACCTTATCACAAGAACTAAGGTCACCGACAAATCCGTAGAAGAACTAAGGTCATCGACATAGCTCTCAGAATTAGCAAGTTGAAGTGGCAGTGGGCAGGCCATATAGCTCGCAGAACCAACAACTGTTGGGGAGTAAAGGTTTTTGAATGGCGACCACGAACCGGGCGACGCGACGCAGTGTTGGAAGGCCCCCCCACCCGATGGACCGACGACATTGTGGAGGTTGCGGGAAGTCGGTGGATGGAGAAGGTCAAAACCGTTCGTCATGGAATAGGTAGTTTGATTATACGAAAATACCGGTTTTCCGAACTCCCATGTCTCCCAATTAGTTCGGTTAATCGACGCTCTACTGTACTACTTTAACAATTTTTTTTGATTATGTGCTTTATATTTACCAGATTTTTTTGTAAAATTGTCTGAATTAAGCAGTTTTTTTGAAAAAATTATAGGTATATTTTAAACGTACGAGAGCTTTGCCATTAAGATTGCTACCTAAACAGCTGAATAATTGAGTTTTTACTGGTTTAATCCCAAATCAGCATATATTTGCATAGGTACCTAATGATTTTTCAAAGTTAAATTACGAATTTCCAAAAGTCGTAAAACAAATTTTGCTAACAATTGGGTGTTGAATAGGCACATTTCGGGATAGTATAGTTAGTATAAATCACTTGGTATACGGGAATAGGTACTTGCGTACCCAGTCAGTGAACAGTTCCTCGAGGGATGGGAAGCGCCCTATTAGGGCGACACGATTTCGAGCGAAAACGTATCGTAGGTGCGTAGGCCGACCTTTTGCTTGCACAGACATTCTACCCAGGCTGTATACCTAAATCCAACCCGATCGAGGCGGTTTTCTGGGATCATCATCATCATCATCAGCCTGTAGAAGTCCACTGCTGGACATAGGCCTCCCCTAAAGAGTTCCACGACGAACGGTCTTGAGCCTTCTCCATCCACCGACTTCCCGCAACCTTCACAATGTCGTCGGTCCATCGGGTGGGGGGCCTTCCAACACTGCGTCGCCCGGTTCGTGGTCGCCATTCGAGAACCTTTACTCCCCAACGGTTATCGGTTCTGCGAGCGATATGGCCTGCCACTTCAACTTGCTAATTCTGAGAGCTATGTCGGTAACCTTGGTTCTTCTACGAATTTCCTCATTTCGGATCTTATCACGTAGTGAAACTCCTAGCATAGCTCTCTCCATAGCCCGTTGTGCAACTTTGAGCTTGTGTATGAGGCCAATAGTTAACGACCAAGTCTCAGTGCCATATGTCATCACTGGCAACATATAGCTAATACAAAAGGTTTAATAATTATAATATTTCCTATTGACTGGTTGACCTTTGAAAGTATAGATATTGTTAAATAAGAAGTACATATTTGACAACCGGGAATTAACATTCCATAAAAGGATAACTGGTATAAAATGCAAGTGGGAAAATAATTAAATAATGTTGTAGCCTATTTAAACCTTTCAGTACGGACGTCAAATATAGTTTATTAAACTAAACAGTATTTAAATTTATTTCTGGCGACCATTTGGCGATTTCACCAAATAATATTTTCCCTTCAAATCTGATGTATTTTTTGTTTTAACACTTTAATCCCGCATCAAAAGAAGAGGGTGGTATCAGAAAAAGAGCATTCACTCGTCAGGGGCAGTCGGAAATTGAAAATTAATATTTCATCTCTCTTTTGTATTGGCCGGTGCGCCTTTGACCAATCAGAATTAGAGCGATACGAGAACAAAGATGTAAAAGAACTGTACGGAAAATTGTTTCTAGTATAAAATTATATGTCTTAACAAAATATAAAAAGATAATTTTTAAAGTATCAAATGAATTACGACGTTAAGAAGAGATTTTTCGGAGTGACTTCCTATTATCATGTGGCAAAATTTGCTCATACTTTCGCTGAAGAATCTATTAAAAAAAATTTGTGCCTGATATAATCATTCATTCATTACTATAGTCACTATAGGGACAATAGTATGCAGTCACAGAGCTCATTCATCAGGGCTGGTGACAGTTGAGTTTCATTTGACAGCCGTATTGATTGCAAGATCACGTGGGGTTGCCTACACTAATTGTGAAATTGCATGATTTGAATAATTTAGTGTTAAAAATAAATATATTGTTAGTATTTTGGACAAAAATATTTCTTTTTGTAGATTTTTAGGTTATTTCTAGACCATGTATTCCATTTATTCGAAGGACCAACATTTTTAGCCCCTTGACTAAGAATTAAATTATAGGTTTTTGGGTATGCGATGATTCCAAATTATTTGAAAAAAATACGCATCTTGTAATCTGTCTTAAGAAATAAAAGAAAATAATTATGGTACGCATGAATTTTTTACGGATTTTTTCGTTCGCCCACATTTTTCTTTCATTTCAAGTAGCAAGTGAAAAGCCGTGGTCTCTGCTTACCCCTCTGGAAACAGGCGTGATTTTATGTATGTATGTACATAGTTGGTATTTTATAAAACATTCATTAGGTAGGTACTTATTTTGTGGAGATACCATGTATTGATAAAATAATTATGGATACCTTCAATAATTTTGTATTAATCTACCCTGTATAATCTTGTTTTTGAAAAGATATGATAAATTGATGTTAATTAACCCGTTTAAATGTTGAAACATAAAATAATTGGCTGAAAAACGTTTAATATCCCTATTCTATGGTATTTTTGATCTGTTAATGATTTAATTTTATCTGAAATTATCCTGAAACTGCGTTATCCCCTAACACTTTTATTTGCTGATATACATTTTGATATTCTGTTAATTTATATTTTATCTAATCCTATCCTACTAGTATTATAAATGCGAAAGTTTGTGAGGATGTTTGGATGTTTGTTATTCAATCACGCCGTAACGGCTCAACCGATTTCGTTGAAACTTGGAATATAAAGAGTTCTTAACCTAGAATAGCATATAGGCTACTTTTGTACGTACTACGCGAGCGAAGCCGCGGGCGGAAGCTAGTAAAGATATATATATATATTTTCATCGATGTTTGTAGTACTAGATTGAAATAATTCCTAAGTTGGTAATTACCAATTATTTCAATCTTAATTGTATACTTAATACAACGTAGGTAAGTATAAAATTAACTATGGAGCATTATTATCAAAAGTTGCGCTATTAAGATTTTTAAAAATATGTACTACTAATACGGCTTGCACACGCGGCTTTGCTCGCGTGGTACCCAAATAAAAATATATTCTAGGTAAGGAACCATATCTATTCAGTGTTTCATCGAAATCGGTTGAGCCGTTTCGGCGTGATGGAACCACAAACATCACATTTGAAATTTTCACATATAAGATATTACACATTTAGGACTGTCAAATACGCATGAAAAAAATATCTACGAGACGCAGTATAACGCTAGAAACATATTGATCCCACTGTACGTGGCATCAGTTCTAGCGTAATCCGTTCAGCAACGATCAACAGCTCTTTTCAGGGTTACCATACTTCAACTTGGTAACTGATGTAACGCAGGATGACCAAGAAAGGACAGTGAAGATGACTCACAAGCAAGCCACCAGCGCTAAAATATTTAAAACCCTAAATTACAACAAGTTGCAAATTAATTCGACTGGCCTCATAGCTCAGTTGGTAGTAACTCTGCCTTCTGCGCTAGAGGGCGTGGGTTCGATTCCCGCACTGGACAAACATTTGTGACTAACACAGATGTTTGTTCTGTGTCTGGGTGTTAAATATATATCTATTATTTATATCAGTCTCTGGTACCCATCATACAGGCTATGCCTAGTTTGGGATCAGTTGACCGTGTGTAATATGTCCGGAATATTTATATTTATTTATTTAATTAAAAATTTGACATTTCGATAAAGATAATTTCAAATATTTGGTTTGAAATTACTTACCTACCTACTTATTAATAGCTCACCGGTTTTATGAGATTTCTTGTTGAAAAATTGTTCTTCTGATTTTTTTTCTCTAAGATTTGGTAATTTATCGTCATTTTTACGATGTTTTCTGATTCGACAAATGGATAAATTTACCAAACTGCAATTATCACATTTTTCTTACCTTTAGGCGTCACAACCCTAAAGGCGCTGTTGGAAACCGGTCGCGGCGACTCCCGCAGACCAGCACCGGGGGACCCGCCGCCACTCCTCACCATCGAGAAGTCTAACGGCATCGGCGGCATTGCACTTATTTCCATTTTTACTCCCGCAACAATGTCCGAAACATAACACTTTCAACTTTTCCAACCGACCGCGGAGCGTGCGACCCGCGTGGGATCCAAGTATGCTTTAAGCGGGCACACACTCGGGCCGCATGCTCACGGCTTTCTGTGCTATAAAGCCGAAAATCTCTAGAATCTCCATAGAGATTTCGACCTTATCGGTCGGCTGGGTGTGGGCGTGGTGAAGCAGGCCCCGCCCGCGCACGGCGCCGCCATGTAGCCCGAGTGACAATCACTTTGTATAGGTAACACAATAATATGATTCTTGATGGATTTTACTGTGCTACCGATGCATTTGTTCGGGAGCAATTTTCGCTGGAAAAATGGGTTGGAAATGCTAATATTTTCTTGAGGTGTATTACAAATAAACAATAGGATACTATAATAAAATAGATATTGTATGTAATTATAAAAGTTTCATTAATTTTACACTAAAACAATTCTATAAATATATTTTTTATTTTTGTCAAAAATGTTAACAAAATTGTGTGTGCGTGTGTACGTAAGGGTTCACGGTGTTTACATTTTATACAATATTTTAATTATCTGTGTTGTAAGAATTAATAATTTAATAATAACAGCTTAGATTGCAAATAAAATGGTAATATAGCTAGCTACCTTAAGAGGAAATGCGATATTAAGATTAGTTGCATTCAAAAATTCAAAGATTTCAACACGACTACAAAAGGATTCGATGATTTTTACCTTATTCAAGAGTTTTTGGTAAAGTGCGATGCAACGTTAGGTACATCCTTCCCATTTGTCAAAATGTAAGTCAAACACTACTATTTTCCAAACTTGCACCAAAAGCAACATTCGAAATCAACAGCGAACGCAATCATGCCAACAATAACTCGCTGAAAGCTGATACAATTACGTGAGTGACGTCGGGAATTAAACCCGCGACCCCGGGACACTCGACATTTAAAACAATGAGCGCTTCAATTTTTCACAGTTGGTAGCCCCGGCCGCGCTAATCCCAGCGTGCGGGGTTATTCTGGAGACTGTTACAAAGAGTATCTAACTTTTTTAAACTACATATTTCATCAACTGGTCGTCTAAATGCTCACAACGCCTTTTGCGGTTACCCACTACTGTTGGCCATAGGTCCTCTTTCCCTTTAATTTTTTGATCTACCATTCCTACCTACCTACCGACATCGACTAAAGAACGCGAGAAATGCAGCACACTACGATCGTGAGGTCGCCGTAAAGGGTTCCATCTGAAAACCAGCGCCGCTACACTTCGTGTGCGGCATCAATGCTGAGATGGAACCTTTTTTGGCTCACGCATGCATCGGTACGGACTAATGAATACCCTAGTTTTGTTACTTCCTACCTACTTTTGTTTTGTTTCCTCCCTACCTTTTGTATTGTAACCTGTACCTTGTGTCTTTATTTTTTATTTTATTAGTTTGTGCTGTGCTTGTGTGTCCAAAATAAATGTATTTTCTTTCTTTCTTTCTTCTTTCCTTTAAAATGCGATGACAAACTACGCGTTTTTGGACTGCAGCGAAGATCGAGTTGAGCGACCGTTGCAATTTTTAAACCTTTAGTTTTTTCTGTAGTGTGAATGGAAATTGATAATAAGGTCAAAACAAAGTGACTGAAATCTCCGAATGCTTTTGGTCGTGTGTGTGTATTAATTACTACACCGAATGTGACTTATTTTACTGGTAAAAAAAGAATATTTTCAAAAGACATGTAGTTTTCAATTTATTTTCAGGTTTTTCATCCTGCACATTTTCAAATCAGCTGTTCCTATTAAATATATCATTTTATTAGATACTAATTATTCAATTGCAAGACGTTCAACATCAATATTGCTAATACCAAAAACAAATAGCTTAATACTCTACATAGACTCTGAACTGATTTAACCCCAAAACAAGTAATGTAAGTACCTTATTTAGTTTTTTTATTGTACCTTACATAAAACAAAAATATTGCACGCCATAACATGGCAGAAGACATTGTTTCCAATATAGTAAAATGACATTAACACCTCTGTCTGTACCTATCTACATGTATTTCATATTTTTATTATTATTCATTGTCAGCTCTCCAACTTTTTATATCTACTTTCAGCTAGCACGCTGACCTTTTTCTCTTATTACCTTTGAGGTTGGCTGTTAGAAAATGCTTGTAGCATTAAGCCCTCCTTTTGTGCAACTGTACTATGTGTGTGCAATAAAGTATTAAATAAATAAATAAATAAATATTTCAAGCAATACATTTTTACTTTACTTTACTCTAATAACAACCAGAATAATCACGCCTATCAGGCTTTTGCGAAAACTAATTACACCTCCGCTTCACAATGATAAAGCAAAGCCATCGTATAGGATATTTTTATTCGGGACAAAATGAAATTCTCTACCAACACAAACAAACAAGTCTAAACCTTATTCTGTGCGTCATAACCTATATTTCCACGTGGCAGAAAGCCCGTTTCTACAGTATTGCGGAAATTTTTACTACGCTCTCAGTGTAAAATAATCCAGATATAATCTCGCCGGAAAATCCTATTATTCTGATCATCCCCTCGATTGCGAAGGATAATTTAGACGGTATAAATATTTATAAATGAAGGCAGATTATAGTATCTTCCTAAAAGACTTTCAAAAAGTTATCAATTCAGAGATAAGTAGGTATTTAACAGCGATTATTTCGTAATTATCGTGCGATTGCTTTAGACAAGCATGTCGCGTCCCTGATTCTTTCTTGGTCATCCTGAATTAGGTCAGTGATCAGGGTGATTATGTGGCTCTGAAAAGGGCCTTTGACCGTCGGCGTCGGTGAAAGGATTAAAGTGCGCCTCTTAGAGGCTCCTTACGTCTTCGAATTTTTGGTTCTAGTACATGTCGGTTTCCCCACGATGTTTTCCTGTACCGTTTGAGAGCACTAGTATAATTTTCCGAATGGAAAATCTATTGGTGCACGACCGAGATTCGAACCCACTTCCTGTGGATCGTGAGGAGAGGCCACTACCAACACTTTACCAATGTTCTTTCTACGTGAACATTATCATCGGACATACATACTTAACCATACATACAATACCTTATCGTCCAACTAAACTCGCTTCATAGGAGGAATAACTGATCTTTTCTTCAGCTCTATAAGAAAACAAAACCTAGAATGATCATAAAAATCTAAGCCCCGGGAATCTGTAGCGAACGTAATAAATTCAGTGCGCGCTTACTTTACGGTCAAATCCGAACCGGACCGGGGCATTATCATTTCTTGGTTTATACCCTTTCCTGTAGGTATGTACTACCCAATGTTTCTTTACTGAAGGGTACATGGTGTTGTATGCTGCCCTTAGTTTTGATAGTAGGTATAGTGCAGATAAGGTTTATTATATGCTAATGGTAGAACACGCTGCTGCCCATCCCCTATCTTTTTTCCCTTAGACGCCCCTTACGACATCCGGCCTTTCTTCAGCCGGGGCCACCTTGTATTATAGTTATTTTTAACGTCAGCGCATAAAGCGAAAACTTTTTCTCGTATTTTCAGGAAACATCTAACCCCTTTATAAGGTTGACCACACTCCTTTCATTCATCCTTTAATTTGGCCAAGCAAATAAACACTAAAATTAAGCTCTATCCCAACGACATAAGGCCAATATTAAGCTTAATGCAAAGCGTATAAAAAGATAAAAGCCTCTAATGTCACATCTAGATGCAAATTATTTCGGCCCGGGGTATTTATCTTAACTCTAATTTACCCCGGTAAATACCGCAAGGGATGAAAAGCGCTTTTTACGCTATAGGGCCGATGTCCACTGAATCAGGGCAGTGTATTTTTCTAAGAAGTGTAAAATCTAGACGTAGCATTTTTTTTTATTTAAAAAATTCAAGTAAGTTAGAAGGTCTACGAAGATTTGCGTGTAAAAAATACTATTTTAAAGCTTTGGTTTAAATGGAGTGACAAATTCGATAATCAGCGATGGTAAATACTGAGAAAATCAAGTACCTACATAATAAAATATTATACTCATAACATGCCAAGATCACTTGGAACCTATTTGACAGTTAAAAATATATATCTCTCTTTGACATGTAAACAGAAAGGGAGATAACTTTTTTTTATCCATTCAATAGCGATAATCAGAGATGGTGAAATAGGGACTTAGTCTTTAATATTACTTTCAATCCTGTCAAACTGACATCCTACTAATATAATTTTCATATTTTTTATTTAGCTTTTAATTAAAACCTACTCTGACCTATCTAAGCACATGTAAATATGTCAAAAGATGAATAAATTTAAATTGAAATTTAAAAAATCCCCTTATGACGATTAAATATACGAACCTAAGAAATTAAGAGTGCCAGTGTGTACCACATTAGTAGACAGTGGTCTTTAATTTTTTTTCCACATTTTTGCTGTCAAAGAGCATAAGTTGCGAACAGTACACTTTGCAACTCGTTAAATGTACACTAACTTATACTTAGTTTCAATTTGTAAAGTTAGTGTCCTACATTTTGTGCCTTAGCATATTTAGCATTTTAATGTTGCGTTGATGTAAGCCTAGGTTTGGAGGAGGTAGGGCACAACGAGATTTTCTCGTTTTAAATTGGAGCAGCCCGCCTGGTGAGGAACCTCCACCTTACAGAAGATCGCAGCCAAATAACATTATTTGTTTCAAATATGTTGTGTTCCTGCGGTGAGTAAGGTTGCCAGAGCTCTTTAGGGGGGGGGGGAGGGGTTCGGCAGGCAACGCATTAGCAATGCTCCAGACGTTGCTGATGTCAATAGGCGACGGTAACCACTTACCATCAGGTAGGCCGTAAGTCTGTTTGTCTCCGTATAACATAAAAAAAAACAGTATACTTAAGTCACAGTAGTCTTGTGTAGTACATGAACGATGTACTTGATGCTTTTCATGCCACAGATTTTAACTATGTTATCCAGCCGGGTCAGTGAGTTATGGTGGCCCTAAAAAGGCCTATGACCGTCGGTGAAAGAATTAGAGTGGGCCTTTTTAGGGGCACCTTTCGTGCACAAAGATGTTCCTATTAGAATGACTGTATTCCGACGACTGAACTAGAATAGCAAAGCAAGGCCTTATTACATATATTCTAGAAAATTTATGCAGCGTTAGGTGAACTTTTTACTCGCTTACAGGCCGCTGTAGTGAATAAATAAATAAATAAATAAATATTCCGGACATATCACACACGGTCAACTGATCCCAAACTAGGCATAGCCTGTACTATGGGTACCAGAGACTGATATACATAATATATTTATATTTAACAAGCACCAAGCACAGAACAAACATCTATGTTAGTCACAAATGTTTGTCCAGTGCGGGAATCGAACCCGCGACCTCTAGCGCAGAAGGCAGAGTTACTACCAACTGAGCTATGAGGCCAGTCGAATGGGACATATTTAGATGGAGATGCCCAGCACCTATACCATCCTCTCAGCTTATTCGGTTTTAATAACCAGTTGTCAATTAAGGAATAAAAAGTTTTTTTTCTTAACTAGTTGTGAAAAATGGTTGTGAAAGTTGACTAAACCCAGGAAAACCAGTCAAGCAGTCAGTGAAGCTGACTAAAACAGCATACCTTTTTTAAAACACTTGGTTAAAGAAACATCCAAAAATCTAGAGCAAAATTTAGAGACTCGATCCTACTAAACTTCCAACAAAAGCAACTGAACAAAGCGCTGTTTCGCTTTAAATACAAAAGGCATTTGAAATAAAATTTCGGCAGCGGATTAAAAGTAAACATCAAGAATAGGGTAATTCTAAAACGCCTTTCGTAAGCAAAGGCCAAATGATTTTTGAAGCGAACTACCTGCTTGTACTTCGCTTTCGAGAGTAGGGCTACGAAATCGCTACGGAAATTATGAATGGAAGCTTGTATTGAGGTATTAAGCAAGGATAGCTCTAACTGCGCTCGCCAACCCACGTGCCCAGTGTGATAAGTATAGGCACATTCCTCCCACATAATCGGAAGACTATGCAATAATAAAGGTTATTTGAGTCAAATCAGTTCAAACTCAATTATGCAGTTAGGAAAACATCGGAAAAAATTCTAATATTACCTTTTTCTAATATTTTTTCCATTTAGTTGATAGAATAGAATAGAATAATAAAATAAAATAAATAAAATAAACCTTTATTTCTGTTTGTTTTACACTAGGTACTACTAAAATTATTGTCTATTACTAACTAGTTACATATTTAATTTGGAATTGTTTGTTTAGTTGTTATTAATTAGTAATCGACAGCCGGGTTTCTTCTGGGGCCTCCTCTAAAGATTTCCATTTTGTCCTGTCCTTTGCAGTCCGAGTCCATTCCGGACCTGCTACTTTTTTAATACCGTCCGGGCTATCCTTTGGGAGCTTGAATATTTTTTTTTATCATTACATATAATTACATATACATAAATATATATAATTGAAAATGAAACAAATACCTATTAATAAAAATCTAAATGTATAAAATTAATAACTAATACAATAATAAGAAATTCATGTTAAGTACTCGTAACTAACTACATAATGTTATGAAGTTGTATAATACTTTTGTTTTGAATAATTTATATCTCTAGGAAACATAAGTAAGCACTAGGGAAATAAAGGCTATTTTTATTTATTTTATTAACGCTTAGTCTGTCCACCTTTGCTTCTTTTACTGTCCCTTGGGTGCCATTCTGTTATCTGTTTGGTCCACTTCTCTTTTCTTTCTCTTAGCATATGACCTGTCCATCTAGAATAGAATAATATCCCTTTCGGAATAGAATACTAGTTACGGAACACGTATAAAACGATACGATAGAGCTTCGTTTGGCGACAATCGTTGTTCGGTGAAGACATCTCTAAACTCTACATATCTTGAAGGATCCCAAATTATATCTATCATCTAAATAATACGGTACTGCATTCCGTTCGTTAGTTTTCCGCATCAAGATGATAGAGGTACAGAACAACTTGATTTGGCTACGAACTTACCCACTGTGTTCATGGCCTCGTTTGTAATGTTTTGTATTAATTAACTTCGTATAATGAAATTGGAGCGCGAACTGGCCAGCGGATCTGCAATTTTTGATGAAGACATCGTGTTTTGTTTCGCTTACTGTAACGTTTGCTTTTGTCCCTTTGAATTTCATTCAGTGGAACAAATTACACATTTTATAACGACCCTTGAATATTCCAATAATCATACAAATTCAATCATCATTTGAAATGGCCTTTTAATACAAATAAATAAATATACCAGGGGTGAACTAAAGAAAAACCTTTTTTTTATAACAAGAACTTTCTCTTATAACAAGTTCAAAATGATAATGAAGCAAAAACCAGTCTTAGTCCAATTATAAAACAAAATAAACGCTTTTTTAAGGCTTCGCGCTACAGGGTACTGTACCCGCGGGCCCAACACTGTGTTCAACTAAATAACAGCTAGAACCCCTTCTTTATCTATGGTGTCATAAAAAGCGTCGTCCGTCAAATGCCGGCTGTATGATAACTGTAAACCCAGTGAAACAAGCCAAGTGTTCAGGTAACTACTAATTCGCCTCGAACTGTGATCTCGCGATGTCTGGTAGAAGTTAGTTCCTCAGTGATCATCAAAGCACTTTGATGATCACTGAGGAACTAACTTCTACCGGCAGGATTAAGATAAACTTGAGGCAGATTTAAGATAAACTTAAAAAATCGCATCTTTAGCATCTTCTAAATATAAGAAATCTTACTTGAAATACCAAACGTCAATTCTCTCTTCTTCTTTCTCAATCGGACGAGACCCTACAAGTTAATCGGTATTAATACATTAAAAAAAACATAGTCGCCGTGCTGACAGTCTCCTCCTTATTTGAAGTCGGTTAGTGAAATGACAATAATTGACATATCTGTGACCCGAGACGATACTATAGCAAATGTCAACGGTAAAAATTAAAAGATTCCAAGCATCGCCGATGTCTTTGGCTATTGACTTTTACGTATCGTAAGCGTAACGCTTTCGTGAGTTATCCGTGTTTGGGGCACTGTTGTCGACATGATTATAGCGTTTTCCGCTTTTTAAGAACCGCAGTTTCAGAGTCCGGTTCATAAGCCCCTCTTTAATGGACACAACAGAATTACCTACCTACTCTGTGTTTCTGACACCCCACGCCTATTTGCCTGTAAATTGCCCTGATATTCTGAAATTCCTGAATTTTAAAGGTAATTTTAAGGATTGCGTAGTTGGTCTGCAGGTGATTATTTTATATTGTTCTGTGGGTTTATTTGTTAGAATCTCTTGGTATGAATAAATTATGAAAATCATTACTGAATCAGTATTCATAGATGATAAAATTATATTGAACTAGCTGACGAACGCAACTCTGCTCGCGCGGTGCCTGAATAAAATGCAGCTTGCTAAAAGATGTACTATGCTACGTTGCCACGACCGTTCTACTGTTAGCTAACGAAAGCTACGTAATATATCTTAGAGATAATGTGCATATGTCATGTTCTGAATTTGTGATGCTAATGATGATGTTGTATATACACTTGTACACTTGAGAGCACGTGTGGAGTGGTGGTGGTGTCCCCGCCATCCGATACACAGATCGTGGGCTCCAATCCCGGCAGCGCACCAATGGATTTTATCGTGAGGAAAACATCATATCCCGGAACCTAATTTTTTTTTATTTTTTTTTATACAGCTGAGGTGGCAAACAAGCATACGGCCCACCTTTTGGTAAGCGGTTCCCGTAGCCTATGAGCGCTTGCAATACCAGAGGCATCACGCACGCGTTGCCGACCCCGAACCCCCCTCCCCCTAAAGAGCTCTGTCAACCTTACACACCGCAGGAACACAACACTATTTGAAACAAATAATGTTATTTGGCTGCGATCTTCTGTAAGGCGGAGGTACCTCCCAAGTGGGCTGCTCCAATTTAGAACGAAAAAATCTCGCTATGCCCTACCTCCTGCAAAAAAAAATCACACATGAGACACGGGCAAGAAATGAACCTCTAAGAGGCGCACTTAAATCCTTTCACTACACTGATTCTTTCACTGACAGTCATAGATCCATTTCACTGACCTAATCCTGTATTAGGTCAGCGACCAGGCCCCCAATTCTACTAATTCAATGACTTAAAAATGATAATCGTATGATATGGTCGCACCATTATCATTAAGTTACGATTGTCGCCACCTTCGTTTCTTTGATTTCATTGGTCCATTGGTTCCACAATGACTGCCATTGAAATACGACTGTGAAAGCAGAATACCAAAAGTGTCAAAAGAAGTCATTTTATCATTTTGAAGCCATTGAATTAGTAGAATTGGGGGCAAGGTTGAGGTATGAATAATAAAGAATCAGTGACACGGTAAACAAGCAAGGAACACTTCCATGACACTAGGGATTAATGATACTAAGAAAGCTTCATAAAAAGATTAAAATTATCATAACTTACGAGACAAGTCCCACGCACCGAGATTACCATTCGCCATTAAAATAATTCGCACATGTAAATAATAAGTGAATGGGCAGGAAGTCTGTTGGTCATGTGGTGCGGTCAGTGACCCCGGCTAGGAGTTGCATTCATTTAGTAGACTATCGCGGCGGATAGAAAAGATGTGCGAAATTAGTCCAATTAAAAAGGAGAGACCGATGTACCGATGACACTGTGAAGGTTGCGGGAATTCGGTGGATGGAGAAGGCTCAAGACCGTTTGTCATGGCACTCTTTGGGGGAGGCCTGTGTTCAGCAGAGGACTTCATCTGGCTGATGATGATAATAATGATGATGAAACAGGAGAGACTCATTCGCTCATCGAAATTTAGGAAACTACATGGCTTAGAAGTTTAAATTTGGCAGAACATCCTTTAGGTTGTAGGCTCTTGGAAAGGTTTTTTGTATATTCACCTTTTATGGCGTCATCATCATCATCAGCCTGTAGAATTCCACTGCTGGACATAGGCCTCCCCCGAAGAGTTCCATGCAAGTAGGATATCACAGGGGAAGGGTGGACCATAAAGTATTGAATTTTTAATATATTTCATATCAGAACTTTTTCAAAGATCAGCTGTTTTTTGGTATCCATCTTTATAACTAATTTTAAGGCAACACGTCTCGGAGTTACCAGCGCACAGCAAATCAATACTTCCTGATGATGCCTTGTAGAGAGGCGAAACAAGCGTTGAAATATTATTAAGTTTGTTTGTAAAACTGCAGAGTACAATAAAATTACAACAAAATAAGCGGTTCGCGCCCATCAGTCTGCCGCATACAACACATGTTCGTAATTTTAACCACGCCACAAATGTTCATCGCATGACATTAGGATTAAGAAATATCTAGACAAGTCTTGACTGGCCCTGATGCCCTGGCTGTCAAACGACTATGATGGATGCGCTGTGAACCTATTATTATAAAGCTACTAGCTTCCGCCTGCGGTTTCGCTCGCGTGGTATCTACGAGGATAAGATAGCCCATATGCTATAAGACTATAAATCTATCTCTGTGCCAAATTCATCTAGATCCATTCAGCCATTTTGGCGTGTTTGAGTAACAATCCATGCCAACTTTCGCATTTATATTAGTAGTAAGTATCATAACATAAATAATGATAAATAAAATAAATAAATATTCCGGACATATGACACACGGTCAACTGATCCCAAACTAGGCATAGCCTGTACTATGAGAGAGATACAGAATTTGTAATTTCCTAAAATCCCCACTGCTATGCCGTAGCATGGCATGAGATATGATTTGGCATCAACTTTTTGTTCATATCGACTATTCTATGGAGATGTAGGTAACGATTTAAGTTATTTTTTTAATCGGCTACTTCTGAATATACACGCCGGTTTTAGCCGTGGTGGCTCCGGCTGAAGTAGGTATAGGAGGGGCCTATACCTACTTCAGCCGGAGCCACCACGCCACACCATTACTATCCTAAGAACTACTACTAAGAAGACTACGAAAAAAAGCTAGGGGATAGTATAGCGTGGCGAGTATGGGCAAATCACCTCAAATGATTGTTTGGTTGCAGGCCGCACGAGGTCGGTCGCGCTGGAAATCTATGAGGCCTATGTTCAGAAGTGGCCGCTCTACGGCTGAAATGAAATTTATTTAAAGCTTAGAAAAGTCGAGTTGCTGGCTTGTGATGTCACTGGTCACACACACGAAAATATAAAAGAACCAATGTCGTGAAAAGATAAAGTGAGTCTTTCGTTGTTATAGTGTAGAGTCATCATGGATTATTGAACCGTATCAAATGAAATAATATACAAATAATATAAAAGTAGTGTTGCTCGTAAGCAGACATTTGCTTGTTGTTTTTGATGCGCACCACATGGGTTTCTAGCAAAAAGTTAATGTGATATATCAATAAAAAGTGTTAAGCTATTTTTATTTTCTGCCACCACATGCGAATTTACAGCCACAAATCATTCCACCACGGATGTTCAATGAAACAAAACAGACGGCCGGAAACCGATGATTGTACCACATAGGTACATACAAACACAACACAACGTACATACACATGGAGACTTGTTGTCTGAAATTTATATGATTTCATTCATTAACGCTCATAATCAACGGTTTAATTATAGATATGGCGCAAACGCCTAACACGTTTTTAATGTTTGAAATAATCCAAGCTTATCTAAATTACAAACAATTATATTTGATTACAGCCTCATCTATGTTTTGAATAAAATGTTTTATTGTTTAGAATAATCCTACTGATATAACAATTGCCAAAGGGCTGGTGCTTACCTCAAAGGATCAGATTAGCTATCCAACGAGGTAACATCGCCAGCCTTTTGTGCACACTGCCCGTGGTTGGTGAACTCTGTTTTATACTTGCAGTAGTAGAAAACTGAGTTCATTCCTAAAATTAATTTTGGTTATTTGCAATTTTTGTTCTATTGCGTTTGATAATGTCCTTTAAGATATACTGTTATTTAATAAATAACAAAATAAATAAACTCTCAGTTATAACGGTCTACAAAGCCCTGACACCACACTACGATTCCCCGTATCATGGTTTACAGAAACTACGAGTGCCATGGTACCAGAACACCCAGACCCGGAACAAATATTTGCAGACCGTGCAAATCTTGTTCCGTCGTTGGGATTGAATCCGCACCTATTGCGACTCAGCCGGGCGCTAGCCCACCACGCCACCGAGGTCGAGACAATGTTATAATGTTTTACTAAGCTCCCTAAAAAGAGTTTAAAACAAAACAGAAAACACTTGCTTACAACTTTTACCGCGACCGCTATTAAAAAAGCCGCGAGGAATTCTGAAAATGCTCAAAAATGGATTATTGTCGTAAAGAGAGGTGTAATGCTACTCTGTCGGAGTTTTCTCGTAAAGTTTGTGTGTTTATTGTGTTTTTGAGCGCTCCATCGCGCCCGTGCTTATAAACTTGTACGCAGGGGCTTAGCGGATCTGTCTTGTGAAATTATGACGACTTTGGGTTTTACATATAAACTTGACAAAAAAAGGCTCACGGCTGTAATCCCAAAGCATTGGAGACATTCTCTCAGATCTCCAGTTAACAGATCGTTGAAATATCTAAGAGGTATTGTCAGAGGCACGTCCTAAAATTGCATTTAGCCATACCGACATTATTGGTTAATATCTTCATCATCATCATCACCAACCTGTAGAAGTCCACTGCTGGATATAGACCTCACCCAAACAGTTCCACGACAAAAAATTCTGAGCCTTTGTCATCCAGTGATCTTCAAAATGTCGTCGGTCCATCGGGTGAGGGATCATCCAACACTTCGTCGCCCGGCAATTTTTTTATAGCCCATGCCTTTTTCAAAGCTGCATACTGATCCAGATTTGGTTTGTGTTTTCGTTACACAGTTTATTTCATGTTAATAATCATGAAAATGATTACAAAGCTCTACGTATTTCAATTTACATTGAACTAATGTATCATTCCGCTTTAATTCAACCCATTTAACCCTCAAATCATGTAAAACTAAAGAAAATCCAGCGATTTAGCGAACATCAAAGCGACAATAACAAAGGAACCCTAAAAACATAATGAGACGTCGATGGCGCAAGTGCTTCTGTTCGCAGGGTCCCGTAGCAATTTCGGGATCTCATAAATATGTATAAGGCGGTACTCTTCTTTTCCTTTACTTATCAATTATGGGGTCGTTTTGGCGACACGCGGGACCAACCGGCGGAAAATATACCGGCGTTGCGCGTTGGCGAAGGGTTAACGGGTGTGCTTTGAAGATTTTTGTTGCTTTTGCAAGTTGCAATAATATTATCTGCTTTGTTTTAGAAAGTGCTTTTTGCGGGGAGCTTTGATGAAACAAATATTATTTAACCCCATTCAATTCGACATTTTCTATTGAATTTTACTCTTATGGACAAAAAACTCATGTTCTGCTAAATACTCAAATGTCTATTTTAACTTCTCCGTCTTATCCTAATTTTAGGACAAAAATATAAGTAATTAGGTAGGTAACTAATTGTATAAATGTACCTAAAAAATACGCAATCATTTTAATCAATGTGCTTTAGAGAGTTTCAATGCGTGATAAAATCCGAAATGAGAAAATTTGTATAAGAACCAAGGTCACCGACAGCTCTCACAATTTGCAAGTTGAAGTGGCAGTGGGCAGGCCATATAGCTCGCAGAACCGACAACCTTGGGGAGTATAGTCTCGAATGGTGACCACGAACCGGGCGACGCAGTGTAGGAAGGCCTCCCACCCGTTGGACCGATGTTTTTGTTAAACTTGCGGGAAGATCGTGGCTGTAAAACCGTTCGTCATAGTACTCTACGTCCAGCAGTGGACTTCTACAGGCTGATGATTATGATGATTTTATTCAAGCTTTATTAAAAATCGTAATAATCCAAACAACTTTACCGGTATTACAAAAAGTATTATCTCCACTTACATAATCACTCGGAAACCGACAGCAGAGGGCGCTAGTGCGGCGTAACCCTAACCGCCTAGGGCGTGAAAAGCCCCTATTTTAAAGCAAGGGAGCAGTTTTATTGCAAAAAATGCTCGGCAATTTCACGCGGGCACAATACGACCCCGGCGCCCCTGAGGTAGTTTAGAATCGGCTCGATTATGTTTAGGGTTAAACGTCATTGATATTGCCGATCGGTGGCCGCTGGAGGATTATTCAATTTTTCTCGTCTCTAATTTGTATGACCCGCGGGCCTGTGTGGCCGGGGCTTTAGATATCGGTTTAATTTTATTTTGTTTGTGATCGGACTGAATCTTCACGATTGATGTTTAAAAAAAAACAAAGTTGGTTAAGTAAAGTTACAACCCTAATATCTGCTGATCTTGCGCTGCTTATGCACTCACATACTGATGTACACCGTTATTTTCGATATCCTTAAGGGTTCCATCTCCAAACCAGCGCCGCTAAGTAGCATTACAGCTGAGCTGGGACCTTTTTTGGCTCACGCATGCACCTCAGCACGGACTGATGAGTACCCTAATTTTGAAAAAAAAACAAAAGTAGGTAACTTTTGTTTTTTTTCTTTTAGATTGTTACTTCTTTGTTCCCTGTAGTGTGCTCTTTGATTAGATTGTGCTATTCTTGAGTGTTCCAAAACAAATGTATTTTCTTTTATTTTTCTAAAGATCACCTACTTACGAGTATCTGCTTATTTAAATGGTCTGGATAAATCTGCAACGTCTTGTAGCGCATCTGCCAATACATCACCGGTTTCCACGACAATTTATCAATTTTATTAGGATCAGTTTAGCTTTATTTCTCAAAATAGCGGCAGCGCCTTATAACGACGTTATGTACCCCCTCGCGAATAAAAATATATTTGTGAAGATTGGATTTGAGCGTTCAGAGTCATCGTTGGACAGAAATACAAAAAATAACCCGTTCGCTTTGCTTACTCTATAAACTAACCAGCCAGGCTATTGTGTTAGCAAAATGGTAATGAAGATCGCATTTTTAAAGATGATTTTATAAATTTTAGCTACATCTGAAGTTTTTCAAACATGAAAACGAAAAAGATAAGGTTTTGAAGTTTCCCTTTGTCAAGTTTGGAACGTTTTGAATGTTGCTATGATTGTTAAAATTACCCTCAAAGTGGCGATCTTCATTGCCATTACGCATACACAATTGCACCACTGGCCCAGCACAAAATCATTTCTTTACTCCAAAAAAGTTACAAGCTTCAGATGCTGTCTGTACGCGCTAAGAATTAGCTCTAAACGAACTTGCGACGTCTTCTAACAGTGAATTCTCAGGAAAACGAGGCTTCACTAGTTTCTAGCATGTGCATGTCCACATCTGTCCTGTGTAAGCCTAGAATCTTCAGTTCTCATGCACATTATGCCTGAATTTAGCACTAATCATGTGACACAAATGATTGGCAAGATCCCATTGTGTGAATATAGCTAGCCATATATTTATTGCAAATTCGTGTTTTTTTTCGGTTAAGTCATCGTTGAAGAGGACGTACTTACCTATAGCTACAAACATTTTTTTTTACGTAAATAAGATTATTCCAAGTTATTCCAAAGTCAAAGTCAAAAGGCTTTTATTTCAATAAAATCACTAGGATCACTTTGAAAAGTCTTATAAACTAGGCGAAGCTATGCCTCGCGACCAAGCCTAGAAGAATCAGGCAACAAACACAGCTTGGTGCCTATCATTTTTTTCGATGATCCCTTTTCACAAAATGAAATTTAAAGCTTCAGTGTGGTGCCGATCGAACTAGGTGAGGCTCAAAAGAAAAATAAAAACACAAATGTGAGCTTCAACAAATGATCTAAGGGCAGCACACGCTACACTTGATGAAATATGTACCTAATGCTTATATAAAAATTAAGTTATGTTATGTCCCATGTCTGCGAAATTTTTCAACGTTGGTATGTTTATATTATGTGAAAAGGTTACAGTGGATGGAAAAGGTTCGTCATGGCAGTCTTTGAGAGAGGCCTAAGTTGAGCAGTGGACTTCTATAGGCTGATGATGACGATGTTAATATATATAAAGAAATAATAATTATAGTATGGACATCTTTTAACACATGTCGTGAGATTTTTAAACATAAATGTGTCATAGTCGTTAAAAGCTCGTAAACGGCTCGATCCTCGAATTATAAAATAAAAAGCTGCTTACACTGCTTAAAGCCACATGGACCGTTAAACTAAATTAATAAAAAATAGTAAACAATAATATTACCCGCATTGAAAAGAGCAATCTTCAACTAAAATCGTAAACGGAATCAAACACAACCGTTTTAGCAATTTACGGTTGAGTATACTGTCGGGGCCTTTTTTACCAATTGTCCAGATCGCTGATAAGTTGCGCCCGCATGTGCACACACGCAACTTTGCGCGTGTGACGGCTCATAGAGCAAGATGCAGATGGGTTAAATGAAATTGCAGTAATTTTTGCAACATTTTTTCAATTTGTACAATCCTTGAGATTTCCTTCGTAAACAATGCATACAAACATAATCTTTATGTAACATTTGGTTAGAAACTCGTAATTAATGATAGGTAAATTAGTTATGTATTTCTACAGAGTATGTATTAGTAAAATTAAGGGAGGTCTTTCTGTAAAGAGTGAAGTCATCCACTATGGAAATAGCCTAGTGCGTCAGGTTCATTTATGATTCAAAATGATAATTCTTCTATATAAATAAAAATGAATAGCTAAATGTACGAGTTTTATTAAGCGCAAAACTCGAGAAAAGCTGGACCGATTTAGCAAATATCTTTCTTGCAATATTTCTTGAAGTTCGAGAAAGATTCTTATGAAGAGAAAAATTGAAAAATATTACTGAAAAAAAAAAAACGAAAACCTTACTTTTTTTTCCCTTTATTTCAGTCAAAACATATTTTGAACACGTGGACGAAGTTGCGGGTGCGCCATCTTGTTATTTAACAAAATTCTATCGACTAATACTAGTATCAAACAGTGTCTCTTCTTCCCCACTTATCTGTGCCACACAGGATGCTCCAGCGAACAGATCGTAATTATCAAATCGTTAACATCAGGAGGATTGTTCCATGGTGGTGTCTATCTTTAGATTTGGATTTGAAGGTGGCTGCATGATTTATGATACTGACGAGTGATGGGCACGTGATAGCCGCATCGTTTGTGATTAGAGTGGTAAAAATATCTGAAATAATACTCCAGTACTCTACTCCAAACGACTTCAGTACTTGAAAAATCTACTACTACTATATCTAACTAAGCTATTTTTTTACCTGTTGTATATCTGCCATAAGCAAAGAAGTTCGAACATTATGTTAATAGTTTTCTTTTGCGCAGTAAAAATCACACACACTTATTTGTAAATATTGTAGGTGTAGGTGTGAGGAGAGTGCAAAAATACACTCCAATAATCATAGGAGGGTATGAAGACAAAGCTAAATTCAAGAACTTTCTACTGCACCAATAAATTAAAAAAATAACAGCGATGCAAAACGCGCAGGAGAACTACAAAATATATCCAAGGCTTTTGAAAAAAGTCTCGCTTAATTTTTTTTAAATCATCCATTATTATCTAGTAATCTACTTACGTATTTGCAAGCCTTAAAATACCCAAGCTATGACAATATCCATGGTAAAGAGCTCAAGGCTATTTTGAACAGTCGTTAATTAGAAAATTTTGATTGTATCATCAAGAACACCCTTAATAAGCAATCTGACGCGTCACAATAATTAACGTTATAATCAGTTTTAAGTGATAATAATGACATGCGGGCGTCAGTCCGTCAGTTGGGCTGTTTGTTTTTTGTTGAAGAGCGTTCACCCTTTGTTCTTGCTAACTTTGTAATTAATAATGTTTGATCATCAGTTTGTCAATTTCAGAAGATGATTGTTAGATTAAAATTAAAACGTGTTGATTTAAATAACTATCATTGTTATCGACCCATTTTTTATTACGAATACATTGTTTGTAAAATACGCAAAACCTCAGATGCCCTTATCTGAAATAAATCGCAATGATTTATCAATTATTTTTTATTTTAAGAATGTATTTGTCATTTCAGCCGAAAATTACATTCACATTAGTTCACGGCCGGCAGATGACGCCCGCTCAAAGCTCCACCGCCAACCCACGTGCCTAGCGCGGTGAGTATGGGCAAATTCCTCCCACATCATAGGAAATCATCAGTCATTACAGCAGTGGACCTCCTAAGGCTGAAATGATATGGTGATGAATTACATCACAACCAATTTACTCCTGGACTGCGGCGATTCAGATCTGTTAGCAGACAATGGGTTAAATTAAGTACTTATAAAAAGCGTAAAATAATGAATCAATCTAATGACCGCCATTGCAGCCACAAAGCTCAATCAATTCGCAGTAAAAGCCGCGTAAAACTGTCACGAACAGAATAACAGGAATAGTAAAGCTAATAAAGAGGCTGTTAAATGAATTATCCAATTTTTCGTATGAATTAAAAAAGTAAACGCCCGTAGCAATTGGTCTGAAAACAATAAAAATCGTGCGCTGTTGGTTGTTGATTGAGAAAGATGACTGCTTGTGAGAAAGCGGTTTATGCCCATTTTACGCCAGATTAAAGGGGCCTTTTAGAACTTACTACATTTTGTTATTGATATTTTATTGTGTTTTTTAAATACATTTATGTACACTTTAAATCTTCTAATAGGAAGTTGCGTCACGTTTACCGAAAGTTTATTATAAAATCTTACCATATACCCTATAAAAGACCCATTTACTTTATTTTACTGTATTTGTGATCCCGGCTGAAGAATAGGCCATTCCATATCTGCCCGTGGATGTCGTAAGAGGCGACTAAGGGAAAAACGCTAGGGGATGGGCAGCAGCGTCCCCTATTTTAACAAACATAGCTCTAACTGCACTCACCAACCCGCGTTCCAGCCAGCGTGGTGAGTATGGGCAAGTTCCCACCACATGACAGTCAGGCGTCTGGAAATCTAGGAGGAGGAGATAGGAGGAGGTAGGGCATAGCGAGATTTTCTCGTTCTGAATTGGAGCAGCCCGCCTGGGGAGGTACCTCCGCCTTACAGAAGATCGCAGCCAAATAACATTATTTGTTTCAAATAGTGTTGTGTTCCTGCGGTGAGTAAGGTTGCCAGAGCTCATTAGGGGGGAAGGGGGTTCGGGGTCGGCAACGCGTGCGTGATGCCTCTGGTATTGCAAGCGCTCATAGGCTGCGGTAACCGCTTACCATCAGGTGGGCCGTAAGCTTGTGTGCCACATCTGTTGTATAAAAAAAAAAAAAAAAAATCTGTGGGGGAGGCCAATGTTCAGCAGTGGACTTCCAACGGCTGGAATATGATGATGACATATATTGAAGTCGTATCATGTAAAGCTCTCGATAGAGCTCTGAGTCACTCATTAGTGGCAAGCTGTGCTTTAATCAGTGGAATAACGGACAATTAGTCGATCAGGAACCACTTTCCCGCGGTGCCGCCGGGGCCCTTTGACTCGTTGACCGGATGAATGAAAGCAGGCTTGAGGCTGATTCATGGTAGGCGCCTAATGCAATAATAAACTCAAATGTTGGCTTATAGAGCTAACACCGTATGAATTTAAATTATAATAACATAATCTAATTTTTTATTGACAACTATGCTTTTGTTGTTTAATAAGTACTTACTAATTATTTCAATCTGACATTTTATTGACTAAATTTATTTACATTAAATTACATTCAAATTGTATGACTCAAATTGTATTACGTATTATGTAAGTAAAATGTATTATGTAAGTACGCTTTTGGCGTAAGTACGTAAATAAGTTACTTAAGGTTGTCTGGAAGAGATCGCTTTCTTAGCGATAAGACCGCCCATTGTACATATAAATTTATTTAGTCTATATTCAATTGTAATTAGTTATTAAGGTGTGTGTACAATAAAGAATTTTCATTCATTCATTCATTCATTCATTCATTCATTAAGTAGGTAGCATTTACTTATCTACTGACTATGTATACTGTGTTCATTTGACTTGTAATCTGTTTTTTACCAATAAATAACTATGAACTATGTCTATAACCGATTGCCAGTAAATATACGTGACGCACCTTCCACGCCTGCCTTTAAAATAAGGCTAAAAAGATTTCTGACGGAATCAGTCTTCTATGACCTAGAAGAATACCTAGAGCTTCCGCTAGTATAATGTGTAAATAAAATATGATAAGATTTTTTTTTTTTTTGTTAATGACATGTTACATAAGCTGTAACAAATAAAATCTGTATTCTGTATTCTGTATTCTATGAACTATAGTGCCTATTTATATACGTCGCGGATATAATATGGTAGCTAGGAGGGTAAAGTTCGGAGACTAAATTACAGAGACTCACTTCGTAATAAGTTAAAACAAAATAAATATAATAACAGGACTTTGCCTGCCATTTGATGTCACTATCATCATCATCATCAGCCTGTAGAAGTCCACTGCTGGACATAGGCCTCCCCCAAAGAGTTCCATGACGAACCATGATCAACATGACTATCCAGACGCTGAGAACAAGATTAATGATGATTTAACCCAAGTTCTGCAATGGTCTGAATCAAATTCACCTGTGCTTAATCCTAATAAATCTAAGTATATGCTGATTGGTACCAGAGCTGGGATTGAAAAGCTTACCAATGTCAATTTCAACATTAACGGATGTTGAATGTGTTAAAGAGGCAAAAAGTCTTGGGTTGACCCTGGACAGACACCTCCGCTTTGAAAGCCACATTGCTGAATGTGTAGTATACTGGTAAATATGTTCGCAAAACCGGCCGTTTATCGGTCGCCGTTTGTCAAAGCGTTTTATAAAACCATAGCAAATTATATAATTAGTTTTACGCTCATACGGTTCGCTCAGATATAGCCAACGTCCAACCTATGTCCAAATAGCTCGTAAAACTGCCCTTGCAAGCTCATTGTAGATTACGTGTACTCAATGACAATGCTTTATAGCCGCAAACAAGCAAATAGGTGCACGAGAACGGAAGCCATAAACCGGCCGCGTGCGAGTACTCAAACAATCGTTTTCTAATTATTTATAACTGAGACGGCTGTAATCATTAAAAAATTCAATAGACTCTACTATGTTTTCCATCGCTTTTTTTTATGTTATACCTAAGGAGGCCAACAGGCTTACGGCCCACCTGATGGTAAGTGGAGCATTGCTAATGCGTTGCCTGCCGAACCCCTCCCCCCCTAAAGAGCTGTGGTAACCTTACTCACCGCAGGAACACTACACTATTTGAAACAAATATTGTTATTTGGCTGCGATCTTCTGTAAGGCGGAGGTACCTCCCAGGCGGGCTGCTCCAGTTAAGAGCGAGACAATCTTGCTGTGCCCTACCTCCTACAAACATTTTAGTATTTTGCTTGAATAAGCAAAAAAATATTTTTAAAACGTTTTCTAAATCATTTTTTTATAACCGAGCCGGCTGTTATCATTAAAACATTCAATAGACTCTATGTTTTCATAGCTTTTCTTGAATAGGCTAGAACATGATTTTGTTTCTATCACTTTTTAGCCCTTGATAGGATAAGGTTCAGTGAAAGAAAATGATGGGTATACTTAAATTACTTGAGTTTTCAATAGTATTTTTATTGACATATTTGTAAAAACGAAAATTAGCACCACACTGAAGCTATTTATATATATTTTAATGTTGTGAAAAAGGATCGTCTTAAAAAAAGATAGCACCAAACCAAAAATGTCAAAAAACCAAGTAAGTACACCAAATCTATAAAGGCACTTGCTTTCTATCCTCCATATAGGGTAATTCTACATTATGTACATTGACCAAGTTAAAGTGGTATTCTGGTAACAAGGTAAATTATTTATAAGTTGTACTATCAAATACGTGTTACGTTGAAGACGCCTTTTGCATTAGTAAGGTCAAGTGAGACTCAATGGAAAACCATTAGTACCATTGAGTTTACGGATATAAAACGGTAATTTACCCCGTGAGCAAACACATTCGTCCGATTTTGAACTGAAACGCCGATCACCCCACTGTTATTACCGGCAGTACATCAAAATACTACACATGGGGTAATTTTCCTGTTTTCTAGCACATTTAATGCTGTTTGATAGCGGCACAAAAAGTTTTTGTGCCGCTATCAAACAGCATTAAATGTGTGTACCTGGAGAGGTACCGTCCGCCTTACAGAATTTCGCAGCCAAATAACATTATTTGTTTCAAATATTGTTGTGTTCCTGCGGTGAGTAATGTTACGTTAAACTCTCTAGAAAAGAATTCAAAATTGAGTAGGGTGGTGTAGACGTCAGTATGCCAAGGTAGTGTCTACCAAGTTTTTAACGGTACACACATGACGCGATAACAACCTCTCATAAACGCACGTCATAGTAAACCAACCCTTATATTACCCGCGATGTCTCTATTATACTCTCTATTAACCCCCAAGTTTTGTTTACCTAATAGAATAATGATCTATCGTAATAAATTGAAAGATTTCCATACTCGATAGCGTTCATCATTTTAATTCTGAAAGTGCCCCTTGGGCATCACTCAATGACGTCGTTAGCTGACACGTTTCTATGACAAAATTAAAAAGAAACATCTTTAACGCTACCATTCGAAATTCAACTTTATAGTCAACAGGTTAAGGGCCTAGCGGAGTTGGACAGAGACAGTTTGTAAGTTGGATGTCGCACAAAAATAGGGAGTAGTCAAAAGTTTGACAGAAAGGACGTGTTATTAAATTGTGATACAAATTACCTATCCAATGGAAAGCAATGATTACCAGTTTTATAATGTTGTTAGAGTGAATTACTGTTTACAGTAGGTGGCTTTGTTGGATTTATGACAGAAAATCAATAGATGAATATTATGATTAGTGGCCTATTTCCAGCCAAATGGCAGATGTTCATTAGTCAGTTCGTTTTAATCTATGGCCAAAGTGACCTAAATTTACGGGGTCTTTGCTCTTAGAATCATAACTATGGGTTCTATTATACGTGGCCAGATTTGGAATTCTGCGTCCTGCAGATTTTTTCGTATCCAAAGCGGAAGGAAAAATCCACTGCTGAACATAGGCCTCCCATGAGTACCACAAAAAACGGCCTTGAGCCTCCTCCATCCAACGACTTCCCGCAACCTTCACAATTTCGTCGGTCCATAGGGTGGTAGGCCTTCCAATACTGTATCGTCCAGTTCGTGGTCTCCATTTGAAAACGGGTGAGTCCCCAACGGTTGTCGGTCTGTGAGCTATATAGGCCTTTCACACTTTCACTCGGCTAATTCTGAGAGCTATTTCGATAACCTTGGTACTTCTACCGGACTTTCTTATTTCGGATTTTATCACGCAGTGAAACTCCTAGCATTTATCTCCAGAGCAATTTGCGTGACTTTGAGCGGAAGTATTATCGGCATAGGGTTCCCAGATCAAAAAATCTAAATTCCGGAGAAAATGCCCGACACTTGATGAGATTTCCTGACTTTCTTATAAAAGAGACGTTTCATCAATATATGGAGCCTGGGCCTGCACTATGTACACTCCTCTAAAATATGGCTAAGCAATAAAGTAAACGTATTTAATTGGTTATTTTATTTAAATTGACTTCGTTCTAAAGTACATTAAGATTTTCTTCGACAAAGAGAGCAACACACAGGGCTACAAAAATATGGCGGATGGACGTGCGTGAAATGTCATTTTGACAACCTACATTTATCTGACAAAACAAAAACATCATGACATGAAAAATATGTCAATTTCATGTCAAACGCCAATTATAAACCAACATGGCGACCTTCAAATAGTGTTCACATAGTAAAAAACTTACCAGAAGAACTATTCTTGTACCATCGCATTTGTCCTCAAATTAATGAAATTGTATTTTTCTTGTTATCTCCTATTTTTTCCTAATTTTTCTATGTAGTGTACATGGACCAGGCCCAGAATGAAATGGCTCCTTTAATATTGTTGATAAACATCGTGTTTATGAATAAACGAAGCAAATTTTCAAATTTTTCCCGCGCGTGCGGACTTTATGACTGTGAACGAGACCGGGGGAAGGGGTGAGGTGAGGGGAAAGCGCCTCTACTCTCCATCCGCCAGCGCTCGCTATAACATGACAGTGCATGCCGCGCGCGCTAGTGCGTTGCATTGTTTGATTTAATTGATTATTCGCACGTTTTTCTTTAAAATAGGATAATAAGTGCTTTTAAAGCTCTTCGAAGCTTCGAGCTCTTTTTGTTTTATTTATTTATTTATTTACTACCCTTTACTTTAATTGTAGAAATTCCGGACGGTTTAGACTTTCCCCCCGCATTCCGGACAAAGACCTGTATTACCGGACATGTCCGGAAAATTCCGGACGTATGGCAACCCTATATCGGCATGATTAATATGAACGATAATCATGCAAACACTACAATAGGTACTGCATGATATTATAAATGCAGCTGGTATATTGGCAAAACTGGTATATGGTAGAGCTTATTATCAAGAACATTGCCAACCATCCACAAAAGTAGCCCACCATTCTTCCTAATTGAAACAAAACCGTTTTCCCAAAAGCGAGTGAATGCAACCAAAAAACCCCGTTCATCTTGCACTGTAGAGTGTAGCCACAGTTTCCACTAAATTGAACTTAATTTTAAAACTGGCCACACTGTGTTTTTGTTCTGTTCCGTGTGCTTGTGGGAAAAATAGGGGAAGGTATTGTGAGCATTTGCGCATTTTGACGTGCATAGCGGGTGATAAGTTGATTTGGTAAATAATACTTATAACCTATTTGTACCCTGTAGTGTCTGTTTCCTCTGATTAGTTTGAGCTGTTCTAGTGGTTGTCCAAAATAAATGTTTTTTTTATGTTATACGGAGGCAAACAGGCTTACGGCCTTCCTGATGGTAAGTGGTTACCGTCGCCTATTGACATCAGCAACACCTTGAACATTGCTAATGTGGTGCCTGCCGCAAACTCCTCCCCCCCTAAAGAGCTCTGGCATTCTTACACACCGCAGGAACACAACACTATTTGAACAAATAATGTTATTTGGCTGCGATCTTCTGTAAGGCGGATTTTCTTTCTTTTCTTTCTTTATATAAAAACATGATTTGTTGTTAACTATGCATTGCAGCTTACATTCATGAAAAAAGGTGAATGCACACAGCCTCATAGCTCAGTTGGTAGCAACTCTGCCTTCTGCGCTTTAGGTCGCGGGTTCGATTCCCGCACTTGTTAGTCACAAACATTTGTGACTAACACAGATATTTGTTCTGTGTCTGGGTGTTAAATATATATCTATTATGTATATCAGTCTCTGGTACCCATAGTACAGGCTATGCCTAGTTTGGGATCAGTTGAACGTGTGTGATATGTCCGGAATATAACATATAATGATTCGGTTATTTATGATATATCACTCACCGTTTGTACTTTGCTGTTTTATCTTACGTCACTTTTAAATGAGTGCGCTGGAACTGTGCCACGTCGGACTGTCATTCACCGAACTAGGCTTGGTCGGTTGAGGAACAGGCATAGCTTCACCTATTAAATAAATAAATAAATAAAATAAATATTCCGGACATATTACACACGGTCACCTGATCCCAAACTAGGCATAGCCTGTATGATGGGTACCAGAGACTGATATAAATAATAAATAAATATTTAACACCCAGACACAGAACAAACATCTGTGTTAGTCACAAATGTTTGTCCAGTGCGGGAATCGAACCCGCGCCCTCTAGCGCAGAAGGCAGAGTTACTACCAAATGAGCTATGAGGCCAGTCTTAAAAGTGATCCTAGTGATTTTATTGAAATAAATGCCTTTTGACTTTGACTTTTAACACCAACGACGGACGGTACCGCATAGGAAACAAGCGGCTAGTGAGATAGAGAGCTAGTTTCTCTATCGCCGAGAACACAATACCCCCCCGTGAAGTCCTCCTCACTCAGGCTGTAATTCAATTTGGGCGTAAAACGCTTATTTGCTGTAACAGCGACCCGGTATTCTCATCCCAGTCTAGTTATCCGAGCTTCGAAGTATAATAAGTATAATTCAGTTAATTTGAATTTTTGATGAGCTGCTGCACATACTGCATATTCTACTGCATATAAGCACTTTGCCTAGCCTAGTTTTGGGCTAGACCTTGACAAACTAATTGATATTTTGATGTTCAAAACCCTTCGAGCTTGCAGTTTTAACATGCAACATCATCATCATCTTCCTGCCCTTATCCCACATCATGTGGGGTCGGCACAACATGTATTCTTCTTCCATTTCCCTCTATCAGTCGTCATCTCAGCACTCACTCCTTTCTTCACCATATCCACTTTCACACAGTCCATCCTTCTTTTCTTTGGCCTACCTCTACTCCTACATCCATCCACATTCATATCTAACACTAGTTTTAACATGCAACTTCAGGCAAAATAATTTTATCATTAATATCTAAACATCGACGACGTCGGTGGCGTGGCGGGCGAGTGCCCGTGTGAGACAGAATGAGTGCGGGTTCGATTCCCGCTGCGGGACAAATGTTTGCATGAACTGCAAATATTTGTTACGGGTCTGGGTATTGTCGTACCATGGTACTCGTAGTATCTGATGCCCACGACACAGGGAATCCTAGTGTGGGGCCAGGACTATTTATGTGACAGTTGGGTGTTAGTTATTTTTATTTTCTAAAAATATTTTGAAAGTAAATTAAAACATATTTTGGATGACATATCGCACGCCGTTTAAACACAACTTTAAAGGTAATGACTGACCTACAACATATAGGCCTTGCAGATATAATAAAACAATGTATTTGTTGGTCCTAAAAGTAGAAAAAAGTGAACGAATGGTTCACATATCCCAATCACTATCTCCTGATTAAATGAAAGAAAAGGTTACATTTAATAAGAGCTCCGTGTCATCAGCATCACTCAGCAAGCTCAGATGTCCTCTGAAGGAATCCGAGAGATTGGCTTACAAAATCGTAACGTACGAAAACGGAAACTGTGTAGGGCTGTCGAAGCTGAACTGTTAAAAGATTGCTGAAATAATTATTGAGAAATGAGAACATGTTTGTGGTTTATCCTGGTTATGGTGTTATGAATATGCGCAGAAGGCAGAGTTTCATTTGTTACTAACACAGATGTTTGTTTTGTGTCTGGGAGTTAAATATATATATATATATCTATTATGTATATCAGTCTCTGATACCCATAGTACAGGCTATGCCTAGTTTGGGATCAGTTGACCGTGTGTGATATGTCCGGAATATTTATATATTTATTTATTATTATTTATTTGGCTACTCTAGTGCTTCTGCCTCGATTATAACGATAATAGTTGAAACGTGCATATGAAGTTGCCATGTCGTAAACGTCTAGTAGTGCTTTACGAATTTATATTTAAATTATGTTCCTTTAGATCTATGAGCAAATATATTACATACGTATGTACATAAAATCACGCCTGATTTCCAGAGGCGTAGGCAGAGACCACGGCTTTCCTTTTCTCACGGCTTCTTCTAGGCTAGGTCGCAAGGAACAGGCATAGCTTCACCTAGTTTCTAAGACGTTTCAAAGTGATCCTAGTGATTTTATTGAAATAAATGCCTTTTGTCTTTTACTTTGACTTTGACCACTTGCTACGATCCTGAAATAACTCTTTTGCTTCATTCACTCTCATCACATTCCTCATACATGCTCGTCAGTTTAGGGTACACTTGACCTAGACTTTTTCCAAAACGTCACCGATTTGGTCAATAAACGTACGTCTAGGTCTTCCCCATCCATCCATCGGTCCCATTCTCAATCTCCTTAAACACCTATTTCGTCAATCTTCTTTCGTTCATCCTCTCTACATGACTAACCCATCTCAGCATACCTTACTCAATTCTTAATTTCCTATGAATCACCTTGTTCAATTAGCAGTATCTAAAGATAAAATTGATAAATAAATATATAGACTCATAACAACCAACAGTTGCACACATAGTCCTGACTCCACACTAGGATTTCCTGTGTCGTGGGTATCAGAAACTACGAGCACCGTGGTAACATAACACCCAGACCCGGAACAAATATTTGCAGACCATGCCAACATTTGTCTTGCAGCGGGAATCGCCCGCTACCCACGCCATATGGTAGTAGGTAGGATGTAACGTTGTTGTAACGTTGTTGGGTGCACCCCTAGAGTTTGATATTTTTAACAGAATTGGTAGTCGCAGGTGTCTTTGGACCGTTATCTCGTGATTTCCGCTAATCAATGGCTCAGATAAAGTGATCAACTGGAAGCAATTTCTTAACCGGCCTTCTTTGCCATATGTGAGAGGTACGTAAGGGTGGGAATAGATACTTATAGATCGAGTTAAAAACATTCGTTTGAGCCTTTTTCTGTATGTTATTTTTGTCCTTCTGTAGGTATAGACTATAGTGCTAAAAGCTGCACGTTCTTTCAATTGTACTAAGAGGCTGAAGATAACACACATTGACTGACCCTTTAGGTGCGTAGTGCTTGTTCATCCTGTATTAGGTTAGTGACCAGGTTGAGATATGGTATCTCTAAAAATGGTATATTACCGCCTGTGAAAGAATCCAATCACATGAATTAGGCCTTCCCTAGTCCAGCAATTCTTGACGCCATAACGCTCTCTAGCGGCCATAAAAGCGACGTGTCTCGGCTTTGTGAGAAATTCAGAGACTGTTATGTTGCTGCCCTTGAGGTTGGTTTTAGCAAACCAGACTTGATCCCTCATAGCGACGTCTCGGATCTTCACCAGAATCGGCCGAGGCCTGTCAGCACCCGACGCTCGTCCCATGCGATGACACCGGCTGATGTTAGCACTAGTGAAGTTTGTTACCTTAAGCTTTGTGCTCATGACCTTCGCAACAACCTTGCCTGGGTCTTTCTTGCTTTCTTCGGGAACACCATGAAGCAGGAGAATCTTCCGCCGACTGCGCATCTCCTGCTGGTCGGCATCACGCGCAAGGAGCTCCACTTGCTGTTGAAGAGCCCTGAGTGCCGCGAGGGTGAAGGTCTTAAATGCAGCATAGTCTGCTGCAATGGCTTCAACTGTTGTAGGTGAAGATGACTTTTCACACAGGTCACACTCAAATCGTGTCATCCGGTCGTGCAGGAAATTAATAACATCTGACGAGTTTGTTTCTGCCACATGAAGTGGGATAAGGGCAGGGAGATGATGATGATGAAGTTTGTTTCTGCCATGAGTGATATCAGTATTGAGTGCAGTGTTGTACAGGAATACGTGAAGTAATATGTGATAAGGAGATGTTGATTTATGGTGAGGTAATTGCATTAATATACGATTTTAAACGTAAACTTTGTGGGGAATAGCACTTAGATATTTTAAATGATTAAATAAATCCAAGAGTTCTTTAGAGAGTTGTTTCTATCACCTACCCCTACCACTACCCAGTGTAGTGAAAGGATACCACCAATCCACCAGTGCTCTACGTAGAATAGGTACAGATTGCCATTGCCTATTTGTGTCTAAAGGTGCTTCGACACGTTTGAGGCCTGACGACAAACACGCAGTTACATTTTGGATTGTTTCAAATCGGTCGGTCGTGACTGACTGAGCCTTTTAAGGGTCCACATAGGCAAAAGCGGCGCTCGCGCGCAGTTTTTTTTTTTTTTTGTTTTTTAATCTTTGTTTCTTGCATTCTTCCCAAATGGACATTGAGCTAGAGTTTGGTGTTTGCTTCGGTGCGTAATTGGCATGGATGGAAAAGAGCCCAGTCGCGCTTCCATATTTTCACTTTTCTCTCTCTTTCTCATAGGGGCTGTATTAGGTCTTGAGGAGCTCTTCTCTTTATTCTTTTGAGTTCATTCGGGTGAAGTGCTATTCGTTTGGCGTAGGATTTTATTTTGACTGTTATATCCTCTCTAACTGCTGGAACATCCAAGTCGTCGCTCGCGCGCAGTTACAGCAACAGTTCGCAGCGTAAGCCACTCTCGCGACATAATTTCCTCAAGTTTCATTCATGACTATCTATATATGAATGAAACAGCAGCATCAATGCACCAGTCGCGTAATTACTGGCAATGTATAATTGCCGGCTGTCCTCGCGAGCCGCGTCCTGATTACCGCTTCCCGGGGATTTGTTATGATCGGGCTAATTGTCGCATCCAGAGGTTCCTTCCTCATTACGTGCGTGACGTCAGCTAGCATGATTGAAAAATCATCATTATAATCAGCCAAAAGACATCTTCGGTCTTCCGTCTCCACCGATTTTTATGATAAACTTTAGCTGTTACACGCGACTTAATCCGCATTTATATGAAAGCTAGTACCTCATAACTTTAACCCCCTACTTTGCCCCCTTTAGGGATGATTTTGCAATACTGTTGCAAAACTCTTTTTTCTTACATAAAGCCTAAATATGAATTTTCACTGCCCTTACTTGAAGAATTATGGATTGCCCATACAAATTCTCAACGCCTATTTCATCCGCTATAGGAATTTTTTTTGAGACACACGAAGGCTTTTTACCTTCTCCAGGATATAATCTATCTCCTAGCCAAATTTTATTAAGATCCGTTTAGCCGTTAGTCGTGCAATTACAAACAAACAAACAGAGTTACTTCGCATATATAATATTAGTATGGATTCTAGTCTCGTTTAGTCTTCGACTATTTAGTCCTTACGAAAACTAACCTATGTATTTTAACTTAGTTTTTGAACAAACCGATTCTAAAAACACGGAAAAAAATTCAGTGTCGTATCAAGCCTTAGCATGCGTAAACAGAGTAAAGCAGGGTTAACACGCACGCCGTATGTAAGCAAGGTTACTAGTGAAGCCATGAATTAAATATGGCCAACGTAAGATATCCGATTGCGTGTGTTTAGGATCTACAAAACAATGGATTTGGTCAAAAAAGCAGGGTGTTATATTGTCGCGGACCAACATAGAGTTCTTTGCTGGTCTTTGCAAGCCTGTCAACTCGCGTAAATCTGCGTCACGTAGCATTACTTTCACTGTGACTGCAGTAACCAAAAATTTTGGAACCCGCTACGGCAGCAACAATCTTACACGTGCCAAAAATACGCGTATTTTCGGCGCATATTAGCACTCTCAAAATTAGTTCGAAACTTTATTTACAGAAAGAAACTTAAAACTAATACAAGTTAATATTTACAAAATACACAAGAAACAGTTGAGCCATCTAAAGACCATTACAAACAATCTATAGATAGCTCAACTGAACCAGATCACTACCAGTCGGAAGCGTCCCCAAGACGCTGGCGGAATTGCCACGCTGGATGGCAATGCTAATTCGCTGGGCCAAATAAGAGCCAGCTCTAGGGTCACGCGTCGCTTCGATCAGACGTCCTGATATCTTTTTGAAAACCCGGCGGGCCCCGTTTCACCACGGACCCAGGGTCTCAACCCCAAAAGGCTCAAATATGTAAGCCCTATCAAGACTAACATATTTAAAATTAATATTTATCAAAACTAACATACTGAATTAGTTGTTAGAAGCTCGTGTAGAATCAAACATCGATTTTGTTGAGCAGAAAATGAAAATGACGAAATTATGATAATCTTTGTGAGTCAATAAATAAACACGAAAGTTTTAAGTCAATATGCTTAGAGTTGTGAAAAATTATGCTCAGAAAGCAGCATACTCGTAAAACTGATAAGGGATAACTTCGATATCGCTGAAAACTGATGAAAATGGATCTGATAAAAATAGTAAAAATACAGTTCCAATCAACACCGTGTCATGTCCAATCCATTCCGCGCTCCGACACAGAACCTGTTTATTCTGTGGCGGGGGCCGTATTCAAAACAATCCAGCGGCAAATAACCGATTCTCTGTCCCGCGGGTGTCGTTCTGTACTCGCTTTACTTTTTCACGTGAGTTTGAGTAACCACGCGACTTAATCCGCATTTATATGAAAGCTAGTACCTCATAACTTTAACCCCCTACTTTGCCCCCTTTAGGGATGATTTTGCAATACTGTTGCAAAACTCTTTTTTCTTACATAAAGCCTAAATATGAATTTTCACTGCCCTTACTTGAAGAATTATGGATTGCCCATACAAATTCTCAACGCCTATTTCATCCGCTATAGGAATTTTTTTTGAGACACACGAAGGCTTTTTACCTTCTCCAGGATATAATCTATCTCCTAGCCAAATTTTATTAAGATCCGTTTAGCCGTTAGTCATGCAATTACAAACAAACAAACAGAGTTACTTCGCATATATAATATTAGTATGGATTCTAGTCTCGTTTAGTCTTCGACTATTTAGTCCTTACGAAAACTAACCTATGTATTTTAACTTCGTTTTTGAACAAACCGATTCTAAAAACACGGAAAAAAATTCAGTGTCGTATCAAGCCTTAGCATGCGTAAACAGAGTAAAGCAGGGTTAACACGCACGCCGTATGTAAGCAAGGTTACTAGTGAAGCCATGAATTAAATATGGCCAACGTAAGATATCCGATTGCGTGTGTTTAGGATCTACAAAACAATGGATTTGGTCAAAAAAGCAGGGTGTTATATTGTCGCGGACCAACATAGAGTTCTTTGCTGGTCTTTGCAAGCCTGTCAACTCGCGTAAATCTGCGTCACGTAGCATTACTTTCACTGTGACTGCAGTAACCAAAAATTTTGGAACCCGCTACGGCAGCAACAATCTTACACGTGCCAAAAATACGCGTATTTTCGGCGCATATTAGCACTCTCAAAATTAGTTCGAAACTTTATTTACAGAAAGAAACTTAAAACTAATACAAGTTAATATTTACAAAATACACAAGAAACAGTTGAGCCATCTAAAGACCATTACAAACAATCTATAGATAGCTCAACTGAACCAGATCACTACCAGTCGGAAGCGTCCCCAAGACGCTGGCGGAATTGCCACGCTGGATGGCAATGCTAATTCGCTGGGCCAAATAAGAGCCAGCTCTAGGGTCACGCGTCGCTTCGATCAGACGTCCTGATATCTTTTTGAAAACCCGGCGGGCCCCGTTTCACCACGGACCCAGGGTCTCAACCCCAAAAGGCTCAAATATGTAAGCCCTATCAAGACTAACATATTTAAAATTAATATTTATCAAAACTAACATACTGAATTAGTTGTTAGAAGCTCGTGTAGAATCAAACATCGATTTTGTTGAGCAGAAAATGAAAATGACGAAATTATGATAATCTTTGTGAGTCAATAAATAAACACGAAAGTTTTAAGTCAATATGCTTAGAGTTGTGAAAAATTATGCTCAGAAAGCAGCATACTCGTAAAACTGATAAGGGATAACTTCGATATCGCTGAAAACTGATGAAAATGGATCTGATAAAAATAGTAAAAATACAGTTCCAATCAACACCGTGTCATGTCCAATCCATTCCGCGCTCCGACACAGAACCTGTTTATTCTGTGGCGGGGGCCGTATTCAAAACAATCCAGCGGCAAATAACCGATTCTCTGTCCCGCGGGTGTCGTTCTGTACTCGCTTTACTTTTTCACGTGAGTTTGAGTAACCACGGGACGGGTGCGGCCGCGGCACGACAAACAAAACGAACAGTGCTTTTCTGTGACCCACAGTAGTGTTTAGTTTGGTCTTCTTTGAGCCGTTTCTTCTTTGTCCGGCGAGATCAGGAAAAAGTAAAAAAAAAACAAATATCTTTTTTGCAGTTTTTTCCCGAACGTTTTTCAAATTAGCTGTTTTTGGTCTTTTATCAATTATCTATAAGTAATTTTTAAACGTCCGAGAAGTTCCACTTCATGTCTTAAACAGCTTGCCTGATTATTGTGGCACTTGTTCTTTCATAATTCATAATTCATAATTCATTTATTGTTCGTGAACCTAGGTACATTGATAGATGGTGAGGTTTAGAGTACAGATCACTAGATTCTGACATCGGTCATACAAACATTATAAATACAAAGACTTAAACCAATATTAATTATATTACAAATTACATAATAACTATTAAGTAACAAATTCAAAAAAATGTATAAATTTATCATTAATGTCAATCTTATACAATATTAAATTAAATTAAGTTTGTCATGCAGAAATTCGTTTATACTATAATATGCTTTTTTAACTAAAATGTCATTTAATTTGAGCTTAAATTCACTAATGGACAACATTCGAACAGATTTTGGGATTTTATTAAATATTGTGGGTGCCATACAAAATACACTCATGCGTAATAATTGTGTTCTGCATGGTAAACAACGAAGATTACCCTCCTAGCGGCTTCCAACTGCAAACATTTCAAATAGTTTGGGGTTGCATTTAACAAAGACAGCTACCTCATAGATGTAAATTGCTGGTACTGTAAGTAGTTTTAGTTTAATAAAATGATCCTTGCAGGAGTCCAGCGTATGTAGTCCGGAAATTGCTCGAATACAGCGTTTTTGTGCCTTAAATACTTTTAGTTTCCCTGTTGAGTTCCCCCAAAATATCGTGCCATATCGCAAAACCGATGATACACGACCGTGATAGGCAGTTAGTAGGGCAGGCATATTTGTTACTTTACTTAACTTATATAGAGCATATGAAAATTGTTTCAATTGCTTACATATATTGTCAGTATGTAGTTTCCAGTCCAGTTTACTATCGATAATAAGTCCTAAAAATTTGGTATTGTCAACTTCTTTGACTTTTGTGCCTAGGTAGTTTATATCAATGTCAAGATTTGAATTATTTCTTTGCTTAAAGTTCATTATAAAAGTTTTTGTCAAGTTTATATTTAAATTATTTAATGTCAACCAATTAATAATAGATGTCAAAGTGGAGTTTATGTCAAATTCAAAGTTATGTGATTTATCATTAATAAATAAAACTGTACTGTCATCAGCAAAAAGTGTCATAGAATGATTGGTCACTTGAGGAATGTCATTTATGTAAATTAAAAATAAGAGTGGCCCTAAGACGCTACCTTGAGGAACACCATGGCACACCCTTCTAACACTTGATTCATACACGGTATCAATGTTCGTTTTTACACATATTTTATTAACTTGTGTCTCCTGAGTCCGGTTGCTAAGATACGATTCTATAAGTTTATTTGCCGTACCTCTGACTCCATAGATATCTAGCTTACGCAGTAGTGTGTCATGATGGACATGATCAAATGCTTTAGTCATATCCATGTATAAAGCAATAGCCGTTTTATTTTTATCCCTATTTGTCATAATCTGGTAAAGAAAGTCATAAATTGCTCTATTGATAGATAATCCTTTCCTAAAACCATACTGATTCTTGCTGAAAATACCGTTCTCTTCAACGTAATTATAGAGTTTTTTGTACAAAACCATTTCAAATATCTTTGAGAACACTGGAATAAGAGCTAGCGGTCTGTAATTTCCCACATCTTCTTTTGATCCTTTTTTGTGTAAAGGTTTGATAATTGTCAGTTTTAGTGTATTTGGAAAAATACCATGCTCCAAACAATCATTTATAATGTGACATAAGATAGGTGCAATGTATAGTCCAACATCTTTAATAATTTTTGTAGTAATGCCATCAAAGCCAACGCTGTTAGTATTATTTAAAGAATTTATGATATTCAGAATGTCATAAGATGAAATGGGAGTCAAGAATATAGAATTAGATTTGTGATAGTTCATTTTATAAGCTATGTCATTATTATTATTTGGTTTTACAATATCAATAAAATAATTATTAAATTCATTTGCTATGTCACTCGGATCAGTTATAATACCACTATTTTTATTTAATTTATTTATATTTTCATGAGGTTGGTTATTATTGTATCTGTTGATTATGTTCCACGTAGCCTTAGATTTGTTAGCTGCTTTTTGTATATAATGTTCATTTTGTGATTTCTGGGTCAATTTGATAATTTTATTGTACCTTTTAGTATAAGCAACCAGAATTTCTTTGTTAGACTTCTTACGACACAATCTATATTTCCATAGCAAAGCTCGCTTTTTCTTGCTGCATAGTTTGATTCCTTTAGAAATCCATTTTGGTTTTTTCTGAGTCGGAATTTTCACTGTTAGCCTAGGAAAACATAAATTATAAAATAGTAAAAATGTATCATGGAACAACTTAAATGCTAAATCAGGATCTTTTGTATTTGCAATGTCGTGGAATGTCAGATTACCGATACATTCCTTGAATTTTTGACGATTTTCGCTACAAAAGTTACGTTTTTGAGTGTACCAGTGTTTAAATGTACAGGTTTTTTTGACAGGAACCTTGACTAGTTGAGCTAAATGATCGGACAGTGCAAGGTCCACTATCTCTCCACTTGTGCCTCGAATGTTATGAGCTATATTATCAAGGCCTTTATTACTATCTGGTCGAGTAACTTGATTGAATTCTAACCTAAGATTGAAGTTTGCTAGTAAATTTCGGAAATCTATAGTTATTTTGTTTGCATGCAATATATCAATATTAAAGTCACCACAGATTATGATTTTATAATTCATGTTAAGTGTATATTTTATGAGTATTTCATTGAGTTTTGTGAAAAACTCATTTATATGCTGCCTATTATCCCTCGGCGGTCGATATATGCATAACACAATCAATTTGTGTTGTGTTAGGCTTATAGCAGAGCATTCAATAATTTTAGGAATGGACAAATCTACTACGCTTTGAATATTTTCAAAGTCATGGTAATGTTTACGTACTAAAATGCAAGATCCACCTTTACGATTAGACCTGCAAAAATGAGAACCTATTTTGAAGTTTGCAATTGTAAAAGTCGAAAGATCGTCAGTTATCATGTTATGTTCAGTTACACAAATTATACTTATACTTTTACCTATCTGTTCAAAGTTGTCCAAATGTACCATGATAGAGTCAGATTTACTGATGAGACCGTTGACATTCTGGTGCAATAAATATATAGAATTATACACGAAATAAATGATTAGAAGTGTTTACACAGTCACTGCTTGAGAGATCTACATTGCAAGAATTACTCGATTCAAAAGTTTTCGTACTATTTCTAATGACATAAGCCAAATTTTTAAAAATTGTGAGCAGTCCTGCGTTATTTATTTTTCCCGACGGTTTGTGAAACATACTGTAGTCATAAACTAGGTATTTGTTGGTGTCTACTAAGTTTGCATATCTATAAGTTTGCACATTGTGCAGGAGAAGATCGTTGAACTCATAAATGTTCCGATTAATAGAGTCTTTTCCGTAGCCGTAATGAAAGGTCGGTGTGCATAATATAATATTTGTATGTGTGACTTCCATTAGAGTTTCCTTGATGCTCCTTACTAGTTCTTTCCTATTCTTTGGTACCAAAAAGTCTTGGTCACTGATGAATATGATGCAGTAATCTTTAATTGTAAAATCCGATAACTTTCCTTGGAGTCCTGTTAATAACTGTGGAGTACATGCTTGAGGAGTAAGGTAGTGACAGATTTTGAAATCGTCTTTATGCATTCCGTCCTGTGCCATCCTCAGCACTTTATTTTCCGTATTACTAGTTATCAAGCATATTTTTGGTATGTATGTAGAGAGTTCACTATTTATTATAGGTTTCCGTACAGGTTTACCTATGTTCGGGATAATGTGGGTAATCATGGGATCAACTATATTAGGTGCAGTTTTTGTTGTTGGCTTTGGACTTTGTGGTACAGAGTTTGTTTGTGATTCCCTATTAATTACTTTATTGTCTGTCTGTGTTTCCTTATGTTCTCTAGTATTCTGTTGTGATTTTGTATTCTTGGGTGGTGTTGACTTCGGGGAGCATGCCTTTGATGGACTAAAACCAATTTTCCTGTACAGCGCGTTTTTCTTTGCTAATTCTTGATTGTTTTTCCTTAAATCCTTATTTTCCAGCGATAATTGTTCAATTTCATCGTGAGCACTGTTTAGTTGAATTTGTAGAAGCTCAATTTTTTGCACAAGGCTTTCTACCTGACTATTATTGTCAGGTGATAAATCAGGAAGACTACTAGTAGTGACATCTAGCGTGTCAATACTCATATCAGATTCGTTTCTACTAACAACGAGTGTCGTATGCGCACGCCTGAACGTTATATTATCTTGGGGGTTCATGTTACCTAGTAAGCTAACTGCTCACCAGATGGACCACTATCTGGCTGCACTGTGTCTTGGAGAAAAAAAAAAAAAAAAAAAAGTTTTCCGTGCAAAATGTTATTTCCTTGGCGGGATTCGATCCTGGTGTCGGCTGACCTAGCCTTATCACATGTAATATTGCACCACCTGACCACTGAGCCAGATTGCTATGAAAGTCTTCGTCGAAATTAAGAATTAGTAGTTTGTAAGTGGTGATATTTTCTATCCTTACTGGCGGTCAAATGTTTAAATTTAGAATGAGTCACAGATATTTCACAGCACCTTCATTATTGAATTTATCTCATAAACATTAAAATTGTTATTTATTATTGATGTTAATTGATTGATTTTAGTTATTACACTGTGATACTGCACTGAGTTGTACTAGTACTTCACTCCACTGCACTAATGTATGAAGCAGCACTATGATTTGTAAAGTTTATGGTTGTCCACAGTTATGCACTTTTCTGAATAGTATTTGCGCATCTATTGCCGAGATAACACTTTCACATACACTTTATACTATTAGCAAAGAAACTTTGAAACATTCGATGAAAATAGTGCACTTTATGTATTTTATTTATATTAATTTGCAAGGAGTCAATGTTTACATGATAGCAGCGCCATCTGTATCTTTCTTGGTCATCTTACAATAAGGTCAATGAACTAGTTATTTCTAAAAATGCTGAATAATTGAGTTTCAACTGCTTTGACCCCAAAACATCTGATTTTCGTTTTCAATGAAAAATGTTGAACAGTCGTAGGTCAAACTTCATTGCCAGTTAGGCTGTGTAGCGCTTGCTTGTTGTATAAAAAAATCATGAAATAATACATTATGTCTCTAAGGTTTTGGATCAGTTTCCAAGTTTTTCCGTGATCGGTCCGGCTCGGCGTAAAATGAAATGTTTTATAATTGACAGTGCGTTACAGCGACCCCCATTACCTAAGTGTTTATTTTTATGAAATGCGAGTGTGCACTAAGCTTTACAACACACGCGAGATTTTGTAATAATGATTTTTCAAAATGTCGGCGTATTTCTTGAGGACTCTTGAGGACTGCGCGTTATAAATAAATGATTGTTGTAGATACTTATTTTAAGTCGTGATAGTATTGATATTATCCTAACACATTATGTTTAGATCCATTTCGATTCTTTCTTTGACATTTCTCATCAAAATTAAAAAAAAAATTGTCAGCCAAAAGCTAGAAATGACATTTTTAATGAAAAGAAACTAAGAAGACCGTCATCGAAGAAGATCAAATCTATCTATTCCAAATTTCATCGAAATCGGTTTTTCTCATAATTGTACCTCAACGATCATCGAATAAAAAGACACCGGACATCGCGAGATATCAGTTCGGTTCGAACCACTAATTTAAATACGAAGACCAGAACTATTTAACGGTAACTATCCGTTTATTATTATTATTATTTGGCCGTGGTGGCCCCGACTGAAGAATAGGCCCCTCCGTATCTACCTATCCGCGGATGTCGTAAGAGGCGACTAAGGGAAAAAAGCTAGGAGATGGGCAGCAGCGTCCCTCATTTTAACAACGATAGCTCTAACTGCGCTCGCCAACTAGCATGCCCAGCGAGGTGAGTATGGGCAAATCCCCCCCACATGATAAGGAATTCGCTCTGTCTGTGGGAGAGGCCATGTTCAGCAGTGGACGTCGTACGGCTGAAATGATGATGATGATGATCCGTTTATTAGTTGGTGAACAAATAGCAACTTCTATACATCTTGTCTAACTATACATCCGTAGATAGGAAGTACGTAGGATTTCTACAAAGATGCTTGCCTTTGCAATCATACAGTCTGCAGACGGCGGTTTAACATCGTTTATGGCAATTTGAATCTCAAAGATTTTCGAATTTAAGTTTCGTAGCGCTTCAGGGTTTTTGGCGTGGTATAAACTACAGGCAACAGCCAACTCCGACAGAGCTCTACGACGGAGCATAGAGGCGAAAGCGGGGCTCGGTCAATGATTTATGATGGAGCCCGTAAAAGATAAAATTGCTACAAAGCTGTGTTTGTTTACAAAATGAAATTACAGATTATACTATCTGAATATGGACCTAGCATGCATGCGTCATAAAATATCTTTGTACATGACTGACTTGCACTTCGTTTGTGAGGTTGATTTGAGTAGGGATAATAAGGTTTTATTAATTAGCTCAACAATTGTAGAATCGATGTTAGCATCATTGGAGCTATAGAAACCAAGATAATCTCTTAAGACTGATTTTTGTGACATTGAAAAACTTACGACACAGACACGAGATTGTATTATGAGTCTTTTGAGAAACCTTTAGAACGTCAAAATGAAGTTGTATACGAGTTTCCAGCTTATTATCTCCCTTTACGGTAAGTCCAGTTATATTAGGTTAAATCCTAATATAACTGGACTTACCCAGAAAATCCCTAATTTAAGAAAGTGCTTTAAATTAGTAAAAAAAAAACAAAAGTCCCCTTCCTCGAACTTGGTGTTGTTTTTTTTGTTTTAAAAACGAAATTATTTTGCTTTTCGCATATAACTGAACTCCTTCGCACCTAAAATAGAAAAACTCCTCTAACTTATACCACGCTCTCTTTTTATACGCAATATTCAATTCTGATCCCTTTGAAACATCATCTTTATGTATTAGCTAGTCAATCTGCCCGCTACACCGGAATACGCAAGTGGATCATACAAAGTTGGAACTTTTTCAATTATTTCCGCTTCCGCTAAACATAAGAAATCGGTAAGCTGCACTCTTTACCACTCACAGGTGACTAGTGTGTCAGGAACATTATGGACTTTTTTTTTATTTATTTTTTTATTGGAGATGGTTAGGCGTTTGACCACCATCTCACTTTTGCAAGTGAAATGTGGCCTAAGATGGAGCACGCTTTACCAGAAGGAACTTATTCACTCTAGATTTGAAGACTCCTAGATTGTACTCATCCGGGAAAACAGACGCTGGACTCAGGGAATGCAATGCAATAGTGGGCAACACCGTAAAAGGTATTGCAGCTGTATTTGGGTCCACTTACCATCAGGTGGGCCAACTTAATTACATTATAACATAAAAACATTTCGTATAAGGAAATCTATCAGTGTATGTATAATCCCACAGGGTTGTATGTAAATATAATGGCCCAAGTTTAATCTTCCCAACAAATCGCAAAGAAGTGTTTAGGTATCTGTTAGCAGCAGACATTTTATGGTAATAATATTCCTATACGAAAAGTAATCTGCCATTGTAAGGGTTTATATGCGAATAATGTATGAGATTACATTGCTGGCTGGGTGTGTTGTGTTTTGAGTTATTTTGTGCATATGGTCTACTGGAACTTCAATGCAATATCCGCAGCGAGAAGTTACCTTGACCTGGTCACTGACCTTATACAGGATGAATGACTAAGAAAGGAGGTAAGGCACAGCGAGATTTTCTCGTTCTGAATTGGAGCAGCCTGCCTGGGGAGGTACCTCCGCCTTACAGAAGATCGCAGCCAAATAACATTATTTGTTTCAAATAGTGTTGTGTTCCTGCGGTGAGTAAGGTTGCCAGAGCTCTTTAGGGGGGAAGGGGGTTCTGGGTCGGCAACGCGTGCGTGATGCCTCTAGCTCAGTTGCTAGTAACTCTGCCTTCTGCGCTAGAGGTCGCGGGTTCGATTCCCGCTATGGACAAACATTTGTGTGATGAACACATATGTTTGTTCTGAGCCTGGGTGAGAAATATTAATCTATTATGTATAAATTCAAATAGTGTTGTGTTTCTGCGGTGAGTAAGGTTGCCAGAGCTCTTTAGGGGGGAAGGGGGTTCTGGGTCGGCAACGCGTGCGTGATGCCTCTGGTATTGCAAGCGCTCATAGGCTACGGTAACCGCTTACCATCAGGTGGGCCGTAAGCTTGTTTGCCACCTCTGTTGTATAAAAAAAAGAAAGAATCAGTGACACGACAAGAAGAAGAAGAAGAAGAAGAAGCGAGAAGTTAGGGAAGGTGGGTGATAAAGAGCCAGAGGTGAAATTTCTTCTAATAATTATAGGCAGCCAAAAATGAAAATTATAAATTCGTATTGGGATAACTTAGGTCACGAAGTTTTTAGCCCTTATCTTGAGCCCACTAGCGATCACTTCAGCTTCAAATTTCAATAAGTATTCATTCATCCATTGTTATCCGACCAAGCTTCTTCTTCTAGTCGTGTCACTGATTTTTTCTTGGTCTTCCTGCATTAGGTATGTTACCAGTATGAGGTATGGTGGCCCTGAAAAGGGCCTAATACCTCTGTGAAAGAATCAGTTAGGCTATACTGACGACCAACCTTAAAATATAGCTGATAAAATATAATCGTAATTTTAATTTTCCCAAAACTAACCCTTCAATATTACCCCGAGGTCAGTTTCAACACTCGAACATCGACAACCCTAATTAAGCTAACCCTTCGCGTGGTCAGAGGGGGCATAGCCACCGCGGTCCTAAAGGCCTGTGTCTATCCGAATTAGCGTCCGGTAACTATCGGTCAGGCGCGCACCTCGCCCGTAAATTAGACGGATAAGTACTTACACGGGTTTGGTTTGTGTCCATTACTACACGATATTTTACAAAAAATCTAATACTTTACCTTAGAACATAAAACGTAATATGTATTTGACAATCAATTCTACAAGGATCTCTGAACGATAGAAAAACTCTTTAACAATGTGTGTATCGCAGATAAGAACAAGTGGAGCTTATTTTTGCTAAATCAACAACTATTAGACCAATGGCAAGGACGAACGTAACGTCAAAATTATCTAGGTAGGTTAGTCTAAAGCGTAGCACCACCGTAGAACATGCTACGATTGTGCTACGCTTTGTATTTAACCGCATTTTATCAAGCCATGCTTCTCTATTTTGGTTCATTATAAGGAATTATTGGATGTATTGCATCAAAGTTCCACTAGGCAGACGCCAGTCAGTTCCATCAGGCGTAACTGTCGCATGATAGGAATGATATCCATATACTATTTGTCTTCATCAGTCAATCAACCAGGGACAGTATAACCGGAAAATTAAGATACCTTTAGAAAACGGTATGACTTCATATCCAATTCAAGAAACGTCTGATTCGGAGTCTAATGACTACCTTAGATAATTTCCAAAATCTCGAATGCAATGAGTAAAAAAGAGATGACAAAATCTGTGATACAAATGAGCTTTTCATTTGTATCACAGATTTTGTCATCTCTTCTTGGGGGAAATTACATCCTATTTTCCTGAAAGGTGCATAGCGACAATGGAAACGAGCTATAAAGCATGGACCATAGACTTTTAATCAATCTGCACGAGCGGTGCGGGAGTGCAAAAATGGCGGAAGGTAGGTACCTAGTGGAGAGCTTAATTAAAACCATAAGGAAAATTCGCTCCAGTGTTCTGGTCCTCTATGACATTTGCTTTTTTTGGTGACAGGATGAATGCAGGTCGGTAAATTAGGGTTGAGGATTTCGTATAAACTAAAGCTATTTGACTGGCCTCATAGCTCAGTTGCTAGTAACTCTGCCTTCTGCGCTAGAGGTCGCGGGTTCGATTCCCGCTCTAGACATACGATGAACACATATGTTTGTTCTGTGTCTGGGTGTGAAATATTAATCTATTATGTATATCAGTCTCTGGTACCCATAGTACAGGCTATGCCTAGTTTGGGATCAGATGACCGTGTGTGATATGTCCGGAATATTTAATTTTTATTTATTTATTTGCACCAAAACGGTCAGTAGGTACTATCACCAAAAAATCCGCCATACCTTTGAAACTGTTTCGCTTGCACAGAGCTAAGTAAGTCTGTCTGACCCATTTCTTTATTTACTGTGATTTTTGGGGATCAATCATTTTTTTAAGACTTTGATTATCCAGTCTGTTGTTCAGTTGCAACCAAAACACGCAAAATATTGATGTTACCAGCAACAACTGGGCCAGATGCCTGTGAGGGATACTTACGCAAAAAGCGTTTGACAGTCAGCCGGATATCTATAGGCTGACGTCCGGGAATATTGAGCACACCTCATTTCGACCTATCCAATGAAGAATATATTCTCATTTCGCTTCGCTCAGCCATGAGTTTTAGAGTGTGCACAGAGAGTTTTTGGGTAGTACCTACTGAGTCTTAAATAAGTCCGAACCACTTGAACAATTCAGAACCACTTGGACAATTTCCATCAGCCCATTGTTAAGCTTTAGAGGAGTTCAAATCTTTCTCGCTTTTCGTATCGCTAAGGTGCACTCATATCCATTTTCAAGACGGCCGGCAAGATCGTTAAGAGTTCCTCCTTCTCCGTGAAATCAATAAAACGCTGGCCCCTTTGCTTTTACTGTCCAAATCCAAAATCTTCCACTTTCAGTTCACTCCTCCACTTCATCGTCTGGCCAATTCAAGTGTAGGGCGTACCTACAACCTTCAGCAAATACCGATCAGTATATGTTCTTCTTTTGGCACTCTTCCAATAACTGAAGATTAGATTCACGTTTATGAGCACAATGTGTAAAAACGAGCAGAGTTATATTTTTCCATCTATAACCTTGAACATACATTACGTAGGTAGGTACCTAAATTACTGTCATCCTATACAAGAAGAAACAAGGCCTTCGCCATAAAGCGGCCTGTACACTGTCTCACGAACATGGATTGACCGTGACAAATAATGTATGTAACTGACTGATATTTTTGCGACTCTACTTTCTTGATGCAGCTATGAAACAAGCGAATACGACTCTTTATGCAGAGTCCGTCTAAGGAAGTGCCTACTGCTACCTTGCCCATGAGATCTGCCGCCAAGCCAGTGGAGGCTGATCTACCAGCAGACTGAGTAGAATTGAGCGTCAAGGCAGGCGGCAGATTTAAGGGGCGCCAAGTTTGGGAATGGGCTTATTTTACTTAACTTTTTTTAGCGTCTGCAAGAAGTATTTTTGACTTATGTAAGACGGTTTTCCGATGCCTTGCAGAAAGACGTCTACAAATACTAAAGTAGGACTATAGTATGGGGTTCTTCAAAAAGGGCGTTTTGAAATTTTTAAGGGGTCGGCAACGCGTGCGTGATGCCTCTGGTATTGCAAGCGTTCATAGGCTACGATAACCACTTACCAACAGGTGGGCCCGTATGCATGTTTGCCACCTCAGTGGTATAAAAAAAAACCTATACCTACTTTTTTCCATGACTTTCCCTCTTCCCTTTCATTGTACCTACCTACGTTCAACGGTACCTCAAACATCTTTAATTACCTATTATATAATAGAACAAAAATAAAACTTTGCCAGCCTATAAGTACATACTTAAGGTGAGGGTTTATTTACAGAAAGAAACTTAAAACTAATACAAGTTAATATTTACAAACACACAGTTTTGATTTTTATGACAAAGATAACTTGAGCATTTTATTTACCTAAATCTAAGACAGAAACGCGGTTGGTAAAACTTTTCTCGATAGATTTATATTTTAAAGTTGGGTCCTCTGCAACAGTTTTTTCGAAAATACTCTGAGACTATATAACAAAAATAACTTTTTTTTTTAAATATTGTGTTAGACACACACGGCAGCTATAATGTAAAAATGTATATTATAGCTAGATACATCTCATTACATCTTTCCATAGAAAGATGATACGAAGATGTAAAAAGATACATTATAGCTGCCGTGTGTGACGCGCTTTTCTTAGGAAATGTGTAAATTCGCCACTGCGCCAAATGGTACCTACATAATTATGGTAGGTAAGTTAGTAGGTATTCTTCCCCCGAGTAGGTCCAGTTAATTTCATGGCCACACCTCGCTCAAAACATCTTACCCTCGCTATTTTGTTACGGGGGGCAGCGTCGTTTGTCATCTGTCGTCAGATCATTTGCTTGATGGTTTACAGACTCACTACCGGACATTTAGGAGATTAGGTACCTACTGTCCTGTTAACTGAGTAGTTAGGTATTTAATCTCTATCTTAAATATATTCGTTATTAAGTTTGTTCCTCGGTACTGCTTACTTACGGTTGGTAGGTACCTACTTAGGTTAGGTACAGTACCAACTTAGGTACCTGCTGTCTGATCTAGGGTTTGCTTTGGAGGTAGGTGCCTAGTTAATAACCTAATTTTCTTCTAAGGTATAAGGTAAACTTTTACCATCCGGAATATCATAAAAAGATTCCTATTCATGCAAACTTGCTTGCTTAACGCCATCTATTTTCTCAATCGTGCAGCATTTGGTTCTTTGGCAAAATATTACGAGATATTTTGTGTTAGAGCAGTATCTAGTAGATGGCAGCTGATGCTACTTTTAGATTAAATTTCCTTAGAACAACGAATATTAAAATGTATAATAAGTATACATAAAAATAGATTATTTTATTTATAAGCATGTATGTATTTATCTACTTGTAAAAAATGTATGAAAAGATGATTTGACATACCTATAGTCTAGTATAAATGCCTCTGTCAATTTTAATTGAGTTTGACTTGCTGTACCTATTGACATTGATGTGACGTTGTTTTGTTTCTTCGGCAGCGAAAACTTAACCTCTGTCCATCGGCGTTTTGCTAAGAATTAAGTTATTTAGATTTATAAGAGTGTTGTTTTGGAAACAATTATAAATTTTGCGTTCGGGTATCTTCGCAGCGTCATTTCAGTGGTACTCGCAATCGCATAATTTCACCCAAGCACATGTGTTATAATCATCTTTAGCAGAAGAACTTATTTTTTAGTTAGTAGTGTCGTTTTATAGTGAATTTAGTGTTATAAGATACCTACTAGTTTATTATTAGTGTAAGTAGGTAATTATAGGTAGGTACCTATTTAATATTAGTGGCAGTTAGATGCTAAAAATCTTAATAAAATCACCAAAAAAATTATTTACCGACAGGTTGGGTTCAAGTAGGTTTGTTAAAAACTTAATAGCCATGGCTGGGGAAGGCTTAAAAAATAAAAGTGATCTGAATTTGGAACATTTGCCAGTGAAGAAAATTAAATTAAGTGATGAGTGTGATGAAGCACCATCAAGAACTGTGGCAACTATGTGTGGAGCTTGGAGGCCTGATGAAGTGGATGGAGGCCTTATATTTGTGTTTAAAATGAGGGAAGAGTGCCTGAGTCCGGACCCAACCAAGGAGTGCGACTATCCGGAGAACATTGAAGACTTCTGGGAGGCGAGCTTGATCAGCAGCGATGATATACAGGTTAGTTTTATTAATTTTATTTATTAAGATACCAATTGATAACAATAATCGCAAATTATATTTTTTCGGTTGATTTTGACATTGATCTTGTGTTTCATATTTTTTTGAAAGCGCCATCTATTCTATTTATGTTATACTAAGTAGTACACTAACTGAGCAGTTACCAGCCAAATTCTGTACCAGTCTTGCCCAATTTGTATGTGCTTCAAGCAACAGATGGCAGTAGTGGTTATAAAAGTTAAGGTTTCTTCGTAATGTGTGTGTGTGAGTGTGTGCGCGTATACCAAGTACCATCATGGTGGTAAAAAAATATTTTGATTTTTTGCTAAAATAAAAAGAAACAGCTATGAGTCAATTGGGACTTAGTTGGTTTTTTACAAATGTAATTTTTCATGCCAATTGGTTTTTCTCTCTAATTTACTTTCTCAAAAAGGTGAAGGAAAACATCGGCATATTCAGTTATTATTATTTTAATCTTTATTGCACACAAAGAAAACAATGTACAAAAGGTGGGCTTAATGCCAAGGCATTATATACCAGCCAGCCTGATTGGGTAGAAACAGGAGGTTGGCGTGCGACAGATTGTTTAACTTATCTAAAAACTATACTATGTATAACCATACACTATATTTAAATATGTATATATATATAATACACTGCAATAGATTAACAGATAGTACAAAACAAGTGTTTTATTAACAGTTTCAGTTCCGCACATATTGACCATGTCTTTCCTGTGTTTGTGGTTAACAAGGCTGAAAGGATGGTATAGGTGCTGGGCAAGCCTGCTCCATGAAATCATGACCCAGGCACTGCAGCGTGTATAAACCATCGAGAATAGATGTAATAAGGCCTTACTTACCTACTACCTAGGTACCTATTTCCTACCTTCCTACCTACCTACTTACCTTCCTAACTCGTAGATGGTAACCTACCTAATAAGTAGGTTGGTAGGTTTACATACATCGTCAGTTAACGGATCGGTAAATAGGTCTGAAATGACAAGCTCTCACGTAGTTGTTTTAAAGAATTCCGCGCGACTTGGCTCTTCGGAATGCTGACAATTTTGTTCGTTATTTCGCGAGCTACGAGCAAGTAAACCCAAGAATTCACCTTTGTCATGTCATAACATTTTCGTATCAGATGCGATATAGAAAACGCAATGTGTTTTATCAATTTTTCTTCTATAAAAATATTGAGTAGGGTGAAAAAAATCACGGCTTGGTGACTATAGTCATAGACTACTAGTCACCAAGCCGTGATTCTTTTCACAAAATGGATTGCAGAGCTTCAGTTTTGCCGCTCTGATTGCTCGGTTTCTGTATGCGGCCAAGCAGTAAGGAATGGCGGGCTAAGCGTCGGAATTGTCCCATTTCCAATAGAAAATGTACTTAGGTAATCGACCGTGGCATTGCATCAACGAGTTGAGTCGCGAATTACTCGAATGACGTCGTCAAATCGTTTAACTTGAATGAATTCGTGGAAGTCAGCCAAATGTACAGATGTCTTAGCTAGTTTGACTTGCTGAGGTACAGGTATTACACAGTTTCTTCAGCAGTGCTTCTTAATCTATGGATTGATTGATTGAAGATCTATTTTCCAATTCCACCTGCACTTTTCAGGCCAAAAGTACATAATTGAGCAAAATATTATCTGACTCCAAGGGTTAGTGCGTACACATTCAGTATTTTTCGGCATTTTTAAATGCTGCTTGCATGACCCAGTATTCGTTTTTTAACAGAAGTTTACTAGAAAATAGTATTTATTTGATACGTGATTGGAATTCGGAGTTTTCATTACAACTTACGAATATTTTATACAAAATGTTGCGTAAGTTGCTTGTACCTATTTATGAAATGAGGTTCGCTTTGCTGAAAACAGTCGTTATTTAACAGGTTTTAGTATTATTAAAATCTCGCTCAACTTTGGCAGTTCTGAAGCTTTAATCCTAGCAAACGGTCATCTTTCCCCAAAATTACAAAGCAAGGTTATCCTCATTAATTTGGCGTTCAACGTACGAAACATCTATTATGGACACGTTAAGCCGGATTTAGACCCTTACAAACTGTTCAACTCGATACCTCCGATAACCAATATTGCAGGGTGTGCAGGGTTGCCGTTTTGTATAACTATTTATTGTCTGGTCGGTATATGACCCGTGGGTTTTTTTCGTTTTATTTAAAACTGGTCAATTTTGTCCCGGATCCAGTTTTAATCATCCATATTTTAGCGAAAGTGTCTCCGATCTCTTCACCCCATCTTTTATCGTGCATGAAATAGCTATATCCTACATTACGCACTTGAAATATGCGAGGCAGATTGCCTTGAACCGCCTCTATTTGAAACCCAACGTTGATAATAATAAGCCGTAAATTATGTAAAGGAAGATAGTCATTATCACGTTGGTTCACTTTGCTTTCCTAAAAAAGCACTAAATGCTCGCTCGACTTATGCTATTTAAATTTCCGTCTTTATAATAGGATCTCTCTGTCATCCCTCTGTCTGAATGTCTGTCTGTTATACCATAGAAAGGTTTTGTGAGCTTATTCATATAGTGCACAACACGACTGCAAAATATAAGTTACAGTAAATATTAGTACACTCCGTCAATAACAAGACCTCACACAATCGCCCACCAATAGGATGCTACCTGACAGCGTTCACGCACATCACACACGCATAGCCTTGCATCCAGCATACTATCGTAGTCTTCAACTGCTCATTCACACTTCTAATAAAAGGAGTAATGCGAAGGTAGTATAGATACGTTTGGTAATAAATATTATAACTACCTACTAAATAAAATATTTGTAACTTTTATTTTTGATACGTTTTTATACACAAGCCTACTAGTTTTGTAATAAAATATATAATTTATGTAAAATACGTTATGCACGCTTCGCCACTAGCCTAATATATTTTGTTTACTTACGTTACGTAAGAATGTACCTAAAATTAAGTCTCATTTTAAGTGAACTGTAATTTGTTCTTATGAGAGTAAACTCTTTAAACCGAAGTTCGTCACTTTGTACGCTTGGGATCTGTATTTTCAGACCCCGTATAATGGAACGGAAGCTTCAGGGCTCGAGTCATACTCGCACTAGTAAGCCTTTATTTAATGCCAGACCTAATGTCATTCGTGATTTTATTATGCGATTTTGAGTCAGTTTGTACCTATGTACCGCAATTTTTTTTTTATATTTTGCGTTTTCCTCTGTGTACTTTTGCTGACAGGTCATAGAAAGCCAACTTATAGCTACTTTGTAGTAGAAAGAAGCTAGTCCAAATAATGTCTGTCATTTTCACACACTCCCCTTTATTTAGTTTTTTTAAGATTGCCTCTGTCTACCTCAATTCCTTTTCCCGTTCCCGGATAACAGGTAGGTACTTATTGTTTTATCCCATTTCACGCGACCTCAGTGCTCCGGTGTTTCTTCACTCCCATTTTATTTCATCACACTTTAGTAGGTAGTTTTCATTGGCCTCCGCTACCGTCCGGATATTTTGATTTTATTTTAGAGGTCGTATCAGCAAACACTTGTAATACACGTTTGTTTTAGGATGTGTCAACCCTAAAATCATCTTCAGAAATGGGAGTAGCTATCTACCAAACGTACCGAAAAGTAGAAGCAATTCTGTTGCTCTATTATCGTTAGGTTCTTATAACATTTGTGAAAGGGAATCCGGAACTTAACGGGCATCTTACCTCGTGTTGAGGTAATACCACACAAAAAATAATTCAAGTGAGCTAACCAGCAACCAGTGCTGGTTAGCTCACTTGAATTGTTTTTGATGACAGTGTACCTATTGTATAGTATAGCGAAGTTTAATAATTGAGAGTTCGAAACTTTTCGACTACATCATCGTTTTTGAGAAACGTGATAATTCTCTACATAGAGAAATAAGTACACGTTTTAAAAAAAAATATTATCGGACCCAAATTTTTTTTTTTCAATGAAAATTCCATTCGAAAAATTTATGTGCGCTATATAGGTATTGCTTTCAAACCGTGAAGGAAGACATCGTGAGGAAACCGGCATGTCCTAGACCCTTAAAAGGGCCTATGACCGATGATTTAATGATAAATAATGAAATTTAAATAGCGTTTATAGGTACCTAGATTTATAGGGTCAATAACTCTCGCCCTGTTCTTTTCCAAGAGAAAACAAAAGAAAGACGCGGACATAATTTTATCGAGCCCGTAAAGTAACTGAGTGATTATGAATACGGAGATAAAACTATTATTTCAATGAATCAAATTGTTACATTGGAAATAACACTGTAAATTTTTGGAAGTTACACGCTATATTTAGGTATAAAAGTTTTTCACATTCGCACTCCCTACTTATAATATCTTCGCCCATTTTCATTCGATAAACCTATCTGCCTTAGTTATTCAAAAGATTAACCCAATGGTAGACCTTTTCCTATCCAAATAAAATAGAGCAACGCAAGTATGAGTAACATAAAACTTTATTAGCCATATCTGATAATTTTTCAATTTCAATTTACTTCTAGTACCTAATGTTATAACAGTTCTAATGTTTCATCCCAATCTTTGCAATGTAAATTGATATTATACTGCGTAGCGGTAACCTACCCTTGAAACAAAAATCCTTTAAAAGGTTTCCACTCACAAGGCTTTGCAAACTTTGAAGGTGCTATTTTACAAGATGATTCTTTAGTCCAATGAGTTTTGAAAATATTTAGAACTCCCTTGTTGCCGTAATTCGTTTGTGGTGTCAGTTGTTTTTTCTTATTGTTAAAAGAGGTGAATGATCCTCATTTAAAAACGAAAGTCGATTCACTTTACTAATTATGTCAGCTTATAACTTTATTTTAATTATCATGAAATTTGAGCACCTTGTTGGTTTACCACGAATATTGGTAGTCATATTAAATGCTCCTTTGTCACGAACAAAAATTTTTAATTATTAATTTTTGGTTTTTCTAACCCATGTAATGTCTGAACAAAATTTAAAATAATAAAATGAAGGGAATAAGTTATGTAATGTATATGGTAGGCTACTTTGGAAGTGTAATTTACATGACAGAAATAAATAATTATCTTATCTTAGTCACTCTGCCGGCCGGGGCCCTATAAAAAACATCAAGAGCCTAGTTATAAAATAAAGCATTTTTAGGGTTCCTTTACGGAAACCTTATGGTGAGACTTCGTTGTCTGATAACCGCGCTGAAATAATGCTCCTTGCAATTGTCTGTTCATCCTTGCTCTTTTCATTTTTATGCCAGTTCTGGAGCAGTTCAAAGGAATTTGCCATGAATTGAAATTGCAAATTGCTGAAATGGAGTGAAAGAAGATAAAATAAAATCGCAAAAACTACGCGAGAATCATGCAACACCTGCGGCACGAACTATCAACGATTTGCTACGTCAATATCAATTCTGCTCTGTCCAATCCATCCAAAGCCAGCGCACTGGCTTTTTTTACACTCTCGATCATCATCAGCCTGTAGAAGTCCATTGCTGGACATAGGCCTTTCAAAGAGTTCCATTTCGAACGGTCTTGAGCCTTTTCCATCCACCGACTTCCCGCTACTTTCACAATGTCGTCGGTCCATCGGGGCCTTCCCACACTGTGCGCCCGGTTTCTGGTCGCTCTTCGAGAACGTTCTCTCCCCAATGGTTGTCGATTCTGCGAGCTTAATGGCCTGCCCACTGCCTCTTCAACTTGCTAATTCTGAGGGCTATGTCGGTGACCTTGCTTCTTCTACGGATTTCCTTATTTCGGTTATCTTCGAAAATTTCCACTCCTCGTATCTAGATCTATAAGAATCCCGCTAAAGGCTCGGTGATTTACCATTTAAGCGTACCTAATTTTCAGATTCAGACCATTAATGAAAACCCTCACGTCTCGAATCTCCATGCTTTCGCTCGTTTACCTAATTTTAGCTGAATATTCTGCGGTTCCAGTCTCGATAGGCCTCGATCCAGACCGCAAACCATAGAGTGAGCCTTTCAATCACCTACTATTGAGATGCAGAGATGGTTGTTGAATAAAATACCTTGAGTGGTTACTAACAACACGTTCGATTAATGGTTTACCTATAATAATCGACTGACTAGTTAGATTTTCACTCATTTGAACAGATTTTATTGCATTATTATCTACGTCAATATAAAGCAACGTTTTAATTGATTGAGTGAACAAAGCGAACGGACAACTTTCAAACAACTTGGACGAATTGGCCTTGTATGTTTTTAGGTTTATTTGTTAGAGCATAACTGCGGCATTCAATTTAGTTGATCAACAGGTTACTATCAAGACTTCCTGGTAAGATTACGAGTCAAACAAATCGGCCGATGGGTTTTTATTCTAAGCCATGAGATTTGGTTCATGAGATTCAACGAAAATAGTAACATTTGAAATCCAGTACTCCCATTTGCTAAACCTTCAATGACTTCGTAGTTCAGGAATGATAGGATATTAGTAAGAACATGCTAAAGATGATATTTTCAAAGATTATCTTATTTGTGCCTCAACGATCTTCGAAGCACTAAATTTTACCAGACATCGCGTGATATCTAACATATTCAACTACCATACGAACACATATTGAAAAATTATATATGGTAGCCAAATATAGCACGAATAAGACCCAATCACCTGGCAATTCCGCTATCAATCATCCGGCCAATAGCTGTCTCCCGTCAGCAATCTGCGAGAGCCGGTTACCACACCGGTCGCTTCTTGTTATAGTTTTGTTTTGTTCCGATAGTATCGGCCTGATTTATCGAACTCTGCACTTCGGCAGTTGTACATACTACGTTTGTTAATAGGTGATGGATTGTACTCAGAGTTGTCCTATTTTGCAGAAACAGTATTTGTTATCAAATTCAAATATTTCCAAACTTATGTCATGAAAATAAGAAACTTATCATCACTTGAAATCATCCACAAAGTGTTTCTGTCGTGTTTTCTAGTGATGATATGAATCTTTTTACCATGCATAGATAAGTAGAAATCCCTCAGGAATCATCACCGCCTGGGGATAATTCTCTATACACCAGCGAAATAATTATCAAAATCGGTTAACTATTGGCGAAGACATCAAATAACATACCTACAAGCTATAACAAAAAGACGTACCTATAGAGATTGGTTTAAATGTTCGACAACATTCTCAAAGCAAAAAGGTTTGTAGATTTTAACATCTTTTTGGTACTTAATGTTCAAATCTTCATGCCTATTGGAAATTAAGTCTCCAAGGCGTAATATTACGAAATTCGCATTCATGTTCCCAACACCCATTAGGTTAGATCGCGAAGTAAAATCTATTTTAGGCACGAATCTCAGTCCTCGCCTCCAGACACGATCCTTAGCAATCATTTTCGCGTAACGAAATTGGTTACGTAACTATCTAAAACAAAAGTTAACTGTTTAATCATATTATAGTGGTAATCTGTACCGATGCCATTCATTTGGGACGGTACAATACGCCGTTCGGAATTATATCATTCAGAAGAGCTTTCGCATAAATATTAATGATGTTTGATGTACTTTAACCTGATGCCAAATCCCTGAGGTGGTGTTAGATAGAAAAACTCAAGATAATTTCGGAATCTCGCTCATAATTTAAATGAGGTCATTAAGCGTTTTCTGAATTTCCAATTTGGTCGGAGATAAATTTATGCCATTCGTTAAGAACTGTGAAATCTGTAGGAAAAAAATATTTTCTGGTATTTTCGCAGACATCGGTGAAGCATCAAAGTTGCATGACGTTTACACAAATCTTACAAACTTTCCTAAACATAACGCTGGTAAACTTAGTCCGAACATACTTTCCAAAGTGCTTAACATTGCTCAGCCTCGCCCAAACTCTTTTGAAGTAGGTAAACGTTCCTTTTATTAGGTTTATGACTTGCCAAACGTAATTAAAACCCCGAACATCGTCTCCGCTCCATTGATACCCTGACATTGATAAATCTACTCGAGTAATATCATAAATAATTAAAATTCTTCAAGGAAAACTTTGTCAAGCAGAAAAGGTCGACCCTTGATAAATAAACTAGCTTGGAAAAGTTTTAGAAAAAATATATGAATGCAGCCAAAGTCTTAAATTTACTTAAATTATGGAAAAATAAGAATGAAATTGTTAATAATATATCTGAGGTACGAAAAGGTACCGAATCTTCTATTTTCCTTATTTTTGTCTTGAAACCCCAAAAAATATTTATAGTTTCTCATTAATAACGCGCAAAGGATTCAGTGTGCATAAGTGACATCAATCAACAGCCAAACATCAAAATGGCTGCTTTTAGTCATCTGATTGTCTCGTCAAACAAAACCCCCTTACACCATTTCAAAGGCGAGAATAGCAGTTTTTTTGGCGCAAACTTCCACCGCCCTACATTATCCGACAAAGACAAATGGAAAATCGCAGAACTCGATTTACGCCGGACAGTAGGGACACCATCAATCAACATAAAAGAATGCATTAAACCCGTAAGTGGCTGTGTGGGCTGTAGTACTGCGGCAGATGCTTTAAACAGTTAAAGTTGCCCGCTAATTATCGGAATTCGCCCTATGTTCTACGCCATTTTATAAGTACCTATGTAGAGTTATAGTCTTTAACAGCGTCCCATATAGCTAATTTTAAATATATTTTGCTTCACGCTGGCTCAATTCCAAAGCTCCAGTGTCTCCGGACATCTTAAGATGGTACTCTAAGATTTGCCGTTATACTCTTACATGCCACCTAACACTTGCCCCAGAGCCGTACCCGGAATAAGTGTGGTAAGTCGGCCTGTTGCATCCCCTTGTCTCCACACAATGAGTTTTAAGTGGCGTCTATGGGTGAAGATTTGATAAAGAACTCAGCTTAATGTCGAAGTATCACTTCATACTACCGTGCATAGAGAAGTGGATTAGTTCAGTAGTTTGTTTTATATAACTACTAGCTTCTGCCCGCGGCTTTGTTTGCGAAGTAACCAGATAAATATCCTTAATGTTATTCTAGGTAAAGAACTCTATATTTTCCATGTTTCATCGAAATCGTTTAAGCGGTTACGGCGTGATTGAACCACAAACATCCTCACAACTTTCGCATGTATAGGTAATATTGGTTTGGATTGGGTTTTCATAATATTGGAGACTTGGGGGGGCGGCAAATCGTATTAAATTAGAAGGTGCTTATTGCAATAGCATTGATGAGAATATTATCTGACATTTCAAAATTACGTGTATCCTGATCATCAAAGTGTCATTTTTACGACATGCATATTTCGCAAGACATGAAAATCATCCGATAAATGGGGGAGGACATTGCTAACAAAATAAACATTTATACGGGACATAAAATTAATATTCAACGTCTATAGACAGAGCTCTCATATCGCATAAACGAATTTACGACTGTACCACAGAAACTGTTAGTCTTTCCCAAGCAGTATGGATGGACGCTATTCTATGATGTGCAGGAAATGTGAACAAAGAGCGAGATAATGTTAGAAACGGAGACTCTAGCTCCCTATTAGCTGAACTATTACTTCTAGCCCTTTACTCTATCTGCTAAACAAATCTTTGTTAATAAAATTTTATCCGATTCATCACATTGGGGGTCAACCCCCGTACCAATTTTGCGACTTTGTGTGTGGTGGTGACGTAAGTTGACAATCTCAAAGATTGATGGTTCAAATACGACGTGTAAAAGTTCTGACAAGCTTGCATTGGAATGGAAAAAATAGGTCATAGTAGGGCCCCAAGATGTTAGTGACCGCTGGATGCTGTTTATTATTTTCAGCCAGTATCATTACTGCTTTGATCTTTGCATATCCCTGTCTATTGTAATTTATGTTCTGTTTCAGTCGGATGACCAGCGAAAATGGTTAACGCTTGCTTACGGTATACATTTTAAGTTTTTGTTGACAATTTTACGTTCTAGTGGTTATAGGTTTGAACCACTTGTTGACGTATAGTCATGATCATAAAATAGAACTTGAGATACCTTGCCAAATGTTGTTTGACATGCTGATTAGGTAGTGTATTATTTTTTAAATTCATGGCATGCTTCGCAGATGTGAATTTTATGTTGTATTTGTGAAGTGACAAGAATGGACAAAATAAGGAATGAGTAGGTATACAGAGGAAGTTTGAAAGTAGCGCTCGCGACGGAACTGTTGAGGGCTTATAGGATAGCGTCGTATAGGTATGTCATGAGGAGGGATAAAACTCATGTAAAGATATGAATGTGGACGGATATAAGAGTAGAAGAAGGCCAAAGAAAAGATGGATGGATTGTATAAAACTCCACATAATGGGAACAAAAACTTATTTGGTTTAGCATACCTACATAATTAAGTAGGTAGTACGAGAATTTTTCCAAATTAAGCATCATAACAAAAAATATTTTCGATTTCATTAAGATAATCCCTAAACCCTCCCTCGTTTAATCTCTTCCTGACTTATTTCGGGATGTTTAAATCCGTCCGAAAAAGAAACAAAAATATCATCTGAAATTAAATCTCTAGCTATTATCAACAGTCGTGTGGAAGAATTCAGGAGGCTTGCTAATGAGAACTCCGCTGCTTTCGACCCTCCCCTCTAATTATGGCTGGAACAAAGCCCGGTGTAAATTAAGGCAGGTTCGCGGACATAACGAAATTTGTTTAAGTGCATCGTGGGGATTTGTATACTGCTTTTGCGGGTAAATTTAAAGTACTGTAAGATTTTCTATTGCGCAAATTCATATTAGCAAACTGTTTGATGAATTTAATTTAAATTTGGTATTAAATTTAAAGTTCACTAATGGCTTATTCAGTTGGCTTGAAGTCTCATTCAACGTCTGAAGTCTGAGTCATAGAAGAAACCTTTAATTCGTTAACCTATTCGTAACTTGTCGTTTAAGCTTATAAATGATTCTCGAGATTTCTAGATTAAAGCTGAGATATAGAAATTCCCAGATATATATATTGGTTTCAATTTGTATTGTTTGCCAGTGTCGTCGCGTTCGTGCACCTGCTATTCCGTTTAATGCTTCGAAACGAATCCACAAGTATTGTTTATAGGGCTACAATTACTTAGTTTCAGAATGTAGCATTAGATCATCATCATAATCAGCCTGTAGGAGGTCTATGTCCATTATTGGACTGCTGGACATAGGCCTTCCCCAGGCTGATCGAACAGCAGAGAGATCAGCGGCAAAGAGTCCCATGGCGAACGCTCTTGACCCTTCTTTACCCACCGACTTACCGCAATATCGGCCCATCAGCGGGGCCTTTCAACACTGCGTACGGTTCATGGTCACCATTCGAGAACGTTTCTGCTATATTGCCTGCCTACTGCCACTTATAACATGAAGAGTTTTAAGAAAAATACAAAAATATTTCTCCAGGGCAGGCAACGCATTAGCAATGCTCCAGGTGATGCAGGTGTCAATAGGCGACGGTAACCGCTTACCATCAGGTGGGCCGTAAGCTGTTTGCCTCCGTATAACATAAAAAAAAAACTTGCTAATTCTGGGATCAATTTCGGTGGCCTTGGGTTTTCTACGGATTTCCCCGTATCGGATTTTTACCGACTTCTTACAGGAAAAGTCAAATGTAGGCTTGAGCTTCAGCATGATAAAACGTTTATTTTAAAAACCCCATCACCGGTAACCTGAAATTGAATTACACAATCCAATATAGCCCGATCCCCCGACATCGCTCGAGTTAGGCGCACCAATAAATATGCAATGAGCCGAAGCCAGGGACGATCAATCTACGCCAGTGGAGAGTGCAAACTGTTTATCATAATACATTTTGAACATGAAAATATATTGCCTTTTTGGATGGGATCGGAAAGTATGTTATAACTGGGTTTAAGTTGAGCCGGCTTTACATTGAAACTGATGCAGTCAATATTCACATGCCACTGTGCTGTGTCATACATAATTTAACATCGCATTAAATGTCTTGAATATTTATACAGTCGTGTACAATTATCTCTGGTAGAGCTCTGGTGGAGCGTTGATAGTGGTCTCACCTTCCGATCCATCCGTGGGTTCAAATACCGGCCGTGCACCTATGGCTTTTCCATTCGGACACTTGATGTGTTCTATATTAGTGCCCTCAAATAGTAGTGAATAGTAGAGTAACTGGATGATATTGTGGTTCTGATATCAAATTTGTTTGGTCCTCAGAAAATATACTTTTCAATTGTTCAGGTACACGGTTTGCCTATAATTCCATACTTTTCATAAAATATTTGGGTAATGAACGACTACGATACTTTTACTTAGCAGTTATCGCAGTCATAATCTTCATTTCAGCCGAAGGACGTCCACTGCTGAACATAATTATACAAGGTGATTCATAACATGTATACCATCCCGAATGGGGGTTAGTCTATCAACAAAAAGAAATAATATTAGCGATTTTGGTATTTTTATCATGTTTAAAACTAATAACAAAATGTACAAGAAGTTCGGAATCAGGATTGCTTCATAAAACAGCTGATTGATTGAGTTTGATCAATGAAAAATGCCGAATTTTCAAAAGTCGTAGAACAAACTTGATTGCCAATTGGTTGTAGAAAAAGCCCCTTTCGGGATTTCTGTTTTCTGTTTTCGATGTCGTTCCACCCCCAACTTTGTACGATTAAAAATATTTCACTTATTATCTTGACAGCCCTTTGTCTCCTTATGGGAGGCGCATCTTCATTTAAACCATAACAAACAAGCTGTTCCGAAATTGAATGGTAACGAGAATCTTGTTTACTCGGGCACGTGAATAATGGTACTAGAAAATAATTCGTATGTGGCGCACATACGATTTATTTTCAAGTACCTCCGATTATTTACTAACTTCATTTCTCTTAGAACATTGCGAGAGCATGATACTATGTCTATTGTTGTATATTGTTGATGATACAATTATATTGCGCGTAACGGACGGAAAATTTGACGGCAGAGTTCTATTATTGCCATAGAGATAATTACGGGAATGGATATACAAGGTGATTAATAATATGTGTACTATCCCGGAAGGGGCGTATTCTACTCATAATTCGCAATAAAGTTAGTTCTACGATATAAACTCGTCATTTTTCATTGAAAAAAAAACATTATGCAAAATCAGCTGTTTTGAGGTCAAATCAGTAGAAATCAAGTCGGTCAAGTTAGAAGCAATTTTGATATTGAATTTCTCGTTGCTAAACAGACGAAAAAAAACCGTTTTTTTTTAAATCAACATTATTGTTTTTTGCTAGTAGGTATGTATGTCTTTAAAAAAAAATACGCTCAATACTTTTATCCCCCAACTCCTCAGATCTCCGGGCGATCAGATCCTTGAAGATGTCTAAGGGTAGTCAGAGTCTTGTCTAAACATTTGGCACTTTCCCACATTTTGCATAGTGAGTATTCTTTACGGTGGCGATGGGTTTCAAGCCCATAGCCGCCGTAGTCGCCCGAATTCTGCGCCTACTGCTGGTTAGGTGACATCTTTTCGTTAGTTTTGCAAAAAAATCCAAGCAGAGGCAGTAAAATGTACAGACAGACACAGACTTAGGCTCGTATAATGGACTCCCATTAACAGCGATTGTAATTGTTTTCTGAACGAACTCGATGCCCAATGACAGCGGGCTTACGATTTTGAGTGGATCGCTGTAGTGTTAACATATGATTGGTTATTCAATATTATTGTTTGTGCTCGTATTTGTGAATTGTTTAAAGTTATAAGATAATTATCACAGAAAGTTCATTCTCTTTACTCAAAGTCAAAGTCTTTCCTCACTTTGAAACGTCTTATTGGGAGATGCGAGGGCTGTTTCTCGCGACCAAGCCTAGAAGAATACTCGTGCAAGGAACACGGCTTGGTGATAGGCACCAAGCCGTGTTCCTTGCCTGATTCCATTTCTTACGATTATCTTTTTGCACAAGATGGAATGTAGAGCTTCAGTGTGGTTCCGGTCGATGCATTCATGCCTAGCCGAGCATGTGTTTTGTTACTATAAGTCTTCTGATTTAGCTAGCTAAATCAGGAGACTTATAGTGATCAGGGTGATCGCACTGTTTAAATCTGTTGTTTGTCCTTCAAAGTAAATTCCTTCATTCAGAAAACGATTGGATTCGTAACGTCGACTTTCCGAAGAAAAGGGAATAATGTTGTTAGCTTATTTAAAATCTTTTGTATTACCCGAAGTTCGTAACCTTTCACTTATGGGTGCGTGTGTGGGTGAACGAATGTCAACTAAGTCACTTTGTACGTAAAAGCCTGTCACAACTTTTTGAGGTACTGTTCGCTGATAGAGTTTACTTTGTGTCGTCTCGCAAAGTGATCAATAGGTACCCTCAGTAAAGGGATTTCGTTTCACCTTGGCAAATAAGGAGTCTATATTTATAAGTTTATTGGAGTCCCTAAGTGTAGTAGTTGCCATGGCCAGTCTTTATCTACCTATCCGTGAATGTGGTAAGAGGCGACTAAAGGAAAGACGACAAAAAGAAAAAAACGTAAGGGGATGGGCAGCAGCGTCCCCTATTTTAACTACGATAGCTCTAACTGCGCTCGCCAACCCGTGGTTAGAAATGTGGTCAGAATGGAGAAAGTGATATGCATTCGCTCTGAAAATCTGTTTCACGATCGCACACGATCTTAGTCACTACACACTTTCTCACTAGCTACTCACTACCTACTCACTAGCTATTCAACAGCGTCAGTGACTAGTGCTAACCCTCATCAAACTGAAAATCTTATCAATCAGGCGAACCGGTGAATTCACTCAACCGACTAGTCTCGCAAATTGCTGCGTAATGATGAGAAGCAAACACTGACCTCCAATACTACAAGACGTAAGGATCGATCAAAATCAACAATACCCCGCTGTCAATACTAGTTAGGAGATTCAAGTCGAGAGGTCGAGGTTTGAGCAATTCCGGGAAGCAAATATTTAATTAGAATAGCTATAGCTCGCTTCTTTAGCGATTCATCAGGGTAATTGGAAAAATGGTTGGCATCGCTCGCGAAGATAATATGCGAATGTATGATTGATCAGGAGATTTCTGCAACTAAACAAATCTGACTGAAGCGACACAGTTTTAACAACTACTGCAGTGATCATCGTTTTCCCAATATTTTACTGTACCTTGGTAAATGTTCCAATGAAACTTTGACTTTTTTTTTTAATGTCATACGGAGGCAAACAGGCTTACGGCCCTCGTGATGGTAAGTTGTTACCGTCGCCTTTTGACATCAGCAACACCTGGAGCATTGCTTATGCGTTGCCTGCCGAACCCCTCTCCCCTAAAGAGCTCTGGCAACCTTACTCACCGCAGGAACACAACACTATTTGAAACAAATAATGTTATTTGGCTGCGATCTTCTGTAAGGTGGAGGGACCTCCCAGGCGGGCTGCTCCAATTTAGAGCCAGAAAATCTCGCTGTGCCCCACATCCTCCTAAAATAGTTGAGATACCTACTTGAGATAGCGTTGAAAAATATTCATAATTTTAAGCAGACATTAAAAAGTGCTAACTGACTTTGTAATTGTTCATAACAGCTATTGTTATGGTTATTGTACAAAAACGATAACAGTTGTGAATACATTTTATCACGCCCCGGCTTTGTTTATTCGGCGAACTTTTAATTAAGCGAAATATGCCTAAAAGCTTACCTTTTTGTTTGTTTAGCTTGTTTGTACTTAAATTGGTACCTATTAAAACTTTTTTCGTAAAATTTTATAGCTGTGTATTTTTATGATAAGTCCGACATTTTGGACCTTTGACCGGCCATACAAGATGTTGTCAATAAATACTCCGTGGTCTTCATCTTGTCCTGTCACTGATTCTTTTCTTATAAATCCTGTATTAGGTCAGTGACCAGGTTGAGGTATGGTGGCCCTGAGACCTATGACCGTCGGTGAAAGAATCAGTGAAAGGATTGAAGTACACCTCTTAGAGGTTCTTTTAGTGCAAATATCACATGTCACATCAAGGTGATTCTTAAAGTGTATACCTACTATTATTGACTGGCCTCATAGCTCAGTTGGTAGTAACTCTGCCTTCTGCGCTAGCGGTCGTGGGTCCGATTCCCGCACTGGACAAACATTTGTGACTAACACAGATGTTTGTCTGATCTGTGTCTGGGTGTTAAATATTTATCTATTATGTATATCAGTCTCTGGTACCCATAGTACAGGCTATGCCTAGTTTGGGATCAGTTGACCGTGTGTGATATGTCCGGAATATTTATTTATATTCATTTATTTACTATACCGAAATAGTCTTATTCTTCCTACAAAAATAAAAAAATATTACACATGAAAAAGGTAATTTTCAGTAAAGTAAAAAATATATTTTGCCCCAACTTTTTCAAATCAGCTGTTTTTGGTCTTTTACGCAATTAGTTAAAAAAATCTTTATTAAAAATTGGATCATGTTTATTTTTTATTTGATAATATTACTCGTAATATGCATACAGGATAGTACCTATGCATATTACGAGTCACCTTTTAGTGATATTATAGAACCCCTAGATAAATGCGCTAGATAAATGGAATGAATTCAGAGGTGAAGAGATAGCTTCTGCTAATGTATTTGATCATTAGTGCCGAATTGTAGATCTGAAAGGAGGGTTTTTTGCAGCTAGGCTGCGCCGCCAGTTTCGTTATGAATAAATTATAAATTGGTTAACAATAGAATTGGAATAGCTTAGTTAAAATAACGGAACCCTGAATACGGGATAAACGACTGTACCTACTCGAAATACTTGGGCAAAGATGGTAGAGAAAGTAAATAAACTCGTTTACGAATATTTTTATGAAAAATAAATTCGTCAAGTGATAGTTGAACTGACGCGACTAAGGTCCCAAGTCCCAACATGCTAATGATGCGATTTTCAAAATTTATCTTAATTGTGCCTCAACGATCCTAGAAGTATTAACTTTTACTAGACATCTATTTAAAAAAAAAAAAAAAAATTATACAACTGAGGTTGCAAACAAGCGTACGGCCCACCTGTTGGTAAGCGGTTACCGTAGCCTATGAGCGCTTGCAATACCAGAGGTATCACGCACGCGTTGCCGATCCCTCCCCCCTCCCCCCTAAAGAGTTCTGGCAACCTTACTCACCGCAGGAACACAACACTATTTGAAACAAACATCGTGAGCAGACATCGTGAGTTCTCAGTTATGTGCAAACCACAAGTTACTATTAAAAATAAAAACCAAAAAAAAGGTTATTGCAACCCTTATTTATAACAATTGCGCGGCGTCGCGATCACGGAAAATAATAAGCCCTCTGAAAAAATATGAGCCATGAAAAACATTGCCATAAACAACTTAGCAAAGATATGAGATTCATAACTTTCAATTCCTGTAAATACCAACACGCCGTGGCAATAAATTGTTCTAGTATATAATGGTAACTTCAGCACGTGTGCCCCACCTCTACGAGTCTGCCGAGTCTACGCTTTGGGCAAGTCGCTTGTTTATACAAGGTGGTTCATAACATGTATACCACCTCGAAAGGGAATTAAGCTATGAACAATCATCATCATCAGCCTGTAGAAGTCCACTGCTGGACATAGGCCTCCCCTAAAGAGTACCACGACGAACGGTCTTGAGCCTTCTCCATCCACCGACTTCCCGCAAACTTCACAATGTCGTCGGTTCATCGGGTGGGGGGCCTTCCAACACTGCGTCGCCCGGTTCGTGGTCGCCATTCGAGAACCTTTACTCCCCAACGGTTATCGGTTCTGCCACTTCAACTTGCTAATCCTGCTATGAACAATAGAGCAAAAAAATTCAAAATTTGAAAAAAAAAAAAAAACCGAGCTTCCTAAAATGTAACTATTTTTGGTATATATATCATCTTTACAACTAATCACTAAGTACAAGTAATCACTGAGAAGTTCGGCATCAAGATTGCTAACGAAAATAGCTGATTCATTGAGTTTGAGCTGATTTGGGATAGCATACATATTTTGACTCACCTTGTAGTTAGGCGCCTCCGCGAGCAAAGTTAGCACATCAGCGCGTATTTTTTCAATTATTTATTATGATATACTTGTGAACCTTGTTCAAACAGCGTGCGATATGTTCAAAATTTATTTCAAAATCATTCTTCGGTCATCATCATCTTCCTGGCCCTATCCCACATCATATGGGGTCGGCACAACATGTATTCTTCTTCCATTTCCCTCTATCAGTCGTCATCTCAGCACTCACTCCTTTCTTCACCATATCCACTTTCCTCTTACCTCTACTCCTACATCCATCCACATTCATAACTAACACTCTTCTTGTCACATGACATTCTTCCCTCCTCATGACATGCCCATACCAAGCTAACCGATTACTCCTCAGCTTTTCCGTCAATTTCGCCACTTTCAAACTCCCTCTTACATACTCATTCCTTATCTTATCCATCCATCAAAATCATCCTTCGGTCTACTGATGAAATACAGTTTTGAGGGCACATGATAATGCTCAACGATATCGCATGCCCCTAAAAGTCAAACTGAAAATCGGCTTTATACGGTAGGTTGAAATAAATTTCAGATTACATATCGCATGCCGTTTGAACACGGCTTTAAAATTAGATCGGCTCGCGCTCCGCCATGGCGCTTATGACAGTCGCTCTCTCAAAAATGTGCTAAAATTGCAGATTTTTAACGATTCCTAAAAAAAAATATTAAAAAAATTAATCCTTGTGATAACTGAATTTTTTCTTGTCATCGGGGGCAGTCGGTTTTAGGCTGATTATTAGGTACCATTTCTCATTTGATTCCATAAGAACACAATACAACATCTTCCCTAAATAAATAACCGTCCTATTTCGCCATGTTATTCTCTTTCTCTCTCACAAACAATGGGAACTTATCAGCACCATTTTTAACAACACTGCGTTTGACGTGAATACCTGTGAGGCGATTCACGGCGATTCACGGCTGTTATTTAAAACGGCCCAAAGTACTTGGCTTTATGTTTTTGATTAAAACCTGCAATGCTTAATCGCTTTTATGGGCAGTTCGAAAGTTGACATTGATTTTCCCTTATAATAGAGGTAGGTCAAGACGCCAATCCTAATAATATGAAAAATGCAAAAGTTAGGATGGATGGATTAGAAGTTTGTATGAAATAATATTTTTAATACAAATATGTACAATCTCTATTTTCAGAAAGAAAATTAAAACTAATACTTACAAGTAAACATTTACAAAATACACAAGAAACAATTGAGCTATGTAAAGACCGTTATAAACGATCTATAGATATTGATCCAAATATTGATTTGAAACATTGAAATAATCTTTTTGATAACAATTATTGAGATACGGGTATTAGCGATTTCTAAATAAAAAGCAGCATGAAAGCTGAGTTTGGTCCTATTTTGGCTCACACATGCACTTCGGCACTGACTCATAGGTACTTCTACTACCTATCTATCTACTTTTGTCTGTTTTTGTTACGTAGTTTCTTATCACTTTGTATCCTGTAGTGTCTATTTTCTCAGATTAGTTTGTGGTGTACATGTGTGTGTCCATAATAAATGTTATAATACCTCCCACTAGGCTAACACGGCTGCACGCCGTTGTATCTGCGTTCACAATACCTTGTTGTATTGAGGACTGCAAATGGCTACCGAGAATTAATAACACCTGTTCAAATTAAATTTTCCCGAAACTTTCGCCTTATTCGTCTTTGAATTTCTTTTGTTGGCGTTTTGGAACTCAGCCTATTGAGTTTTCATTAATAAGGAATTTGTTTGTTTTGTGATAACTTCTGGCGAAGTCATACTGATTCAACACTAAGTTCCTTCATTCATTCAACTGTCGAAACTCTACTTCGACTTACAATTTTCCTTATTCAACTAGGGATGCAAAAAAACTGATTGAACCAACAATAGGTAAAAAAAACCTTTTATTATACCATTTTCTTAAACAAAATGACGCTCCGGTGAGCGTGTGTCCTTTCAACAACAATATAAGTCGCCAGCAAAAGTTGTAAGAATCTACAAATTGTTTGGATAAATTCGAAGTCATTTATTTTCCTCGCAATTATTACCACATTCATTAACTGGCTGTATATTACGCTGCCCCAAAAACAAATAGCTACTCTTTTTTTACGGAGAAAATGAGAAAGGGTTGCTTGCTCCTTGAGAAACAGCTAAAACCGCTACGTTGAGGCGTGATGGAGGTAATAAGGGTATTCCAGTATGAATGAACCATTTGGACCACGTCATCTTTTTCTGAATTAGGTAGGACTTGTTTTAGGGTTATTTATGGGGTTGTCGCTGATTTTGGTAAACATTGTGTAAAAACGGCATGTCGTAAGACCTAAAAATTCGAAGACACATGTGACATGTGCATGAAAAGAGCCCCTAAAGGTGAACTTTCATCCATTCACCACACAAAAATGGTCTTTAGTCATAGTTATGGTTAACTTATTCGTTAATGATGACTGAATTAAAAAACATAATTTTTTGTTCGCTTACACAGAAGTCTAAAAAATATTTTATACTTTTTGTAAAATAAAGCAATTTAAAAGTTTACTTGATATAAAACTCAAAATAGTTTTCCTAATTTACAGCGATCAGCTTCAAGGAAAACAATTTTCAACCTATTTAAAAAATGTAAACTTTCTGTCATTATTGTTTGTTCCAAATACCCACCTCAAACAATATTGCGAGCCTGACCACAATGATCCCAGGAAACGTCATTCCCCAAATTTCACTGGCCATTACTTTCCGAACCCCAAGATTAAGCTCTCGGTCGCGGGCCGGGTCGGGTGATTATATATGTATGTATGTGGCCCACGCGCTAACAATTTGTTTAAACGAGTTAGTGCCTCCGGTCTATGAAATAATACATGAAATTTATCATGGGGATAGAAGAGTGATGGATAAATATGTTTTTATAAAGGATAGATATCGGCAAATATGTATTGGGATAAAGATTTAGGAGTGGAACTTGTGTGGTCAATTGTATCATCATTTCAGCCGTAGGACGTCCACTGCTGAACATGGCCTCCCCCACAGATTCCAGAGCGAATTCCTATCATGTGGGGGGATTTGCCCACGTGGGTTGGTGAGCGTAGTTAAATAATCTTATCTCTATCTTTGTAAAAATATGGGACGCTAGTAATTAAGAAAAACCAAGGCCTTTCTTCCACTGAAATATATTATTAACGCTGTAATTGAAAGGTAGCTGGAACACGTTATTCCAATTTGTAGGTGGGGTCTGTCTTCTGCGGCTGTTCAATCTTCTTACTATATTGTGATAACAAAGCTTGATTTAACCTTTTCAAAGGTACATCGCATTCCTGAACGAAATTATTCAGCACCTTACCCTCTAAAAGTATTTGCGGCCGCTTCGTTTGTAGCGGGGAACCGCAGACCTTCGGCCCTCGGAGATTATTGAAGGTTTTCAGTAAAAAGGAGCAATTTGTTTAATTCGATGAAAGTTGGAGACTAATCTCCATTATACTGGGTCAAAAGTGACCACAAAAAAATCTACTTACTGTTTGTAATATTTTGGTACTTGAATTCTACCCCTAATTTGAGGGTCTTTCTGGATGTTCTCTGATTTGTCTGAGAGATGTTTGCATGATCTGCATTATTTATAAATAAATAAATAAATATTCCGGACATATCACACACAGTCAATTGATCCCAAACTAGGCATAGCCTGTACTATGGGTACCAGAGACTGATATACATAATACATTAATATTTAACACCCAGACACAGAACAAACATCTGTGTTCATCACACAAATGTTTGTCCAGAGCGGGAATCGAACCCGCGACCTCTAGCGCAGAATGCAGAGTTACTACCAACTGAGCTATGAGGCTATTTGTTTCGGATCTAGGTGTTGTGGTACCATGGTACTAGTAGTTTCTATTACCTACGACACAGGGAATCCTAGTGTGGGGTCAGGACTATGTATGTGGTGTATGGTGGCACTGAGACTTGGTCGTTAACTATAGGCCTCATATACAAGCTCAGGACTTCTACAGGCTGATAATGATGATGATGATGTGATGGTTGGGTGTTAATAATTAATGTTTATATTTTCTCGTGTGTGTTTGAATTAACAATTCAATACAAATGAGAACAATGATCAGTTCAGCATACTACGTTTGCAGTTCTCCCAAGTTCATATTTGGCATTTCATGCATTTAGCTACCTTAGTTTACATCAACTATTTACATAGCGTCCACGACCTCGGACTTTCGATCTTAAAGTTGTGATTATATGGTTGGAAATTCAATGCATGATTGTGAGGGAATATGTGCTACGCTGGCCGGTCGATTCAATTAGTCTGAGAGGGTATCGTCATGTAGAATTTTGATCGATGGGCTTTGATAGTATTCTCTTTGTTTCCATTGTGAATTTTGTTTAATTTGAGGTTTTCTTTTTAAAGCTAGTTACATAAAACTAGTTTATAGATAGCAAAATTTAAATTGAATGGTCCAAGAACTGGATATCGGCACGTCGGATGTCCAGCAGCGAGGTGGGCAACCGTCGCGGGCCGCAACTGGTTCGAGGTAAATGTCACATACAAAGGAAGACAAAATATACCCAGCTGTGGGTGAAGTCAGGCTGTGGATGATGATGATGAAAATTAAAACGCTATCGTCAACTATTCGTGCTACGAACACAGGCAACTTATATATGACTTCAAGATTTGGAGCGCCCTTACGGGGTCTATGTACTTACTTTAAACTTGACGTTACAACTAAAAAACATATTTTTTTGCCCGAACATGCTTGCAGTTGCTAGCTTGTTAACATAAGCAGTGTAGCCTATGAACGCTAGCAATACCAAAGGCATAACGCACGCGTTGCCAATCCTGAACCCCTCCCCCCCAAAAAGGCTCTGGCAACCATACTCACCGCAGGAACACAACACTATTAGACACAAATAATGTTATTTGGCTGCGATCTTCTGTAAGGCGGCACCTTCCAGGCTGCCCAAATTTAGAGTGAGAAAAACTTGCTGTGCCTCTTCCTGATTATATGGTTTTGAACAAAATAAAAGGAAGCTTGCTCATTGTATTGAAGACACTTATCCCAGAGAGTCTTTACAAGCCAAAGTATTAACGCTTCTTGAATCGCAGTGCTATTGTTATTCACATTCCGTAAATAGGATTATGGAGTAGATCCGTTCCCACAAAAGGGTACTTAGCTCTGTTTACGTGTCTTAAGAATCTGCTGTGTGTTGATTATTGTATTTGAATGCCTTCGACGGAATTCCACATGAAAAGCGTCTAAGCATTGCTTGCTTACGTTTATTAATGTTATTAAGATTAAGGTTTTTATTATTATTATTATTATTGTTAATTCATTTATTTCAGACTATAGTAAAGTTACAGGTCTTATTTAACTTATTCTACAGTCGATATCAATATATACCTTAAAACTAACATACATACAATATAAAAACTTAAAACATTGTGACTACTGCGACGTGTCGATGTCGCAATCAGGGTGTCAGCTGACGACGGTGCACGGCGGTGTACCCTTTTATGACGAGAACTTATGCCCAAATAGACATATTGTTACAGTGTGCCTCTTCATCTTACTTCAATGCTACCTATTCTATTCTATTTTCAGCCGTTTTTTTATGTTATACGGAGGCAAACAGGCTTACGGCCCATTTGATGGTAAGTGGTTACCGTCGCCTATTGACATCAGCAACACCTGGAGCATTGCTAATGCGTTGCCTGCCGAACCCCTCCCCCCCTAAAGAGCTCTTTTATCCCACTGCTGGGCAAAGGCCTCCCCCCATTCCCTCCACACTTCACGATCCTGATAGACTGGGTTGACAATGCTACCTATAATACTATAAATGTGAAAGTTTGTGAGGATGCTTGAATGTCTGTGGTTCAATCACGCCGTAACGGCTGAACCGATTTCGATGAAACTTGGAATGGATAGTTATTTGCAGTGGATATTTTGAGATGTGGAGTGACAACAGACGTATCCTGATAAAATGATGTTATTTTATACGCTGTCTGTCCATGTTTTGATTTAGGCCATGCCAAATTACTCGGATCGTTGGGCAGTCGAGCACTCAGGGAGTTCCTTTGACGTCAAGGAGGTTTCAGGAAAATTGCTCTATTTTTGGAAAAAACTTCGCTGTAATCAGTTTTCTGAATCCCTTTAAAGTTTTTTTTATGGAGCTAAGCTTTACTGGGATTTAGTTTGAATGTTAAGGTTCGTATCTAACGGAATTTAACGAGTTTATTTTTCAAAATACGCAAGGATCTAACTTGTACAAACTTAACATAACGTAACATTAAAACAATTACTTACAAAGGTACATTTCCTGTTCTGGCATCAGTCCAACTTCTTGGTCCGTCTTGACGGGTTCTTCTCAGCAAAGAAGATGTTTCAGTGTGTTTTTGAACGATTTTTGAGTTCAGGTTCTTATATAACGTACTTTAGTTTAGTTACTTAAGTTTTTATTGTGGCTCGCACGACTTTGTGCATTTGCTCTGAGTCCTACTTTATTATTTTATAAGTTCATAAAGTCCCATATAAATAGGCGCCCATCTATCTTCTTGTAGAGAGGATGAACGAAAGAAGATTGACGAAACAGGTGTATAAGGCGAGTGTGAATGGAACCGTTGGAAGAGGAAGACCTAGGCGTACGTTTAGCGACCAAATCGGTGACGTTTTGGACAAAGGCCAGTTCAAGAGTACCCTAAACCGACGAGCATGTATGAGGAATGTGATGAGAGTGAATGAAGCGAAAGAAGTATGTCAGGATCGTAGCAAGTGAAAGGCCGTGGTCTCTGCCTACCCCTCTGGGAAATAGGCGTGATTTTATGTATGTATGTATATCTTTTTATCAACCTTCCTAGGTAAAGTTAATTTTAAAATACGATTTACGTTTATTTTGCTGTAGGTACATTGCGCATGTTGTGTACAATATAGCAGTTTGTGTTACCCTTATTTTTCCCTTTCAGAAATCTCTGCTGCTGTAGCGTTATTTCATATACAGTTCAAAAATACCGAAAGTAAAATGAAATACCTCTGGAAATGGTTGCATTTTTATGAACTGCGATCCATTTCCACAAAGCGTTGTATCGATATGTGCTCTATTCCTGCAATTTGTACGGTCTTGTTTGTAGCTGTAGACGATTTATCATCTTGAAGGAACTTATGAATTCTCTGAAGCTCACTTGCAAGTTATTATAATAGGTACACAAAGTATGTATGCTATCCCGAAAAGAGCTTATACTACACCCATATGGCCATAAAGTTTGTTCCAACATTTAAATTTAAAAAAAGTGTAGAGAAAAATTTGCTGTTTTGGGTTCAAATCAGTTCAAACTCAATGAATTCAGTGGTTTTAGGTAGCAATTCTGATGCCGAACTTCTCGTACGTTTTAAGTAGTTATAAGGATGACATAGTGCATAAAATATGTTCTTAAAAAAATCCGCAACTTGAAAACATAGCTTAATTATTAGGGTTCTGTACCTCATTTGGAAAAGCGGAACCCTTATAGGATACTTTCAAGACCCTTTTTCTCAGAAACGGCTAAAGGTATCAATCAATGGCCCTACTGGTTAGCCTGTAGCCAAGATCAACAATCTTCATTCCAACTGAATGCGACCAGACAGTGTTTTGATCATACGCATCTCATTTTCTTCATCTTACATATTCATTTTGTTCGTTTTGCTTTATCAGACGGTTCGAAAACATATAAATTTTATTAGGGAACATTGCTCCTCTGTTTCTTCTTTGTTATGTTGGTACGCTGAAAATTTTCCCATTTACCAGATTGGATCTCTTCGTTTTACGGTAAAATTATGACCTTGTAAAATCTAACGGTTTTATTTTGAATTATGGTAATGTACATTTTGCTACACCTGTAATCAAGAAACTTTACAAGGTATTCATAATATCTATGCTTTTCTGAAAGAGGCTTGGCAGTTACTTCTACGACTTTAGAAAATTTGAAATTTTCCAGTAAAAAAATTCTCTGTTTTGGGGTCAAATAATAAAATAACCCCATTCATATGTGGGAGAGGTACCCTGAAACACCTTTTTCTCATATATTTCGCAGAACCGACAACCGTTGGGGAGTAAAAGTTCTCGAATGGTGTTTTAAAAAAAAAGTTTTAAAACTCTTTAGGGGAGGCCTATGTCCAGCAGTGGACCTCTACAGGCTGACAATGATGCTGATCCGGACTACTGAATACCAAATTGATGTTCATTGTCTTACATATCTTTTGCATTTATTCACTCGACCGAACCAAAATTTGAGTCGGCAACATAATTTCCCTTGTGCTACTAACAGGGTTGCCACAATAGCGGTCACTCGCTCAACATTAATACGTTACGTTGCAAAGACTAATTTCATTGCGCTCGGTACGCGAATTAGGAAATACTGGACATCCAGTGCAGTTTACAATACACTTCTCTCGCTGTTGTAGGTAGGTAATTTCACTTTAATCGTATGGTTGGGGTTCTTCAGTTGGTAGTACCGTATAATTGGTACATTTATTGGACGTAAGAACGTCCGTCGAGGTCCGGCGCATGATGGGCCCCGCTCGCCGCAGTTTTCTCTATATTCAAACAACTTAACTTACCCTACTGCCAACCTGCTTTCTCCCAGATTCAGTTATGAAGAGTGCTCTTATCTCCTACCTACACCTCTTCACATAATTACCACACATTGAGTCTAACTATGCAGAGCAGCTTTTTGTAAAAAGTAAAAACCTTTTGGTAACAAATACTAGGAAGTCATATGAAAGGTTCACTTTGATATTATCCTCATAATATCTACGAGAAGAACACTTGCTTAGAGTTCTGCGCTACCGTACATATTAATCACTACGCTATACTAGCCATTCTGAAGGTGCTTGACTGTTGTCTGTCATGTCCCAGATCTTGCACTCTACTAGACCTTTTGCACAGCTGGCGCAGTTGAACGAAGGGCTAATTATTTGAAAAAAAAAAAGCAAATGCGATTCTTGTCGAAATCCCGCTGTTTGTCGACCTGGTTTTTGTGTACCTTTATTAAGTGATCCGAAGATCATATGCTTTAGCGTGGCCACATACCTACCGATACTGTTATGTTCTAGAAGAATACAATACAATCTGGCACACACACGCCTGGCATTTTTCTTGATTCGCGGTCATTCGTAATCCAGCGCCTGCTGAGTTAATTCGTAGCAAATTTTCACAGAATGTCAGTGGAATCGTTTGATAAACCATTCGCATAATAGGTATAATCGTCGGCGCCGGATCTCAACCGGGCTTAGTCTGACGATATACGGAGTACCGTAAGCCACGCATATTTCTGACCGGCCTGAACGTTTTAACCGACGACGACACTGGCCGGTTGCTTGCTTATCGGGCATTATTGTCGATTCAGACCGTAATGTGTGTGACGAAACTACATTTTGTATTGCAAGTATAGCCTCCCGATTTGAATTCTGGTCTTCCAGAACAGAATAGTGTCTATAGGAGTGCCGCTTATTCCATGTCTTAAAAATGACCTAGCTATTCGCGCAGTGCTGTGGCAAAACAGTAATATGACAGCTAACAGTAGCTAACAAATTGAATTGCCAAAGCGCAATACTCCTGTTGGGATTTGTGTCGAATTTTACGCTGAAACTCGACGCGGTGGGGTTTAATAAATGGCGCTTATGTTAATACTGTTGCCTATTTTGTACACTTAGATGCTGTTTTGTACCGTTTTAGCGTGATGTACGACATGTTATTTTACCACCAGCTTATTAACCGACTTGGGTAAAAAGTACGAGGTAATCCGTTCGTCGGTATTTTTTTTTGTTACATATTATGTTGCAATATATCTCCGCAAATTGTTAACTGGTTCACACCAAATTCAGTAGTGAGCCTATTCTATTCTATTTTATTTTCAGCCCACTGCTGGACAAAGGCCTCTCCCAGTAAAGAACCAAAAATGAATTTTATTTCATAAGTTACCGCAATCAGCAATTTAGAAACTTCTCTAAAAAATATGAAGAAAATTGCTTAATCAACCGTTCTTGTTTCAGGTATGTACCTCAGCATCTCAAGGGTTTGCTGATCAAAGTTACTTCAAATTAAGCAAGGTAAGCGTGATTATATCAAAGGTTAAACGTCCCAATATTAAGCTTGATTTGATAATTTGGGCGAAAATTTAAAAATTAAAAAGAGGTATAAATATTTTTTTGTTAGTCTAGCATATTTGTAAAATAACAGATAAAATATTGTACAAGTTGATTCATAATATCATTGCTATATCGAAAAGGGCTTAATATACACCGAATTGGCATTATGTTTGTTCTACGACTTCTGAAAATTTGTCATTTAATACATATTATTGCATAGTGTTTTTCAGTTAGAAACGACATTTTGTGGTAAAATCTGTCCACACTCAATGCTTCAGCTGATTTCATCTTGATGCAATCAATTTATCTAGCAATCTTGGTGTCGAACTACTCGTACTCATATGTTGAAGAATAGGAACTAGGATGATAAAAAGCCCAAAAACAGCTAATTTGAATAAGTTCGGGAAAAAACCTGTTAATTATCTAATATTTATTATTTTTGTTTATAGAATAAGTCTCTTTCGAGTTACTATACATATTTATGATTCATCTCGTATATCTCAATAACTATTTCTGATGAAATAAACTGTTTTTCTTGTCATTGGCTATCTTCGTAACAACAAACTACTTTTGCTTTAAATATTGTTCTAGTAGGAAAATGTTGTTAGATAATTTGGAAAGTCTTAAAATACTAGAGGCTAGTAGGCTAGAGGTCTTAAAATACCAATAATAAGCCGTGTTTGTTGCCTGATTCTTCTAGGCTTGGTCGCGAGGAACAGGCATAGCTTCACCTAGTTTCTAAGACGTTTCAAAGTGATCCTAGTGATTTTATTGAAATAAGCCTTTTGACATTGACTTTGACTGAATTTTATCTTTATTAACTTACTAAATCTTAACCGTATGGAAATCTTAACTATCCTTTTGGCCGCTCAACACTCGGAGTGTTGAGCAGCCAAAAGGACGGATGAAAGAAGAATGCATGCTGCTGAAGTGAGAATTTTGAGCTCGATGTGTAGAGTGACTAGAATGGACAAGATACGTAATGGGTACATCAGAGGAAGTTGGAAATTTCCAGTGACTGAGAAGTTGAAGGAGCAATAGGTTAGCGTGGATTGGGCATGTCATACGGAGGGAAGAATGTCATTTGACGAGAAGACATCTTCTCCCTGCCCTTATAAACTTTATGTGCGGTCGGCACAAAATGTTTTACTCTGCCATTCATGCCATGCCATTCATTTTTCTCATGCCCTTCTATCAGCCGTCATGTCAGTATTCACTCCTCTCTTACTCATGTTTTTCACACAATCTATCCATTTTTTTTCTTTGGTCTACCTTTTCCCTTATATCCTTCCACATTCATATCCCACCCAGTCTGTTGATGATTTATCCCTTTGACGTGACCTAAAGTACCGTTTCGTCGAGCACTGAGTTCAGTTTAATGAATGCGGCCCTCAGTCGGACCTCATTACCGACACACTTTATTTGAGTTTGCGGGGTTAACGCTCAGTATTTCAACGCTTTACGTTGCGTAGTGGTGTACATTGAGGCATAAGAGTAAAACTTATGCCGTAAAGTGCCAAAAGATGCCGTGTTAAAAGATCATCATAATTTCAGCTGTAGGACGTCCACTGCTGAACATTCCACATATTGCCAGAGCGAATTCCTGTCATGTGCAGGGAATTAACCCATACACACCACTCTGGGCACGCGGGTTGGCGAGCGCAGTTAGAGCTATCTTTGTGAAAATAGGGGGACACTGCTTGCGGTAACATACAGCAACTCGATATTTTCATACACAATGGTCCATAGTTACAGCCTTTATGTAACTATGCAAACGTTATTGTTATTATAAAAAAAAAAACTTCATACTTGTAATATGAATGTCTGAATTGAGTGAGCACTGGAAGAGTGATGGTAGAGGCCCCGCCTTCCGTTCCACTGGTCGTGGGTTTGAATCCCGTTCGTGCATCATTGGATTTCCCATTCGGAAAACGTATGTGGAAGGATAGGTCGGGATGAAATTGGTAATATTTGTACGAAATGACCTTAAATCTAAGCCGTTTCGTTATTTATTCTCGTTCAACTTTTGACTTGGGCTGACTAATTTCAGATTAATGTTACGATGCGAGTGAAATAAATGCAATACATTACTTACACGCTCAACCGTAAGGGAGATATGAATTGGACGACTTTTAAACACAACTCGATTTTGGGAACGACCCAATAAATCAAGCCAAAACGATTTTATGGTATAAAAATTATCAATAACTGTTTCATTTTTTACCTCTGAATAAATAGTAGTAAATAGTGTGTTTTATGCATTGCTGTTCAGTTTTTTGCGTACACATTGGCCATTTTTAAGTGATAAATATCGGTAGTACAAAAAATCTGTTCAAATAATAAAGAGAAATAACACCCATTACATAGTCCTGACCCCTACACTTGGACTCCCTGTGTCGTGGTTATCAGACGCGTATCATCGACACGTACCACAACACCCAGATCAGGAACGAATATTTGCAGATCATGCAAACATTTTTCGGACCATAGAAATTGAATGCGCACCCCTTGTGTCTCAGGCGGGTACTCGCCCACAGCGCCACTGAGGAGGGATATAAAAAAACCTTATGTACCAATATTTATGTTGAACTTCTAATGCGTTTATTAATTCCATTCGTTATAAAAATGATACAAAAAACAGCTGATTTCAAAATTTCTGGAAGAAATTATATAAAAAAAATATTTTTAATACCTATTTTTTTTGCTTATATTCTTTTTTTTTGGTGGGAGAATAAGTCTCTTTTGGGATAGTATACATATTATTTATCACCTTGTATACTAAGGCAAATGCATATCGTATTGTACCCTTCTAATCGCACCCGTTCAGAGTACTGTAATATGCGCATAATTTAGCAAAGACCATAAGTCTCTACAATGTGTGAGCTTGTGACTTAGCAATATTTACTGTTGCTGGCAGAGGGGAAATACACCGCAGCGCCAACCTATCCACAAAACAATGTTATCCTATGTTGCATGAACCATTCTCAATACTGTCTACCTTTTGCAAAATGCTTTGTGGAACTGAAAACAGTGTGGTCGAGTGGTTGAGTTATTGGATGTGACTACACTAGATCAAGGAATATGATCTATAACGTAGGCGATATTATAAAACTAGACATCACAAAGCCGGTTCTATAGTTCAAGTGAAAAATGTAAAGCACTGGTGGAGTGGTCGCAGCGGTGCCGCCTACCGATCAACAGGTCGTGGGTTCAACTCCCAGTCTTGCACCAATGGATTTTCCATTCGGAAAATTTATGTGCGTTATACTAGTGCTCTCAAAAAGTAAAGCAAAACATCGTGAGGAAACCGGCATCCTAGATTCAAAAAATTCGAAGACATGTGACATGTGCATGAAAGGAGCCTCTAAGGAGGCGCACTTTAATCCTTTCACTACACTGATTCTTTCACTGACGGTCATAGGCCCTTTTGGGCCACCATACCTCAACCTGGTCACTGACATAACACAGGATCATCATCATCATTTCAGCCGTACGACGTCCACTGCTGAACATGGCCTCCCTTCACAGACAGAGCAAATTCCCTATCATGTGGGGGGATTTGCCCATACTCACCACGCTGGGCATGCGGGTTGGCGGGTTGGGTTGGTTTTAACATCTATAGCTCTAACTGCGCTCGCCAACCCGCATAACACAGGATGGCCAAGAAAAAATCAGCAACAACGAGAACAAACAACACGACAAGCAAGCAAGCAAGTCAAAAATGTCAAAGCCATTGACAAGTTGTGTGCCAGTGCTTGGTGCACAGGAAACCTACTCTCATGAACACATTTTAAAGTAACAAAAGTATTTTAATTTAAAGTACATAACTTTTTAAAACGCCACATTTTTATTTTTTCCATGTTAAGAACAAACTGCCTACCGTCGCTGGGGGAATTTTAATAATGTTTGCATTCTTTTGGCGGGAAAACATAGCACTCGGCTGTTTTTCACGACGCCAGTGCCTCTGGTCTGTTTCACTTCTACGCTGACGCCTTATTGCAAAGCGAGTAAAGCGTTAGTAGTTCTCTCAAATAATTTGGACTCATCGTTATATATTTGTATGATTGATAGATCGTAGTTAGGAATGGATAGTTAAATCGGCCAAGGGGTTGCTAAGCTAAGTAATACATGAAGTGGGGTGCCATATGAAAGAGTTTTGTTCGAACATTTTTATTTTTATGCTTTTTGAGATTCAACAATAACAGTAACAAGAAAACCGATATAATGTGAGCTCTCATTTGGTCATGCTAAAGATGTGACTTTCAGAGTTCTTCTTATCTTAATCAATGATCAACGAAGCACCGATTTCGACAGACATAGTTCTTTACTTAGTTAAGAACTATGTCTGTCGAAATCGGTTCAGCTATTACGGTGTGATCGAACCACAACAAGCATCCAAACATCCTCAAAACTTTCGCATATTTTATATTAGTAGGAAGTAGGATACATAGGTGCAGCGTACATACCCATACAGCGTAGAAGTGAAACAGGCCTACAACTCGACCCCATTTCATATTATAGACTACAGTAATTTTTCGAGTGCATCGTAGAAGGGTTCCGTGGAAAAAAACTTTTGAAAGAAAATTTAAGTAGATTTTTTAAATACAAAACCCATTGGTTTACTTACATTACCCTGGTATCATTGGTAGAGAAAATTGTTTTCCTTAATTGCTGTAAAAATGTATTGTTTCTATTTTTGAAACAATACTTAACATTGCTTGTAGGGTAGTAAGGGTCTTCATCCATAAAAGATAGCAGACAAGCGATGATTATAAAACTGACTCCAACTTGAGTAAGGAAGGCCTTTTTTTATGAATCGACAGTGCTCACGTTAATCAACGAGCTAGGCGACAGGACCGGTTTTTTACCACGCCGATACAGATTGGGCGAATGTTAAGCGCATGGATTGAACGCGTGATTTGTTACCACCGTTAGTAGCGCGTACGCCCCTACCTCTAACTACGTCTGTCAGCGTGGACGCAACTCGCGTAGTCCTTATACGCGAACATTATTTCGTTTGAAGATATCGTGCGCGTGTTTTGCGTGTCGCGCCTGCTAGTGTCACTTCACTCTGGACCCACACGACGGATTCATACGTTTATTATTTCTAGCTACCCTCACCATGGGAAAAGCTTTCGCGTTTTTCAATAGCATTAACAGGTGTGGCCCTGACGCGCGTAGTCCAGCTTGCAAGATTTTAAACGAGCTGAAAAACGCTTTATATGTAATGGCTCTAATAATGCTAACCTTTCCTGTGTCAAGTAATTCTAAGATTAATAGTTTTGTTTACCTCATTTTTTAAATTTTACACTGGGATTAAACAAAAGAAAATGAACTCTACAGACTTTCGGAAACACATTGAACTCTAAGATAAGCAAGTCCGATGTGCCAAAATAAGGGACCATTGTAGGTTAGCAGACGAGAGATGAGTTGACACAAACCGTATTCTGGTCTTCTTTTTGTACGAAATACAAGCTGATTCATACCATGTAGCATATAGATGACATATTATACATACAGATTTTGAAAATTCGTGATTTTTCATTGAAAAACACTATGCACTATAACTACTGTTTTGGGGTCATTTAGTTCAAACTCAATTATGTAGTTTTAGGTAGAGTCTTAATGGCAAATTTTTCGTACTTTTAATCATTAGTTATAACAATGATGAAAAGTCCAAAACACTAAGTAATTTGAAAAAAGTTCGGGATAAAATGAACATTTCGATATATCGCTAATACTTTCTCTTTGTTGATTGAATAAGCCCTTTTTGGGATAGGACCTATACATATTATGAATGAACAGATGTTTTATTGAACCGACTGTCATTTTCCACCTTGAACAAAAGCACCTGACGTAAAACCTCGCAAAGTGAAGGACCTAAAACAGTTTATATATTTACACTATCCATCAAGGCGTGCGCGACTGAATTTGCTACCATTTATTCTCGAACGCGAGTGATAAATGTGAGGTTTTTGTGTGCTCACGGATGCTGCGGCTGCGTTAGATAAATAGGACAGTCTTATGCTTAGTCTCCTGAAAGCAGCGTACGCAATTATTACGGTCGTAACAAAGCGATAGAACGACAAATGCCAATTATTTCTATGGTCAATAGTTTCTTGTCCTTATAGTGTTGGATAATTAAAGAAACTAGCTCAGTGCAATTCTTGTAAGGCTATAAATTAAGATTTTCTTATTCTTATTTCACCATCTTCGATTATCGCTGCTTCACAATTTATTATTATTATTTATTTATTTATTTATTAAGATAACAACATCATAACAGGTTTTTTTATTAAGCCCTAAGGCGATGTTATATCTAGGTACCTACTTAACTTAATTTATTAACAATACTAATTATTATATGCTGTCTCAATGACAAGCTGTGCCATTTCCATGGCTTTCGGCAGGTTTTTGTAAAACACATCTACACTGTTTTGGGACAGAATATTGAGTAAATAGATAGCGAGTGACACGGGAGAAAGCTTAAGTAGGTTGGTCCTACAGCTGGGTACCTCCAGCATGGCGGGGCGGCGGCGGAGGCCCAAGTAGTCGTTGGGCGCGCGCAGCCGCAGCAATTAAATAACATACCTAAAGATAAATCACTATAAATGACAACACTGTCCGTGAATCTCACTGTTTTGCATTCGTCACAAGACCGCAGCATTATTCCAGAAAACCAAGGTTCTCGTGGAGATAATTAACGGGAACGTTGACTTGGGACTTTTACAGATTTTCTTTGAAGTGTATGAGTATAGTATTTTTGATTCTTTTATTCTTTAGAAAAGCTAAAAGAGCCTCGTAACTAAGCTGTGAGCTTACCAAGTTTAATGAATATAATAAACAAAATTAAAATAAAATGTATGGGTATGAACAGAGGAATCCAGTACAGTTTCACAATTTGTTCGATTTTAACAAAATTGTATGCGTTTATTCTATAGTATCTAGAGTTGTATCATGACCGTTAAATATAGTAGGGGTAAACTGTGAAAGGGATGAATAAAACAATCAAAAATCCTAGCTTGCCACGGTTTACACGTCTGCACGCCTCTCTCCCTAGATAATAAATCGCGCCTGAAATCGTATTCCGAAGATTTACCCCAATAGCGATGACTTTGCATAAACTTTAGGCTTTTCTAGGCGTAGTTAAAGCGAGTAGCCAAACCCCCCAAATTATTGTCACTGGAAATCTATCAGATCAGAATGAATGCATTAGTACACCCCAACAAGAGTTCAGCCCTTAAAGTTAATAATAATTGTACTGTAATTCAAACATTTCCATTCCCGCAAATGGGCGCCCTCCATAAACTTAACAACTCAACATACTGAATAATTCGAAATAATACCTATTACTAATGAAAATAATAATAATAATCGACGATTATACAGAATTAAATTAAGTGAAATAAAATGAAAATTATATAATAAATAATATTATAATTAATAAGGAAAATAAAAAGGCTTAAATAAAATAAAATAAATAAATAAATAAATTCAAACATACCATAACCACATCACAGTGACCACAATCTGATAATCAAATTCAGTGATTGTATCACAATTGCCGATGAACAGTTCATTGTCACCGACGCGACGGTAATTATCAGTAAGCCATTATGCAAGGTGAATTGCATAATAATTGCATTGCTCCTTTAGTTTATTGAGACAAATGTCGTTTGGTTAAATTACTAGTAGGTCGTTGATCGTTTACCGTGCCACTGGTTCTTTTTTGGTCACTGTGAGTAGGATGAGGTCTGGTGGATTGGCCTAAGCTATGGAATACATATTACTATTTTTGATTCTAAACAAGCTATTTGACTGCTCAAATCCCGAACGAATTGAACCTAATTAGGTAACTTATTGCTTTGATCATGACGTCAAAATGTTATAGAACATTTTTAACAACAACATTTTTATTGAACTAAAGATTTACGTTTGGCACACATTGCCACGGCGGGGCACCCCGCAACGTTTGACGGTACAGAATGTGTAAAGTGGCCCAAGCACGAATAATAAGCGTTACGCTTACGATACGATGGTAAAAGTCAAATTAGCCAATGGTATGGCTACTGGCCCTAAAGGCATTTCGCAATGCGTCTGAATTCGGTCCCAGAAATTACGGATGTTAATTTCAATACATGTGTTCCTTTGTAAGGGGACACCCTGACGCGGGACGCGTGCGTATACTTCTACCGCCCTGCTGATTCTACTGCCGTACTCCGCTTGATGGACGGGATTCGAATAGAACGCAGTGCGGAAATACCATAAGGATGATTCATCCAAAACAGTGCCGGGCTCGTATCGCAGACTGGGTATGGTTAATTTACTAAATAACGCTAGGCCGGGCAGGTTCCGTGCCCCAAGTAGGGCTTTTCTTTGAACGTGGCCCACCCGCGTCATGGTCAGACTCGGGTCCGGTGTAGCGTGGATCATCTTTAACTCGATAGCTCCACATAATGTCTTTTGTCATATTGTGTCATCTTCATGCTATTTGACGGACAGGCTCAGATAATTCTGTCATAAAGTTTCAAACAAAATTTGTGCTCCATATGCGCCGCCCTAAATACCTCTGGATTTAGAGAAGCATCGGCCATCGTACACTGGTGTCATTTACAAAGAAACCTGTCAATGCGGCCGTCCATTTGTTGCCAAGAAACGGCTTATATTTAGAAAATTAAATCTGCCTACCGCTCAAGTGTAGGATTACGTTGCATGGGACACATTAGCGTGAAATTAATTCCAGCTAAAATGTTAAACTAATATCGCCAGAGGGGCGTGAAGTTTACAAGCGTTGTCACCGAAAACTGCGGATTAGCACCAGTTAGGACGTTATTGTAAAGCTTGCGAGCCTGAGGCGAAATTTACTTGTCTTTTATATGTCCAGCTTAATTATACAAGAAAAAATTTATTTGCAACAGTTGTGGTAGCACAAACTTTTTTGTCAATTGGGTGTAGAATAAGCCTCTTTCGAGCTAGCATACATATTATGCATATATTATTTCCTGACAAGGAGTACTAGATACTTTTTCAATGGATGCTCTACTGATTTGAACTTGACAAAAAAATATAAGAGACTTGAAAGTTTTTGATTTAAGCGGCGGACTCGCTCACTCACGCCTCAGTTGCCCCAAAAAATGGTGCTAACCTTTGTGAATTTCAAGTGGGGTAAAGATAAACGAATACTTAAGCCTTATCCGGCAGACCAAGTCGACAAATGCAAATGTTCCTTACTCATATTCATAACGTAACCGACATAGCTCCCAGGATTACAAAGTTGAAGTGGCAACGGGCAGGCTTTTGTTTGTTGGGCAAAGAAGATTGTTGTCTGGTGGCCAAGATTCAAAGGACCTTAAAGGATTGTCTGACCTGATGAACCGATGAATTAATACATAAGGCATTAAGGCTTTGTTACCTATATAATTTCCTTCACCTTTTGGAGCAAGTTTTATTGCGCACACGTCTAGAATATAATGTAATAGAATATAATATTATTTATTTAACTTATTTATTTGGCACACATGTTGTCGACCCCACATGAAGTGAGATAAGGGCAGGGAGATAATGATGAAAAACACACAGAAAAGACCAATGTCATGTGCAACAACCTTAGAAATAATTACGTACCTACTAAAGTGTAATAAGGCCACATTTACTGGACTCGAAGTATCTCACACACTAATTGGTATTTCATAACTTGTTTACCTAGGTCCTTGTGTTATTTGTGTATTTAGGTATTAATCGCTGGATAGTTTTAAAGTGTTTGTGAGACCCATCAGAGCTATTCATATCTTGTTTACCTTGAAACATGATCTACTGACGCGTGTTGTTTTTTTTTTCATACAACTGAGCTGGCAAACAAGCATACGGCCCACCTGTTGGTAAGCGGTTACCGTAGCCTATGAGCGCTTGCAATACCAGAGGCATCACGCACGCGTTGCCGCCCTAAAAAGCACAGGCAACCTTACTCATCGTAGGAACACAACACTCTTTCCTACTAATTCTATTCTATTCAAGACCGTTCGTCAATGGAATTATTTTGGGGTAGGCCTATGTCCAGCCATGCACTTCTAAACACGTACATGCGAATAAAGTAGTAGCCTTGAATTTTATTCCAATACGTTCAGTGGTTGCGATGTGAAAGATCTTCAAAAACTTACATATTTAAAAAACTTATTTCACACTAGTTTCCACCTTAAAACTAATGTTCTATCGTCAACAATAAACCTACCATTATAGGATATTACACAGACAACATAACTACCTAATGGCAAAGTTAAAATGAATTTCGTTCCATAGTTTTCTGCCCAAGGAAAATACAGCCATCAAATCTACTTCAATCTCATTCCCATAACGTTGCGGTTAGAAAATGATGCGGAATGGTGCTGGCAGCTCGTGTTTCCGTGACTTAAACCTATCAAATGTCGGGTACGATCGTAAAAACCCAGTTTAGGTGTGCCGTCTATGTCCTACGACGCGATTTGCATTATTATGCCGTGTAGGTAGGTGCTATAGTCTTCTGACTATACACATTTCCCATGTTACTGACAATCAATGAAAATTTGCTTAGAAGCCACTTGATTATAGCCGTTCGTATACTTATAGTTCTACAGGGTGAGTTTTTTTCCGGGCCACTTAGGCGATATCGGAAACCGTGAGAGCCGTGTAGGTAGGTGCTATAGTCTTCTGACTATACACATTTCCCATGTTACTGACAATCAATGAAAATTTGCTTAGAAGCCACTTGATTATAGCCGTTCGTATACTTATAGTTCTACAGGGTGAGTTTTTTTCCGGGCCACTTAGGCGATATCGGAAACCGTGAGAGTAATCGAAAAGTGATGTTAGGGGTTACGGGCTCGATTTTGAAAAAAAAGAAGATCTGCATTCATAAAGTTGAAATTTATATACAGTTATTCAGAAAAAGTTAGTTTTTATAAAAAAAATTGTTTTATATTTGGGTTCTTTGCTTGATAATAAATAAATATATGATAACAATGTGTAATGTTGTTCGAACACCTTCATACTTCAATAAATGAAGTTTATTTATTTAGAATACAGTATAACATCATAACAGGTTTTTTTATCCCTAAGGCGATGCCATATGTTATTAGTAGGTACATTATAATAAGTAGATACAATTAGATAGGTGTACTAATCTAAACATTTCGTTTCTATCACCTACCGAAACTCCTACAACTTGTAGGAGTTTCGGTAGGTGATTGAAAAAAATATCCACGCTGTTTGACAGATATTGAGCAGATAAACAGCGAGTGACATGGGGGTAAACTTAAGTAGGTTGGTCCTACAGTGCGGCACTTCCAGCATGGCGGGGCGGCGGCGCGTGCCCAAGTAGTAAGTTGAGCTTTTTTAGATGTTTCTAAAACGTGATCGAAAGTTTCTTCATTACTTATTTAGTTTTTGTGACAAAATCTACTACAGCCATAAGCAGTGCCCGATTCTAAAAACCCTGAATGGTTTTCCAATATTTTAAAGCGAACTTTATGTATTTAAGTCATTAACCTCGCTGGTCGTAACATAAACTCTTATTATGGTAGTTGAAAAGCCATTACCCGGTCGTGCTAGACCATATTCTTTTGATAGCTATTAGCTAAATAGATTGGTGCAGTCAAGTGCAGTCGAACTGAACTACCCCGATCCAATAGTTTGCTTTTACGGATACTTTCGACCGCATCGGTCCATAGTTATACTAATAGGTATCTGATTGCCATTCGTGAAACCATATTATTTTTATGTTATACGGAGGCAAACAGGCTTACGGCCCTCCTGATGGTAAGTGGTTACCGTCGCGTATTGACATCAGCAACACCTGGAGCATTGCTAATGCGCTGCCTGCCAAAGTCCTCCCCCCCCTTAAGAGCTCTGGCAACCTTACTCACCACAGGAACACAACACTACTCGTATTTGAAACAAATAACGTTATTTGGCTGCGATCTTCTGTAAGGCGGAGGCACCTCCCCAGACGGGCTGCTCCAATTTAGAACGAGTCTCGATCGAAATCGATCTCGCTGTGCCCTACCTCCTCCTAAAATCACTTATAATTACTTTATAAATTATTTACAACCTTGTAACAAATTCAACAAGCTTATTCTGAAAGTTGAAGTGTATAACACATAGCACGCAGAACCGACAACCGTTGGGGAGTAATGGTTCTCGAATGGTGACAACAAACCGGTGTTGGAAGGCCCGCCCTTAATGGACTGGCGATATTGTGAAGGTTGCGCGAAGAAGGTGGATGGAGAAGTCTCAAGACCTTTCGTCGTGGCACTCTTTGGGAAAGCCCTATGTTAAGCTGTAAACTTCATCAGGATGATGATGAAGATGATGGTAATGATGATTCTGAAATATATATTGGTGATCTTGGATCTTTACTAATTTGTTATTTTTTGTCTAACTATTATTTGTGTTTGAGTTTGAGTTTGGGCGGTTTACTCTTACACTATTTTAGAGTCGCCAATTCTTTAAAGGTCTCTTCTCAAGTCTATAAAGACGGCCACTCCCGCGGCCATTCGGTGAACAATACGCTGCAAGATTCTGAATTCTCTTTGTGAGGGCAGTGGAGAATCAAATCTAAGAATTTAAGTGTGCCATAGAAACCAGAGCTCCGTGTTTTTTTAGTTCACGTGAGGAAAGAATAGAATACTTTAGTTAGTATGGTAAAGTAATAAAGTCTATTAAGCAACAGTCCTTTGGGCAGATTTCAGTAAGGTATGTATGGCTGGCTAACGTTTCACATCGTTTATGTTGGCAGATTTAATAACGTATAAAACAAAATCGATAAAAATAGTCGTTTCATCGACCGTTGTTTGGTGTAATTTGAAGGTTGTGTAAGTACGTACCTTCCTACTGCTCCGCACTTTTTCCTATGTTATCGTCATTATAGGTCTTTAGGCTGTATCTGCGATAAGAAGATATTACAAAGTTCCTTAAAGTATATAATAAACATTTCGAATTTCGAAGTTGATATCATTCATCATCATTTCAGCCGTACGACGTTCACTGCTGAACATGGCCTCCCCCACAGACAGAGCAAATTCCTTATCATGTGGGGGGGTTTTGCCCATACTCACCACGCGGGGCATGCGGGTTGGCGAGCGCAGTTAGAGCTATCGTTGTTAAAATGAGGGACGCTGCTTCCCATCCCCCAGATTTTTTCCCTTAGTCGCCTCTTACGACATCCGCGGATAGAGATATGGAGGGGCCTATTCCTTAGCCGGGGCCACCACGGCCGTTGATATAATCGATATAATCTCAGCTATTTTCATGAGTATCCAAGCATGTTTTCTTAGCAAACGAAAACAAAGAACCAACAAACCCTTTGACAAATTAGTACCATTTTCAATCAATTTGTATTTGCCGTTAGCTATAAATCCAATCGCAAAAGCTTCTACCTTCTGAGATTGGTTTGAATTAATCATCAAAGAAAGAAACTTGTGTGGCTGCTGGCTGGCCGACGCTCATTTATTATTCTTGACCTAAAATCGTAAGCCGTTTTCATATATGTTATTATATTTGTGAACCTAATGTTTTCTCTCCGGGGTAACTTATTTGTGAAAGGTTTGAAGTTATTGAATATTTGAACACTAATGTTTGCTTATGGTATTTGAATAAATTATTACAGGGCTTTATTAAAGAAACTATCCAGACCATTGAATAAATAAATAAATAAATATTCTGGACATATTCACACGGTTAACTGATCCCAAACTAGGCATAGCCTGTACCATGAGTACCAGAGACTGATAAATATAATAGATAAATATTTGACACCCAGACACAGAACAAACATCTGTGTTTATCACACAAATGTTTGTCCAGCGCGGGGATCGAACCCGCGACATCAAGCGCAGAAGGCAGAGTTACTACTAACTGAGCTATGAGGCCAGTCAGTAGTACAGAATTGAATCAGAAACGAAACGCGTGTAATGTAGCAGTCCCTTAAAATTATCGACGCAAAATGGTAGGCTTACAAAGACGGTTCGTTTTTTGCCACTAATCACTAACCGTAGTGGCCCCGGCTGAGGAACAGGCCCCTGCTTTACTACCCGTGTATGTCGTAAGAGACAACTAAGAGGAAAAAGATAACGAATGGATAGCAGCGTTCCCTATCAACAATAGCTTTATCTGCGTTGGCCAGCCCGCATGCCCAGCGTGGCCAGTATAGACAAATCCCATAGATGATTGTTTGGGTGCAGGCCGTACAAGGTCGGTCGCGCTGGAAATCTATCGGGCCTATGTTCAGCATTGGACGTCTTACGAGTGAAATGATGATGAAATACTGACCAAATCGCCTTATATTTTGTAGCGACCTTGTCGAATTGATATTTACCTTCACGCTTTATATTTGAATGCAGCAAGAAATATCACAAATCGAGTCATTTTAACCAAGTATCACTAAAATCTATCACTTACCTATCTTCTTATTTTACTATATAATCTACTAGATAAATAGGCTAAATCTACGAAGCCGAGGACGCAAGCAAGTGTCTTATAACTCGCAGAACCGTCAACCGTTAGGGAATAAAGATGCTCGAATGGTGACGACGAACTGGATGACACAATGTGGGAAAGCACTAAAGACCGATAAGATCTTGAAAATGACGCGAAGTCGGTTGATGCAGAAGGCACGAGACCGTTCGTCGTGGCACTCTCTGTGACATAAACAAAATTGAAGGATACACCGACGAGAGCAAAGCTCTTAAATTTAATAATAGGTATTATTATGAATAATGCCTCTACCACTTAATATGTGTGTGAATATCTACGTTCCGTCGTAATTGGCTAACCTACCTATGTTGTAAAGGTCTCAAGTTTTCCAAGGTTTTACTTGCCAAGGTTTTGTGAAACTACGCAGGCAAAGGTCTTCTTGACATTTAGAAACACATACTTAACCCACACACAGGATTCTTATTCCAATTTCACAGGAAATAGTCACGTTTGCGCTTTAGATGCTTATTCCTTTGTACCGTGTTGGCCTAATGACAGGTTACCCGACTTTAGATCCGATGGTCGTGGGTTTGAACCCGATCTTGCACCAATGAGTTTTTCTGTTCGAAAAATTTAAGTGCGCATTAACACGTGCTTGAAAAGTTCAAGGAAAACATCGTGAGGATAGCAGTCAGTATTTTTATAAGCGGCGTTGGGCTCACTAATGGAATATGTGGGCATGTACCAAAATGTTTGGACATCCCTCTGACTACCCCCCTTAGTCAACTTCAAAGATCTGACCACCTGGAGATCTGAGAGATTGTCTCATGTTTGGGGATGAAAAGTCTTTAGCCTATTTTTTTATTACAAAGCAATCCTTTGAAGAATTTGTGAGCATCCTAATTTGATTGTATCTTGCAGAACTCAGAATAATTTAAGGATAAACCAGTTACTAGAATATATATCACGTAAGAATATAAACTAAGATATTCAACGAAAACGTCAGAACTTTGTCGAACGTTCAGTCCCATGTCCAAAACTAATGCAACTAACCATGCATAATAAAATTACAATTTTGGGCATACTAGCACTAGTCCTTGACGTTTTCAAGTCCGTGGTATAAAATATAAGTTATGAATATAAATATTACTATTTAATAATTAATATTACTGAAGCATGTGATATGTGCACAAAAGGACCCACTAAGAGGCGCACTTTAATCCTTTCACTACACTTATAATTTCGCCGACAGTCCTTCTTCAGGGCCACCATACCTCAACCTTGTCACTGACCTAATACAGGATGACCAAGAAATAAATTAGTGATGTGACATGCAAGCAAGCAAGTATTAAAACATCACCTTTTTAATTTTAAAAACCATTTGTTTAATAAATGGCTGGCTGGCGAGCAGGTAGCATCAGGAACTCGTGCTAGCTTGAACGGTCTAGAGTTTAGGTACTGTCAACATAAACTTAGTTAATTCTCTATCTTACCTGGAGCTGTGGTTTTCGAAACTTTTGAGACCATGAATAAACTTAACTTAGTTCAAGACTGCTTATCAAAGGTGGGTTCTAGAACAAAACACATAGGAGCTTTCTGGTACTGACAATCAGCGCTTTATTGATCTTCTTGCTTTATTTGACTGTACTGTCATCTTTCAGCCATAGCTTGTCCACTGCTGAACATAAGCCTACCATAGCTTTCCAGAAATAATAATTTATAGGGATTTGCCTATACTCGCGACGCTGGGTATGCGGGTTAGCGAGCGCAGATAAAGCTATTATTGTAAACAGGGAACTGAAAAATAGAAAGAAAAGATCTGCTGCCAGTCCTCTAGCTTTTTTCCCTTAGTCGCCTCTTACGACATTCACGGTTAGAAATGGAGGGGCCTATTCTTTAGCCGGGGCCATCGTGGCACTACATAGTACTATCATGATTAGGGAATCTAATCCCGTTTCAGGACTGATGTCATCAGTCTCGCTGATCCGCGGGGTCGCAGACAATAATAATACTCTCTCGGTCTTTAAATAGCTTAACTGTTTCATGTGTATTTTTTTCAGAGATCCTATTTTTAATTCGCCGTTGAAACAAAAAAAGGCTCACCATTACACGCTAGTTGCTAGCAGTTTAAATAGGCGCGTTAACCCACAAAAATAAAGTCACAAAATGAATAATTTGGGCATAAACAACATAGTCTTAACCTCGCTAGTATGCGAAGTGGTGCTTAACCAAATGTAGTCAGGGTTTATATCAGCAATCTGCGACTGGACGAGCTCATGAAACTTTTACAGTGTCGGTGTCGGAGCGAAACTGCTGCGGTCACACCTAAGTACACGCCAGCGATACTGTAAGCACAGAACAATATGCGTCCAAGCGTCCGTCCGTCCAAGTGGAACGTAAACAAGCACGCAAGCAAGTTCAAACTTGTTTGTTTCACTCGCGCGCGCCTTGCCATAGACTACAAAAATTGTCTTTTGCAGAGGCGAAATAACGACGCACTGCTTTGCAAAACATTTTTATTAGATTATGTAAATTTCATATTTTTAATTTATTATGTATATGTATTTATTGGTTAACTTAACTACCTACAATACTTATATTCTGCTGTATCCCATCCATTACTGTTAACCTTTGTTGAGAGAAATAAATACATATTCTATTCTATTCTATTCTATTCTATTGGTTGGTTCGTGAGGTCACCCGTCAGGTTTGGTCTGAAAACCAGCGCCGCTGCATATTATCCTAATGTGTAGCGGCATTATGCTGAGACCATGCCTGTTTTGGCTCACACATACGGGAGACTAATTAGCACTTAAATATTGTATGACATATATACCTACTTATGTGTTGTTGTTTGTACTGTATGTTATCTGTGTTATGTCTACCTATCTCCCTATCGTTAACCTTTATTCTATTGTTTTTTGTGTCTTCTGTCTGTGTTTGTCAAAATAAATTTATTTCATTTCATTTCATTTCATTTCACTGTAGCGCGTTTTGTGAGAATTCGTCGCGAGTTCAGTCGCGTGTGAGAACTCGCGACTGCATCGCTATACGTCGCCGCTTGTTGCATTTGCCACGCGCGATGCAAGCGGAACAGCGCTACTTCAGTACAGTATCCATGCGAGACATATTTCAACATACATCACAAAAACTGGAAAGAGCTTGCTGTTGATATGCCTGGATGGAGGAAGTCGATGAAGGATGGTCCAAAACATCATGACCAGACCTGGTTCGCCTCCCTGGCAGCCAGAAGAAAAAAACAGCACGCAAGCGACACCTATCCATCAATCACACCATTCACGTGAGTTGTTGTCGTGCTGTGGGCTCACGCATCGGCTTGTACAGCCTTCAGATAAAACACTGCTTGAATCGTCTGTAACAGACGTAGATGCCAATGATGATGATGATGATTATGCGAGATAAGGCACAGCGAGATTTTCTCGCTCTAAATTGGAGCAGCCCGCTTGACGAAGTACCGCCGCCTCACAGAAGATCGCAGCCAAATTACATTATTTGTTTCAAATAGTGTTGTGTTTCTGCGGTGAGTAAGGCTCTAAGGGGAGGGGTTTCGGGGTCAGCAACGTGTGCGTGATGCCTCTGGTATTGCAAGCGTTCATAGGCTACGGTAACCAATTAATAATAAATAATAATAATAATCCGTATACGTGGTCAGAAAATCAAAATTCCAAGTGGAATTAACCCATCTATATCCAATGCTCCATAGTTGAAACGTAGATAAAATGTGGTTAGCATTGTTAGTGGTAGTTTGATGGAGTTATACATAAGTGATTTTCTAGAACGATTATAACATTAAATTCTGAATTGAATTCTAACAAAATACATGGCGAGCTTAGCATTCTGAAGTATGTAATCAGCCCCACAGACTGAAAGGAGAACTAAAATCTAATTTTATACTCAAAGACAAAGAGAGCTCCAAATATAATTGAGCCAAACGTCAAAAGCGAGGGAACTAGTATGAGATCAAATAGAACGATTTCAGGTAGATTTCCTTAATTTAAATTAGAGGGGCAGGTCTATCCGTAAGATTAATTATTACCTGTACCTACCTCTGTGTATGTACAAGACTAGCTACTAGCTCACAACGCCTGAGGGGCTTTTGTTTACTGTGTGGTGTACAATAAAGAGTGTACAAGACATACTCCTAGCCCTGAACACCACTTGATTCCTTGTGTCGTGGGTATCAGAATCTTACGATTACCATGGTACCACAACACCCAGACCTGAAACAAATATTATCAGATCATGCAAACGTTTGTCCTGCAGCGGGAATTGAACCCACATCCCTTGATTATCAGACGGACACTCGCCCGCTACGCCACCGACAGCTATTTATACAGGTATCGACGACACCTGTATAAATAGCTGTTTCATTTCTAGTTGTCTATGAACTATGTCGAAGTTTGTTATCGCAATGAAAATAATAAGCATAGATGCGGGTTTGGATCTCGTTGAATGAATGAATGAATGAAAGATGTTGTCATTGTTATGATTATTTTAGACAAAGTTAAATCTAAGTGTTCTTTCGGTTAAATCATTACACAGTTAATGAGTACCAAACAAAAACTGACTTTCAAAACAAACAAGTAGTTAATTAGCTTACCTAGCACGATACAAAATAAAAATTCGTGATTCATGATTATCATAATAAATGTACTAAAACGTGACTAAACTTCAAACAAGAAAACCTACTAAAGCTACTAATAAAATTAAAATAAAGATGAAATACTATTTTGTTAATGCTAAGTCAATTATCGGTGACGTTTTGAAAAAAGGCCAGGTGAAGCACACCCTAAACCGACGGGCATGTATGAGGAATTTGATGAGAGTGAATGAAGCAAAAGAGTTATGTCAGGATCGTAGCAAGTGGAAAGCCGTGGTCTCTGTCTACCCCTCTGGGAAATAGGCGTGATTTTATTTTAATTAAGTAAGTCGATTATTAAACACGCGATTCGGTTTTCAGTTTGCAATTTTCCTAATTACGTTTTGCGTAAAAACACTTCCCATCGATCATGATATTTTATGTGGTCATTAGTTTTAATGGAATAGAATAGAAATTATTTATTTTATCAACATATTGTACATTATCAAACACAATTATAGAAAAAATATGACAATTTAGTAGAATGATAAGTCTAAGAGAGAATGAATATACTTTTCATGTACTTAATTTGTAGCAAGTTCGCGGTTCACATTCATGAAAAACGTACAAAAGTCGAGAACACACGCCTGAAAAAAATGGCTGGAAGTAGCCACGCGGAAAGCATACGTAAATAGGCCTCGCCGCTCTAATTTCATGAAATGTGTGTAAGCAAATTACGCCTAAGAATGTGAAATTCACCTCACTTTACCTATATTATGCCAAAGTACAACTAGATATGAAATTCAACGCTGAGGTGGACTTTGTGCGTCGCGTCAGTTGAGGCGGATGCGATGATACTAATGTAGGTCGCGACAGTTGTGTCAGAAGGATCTTACAATACTAAACACTATGAAAATGTATGACGCCACAAGACTGACGTTGGCCAAATACCTTTACAAGCTTTGCCATACATTTTTACGCCACGTCAGCCGCAGCGTCCGTCGTATGCGTCTGTTATAAATCAGCGATAAGGACAGTTGCATCTTAAGACCGAAACTTAATATGATAGCTACTATAACTGATGTGTGATTAAACCGTGTTCGAAGTCAGCCTCCTTGATGTTACGCATTGCATCTCTCGCATTTTTTACATTGTAATCCTTCACAAAACGATAAAACAGCCAACCAAGTGGACCAAAGTCGACAATCCCCATGTTCCTATTGATAAGGGCACTGAGACTCTACCAAATCGTTTCTACGTAGACACCTTACGGACCTATTGTATGACCCAACCTTATTTGCCTTCGCGATAAGCTCACGCTGAGTTATGGGACGTAATGCGTTCCGGTCCATTATTGTGTTCCTGTGCCGTGTGTAATGAAAATAAATATGTAGACTGCCTATGAGTACGTCAAAAAAACGTCTCTCTATGGCTTATTTGGACTTACACTGAAGCTCGTGGCGTAACTTGCCTCGTTTCTTGATTTAACATGGCGTGGCATTAGTTCAACAAGGATAGTACTTCCTTGGTAACGTTCAGCAAGGATATAATTTGAACATGATCATTTGTAGCATTTACAACTACGCGCTTCTCCTCTTAGTGTTCGGAATTTGAACCTTATAGCTAATAGCTTGTAAGCATTTTACTTTAACCATCTTCAAAATTCCTTTGCTAGTAAAATAGCATAGAAAGGATAAATATAATATAATATTTTTTACATTGTAAAGTGTTTTACATGCCCAATTTTCTAGAAATAGATAGTTTGAAATGAACTCTAACATCGTTTTACCCTATTTCATAAAAAAATATATTTATTAACTGAAACATTCAAAGAAATACCTACAAGCGTGTTTAGTAGGAAGTTGCTGAAGTAACAGCTTTGTAAATTGATTTTAGTTTACAACTTCATGTACAAAGTTAATCCAAAATTGCCGATACACATTCTTATAATGCTTTGGCAGCTTTCGCCTCGCATGACGCCCGCCGGCAACTAAGCGCTTTACCGGGAAAATGTGTGGAGTGTGAAATTGTTAATATTTTCTTGAACGGTAGCTTACGTAACGCGACAGGTACAAGAAAGCATTATATTTGTAGTCGGGATGCGAAATTGCCTGTCTATTACTAGTGGTCCGCTCCAAACTGAGATCTCGCGAAATCAGGTAAAATTTGGTGCTCGATGATCCTTGAGGCACAATTATGATAAACTTTAAAAACCGCATCTTTAGCATGTTCTAACTAATACCTATCTTAAATATCTGAACTAATTAACTATTGAAACCTTGCCAAATGGGAGTTCGCGCTTTATTGGTTTAAAAATGTTACTATTTTCGTTTAAACTTCATGTATTTGTATAACTTATACATAAAAACCCTCCACTTGATCAACACAAAATGGAAATAGAAATCGGAGAGATCGGCAAATACTAGTCTAGTTAAGTTTCGTGTGATCAAGTCATCGCGCGATAAACCGCTGAACGTACCTTATCGTCGATAAAGCTAAATTGCGATCTACTATCTATATCCATATAGAACGATCTAGAACAGATAACGGTACTTGCGACGGCTTACGATTTTTTTTTCACCTTTTATTCGTTTTTTGGTTTAGATACCTGTATTTTTAGTTTAGGAAGGAAATAGATGATTTCTTGGATGAAAGCTACCACCCCGTACTTAAACTACCTACGGTCACTTAAAATACCTACATTATTATTAGGTTAATTATGAAACAGTGCGTACTATTTGAGCGCGTAGAACCTTGTAGCATTATTCGTAGACGCTCGCAGCATGCTACGAAGGGTCTACGCTGACATTCGTAGCGGCTTGCGGAGGTATTAATCGAGGCAAATCTGTATGTAATGCAAATAATGTATTTGCTTATTTTGCTTGTTCCCTCGGGCCATATTTTCGAGAGATCAAAAAAGTTATTTTAAAATATTTAAAGATCAAACAATCGCCCGTCTTGTCATAATAATATAATTTTATGCAGTAAGAAACAGTAGGTCACTATTTCCCCTAGCAACAACTTACCCACTTCCCCACAAAGTAGCGATAATCGTTATTTATAACAATACTTAATTAATTTACGACGGGAATAAACGGTGATTGTAAATGTTACATTGAATTCCAGGAAATTAATATCGCTTATAGTTTTCGGCTATCGCAGTGGCACATCTATCAAAATGATTAGTACTCAAATTTTCACCTCGCTGGAAACTATTTTAGATTATATCTAACCAGTTTCCGCCCGAGTCTTAGTCTCTCCAGAGACCAGTCCGTAATTTTCGTGAGTTACTCACTAAACACCTTGTGACGTTAACAGTGAATAGCTTACTTTAGTATCATGTATAGAGTCCTTTCAGATACCGTCAAACTATTCACCTAGCACTTAAGAAAATGTAACAGGAAGATCCGTTGTCCGTGATGTGCCGCAGCAACAGTCGGCAACTGGTGCAACTTTACGAGCGATATAAAATCGCCATGAAATATGCCGTAATGTACAAATTGAGATTTTATCAACGTCCAATAAAATGGTGTTACGAATTATTCGGAAATAAAATGTTGAGTGTTTAGTGACGATGGAGTTTCCGTGACAATGTAACCAAAATGCGTGTAATGGACAAAATGTTTCTCTATAACCACCTCTCTACCCGTTGGGGAACAAAGGTTCTCGAGTGGCGACCACGAACCGGACGACGCAGTGTTGGAAGGCCCCCCACCCGATGGACCGACGACATTGTGAGGGTTGCGGGAAGTCGGTGGATGGAGAAGGCTCAAGACCGTTCGTCGTAGCACTCTTTGGGGGAGGCCTATGTTCAGTAGTGGACTTCATCAGGCTGATGATGACCTCTCTCTAGCCTCAAAGGTTTTTGAAGGAAAACTCTTTTAAGGGTTAAGCTCGCCCTTGTACGACGTGTACTTTCATTTAGTTTGTTTTTTATGCGTTTTCTGTGTACAATCCGACCCTCGCCTCGACCCGAAAAAAATATTTGTAGATCATGCAAACCTTTGTCACACAGCAGGAATCGAACCCGCATTCCTTGTGTCTCAGACCGGCACTTGCACGCTACACCACTGAGGTCGTCAAATGAAATCACAGAAAAAGTTCATACATTTGTTACATTTTTTAACTAATTAATTAGAACATTAAGTTCAGCCAGATTTCTTTAAAAATAAGTTATCAATATTCATAAAATCTTTTATGTTCATCTAAGTGAGTCATCTCCTCTTACGTATATAATTTCTGTACATAATTATGTGAAAAAATAAAACTCAAAGTTTATTTTTTAATAAAATATTAATGAAAACAGAAAAGTTAAACATATTTTTACGAGAAATTCTGCGTAATTATACAGTTACCATCAGAATGTTTTTCTAGTAAAATCAGTATTATTTGAAAAATATTTTTGTTTGATGTAAATTCAGGTTCTACGATTCAATTACGACGTAGTAAGGCTCGGTGTAGGCAGAGTTTCGGTTAGCAGTAAAATCGCCGTAAAATCGAGTGTGTCGCCTGCATCGCGCCTCGGGGCTCAAACCTGTACGGACTAACCAATTTAAAACGAGTAATGAAATATGGCACTGGGACTTGGTCGCTAACTATTGGCCTCGCGCATGCTATGGAGCTATGCTCGTAGTTTCACTACGTGATAAAAACGGGAAACAACTTAGAAGAAGCAAAGTCTATAGATCTCTTAGAATTAGCATGTTGATGTGTTAATGGGCATGCGTTATAGCTCGCAGAACCGACAACTGTTAGAAAATAAAGGTTCTCGAATAGAGACCACGAACCGGACGACGCAGTGATGGAAAGGCCAGCAGTGGACTTCCTCAGGCTGATGATGTTGATAATGAAGAATATATGAGTAGTAGTAGGATATAACTAGATGGCGTGTCATGTCGTATACGTGCTTAGACAATGCCATTTAATTTTTATACCATCTTTATTCATTCAATTCTAGACGCACCCGGTCACATAACGCCTAATATTATAAAATGTTAGCATTCAGAAAAATAATTCAGTATGTCAGAACAATGGCCGTGGTGGCCCCGGCTGAAGAATAGGCCCCTCCATATCTATCTATCCGCGGATGTCGTAAGAGGCGACTAAGGGAAGAAAGACAAAGAAAAGATAGGAGATGGGCAGCAGCGTCTCTCATTTTAACAACTATAGCTCTAACTGCGCTTGCCAACCCGCATGCCCAGCGTGGTGAGTATGGGCAAATCCCCCCACATGATAAGGAATTTGCTCTGTCTGTGGGGGCCATGTTCAGCAGTGGACGTCGAACAGCTGAAATGATGATGATGATGATGTCAGAACAATCTCTGATATTACATACAAGCTTTCCTGCGTATGATTGTATTTCATAACCCACACATGTATTTAACTAATCGCATATGTATTGACCGTTGGGGAGTAAAGGTTCTCGAATGGCGACCACGAACCGGGCGACGCAGTGTTGGAAGGCCCCCCACCCGATGGACCGACGACATTGTGAAGGTTGCTGGAAGTCGGTGGATGGAGAAGGCTCAAGACCGTTCGTCGTGGAACTCTTTAGGGGAGGCCTATGTCCAGCAGTGGACTTCTACAGGCTGATGATGATGATGATATGTATTGAATGTATCTGCACATTTATCGTGCCCACACATGTATTGCCTTTAAGATAATTTAATTTAATACTATTTTACAAATGATCAGAATTTGGACCACTTTTCCGAAGTACATGACTTTGCTGGTTGGTTGTGAAATTGGATTGTCTATACCGGACTTTATTTCCGTGGCGTCGATAAAATAACCAAATAGCGTGTCTTGAAAATCGCATTCCTGGTTTTATTCGGTTTGAGTGCTCGACGACGTTCAGGTGATCTCGGAGGTGTGGTTTTAGCAGAATGCTGTAGGTAGAGTGTCCTTTTATATTTTTTACCATAAGGCTTTCTATCATTTGCATAAACGTGACTTGAAATTTTGTGCATTATTTATTATATGCTTTACCTTAAAAAACTTGTAGATACAATTTTAATATGGAACCTTTTATTTTCTATGAAAGCGGCGCACTGTAATCCTTTATACGTATGTAGCGCCTTTTTAGGGTAGCCGTAACGTATGAGCTAATATTTATGCAGGGTGACAGAGAAAGAACCAGTGACATGATAAACAAAGAAACCTGATGATTTATCACGACCTGATGAACGTGATGACTGTAATCCCAAGCATGATAGACATCCTGTCTACTCGAATAATGTTTCCAGCCTTGAATTTAGTATTACCTACTCATTCTAATTTAGATGTTAGGTAAGTAGGTAGGTAACTCCAGCTTTTATGTCTGACTTCTGACTTTTATGAGCTGGCCTTATAGTTAAGGCCTGTTACCTGGGTGACGTTGATGTGGGCCGAACATCTTTGTCCGGCAATTTGTTGCTTTAGTGCCTATTTAACCATCTCTGATAATCGCTACTTCACGGATAATTCCTTCCCTTTCTGATCACATGTCAAAGAGGGAAATGGATATTATTTTTTTAACTGTCAAGTAGTCAAGCGATAATCAGTGATGGTGGAATAGGCACAAAGTTGTAACTGTAATCTTGGCTCGTATTTATTAACCGCTCTCAAACGATCTCAAAAGATTATCAAAAATACATTTTCGTCTATCCCGAGATCGCTCTTATGTTTGAAACGCGGTAAAATACGACCCTTAGCCACTTGCTCTTATTAAAATGGTACAATACTTTCGAGACACATCCCATCAACTTTGCGATTTGGTTAAGGCGTTGACGTAAGTTGGCAGTCTCATAGATTTATGCGTCAAGCTCGTTCATAATAGTGCTATATTTGAATGACAATAAGACGAAATGGTAGAGCCCAGTATCATTTACGCTAGTTGTAGATAATTTACCAGGTCTAGTTTCTAAAAAGGCAATTGAAATCATCGAGAAATACACGAACCTATTTGAAGCGACTCGCAAATATACATTCCCGATTCATGAGATCAACCATTAAATAAATAAATATTTTGGACATATCACACACGATCAACTGATCCTAAACAAGGCATAGCCTGTACTATGGGTACCAGAGACTGGTATACATAATAGATATATAAATTTAAGACACAGACACAGAACAAACATCTGTGTTCATCACACAAATGTGCGACCTCTAGCGCAGAAGGCCGAGCTACTACAAACTGAGCTATGAAGCCATTCGTAAGAAGTTAGACGGTACCAAGAAAGGACCAGAGACACCGCAGTTTCACTCACTGGTATCTAGATAAAATGTATCCTATATGCTATTTTAGTTAAAGAACTCTATTTGTTCCAAGTTAAATCGAAATCGGTTGAGCCGTTACGCTGTGATTGAACCAGAAACATCCAAACGTTCTCTCAAACTGTCGCCTTTAGTTATAATATTAGTAGAATTATTAGGGTAGAGTCCAACAATCCCAAATAACTTAGTAACTTAATAAGATACTGGTATGTTAGCATACAACTTCACAGTGTATCGTCCCCTGCATTAGAGAAAAATATTAAGCATTCCACTCACGAGGCGGCTAGTCTTGGTCTAGAGTCAGATGTCGTTGAACTTTGCTAGGGCTGTCAACTTACTCTAACTGTAAGTAATTAGGTATTTTGACGCAAATTCCATTTGTTCCCGACGAGCCGCTGAACGGTGATCAGATCAGCTCGAGTGGACTCAGATAAAAAGTAAACTTGGTACTTCCTCAGGGGTTAAGATATCTCCATACCAAATTTCATCGATATCCTTTCAGCCACTTAGTTGTGAAAAGGTAGATGGATAAATTGCTTATTCCACACATACGTCAACAGCACAGACAAGAGAAAAGGAACAACCATGAGTATTTAGATCACCAGATAGTGGGCAGCAGCGTTCCGCATGCCCAATCGCACCAAATGATTGTTTAGGTGCAGGCCGTACAAGTTCGGTCGCGCTGGAAATCTATGGGGGAGGCTTATGTTCAGCAGTTGACGACCTACGGCTGAAATGATGATGGCAACCCTACCCTGTAGTGACCACAGCGCAGTGTAGGTTACAGTCAACTTGATGCTTTCAGTTACAGTTGCTAATGAATAAAGTAAGAAAAGTTTCTGTTGAGCTCTCGTATTCCGCTGTAAAAATGTTCGCTACATTTGTTTATTTACCGTTTGAAGATTGCTGGAATTTGAAATGCTTAGTTGATTGCTTTCTAATTGACTTTCTACTTAAAATTTTGGTATCAAGAGTATTTCACAGGCGGAGATTTATTTTCATGTTCCGAGAGGTTTTGGCATCTGGAATAAGATTTACCTAACATCACCAATCCTTCTTTATATTTTAATAGTGTAATCAAGCCTAGCCGATTTAAAAAAAAATGCTTTGGTGTACATTATTGTTTTATTTCAGACGCGTGGCTCTTATTCGATGCATTATCTAAGAGACTGGTGGTTGAGTTGAGACCAATGAACAAAGGCCTGGTCTTACCTCGGACAAAGGATCAGTATAGCTATCCAACGATGTAACGTCGTCAGCCTTTTGGGCACACTGCCTGTGGTTGGTGTTCTGAACTCTGTTTTCTTTATGGTCGTAGAAAAAAAAAAGTATATTTCTGTAATTAATTGAGCTTAATTTGTTATTCTTTTTTCTAATATTGTGTTTGATAATGCCCTTTTATGAGATTATATAAAACTTTTTAAAAGTTAGGTAAGTAGGCGAACTTAACCCTTCATAAATCAGCAATAGTGTGTTTACCATTGCTAATTTCTAGCTGAGCTATTGTTATCCAAACAAAATAGAGTGGTTTCACAAAGTGTTCGTAAAAACTGAATTGTTTTTGATTAATAAATAGAACGGGGATCCATTAGTTGAATTCAATTGGTATTGTACTCAGACGCGATATGAATTCGCTTTTAGTGTTATTGCCATTTTAGTTTTTGTGTTATAATTGTTTGTTTGTAGATCCGGAATGATAAAGATAGGCGTGTTCAAACTTTATGCGATATTTCATCTAATATATTATGTTTAAAATTTACGATTACGATCCTTACATCTACTGATGAAAGATAATTTACAATTTGAAATTTGAGGGCGTACTATATACCTCAACGATATCGCTAGCTTTTAAAAGTCTATAGTTATCTCTCTAAGGTCGCGGTCGTATAAAACTGTTTTATGACGCCTATATTCGTCGTTTCGAACGCCATGTTTGTGGATGATAAGTGTGTAGAGGTGAGTGTCCTGAAATTTGCAACATTTACTTGCTGAGGTGGATCATAAATAATGTGAAATGTGTTAGGAATCGTTGATAATATTTTTGTTTGTTTACGAACTAAACATGCATAAACTTTGATGATTATTGTTATGAACATAACTTTTCCATCACATAACCTGATCACTGACCCAATACAGGATGACCAAGAAATCATCAGTAAGACAACAAGCAACCAACAAAGGCTAAAAGAGAAATGAAATGTTATGGCGGCCAATGGGTTCAAGTTAGAATGTCGATTGTGGATACCAATTTAAGAGGGTTTTTACTGCCACTTACAATAAACTAGTACTCCATTGTCTGGCCTTTAAATGGAATTTCGTACTTGCTTATTTGACCATCCCAGTGAAATAAATGATAATAAAAAGAAATGGCATTTGACAAAGATACATAAGATCTCAAAATAATCTAAAATGCTTTAGTGTTATTGCCATTTTAGTTTTTGTGTTATAATTGTTTGTTTGTAGATCCGGAATGATAAAGATAGGCGTGTTCAAACTTTATGCGATATTTCATCTAATATATTATGTTTAAAATTTACGATTACGATCCTTACATCTACTGATGAAAGATAATTTACAATTTGAAATTTGAGGGCGTACTATATACCTCAACGATATCGCTAGCTTTTAAAAGTCTAATGCGACGAAAGCGCTATTGTATGAAAAATGAATTTAACATACAGTTTGATGATTGAGGCTATAGGTTAAGAGCCTATTTTATCATCCCTGACTATCGCTACTTAAAAGATAAAGAATATTACCATTTCTCTCTTTAGCACTCAAATAGAAAATGAAAGAAATATTTTTTGCCGTCAAGTAGGAATAATCAGAAATGGTGTAATACGCACTGAGTGATTCGTTTTTCGAAACTTGATAAGAAACACTAAAAAGGGGCTAACTCCTTACCTAACTAAAATTATGAGGAGAAATTGTAATTAAAATAATTTCTGTCTGATTTGAGTGTGAGGTAAAGGAAAAATTGATCAACGACTCATAAAACTGAGGTACCTTTCTATCAAATGTATTCATGACTTGTGTGTATAGTAAACACAAAATATTTTATACCCTACTATCCATAAAAAGGGTTTGATCGTACATCATTTCAATTTTACGACGCGAAGTATGAAAGTTTTTCATCAAAAACGACGTTAAACCGCGGTAAAACCAAACAATGTTTATGCTTAAAATGTTTAGAAACGATCGGTGTGTTTGTACTAGTATCACGATTGTACAGGAAAGTAAATTTAACAGAGCACATCTCATAAAGGCCACGTACTTAGCTATGATTCGAATATATTTACCAGATATCGGCGTACTGGAATGCTGGACCTATCGTGATATCGCTCACTAAAAGTATGTATACATCTATCATCATTTCAGCCTGTAGAAGTCCACTGATGTACATATGCCTCCCCCAAAGAGCTCCATGATGAACAGAACACTGCTTTACGCTTACGATACTATAGCAAACGTCAAATATTGGCCAATCAAAATTCAAAGATTCAATCATCGCCGATGTCATTGGCTAATATTTGACTTCGTAAGCGTAATGCTATCGTGAATTGCTCATGCTTGGGAGGAGCTCTACGCGTTTGTTGTCGGTAGAGCACTGTTTAGGTTCGAAGCGTTTGCATACTGCCTTCACGATCGGCTGGATACTTATCCTCCTACGAGATGTGACGCCAAAACCCTGTTGCTGCTTGCTATTCGGTTTCCACTATTAGGGTATGTTCTAGTTCGCATGTGCAAACAACCTTGTGTCCTATAGTTATCTCTCTAAGGTCGCGGTCGTATAAAACTGTTTTATGACGCCTATATTCGTCGTTTCGAACGCCATGTTTGTGGATGATAAGTGTGTAGAGGTGAGTGTCCTGAAATTTGCAACATTTACTTGCTGAGGTGGATCATAAATAATGTGAAATGTGTTAGGAATCGTTGATAATATTTTTGTTTGTTTACGAACAAAACATGCATAAACTTTGATGATTATTGTTATGAACATAACTTTTCCATCACATAACCTGATCACTGACCCAATACAGGATGACCAAGAAATCATCAGTAAGACAACAAGCAACCAACAAAGGCTAAAAGAGAAATGAAATGTTATGGCGGCCAATGGGTTCAAGTTAGAATGTCGATTGTGGATACCAATTTAAGAGGGTTTTTACTGCCACTTACAATAAACTAGTACTCCATTGTCTGGCCTTTAAATGGAATTTCGTACTTGCTTATTTGACCATCCCAGTGAAATAAATGATAATAAAAAGAAATGGCATTTGACAAAGATACATAAGATCTCAAAATAATCTAAAATGCTTTATCTGTTGGCCGGGCAGCCAGGATATTAAATGGTGTAGTAAATGTGTGACATTTTTGTGTTCAGTAAATAGATAGAAAAAAGCTGGATTCGAGGTATTCTTCATTATCATCATAATTAACCTACGGCAGTCCACTGCTAGACGTAGTTCTCACCCAAGACGCGCCATTGAGCCCGATCATCCGCGCGCGAGGGAGTTTGAATGAAAAAAATATTTTTCATGTAAATATTGATTTGGAACATTGCAAACGTATTTTTAATAACAAGGGGGACGGGTGTCCGTGATTTCAAAATAGCCACGTTTAGAGATGTGAAAAATAGATTGATGTTTGAGTTAGAACAAAAGTTAAAGGCGTGTATCTCCTTTGTCTACTACACTATGACTCCACGCGAGTGAAACCGCGCGGGTACAGCTAGTTTCAAAATAATTTTGTAACAAGACTCTTACAATTTTTTCTGTTAATAAAAACTAAGTAAAGTTACGACTATTAATACAATGTCTCCTTATCAGAAAAAAATATTCGGCATCTCGATTCTTCAAATACGACAGTAGAAAAAACATCAAAAGAATATTTTCTCTTGATGTTTCTTCAGAGCACTCTCCTAGGGAGTTATCATTATTCGTTCAGCTTAATTTGGTCGGCCATTAATCTGAAACTAATTTATTAAATGGATCCGCGGAGATTGCTTCGTATTTCACCGTATTAGCGTAAGCAAGCGGGACAAGTTAAATAATATTGGGAAATGGCTCAGGTGCCTTCCTTTGGGGGTTATTTTCATTTGGGGTAGGTAGTAATAGCCAATATACGAGTAGCTTTGGGAAGTTCATGGTTGATGTTATTTATAAAGCTTGCATTTACAACCTCTTGGTGCGTTAGGCCAGCTGATACGCTTGAGGAGGGGCTCGTACTATATAAATTTTAACTATTTCACTATAGTACGCCGCGGTGTTGACAACGACGTCCCGACCCTGCGTTTCTTCGAGACGGCGCTAGCCGAAATCCTTACCATTGAACCATTCACATCAAAAAATACTATAATACCCCGAACCGCCATGTTATCAGCGTGCAGTGCATTTATTACCCTCGAAAGATGGTCTGTATGATCTGATTGGTTCACTTAACTCCATTTGATGCGGTTTATGGTTGGGATCGCATTGTGGGTGAATTTAAAATAGTCTGTATTGTTAAATGAACACACATTATATCATTTTAAAATGGTTATACATGAAACGGGAGCCAGCGATATATCGCAAAAATGGCGCTGCGCGTTCTGGTGCTCTTTCTGCCCCAACGGCCTTCCTTCGGTTCCCCGAGCTATTCCACCCACATATTTCCCATATATATCCCACCCACAGCAACTTTAACTCACTTACCCTCCTTGAGCTATGTCGGTACCTACAGTTTGTCCACGCATCTCCTAATTTCTGAACCGATCTTGTAGATAAACATCACGCATAACCCTCTCCATAGCTTGTATTTAGTTGACCAATGAGGACCATAGTGAGAGACCACGTCTCTGTGCCGTATGTCATCACTGGTAACACACAATGATTAACCATCAGGAAAGTCTTAAAGACTTTCGTCTTGAGGCACTGCGTTATCATAGACGAAAAGACTTTGCGACGTTTTGCGTGTTAGGATACGTTGATTATTCTAAACCTGGTTGACGTTCATCATCATCATCATTTCAGCCGTACGACGTCCACTGCTGAACATGGCTTCCTCCACAGACAGAGCAAATTCCTTATTACGGTTGACGTTATTGTGGTTCAATTATTAATTAATCGTACTATTGCGGTAGTGTCATTCAAACTGCCACACCAGTTTAGGCCCATGAATAACACATACACAGAGTAATACATCTGCCAGTGAGACTGAATCGACTTGCTTATGTGATCAACAATTCAGAAATCAATTACCGGATTTACCTTTCACAATGTTATTACAATACTGACGAGATACTGATGAGAGAGCTATAGGTTAGCATGCCTTGAGTAAGGAAAAATGTCATGTAACCAGAAGGGTGTTAGATATGAATTTGGATGGATATAAAAGCAAGGGCAGGCCAGTGAAAGTTGTAGTTCATATTTTCTATGGGTCTTAGAATTAGTTTTTACCATCTGTACTATTCTTAAGTTACCTGAAATAAAATTTATATTATTATATTAAAATTTTAAGGCTTTAAGGCTAATTTTAAGCATATCACAGTGGTTGTTTGCTTGCTAGCTGTTTAATTATTTACTGGCTTCCGGTCGCGGTTTTTTTCGCGTAATAACGGCATGAAAAGTAGCCTATATGCTATTTCATATCACGAAATATTTACCAAGTTGCATCCGACTTGATTCAGTTATTACGGCGTGATTAAACTAAAAATATATAAACTCACGAACTTGATAATGAAGAATACGGCGCTGAACATAATTTTTCATTAAAATGTATGACAATGCTAGTTGCTGCCGCGCATAATTTTTTCCAGAAATGCGAATTTCTTATTCTGAAATTAGAGTCCTGAAGACAGACAGTATAAAGTTTATTTTGGATTCTCCATTTTGCCCAACCGTCATTTAACTTGAGCTCATCTACGAAAATTCTTAGCACAATTTCTACGGCTAAGTATCATGAAAAGATTTGGGTCTTCTTGGTCTACGAGAAAGTTCCGTCCTAACCAAACACAAGAAACACTTATACGTACTATACGCGGAATGACGCAATGCTTTTTAACCGACTTCAAAAAGGAGGAGGTTCTCAAGTCGACTGTTTTTTTTTTTATTTGTATGTTACTCAATATCTCCGCCAATACTAAACCGATTTTGATTCTTTCGCTGGTATATAGAGTATGATGCGGGGTGGTCCCATATTAATTCCTGAGGGATTGCTACTTGTCCCGTAAAACTTAAAAAAACGTCATCTTCTCTTGAAATCACGACTTGCCGAATTCTTTTTTGTCGTCAGTGGTTTGGTATGGTTATCCCCGTGACTTCGTTCAGTTGCTGCTATTTTTACATAAACTTTAACCATAAGGGTTGTGTGTCGGGAATTCCTTTCTGTGCACTCATACGTTACAACAGGAAGCTACCCTGCAAATTTCATACTCTTAGGATTTTGGTTAGGCTCTGCGTTGATTTTCAAAGAGTATAAAACCACTACGTTTGATTGTCAGTCACTCAGACAGTACCGTAAGAGTTATTAATGATGATGATGATGTCATACTTACTATTGTTTTTTATTCGAAAGTTTAGGTGGCCAGTGTCATCCTCAGTAGGTAAGCAAAACGCAAAGAGGTTGATAACAAAAAAAAAGAGGTTGAAATAATGTAACCTTGTAAATATTCAGGAATTTGAAGTCGGTTTTTAGTTTTTGTAAAAAAATCTTATTCTAAAACAAAACCTTGGCAGAAACAGTAAAGTAAGATGTTCAAACCTCTTTCATCAAATAGGCTCCAGCTTTTACGGGGATGCGACAAAGGTAGGATCGACATTTTCGTTCACTTCACACAAATTATTATTGTTATACAACCCTTGTAATTTCTGTTGACGCTCAACTTTACGCGCAAGAAAAATACGCGTTTCAAAGTTTAACTGCAAAACGTTCCCATTTTCCTGCCTTTCTATTCCCTAGCATTGCATGACCAACCATTCTAATCTAAACTTATTCTTTCAAACTGGCACTTGCCAACAGCGGATATCAAAAACTGATTGCAAACTTCAACAAGAAATAAATCTAAACAACTGGAAATGGATTTTCGATAATCTGTGACTCACCTTCGAGTTTTAATTCACCTTCGCGAATCGTAGTAACTTGATAAGATTCTCTAAATGCCTCCTTAAATCGCAACAACCATATCACCACTTGCGAATGTAGCTCCTAGTCCTTTAGAGCTAGAGATTAAAACGAAACGGCAACGGGAAAAGGCTGTTAAGGCGATTCCTGATGTGTTTCTATGTGGCGTGTAACACGCAATCCATGTTGCATAGACGAATAGCCGCATCGCGCTTATATCGGCCAATATAGATTCTGTTATTCCGATATACGCAATTATAAACTTTTTGTTTGCATTTGTGTGGTCCTTAATTGGTTTTAATGCTGCGGAATTGGTCTGCAATCTATGATCATGATGAGAGAGCATGCTATAAATTGAATGGCAGTTTTAAATCCGAACACTGCTCAAATGCAATTTGCTACGGCATTCTGATCTTAGATAACTTTCGCAACATAGTAAAATATTTATTTTTAAAATATTTGTTCTTGCCTTAGCTGGCACCGGCTCAAAAATAATTTAGTTTTTGTTAATATTAGTTTGCTATTATTGTAAATATGAATGAAAACTATAGTCTGTTGTATTATAGATAAGACTTAATAACTATTATTTCAAAATTTTCAGTGTAAATATTCAGGAATTTGAAGTCGGTTTCTACATTTTTATAAATTTTATAACCTAACTAGTTTTACGAAATTTACAGAACTTAAATCAAATGTTCAAACTTAATTAGAGAGTTGTCATTGTAACGTGGCTGTAACATCATTTGATAGTACACCGAATAAAGTTGAAACGACCGCCATCTCATAATGAATACATCAATCAAGTTAGGACACACTGGCTTTTAACAGAGATTTAACTGAGTCTCATAGCAATTAATGTCAATTAATTACAGTGGCCTATCCAACTGTCATGACATGCATCTTCATCAGACATCAGAAATAAATGTGATTGATTGATCTGCTATGAAAGGATGTGAATATACAATTCACTGAGTAGTATGTAAGTACGAAGCCCCGTACACTTGCTTTCCTGTCCACTGTGCACGACCACCTGCACTTGGGAAGACCTAAATTCGGAAACAGATAGGGCCATAGAGGTTGCTACATATTGGCTAGAAAAGAAAAATAATAAAAATAAGAGTATTGATAGAAACCAATGAAAGAAGTCTAAGCTTACAGGTAATGTAAATCTTATGTGGGAAACTTTCGCTGTTTTTCATTAGTTATGCATCAAAGCTTTGTCGAGAAAACACGTCTCGAGTTAATGATAACAAAGTCAAATCGTATTTTTTTGTTGCAGGTAAATACATCCAGTATCTGGAATCCTTCGAAGTAAGTACAAAAACCACTAAAAATATTCTTAAATTAAAGCAATACATATTATATACAATTGGCCGTGGTGGCCCCGGCTGAAGAATAGGCCCCTCCATATCTACCTATCCGCGGATGTCGTAAGAGGCGACTAAGGGTAGAAAGCTAGGGGATGTACAGCAGCGTCTCCTATTTTAACAACGATAGCTCTAACTGCGCTCGCCAACCCGCATGCCCAGCGTGGTGAGTCTGGGCAAATCCCCCCACAATTCGAGGAAGGAATTCGCTCTGTCTGTGGGGGAGGTCATGTTTAGCAGTGGACGTCGTACGGCTGAAATGACGATGATGAAAGCAATACAATTGATTAAAAAAATAATTTACGGCGATTTTTGCAACACGGTAATTTATCACCCAGTAAAACGAGCAAGCCGGTATCATTGCTTGTAAGAATAAAAAAACATCCCTTTCGTTAGTTCCAGCTGAGAATGGAAGAAACTATCGCTCCAATTAATTACATTGCTGAGTTCCACCCGTCTCGTCGCTGTTTAAGGGGCCCGCTTACTATATCGGAACGAGCTATTAAATATTATTGTGTGAAGTAGTGCCATTTTTGGTCTTCTTACTATAATTCTTAGTTAAACCGTACAGTAGTAGATCATCATAAGCCTGTAGAAGTCCACTGCCGGACACAAGATAATTCCTAAACTGCGTCGCCCGGCTCGTGGTCGCCATTCGAGAACCATTATTCCCAACAGTTGTCGGTTCTGCGAGCTATATGTCCTGCCCACTGCCACTTCAACTTGCTAATTCTAAGCGCTATATCGGTTTTCTTGAATCTCCTAAGGGCAGTAGTATAGTTTTTAAATGTTCATGTGGTAGGTATGCTTAAGCTTAGCGCCGCAGTGATCTATCGTCTTTTGCGGTTGTCATACCACACTAGAAGTCATAAGTTGGCGATCAATTCCGAAAGGAACCACATATAATGGTTCAAGCGTCAGGCACACACGGATTGAACATAATCAAGTTCGTAGCAACGTATCTTATGTGACGCATAAGATATAGGTTCTTAAAATGCTTCTAATGGAATTACCATTTCCTGCGATTGCATGCGGGTCTATCCTAACCCCATTGAACTCGTTTCACATTATTTTGAGTCATTGTCCACTATGTGGCCCACTTTCTTCCCAAGACTAACCCAGTCCGGCCAATCCGCAATCTACTTGAGTTACTGTTGTACAGATGGAGAACGACCTGTGCAATCTGTGCAAGACACGCGACGGAACGGACGCGACCAACCTGTGCGCATGTATATTATGTTCATTTTAAAGCGAGGTCTTGGTAAGTGATTGAGTCCATTATGTCGAGAACAGGGAACAGGGCCTTCTGTTAATGTGTTTAAATTTAGAATGTGGTGAAAAACCAATTTATATTTGTGTATTACCAACTTAGCATGGCTGTCGTTGGACCGACCCTTTTTAGTTTTCGTTGACCTTTTATACTTCAACAGCTCGGCATTTGATTTTCCGAAGATCTGATCGATGCACGCGGGTTCATGAAAAACGTACCACAAGTGCAATGTGGTCGTCGCTGATCAATGGATGCGTTCCTTTATCCGGCAGCCGATTTATAACTAGCATTAGCATACAGATTGGAAAGTTAGCGATCAAGCACCTTCCTTCCTGCTTCCAACGATAAACTATAACCACTTTAATATAGAATCTCCTGATTGCTGATTCAAATTCTTGAATCGGCGCTGAAACGATAGGTTCATTTGAGTTTGGTCTCGACTTAAGAGTTTTAAAGATATTCGCGTTTCGAGTGACATTGGTTTTATAGTGTTTTTTGGAATTTCACAATATCATTCACACCAGTGACTATGGTTTCACTCTTATACTTCTTGTCATCATCATCATCATCATCATCAACAACCTGTAGAAGTCTACTGCTGGACAAAGGCCTCCCCCAAAGAGTTCCACGACGAACGGTCTTGAGCCCTTTCCATCCACCGACTTCCCGCAACCTTTACAATATCATCGGTCCATCGGGTGTGGGGCCTTCCAACACTGCGTCGCCCGGTTCATGGTCGTCAGTCGAGAACCTTTACTCCCCAACGGTTATCGGTATTGCGAGCTATATGGCCTGCCCACTGCCACTTCTATATTCTATTCAGACTCACTATACTTTCTATTCAGACTCAAACACTCGTAAGTATTCATAATCAACTGTTGCTCATCGAGATCGGACGTGTCCAATAATTAATAAACATAAAATCTGACCTAGTTCCGAGTCAGCAGACGTGCTAGCTATGTTTGTAGTGTATCTGCGGTAGTGTATAAACGGAAGTAACATGGACAGCCCTTTTGACCGAAGCAGGAAAATGGCACGCAGTCCACCGCCCACCCCAACTGCTGAGCCGACGCCCCCACCGCGACCGTCTAGGGATGAAGTGTCCTCCATTGAAACTGTAGCTACGGTGGAGATCCAGAACTGGATGACCACTATTGAACAGTGCCTCAATGAAGTGTGCTCGATTGCCACTGAAGGAAAATTAAACAGCGACCAAAAACTTAAAATAAATAATTTGTGCAGAAAGGTAGCTCATGGCACATCCCAAATGGCTGTTCAATACCAAGCCCTGAAACAGAAGACCATCCAAGCCCAAATCTACCTAAAGGTTCACCAAGATAAGCAAGAACTATCGGAGCGCCTACAAGACCTGCAACAAAGCATTCAGGACTCGACACAAACATCCGCGAAAACTTCCTTCGCAGACATGGTGAAAAAGAGCACCAACAACTATATCCGCCCTACTAATGTAAGCTCTGTCGCTATTTATCCCAAGGATAAACTAAAGACCAGCGATGATACTAAGTCATTAGTTCAAAAAATCATCAGTCCTAACGAAATGAAGCTGCATGTAAGAGGACTTCGTAAGACGATAAATGGGGGTGTCATCATCAGCACGGACACCAAAATTGACATGGAGAAGCTAAAAAACTCAGTTCATCTCACTGCTTCTGACCTGACTGTCGAGGAACCTCGCAAGCGCAGACCAAGAATTGTGCTAATTGGAGTACCATCAACTATGCAGGAGCAAGAGGTCCTTAAAAGCTTGTACGAGCTTAATCTGGCCGATAGCCTCCCGAATACATCAAGAGATTCATTCCTGGCATCTATCAAGCTGAGCCATAAATCAGGAAAGAAGGGAGCTGAGACCTGTAACTACGTGATAGAGGTACCTGCTACCATTCGAAAGGCCCTCATAACCCAAGACAGAGTCTTCGTAAATTGGTCTTCCTGTCATGTGAGGGACTTCACCCTGGTGACTAGATGTTTCAAGTGCCAACAATTTGGACATGCGGCCAAGACATGCAGAGCAGAGGCCTACACATGCGGACATTGCGGCGACCTTGGACACCAATCAAACGAGTGTCCAAAGAAAGCGGAGCCAGCAAAATGTGCAACGTGCCTGCGCTTCAAAAAACCGAGCAATCACAAATTGTCCTGCCAAAAAGGTGGCTGAGCTAAGGTACATTAATTCAATAGATTATGAAGGCGCCTAAGAGCGCCACCTTATAGATTAGTCTAGCCTTAATTTTGATTAGCATGACTGATAGCGTAATTAGTGACCTAGATCAATTCTCAGTTTCCGAGTCAAAGTCTTGTGATGTTGAAAACTGTAAACAATATCTCTCTCTTTCCCCGAACGGAATAACTATACTAACCCAAAATATTCGCAGCATTTACAAAAATATTAACAATTTCAGCACTTTTTTGCAACGGCTTAATGTTGACTGTGACTTAATTATACTAACCGAATGTTGGCTTGCTATACAAAATAACAACCTACCGCTAATGGACGGGTATAGAGCCCACAATACCAAGAGAAGTCACAATCAAAATGATGGAGTAGTAGTATACGCTAAAAACTCACTAATTATATCTGTCGAGGAATTGTATATTCAGGATTGCACCTGTCTGGTAGTTAAAATTGAAGCCAATTTTGCTATTTTAGCAGTATATAGATCACCCTCATTTACAAACGTAGAGCCTTTTCTGGAGTCCTTGCACACACATCTCCAAAAATTATCGTCATTTAATAATATCGCATTAGTAGGTGACATAAACATCAATATCCTCCCGGGGTGCTGTGATAGAACGGCACAGGAGTACTTAGACCGCTGCTCTTTCAACGGCCTACTTCCAGCACACACGTTACCAACTCATCAAAGTGGCTCCTGTCTGGATCACATTATGCTTAAATCTGTCCTGCCAGCAATCACCCTGGTGACAAATTCCTCAGTAACCGATCACAAAGCTGCTTTAATATCAGTTAGTCTAAAGCTACCTAGCACCAAGCTTAAACTTACATCCAAATTAGATCATAATAAACTGGAAGACGATTTACGTAATATTGACCTAAAATCTATATACGTTTCAGCCAGTGCAGAAACTTGTATGGCAAACCTAATTAACGAAATACAGCTAGCACTACAAAATAATACCAAAATCATAAAATTAAGTAGACGAAACCTAAACATTAAGCCATGGATTACCCCAGGGCTCATTCGCTGCATGAGACATCGGGATAAACTCCACATGCGTGCCAAAGCATGTCCAAATAATTTAATAATACAAATAACATACAAGAGGTATCGCAACTTCTGTAACGACCTACTCAAAAAAATAAAGACCAACTATGATAAAATGCTTTTGGAAAAGGCTGGCCAAGACAGCAAAAAAGTATGGAAAGTCATAAAAAATGTCACTTTCACATCTAAACAGCGGGAATCGTCTTCTAATTTATTAAAAACCCACTCCACCCCGCTTCTGGCCGCTAATAGTACTAACGAATATTTTGTTAACATCGGTAAAACTCTAGCAGAGAAGATTCATAACCGATCATCGGGACCTAAAACAGACAACAATCAGTCACAGTCAAAATCATTTGTATTGCTGGATACCGACATTACGGAAGTTGAAAAAATAATCACAGGGTTGAGAAATGACTGTGCGACAGGCTGGGATAATATACCTACTAAAATACTCAAGATGTACAAGCATATCCTTGCCCCACATTTAACTTTAGCCTTTCAGAAATGTTTGCACGAGGGAATCTTTCCTAGATGTCTAAAAAAAGCCGTAGTTGTTCCCGTTCACAAGTCAGGAAGCAAGGCGGAAGTTAAAAATTACAGGCCAATATCTGTACTTTCTTCTATTTCTAAAGTATTTGAGAAGATAATAAACAATAGACTAGTTTATTATTTAGAAACCAAATCGCTTCTATCTAAGGCTCAATTTGGGTTTTGGTGTAAACTATCAACTTCTGATGCTGTACATTATCTCACAGATTTTATTGGGAAGGAACTTGATAAAGGCAATAAGACAATAGGTATATTTCTTGACCTTGCAAAAGCGTTCGACACGGTTTCTATTCCCATTTTACTCAACAAGTTAGAAAATATAGGCATACGGGATATTCAGCTTAAGCTCCTTACTAGCTATCTGAGCGATCGGTGCCAATGCGTAAAGATGGACAATGTTATCAGCTCTGAGATGGAAAACACCTCCTTTGGGGTCCCACAAGGAAGTATTTTGAGTACAACTTTATTTTTAATTTACATTAATGATCTTTGTAACCTTGAACTAAATCACGGTAAAATAATATCTTATGCTGATGACACTGCTCTACTTTTTTCAGCCGGCACGGATTCGCTAGTGCATGAGTATGCACAACACGGCTTTAATATTGTAAATAATTGGCTCCAAGGTCACCTACTAACCCTAAATTTTATCAGAAACAAAATTCATAAAATTCACGATGCGAAAATCGCAATCAGCACTTACTAATCCACATATATTTGCACACCAATGCAGTGGCCTCAATAAATCGTGTAACTGCCCCAACATAGCAATAACGAATCATATTAAGTATCTTGGAGTCGTTTTAGATGAAACCCTGTCTTTCAATAATCACATTGAAGTTTTAAGCAATAGAATACGAAAACTGATATTTGTGTTCAAGAAATTACGTTGTATTGCAGATACAAAATTAGTTATGCAAATTTATTCTGCTCTATGTCAATCAATAATTACCTACTGTATTACGTCATGGGGTGGAGCATGTAAGACTTTTATTTTAGCCGCAGAAAGAGCACAAAGAGCAATCCTAAAAGTATCCACTTTCCGTCATTTTCTGTATCCAACTAACCTGCTGTATAAGTCTTGTAGAGTTCTAACAGTTCGGCAACTGTTTATTCTATACACAGCCTTAAGACAGCACAAAGCTCTGCCCTATAATGCTGACGTTATAAGCAAAAGACGCAATGACATAATTCGTACTAACATTACCCCAGTAAAACATGTTTTCGCATCCAGATTCTTTATGTTCCTAGGGCCACACCTGTACAACAAACTTAATCGAAAATTAGGCATTTACACCATGAATTATACAAATTGTAAAAAAACCCTAAACACTGCCCTAAGAAATTTCTCTTATGACGAAACCGAAGCATTATTGAATAAGGTAATATAATTAAAGCAAATTATTTATGTCCTAGTCTAATACTTGCCCATGTATTTAAGTTAGCCCTAAATAGCATTTAAATTTAGCTTATAGGCTACAGATTTTAAGTTAATTAATTTGAATATTCATAAGTACCAACTTTAGTTATTAATGTTAGCCTTTTACCGCCTGAGACACAGGTTTTCCTAGTTCAGGCATCGTTTTATTTGTTACCCTTAATTAGATATTAATTCTCAATGTTATTCGTAGCACTAAGGTAATGAATAAAGATTTATTTATTATTTATTTATTATATATTTACTTCAACTTGCTAATTCTGAGAGCTATATCGATAACCTTGGTTCTTTTTCTCGACTCGACGAATTTCCTCATTTCGGATCTTATCACGTAGTGAAACTCCGACCATACCTCTCTCCATAGCCCGTTGCGCGACTTTGAGCTTGTATATGAGGCCTATAGTTAACGACCAAGTCTCAGTGCCATAAGTCATCACTGATGACAGTTGTCGTATCGCTGATTTTTTCATGGTCATCCTGCATTAGGTCTGTGACCAGGTTCAGGTATGGTGGCCCTAAAAAGGGCCTATGACCGTCGGTCAAAGAATCAGTGAGGTGAAAGGTGTGTGTCTTTGCGCCTTTTAGAGGCTCCGGTCATGGACATGTCAGATGTCTCCGAACTTTTAGGTTCTAGGACAATATGCCGGTTTCCTCACTATATTTTCCTTCACCGTTCGAGAGCACACATACATTTGACGAATGGAATGTCCTTTGGGCATAACCGGGATTCGAACCCACGACTGAATATAAATAATTTGTTCCATAATATACCATCCTATACAAAAGTCGACAATAAAATGTCGTGACAAATTTAACTTGAAATTTCAATCACAAAACCATCTTTCTTCACAATTTCAAAGCGACGCGGCATCCTTTTGTGCTATATCAAAATCGAAATTCTTGGGGATACTCCGCTGTACTTTTACTTATTTCAGCGGTATTGCAAACGCCGACATAACCTCACGCTACAGCCAGACTTTTCCAAGATAGAGTAACCGTCGTATAACGGTGGCGGTAATACAACGACGAAAAAGCCGTGATGGCCAAGTAGGAGATACCGTGATTCTCGATTCGAAGGTCGTAGTTTCGAATCCCGGCCGTGCACCAATGCCAGCCGTGGTTACAAATTTCGGTTAGGCAAACTAAGAGGTTGTGATTTTAGCCTTATAGTGCGCGTACCGAATTCACCTTTTAACAGAACGATACGAAAACTACAAGGTGATGCATAATATATATACACTATCCCGAAAGCCACTATTAGCCGTGGTGGCCCCGGCTTAAGAATAGGCCCCTCCATATCTACCTATCCGCGGATGTCGTAAGAGGCGACTAAGGGAAAAAAGCTAAGGGATGGGCAGCAGCGTCCCTCATTTTATCAACGATAGCTCTAACTGCGCTCGCCAACCCGCATGCCCAGCGTGGTGAGTATGGGCAAATCCCCCCACATGATAAGGAATTTGCTCTGTCTGTGGAGGAGGCCATGTTCAGCAGTGGACGTCGTACGGCTGAAATGATGATAACGATGATGATCCCGAAAGTGGCTTATTCTACACCCAATTGGCAATAATGTTTGTTAGACGAAATTAAGAGTACACCAATAGATTGTGCATAAATGGAATCTCTATGAGGTGTTACAAAAACACCGAACCAGTGACAATGTAAACAGTTCTGCAATCTTGAGAACTGCTTTCTGCTGGCTTTGAGCCGTCTGTAACACTCACTGTATTTGTGTATTCCATTAAGCCAGTACTCCAGCCCCGATTTCTATTCATTACTAAACAATGTCCCGGCCCTCCTAAGTGTCCATTTCGTGCCTCCACTTGGCGCTAAAACAATTAGTGACTCGTTGAATCCCTTCGGAATCTCTGATGGCGTCGCTTTGGGCTCGAAAGGCTTTCGAGGGCTGCTATTGAAGGTTTGATAAACAGAACATATCGTTTTGATGCCATTCTATGGTATTACTAGTGAACACCTCCGCGACTTCGCTCTCGTAAATTTTTCATAAAACTTCTACACCCGTTGCACCCCCTAAGGCTTGAGTTTTGGAAATTCCCTTCTTTGTGCAACCCGGGTGTACCATAAACTAATATAAAGCAGATTTATAAAAGTTAATTTCATATTCCTTGGATTTCTGTATAACCTGTGCGTTGATTGTTTTTTTTTTTTTTATTGTATACAGAGGCAAACAGGCTTACGGCCCACTTAATGGTAAGTGGTTACCGTCGCCTATTGACATCAGCAACACCTGGAGCATTGCTAATGCGTTGCCTGCCGAACCCCTCGCCCCCTAAAGAGCTCTGGCAACCTTACTTACCGCAGGAACACAACACTATTTGAAACAAATAATTATGTTTGGCTGCGATCTTCTGTAAGGCGGAGGTACCTCCCCAGGCGGGCTGCTCCAATTAGAGAGAGAAATTAGCGAGAAATCTCGCTAATCTCGGTTTTAAGTCAGTCAAAAAATCTCAGTCAGATTAATGTTATTTTTTAATCTTTTCTCGTCGATCGATAACAGTTATCGACCGGTACCCGTCGTTCGTCCAAAGCTACCTCAAAAATCGATCGATTGGTTATGTTAAAGTTAAACCCTTAGTGATATGCTAAATCAAATCACGCAAAAAAAAATCACAGGATACGTATCATTTTTCACCTATAAGTGAATTAACGATATTTTAATGCGATGAAAAATGTGGAGTCCAATGTACCGACTGGTGAAGCTGCGGTGCCATGTAATTGACAAAACCGAAAGGCTAGCACCAGTTAATGGTGTTGTAAACCGCAAGCGCATTCTCTGATAATCTTAGCCACTCCGATTTCTAAGATCTGCAGGGCTGCTTTAAAACATCGGAAAGATTTCCGGTTGTAAACGTCAGCTTTTCTCAAAACAGCTCTTTAACCACTTCGGAATAAACATGATCGATGTTTTAGAGGTGGTTAGAGAAAAACAGACTTTTCCGTTCGGAAATCTTCCCGATGTTTTTAAATAGCCGTGCAGAAGTCAAACAATGTCATCAATGTAATGTGTAACGGAGAAGGGACTTATTCACTCGTCACAAAATCTCGGAAACCACAGAGACAAAAAGTTTGAAATATGGCCTGTTATCACATCATCATCATCATTATCCCTGCCCTTATCCCGATCCCCGCTATCAGCCGTCATATCAGTATTCACTTCTTTTTACTCATGTCATCTTTCACACAATCTATCCATCTTTTTTTTGGTCTACCTCTTCCCGTATATCTTTCCACATTCATATTTAATACTCTTCTATCACGCCTTTCTATTGCCTTTTATCACATAGCTATAAAATATTTTATAAAATTCACACTTCCTGAGGGGGTTAAAAGGGATACCTATCAAAACTGATGGAAATGTTAATAAATGATCCTATTTCCGTGAAAGTTGAACCGGTGAAGCTGGGTGAAGTCAGGTTGGTTTGTAATTTTGTCATTTACGATGAATTCTCCAGCGATTCAATGACGACATAAACACGTGCTAAGGGTATCTTTCGCGGTCGCAGCCTCAACATACCTCACTGGTATTTCGTTAAATAAAACGCAATGGACCGCAAAATTCCTACTAAAAACCTTTCATTTAGTCCCACAGCTGCGGTGTGCGCATTAAATAAATAGCTAGAATATATAAAAGCTACACATATTTTGCGTGCAAACCAGTCGGCCAAATTAAATTCAGCTTTATTACAGGCAATATTTTCAATAAACTCTGCAAACATTTCAGAATCAAAACTATACTTAAAACATTTTACAACGAAGCAATCAAGTTTCACATTTTATAAGTGTAAAATCCCAGACATAACTTTGACGGTAACAAAAAATCGCTTGACAACCACGAAAGGCATTTCATGCGGCCAAATTGCGGCCATATATGAAGGTTATTTGTATGCACAAACTGATGTCACATTTCACAGTATCACGACTTCGTATGGATACTTTTGTTTTGTATTCAATTTATCTCATGAAAAATTACTGCGAACATCGAAGTTTCTTCATTTATCTTGGATATGTTGTCCCGACGGTCCTGGCAAGCCTGTATATAAAGTGAACTAGTACCCTTTATGTAAACAGATTAATCATCTCATTGGTAGGGCAGTGTACTGCCTGACTGGCAGTCTTATTGTATAAATCATAATTATGTCATATTCGCTAGGACTGATACCTATGAAGCCGATGTAGCTAAAGTCTTGACTATAGGTATTTCTCGACTATCCTACTGTCTATATACTACGAATATCCTACCAATTAGATTTTGTAGGAAAGTATGCATGTAGGTAAAAAAAGTTAGGCAAAGGCAAGTCCTAGAAATTCAGAAGCCAGCGCTTTACAAAAATATACATCTTTCCCCTAAAATGTTCACAATTACAAACCAAAATTCAGAAGCCAGGCAGCGTTTTATAAAATTAATTATCGTTCCTCTAAAATGTCCCATTACAAATTTACAACAGAATTTCAGCGATTTCATATCGTTTTTCAGGCACTAAATATGCACTTATAAAGTATGTAGCACAGTTAAAGCTGAGCTATAAATCCGTGTTTCGCGTCAATAAGTCGCCGCGCTGACGGGAGAGGCAATAACCGCTTGCATGTTCGGACAAACTTGTTTAGAGGGCGCTCGGAATGCACGGTTTGTAAAGTTGAATGATTAAGAGCTGTGGGTAGTTTTCAGCGTCATTTTACCGACGAATGGTGTTGATAGAGTTTGTTTTGGTTTCAAGTTTTTTTTCACGTCAAACCTCGGGGCTTATGGCTTTTGGTTTTGCACCTTTTGGTTTAAAGCTTCTAATATGCCTTTGAGTCCAGACCTTTTATATGGAATATGTAACTAGAATAGTTTTCTGATTATGTACAAATGCAGGTTATCATGAGAATCTTTGTCATGCCAGTGGATGTTTATAGCCATTCAGCCCTAACTTCAAAATTAGGACAGTTTTCATCACAATGGATTATAAGCTTTTTCAACCTATTTAATAAAAGATGGTCTACTGATGCCAATTTTGATTTAATATATCTCAAGTACACAATTTACAAAACAGTTTACAGAAAAACTACGACTCCCTGACCACTCTCGACAGTATTCCCCGTTCGAATGGCCGTCCTACCGTCGGAATTGACAAAATGATAATTATTTTACGAATAACAATTACCACCGAAATAATGAGAAAAGTCTTCATAAGTTCAATAAGGAATACTCAATTAACCGATCAAATTGTCTAATTAATATCGTATAAATACAATAAATCATCAAATAATTACTTCATACTATTAGTTAGTTAGTTAGTTAGCTGTTAGTCTTCCAAATAAATAAATATTTACTATGTAACTGCTAACAGGATACAGGTAGTAGTAGGCTTAGTGTTCGCAAAATCATATTTTTATTAGCTTTGATAACTCTTTACTCGCTTAAGTTGGGCGTGAATTTGAAAAGTCCTTTCTTAGCCAGATTTTACGTCCTAAAGGAGTGCCTGACCCAAGTTTCAAACTTTTGGGTTGGAGGTATATATCGTGATGTCTACTGAAGAGTCAATTTTTTTTGTCACATGATTTTGTGTAATTATAAATAAGCCGGGGTTTGCGTAGGCTGGATAGTGGGTAGATTGTGGGTTCGTCACACAAGCGGCGAGTGTGTGCCAGCGAGATAGCGGCAACGCATCGTCGCGCAGGGCTATAACGTGGACTTAGTTATTGTAGAAATGCTCTTCTAAACTTCATCCTTTAACGCCTATTATCTGTGCGAACCTACTTATGACAAGGGCAAGACCATAGAATTTGCATTTAGAAATTATATCAGTCTTATATCTGTGTGAGCGTGTATCAGTGTTGTATTATACCAATAATAATAGCTCTTATTAGGTATAATAATAGGCGTTTAATAAAATCCCGCTATATTCATTGAATAGGCAAAGTTTGGGCTAGTGGACCTATCCAATTTTTATTAAATACTCAAGTACGTTCGTCTGGAGAGTTTGTCTAATTAATTATCTACCAAAGTATCCGAGATTTCTTTGCAGATACGAATGCCACCGTTAAAAGTCGTGTTATTTGAATTTGGGCTCTCTAGTTTATTTTATTTTTGTATTTCATTGTAATTAATGGACGAAATAGTTGTGTAAGACTTTAAAAAAATAAATTTGGGCAGTAATTGTACTTGAAACAGTCATAATTTATTAGAAGTAATTAAAGCTTGTGTCTATGTGTGGCTGTGAGTTTGCGCGTGCGTTGGATTTAATGAAAACGGCAGTCTCTTAAGAGTCTGTATTTCGTAGGGGTTAGATATCAAGAACCTAGTTGTTTTTATAACAAAGCGTAGGGCTTAAATAATGGTTTTAGGAGGAGGTGAGACAGCGAGATTTTCTCGCTCTAAATTGGACAGAAGATCGCAGCCAAATAACATTATATGTTTCAAATAGAGCTGTGTTCCTGCGGTGAGTAAGGTTGCCAGAGCTCTTTAGCGGGGGGAGAAGTTCGGCAGGCAACGCATTAGTAATGCTCCAGATGTTGCTGATATCAATAGGCGACGGTAACCACTTACCATCAAGAGGGCCGTAAGCCTGTTTGCCTCCGTATAACATAAAAAAAAAATTGTGGTTCATCTAGCATTTCTAAGCCTTTGTCATAACATAATGCCCGCACCTCGATTACACAGTCCTGCAGCTGTGGTAATTAAAATGCTTGTGTGTGTCAAATGATGTGTTGCATTGTTGTTTCAGGCTCGCTGTGGTGACTTTATGAATACAGCCTAGCGTTGGAATTTATGAATTCGGTGCGAAGTTTATTTTTCGAAAGTGTTATTAGCTGGTCTAGCAAACCGCATCGAGCCAATTCCATGACCAAATTAAATAGTAAGTTCTCACTGCTGTAAATACTTGCGGTGCGGTTTCATTCTGAAAATTGGCAAAGCTTCTAGTCTTGTAATTTGTTTGTTGTTTTCGCCTAGGCTCCGTCTGAAACTGGTTTTCAGGTGGAGCCCAGGCTACAACAACAGCAGCACCGTATCTAGGTTTGGAGCATCTTTTGCTGAGATAGGTTCAAATTTTCCCCTCACAATATAGCTTTTGTGCCGTAAATTTTATGTTGTCTTGTGCTATATGTCTTGTACTACGTACCTACATGTTATGCTGGGATAATTATCAGATGATAAATTAAGCTCACGACCTTTTATGTGATCCCCAAGCATGGTAGACAACCTCTCAGATCTGCAGATGATCAGATCCTTGAAGATGTCTAAGGGGGGTAGTCTAGGCTACCTGACTCATTAAAGTAGAATAAGTTAAATAAGACCTGTAACTTTACTATAGTCTGAAATAAATGAATTATTATTATTATTAAAGTAGGACCAGTACTTTAGGAGCTATGCAGGCACATACATATAAACATACATACATTGACTGTTAAACACATAGCTCTCTGTAGTCGGCTAAAAACGATGGCTACCCTTTTACCTACCTACCATTGTAATAAGTCATCCTATACCTCCATATAAATTCACCAACCTTAAAAATAGAGGAGTAACACCGAAACAATGACTCTTTCGTGCATTAATAGTTAAACATCTAACCCTGTAGATAAACGACCATCGACCATCATGTAGGCAAGAAAAAAAGTTGAGGCTATCGACTATAAAGTCAACGCCATTGTTATTGTCAACGTTATCAGATGGGTCTTTGTCTACAAGACCGGAAGATATCGATAGGAAAACCCATCGAGCCTCGAACTCGCGTATCGGTATTCAATCCCTTCGTCCTCTGGAATTCATGAGATTGAAAGAGTTGTCTGTCTGGTTCCGTTGTGCAAATGGTTTGTTTTGTTTCAGAGTTTTTTCGTTTTTGCATAGTCTACCCAGTCGGTTATTTAAGTTTCTGACCCCATGGATTTATTTCAAATAAGAGTTTCCGAAATGAGGAAATCCGTAGAAGAACCAAGGTTACCGACATAGCTTTCAGAATTAGCTGGTTGAAGTGGCAGTGGGCCGGCCATATAGCTCGCAGAACCGACAACCGTTGGGGAACAAAGGTTCTCGAGTGGCGACCATGAACCGGACGACGCAGTGTTGGAAGGCCCCCCACCCGATGGACCGACGACATTGTTAAGGTTGCGGAAAGTCGGTGGATGGAAAAGGCTCAAGACCGTTCGTCATGGAACTCTTTGGGGAAGGCCTATGTTCAGCAGTGGACTTTATCAGGCTGATGATGATGATGATGAAGAGTTTAAGAGTTTGTTTGTTTGACACACACACACAGCAGAAAATAGTATAAGTAACAAACAATTACATAAATAACAGAACAAATACACAAGCAAAAAGAAAGAGGTAGAGTAAGTAGGTACTATCTTTTTAGTGCGACTGTGTGAGTGTGGCCAAACCAGGTCCATATCTCAGCCAGGCAAATGTCAGTGCATTAGTAGATTCTAAGTCACACCTCTAGGATATTGCAGAAGTCATTACTACCCTATATAATAGAGGCTCCCGCTGCGTCTGTCTGTTTATCCGATAAATCTTGAAATATCTAAAATCTGTACTTTCGCATTCAGTATAGAATTCATAGAATACAATCAAATAAATAAATAACAAGGAATTAGAATTTATAAAAAACCGGCTGAGCTTATTTATTGATATCTTTTGCCTGCTTTTATTTGTTCCGTCTCACGACAATCATCGATTCATACAGTCAGGTAGGTATTTAATTTTTTTCATAAAGAAAATTTAAAATTTTAGTAATGATATTATTTTCAGCATCAGATTAAAGTAAACTGTGGCATGAAGAATTGAATGTTAAATTAAATCAGCCAGCAAAAGTCGATGTTGTAATCAGTTCCTTCGCTGATGCACTCCTTCGCTTTAGTATTCCGAATTAAACTTCACTCATTGCGCGTGGAAGCTTGGCACTGACTTGTCTCCTACTACGAGATTCAGCTGAGTATTTTTTTTCCTTATAGCCCAAGTCTCTGGCGACTATCGTTAGCCAGCGACTCTTTCAAAATACCTCCCTCTGGCAACGGCCCAAGGCGAGGTCCGTACATAAGTGGTGCCCTAGAGCTTGCCCTAGAGTTTTTTAATAGTTTATGTTAACAGGGCCGTGGTGGCCCCGGCTAATGAATAGGCCCCTCCATATCTACCTATCCGCGGATGTCGTAAGAGGCGACTAAGGGAAAAAAGCTAGGGGATGGGCAGCAGCGTCCCTCATTTTAACAACGATAGCTCTAACTGCGCTCGCCAACCCGCATGCCCAGCGTGGTGAGTATGGGCAAATCCCCCCCACATGGTAAGGAATTTGCTCTGTGTGTGGGGGAGGCCATGTTCAGCAGTGGACGTCTTACGGCTGAAATGATGATGATGATGTTGATGAATGTTAACTATTCTGTGCGAAAGCACCAACCTACCTGAATAAAAGCTAATGGCGTTTTAGTTTCTATTCAAAAACTACGCTATGGCAGCCAAGTAAATATATTTAAAAGCAGGACGAAGCTTTCCTTCTTTTTTTTTTTTTTTTTTTTTTTTATCTTATACGGAGGCAAACAGGCTTACGGCCCACCTGATGGTAAGTGGTTACCGTCGCCTATTGACATCAGCAACACCTGGAGCATTGCTAATGCGTTGCCTGCCGAACCCCTCCCCCCCTAAAGAGCTCTGGCAACCTTACTCACCGCAGGAACACAACACTAATTGAAACAAATAATGTTATTTGGCTGGGATCTTCTGTAAGGCGGAGGTACCTCCCCAGGCGGGCTGATCCAATTTAGAGCGACCTTCTTACTTCCACTGATCTCGTCTTGAGCTATTTATGATCAATCCTTTTCGATTTAAAAAAAATCATAGCAAATAGTAGTGGTTATTGTGTCAGTCAAAGTTAGGGCCTCACTGCACTTGGTTCTTTTATGGTGGCTGCGTTCTGTTCTCGGCTTTCATGTAAATCCACCTATTGTTATTGTTAGCAGCTCAGCTTTTAAAATACTCCGATGCACTTCAATCTTCAATTTATGCAATCACTTTTGTTGTTGTTGAACTTTCTAATTTCGGTTATTTGTATGGAATCTGCGTTTGATTCATATTTTGTTCATTATTGAACGTTTTTTTTTAATTTTATTTCTACAAAATAGGTGGAAAACAATCATACGACCTGTTAGTAAGTGGTTACCGTAGCCCTTGAACTCTTGCAATACCGCGGCGCACCGCAGGAACATAACACTTTTTGAAACAAATTATGTTATTTGGCTGCGATCTTCTGTAAGGCAGAATATACCAGGCCAATTTAGACCGAGAAAATATCGCTGTGCCCTACCTCCTCTTTGCTTTACTTAGCTTAGGTTGAAATGTTTATGGTCGAAACTAAGTAATACCAATCAATAAAAAGCAAAACTCACCGTTTTAAACACTTGCGCATTTAAATTTTCCAAAAAGACAAACTCATAGGTACACAACTGGATTCGAACCCACGACCTTCGAAACGAAAGTCGGAAAACTTATTGTATTTAACTTTTGCGGTGTTACACCGATAAAATTTCATCTACCCAAAATTTTCGGCACCAGCTTCATTCGTTTCATGGTGTAGTGTGGCATTGTCGATTCTAGGCGAAGATGCGGGTTTGTATCACATTGGTTCCAAAGTTTGGGTATCATTTAAATTTAACTTATTGTATGTTGGCTACATAATTCAGAATATCGTAAATGTACCGGAAACAACCACAGAACTCAACTCCAAAGTGTCACCCTTCTCTCTTATCTTCGAAGAACATACGTAACAGTATTTCAGTGCACCTAATTGGAATCACATCGTATCGGGATTAAACCAACATGTCTACCAATTTATGTGTAATTTAATCATAAGGGGTGTTCTGACGTCACATTCGAAGAAGTAATATTATGATCTCGATTCACCCCTATTTCATCTCGAACTTGAGGCAATACAGGCGTTGACCACAGAGAACGTAATAGTTCTTACATGGAGAAGTTTCTCTTCGTCTTGATACCATCTTTATGTATGAAAATCCACGGTAAACCTCGTCCGTGGCGTAACTTAATAACTTAACCATAGATCAACTTTGATCACTGATCAGCGAGGGCTAATGCTCGTTGAAATTCAAATTAATAGATGTAGTGGCTAAACACAACAAAAAATAAAGGCACAGTCTACTAATGACCTACTACTACGGCGAAAAATTTATGACTTCTATCTAAGTATGGGGCTACTCAGTTCTATAAATTGAAAACTAGGAGATCTTAGACGGATAATATTAGTTTTTATTGATCGAGCGATCGATCGAGACTGATTATTAATTTCAAATGCTGGATTCTGTAGCCAATAAAATCTCAATTTATATCCATAAAACTCATTACATTCCAAGATTCCCAGTGACACAAGCATCCTTAGGGGTAATTCAGGTTAAACCCAGCAAAGTGGTCGTTATCGGTGATTTATTCGGAACTCTCACGTAAATGGAACTCGAACGTTTGGCCCAGGTGACTTTATTAACATACTTGTGTAGCTTGCGCTTTTTATTCAATTCCGGCTGCGAGCTGCCATTGATAAGTGGAATTGGGGAGTTTATTGGCTAAAGTTAGACTGTTTCGTTTGCAATTGAGATCGAAAGCTCGTTGCTTGTGCTTCAACTATGAGTAGGTACATATTTAATTTTCAAAGTGTTCGCCTTTGTACTGTACCTATAGGTGCAATAAATATTTTTTTAAAATCTAAAAGTGAAAGTAAGATGAAAAACTAACTACATATTTGTGTGGATGTAATTTCAACTAAAACAACATCGCGCTTAAAAGTGGAGCTTAAGAGACAATAAAAACTCGGCGTTAACGATAAACTTGAACTTTGGGTAAACAAGGTCCCCTAAAAATTAGGTTTGTGTAAAGTGTTTAGCAGTCATTGAACCCTTTGGAGTGGCTATTTACTTAAATTTCTCTTACGGGCAAAAAAGTTGCTCCATTCAGGGTAACAGCATGTTATAGTAATAATATAAATGCGAAAGTTTGCGTGGATGTTTCGGTGTGCGCCATGACGGCTCAACCGATTTCGATAAAACTTGGAATAGATAGAGTTTTGAAACTAGAACAATATATATGCTACTTTTTTATCTTGGTACCTCGTGAGCCAATAAATTGATGGCCTAAGTCAATGCTAACAGAAATTTCTATCAGCCTATTTAAAACAAAAAATCTTCGAGTGTTTCGAAAATAATTGCTTATGTAAATGCTGCAGTTTTTAAGTATGTATTGCTCAATATTGCTCCACTCTTGTATCATGGTAATCCTAGTTTCTGGTACTGATACCCACGACACAGGGAATCCTAGAGTGGGGTCAGGACTATGTATGTGACTGTTGGGTGTTATTTGGGTGTTTCGTTGTTATTGCTCTGTCTCAATTTCAATCGCAGGGCAATAAGTACCTGAAAATTGACAGCGTAGGAGAATCCTCAGGTCATGTAGAAAGACAGGCATTGCGTTTAAATTAATGAGAATAAGTGACATCACATTGTTCGTGTGATGCTCTGTATTTAATTAATTCTGTTTTGTCTGGGGAAAACGCTGAAACATGAAGGTCGACTTGTCCCTGGTTTCTCTTTGGTCACTAAGCTTTAGGTTCGAAACCGACTATGGTTGCAATGAAATTTACTAATCACGATGCCGTATTTTGGCCGTATTTAATACAGACTGTTATTATGCTTCTCTACAAAAATAAGCCTCATCTTTATAGTTATATATTGAGCAGATTTCCCATCATTATTCAGCAGCTATCTAATTACACCCTGTAAATCGGTTTACTATGAGAGAAGATATCGATTAACATACACACTAAAAAGATATCCCCGCCTTCCGGTCGTGGGTTCGAATCCCGGTCTTGCACCAATGGATTTCACATTCGGATAATTTATGTGCGCTATACTAGTGCTCTCAAACGGCGAAGGAAATTATCGTGAAAACAATTTCCAAAATTAAACAGCGAGCGATGAAGTTCTATTGAAATAACTTCACGCGAACGAAGTCGCGGGTTTTCACCAGATTCAACATAAAATCACCCAAAAATTAGGTGCTAATGGTAACGAATCGAAAATAATAAGGCAACAAAAAGCTTACAAAATTCTTCCCAGGAACAGCACTCAGCTTCGCTATTACAACGTAATTTCAAAGGTCCCCCCTCCATTATCCTGCTTTCCCCTCTTCACCCTTGATACCCTAACCCCAGGGTAACACAATACGGAGCTTTAATTATTAACAATTAACAACAATATTGCCTTGCTAATACTATGTGGGTTACAGGAATCCTTTTGTGTTCGCTGATAGTACCGTGTGGGCAAAATTTCGAATCGAAATACGGTTGGTTAGTGTTCGCCTCTTAGTGCTTTTAGGTTCTGTAATACAATGCCAGGCGGTAATATGCGCGATAATTTAATTTAATAACAATAACTGGATTTAATCAAAATCATAAGGCTATTTTCACTGCCGCATTGTAGCAATTTCAAGGCTTAATTTTGCAATTTCAGCTTAAAACAATAGCGTTCCGTTTGTCCCTATAACAATACGCTCAAATCCTTGAACATGTCTAAGGGGCCTAAGATGCACGTTCAAACATAATTATGCCCACAGGTTTCAGTGTTTTTGCCATATGTGACATCTTGTAAGCCCATAGCCGCTTATACCTACTGGTTTCACTATGTTTTCCTTCAACGTTCAGAGCCAATGCGCACAATTTTTTCTAAAAGAAAAATCAAATCATACAAATCAAATATATTTCAGTAAAATCACTAGGATCACTATGAAACGTCTTAGAAACTAAGTGGAGTCACGCCGGGTCGTCGCGACTTAGCCTAGAAGAATCAGGCAACAAACATGGCATCAAATACATTGTTGCCCTCGAACTCCGACACATAAAAACACTCAAAACATCACACCGACCCCGCCGGCGGGGTCGACGACGACGTCCCGTCCCTGCGTGTCCACTCCGTCAGGGTGATGGCCTCCTCAAAAAAACCTCCCTCTGGCAACAGCCCAAGCCGAGGTCCGTACCTAAGTGGTGCCCTTGCGCTCGTTGCCAAAACCTAACCTTTTTTCGGCAGTAGCGCCCTCTGCGCTCACCTAGCCTGGTGTAGCTGGCAGTGGTCAAAGACCCACAGCATAAAAATCCGTTCGAAAAAAAAAAAAAAAAAAAAAAAATTGTTGCCCGGGATTCGATATTACGGCTTTCAGATCGAAAGTCGAGGCACTTCTCTATGCCAACACGGCTCAAAAATAATATTATATACGTAATAACCGTTCCACAGCTTTATATTATCCCTATCATATCTCCACGAATGTGAAGTAACCTCAGTTTTCCGAACGCATTCTTATCTGCACGCCCGTTACTTATTGAATATCTATCTAACAAAGTAAACATTTTTGAGCAGTTGTTCAACTTCACAACTTGCACGCACAGAGCCAAGACAAACAAATATTGAATATTGATGGTCGTTAAATTAATTGGTCGAGCGAGCGAAGCTCTCAAAGAACTTCCTGATGTTCCCTCGTAGAGAGGCGAAACAGGCGTCGAATTCTTTTTGTGTTTGCTTGTGTGCAATAAAACATTTTTACCTGTTTATCTTATCTTTTCTTATCTTCTGTGGAATGTGGTTGTACCTACTGCACGTAAGAAGCTTTGCATGGTTCTTATTGCGTGCGGTGCGGCAGGTGTTCGCGTGATGCATTTTGTTGAGCTTATGAGGAATAGATTAGCGGAATAGAACTAGATATTTGTTTATCTTTTTAATATAATGGATAGGAATTAAATGTATATTATTATGTTATATATAAAGTGCACATTCTGAGCTGAGTTACTGGTTCCCCATTACCACAATGACATCATCGCTGATATTGCACCTGCGCCACCGATATTGCCTCCATGCTCGCTAGTTACGCAATTTATAGCTATAGCCTTCACGGGCAATTTTAAGCAATTATATGCCGGCAACTTTCTTTAGCGATAGATCATACTAGCAGCGTGACAATCGGAAACAAATGTGGCGCTCGGCACAAAAACTTGCTAATGTTTAAGTAATTTAAAAAAAAAAACATAAAACCGTCTCTTGCATATTCCTAACCCCATACTAGGAACCCCTGTGTCGTGGGTATCAGAAACTACGAGTACCATGGTACCACAACACCCAGACCCGGTAATATTTGTAGATCATGCAAATATTTGTCCCACAGCGGGGATCGAACTCGCACCTCTTGCGTCTCATACTAGCCCGCTATGCCACCGAGGTCGCCAAATATATATTTCAACTTACTAGCTTGTTTGACTTGGCTCTGGGAGGCAATGACAGATAGACATAGCAGACACAGAAGTGAAACTATAAGTGTTCCGTTTTCCAAAACTTGGACTAAACACTGAGAATATATTTTCTCTCATTCTCTTCTTCAAAGGGATAGAGTTGCCCAACTCAGTGGAGCAATTCCAACAGCTCGTTTAGGTGTTCCTTTATAGCAAAGCGGGGAAGAATAGTTGATTTCAAAATGAAATTGTAGAATTCGATCACGTATTCGAATGCATAAAGTTTCAAACACACTAACATACATTATTGGTTCGGAAATTGTTTGATTAGTTGATATCAGCCGCAGCATTTTGAATCAATTATTGTTTGCATACTTGCCGTGTCATGCCTTGAATCTGTGATCAGGTTGAGCGCTAGCTCTGAAAATAGCCAATGACCGTTGCTGAAAGAACCAGGGTGGTGACAGGGCTTAAAGTGCACCTCTGAGAGAGTAATACGACGAACGTGAATTATTATAATTGACAGGCCTCATAGCTCAGTTGGTAGTAACTCTGCCTTCTGCGCTGGAGGACACGGGTTCGATTCCCGCACTGGACAAACATTTGTGTGATGAACACAGATGTTTGTTCTGTGTCTGGGTGTTAAATATATATCTATTATGTATATCAGTCTCTGGTACCCATAGTACAGGCTATGCCTAGATTGGGATCAGTTGACAGTGTATGATATGTCCGGATAACTTATTCGTGCTTGGGGCAATGTATGATTCAGCGCAGTCCGACCGAGTGATTGATTCACTTAACAACTGAGAGTCAACGTTCATCATCATCATCATTTCAGCCGTACGACGTCCACTGCTGAACATGGCCTCCCCCACAGACAGTCACTCTGTCGTTCCTAATAATGTGGGTGGATTTGCCCATACTCACCACGCTGGGCATGCGGGTTGGCGAGCGCAGTTAGAGCTATCGTTGTTAAAATGAGGGACGCTGCTGCCCATCCCCTAGCTTTTTTCCCTTAGTCGCCTCTTACGACATCCGCGGATAGGTAGATATGGAGGGGCCTATTCTTTAGCCGGGGCCACCACGGCCTACGAGTCAACGTTATTTACTTTTAAATATAGTTGTTTTGGCCAATGCCAAAGAGGGCACACAAACACAAAACAGTGGGACAGTCGGTGTCAGCTGACTGCCAACAAAGCTCAGCTATAGTTTTCTTCTCTGATGTTATCTATGCAACTAATTTCTAAGAAATGTAATTGTAGCTTAGGCATATAAAACACTTAGTTTGAATAAAAGGCTTATTTAATTTATTATGGTTGAAATCACATAATATTTTTTTTCTGTTTCTACAAAAAAACCAGTAAGTCGATTATAAACCGCTGTAATTTTCATGGCAATTTGGGTTTTATGAAAAAGGCTACTAATTTTTATTAAGCAAAACATTTCATTGAATGGGCAAATCTAATCGGAATTTATGTCACTAACAGATTCCTCCTTTAGCGTAGCGGCTAAAGATATTTAAATATTATCTAAAATTTCCATTAATTTCCTGACTTTCAGACCGGAAGCAAATTGATTGGCCTCAGAGTTGATCCCTTAATCTTTTTGCGACATGAATTTAAATTAAATATTTACTGAATGTAAGTATTTGATATTTTAATGGTATTGCTTGTTTGTCGTGTCACTGGTTCTTTCTTGGTCATCGATTATTAATAAAGATGTAAAACTTACTTAAAATAAACTAAATTGAATTGAACTAGATTAGATATAAGACGTTTCAAATTAATACATGCGATTTTAATGAATACTGAATTGTAAGACAAAAGTAAAATTTGTATGCAATAGTGCGGTAAGGTACGGTATTGTGTCAGCCAACGTCTATGAGTAATGGTTGTGATGACTCTTTTATTAATTTTATGAAACAACATTTTAGTTATGATGATCCAATTAACTCGAATCCAAGAATTACTCAATAACATTTAATTTATGAATCTGAGACTTTTTATAAAGCGAACGTAACATAAAGATTATTTAAATAAAAATATTATTTTACGACGTATGATTAAAAGCGTGTTCCAACGGTGTGCGATATGTCGTCTACAATTGAAAACGATCTTTAAGTCTTTTGAATAAAGTTAGTTGTGTCAATGACCTCATACAGGACGTCTTTACCGCTGTCGCTTTCCGAATCAAGTAACGCGAGTCATGTTTTCTTTGTTGTCAATTTGTCATCTCCATTGCCATCACAAAACATCAACCTGTCGAATATCAGATGTTTACTGGCTTTTGTGAACTCAAATCACAATGAACATTTTTCTTAACGATTTTAATATTACTTCGTATAGAATTCTCAATAATGCAAAATGTGGGCATGTGCCTAAGGGGGTTCAGGGTTCAACACGCATGCTTGATGCCTCTGGTATTACAAGTGTTCACAGACTTGGTTTCCATAGCCTGTGAACACTTGCAATACCAGAGCCTAGTTACCAAAAGATGGGCGGTAAGGTTGTTTGCATTGGTCAGACCATCGCATCTGAGTGATGATGATGATGAACCCATGTGTAAATCATATCGAAAAATACGATATAAAATACTTGAAATAAGTATTTACTAGGCACTTGCACTTAGCAAACGAACGCTTCGTGTATTTACCACATTACGCGAACAACTTTTTCAGAGAAGTATATAGTGAAATACCATAATATGACTATACATTTAGTAATATTAAGTGCACACCACTGTTACTCTACTTTGCGTAGTTCTGACTATAACCGCACCAAGTGCAAAAGCTCTGTTTTCGAAGCAACTACCTGGCTAGTTAGGTCTTCGTAAGTTGGTCGGGGCAAGTCCCCCGTTGAGCCTTTAATGGAGCTTTCGATTTCTTTGCCGGAGTATGAAATATTATGTTGTCGTTTCGATATATACTTTGTGTTGCTTTTTGGTTTACACACGTGCTGAAGTTATGGCGCGTGGGTGAAAGTTTTACACGGTGGATCTTATAAGAGCAAGAAGTTCTTTAGGAATTTTGCAACATTTAATAATGGAGTAAATTCGACATTATATATTTTTTCTTTAAAAATGTGTTGAGGAGATAAACAATAAATAGATGCAAATCTACGTTTAAAGTAAAAAAAATAATAATTGAACTATGAGTTAAACTGATAGACCTTGAATAAAAGTTAAAGGCGTACTCCTCTCTCCTTTCTTTTACTGTGACTCCACTCGAGTAAAACCATGCTGGTAGAGCTAGTATTTAATAAAGTTGTTTCTATAAAACGCTCTGTACAGTGTTAATAAATAGTAACACCCAACAGTCACATACAAAGTTCTGACCAACCCTAGAATTCCCTGTGTGGTATCAAAAATTACGAGTACCTACAATGGTACCACAATACCCAGAACCGGAACAGATATTTTCAGATCATACAAACATTTGTTACGCCGCGGGAATCGAACCCTTGCGTATCAGACGAGCATTCGCCCGCGGCGCCACCGAGGTTGTCGTATATTTCCACTGGTTCTTTATATTGATTTTAAGGAGCTTCAGTTCCCGGTCACTGACCTAAGGATGATTAAATAGCGATACGCCAACTTATCTAACGTTTGCAGTCCTAGATATTAATTTATACTGTCTTATGTTGGGTTAGTAACCTAAAATCCTATCTTAGTTTCTGAAGCTGTGTGATAAAATTCACAACCACAACATGGTACTAAAGATACACTACCTACATACAAACATTTGAAGTCAGGGCTTCGAACAATCGCTGGGTATGAAAATAATGTATGATATTTAATCTCAGTGTTTGTTTGGGTCTATGGAGCTATTCAATCATTATTATGATAGTAGCGGACGAAATGATAACATTAGCAACTGATTGTTACCGAAACGGAGATTCATAACACTTGTTGCATTGTCAAATCACTCATCTCTTATTTTTGTGTCAGTGATTGTTTCTCGGTCATCCTGTATTTGGTCCTAAAAATGTATAGCTACATTTTTCACCTTCAAACATTATTTTAAATCTAGTAAGACAAACGTTATAACGTCTACGTCAGTTTAGTCCGTAACAGTATCACTGCGCCCCCGCCGCCGTATCGCTGAAAACAGAGTTGCCACATAAATCATAAAGTTTTCAAATGTCATTGAATATAGCATTGTGGCCTGTGATGAAGTTGTGTAGTGTGACCAATTGTCATTTTACTAAACGAATTTTTTATACACATTAACTAACCTGAGACGTATGTTGGACAAATAATGTTGAACGAACCTACGAATGTTGAATGTAGGGTTACATTTGGATTGTAAGTCCTATTCCTTTCTTATACTTAAATACAGTAAATTATCCTAAATAATGGCTTACTAATGTAGCTACCATTGAGCAAAATTAAAAATAATACGAGTAACATTTTAATGATCGATTGACGTAGGTACCTAAGTTATGTATGTTGATTGATAACGCATTATATTTTCTTCTAGGCTTGGTCGCGAGGAACATAGCTTCACCTAGTTTCTAAAACGTTTCAAAGTGATCCTAGTGATTTTTTTGAAATAAAAACCTTTTGAGTTTGAGTTTCTGACGGGTTTAAAAATTCCTCATCCTAATGCTATAAATATGAAAGTTTGTGAAAATGTTTGCATGTTTGTGATTTAATATCGCAAAAATGGCAGAAAAATCTTTTTGTCCGGGTAAAACACACAATGATTCACTAACACACTTCTGCGTAGACCTAGTGGCCCTCTACGACATAGACCGTCTACGATTTCTTTCCGAAATGAGTAGCACCCTACTAAAACAGCTGTCCCCAAACTCTGCGAGAAACAGGCAGTATATTTACATCACTGGACATTCCGCAGAGGTAAGCGAGATTTATCGTCGCCTTGACTGCCTTCGGTAACTACCTACCATTAACCTGATCTTTGTTTCAGTGTTGGTTTAGGCGAAACTTCGATACAGATTTCTCGCTAAGCTTTTGAAAATTTTGGGATTTTGGTTGATATTTTTGTTTTTCTGCACCCGTTTGTAGATTTTTGTGTGATAAGTGATGGTTTCCATTTGTTTCCAATGTTCATTCCGTGCGGATAAAATGATCAAAGCTTTCAGTATATGAAAGTTCGTAACAATGATGTATGGAAAAACCATAAAATCATATTTCGTCGAAAATTGTGTAATCGCATTCCCATTTTACCCGCTGAATCTCATAGTTGCACCGCAAACTTGTCCCAGCCCAAAAACAATTAAACGGATCAATCTGCGCGCAGACAGACTTACATAGCATCAGATGCACATCAAAGCCTCCCCAATATGACTGGCACAGTTCAAGCCGTTGTAAACAGTAGCGATAAATAACAATTTTAATATCGATCTCGCCAACACCATTGTTGTACAGAACAGCAGCTCTCAAACCAATAAATAAAATGCAACTGATAATGCGATCAGACTTGTAGAGGTTTTATATAATCCACCACATCGGTTCTTTCAACATCAGTGATTGGCCCTTTTCAGGGCCACCATACCTAAATTTGATCACTCTCGTAAGTTGTTGATAAACATAGGCCAGGTGACAAAATGCTTGCAAATGAATTAGATCTAAACACAAAAGTGAAAACAATATGTGAACAAAAACTGAGATTATTTTGAAATATGGTTTGCGCAGTCGACGAATTTTACTATGAGATTTAATGAGTTTCTAATGACTCATAAAGCGTTTGCCAACAACATCAGTCTTGAATGACGAATGACTGTTGGGATTCTACATAAGATTTGTCTTCATCAGTCAATCAATCACCGCATTAAACATTAATGATAATCGAACTTTATTTCAGACATACATAAACACACATGAATAGTCCATATCACAAAGGGACATACATTTAAACGAGACTTATTAAGATGACATAACACAAAAAAAAATTGGGCACAAAGGTCAAGTAACCACAATGTGGGTAAACATTAGGATCGTCGTCAGTCAGTAGCTTAGTCAATCAAATCTTCATTTGATTGAGTGTGTAATCGACCCCTTACATCTACTGAGCTGTTTAAAGTTCTGAAAAAAAAAACAGTATTTCTACTGATTGTAAAGCGTATATCCATACTCATCTTCCATGTTTGATTAATTAATGCTCAGCCATCTGGCTCCCGCTTCCCGAGTGGAATACTGGAATCCCATTGCATATCTCTTTCTGCCTCTTTGTGGTACAAGAATTTTGCTTTTGACATCAGCCGTTTGAACGCTTAGGATGGTTAAAATGCATTTTGTGCTTGCCATAGCCAAGATTTTCGTTTGATCCGTGACATGGTTTGACATGACAAGAAACACATTGTGTTGTGTTTTCACTTGCTTTCATCACGGTAACAGACAACTTGTAGGTAATAGCAAAGAAAAAAACTGTTTTTTGGGTGTCTCAGAAATTCTCATTTTATTGGACTCTTTCATTTTAATGCTATTTTCTAGTAAAACTCTGAACTTTTTTTTTTTTCGTAACACATGTGATATTATAAATATTGGAATTTGATCCAATATTTCCAATATTACCATAAAAGTTTTGACTTAAAAAAATCCGGCGAAGAAACATCTACTGGTTTTTCGAGGTTAATTATTGTTAACCATTATGCTGTAGGAAAAAACTGGAATAATAAATATAGGTAATTTATTGTTAACCATTATACTTTAGAAAACAACTTGAACAGAAATCAGTTACTCTGATTGTAACTCTCTCTGTATTAGCTACATGAATACTCTTTTCTCATAGAAACCACTTAACATTTAACTCATTTGCTGTAATTTTGAGTTTAGTAACTTTAATTCTCAGGGTGCAATATATTACCACGATGCCTCGTTCCTGATCAGGATTCGGATCACACTCTTTTGCGAGTAAACACGCAAATCCCACTGCGCTTAAACCCCTACGGAGGAAATCATGCATTCAGATATTTACTGCATAAGCGGCTTTACAAGGCTGCCTGGTTTCTGCCTTTTAAAGTTGTGAAAATAACCGAGAGATTTTGATTGAGGTTGAGAGATTTTTCTAAAAAATGTTTTACCCGAGACAACAGAGGAGGTATAAATGTGTTTAAGGTATTGCTAGTACCTACCTACTCGTACATATACAACTTTAAAGAGAGTTTTTAAAATCGACATAGTTAAAAAAAAACTTCTGTACCTACCACGTATTTCTCCTCTCGTTTCTACATTCCGATGGGTAGAGGCCCACCAGTGGGGCAGTTGTGGATATTTCAGGAAACAATCAAATTTTCATCGATCTGTAATCGAAACTAGCCATCAATACTGATTTAGTCACCGCAATACACGAACCTCAATGAATGGTTTTTGTCACCTGAAAAATAGAAAAATGAAAAGTAGTTTACGTGATTCTGTTTGAGTTCCATATTTGTTCGACTAATTTTTGAAAAATATTGCTTATACCTCGCGAAATCAAACGAACTGAGCTTAAATGCCTTTATTATTTACAGCCATCATCATTTCACCGTAGGGCGTCCACTGCTGAACATAGGCCTCACAGATTTCCAGAGCGAATTCTTATCATGCACGAGGAACTTGCCCGTACTCGCCACGCTGGGCACTGGGCAGGCGGGTTGTCGAGCGCAGTTAGCTAAGCTATCTTTGTTAAAATAGGGGACGCTGCTGCCCATCTAGCTGCGCATCCAGCTTTTTTTTCCCTTTAGTCAGGTAGATATGGCGGGACATATTTTTCATCCGGGGCCAATCTTGTAATACAAATGTATAGTACCAATTTCAAGTTTGTATAAAAAATGTTCTCTATCATCATAATTCCAGCTCAAGTTCGTATTCCATCACAACCTAAAGTGGTGAGGAAAGAACCTAGAAAATCGAATTTAATTCAAATTGATTTTAATGTGTGCCGATGATGTTTCACGTTACAAATTGATGTTGGAAACCATCAATAACGGCAATGAAGGCATCGGATGCAAATCGCCGTAGTCATATTGTCAATAGACACCACGTTTCCGGTGACCGGACTACATAGTGCCTATAGCACTAGTTTGAGCGCTTTTGCACCGGTGTCGAATCCATTTCAAAGCTAAATATTCTAACCAGTCTAATTAAAAAGATTTGAAGCTGTAGACCTAAGGCACTTGCTCAAATATGTATTCTCTAACTAAATAATTGTAATTTGCTACCATAAATGTAGGAATCCATCATATCATAACACCAGATTGATTAATGGTATTTGCGTCTCGATGAATTGAGTGATGACTAAACATTGATAAACCATGATTCGCATGTTGAATTTGAACATATTGATGTAATTCAGAGTAGCACAAATTCTATAAAAGCGCTTTCGGTATTAGGTAAATATCAATCTGCGATACTACATCAAGCATTGATTATTATTGATTATGTCGGCCAAATCGATGGCGTTTTGGAAAAAGGTCAGGTCAAGACTAATCTTAACCGACGAGCATGCATGAAGAATGTGATGTGTGTGAGTGAAAGCAAAAAAGGTATGTCAGGATCGTAGCAACTGGCAAGCCGTGGTCTCTGCCTACCCCTCTGGGAATTGGGTGTGATTTCATGTATATATGTACAATGTGATTCATATTATATATGCTATCGCGAAAGAGGCTTATTCTAAACCCAATTGACAATATAGTTTGTCCTATAAAAAAACTAGTTAGTTATAATAATAATAATAATAATAAATATTCCGGACATATTACACACGGTCAACTGATCCCAAACTAGGCATAGCCTGTACTAAGGGTTCCAGAGACTGATATACATAATAGATATATATTTAACACCCAGACACAGAACAAACATCTATGAATCACAAAAATGTTTGTCCAGTGCGGGAATCGAACCCGCGACCTCTAGCGCAGAAGGCAGAGTTACTACCAACTGAGCTATGAGGCCAGTCAACAGTTATTCTACTATCCTATTTATATTATAAATGCGAAAGTTTGTGAGGATGTATGGATGTTTGCTGTTCAATCACGATGTAACGGCTCAACCGATTTCGTTGAAACTTGGAATATATATAATTCTATACCTAGAATAGCATATAGGCATTATGTAGGTACCACGCGAGCTAAGCCGCGGGTGGAAGCTAGTTAGTTATAACTAACTAGCTTCCACCCGCGGCTTATCATCTTTAGTTATACCTAAAGATGATAAAAAATATCAAAAACTTATTTTTTCCGGGTCTGGGTGTTGTGGTAGCATGGTACTCGTAGTTTCTGATAACCACGACACCGGGAATCCAAGTGTGGGGTCAGGACTATGTAAACGACACCTTGTGTGACTCTTAGGTTTTATAATTATTATTGCAATCAAACACATTAATTTCCATTGTTACTGTTTTAAATATATTTGTGCATGTTCGTATCACATAGTACTCAGAACCTACACTGAACTTAACGAAATACCTAACATGCCAATCCGCTTCACCGATCGGCTTGAACTGCCAAATGGTTGAAATGGCAGTCGAGTGGCGGTGAGGCAGGCTAGATCAAGAATCTTGTTCATTTTGTAGGGAATCAGCGAAATTCGCCGTGCTTATTGATTTAGTTCTGAAACTATATTTATACAGCTGATTTTCGACTTAGGTACTTATGCATAGTTGTAATTAGGTATAGAATTATAGCATATTGTTGTAAGTGCTATGTAAACTTTATACTTTACTAGCGTACGCCCGCGGTTTTGCTCGCGTGGTATCTCATTATTACGTATTTCATTATTTGACTTTATGAGTATTTGTACCAATTTTCAGATAAATCTTTCCATGCGTTAAAATTCTCCCATACAAACTTTTACATCTCTTTACACTCTTTCAAGGAGTAGTTTTGAAAATATAAAAATACAGTTTTTCCTTATTTCTATCATTCATTATTTTTGGTTAGTTTCAAATCTGAAGGTTCAAGGAAAACGATTTTTCATACAAACGTTTTAACCCCTTTTCACCCTCTTAGGAGTTGATATTTTGAAAATCCCTCCTTAGTGGACGTGTTTGGCATATAAGGCAGCTACTGTTCAAATTTCAGCTTAATAGCTTCAGCTGTTTGGGCTGTGCGTTGATCGTGGAATCAGGCCTTGTTCTTTTATATATACAGATGAAATAAACTTATTTTTACAAGACAATTAATCCGTGTTCAAATACCGTGCGATATGTCATCTAAAATGTATTTCAAAATGATACTTGTCTCTACTGAATAACGTCAATTTTAAGTTTGTCTTTTAGGGGCTTGCTATATCCTTTATCTATATTGTACGCTATCAAATGCCAAACTCAAAATTCACTTTTATCAGTATATGTGAGGATCATTTAAAAAAACGGGCTATGGAGAGAGCTATGCTAGGAGTTTCACTACGTGATAAGATCCGAAATGAGGAAATTCGTAGAAGAACCAAGGTTACCGACATAGCTCTCAGAATTAGCAAGTTGAAGTGGCAGTGGGCAGGCCATACAGCTCGCAGAACCGATAACCGTTGGGGAGTAAAGGTTCTCGAATGGCGACCACGAACCGGGCGACGCAGTGTTGGAAGGCCCCCCACCCGATGGACCGACGACATTGTGAAGGTTGCGGGAAGTCGGTGGATGGAGAAGGCTCAAGACCGTTCGTCGTGGAACTCTTTAGGGGAGGCCTATGTCCAGCAGTGGACTTCTACAGGCTGATGATGATGATGATGATTTAAAAAAATATATATTATGTATATATAGATGACAAATCGCACTCCGTCTGAGCACGGCTTAATGGAAACTTTCTAATAGCTTCACAGGATTCAACACCATTGTTGTGTTCACCATTTCCATATTGTACCGCAATAAACAGGCACAGCACATGAAATTTCCGCTTAGATCAGCCAAAATTTCATGTATGGGTACATAGGCTTGATTATTCGAGCTTCCTGTGTATTGATTACAATTGGTATGTCAACCCCACAAGCCTCTCGCCCACATAGCAATTTCCAACCAATTCTAATCCTAACTACCTAGTAATAAGAACTGTCAATATTCCTACCTAAGGAGCAATTAACACAGGCTAATGTCGCGTCTGGAGCGTGTGTTTCATTAGACAAAATTAATTTTCAGTAGAGTAGCTATCTCCTTCCATTGCAATTTGCTCTCTATCTTTCATGGCTAAGGTTTATATTTCAAGTGGTTGAAGACATTTTGTGGAGAATCAGTAAGTGGGAACTATTAATTCGGTTTGGTTTTAGGGACTGTATTGCGATGGCATAATGTTTGAAATTGCGGGGCAAAATTATCTTTTCCTTATTGTCGAAGACCACAGTGACTTAAATTGAAGTAAATTAGTTGGTGATAGCGATAGAGCTAGTTATTAACGCTCAAGGACACTAATTCCTAAGCAGTCCTTTTATCTATAACCTTCGTGATAGTGAAGTACGACGTTTGGCGATCTCGGTGGCGCAGCAGGCGAGTGCCCGGCTAAGACGCAAGGGGTGCGGGTTCGATAGCCGCTGCGGGGTAAATGTTTGCATGATCTGCAAACATATTTTGTTCCGCGTCTGGGTGTTGTGGTTGGTACCACGAGTACCATGGTTGGTACTCGTTGTTTCTGATACCCACGACATAGGGAATCCTAGTGTGGGGTGAGGACTATGTATGTGATTGTTGGTTGTTAAAAAAATGAATATAATCATTTAAACGTAGTCAGTGATGTGTAGACAGTGATCGTTCGATTTTTGCTAAGAACAGTTGTGTCACCCGCGACCGCGCGTACCGACAGTGTAAAGTGCTAACGCATCACAACAAAGCCGTCGCGACACGGCCGACCTTGATGATGACTCAGTTATTCATCGTGTAAGGCACGTACGCGGGCGACTAATCAAATTGTTAAGGCGAAGATATTTTCTTTAACAATGGATACACCATCTAAAGACGGCAGAATAAAACTGCAGACAGAAACTGAGCATCTATTGTACAGCCGTTTCAAAGAAGAAAGGCAAGAGCGGGAAAAACTCCAAAGCCTTGTAGATGACTTGAGAAGTCAAATAGAAATTCTACAGCAACAGCTGAAATGTGTGATGGAGACCAACTCCACGATACCAGCTTCTTCAAACATGGAAAGTTCTTCTCAGCGTGTTGAGTATGGCACCGATGAGGAAGAACTAGCGAAAGAAACAGAGTGGATTAGAACAAAGACCAGGAAGAAAAGAAAATTGAACACTTCACCCACACTCTCACCAACAGGAAACCAAACTGAAACTACAGAAAAAATAAAAAAAGTTCCCTCGCCACCGCCTATTATTGTAGATGGCGTGGAAAACTACCAGAACTTCTATGACTACTTGTCAATGAACCAGCCTGCTGGTACCTTCAAAATTAAGATGCTAAGTGGTGATAGTGTCAAAATAAATGCTTGTCATGATGAAGCGTATAGAGCTATAACTAAGTCCCTGACTGAAAACAATTGTCTCTGGCATTCTTACGAAAACAAGCAAGAAAGGCCAATCAGAGTGATGGTGAAAAAACTGCCCTCTACTTGTAGACCAGATAGAATAATTGAAGACCTGAAAACAAAGGGTTTCCAGATTGAAGATGCGGTGAGCAAATTAAGCTGGAAAACCAAGGAACCGTTAAATATGTTCATGCTTACCTTCAGCAACAACGAAGATATAAGCAAAATTTACGAGATAAAGTTTATACTGGGGTGCATGGTCGATGTACAGCCCCTCAGATCGCCAAAGCTGATCCCTCAGTGCAAAAGATGCCAGGTTTACGGACACACACATAAGTATTGCGCCAAAGAGCCTAGATGTGTTAAATGCACAGGCAAACACTTAACCATAGACTGCAAAAAACCCGCAGACCAAAAGCCAAAATGTGTGCATTGCGGAGAACCACACCCAGCTAACTATAGAGGTTGTGTGATTGCCAAAGAAATGCAGAAAATGAGGAACAAGGCTGCCAAGAAACCATTAGCCAGTCGCCAACAGCAGGTAGCTGGAATAGTGGTAAGTGATAAATCACCTATAACTAATCACCCTAACACAAGGCCCATAAGTGCTGCCACTAAAAAAGTGTCCTACGCTCAAGCGGCTGCCAGAAATACTACAGGTGTCCAACACAATGAGCAACCTAGCAATTCAAATAGCAATAAGTTAGATGAAATTCTGAAGCTCATGACAACATTTGACGTGCGTTTGAAGAAAATAGAAAATAGCTCTAAAACTGCTATACCTAAGGCCAAAAAATGATTAACACAATCAAGATAATGGCATGGAACTGTAATGGGCTACAGAATCACAAGAATGAATTGCAAGTGGTCCTAGATATAGAAAATATAGATGTGTGTCTCATATCAGAAACACATTTTACCAAGCAATCACACATCAGATTTAAAGGATATAAAGTATATCATGCACTACACCCAGCTAATAAAGGACGAGGCGGCAGTGCGGTTATCGTGAAAGAAAATATTAAACATTATGAGGAGAGCAAACATGAAGAGCCAGATATTCAATCTGTAGCCATTTGTATTAATACTAAGTTATATCCACTAACGGTAGCAGCAATTTACTGTCCACCAAGATATACGATACGAAAAGATACTTACCTGAGCCTGTTACAGCAACTTGGTGATAGGTATATACTAGGGGGTGACTTTAATGCTAAAAACACGTATTGGGGCTCCAGATTAACAAATGTGAAAGGAAAAGAACTCTTGAGAGCCATAAAAGAAACAAATTCTGATGTTGCATCAACGAGATCCCCAACTTACTGGCCAACCGATAAGCAAAAGATACCCGACTTGATAGACTTTTTTATTTATAAGAACATATCATCTAACTACCTTAAAACAGAACAGAGCTACGATATGAGCTCCGATCACTCTGCAATATATCTAGAAATAAGCGAGAAAGTATTACTTAAGGAAACCCCTCTAACCCTAGTTAATAAAAACACAGACTGGGAGAGTTTCAAGATAGAATTAGAATCTAATATAGACCTTAAGGTACCACTAAAAACTCCAGAGCAGTTGAATATGGAAGTTGAACGATTTATATCGCTCATACAACAAACAGCCTGGAAAAACACACCAGAGATTAAAAAAAGGATCACCAGAAACAATTACCCTAAAGAGATTAAACAGCTCATATCAGAAAAAAGAAAACAAAGAAGGCTATGGCACCAAACTAGGTGTCCGCAAGACAAAAATAAGTTAAACCACCTAACAAAACAACTAAAGAGACAAATACAATCCTTCATTGACAGCTCAACTACCAGCTATCTTACACAGCTAACTAATAATCGTAGTACAAACTATTCGCTCTGGAAAGCCACAAAAAATTTGAAACGGCCTATGACTCAGATTCCACCATTAAAAGAGGACAACGGGAACTGGGCCGTCAGTAATGAACAGAAAGCTAAAATATTTGCAGAGCATCTAGAAAACACCTTCAAACCGAATGATGGTCATACAAACGATCCTGGTCTGTCTGACCTCACGACATATTATGATGAGTCAGATGAACAACTTTACATACCATCTGTCTCACCGAGAGAAGTCCTACGTGAAATCAATAAAAATATAAACCCAAAAAAAGCGCCGGGTTTTGACCTCATATCCGGCGAAATCTTACACAGTCTTCCAAGAAAGGCTTTAGTTAAGCTAACAAACCTTATCAACGCTGCACTAAGGCTGAAATATGTGCCAGACTTATGGAAAGTAGCTGAGGTAATAATGATTGCTAAGCCGGGAAAGCCACCTCGAGACGTAACATCCTACAGACCGATTTCCCTTCTACCAATCATGTCAAAATTGTTCGAAAAACTGTTACTAAAAAGACTGAAACCAATATTAGAAGTCAAGAATCTGATTCCAGACCACCAGTTTGGATTCAGGGAAAAACACTCTACGATAGACCAGGTACACAGGATCTCAAAGACAATCGAGAAGACCCTAGAAGATAAAAAAGTATGCGCTACCATATTCTTAGATGTAGCTCAGGCTTTTGATAAGGTATGGCACAAAGGCCTTATACTAAAACTAAGAAAAATACTACCCAAGCCATACGCGGATATTATAGAATCGTACATATCTGACAGAGTTTTTAGAATCAGACAAGAAGATTCCTACTCTAACATTAAAGAAATAAAAGCTGGGGTGCCACAGGGAAGCGTATTAGGCCCGGTCCTGTACCTTTTATATACCAGTGACATCCCTGAACTAGAAAATAACACAATTGCGACCTTTGCTGATGACACGGCTATAATGGCTGTTGGAAGCACTCATGCAGAAGCGTCAGAAAAGGTCCAAGTAGCTGTTAACAAAATCCATGACTGGACAAAGAAATGGAGAATAAAGCTCAATGAATCAAAATCGATTCACGTTAACTTTTCAAATAAGAAAGAGCAGTACCATCCTATATTTATCAACCATAAGCGCATACCCTATGAAAATACGGCCAAGTATTTAGGCATGACGCTTGACGCCAAGCTACGCTGGAAGGCCCACGTCAAGAAGAAAAAAGACGAGTTAGAGATACGATACAAACAGATGTACTGGCTGCTTGGAAGACAATCTGCCCTCTCAGTACATAACAAAATTATACTATACAAACAAGTCCTGATGCCAGTATGGACTTATGGTATCCAGCTATGGGGCTGTACCAAAAAAAGTAACATCCTAATCATACAACGGTTTCAAAACAAAGTACTCAGGGATATTATGAATGCACCCTGGTACGTAAGAAACGAAGACCTGCACCGGGACCTCAACATTGACTTCGTCGACACAGTTATTAAAAAATATGCAGAAGCTCACGAACGTAGACTTCATCACCATGTGAACGTCGAGGCAATCCAGCTCCTCGACAACACAGACATAGTGAGAAGACTCAAAAGGACTAAGCCTTTTGAGTTAGTGTAGTGTAAAATAAAAAATAGTGAAATGTAGTGTACGTGATAGTGACTACTTATAAAGAACACAATAACAAAGTGTCTTCCCCTTAAATAGAAACTGTAAGAAAAGTGCTATTGGACACATTCTTAGTTATAATTTACTTTATAAAACTATGTCAAAGTCAAATTACTCATTAGCCTACCTGGCTAGATTGTAATAATATGTGGAGTATAATAAATATTGTACTCTGGGAATAACAAAAAAAAAAAAAAAAAAAAATTTAAACGTAAACATAAAGCCGTCTTCAAACGGCATGCGATATGTCCCTAATAATTATGTTTCAAAATGATCCTTCATCATCATTTCAGCCGTACGACGTCCACTACTGAACATGGCCTCCACCATAGACAGAGCGAATTCCTTATCATGTCATGGATTTGCCCATACTCACCACGCTGGGCATGCGGGTTGGTGAGCGCAGTTAGAGCAAAATGATCCTTAATTCTACTAAATAAAGTTATTTTTGATTTTGACATCTGAAGGTTTGGATATAGCTCAATAATATCGTAAGCTCCGTGGTTAAAAGTCAAACTCATCAAACTTAACTAAAAAACTGTACAATATTAGTATACAAGTCGTCGCTCAACCAATTTTTAGTTACACTCAATCTTGGAAAAAAAATTTATCAGGTATTTTTCCCAATCGTGTTTCTTATAAACGTTTCTGTCTTTAATTGGAATAGATCAAATACTCAAATAATCAATACTATGAAGCCTTTTGTCATTATTTAAAAGCACCTCTCAAAATTACTAAAATATCCTGACCCTCACCTTAAGCTCGTGGGTTTCGTGAATTACCACCAGTGGCAACATTATAGCATAACACTCATTTGATTGCTAAAGTTTTAACAAGCTGCCTGTCACCGCATTTTTTACAGCCTGTCACATTTTATTAACTGGGAAACTTGGGGAGCACGGAAAGCCGACCATTCATGGCACGACCGCATATTAATACTCACGATCGCGTCCGCTATGGCACAAAGGGTGGATTTATAGCAGTTGTTGTTGGTACCATGCGGGTAACTACGCGGGTAACATGAAAAAGTGTTGTTATATTAACTGCTTTATGTACTTAGGCTTCCGAAGATCCAAGGGCACCGACGTAGTTCTCAGAATTAGCGAGTTAAAGTGGCAGTGGGCAGCCTATGTAGCTCGCAGAACCGGCAACCGATGGGGAATAAAGGTTTTCGAACAGCGACCATGAACGGGACGACACAGTAGCCCCCACCCAATGGACAAACGATTATGCTATGGTCAATAATTTCTTATATTATCACTGCTTGAGCGTGAATGTAAAAATCCGATCCCTTGTGAATATATTTTCACCGAACAATTGGGTGATGCAAATAATTGACACTTGTGCCACGCATTGTGATTCGGAGTACTTTGGCCTTATCGTTCATACCCACTGACAAATGTACCGACGTTAACGAGAAACATCTACCAAACATATTCGGCTGCCGGTTCGATAATAAATTGAATTGAATCTCTGCTCCTTGCCAAGTTCTAATTATACTAGCCTTTGTTGTGATGCGAAGCGAATCTATATTCAAATGGGTCGAATGACGCCTCAGAAACCAGACTAAACCATAAGCGATCAATTAAGGAAACTCAGCTCTATTATTTTTGCATAAATCCCAAATTCGATTGAATTTTACTATACTGAAAAAAACTTGCCTGTTGGTATTTTTAGTGCGTTCCGATCGCGGACAATTAATTTTCTTGGCGATAGATTAAAGTTGTGATGGCATGGTAATGTAGGCTATGACATATAATAAATAATAAACTAAGTACAGAAGTTTCACTGAAACACCTGAAAACCGACTCAAGATCAATGTGTAACACACATAATAATTTAAAGCAAAATTGAATCAAAAAGGCGAGAGGTTTAGGAAGTTTTACTTAATCAAAACTTTACTTTATTTTTTTAAGTAATACTGCATCTCTCCTCAGCCTGGACTTGAACCCTAAATGAGAAAAAAAAACATTCTTTCTACTTTATTATACCGTTCGAACAGCTAAATTACAAGGATAATTTCCTTCTCAATGACACAGTATCTCAAATTAAAAGGACATCATCATTGAAGGTATCTGAAAGGGTAGTCAGAGGTTAGGTCTTAACATTTGGCACATGCCCATATTTTTCAGTAGTCAGCACTGCATACGCTTCAGGACGCGACGTCGACAGGACGACGTCCAGCCCATCGCCGCTTTTAAGAATCAAATGACCATGTGACATCACAATTATATACGTACAAATCATGCGTCTACCGCACTATTTTAAAGTTAATAGTAGCGGTCGTGTGTTCAATCTAAAACAAGCGTTATAAAGCTCATTTTAAATTGCAAAATGATTTGCAGTGTTCAATAAGGGCCGGGAATAGAACGAGGAAGTGACACGGTGCGGTGCACCGATTATCTACGATCAAAAGTGCAAGCCGGGTAGTGAGTAGCTGGCCTTAGATATAAGTAGCGCTATTTCTCTGTCCTGAATGGACTCTTTTGAGGTTTAAATTGAAATGAGAATTTGCGTGTTGCTAAAGAAAAGATTCAAAATAGCTTAAAAATTACGACTTTACTAAAGTCGTAAAAAAAACTTTGTTGTTAATTAAAACACCCAATAATCACATACATAGTACTGACCCCACACTAGGATTCCCTGTGTGGTGCGTATCAGAAACTACGAGTACCATGGTACCATAACACTCAGTCCCGGAACAAATATTTGCGGATCATGCAAAAACTTGTCCCGTATCGGGATTCGAACGCGCAGTCCCTGCCGTCTCAGACAGGCACTCGCCGTCAATTGGGTTTACGATAAGCCCATTTTTTGATAGTATTGTATAATGAATAACCTTGTACAATCATTTTTACGCCTTTGACTTTGTACCTTTAGTTTTATAGACCGTTACCCTTAAATAAATTAGATAAAAATCAATACCAATCAAATTCAAGAGGGACTTAATACCTAATAATATTAATGAGCTTCAACGTAAACTTCGCAAATTAGATAGTCTTATCCAAATTCTATATCGACCGAGCCCTTTCATATTCCGTCCACGCCTTAATAGAACCTTTCAAGGATTGTATTATTCATTCATTGGAATAACCAAAGCGGTATCGTAGTGTCCCATCTGATCCCTTACTGGGGTCACCAAAATAAATAAGCAATAACTTAGTGTATAGAAGCAGAACACAATTTCCCGTGTCGTCGAAGCTTCCTTCTCATAGATATTCCAGTAGAAGCGTGTGAGAAGTATAGATGCTTAATGCTTGAACTTGATCTTTAAGAAGAGGGTCGTTCGGGGTCGGCACTGCGTGCGGGATACCTCTGGTAGGTATTGCGAGCGTACGGCATCATAGGCTACGGAAAACACTTACCAACAGGTGTGCCCTAATCTTGTTTGCCACCTTAGTTCTAAAAAAAAGCTCTTGTCCGTTAGACGACACCCTCAATCTAGAGAGGGTGTCGTTGAGAATAAATTTAAGCACTTTTGAGAATAAATCTAGTTAGACGGAATTCGCGATGAAAATAGTGTTAATTTGACGTCAGTATCGAGTTGAGAAAAGACATTAACGACGAAGAATACCAGGGTTAGGCATTTCACCGAGTTTGTCTAACGATGGTAAGAATCATCGGTAACTAAATTTCTGGCTACTGTCGGAGTTTCAGTTCTATTTGTATTAATTTATCCATTTTTACACTATATTCTAGTGAGTTGCAACTAGCAAACGAGATATAGACAAACTGCGTATTTTCCAGGGACTGAAAGCGGTAGAGGTTATAGGTACTGGTACCGTTAAAACATTTCGGTACCATTATGCTATACCGGTAGGGCATTACGGTACCGTTATTTAATACCGGTAGATTTCGGTACCGAAATTTTGAGCCGCGGCTAGTTCGCTAGGACAGTCGCGCCGCGGTGGCGGGGTGGCGGCGTTTCATCAAAAAAAACCTTTATATTTATATTTGCTTGATGTGTGATTTTGCAACCTACCTAGGCACTTCATTCTGTTATACCTATGTTCATATATAACACGTGTTATGTTGCGTAGTTGTTGTTTTTTGTTTTTACGGTCACTGATATTCTACTTTTTCCTCCTTGGTTTCAGCTGAAAATCAGCGTTGAGTGCTAATACACCCAACATTAATTCTGAGCTGAACACCTTTTTTAGCATTCGGACACATGAGTCGATATACCTATACTTTTTAATATAATAATGCTATGTACCTAGGTATACCTAAACTTTGTAATATATTTTAAGATATAGTGTACGTCTAAATGTGTATACTTTTGTGCTCACCACCTAATCGGCCATGTAATCTCTTGCTAAAATAAACGATCATTCTATTCTATTCTATTCTTCTATTCTTTATAAATCTTAATTTATACCGGTTATAGGTACCGGTAGCGAAATAAACCGAAATGAACTGCGAAGCCAGATTTTCCGGTACCGTTATATTTATCGGTAGAGAAATAATCGGGTAACCGGAATTTATCGGTATGACTTCATATCGTTATTTAAAGGTACCTTTATATTCCGGTTATTCAGTCCCTGGTATTTTCACTTTATGGATATTTTCTGTTCCGCCCGGTGACCGATGAAGTGCGCGGAAAATGCCGAATGGATTGAGATGGTATATGCTTTTGTGCTAAGAAGCGATGTGTTTGAGTTTATCTTGTATCAAATGCAGCTCCACCTATTTTAATGCAGTTTGTGTATTTTGTTTCCCTGTGCTGTGAAATCTCGCTGTGCCTACCTCGCTTAAAACAAGTATATTTATCACAAAAAAAAACACTAATCCATAGCCAATCTTTCAATATAATGAAAAAGTAATCTCAAATTACAATGTAAGAGAATAAAAGCACTCAACCGTCATATCATAAGATACAGATATTTCGCCTTCATTAAATTTCATCCCAAGAGGCCCCGAGATCAATTCCATGATACGGACGCCATAATTTACATAAATGTCTATAGCATTCTCCCTACAACATTTCTTAGGTTTATTCTCAACCCTACCCCAGAACAAATAAAGAAATAGGCTATAATAATATTTAGTATAGACATTCCGTCAGATCTTTAGCCACTTAGGATCCTTGAAGATTTCTAAGAGGGGTAGTCAAAGTGAAGTTCAAACATTAGTTGCATTTAACTCCAAAAAAAATCTAAAAGACCGGCCGGCTTAAAGTAAGTCCTACATATTGGGCTCGTCTAGGCTAGTCGCTCATAATCCTACTAATATTATAAATGCGAAAGTTTGTGAGGATGTTTGGATGTTTGTTATTCAATCACGCTGTAACGTCTCAACTGATTTCGTTGATACTTGGAATAGATAAAATAATATACCTAAAATAGCATATAGGCTACTTAATATGTAGGTACCACGCGAGCGAAGTTGCGGGCAAAAGCTAGTTATCAATGAAGGAAATTGTCTAAAATGGAGTACAGTGAGGGATTCAATTTGTAAGTTAGCGTGGGTGAAGCATCGAATTTTCAACTGTCAAAAACCTTGATCACTAACACGAGTTAAAACATTCGTTAACCTATAGCGAGTCCATTGCAAATATATTCAACATTGTAAAGACGAGACATTTATTTGAAAGATCAATAATATACTTTGCGACGGATTCCTAGCTACTCTATATTGTCAAAAACTGGTGTTTAAAGTTATTTTAGGTGGGTTGGGTAGAAACCTTTCTATTCTATTAGCCTTCGCCTGAGTCATTTTTATTATAGTTTGGAAGATGCTTATTATTAAGCTGAGCATTAAGCTAAGTCAGGGCCTATTTGGCTGCATCTGGAAAAGTGCGAGATTGATTGGCTCCTGAGGTTAGGTTATCTGCCTACCTATAGGTAGGTGTTTACTAGGTTTGTTCTTTCCTGCCATTTGTGTTCTTACTCTTTGTTTGTTCCTATATCCGTTCAGTGTTTTTGTGTGTACTCGTATGTCATGTAAAAGTTTTATATGCTATTCTTAAAGTAGATTTGCAAAGTAATAAGCAAGTGCTAATTACAGATGTGCTCAAGGTCACGAAACCATATGGTGACTGCGCTGAAGGTCGGCACTTAGCTAATGCGCGTTTAGTTCGATTGCTAAGTCACGATTACTCTGTGACTGGAATTTTGAGGGTGTTTTATTTGCATTTATTTGAATGTAAGACAGGTTTTATCAGTCCTTTGTTTTTGAATTTTAATGGCACGCAACGGGATGTCTTTGTTAAGCCACAGTGTTCTAAAGTTTCTTAAGAAGTTGCGAATGTCTTATGACGGCCGTACTGTCAGACACTCGAACTGATTTAAATCATTCATAAACTCATTTGGAATTAAATAATCTGAATTGTCAACAAGTTCAACCATTGTTCTTAAAAATGATACGAATTATTTATGAAAAACTTATTCTTTCTAACGCCACATTTTTTATCGCTAATTATTTTGACCGTAGTTTGTTCTCTGGTACTTTTAATCCAAGCCCGTATAATAAAATACACTCAACATGAGAGCCGTATTGAGTGCGTTCCAATAGATTTTTTTTTCTGTTCTAAAGATCGCCCCCAGATGTGAGAGGGATCTTTAAATACCCTTCTGAAATGACACAGAATTAATGTGACTGTTGGGTGTTCATCATTTCAGCCGTACGACGTCCACTGCTGAACATGGCCTCCCGCACAGTCAGAGAAAATTCCTATCATATGGGGGGATTTGCCCATACTCACCACGCTGGGCATGCGGGTTGGCGAGCGCAGTTAGAGCATTGGTTGTTCAAATGAAGGACGCTGCTGCTCATCCCCTAGCTTTTTTATCTTACGACATCCGTGGGTAGGTAGATATGGAGGGGCCGATTCTTTAGCCGGGGCCACCACGGCCCCGGTTAAAGAATAGGCGGTTGGCTGTTATTATAATTATAAACTGTGCCAGCTTCTATAAATATCTCGCGTCGAAGATGCACCAGCTACGGCGTAGCACATCGCAAGTTCCGCGTAGCCGCTTGCTACAGCGTAGCACGTCTACGGACAGCGATCAGAGTTGTCAAACGCACACTGTAACTTTATTTTCGAGGATACATCAAAGATCGTTAAAGATCCTCTTAAAGTTAGAAAACTACGGGGTTTTAGGACTTTTAGTGCTACGCAATAAATTGAAAAGACAAAAGGCCTTAATTTTCAGTTGTAAGTGTTGTTGTTGTCAGAGAAGAACACTCATAAATCAACACCGCGTATCAATTCAATGTCGAAGGAACCCTTAATAAGTTCATTCAGTTTTTTTTGCCTCAACCAGACGTTTTGTTAGCAAGTTAAAGTGGCAGTGAACAGGCCATGTAGCTCGCAGAAGCGATAACCGTAATAAAGGTTCTCGAATGGCGACGACGAACTGGACTACACAATGTTGAAAAGCCTACCCGATGGTCGGATGTCATTGTGAAGGTTGCGAGAAGTCAGTGGATGGAGACGGCGCAAGACCCTTCGTCGTGGCATTCTTTCTTCATTCTTTGGAGGAGTTCTTTATCCAGTGGTGGACTTTTACAGGCTAATGATGATAATGAAGCGCTTTAAAATACCATGAAAAGCAATCGTAAAACAAATCTATAAGAAATTTAATTTCGCGACTGCCCTACTACTTCAACAATCTTCAAGTTTCGATGTTTCCTTTTTTCTTGAGAACTCTTAAGAACTTGAAAAGAATCTTGGTAAGAATCGACGTGTTTTTTTGTGTTCGTTCAAATTTGTGCTCAAGCAGTTGCGAAATGGCAGTTCTTCTGAGAAATATTGATGTTCAGATGGAATAGTTTAAGTCTACCATGGACTTTGTGTTGTGAGCTCTTTTGTAGTCAAAGGTACCCCAAATGTCGTTCGTGAGTTCGAACCCTGGTCGTGCACCAATGGGTGTTCTTTTCGAAGAATTTAAGTGCGGTTAGTTCTGTATTTTTAGTACGTTTTTAAAAAGGTGTGGGAAAACAATGTCAAAATAACTGTATAGTACTTAATAATATTTACACATAAGAAGACCTGGGTGGCGTAGTGGCGGGCGAGTGCCTGTCTGAGACGCAAGGGGTGTGGGTTCGATTCCCGCTGCAGGGCAAATATTTGCATGATCTGCGAATATATATTGTGGGTCTGGGTATAATATTGTTGTATCACGGTACTGATACGTAGTTTCTGATCTTTTTATTTTACATTCACTAGTAAAACATTACACTCCTTCTGTACGGTCGGGTCTTTACAAGTCTTGCCTCGAACCTTTTAAAAAGAAAGTTTGCATGAGATCAGTCAACTCGGATGACTAAGCTTTTAGGCCAGTACCATCAACTCTGCGATTTTATGTAAGCGGTAACGTAAGACGAAATTCACAAAGATTTACGGTTCAAATTCATGTAAAATAGTGCTGAAAAGCTCGCATTTGAATGGCAATAAGACGTGATGGCAGGCCCCTAGAAAATACATTTTAACTTGCCCTCCAATGCACGGAAGCGCACATCTGTTAATACTGCCACGATGCCACAACCTTTGACCTTTTCTGTAGTTATTAGTAAACATTAGGGACGACCTCGTTAGCGATTCTATTGCGTCTGAACCGGTGCTTAAGTCCGTTCCTGATCACATGATGTCGGAAAGCAATATATTTTGTTTGTGCTCCACCTAGACTGATTAGAATGCGGTGTCTCCCTAGCTCAATAGTGTCCGATATTAGAAGAACGCAAGGCTGTTCTATAAATCCTACGAATATTAAAAAAGGTATGCTTGTTCAAGGTGATTCATAAATGTATGCCCGGAACGGGGTTATTCTACAATTAGCAATAAAGTTTGTTCTACAACTTTTGGAAATTCAACAATTTGAATTGAAAACTCAATAATTAAGGTATTTTAAGCAACAAACTTGTTTAATTAAATACATATTCCGTACATATCACACACGGTCAATGATCCCAATAGTCGTAGCCTGTACTATGGGCACCAGAGACTGATATACATAATAGATATAAATTTAACACCCAGACACAGAACAAACATCTGTGTTCATCACACAAATGTTTGTCCAGTGCGGGAATCGAACCCGCGACCTCTAGCGCAGAAGGCAGAGTTACTACCCACTGAGCCATGAGGTCTGTTAGTAATTATTAGTAGTAATTATTAGTTATAAAGATGTTAAAAAGACCAAGTACCATGGTATCTTTTCGAAGTATGTCATAAAGTAATGGACTTGTTGATGTCCCGCCCGTGCTGCCAAATACAGCTGCAATACTAACTCGGACACACGTGGCATTACATTGCTCCACCACCCTGAGATATGCGTTAATAACTCACCATCTACCTCACCCTCCAAACCTCTGTTTACTTATTTAACGCAGGTAGAAAATGCACAATACCGTCGGCATATCACTTCCGCACACAAAAAGGTACACCTGTCTTTATTCAGTAGCCGGGATGGCTTGACGGATTTCCATATATGAGGTGTCGACCTGGTTACACGGGTGTCACTGAATTATCCAGTTACGGCCGGATTTCCGCGTTGTTCTCCACAGTCAAATATTTACATTGAACGTATAAACAATGTATTGCTTTGTTCATGTTTGTTCGAAAGAGTTTAAGGCTAGAGTTCCTGGCTATACAGAATACGAGTATCTGATTGACTATTTGTTGGATTAACGTAAGTAACTTGAAAGGTTCATACATAACAGAAAAACGCAGTAAGCTTTTTTTTTATATATTTTACCTACAGTAAAATATAGTTGTAGATGTCGAAAGGCGACGGTAACCGCTTACCATTAGGTGGGCCGTAAGCCTGTTTGCTTCCGTTTTACTTAAAAAAATTGCCTGTTTCATTTCTGACGCATTTTTCTAATGCTACAAGTAACCAAAAAAGACGATGCAGTCGCGTGTAAAAAAAAGGAGGTACTGTGAAAGTGCATTTACCGATAAAGTCGCCAAGCGTGGAAAGAGCCAGCTAATTTTAGAATTAATTAGGAACCACATCACATCTAACTTATACTATCGGCTACAAATGGATTCATTACAAAATCAACCTTGTGCACCTGTACATTACAGTTATATAGCGGCTCTAGGCGGCCCCGGGGAGTCGTAAGAGCGAGATCTAGATTACCCCTGTTAGGGTGCGTCCGGATAGGTTTCCAGCGAGATTACCGTCTCGGGTATTTTGAGAGCTTAGATGTTTTCGAGGATGTTACGGGTTTCAATTTTTGTTACTGTTTTTATTTTGTAACTTACTTGTAGTTAGGTCAGTGAGAAGGTACAAAAGATTGTCCAGTTTCCGTATGGACAATACCTAATACAGGAGTAGAAGTTTGAAATGTCTAATTACTGATTAAGCACAAAAACGTACGATGTACACAATAAAATCATAGGAATTACTTTTCAGCGTCTTATAAACTAGGTGAAGCTACACCTGTTCCTCGCAAACGAGCCTAGAAGAATCAGGTAACAAACACGGCTTTGTGGATATAATTTTCAGTGTTCCGTTCAAGTTTTGGAAAAAGGAGCTCTAAAAAATTCTTTTATTTTTATTTTATTAATATAGCACGCCATTTGTAGGTCGTAGCCGACCATCATCCAGGTGGGTACGCGACATCGACGAAGGAAAGGAAAAGACTTGGATGCTATAGTAGGTAGGGCAAGCAAGCCTATGCTATAAACTATGTTACACTGGGAAAGAACTCGAGCTGCCTATGATGATGGTTCAATAAAGCTGTCTAAAAAAATATTCTCAAATGCCTGCCTAAGCAACAAAGTAAAATGTCACATGTGATAACACGTGATCGTAAACTTTTATATCACTCATTCTGATGGGAAACTCGTGTTTACGTATAGACACAATCCGTGACTTAAAGAGTGTTGTTTCACGGACCATGTCACGATAAAACACGGGTTATTCCATCAAGTTCTACTATTAGTTCTAAGATAGAACATAATTGACTAAACAAATCCAATTAGCTCTACTTTGCGAACGATGAATTTTACTGTCGTGTGTTGCGACTGCAAAACGGTCTCTGCTTGAAAAAAAAACAGGGTTAGCGATGTTCACGTGTTTTGTAAAAGGGGTTTATCCCAGTTGGAAACAATCCTACATCGTAGTATCAGGGTTGTAGATTATGGAAAGTCGGATGGCGGTTTATTCATATCAACTCATCGTTTCCCCTCGAGTATGTGGCTATACAAATTTATTTTAAAATGATAGTTTTAAAATAAATTTGTATAGCTTACAACTAAGTCAATTTAACCTATTGTGAACTGAGAAAATGGTAGATGTGTTGCTACTTAATTTTCTAAGCCCCTACAAGGTATAGGCCTCCTCTGAATCTGCCTATGCCATCCTCAAACACTATCTCCCGACCACGCAACATATTATTCACTCCAAATAGCTTATTTGTAACCTGTGAACTTTAGGAGTCTAGAAGATAATATACACGCAATGGTAATAAAAATTGATGAATGGGTACAATAACGGCAGTAATACGGCAGGTTGTAATTTATTACAGGCTTTACTAGGATTTACATCCATCTAACAACACGATCTTGGAAATTAATAAGACTTTTTATTCGAAGCTTGGCTCTGACTAACCCTTAGAAGGTTCCTCGTGGATCTTCTGAGTACCTTTATTTGTTTTTAAGTTGCTGGATGTAGAAGGCTCAACACCGTTTATGGTGGCAGTCTTTGGGGGAAGCCTATGTTGAGCATTGGACTTCAAGGTCTCTGACTCACTCCATTCATCCATTGGGTAGCCGTGTAGAGAGCTGCTTAAATGGGCTCCCTTTGGGCCTTCCATGAAAATGTAAGTCAAAATATAAAATAACAGTCTTGAACCCGGTCATGTCTTACCTACTAACTTTTACACGTGCGATTTAAATTGCTCCATTCAAGGCGATCTTATCTCTCTCTCCATTTCATTTTAAAGTTAAGAATTGTGTAGTCATGATGGCGTGATGAAGCAGTCGCCGCGAACCCAATCATGGAGCTTTGCTTCTGGGTCCTCCAAAGGAACGACACGAAAAGAAGGGTTTCATTGCGGTAGAACGACAGAATTTAATGAGAAATGCCCACTTTGTGAAATCAGTGAGCGACCGCCCCGTACGGACTGGAAAGAAACAGACATGATGGCTGAGTGCTGAAGTGTCACCGCTCGCGTGTCAAGGTTACGTTACGTGAAGGTGAAAATAATGCTGAACCTTACGCAGAAGACCAGTCTCACCAGGAGGGTCGAATTGAGTGTCTCTCTGTATAAGGAATTTCAATTCCTTTATGGTTAACTCATCGCATAGCGACCTTTGTGAATGGGGAGTTGGGGCGTGTCTAGGAAGTTAATTGGACGCATGACACGAGACACCGGTAAGTTATGTCACAATTTCGTTCAATTTATGTGTGTTATAGGTACTCGTGGTTTTATCCCAAACTGAAACCTTGCCATGTCTAGTCAAAAGTTGGTGCTTCGATGATCGTTGAAGCACAAATCAGATAAACTTTGAAAATCGTATCTTTAGCATGTTGTAACTACGAGTTATATCCAATGTTACCTGAACAATGAAATCATCGAAACTCAAGCAGATGAAAGTTTACGTTATATTGGTTTTCAAATTCGTTGTACATCACAAATGAATGAAAATATATTTTAGAATGTAAAAACAAAGCTCTCATATGATACACCACTTCATTTGTATTAGCACAAACCCCCTTTTGGACCCCCTATATCTGAGCAATCTCTTGGCTGATTTAACTAGTATCCTACTTAGTACTTTTAGGAGGAGGTAGGGCACAGCGAGATTTTCTCGTTCTGAATTGGAGCAGCCCGCCTGGGAGGTACCTCCGCCTTACAGAAGATCGCAGCCAAATAACATTATTTGTTTCAAATAGTGTTGTGTTCCTGCGATGAGTAAGGTTGCCAGAGCTCTTTAGGGGGGGAGGGGGTTCGGGGTCGGCAACGCGTGCGTGATGCCTCTGGTATTGCAAGCGCTCATAGGCTACAGTAACCGCTTACCAACAGGTGGGCTGTAAGCTGGATTGCCACCTCAGTGGTATAAAAAAAAAAAAAAAAAAAAAATCCTTGATCCAGCAAATTTTTATAAAACAACCTGTTGACTTATTAAGTTCCATGCAGATCGGATTGACCATTATATTCTACTCTAAAAAAATAAATAGACATACAAACTTACAACATAGATTCGCCTTATTTATGAGATATCTCACAGTTATATGTTAATATTTATTTACAGAAAGAAAGATATAACTATACAATTATTTAATGTGTTCTTTAATATTTACAAATAACAAAAAAGGCCTATATTTTTTACCTATTATGATTGTGACCATATGGGAACTATTCTAACGAAAACCATTTTAATAACCCGTCTACAAGCATTTTTAAGCACGATATTATATTCTTCTCTTTAATTATATCGATAACGAGCGTATATTGATCCACTGTTCCAAACTTTCTGTTCAAACATAAAGTTGCAGAGCTCTTATACTTATTATGGAGATAAAATGCGTTGAACGAACTCCTGAATAAAAGATGTCGGTAGCGTCATTGCAACGTTAATATTTTTACGGGAAAAGTTGAACTTGTCCCGACGCAACGACCCCGCAGACTTGCCGTCGAAGCCTCTAAATCTTCCCCAATCGAATCCCGCCTAACCGTCCGCCCTACAGTGCCCGTCAGTTCGCCAAGCCGGTCGCACGCCGCCGCCCGCCCGCATATCGACCGCGCGTTCGTTTTTGTGTCTGTTGTTGTGTTTTTCGTGCTGTTAAACACGGTAAGTTCGAGATATCTATGCAATAAAAGATATCAGGGTTTGTGCTGTTCAAATTGAGCGTTTAAATCTTCTATAGTGATACTTGAAATGTTTTGTAGTTTACGACTCCGTAGGCTTCAAACCGGCAGGCAGATATAATGCTCGATTGTTTATTGAAATTTTATTTTATACTCGAAATATCGTCCTCTATTTTACAGTCAACATTTTTCAGTAATCAGGGTCTATTTGGTCTTACTTTGTAAATAAATAGTCGAACATACCCGTGCTCCTGCAAACATATGGCAACAACAAAGATTTGCTTCGCTAGAAACTAGTTTCCTAACATTGAAATTGAGATCGTAACTTCGGAAAAGCATGAGGCTTTCGGTTATTTGGAATGCTACGTACATGCTTTGAGTTTATGGACACATAAACATCTGTACCGGTGGCGTTTCAAATATTTTATTATGTTCATGAGTTTATTTCTTGTACCTATTACTATACGGCAGAGTGTGGTTATTGAATTTTTCCTTTTTGCGAAATGAAAACACGTTTCGATTGACAGCTAAGGCCGGAAAAGGGCGCTTATGCCCTGCGGGCTTTGCAGGGTGCCACGGGCATTAAGTAATAATTAATAAATTTTAATAAAGAAGTTGATAATTTTCCGCGAGATATGGTTATTAATGAACTTCTTTGTTTAGATTCACGTAGGAAATTGAAATCTCTTTTGTGTGTATCATTTTACGGCTTCCCGTTAATATCTACAGTTTTCTATCAAAAAAAGTGTCAGTATTGAATGTTATTTTTAAAATTTCGAATTTATACGAACTTTCCTAAGTACTTATTCACATTAATTGTTTTACTGCACAATGTAGGTACATTCGCTTGTAAAGAATTTTGAATATTTTCATTAGCAATTTTTATAAGAATTTAAGCTACAATAAGATAATACTGAAAATTGTATGCCTTCCGATCCACAGGTGTGGGTTCGAAACCTGTCGTGCACCAATGGATTTTCCATTCGGAAAATTTATGTGCGCTATGCTAGTGCTCTCAAACAAAACGAAGGAAAACTATGTGTGGAAACCGGCATGTCCTAGAATCTCAAAAATTTCCAGACAAGTGACATGTGCACGATAGGAGGCCCACTTTAATCCTTTCCCTACACTGATTCCTTCATCGATGGTGATAGGCCCTTTTCAGGGCCACCGTAAAGTCACTGACCTAATACAGGATGTCCAAGAAAGAATTAGTGACAAGACAAGAAGAAGATCAAAAAAAATGGTGCCTAAAGCATCGAAACTCTCATTTAGCCACGGCTACGCTTATTAACAAAATTACTCTGGGATTCTAACTTTAACCGACAAAGTCAAATATTAACACTTTATTTAACGGTCGAGAATACTTGAAAGGCGGGCCTATTTAGTTTGGTATTCAATTATAATCGAAGTTATAATGGAGTTCGGGCGGTTTGAATATTTAGCTTACTATGAATGCTGATGCTTTGAACAGAATACAGATGTCTTCTAAGCTGGGATGGTTCCAATAGTTTTGATCGAAGAGAGTCTAAAATTCGATTAAAAATTATCAAAATTTACTGTTACGAATATAGAAAGAAAGAAAGAAAAACTATTTATTCGTCCCATATGTACAATTTCAGGTCTTTACAGGCATAGACAATTAAAGAAAATAATATAATATTGTAATACACACCTACCCAGGCAACATACAGACAAAATATATTGTACATATAAATAAAATAAATAAAATAAAAATAAGTAGTTGGCAGGGTTAGGTTGATATTTTATAGAAAGGAATGAAAATTATAGTAGGTGGGTGCATGTACCTGTGCGTTATATGGGACAAATAGGCTCTAGTCTCAGCATAAGCTACACCAAACTTGGAAGTACGGTGCAGCGCTGGTTTTCAGACTAGACCTAATGACATGACGAAACGAACACCAATAAACGTACATATATATGTAAATATAGCATTATCAGGTAGAAGGTATTTTAAAAATATAGATTATTGCGTGGAACAATAGGATTCTAGGCGTTACCAAAATTGGCGTAAAGAACATTATTTGTCGGACCGAATATGAGTTAAACCGGCCAAAGGGTGGCTAAGAAATAGGGCTTTTATGTCAGTAGTACCATTGATGGAACAAGTGACACAAGTTTCTATCCTTAGTACCACCAATGGTACCAGTGACACAAATTAGGATTTGTAGTACCATCATGAATATTGATGTATCACTAGTACTATCAATGGAACTATTGAATACAGCTAAACGAATTCGATTAGGTTCCAGAAGGGGGTTTATAAATAATAGTAATAAAGTGTTATCTATCTATCTATCTAATACAAATACATGAAGTGGGGTGTCGTATGAAAGAGCTTTTATTTTGCATACATTCTTAAATCATTTATTTTTATTCTAGGACTTAAGGGATACAACGAAAATATTTATATCTAAAAACCAAATATAACGTGAGCTTCCTTTTGGTAAAGTTTCAATGACTTCGTAGTTCAGGTAAGATTGGATATTAATGAATAAGAACATTCTAAAGGTGCGGTTTCCAAATTTTACCTTAATTTTGCATCATTGATTAGCGAAGCACCAACTTTTCCCGACTTCGCATGATCTCAGTTCGGGGTGAACCACGTCATATAAAGGCCTATATGGTGTATAATAATATAGCCTCGTTTCAATTAGCTTTATAAAGGCCTATATTATCTTTATAGGGCCTTGTTTCACATATCTATATATTCAACATACGTATCTTAACTAGAGCTTGACACAAAATACAACTTGACTACAGAGGACGTTGTGAAACTTAGGTAGCCATATTTAGGACATAAACTTAGGATATTGGACACCAAGGCTTTGTGCAAAGTCGGAGCGGAGTCTGAAGGAGACCTTAGGAGGACGTAGGGCACAGCGAGATTTTAGGTACCTGCGCCTTACAGAAGATCGCAGCCAAATTACATTATTTGTTTCAAATAGTGTTGTGTTCCTGGGATGAGTAAAGTTGTCAGAGCTCTTTAGGGGGGAGGGGGTTCGGGGTCGGCAACGCGTGCGCGATGTCTCTGGTATTGCAAGCGCTCATAGGCTACGGTAACCGCTTACCAACAGGTGAGCCGTATGCTTGATTGCCACCTCAGTAGTATAAAAAAAAAACGCAATCAGAACACGATTTCTTAAAGGAACTGAGTGGATGTGGTGGAGCTTATCACTCGCTTTCCACAACGTACCAAGTACTCGTAATTATCAATAAAAATGGGATATTCGAAACGGATTTTCCATTCGGAAATATGTGCGATATACTAACTAGTGCTCTCAAATGGTAAAGGAAACATCGTGAGTAAAATCGAAGAAATGTGCATGGAAGGAGCCTCTAAGATGCGCACTTTAATCATTTCACTACACTGGTTTTTATACCGACGGTCATAATTCAGGGCCACCATACCTCAACCATATAAATAATAAATATAAATTAATAAATATTCCGCACATATCACACACGGTCAACTGATCCCAAACTAGGCATAGCCTGTACTATGGGTACCAGAGATTGATATACATAATAGATATATATTTTACATTTTACATATAGCCATATAGCTCGCAGAACCGACAACCGTTGGTAAACAAAGGTTCTCGAGTGGCGACCACGAACCGGACGACGCAGTGTTGGAAGGCCCCCCACCCGATGGACCCACGACATTGTTAAGGTTGCGGGAAGTCGGTGGATGGAAAAGGCTCAAGACCGTTCGTCATGGAACTCTTTGGGGGAGGCCTATGTTCAGCAGTGGACTTCATCAGGCTGATGATGATGATGATACCTCAACCTAGTCACTGACCTAATACAGGATGACTAAGGAAGAATCAGTGACACAACGCCGTAAGGGCCTAAGAGCGGGAAGTCGTTGAGAACAGGAGTACCTATAGTTAAAACAATAATAATAATATTAAATCTTTATTTCAGACACGAGATCCATTTCACATAGGTATTTAAAAACAACACAAACATACTATAAAATGTAAAATTTTAAAAAATAAACATACTGTTAGTGTAGGTGTCCTACCTAGCTACTTCCTTAACTAGGACGCTAATTGCACCCAGCGTCTGTAAACGCCAGTCAGACTTGCTATGATAGCATTTTACACTTGCCGACCCTGGACATGAATTTAGCAGAGTTATGAAACTTCAATATAGTTATATCAAACAAGTTTATAACAAATGGATTATGCAAAACGTCAGTTTCTTTGTTTGTTTAATTAATGCAATGCAGTCAGCAGCTGTATCGATCCGTTATAAAAAAGGTGAAAGTGGACGGTTGAAATGTCAGTGTTCGCGGTCAGGTGTGCCTGTTAATTATACTAGGACCTTTCGAGGACTTTCTTTCTAATTACCTGGGCATTGACACTAACCATGTTTGTCGTTGGTTTTTTTAAAGCCCAACTTTCACATACATCCTGACCCCACACTAGGATTCCCTGTGTCGCGGGTATCAGAAACTACGAGTACCATGGTACTACAACACCCAGACCCAGAAAGAATATTTGCAGATCATGCAAACATTTGTCTGAAATGATGATGATGCGATATAATAAGGCCATACTTTTTTTGTACTATTTAAAAAACACTAGCTTTCAACCGTGGTTTCGTTAAAAATCGATCGAATTCCAATTGTTTGACATTATTGAACTACAAACATCAAATTTATAATATTCATTAAATAACAAAGAGCGACATCCAAATGAGACTTGTAGAATGAGCATTTCTCCTCCCAGGAGTTACGACGGTATTTCCCTTTCTAATCTTCATTACAAAGACTTGAAGACTTATTTATTACCAAAATAAAACAGTCATAAAGTCCCCTCAGAGGAAGCACATTGTACCGTGTTCACAATAAGGACATTAGTCCTAAATCAGCCGTAAATCTAAAACATCTGATACAGTTGTCTAAGCACTGGTTATCATCATTTCAGTCGTTGGGCTACCTAAATAACCATTAAATTCGAACAAGGTATTGCGGAGAAATCAGTGTACAAAAGAAACAGTCGCTTGAGCTATCCCCTTTCTTTTTTGAAGTCGGTTAAAAGTAGATTATTATCGATATGATTATTAAGATATTATTGGCGGTATTGTTTCTGTTTTACATTTGAATGATCGTCCTTTATGTTTTTGTCGGACTCGCTACCGACTCGGTCAGGCCTCAAACGATTGCTAAAGGCACAGGTTTCATTCACATTCGTGTTCCGATGCCTGTTGTCAGTTTTCCTTATACACCCGGGGGATGATTGAAAGGGTTTAACGTAACGGATTTATTGTTGGCGAATATTTACACGTTCTGGACTAAAATAATATTTGCGAGTTGATAAGGTCGAAAGTTCCTCCCTTTGTGAAACGTATTCTAGTGTTTCGTTTTATTTGCATAACTTTTTATTCCAAGCCAGTACGTGATCTTTAACCAACTTCAGATGTGACTGTCAATTTAAGTATGTATTTTTTATAGGTCAACGATGTGCGATTAGTCTTTTAAAATTTATCACAAAATGGTTTTTATCTCCTCTGTATTAAGTTAGTTTTGAGTTTGAGGGGTTTACGATATATTTGAGCTTTGACATCGCACACACAGAATTAACAACGCTCGCTGTTCAACGTGCGTTCTCACCTTGTCTCGCTTTTCGATACATGTTAAGGATTCTCTAGTAATTTGAAAGTGCTACAAACAATATGTGCTAACTCTGATTTGAAGAATTTCTTATTTATTTTATTATAATAACTCTAATATTGATTTCTTTTCGTTCGGGGAGAGTATAGGTACTAGTAACGGAAACCGTTGTATAAGGATCAATTTCTCAGTAGTATTTCTTGGCCGATGAACACGATCTAAGGCATCCCAAAATATTATCTGTAGCCATCAATTATTACAGAACTTTAATATTTATACCACCTTGTATCTGGTCCCTGAAACTAGATTAACAGCCGACTCTATCGAACATCTGTCCAAACCAATAATTCTTACATAGCTGGAACAAAGAAACTCCATTTATTTTTTACTAACCTCGGCTTATAAGCCTATATAACTTTGAATCGGCTTTTTTTGTAAAATAAAATGAGATTTATCGGTTAGATATGGTTAGGTTTAAAGCCGTGTTGGCCTAGTGGGAGGTACCTCGACTATCGATCTAATGGTCGTACGTTTAAATCCCGGCCGTATGCCAATAGATGATTCTATTCGAATAATTAATGCACAGTGATACGTGCTCAGAAAGGTGAAGGAAAATATCGTGAGGAAGCCTGTGGCATTGTCAGCTCCACACGTGTTGATCATGTCTTTCTTGTGGACTCGGTTGACAAGGATGAGAGGATTGTATCGTTGCAGGGCAAGCTTACTTCATCTGAATGCCCAGTAGTGCCCAGGAACTATAGCGTCCTGTAATTGAGTAAAAAGTTCCACATGACGCTGTATAATTATATGTAAAAATGACCATTAACCTGTAAATTTTTGTGTACCTTATCAATCTTATGAATAAATTATCTTATCTTAATTCATTTAAAATATATATTATGTATTAAGGCCTTACACATTCAGGTTTAAACTTTTAAAATGTTATTTATCACATACATGATAACTTAATTCACGAATCAATTGACCGATCCAGTAAAACCAGTCCTAATGGTCCACATACATAACTGGCTTACTATAATTTTACGGAATCTATAATATCTGTGGTAAAATCGTTGCGTGACGAAGAATAAGAAACTTTTAGAAACATAAATCGGTTGTCGGGCGTTTTAATTGTTGTTCACAAGAAATCATTTTACTTGAAGGTTCTTTTTTTCTGTTTATTGTATTGTCAGAGTTTTTGGGCACTTGTTATTTATCGCGGTATTAATGTTCGGACATGTTTCAATGTAAAGTACTGATTTAAAGTCCATGGTTGTAAAGTGGTTAATGCGATTATCAATTATCGCACTTCTTTATCGCGCGCCGCGTCGGGTTCGAAACCTGGTTTTCTATATTGTGAAGGAAAGAGATGTAACAGAGACACTTAGGCATTAAAAAACATCTGCCACTATGCCTATGAGGAAATCAGTAGAAGAACAAAGATCACCGACATAGCTCTCAGAATTAGCAAGCTATATGGCCTGCCTATATGGCAGCCGAAGTGGCTGTGGGCAGGACATATAGCCCGTAGAACCGACAACCGTTGGGGAGTAATGATTCTCGAATGGCGACCACGAACCGGACGACGTAGTGTTGGAAGGGTCCCCAGGCGATGGACCATCGACATTGTGCAGGTTGCGGGAAGTCGGTGGATGGAAAAGGCTCAAGACCGTGCTTGGTGGAACTCTTTGGAGGAGGCCTATGTCCAGCGGTGAACTTCTACAGGGTGATGATGATGACGATGATAATGTCTATATTACGGTCGTCAAATAACAGCTACCGCATTTTAGGAAACCAAACTGAAAGAAAAGTTTTGCAAGTTTCACTCTGCAGTGGCGTGTCTATTTCTTCGATTTCTTTGCTGTAACATTACTTTGACAGCAGTTCTTTATTGGGTTGAGTAATATTGCTTTGTTAAAAGTAAGGCTGGGGCAGAGGTGTCTCTCTAGAATGTAGATTAGGGGAATTTTCTTCTCAGAATTCTTCTCACGACGATTAACAGACGAGTTTAAGTTGTTAATAGGTGAATTTTGAGAGAGATTTTAAAAAAAGGAATCAATTATGACAGCAATTGAAATTAAAGTAATGTCAGTGTGAGTGGAGTGAAAAAATATTAAGGTCTTAGAACGGCCAAGGCTAGTTTAAAGCTATAGGATTCCTAAGTAGATACTAGAAGGATTTGTCTGAAAATGAAGGTTGAAGGTACCTTATTAGACACCCTTTCTCCGCTCATAAAACCTCATCAAGGGTAAATGACACGGGTCATCGCAAAAAGCTAAGGCAAAATCGAGGACCGTTCTCCAAACGAAATTCGCTAATACCACAAAAAGTTTATTCTAGGCTTCAGTTTGAGAGCACAGAGGAAAATTAAATAAAAACAGTATTGGAAGGCCTCTTCATGGACCGACGACATTGTGAAGGTTGGGGAAAGGGATGGAAAAGCCTCGAGATCGTTATTTATGCCACTCTTTGGGGGAAGCCTATGTGCAGCATTGAACTTCTACTGACTCATAATGATGATGTTTTTTTATTTTAGCTATTTTATTCCCTATTTAACAAGCCTAAGTTATTAATAATGTAGAAAATTTTCAACTTTAATAATATTATTGTGAGGGAACCGCGTCAGTCAGTAACGCAATTACTTATTATTAGGAACAAAAGTTTTATGTTCACGTGATTAGAGTTGGCATATTGACCGACTTTTATCTTGTTAACTTTATTGACAACTTTTTGAATAAGCTTAAGCATCATTTTGTTTATGTCACTCTCATGGACCTATCGACTTAAAATTCCTTATGATCTACGAGGCTTTTAATTTTCGGGCCATATATCTGCGTTGTTTGCGGAGTTTTGAGTTCAGCATTAAAATAATCATATTAATGCGACTTTTTTAATTTTCCAAAGCTTGCACAACCGGCTTTTTTCATCCTAAGACCGCTCTATCTCGAGGCGTTTGAACAAACTCCTCAGCATTGTTTTGAGGACGCTTGTTACCATTCTATGTTTGGGTAAGGAATTTTAATATTTTTCCTTGATTTGCATGAATTTCTTTATTTGTAGATCGACCCGTACCTGATTTGGATATGACTGCCTTCAGTCAAATTTGCATTATAATGCTCATTTTCTTCAACAGCTGTGGTCGACTTAATCCTACGGAGTCTTGAGTATGCTTAGCTATATGTTTACAGAATTTCCATAAAAAACGTTTATTTTTTTATTTATATAAAATTTATATATTTTTCTCTCTTGCTTTATTTATTCAAACAATTAGTAACAAACCGTGTTGGCCTAGTAGGAGTAACTCGTGTCGAATCCTGTATAAATCATCTGAAAAAGATGTACCTATAAATAAGTCCCTAATAGTAAATTATTTGGTAGTGTTCTCAGTGTATGGAATTTGAAGCTTGTAGGTAATAAAATAAGTCACGAATTGAGGTTCCATTGTTGGTATGTGAATTGGAACTGGCGCCAAACTGCCACAGTATCGAATTCCCTTTTTAATGAGCCATGTCCCAAACATTCTCGACAGCCCGGTCAAGTTTCGTTTCCGGCTGCTTAATCATTCTACTAGTGTTTTTGTTCTTCCGTTTGTTTGCCAACTAGTAGCAATTAATTAGCCAAGTTGCGGTCGCGGCTTGTGACTTTTTGAGTGGATTTCCCCCTACAGAAAAGAGGTATTAGGGTAAGGTATACAATTTATATGCGCTTGTCGGTAATGTTGATATATTATACTAACGACTGTTATCCCTAGGCAGACACACACATCCCCTCAGATCTTGGTACTCCAAATCTTTGAAGATATATATTTTTTTACAATATTTTTGTTATTTCTTGTTGTTAAATGATTTATTACAGTAATTAATAATTTGTACACAATTTAAATCAGTTTCTTCCTTAAATTCCATCCAGAATTTATCCTTAAACCATCATAATACATAAAACCCAAAATTATCCCATCTAATCCTCTTTAAAATAAGCCTCTATCTTCACTTAATATCCTCGTTAATCATACCTAAATACGGCCATTTCTAATTTTGTAGGTCCCAACGTATTTGAGCGAGTGAATGAACCGTTTCGCTTGAAGACGTACAATTTGGAGTACTGAAGGTATGCATCGACTAGCCAGCACTGGCCGCAACACGCGCACGGCACGCAACGGATTTAGTTTTTTGTATAAATTCGTAAAACACTGCGTCCACTATTGGCACGTTTGCACCAGTCACCAACAGCAAGTGGATTAATGCATGACCGGCATTCGAGCCCCGACCTTTGTATCAGAAGACCACTACCACCGCTCTACCAGTGCTCTTATATTGCCCTTATCGACTTCACCCAACATCCCACTTATTTTATAAATGCGAAATTTTTGTAAAGATTTATGTTTGTGAAGATTTAAGACCAAGCTGATGATGATAATGACTCTTTATTTGGAAATGTACCACGCGAGTGGAGCCGATAAATTAGCAAAAAGACTCATTTTAATCAAAAAATGAGTTCAGCACTGCTTTTTAAGGTTCCGTACCTCATTTGGAAAAACGGAACCCTTATTGTCCGTCACTTTGTTGTCCGTCATTTGGGTGCGGTCTGTTTGCTTGTTGTTCAGTACTTACACGTGTAAGTACTGAACAACAAGCAAACAGAGCGAGTTCCGAACTGATGACCGCCGTCTTAATGGACAAAGTTTTTCTGCCGCAAATCCTGGGCCCCAGAGGCTTAACTCTTCAAGGAGCGTCGTAAGTTAGGAGATTTCACTTCTTTAAAACACAAAATCATAAAAATATAAAATCTCGCCTATTTCCCAGAGGGGTAGGCGGAGACAACGTCTTTCCACTTGCTACGATCCTGACATACCTCTTTTGCTTCATCCACCCTCATCACATTCCTGATACATGCTCGTCGGTTTAGGGTACTCTTGACCTGGCCTTTTTCCGAAACGTCACCGATTTATTAAAATAGACAAGAAAATTGGTTGAAATATTTATTGATTTTCGGCAGAGTATACAAGGATACATAAATAAATAAATAACACCCAACAGCTACAAGGACTCCCTGTGTCGTGGCGATCAGAAACTACGAGTATCGTGGTACCACAACACCCAGACCCGGAACAAATACTTGCAGATGCAGGATGTATGGAACTATGGACAAAGCTCTTTCATAAGAAACTTCACCTAATTATTTCCTCACCTAGTTCGATCGGCACCACACTGAAGCTTTAAATTCCATTTTGTGAAAAAGGATCATCGAAAAAAATGTACGCACCAAGCCGTGTTTGTTGCCTGATTCGTCTAGGCTTGGTCGCGAGGAACAGGCTTCACCTAGTTTCTAAGACGTTTCAAAGTGATCCTAGTGATTTTATTGAAATAAATGCCTTTTGACTTTGACATTGATTTGTGTAATATTTTTTCAAAACTCTTTTGGTCCCTTATTTTTTAGAAACCCTTGGCCGATTTAACTCATATTTCCAGCAAATTTTTATAGTACATACAAGTTGTTGACTTACTCAATTCCGCGAAGATCGGATACAAAAGTTGTGCTCTAAGTTGTTAAGAGATCTTCGCTCGCTTTTCTCTTTTGATCAACTATCACAAAATATAAAAACGTGACGTGACTATAAAAGATTATTATGAAGTCTTAGAATAAAGTGAACAAAAGACAAATGAATCTTGCACCAAACCACAAGTCCATTCGAGGTATATCGCTCATGTTGGCCAGCGTGTGGTCAGCTTGATATTTTAGCGTGTGTTATATACGGTACCATGGTACCTTTATTTATTTTATTTATTTATTTCAGTAACCATATTTATCTTATGGTTAATTATAGGCTAGATATCTAAATTTCGTAGGTACTTGAACCAATTTGAATCCACATTTTGTATTACGCTCGCTTAAAAGTAACATAGTGCGAGTATGCTACGTATCTAGGTTTACTATAGGTAGTTTAATAGAAAAATAATTTTATATTTAATAGAAAATATATATAAAATACAGATTGAAAATATAACTACCTATTTAATTACGACATAACATAATGTAGTATAATCGCATAAAAGTGTGCCGGAGTCGTGGTAAATTTCGTGGGAAATGGACAGAAGATTATTTAGGCTTATTGGCCATTTATGGTAAAAATAAGGCGGTAATGTGCGAGAACTAATTTTTTTGCATAATTTAACTTACGTAAGCGTAAATAAGTAGTACCTATACATATGATTATGTATTTTTTTATATATTATTTTTTGGTATGTAAAATTTTTTTCAACAATTGATTTCAAGAAAGCAAGTCCGTTCCAAGTATCCATCAGTCTCATAGAATTGAAAGTAACGATAAATCTTAGTTGATTAACGGTCATCGTCATCATTGATCTTGTCTTCTACTAAAGATGATTTAGTTAGCATCAGGTTCTAAATAATTGTAAATTGCATAAAATAATATTGGCTCAGTCTGAGTCGATCCAGTTTCCTTCAGCGTCGAGCAACTAACACTATTGAATGAATACTGACCTAGATTGAACAACTAGACTGTTCCAGTCGTCTTGCGCCAATCGAATTATTGTTGTCTGATGTTCCTTCGTCACTATTCATCAACAATCATCATCATAATTTCAGCCGTAGGATGCCCACTGCTGAACATAGGCCTCTCCCACAATGGGCACGCGAGTCGGTGAGCGCAGTTACAGACCTACCGTTGCTAAAATAGGGGACGCTGCTGCCTATCCCCTAGCATTGGATATGAAAGGACTGAAGAATAGGCCCCTCTATATCTAAGCCAGGCCCACCACAGCCAACACTAAAACGTTTTATTGTTGCTATGAATGTATCGGTGAAGATCACAGGTTATGTATAAAACTTAATTTTCTGGCTTTCTTTGTTTCAGGTAATTTGTTTGTGGTGATTCGCTGTTCAAGAAAAAATATCATATCGTGAATTTAGGTAAGTCGTTCACTGGTACCATTACCAAAGGTTTATAGGTAGATTATGTGAATTGACATCCATAAGTTTGTCCACAATTACGTTGTAAAAACTTTAAAAAATCGACTTCTCTGGAGAGTCAATCAGATAAAACTATTGGGGCTATTTAAAAGTAGTTGTCGTTTCTAAGCATGCGCGAACACAAGTCATTATGGTCACTCATGATATGCAAATATTTGTTCCGGATCTGGGTGTTGTGGTACCACGGTACTCGTAGTTTCTGACACAGGAACACGACACAGGAAATCCTAGTGCGGGGTCAGACCTATGTGACTGTTAGGATATATTATTATGTATAGAATTATTAGAAAGTAAAGTTTCTTTGAACCAAAACCGAGTTTCACATTAAGTAAAAAAACTACTCTACACTGTATATTTCAGGCTAAAATGATTATAATGAGGTGTTGTTAAGTTAAAACTTTGTATTCGCTAGTTAATTAGCTAATTTATTATTAAATTACCTGCGTGTTTAATTTCCTGTGTAATAATTATAATTTAATCGCATTACTAGAAAGTGAAAAATTACTGTGAAATACACGTTATTTATTACACCAAATTAGTTAAACCGCAAATTATAATGTTGAAAGTGTCAGTTATTTATTACTTTGACATAGGTCAAAGAAGTTTATTCTTAATCTTTTCTTTGCGTTCCGTTCACGGATAAAACGGATTTATTGAAATGCGATAGATTGGCAGGTACTTTAAAATTCCTACTCGTACACAAACTGTCTTCGGGATCACGTCGAAATATAAAAGATCCAAGTCCAACCACTGTGGTGTTGATTTTTTCTGATCTGATATTTTTCAAACAAACGGTGCCCGAAAACCGCACCCAAATGTCCAGTTGATTTTAAAACGAAACAATTGAATTGCATTTGTGTAAGACGTGCGATGTGTTGGCACTAGACTAGACTAAATCCTGAACTATTCCCGGCCGTGATAAATGGGATTTCGTTTGTGCCTACTAACCTTTACTTTGTGCGTCTATGATCTAGTGTGCGAGTAGTGAATGAAGAATGCAAGTGATTAATTTCTGATACTAAATTACATTCACAATCAGAACATTAATTTTAAGAAAAATAAAAAACCACCTATCTAAATGAACTAGCTCATGCATTATCTGAGAGTTATTTAATTTTCATCGTGTCTCGTCATTTAACTTAATATCATATGAAAAACGCGTGTGAAACATGATTTATTAGTGAATTTTTAGAATACCGAGATACCAGCAGATTTTCTATTGAGCCTTCGTATTCAAATATTTGTCGTGGTGGCCTCGGCTAAAGAATTAGGCCCCTCGATTACTACCCTTGTATATTGTAAGAGGCGACTAAGGGACAAAAAGCTAGAGGATGGGCAGCAGCTTTATCTGTCAACCCGTATGCCCAGCGTGGCGAGTATGGGCAGATCCCCCAAAATAATTGTTTGGATGCAGGCCGTACAAGATCGGTCACGGTGGATATCCGCCGCCCTATGTTCAGCAGTGGACGGCTGAAATGATAACGTTGATGATACAAATCTTATAAGGAGCTACTGACAATGGTAGAAGTTATGAAAATAGAGTGTTTCAAATCTATTATTTGGAAAGATTTACGATATAAAATTGAAACGTGTTAGAAACTTGCAGATGATGTCATACAATATTTGTTTTATCAGACATTTGGCACTAAACTAATATTTAGGTGGTAAACCGCACCCACTGAAGTGGATAAAACTGTCCGGTCGGAAATTGTGTTTCGGATGTAAGTGATTTATTTGAACGTATTTCAATTGCAGGTGTACTTTTAAGAAGAAACACAAAGCTTAATACTTTTTATTTCGTTTTTTTTTTAATATCCCTAATATAACATAAATAATAATGTGTTTTCTGCCAATATATTTTATTAATATATCTGCTGTTATAATCAGCTTGAAAATAAGTTTGCCCCTCCATATTTACCTGCGCGGATATCGTAAGGGTGAAAAAGAAAAAAAACAGGGGCTCGGCAGTAGCGATGTTTTAACAACGACGGCTCCAACTGCTCTCGCCAACCCGCGTGCCAAGCGTGTCGAGTTCCGCCCACGTGATAAGAAGATGCTCTGGAAATCTGTGGCGATAAGTATACAGTGGACATCCTCCGACTGAAATTAATGAATGGTTGTTTAGGATTCAAGAAAAACACTCACTGTCAAAAAATGTAGCCCAAACACTTATCGCGAATTCGTAAAAGAAATAGTTTAGGTAGAACAGGAAGGTCTAATTTGACAATAATTTTACGTTAGTTTTTTAGCATTACCAGTAAAAAAAGGAAATTTGGTATTTTTTTTTGTTAAATTTACATCTTTTAGTTTTGGGCCACATTTTGTGCCGGTGGGTGTAGTTTATGAAGACTCCAATTTAGAGTACCTACACCCGGTTTAGTATAACTAACCCCAATTCACTTAACAGACACGTCGGTGGGATTAAACATAAGCTTATTTAAGTATGTCTTATACAAAGCACCTTGTAGAAGATTTAGAAGTTATCGATTTGTTCGAAGCAGTCGATTCGTTTTACGGAATAGATTTATATTTTATTTTGCATAAGAGGCTAATTTGGAGTCGTTTTGAATTAAAAATACCAAAACTTGATATTTGCTAACTCTTTTCACAATTATACTAAAAATAAATAGTTTTTATAAAAATATCGAGTCGAGGCTATTATTTACAACTATTCAATTCACTTTAAAACGTGTTTATTTCAACAAAATCGCAAGGATCATTTTGGAACACCTTAAAAAATAAGTGAAAATACGCATGTTCATCGCGACAAAGGCTTGAAGAATCAGGCAACAAACACGTAGAGCTTCTGTAACTAAGTGAGGCAGATGTTCTCATATAACTTCGTTACAGTAGGCACTGCCTTCTTTCAAGGCAAGTAGGAATGTCAAACAGCTTAGACCCTATAAAAATTTAACACAGCGTTACCCGAGTTATATTGGCTCCATAACTTTGCTACGCCTAATTATGTTAGAGCGTGCGTTTGTGTGCGTGACTTGAAGCGAGGACGTTGTGCGAAGTTTTCTCTCTATAAAGGCCTGTTCATATATACGCTAAAGAAACTGCCATTGTAACGAATTCCGCTGGGTATTCTGAGAGTACTGTTGGAGTGGTGTGGTAGTGGACTCGCCTTCCGATCGACGGGGTTCGAATCCCGGATGACCAATGGATTTCCCATTCCGAAAATGTATCTGCACTATATTAGTGCTCTCAAACAGCGAAGGAAAAATTCGCGAGGGAGCCGGCATGTCCCAGAACATCAGTCCCAGGTCATAGGCCCTTTTCAGGACCACCATACCTCAACTTAGTAACTGAAACCAATACAAGATGACCAAGAAAAAATCAGTGACACCAAGGGGAGGGGGGTCGGGGTCGGCAACGCGTGCGTTATGCCTCTGGTACTGCATGAGTACATAGGCTATGGTAACCACTTACCAACAGGCCGTATGCTTGTTTGCCACTTTAGTTGTATAAAAAAACCCACTCGTTTTTCACTAACCTTCCTAATATCTGAACAGGTTTTTACATACCTAACAATATAGGTACGTTTCAGCGCCAAGTAATTAGGCGACTTCACACATGTGGATGTTGACACACGGAATTGAAACTGTGCAGGAATTTATGTAGGAACTTTATACATTTTTTATTTTTTTCAGGTGTCGGCCTGTAAAAGGAACTATTTTTTTCTTCTTTTGAGCGGCTTTATATTACGCTAACTGTTATTCGCGTCTTCGCACGTATTTATGTGAATAATTTTAACCCCCTACTTTACCCCACTTAGATATGATTTTGCGAAAGTGTTATTATTACCTAAATATTAACTTTCAGAGCCCTTACTTGAGGAATAATTGCCGATACAAACATTCAACCCCTTCAATATTATTTTTTGAGACAAAAGATATATGTCCTTCTCTAGATCTAATATAATATAATATAGATATAATCTATCTCGTTGCCATATTTCATTACGATTTCCATTCAACGTATTCTCTATTCTACCAAAGGTTCTAATTATCACGCTATACCCCCGTATTTTTGGCCCAATGTATTTATTCAGTATTCTCAAACAGATCATCAGACAGACATTATTTTCTTCGAAATTCACGGTTCAATTGGATTCACGACGACTAAGAATACGAGCTTAAGCAGTATACGGAACTCTCAACGTCAAGACTAGCGTCACGCAGAAATCATATTCGGTCGATGATACGTCATAATGATGCTTTCTCATTAACTCGATTATGTTCCACCACCTCAAATAAATGAGAACACAAAGAAAAATCCACTTGAAATACTGTCTTGTTTCACAAGATATAGGGTTTAAAATGTAAATTTGGACATCCCGCCCGTATAGTTAGGAGAAAAATTAGAGTCCGCCTCCCTGACTGCGTAGGCTCGTCCAAAAGGCTGGATTATGGAATCGTATTCGGTTATCCGATATTTGGGACTGTGAGCAAAATCCATTTATTTTCGAGCACCATAGGGATTTGGTTAGCTAGTTTCATTGTAAATAGACTATTTAAACTTATGTAAGACTAGCAACCCTTCCGGCATCGCACGGGTCGCAGAGCATATACTCATACTCTGCGCAAACCGTTAAAGCTGCTAGTAGGTATTATTTTTTCCGACATCTCCAACAATCATCGTCATAATTCAGCCAATTTGCAGAAAACGTTAATGAATCATACACCAAAACCTTCCTCATGAATCACTCCTTCCATTATTGATGTGTGTCAAGTAGTTTTTGAGTTTATTGATTTCAGACAGACAGTTTTTTTAATTTTTGATCTTCCGCTGTCCGCATTATGTGGGGTCGCCACATCTAGTCCTCACTCCTTTTTTACCATTGTCATCTTGAAAACTTCTTAAACATCATTTCTTTAAACTACACGAAACATTTTTGTATCTGGGTCTAGTTGGCAACTTATTCATCCCATAGTTACATTGTAATATAATAATTAAGATTTATCGCCTAGCTGACTTGCAAGATTCCTCCATGCATCCCTTTTCAGACGATTTTTAAGGCCAGTGAAATCCGACGGGATTCCAAAGGTTTCTTTGAAGATCAGTGACCCGGAACATCCTTTACACTAGCCGTGTTTTTAAATTGTTTTGAATCATGATATATCCGCGTTTAAAAAAAGCGGGAGGTCTTGATGCCTCTATGTGAAGATAAGATAACGAAATTGGACAGGATCCTGGAATAACACTATAGGCATGGATACCACACTAAAAAACTTTAAAAACTATATCCTAGTTATGAACGTCAATCTATACAAAAAATAAGATATTTTTTACAAAAACTAAAAACCGACTTCAAATTCCTGAATATTTATTTACAAGATTAATATCAAGCTCTTTTTTTTGTTATCAACCTCTTTGCGTTTTGCTTACCTACTGAGGACGACACTGGCCACCTTTCGAATAAAAAACAAACGTAAGTATGACATCCATTCATCATCAATTATTATTGATGATGAATGGATGTCATACTTACGTACTACTACTCATACGGTACTGACTGACTGAATGACAATCAAACGTAGTGGTTTTATTCTCTTTAAAAATCAACGCAGAGCCTAACCAAAATCCTAAGAGTATGAAATTTACAGTGTTGTAACGTATGGGTGCACAGAACGGAATTCCCGACACACAACCCCTAAGTTTATGTAAAAATAGCAGCAACCGAACGAAGTCGCGGGGATAACCATACCATACCTTCGTCGACAAAAACAAATTCGGCAAGTCGTTATTTCAAGAGATGATGACGTTTTTTTTAGTTTTACGGGACAAGTAGCAATCCCTCAGGAATAAAATTAGTATGGGATCATACTCCATCGAAAGAATTAACAAAATCGGTTTAGTATTGGCGGAGATATCGAGTAACATACACACAAAAAAATAATACAGCTGACTTGAGATCCTCCTCCTTTTTGAAGTCGGTTAATAAAACTAATACCTACTACTGGTTGTTATATCAAAATAACAGCTTTTTACTGAATGCGTATGAAAGTATATACGGTACGTAGGTATAACTTTTTTTTTAAATTTTAATCCGAAAATGCAAAGCCCCGTGCAGATTCAAGATTCAATGTTAATGTTTATTGGCAGTAATAAGTGTTACAGAGAGGTCTTAAAGCTAGGCGCTAGTTTGTAATAAAAAAGGGATATTTATACTATAATTTGTGAGTTTTATTGTTTCCCGATATTTCAATATCGCCACGATCACGGGGCTAATTGTTGTCAACAGTCAGACGTTTTAAATGCTTATTTTAAGGACTGTCACATGACGTTGTTCATTATCGGGCTATCTTTTTAGACCCGTTCGGCTATATGGCCGAGGCTTAAAAGATGATTTGAATTAAGTTTGGCTCTGCGTCGAATAAATTACAAATTTTCCGCGTTAAGGCGGGCTCGCGTTTTGAGAATTGCGGTCTGCTGGCTAAGCCTGTTAAGCGGGAGGACTATTCGCCTCTGATTGTTTTATGGACGCTCGTTTCTCTCAGGGATTTTTGGCTCTTTTTACCTTGTAAGGAAAAGATAAGATTAGTGTTTAGGACATTCATTCGCGTCGTACCTACATAAAAATGGCCTTTATGCTTGCTTGTCGTGTCACTGATTCTCTCTTGGTCAGCCTGTATTTAGTCAGTGACCAGGTTGAGATATGGTGGCCTGAAAAGGGTCGGTGAAAGAACAGTGTAGTGAAAGGATAAAAATGCGCCTCTTAGACGCTCCTATCATGCACAGTGCAGCCTTTATGATATTTTTGGTAAAAATCGGTTGCGCCATTCATCCAAACAACCTCACATACTTTCGCTTTTATAAATTAGTAGGATATTAGTATTGACATAAAGATGAAGTCTCTGTTTTCTTACTATACGTGCCTAGTATTCATCATTGGTAAAATAAACGGAATATACGTTTGAATCACCTCATTAGTTATGTCAAGTGTGTAGGTGCCGTTATTTCGTCCATGACTGTTGTATGCCTAATCTTGTGTGTAAACAACCTAAGAAGTGTGACGTCAAGGCTTTTAGTTAGCTCAGGAATGTATTTTCTTGCTTTTTGATCTCGTTTATAATGTACTTGTACCTACTATTATTCCTACACTAACTGCTAGTTACACTTACTGCATATTTCACCATCTCTGATTATCGCTAATAAAAAAAAAAACCATTCTCTCTGTGACATGTAAACTGGGAGAGAAATATTTTTAGGAACACGATTTTTTTTACAAACCTTCCAAATTGCAAGGCTCTACGGCGGTTTAGGCTGTGCGTTGTCTGTATGTCAGTTTGATGTCAGTCAGTAAGGACTTGAAATTTTTAAAATTATAGAAGAAGAGTTTAAATAATTAGACTAACGCGACTAAATTGTCACTATCAATTATCTCACACGTGGCCCGTCACGTCTCTTAGATTATTTACACTCCGCAAACATTTTTATTATTATCCGATGTAGCCCGATGTCTCAGAAGTATTATAGAAAGCAGCAAGCGCGATACTCAGCGATGATGCCACACAACTTATGAAAATTAAACGATATATGTAACTGTTTTAGACATACTCATTTTCTCTTATATGCCGATGACCTGAAAATCTATCGTGAAATCCTTAGCTCAGATGACTGTCACAGATTACAAGAAGACCTTAACCGCCTAACAAGCTACTGTAAGGTAAATAAATTACACCTAAGCCTCACTAAGTGTAAGTCTATTACTTTTACTAAGAAAATCTACAACATAAACTTTATATATTCTCTTTGTGACACCCTCCTGGAAAAGGTTTCACTGATAAAAGACTTAGGAATAACATTGGACTCTAAATTACACTTTGATGTCCATATAAATCATATTGTGAATAAGGCCTTCAAGCTATATGGTTTTGTAATGAGAACTTGTACCCCTTTTAAAAGACCTGCATCATATTTACTACTATACAAATCTTTGATAAGATCTCAGTTGGAATATGCCACCTCAGTTTGGAATCCATATTATCAGAAATATCATGATCAACTGGAACGTGTTCAACGTAAATTTTTGCGTTCAATGAATTATCGCTGCTGCTGTTCTAAGTCCCCTTACGACGTACTTTTAGATAAATACTCTTTACAAACCCTTAAGATGAGAAGATTGCTTCTGGACCAAATGTTATTGTATAATATATGTCATCACAAATTCGACTGTAACAAGCTTGTTAACCAAATTTGTATACACATTCCATATCGCTGTCATATACGAGAGACTCGTAAACACTACTTGTTCGCACCCACTCCCTGTAAAACGAACGCTGGTGAGCGTGCACCTTTATTTAGAATCATGAACCAATTTAACAATCACTTCACAAACATTGAATTCTTTGAAATCTCACCCGGTTCGTTTAAAAAACATATACAAGACACTATGCTGTCTGATTATTTAGAATTTAGATAGTTTAAATTTCAGCTGTAGTTGGTGGGTAGACTGTTTTGTACGTCCTTATAGGAAGACAAAATGCTATCCTACCAACTGCATTTTTCATTCTTCTTTTTTTTTGTTTTGTTATTCTGTGCGCATTACTACTGCCCTCTTTCTACCAAATCCGTGGACAACGGGGCTGATTACACTCTAAGAACTTTAGTACCTACTTTAATTAAGTTAAGTAATATGTGAGTGCAATTGTTTGTTGTCCCGAATAAATAAAAATAAAAATAAAAATAAATAAAATTAAACATCACAACAAAGAATACATGGTTTTATACGTCAAAAAGTCTTGAATCAGTGTAAATGACGAGGGCATAGCAAGATTTTCTAGTTCTTAATTGGAGCAGACAAGCACAATGCAACATTTTATATAACTTGTGATTCTTGAACAGTCCGTTATATTGGTTGGTTACTCACTTGTGGCCCTGCCACCTTGTGAATAGCTTACTGCTTTTGTATGATGATGTCACGAAAAGCTCCCCTGCAAAAAACCAGTAAGCTCACTTTTCAAGGCTCATGGTAAGAAGTAAGCAACACCCGAACATTACAAACACGGACTTCTGGTACTTTATAGCTCATTTGGCCTTTCAGGGTAAAAAAAATCAATGTTTTTTAAACATGATCATCTGCTTTGTCGCTTTGTACCAACTGAAGTATAAATTGCGTTTATAGTCAACAAAATTTTCTTTAGTTAAAAAATATTATCCTTCTATTATCGCTTCACATCGCGTTATCGCTCACGTAGGACAATAGGCGTGAATCGAATCACGCGGCACTTCCGCTATTGTCACAAGGACTCACGCCTTCTTTTATAATATTTGGGCCCTTTGTGTACGCCGACGACGCGACGTTTCCCTGAACGTGTTGAGTATTTTTGGCTGGATCCTTTTTTCGCGAGGTTGTTGTGTAAATTATTGATATGTGCACCCTTACGTTAAACAATACCATTTACTGCGATAATATCATGAATGTACGCTTTTTATGTGAAAGTGAATTATTTATGTCATCATCATCAGCCTGTGGAGAATTTGAGTCATTGTGGTAAAGAGATTAGTCAGCCTAGATCCTGCGTTACCGGATCTAGCTGCTTCCAGGGTGCGCCGCGTGGAGGATCTCTTCATGCACCCCCGTGGAGGATCTCTTCATGCACCCCCAGGACATGCGGCACCTGCTTTCCTGCCCACTGTGCACGACCACCTGCACTTGGGAGGATCTAAACGATGCAACAGATAGGGCCATTGAGGTTGCCACATACTGGTCGACTAGAGTTTGAGGGAGTCTTTGACTCGAGAAGAAGAAGAAGCCTGTAGAAGTCCACTGCTGGACATAGGCCTCCCCCAAAGAGTTCCATCACGAACGGTCTTGAGCCTTCTCCATCCACCGACTTCCCGCAACCTTCACAATGTCCTCGGTCCATCGGGTGGGGAGCCTTCCAACACTGCGTCGCCCGGTTCGTGGTCACCATTCGAGAACCTTTACTCCCCAACGGTTGTCGGTTCTGCGAGCTATATGGCCTGCCCACTGCCACTTCGACTTGCTAATTCTGAGAGCTATGTCGGTGACCTTAGTTCTTCTACGGATTTCCTCATTTCGGATCTTATCACGTGGTGAAACTCCAAGCATAGCTCTCTCCATAGCCCGTTGCGCGACTTTGAGCTTGTATATGAGGCCTATAGTTAACGACCAAGTCTCAGTGCCATAAGTCATCACTGGCAACACGCACTGATTGATATACGCTGATTGATTGATTTTATTTATATACGAAATTTATTCACACATTATGTTCATGACCAGGGTACCAATTCTACTAATTTGATAGCTTCAAAATGACAATGGTTCAATGGCAAAATGGCCACTATTGGTATTCTGCTATCACTGTCGTTGCTGCAGTCATTGTGAAACCAATCAACCAATGAAATCAATGAAACCAAAGTAGTGGCAATCGTAACTGAATGATAATGGTGCGATCATTATCAAGCGATTATCATTTTAAAGTTATTGAAATAGTAGAATCGGGCCCCAGGCGTGGTGAAATAAGGCGATTGCGAAATGGTCAAGGGCTGAAAAATAAATGTTGGTCGTCTAGCAGCAAGTTCGATGGCTAGGGTTTAACTTGGATGAGATTAGCTCAAGCAGTGGCGGGTGGCAAAAAATGAGAGAAGACGCAAAGGAGTACAGCGGGTTAATTAAAAAAATAAATAAAATAGAGTTTTCAAATAGCTCCTATCATCATTTCAGCCGTACGACGTCCACTGCTGAACAAGGCCACCCCCACAGACAGAGCAAATTCCTTATCATGCGGGGGGATTTGCCCATACTCACCACGCTGGGATTGCGGGTTGGCGAGCGCAGTTAGAGCTATCGTTGTTAGAATAAGGGACGTTGCTGCCCATCCCCTAGCTTTTTTCCCTTAGTCGCCTCTTACGACATCCACGGATCGGTAGATATGGAGGGGCCTATTCTTCAGCCGGCTAATAGCTCCTATACGTACTGACATACTTAAGATTTTGATTCAATTAACCAAACAGTGATAAAATCCGAATGAAGAAATTATAAGTCCAGTAGTGTACTTCTACAGGCTGATGATAATGATGAAACCAAACAGCTCACCAGCAAGGGCCAAAAGTTATTGTATTGTGCTTTAAGTTAGTCGTGCTACAGTTGGATTAAAGTTTCGCCAGTAATATAGAAAGCTCGCTTACGAACTTCCTCTTGGAATGCCGTAAACAATGCAAGCGGCTGTGCAACTTAGGTTCTCCAAACTGACTCAATTCACACTATCCTTTGAAATCTTTACTTCTGACTGAGAGCTGTGTATTGTTTACGTAGCATAATTGAAATCACTCCGTTTTAAAGTTTCAACATTTGAATGTATTTCGTATTATTACTTTTGTTCTGTCATCGGTAGCCTCAATCAGGTTCTCCTTGTAGCTAGTAGGACACAGGATAAATGAAGTCAGTTGGGTCAGTTGAGTAGGAGCTCTACATTCACACTAGTTCTGGATTAGGTTAATTAACCGATTCAAGCTGATTTTTTCTGCAGCGGCCAAGGTTATTCAAACGCTGGATGATTGATTTCTAAGATTACCACTGTAATGCTCGAACGATGAAGTTCTTCCTTGAGCTATCTGCAAAAAGTCAAAATTTTATTCGTTTGTGAACAGACTATTCTAGTCAGGACTTCTATCAAGGACTCACGCCTCTCCAATTCCTGTAGGATATCTTAAAGTCAGGTTCTCTCAAAATCTTGCAATGTTAATCTTGTTCTGTTTCAGAGGCTTGTTCAAATAAAGACGGTCAAGTGCGAGAACTCGCGCCCTGAGGGTTCCGTACCATTGGTCGTGGGCTCGAATCCCGGTCGTGCACCAGTGGTTATGGTCTAAATTCTAAGTGTAGGAATTGACAAACTTATATTTGCGGTCGCTCACGTTGTCATTGTATGACATTGACCGCAAATATAACTTTGTTTCCTAAAAAACTTTGAAATTCCTCAATTTCAGACTTTTCCCTGTAATTGTGTTACAAAAGCTCCTAGTTTTCCAAATTTCAGAGTTGTGAGGTAACTGGTAGTACCCTAGAGGTTTTTCATTTTAGCCATTTACATACAAAAATTATACATTCATTGCCAATGTCAATGTCCAATGTCAATTGGGAGAGAACTGTTTCCTGGGCCACAGCTCACGCTTTTCCAGGGGACAGGGCCTCATTTAACTTGTTCCTCTTTAATTATGGTCAATAAATGATTTTTCTATTTCTATTTCTATTGCCATATCTTTTTAATGCATTAAGCTAGAGCTTTCATTATTATACGGCACCATAAGCCCACAGACCTTAATAGTTGGTATAAATTTCAAGTTGATACCTTTAGCCGTTTCTGAGAAAAAGGGTATTGACAGACGGACAGACAGACAGACAGACAGACAGACGGACAGACGGACAACAAAGTCATCGCTATAAGGGTTCCGTTTTTCCAAATGAGGTACGGAACCCTAAAAATAAACGAGAACTAAACTTAAGTATCGTAGGTTTATAAGACCATACAAACCGCAGCCAATAAAGTTATTTAAACAGTTCACAGTCAATAAGGAATCTATTTCCTATGCGAGATTATCAGTGTATTGCCCTGTCGCGCTCAAATGATGCAACAGGTGCGCTGGACGGCCGCCAACTACAATGCAGTCGACATGCATTTAGGGCTCCAGGTTGAAGCGGGCAGCTGCACTTCTATGGCCTGTGCCACTCCGAGGCTTGGCACTGCGTTATTCACAAGTACCGTTATAAATGTTAACTTGTTTGCCTGAAGATTAGGCGCATTTTCGGGGCAATTTTTGCTGTAATAGTGACGCGCTAAACCTTTCGTTGAAGTTTGTGAAAACGAGTTCATACGCGCCGTAAAAAGCCAATCAGTAATGGCGCTTGGGCAACAGTAAGGAGTGAAACAGGTCTTTCAAGCTTTGAAAGTCAAGCTTCAATTTGAAACAGGGTTATTGGACTAAATGGAATCAAAACATTGAACTTGATATTTGAAATTGGGTAATAAAAACTATGTAGTAATCATTTTCACTTCAAACAGAATATTTACCCCGATATATGAGTTTGTTTGTTCCCCAATATTTCGGCATAGTTTCATGCGCCATGATCATGATATAAAAAACTCACAAATCGTAGTATTCTTTGTGAAAATTATGTTCATAACCGTGATAGTTTCAAAAATTACATGTAGTAGGTACTAGCTTCCAACCTCGGCTTTGCACGCGTGGTAGCCGAATAAAAAGTAGCATATACGTTATCCAGCCTATAGCTGGCAGTGGTAGTAAGAGACCATAAAAATCTGTTCGAGAGCATAAAAATCTGTTCGAAAAAAAAAACCAGCCTATTTACTACAAACATGCCTTCCATTCAGTATGGTGTTACGGCGTGAAAAAGTAAAAACATCTTCACGTCTTTTGTATTTATAATATTAAATAGGATGGGCTGAACAATAGTAGCAGCTCTATTTTAAAGTCAAGCTATCTGGTAATTACCGACATAATGTAGGTAATGCCCCAATGAATAAAATGCCTGGCCATTATGCCTGTGGGCGTCTTAAAAAGGTTCATCCCTACAGGACACCGCAAGATATTATTCCACTGCATTTACTTTATTACGTCGGGGTTCAATAAAAAGCAACTCAGCACTTTTGATGGCAAAATTTTTGGTGGCAAAATATCTGGTTACGTTTTCTCATGGTTTCATTGGCTAGTGGCTGATATGAACTTACTAATTGGTATTTTCTTGGTTGATTTTAGTTACTAGGTCCTAGTATTGTGGCTCTTCAATTATACTATTCATTTCATTCTTGGTAACCTAGGCTATTGACGATCTTGACGTACAATGACCTTTAAAGCACCTTCAATGATCCCTGAGTTCAGTACATAAAATCATGCCTGTCTCCGGGAGGGATAGGCAGAGACTACGGCTTTCGACTTGCTACGTTCCACACATCCTTGCCTTATTCCCTCTCATCCTTGCCTTATTCCCTCTCATCAAATTCATGCATGCTCATCGGTTTAGGGCACCTACTCTTGATCTGGCTTTTAGAGTTCAGTATGGTCTTTTCCCAAGTGGATTCACTTGAATGCCACTTCAGCCCATTTGATCTAAAGCTGAAGTCCATCACTTATACGTATGACACTTTCCTCCAGGTTATTGATTCGTTGACCCCGCCTCGCCCATTAATTGTTCTAATACTGGCACCACGCCAGGGTCACCATGTCCTCTGTCACCGGTAATGTAGGCGTGGTACTAGGTAGGCGTTATTGTCCGACCAATCACTTGCCACTCATTAAAGAACGTGCGTGGGCGCAGTTTGTAATGGGTGTGGTGGAATGGTGGTACGTTTTATTATGCCCGTGGCTATTAGGAAGACAAGACATGTTAAATGCTGTAAATTAATTTCTTAGGTTATTAATAGTTTGGTTCCGAAATAGGTGGTAACTGCGCTTTAAAATTTGTTATATAACTATACCCAAACTGAAGCAAGACACTATATCTAAAAACTTCGCTTAAAATTGACCAAAAACACCCATGAACTCTTGTGATAAGCCTTCAGAGCATGACTTGTCAATACCGTCATCTCTTATTACCAAAACTTGGAAACAATCTAATATTCTTTATGGTAGACCAGATTAGGCTCAAAGGACCCCTGAGACGTGCTAGAGCCTAAGGGGGCGACTCTCACTCGAACTTTTCCATTTCCCATTGCAGGTACTTAACCAGATAAATCACAGGGTATTCATACCAGGACTTAAGACTTTACACATAAACGAATCTCGAAACAAATGGACAAGTCTAATCCTCTCAATTATACAACGGGCGAAGAAGATTAGAATTTCGGGAAACGATTTGTAAATACTGCCTCGGATTGCCCAACTTTTCCGCCTACAGCGGCCCCAAAACTTTCGGGTTCTATTCGTAATTTCTGCAAGAGTCATGGCATTTATCAAGGAGTATTCAGCATCCCGAGCATTCTTAAAGTGGCATCGACATCACTTATGTTGGATATCACTCCTTGCTATGTGGGATGCCGCGCAGTGCTGAATGATAAGATGATGAGAAGCCATAAGCCTTAGGCTAAGTTAAGTCTATATTTTCCGCCATAATTTTCATTATCAAGCCGTGTTGAAACGGCGTGCTATATGTCATCTAAAATTTATTTCAAAATGATCCTTAGGTCTACCGCATAAAGTCAATTTTGAGTTTCACTTCGAGCTTGCGATATCGTTGAGCTATATCAGACGCCCTAAAATGTCAAATTCAAAATTGACTCTGTTCAGTTTAAGTTATATGTTGCAAAATGCAGACTAGATACACTGCCAAACATCGCCTATGTTTACCTATGGGCCAAACATTAGCCCCCCAAGTAGTGGCAAGGCGCACGGTGTTGAAAATTTTGTTGTGTTATTCGTTGAGTGGGACTTGTTAGAGAAGGTACTTTTGATAGGAATCGGTTCGTACTGAACTATGACGCGAATAACGGTAATTTTTTTCGTCATGCCGGTGTATAACCTAGTTGTTCTTTCCTAGCAGGCTTGTAAACTTTGTGATGGCGGTGAACGAAGTAGTGTGGAAAAAATCTACTGAGTATCCTGCGCGACTGTTGTGTCCTTATTATGTATGAGTCCAGTTCTACTGTAGACTATTAGCGCTACCGTAATAAAAACGAACGTAGCTATGTTTGTAGATTCGAGTTTAATTCATAAAATGGACTGTGAATAAACTGAAAAAGACATAACTCAATCCCCGTTTAGCGGCTGGCGCGGCACTTGAGAGCGATTAGTTAAATCATAGCGCACTTGTGAATTATGATTTGGTCGCAACAATGTGAACTGCTGCCTACGAGTATATTTGAACGCAGGCAGTTGATGTTGATTTTACGATCATTATGCTTGCTATCTAACTATACATGTATTGGGTTTTAAAGCCGGGATAACCTCTATCATACTATTGCCACTAGAGGGCACTTATCCATATTTTGACCGCGATTGCATGTTCGTACAAATAAGCTCATCTAAACCCGAATCTCTCTTTGAAAGATAGAGTGGGGAACAGAGTGATAAGAGAGCGTTGTGGAGTGAAAGAAAATGGTTTGGTCATGAAGAGAGGATGAATGAAAGAAGATTGACGAAACAGGTTTATTAGTCAAGTCTGAATGGGACAATTGGAAGGGGAAGACCTAGGCGTACGTTTAGTGACCAAACCGGTGACGTTTTGGAAAAAGGCCAGGTCAAGAGTACCCTAAACCGACGAGCATGTATGAGGAATGTGATGAGAGTGAATGAAACAAAAAAGGTATGTCAGAATCGTAGCAAGTGGAAAGCCGTGATCTCTACCAACCCCTCTGTGAAACAGGCGTGATTTTATGTATGTGTGTAACCCCTAAACATAAACTCTCAAGAAATCCACCAACATCGGCGGGGTCGATGACGACGTCCCGTCCCTGCGTTTCCGCCCGTTCAAGGTGATAACCTCCTAAAAAAAACCTGCAATGCCGACCTAGTGACTTTTCCGACTTTTTTAAAATTATAATAATTTCTGCTGAATTAGAATGGTATTTTTCCGAATAATGCATATAACAATAAATATAACTTTGAAAGTATAATACTTTATTCTGAAAGTATCATCAAGTATTCTTTCAAAGTTATTTTTATTGTTCTACGCCGTTATTCGAAAAAAATACGATTCTAATTCAGCAGAAATTAATAGGTTCAAGACATTGATGTTCTGCCCGCATTGTCTTTGTAAATTATTACCATCAGCTGTTCCACCACAGATTAAAGAATAGTATATTTCGAACCAGACTTAATAATCCTGGGAAATGCTAATTCGTTGTTGAATTTTAATGTCTTATTTTATTAGCGCGCTTGCTATTGCCGGCGACTGCGCTCGCGTCACCTTGGTATTTGCTTTTTGTACTCAAGCATAAAAACTGCTTCAATTGGGCGGTGTGGTAGCTCAGCGACAAAGCCTTTATGTAAATAATCAATGAATTTTAAAAAAAACATTAAAACCGCAATAAAAAAGCTTGGAAGACTCGAGTATACTAAAACTGAATAATCTGTATATCGCCATTTTCAGAAATGTTATACAAAGTGATTCCAAAAATGTATACTTTCCCGAAAGGGGCTTATTCTACACCCAATTGTCAATAATCTTCTTCTGACTTTTAGAAATCCAAAATTTTTCATTGAAAGATCACTGCAAAGATATGCTCTTTTAAGTTCAAATCAGTTCCAACTCAATTATTCAATTGTTTAATTCAATTTAGGTAGCAATTTTTATGTCGAACTCCTCGTTCGTTGAATAATTAGCTCATTATGAGTTTAAATTAGTTAGTAATCAATTTAGAGAACAGTTTCAAAGTTCAAAATAAATCTATTGAATACAAGTAAATATTTACAAAAACACAACAAACAGTTGAAACATCTAAAGACATTTTAGGAGGAGGTAGGGCACAACGAGATTTTCTCGTTCTGAATTGGAGCAGCCCGCCTGGGGAGGTACCTCCGCCTTACAAAAGATCGCAGCCAAATAACATTATTTGTTTCAAATAGTGTTGTGTTCCTGCGATGAGTAAGGTTGCCAGAGCTCTTTAGGGGGGGAGGGGGTTCGGGGTCGGCAACGCGTGCGTGATGCCTCTGGTATTGCAAGCGCTCATAGGCTACGGTAACCACTTACCAACAGGTGGGCCGTATGCTTGTTTGCCACTACAGTAGTATAAAAAAAAAAAAAAAAAAGACCGTTGAAAACGATCCATAGATAACTCAACTATACAATAATAGAAATACAATACAAATAATTTAACTAAAATTTCTTCAACTGATCTAGATACACTGTACCTAGCCAGTTTATGTAGGTATGGAAAATTGATGTATGTTCGCAAAAAATATTATTTTGTTCAAAAACATAGTGTCCGTAATGTTGCTAAAACCTACTGAAATCGAAGATAAGCTCGCTCGAACATACGAAGTTATAAATGTGGTAAAAAGACCAAAAACAGCTGGCCAAAAACAGTATTTTTGTAAATATCTTTCTTTGTGTTGAATAGAATAAGCCCCTCTCGGTACCATTAGTAAACCTCCTAGTTACGGAACACGTTTATGTATATCCAACGAACATAAAACATAGATTCATGTACTTTGATACGATATCGATAAGTCGTTTACATCTTTTAGTAATGGGGTCAAATAAATACATTTTCTTTCTTTCTCATTTTGTATTTTTTTACCGAACGCCGAGAAGAAGGGTTATGTTTTTAGTAGTTTGCACTTTGTGTATAAGACCAACAAACAACCTGGTACAATTTTTAACTCTGTGACTAAAATTCCATCAGACTTTATTTTACGAGCCCCCGTACGTGATCTTTACGTGAGGTAGCTTGCTTACCTGCTTTATGCAATAATTTACAGCGGCATAATAATTTTATTTGTTTTCGCTTTTTATCTTTAAGTGCCCATTAATTTAACATATAGATTTGATAGAGAACGGTAAGTGGCTTAGAAAATAATTGTTATTGCAGTACATAAATAAATTGGTTGTATTTTAAATTTAAGTTATAATAAACATTATAATTCAAACATTCTTCAGCCGTGGTGGCCCCGGCTGAAGAATAGGCCCCTCCATATCTACCTATCCGCGGATGTCGTAAGAGGCGACTAAGGGAAAAAAGCTAGGGGATGGGCAGCAGCGTCCCTCATTTTAACAACGATAGCTCTAATTGCGCTCACCAACCCTCCATGCCCAGCGTGGTGAGTATGGGCAAATCCCCCCACATGATAAGGAATTCGGTCTGTCTGTGGGGAGGCCATGTTCAGCAGTGGACGTCGTACGGCTGAAATGATGAAACATTATAATTCTTACTTCTTTATGAGTTCATTGCCTCTAAGACGCAGGGCGGCTCATATTAAAGGAATGGTATGGATCGATCGACTTCAAACAATGGAGTATTTTATAATTGAGTTGCTAGTTATGAAACTAGGACAAGTTGGTTTCCTTGCAAGTATTCCGTCACCGCCTAGCTAATGATAAATGTGCGTATATTTCACGTTGGCTCAGTGGCGCATGGCGCTAATCATTGCAGAGTTTCGGTATTCAGTTTTGATATTTCTTGTTACCGAACAAGATATCATATTCAGCATCATCATTTCAGCCGAAGGACGGCGGTGCTGAACATAGGCCTCCCCCATAGATTTCCATAAACAATAATTTGGGGAGATTTGCCCATACTCGCCACGCTGGGCATACAGTTTGGGGAGCGCAGATAAAGCTATCGTTTTTAAAATAGGGGACGCTGCTGCCCACCTCTTAGCTTTTGTCCCCTTAGTCGCCTCTTATGACATCCACGCCCTTTAGCCGGGACCACCACGGCCTAACAAAATATTAGACGACGACTCTAAATAAGAGGTTATATTAGATAGCGGCAGCGGCTTTGGTGTCTGACTCAACTGGTGATTTGAATCGGGATAAATGCCGTGGAAGAACCAAGGTCACCGACATAGCGCTCAGATTTAGCAATTTGAATTGGGCAGGCCACATAACTCGCAGAACCGACAATCGTTGGGGAATAAAGGTTCTAGAATGGCGAGACAACGACGCAGTATTGGAAGAACCAACCAACGACACTGTTTAAGTTGCGGGAAGTCGGTGGATGGAAAAGGCTCAAGACAGTTCGTCATGAGACTCTTTGTGGTAGGCTATGTCTAGCAGTGGACTTCTACATGCTGATGAAGATGATGGTGATGTAATTTCATACTGACATAAAAATGAAATTTCTCAACAATAGAATGCTGTTATTTCTTGTGATAAGAGTCACTGAAGGCAGGGTCGTTTTACAAAAGAATGCGTGGCATTACGTCCCGTTGATCGTCTTCTAATAGCCGCTCAATAGCGGATAAGTTATAGCGGTCAGCTGCGTCTGACCCAAATAGTGAAGGCGATAAAATGATGTCTGTTTGTTTAGGAGGACGTCATAAAGTGTCGGTCTTAGAGAGTATAGTTCTTAAGTGGGTTGGAGCAAGAAAATTACAATGTAAATTTACTACGTACACGTTAAGATCGCCTTTAATGTCTCTGCGTAAGGTTTAAGATCTACTTAGAAGTGATTGCCCTGAAAAATACCTAAAGAAAACCAACCTATGATCAATTAGTTGAATTCTATCGCCGCACTAGTTGTGCGGCGATAGAATTCAACTAATGACTGATTAAATACTTTATTTAAGAAAATTCACTATTAAAAATAGCAGATAGAACAAATGAAGCTGAATTATAGCAAAGGCACCTGTCACAAAAAGTTTCCAGAACGAACCAGTACATGGCAAACGGGCGGATAAATATATATTTGTAACACAATTGGTATTGAAATAGACAGTCGTTCCATTTACACACGTGCGTCTATCGCTCGGCGACAAAAAACAAATCGTAATTAGAACTCGCATGTGTACTTTTGATATCAAATTACTGAATAAAACTAATAAAAACGTATCTATCATCGAGAATGAAGAATAAAATTTGAGGAAATGTATCACCCCAGAGGATATCAAGGGGGTAGACCAAAAGACCAAACAATGTGGCACAGTCAATGTAAATAAACAATAAGTATTAACTTAAACTGCCCAGTAAAATTTCCTTGGATCGATAATGCGATACCCGCTGCATCATATATAAAATAACTTTTTCCGAAATTTATTCAATTAGGTTGCATGTTTAAAACTTTTAATCATATGATTTTTTTAGAATTAGATTAGAAACAGACAGTTTCACCATCTCTGAGTATCGCTATTTGACAAATAAAATATATATCCATTTCTCTCTTTGACATGCAAACAGAAGGGGACAGACCTAATTTTATTCATAAAAATAGGCACTAAAATTATTTACAGCCTATTCAAGGTCAACCCACTGCAAGCTGGCTATTGACCCAACACAGGGTGGTCAAGCAAAAACAATTGCAAGCAAAATACTTCAAAAGACCCAAAATCAAACAAAACAAGCTAATCAGCATTTACACAAACGAAGAACGCCAAATTACGTGTAACACGTAAATTACGTGTAACACGTAAATAGTTATTTGCCTTTTTTGTTTGGCCGACAGATGGTCTGGACTCGTGCCAGCGCGTCGATCATTTGGCGGGATGCCAACTAGAAAGTTAAGAAATGGAAACAAATCCGCATAGGTACACATACACAGTCGTTCTATGGGTAAACAAGTACATTGACTCTTCTATTCTTTGAATTACTCTATTTAACCTTAACCGTAGGTACTACTGCATTAACTGAGTGCCGTTTGGTCTATATTGCTTTGTGACACAAAATAACTTTGACACAAAATAAAGCTTGCCTCATCGTAGAACGAACAGGCAAGCTCTAGCGTGCATAAATTGTAGAAATCTCTAATAACATTCGCGAAGTGATTCCGCACAGCTGAAGCGAGTCTCGAGATAATCCGCAGAGAGTAATTTTAACTTGCAATTTGTGGAATTCACTGATAGGAGGGTAGTTAAACTGAACCGCAGCTTTATACATATAAATCGGAAACTAGATCACTCGATTACCTAATTTATGTATTTTGAGTGTAGCCTCAGTCGTTTAATAACATTTAGGAACTACTTAGCCTGTCTTGAGAAATGATTTATGAGTATTTATTAAAAAAAAATGATAAAAATATGTGAAAAATCTGACTACTGACGGCGGTGGATTCGTCTCTCGCCTGGTACCTGGTTAAATTAAATGATATTCTCGTGACATCTCCTTTAATTATTTATGGCTATTTCAGGTACGATGGTAAGATAGGTTATTAGTTAGAACATGCTAAATGCGATTTTTACTACTACTTTTACCGGACAGCGCCAGTCGCCCAGCGCGGCAGCGATCCGTTTGGTAAGTATCATGTGCCTCTACTTCACCGGGCGTTGCCTCTTTGCGGCTAAATTTGTAGGGAAGGGTGCTTAAATATACCCGGATGAAGCTCATTTTGCATTGAAAATGTCGTAAGCTTGTATCGCTATGTATGAGGGACATGTTTGAAGTTGCAGCGTCAAAGAGCTTCCTACTCACTCAGAGGCGGGCTTCAACTTAAATTGAGATGTTTCATGCATATGTTGCAAGATTAATTCTAGATATAAGCCAACTAGCTTACGATTAAACAGCTTGATCATTCATAACTTTTACTTGCATACAAATAACTTCGACGCAATCGTAGGCGGCGTTGAAATCATTACAATAACGTATTTTCACTACTGAACGAACCAGCTATATTTTAATTGATATGTAGAATAAAATCTACAGTTCATAATTCTGATGAAGCGTAAAAAAAGACGCTAAAATAAAAAAAAATATGGCATGGTTCTTAATTCTGCAGTTAACCAGCTATTTATATAAATTACTAGCTTGCACCCGCGGCTTAGCTCGCGTGGTACCTTGATAAAAAGTAGCCAATATGCTATTTTAGTTAAACAACTCTATATGTTCCAAGTTTTGTCGGAATCGGTTGAAGCGTTATTAAACCACAAACATCCTCAAAAACATAAGCATTTATTACTTTATTAGGATTGGACTAACTTAATTCTGTTTTTTCGATTTTATAAACAGTTATTCCTGGATTTTAGTCAAAAACGTGATTTATCGGTGAATCATATATTGAAATATATAGCTCCCATAATCCTATAAGTTTTTAATTCATTTCTAAATACCAATACATCATCGCAGCACGAGAAATATGAAAAATTTGTGCTTAACAACATAAATCTTGGGAAAATCAAAATATTTCAACGCATTCCAACCTGGCTCCAACTCAATTATTTATTTGAATTCTGTATTGGTGTATTGCAAATATTGCACTCGGATTCTTTCCAATCTATGCAGACTATTGTGTCAATTTTGAACATAGAAATTAAAATCTGATGCATTTTGCACTGCAAATTTGCAAGTCTGCATTTGTTTTTAAGAGATAAATGTTTGATGAAAACGTTGATCTTTCGTCGGCGAAAAACTCGGAAGTGTGGAAAGTGCAGATTATTATATTACTGAAATCTACGGCTAGAGTACCCATAAATAATGTGATTTATAATATATTATGTATTCGACTTAGCAACTGATTTCTGCATTGAAAATTCCTAATTTCTAAAATACTTTTATCAAATTTTATTGCCAATGAAATAAGCCCCATTCGAAATAGCATAAATACTATGCATCACCCTGTGGTAGGTAAATTATTTAGGAAAGATTCAAGTTAAAACCTGAATGCCTTTAGAGTTTCAAAGGAACACGTTAACAATCATCCTGTTCGGAATTTTTCATCTGCAAATGGAAACAAATCTTCGCTCAAAATTTCCATTTCCGAAAATTTTCTAACTATTCCTTCCATTCATCCTCCCCCCATTAGGGAACACGGCCGTCGAGCACCATACACTATTGTTTCATAGAGCGGTATTTACTCAAACATCCTCCACTCCACAATCGACGATCGTTCGAAGCGTTTTTGCTTCCCCCCTGTTTGCATTAAGCTTCATTGTGGAACCACCCCACGTCTAGAGACGTCATGCGCCTTGACTTTTCAACATTTTCCGTCTATTCTGAGGGTCCAAAGCATCTTGTCGAAATATGAATGAGAATTTCGTCTATGAAGAATAATATAAAACCATAAATCTAACTTATTTATATCATATCTATATATTTTACTTTCAAACTTCCATTCATAATATCAATGTACTCGTAGCAAAATGATATTAAGTCAAACGCTTAGATATTTATATGAAATGAAATATACATACAATTTTATTTCGACTGGCCTCATAGCTCAGTTAGTAGTAACTCTGCCGCTAGTGGTCGCTGGTTCGATCCCCGCACTGGACAAACATTTGTGTGATAAACACGGATGTTTGTTCGGTGTCTGGGTGTTAAATATTTATCTATTATATATGTATCAGTCTCTGGTACCACCCATAGTACAGGCTTTGTCTAGTTTGGGATCAGTTGACCGTGTGAATATGTCCAGAATATTCATATTTATTTATATTTTCCAGACGTTTTGCTACTACCTACATAATAATAATAAAATGTTTACTGAGACATAAATCATATATTAACAAACATTTTTCCGGCTTTTCAGTCTTACCTGAGGCAGCCCTACCCCCTTCGTGTTGAATACGATATCTGAATTTTTTGCCGCTATTATACGATGTACTTGTTGATCTTGAAATGCAATGAAATCTGGATTACGGCACATGGATTTTGAATGCTTTGATACTACGGTTTTGGCGAGCGATGCAATCTATTCATTCTCTATTGGAGCTCGGTTCGAGGCTCGAAATAATTTCTTCGCACTGGCGTTGACTCTATTGTTTGGGAACAACAGTGGCGTTTGATTGAGATTTTGGAGCGTAGTTTTAGAAGGAATTGATGGAACGCGGTTGATTGGAAACGTGAAGTTGGTAAAAACTAGTTTAAACTAGCGGTTCGCCTGTATCTGCAGACTTGCGATGTACAGTAAAAGTTGGTGTTCGATAATCTTTGAGGCACAATTAATATACTTTTAAAATCGCACCTTTAGCGCGTTTTAACCATTAACCAATCTTACCTGAACTGCGAAGTGATTGAAACTTAACCAAATGGGAGCTCACATTATATAACATTTTAAATATAACTATTTTTGCTGTATCTCAAATTCCGCAGAATGCACTCTTCTTTCATCCGTCCCTTTGCCCAACACTCAGATCCCTACAGTACGACATGTCTTATGATATGTGTATCATTATTGCAAGAACGGATTTAGAGAAACAATTTCGTTACTTATACATATAAAGAAGCTTTTACCGAATAAAACATACAAGGAAATAACCGTAAGTCCTAAGTAACCCTTACCATATTACTTACGGAGGAGCCACTCATATTAAATCCTTTTTTTTTCGGCACCAATGCTTATTCCATTCTTTGGTCCCCGTGGATGCGTTTAGAGTGAGGCTAACTAAATAAACGTTTTTCTATTCTATTCTAACTTCCAGCATAGCTCGAAACTACATTTTGTTGGTCAAATAGATAATTTTAGATGTCTAATAGATCCGATTAGTCTATCAAAGGTATTTCCGAACTCTTGGCACATGCCTAGGTACATTTTGCAGTAGTGATCCTTAATATTTTTTTGAACACAAAAATTCATTATTGCTCGACGCAAGTCGAGGTGCCTCCGGCTAGCCCAACGCAGCTCTTACCCTTCATTCATCATTTCAGCCGTACGACGTCAACTGCTGAACATGGCCTCCCCAACAGACAGAGCAAATGCCTTATCATGTGGGGGATTTGCCGATACTCACCACGCTGGGCATGCGAGTTGGCGAGCGCAGTTAGAGCTATCGTTGTTAAAAATGAGATTCGCTGCTGCCCATCTCGTAGCTTTTTTTCCCTTAGTTGCCTCTTACGACATCCGCGGATAGGTAGATATGGAGGGGCCTATTCTTCAGCCGGGGCCACCCTTCATTAGCTATTTTGTAACCAGACACTAAGCAGGCATCAGCATCCAATAACCGATTATTAATGTTGTCTGGGAATCAGCGATGGTCGTGGCAATTCGCCAAGTGTGTGTACTGTTTCTTTCTGATAGTTTTAATAGGGCAGACAAATAAACCCGTGTCGGGTTTATTTGTCTGCCCTATTAAAATTTCATTGCATGTTTTTACAATTTGACACCTTGATATTGTACATAATTGATTCAGGTGTGAATTTTCGACAGTCGATTCTAAAATATAAAAAAAAAACAAATAGATAATTATTCTTTCTGTTCAGCGCTCGCGAGGCAATACGTCTCGGAGTAACCAGTGCACAGCAAGTCAATTCTTCATGATGATGCCTCGTGTTTTAGTTTTTTTAAATAATGTACTTAAATCAAGCGAAACATAGGTATTGCCACTATAATTTCTGGAGCCAGTGCGCCTGTACCCAGTGTTCCCGTTTGCAATGTTTGCCTAGTCTATTATAGAGTTTATAAACTCGCGACGAAATCTGTGATTAGCTCGCTGTGATTTTACAGCGATGGCTTTTATACCCGATTAATTGAGCAAGCTGTGAAATTACAAGAAAATAAAGCGAGCATATTATAATACTGAGGTCCTGGAAGGTAGGTCGTTTTATTTGTTGAAATAGTACATTTGTTTACGAAAGCATACAAGTTACAAGAGTCATAATATCCCGTACTGCCCAATTTATCCATTTACGTGCTTGGCAAGCTTGTACGCCATGTGAACAGTAGGTACTCAGATTTAACTGGTATAAAATATTTTGGTGCATGTCGTGAAAAATAGGTATACATGCCATTTATTTCCTACTAAATCTCCTGTTTTTTGATTTTTGAGAGCGAAGTGGAAATAATATCAGTATTTTTAACGAAGTTCTACATGACGACGACGTTATCAATTTAGCTTCCAACCCCCTTATTGATGACTACCTCAGTGGCGTAGCGGGCGAGTGTCCGACTGAGACGCAAGGGGTGCGGGTTCGATTGCGACTGCGGGACAAATGTTTGCAATTATTTGTTCCGGGTCTGGGTGTGGTACTCGTAGTTTCTGATAGCCACGACACAGGGAATTCTAGTGTGGGGTCAGGATTATGTATGAGACTGTTGGGTGCTATTTATTTATACTAACAAAGCCCATCAACATTATTGAATTATATATGAGCCTGTGGTCCAGACATTTCTTTTATCCTTCTGTCTGAAAGGCACTCACCACCCGCCGGCACTCGCACTTGACCAATTTGCCCACATATCCGGGGATTATTGGGGCGGAAAACCCAATTTGGTGGCAAAGACAACGTTCTAGAGGGATTTGCTGAAGGATGCTAAAATTTTACTCGATGTCTGATTGACTTGTACAGCTTTATATTATCGATAGAAATCGCTTTTTATTCTAGGTTCGAATTTTTTCTTACACAACTAAGGTGGCAATCAAGCTTACGGCCCACCAGTTAAGTGGTTACTGTAACGATTGAAACGTCACACGATACACAGAGATACACAACGAATCTTCGCCAATAGTAGCATTTTATAAACCTCAAGGTAGCTCTTAGTGTTGGGTTCATCCTCATCATTTCAGCTGTAAGACGCCCACTGCTGAACACAGGCCTCCCCTACAGATTTACAGAGTGCTTTCTTGTCATGTGGGAAGAAATTGCACCACGCTGGGGCACAAGAGTTAGCGAGCGCAGTTAATGCTTGCTTTGAAAGCCCTCTAAAGGGGCTACACAAGTATCAAGAGGCGCTGGCGATCACAATAGGCCAGTTGTGGCCGTAGTGCTATCGTTGTTAAAATAGAGGATGCTGCTGCCCATCTCCTAGCTCTTATCCCTAATTTGCCTCTTACGACATCAACGGGTAAGTAGACAATGAAGGGCCTATTCTGCACCACGGTAAACGGCAGCAGTACCACTGCACTATTGGGTTAAGACTTAAAAAAATATTAAATTTTTTTTATATTCACACCTGCACATTTTATGTATGAGTGGAATATTTTGCAGCGTGGAGTATGAATGAATTTACATTTATAACATTCCAATAAATTGAAATCTACTCAAACACCCGACTGGGCTCTCAAAGCAAATATGCTGAATTATAAGCCCCTTCAAACGAAATGTTGCATAAAATACTATTTCAATAAGTGCGTTATTTTTCAATGAACCTCCGTTCCTCTTCGGTTCAAACTCATATACAACTCGGATGTAATATTCCAACAGCGTTTCTCACGTCGGAAACATGAATTCAGGGTTGGCTAGTTTCCGTTCTATGAATGTTTTGCCATTCAATACTTATGAAACCATTAATTTCACGTGGTAACTGTGGTTACTAGTCATTAAAAGTTTTTTTTTTGCGGAGAGTTGCCTTGCTTGCAATTTTTTATAATATTTCTTCTTATTTCTGAAGCGCAGTCAGGACAGCTAGCTAGTAAAGCTAGTAAAGCCAGCAAGGCTCACGACTATAATCCCTAAGCAGACGAACTTTCAGATCAGAAGCTCAGTTCTTTGGATATATCTAAGGGAAGTAGTCAAAGGCACGTCCAGGTATTACATTTTGCATTTAAGTCCACATTTTTCATTAGCTTGCACTTCTACGTTATCAAGTATTGTTGGTTATATGGATACTAACTGGTTTTTTTCTTGATATTTCCTTCACTGTTTTGAGCACGTGTTAAAAATGCACATTCAAAGATAAAAACCTATAGTTGACCCCGGAATTCTAACCCACGAACCCTTAGATCTAAAATTGGGGGCTTTTTAGTGCTAAAACAAAGAATCTACTTATAAAAGATAGTCAAATCAGATTCAACAAAGGAATACTTATTGTAAAGTGATTGAGTTTCAATGATAAAATCTTTGTAACTTCGTGTCTTGTTCTGTCTTCGTATGTAACTGATTTGAATAAACTAATTTTATGTGAATTGAAATAATCTGATCAAAAAAAACTCCAGCTGAAACTTGAAATTTCTTGTGAAGTGACAACCCTTCGGACGTGGTTGTAAACTGCTACATTTTATTTTTCAAAGGATTTGTAGCTCGATTCGTCTACATTTTATAGGGACTTTGACTAGTTGCATTTTAAGATTTTAATTGCACAAAGAGCCTCGCTTAGAGCCGGCTTTTTTATGTCTGCTGCAATTATGGCCAATTTAATTTATAAATCACATAAATTATATTAGACTAAACGCCGGCAGATTCTGCCGTGGATTTCAAAAGGTGCAAATATGTTAGTCTTGTTACGGTTTACATGGCCTTTTGAGGTTGCGACCCTGGGTTCGTGGGGAAGCCGGGCTCTCCGTGTTTTTAAAACAATACCAGGTCGTTAGGTAAGCGCGAGTGACCCGAGAGCTGCTATCTCGCGGAACGGATCAGAGGGCTTAGTCTACATATTTCACAAAAACCCGTCGAATTGCCCATCGAGCTCACGTTAACGTTTAGGTCCTTAGGTTCTCACTCTAGTCTATTGCACTTTGAATTCCAATCGACTACTCAATACTCGATGAGATCCATCGACTGAACCGAACCGATATTTTGGATTTAGAAGGTTGGTAAAAAATTAAGAAACAACAAAACTCTATGATATTTTATGCTTGAAAGTGTGAAAAACTGTCAATGTCATGTTAAATGTGTCAAATTCAATGTCATTTTTTGTGTTTCTTTCTCTTTCTTTCCTTTTTTCTCGCAAATTTTACCGGCTTTCAATACATTACTTAACTAACATTTGGGTCGGTTTTATACAATAAAAAACGAATAAAAAGGTTAAAGAATGCACAAGTCCCCTACGCAGTTAGAGATAATAGTGAGCTATTTTGGTTGTAGCTTTTGCCGCAGCCTTCGGAGATTTGTGAATATTATCATTTCGGAATGTTATCATGGTACCGTGCCAGTATCATACATTAGCAATACCTAGGTACTTTCTTGTTTTTTAGAAATGGTGACGAAGTCGACGTAAGGCCACAGGAAAAGCCGCCTTTAGGTATACTTATGTCGATGGGAAGAGCTCCGGATGCTATTGAACAGTGACTCCACTGGGGACCCTATGGTTGTGGTCAAATGGTAGTAAGTAGATATTTATATGCATCTGCTTCTGTCTGGTTATTTAGGTACCATAAATCCAATATTTTGTTTTACAGAATGTTATGTATGAGACATGGCCCTTTATTTACCTACACTGTTTTGGTATGAGTCCCTAATAGAGAGTCCCAAGTCTTAGAAGCATCAATGGTATTAACAAAGGAAAATGTACTACACTGTTTTGGTATGAGTCCGTAAGAGAGAGTCCCAAGCCTTAGAAGCATATAGCTTAGATGAATGGTTGTGTCTAAATAAAATATACCTATATAATCTGTGACATATCTCTAATGAAATCAAATGTTTTTCCAGCAAATCAGTCCCGAGAAAGACATTCCCCGTTGCCACCGTGGGTCAAGCTCACCGGAGATTAATGATGATTCCACACTTGTCGATGCACACCAGCCAGCGGGCAGAAATGGCCAGCCACTCAACTTCTGGGTCGGGAGCTCAAGATTTTTTAGGAGAAAATGGTGTCAGTCGTGATTTTGAAAGGGAGAGGGGTTGCCAGCAGGACGCAGACCACAACATGCTGAGAGAAAGGGAGTTAAGGTTCAGACAAACCTGTACAGAGACCTTGGATAGACTAGGTCATAGGATCCTAGATATAGTTGAAAAATATTCAAATAATAGATCCCGTTTGTGTTTCTCTGAACTTTAAATCTTGACCCCTCAGTAAGGAGTAGCATAATCTTTATAATAAGGTGCTCAATAATAACTCTGGATATTGTAATTTGAGATAGTTGTTTTGGTAAGAAATGTGCCTTTTATTAAGAGACTATTTAGGTACAACTATGTATGATGCTTTATAATTTTTTATTAAGTTGTGTTTGTTTTGATAAATAAATTAATCCAACACAGTTATTGGTATTACTTATAAACTTTATTTCAGACAACTTTACATACACTTCATATAGGTAGTCAATTTAATATATCCTAAATAAAATAGAAGTTTAGAGTGTGTTTAGGTGACTGTCTTTTTTCCATTCTCCTAGCTCAAGTAGGTAAGTACAGGCTGCTTTCAATTGAATGAATATTCTGAAACAAAATTAAATAATTAGATCTTACAACTCTATCCCACTAATCCTACTAATATTATAAATGCGAAAGTTAGTGAGGATGTTTGGATGTTTGTTATTCAATCACACCGTAATGGCTAAACCGATTTCGATGAAACTTGGAATATAAGGAGTTCTTTACCTGACCATTTTTGTTAAGAATAAATTATTATAAAAAAATGTAATGTCCAAAGAACAGTCCATAAGAACAACCATTTTGAACTAACTTTTGACTGACAGCGCTTCTATCTAGATATGTTCGAGGAAATACTATGTACTTTGATCTATATCAGCTCCGGGTAGATCAATGTATTGTTCACCTCCTCTAGGTACCTAAAACAATAAGATGGTAATTTTAGATAGGCAACTATATAACAACAAATTTTACTCAAGTCTAGCTAGATAACCATCTATAACTGCTTTATGATTTTTGTGACAGGTTTTTGGCTATACCGATGAGCCTCTGCTATTTCCCAGTGGCATAGAAGAGAAGGGCCATGAGATAGGTACTGAAAAGAAGAGTTCATATCTATGTGTTAGTGAAACAAATAAATAACATCACAATATCACATAATATAAATGCGAAAGTAACTGTCTGTTTGTAATGTTTTCACAACTAATCAGCGAACTAAACTTGATGAAATTTGGTATGGACATAGGCCAAGCCCCGAGGAAGGTCATAGGATACTTTTGATCCAGGTAGCGTGTACACAAAGCTGCAGGAAGCTGCTAGTAAACCATATATTTTGGGCCACGTAAATCGGTAGGTCTTCTTCAGCATCACCATGTTCGTTCTAGGCGGTACTTAAAGACCTCTCTTTGCTTATGCTATTCGCATCTAAGTTGCACCTATCATCCTACATAGATTATAAATGAGAAAGTTTGTTTAGATATTTGTTGTTTAATCATGCCTTAACAGCTCAACCGATTTAGTTGAAACTTGGAATAAATGAAGATCTTTAGCTAGAATAGCATATAGGCTATTTTTTATGTAGGTACCATGTAATAATATTTTAAATGCGAAAGTTTGTGAGGATGTTTGTTGTTCAATCACGCCGTAACGGCTGAACCGATTTCGTTGAAACTTGGAATAGATAAAGATCTTTACCTAGAATAGCATAGGAGCTACGTTTTAATGAAGAAGTTAGAAGCGGGCGGAAACTAGTTGTAGATATGGTAAGTCGATTCCTACTTACCTTCAATTCAAGGCTCACATCCCGCGTGGACAATTAGTTGGTCCGCTGTCGTAGCTCTTCACAGAGGAACAAGAAAACATCCTTTGACAGATGATACCTCTTCATAAATTCAGCCTCCGCAAGGTCTTTGACGGGATCAATGGATTCCTATGCATAGCACGCATTTCCCGCTGATAACGGTATTGCTCACGAGCCCGTTCCTCCTCCATCCATCTCCAGGCGAAGTAATACCTTGAAGACATCTCCAATCACGATAATCAATCACTTCACTGCACTTCACTTCAAAATAATTTTGCAAAAAGTTACTCATAAACGTTATTCGATAGGAACGATCGAGTGTCTCACCTACTAAGAAGCATGTGAGTTGTGAGACGATCATTGCCATCGAATTTCGAGTAACTCACAAACGAATTGGTGCACTAGACTAGCGTTTTGCAGTGAAATGTGAGCTAGAACCCACAAATCGACGAAAACCATCGAGCACGTCACCCGTAACTTGTGAGCCCGAAATCACAGACTCGCATTTCGCGGTTCCCAAATCGGCCGTTAGAGGCGCTTTTTAAATTTCATACAAATTACAGCAATTGTTGAGCAACTCAATGACCGTTTACGTTAACGTTATCATTGCAGACTAGCCCCTCAGCATTGCCAGTCAGCGTCACAATTCCGCCAGCAGCGTCGTGCGGATCAATTGAGCTATTTACAGATCGTTTGCCACGATCTTAGATAGCTCAACTGTTTCTTGTGTATTTAGTAAAATAGTTTTAAATATTTAATGTTTTTTTCAATCATTGGTATCTTTATTACATACATTCGGTTTCGTCGCAATGAATTATCAAAGACAAATGTTCAGCAATAGCCTTTTTTTAAATAAATTCAGCATTTTGTTCGATCAAAAAAATCAAATTATCATCAAATTATATAAGCTAGCTCCCACAGTAATCCCAAAAAGGGTGATAATCGCTTTATGTATTAGCCATTTTTTTCTCATTTCCCCTCATTTTCCTATTCTTATTTCAATATTCTGGTAAATTAGGAATGCAAATGACAGGGCTTCAGTAAGGTTGATTTTATAGGTGTGTTTGTTTGTTCCACTCTCGGATTAAGGTTAGATTACTTTGCAGCTGGTGTTGTAGCAAAACTTCGTGTGATATCAGTTTGGTTTTGTTTGACTTTTTCTATTGTATGACTTCTATTGTATACTTATGGCTGATGGGGTTATAGCTTGATTGCGAGATTTTCTGTATTTTAAATATCTTCCAACTACTCCAGTGTCTCTGGTCTCCCAAAGAATGATAGCCATCCTCTCAGATTTCCAGGCGATCAACTTGAAGATGTATATAGGGGGTAGTCAGAGCTATATCTGAACATTTGGAAATGGTGTGGTAGGTTGCAAGCCCATCGCCGGTTTAGGAATAATTACTGACTTCCTCACGATGATTTCCTTCACAGTTTTAGGCACGTGTTAAGGCGCACATAAACTCAGTTTTTTCAGCTCAGTTTATTTTATAAAATAATGCTACCGTACAAAACCTACTTATTGTCAAAGAGCGATGGCTCAATTTCAATTGACACGAATACACGCACCCTTCTGAGGGACACCGAATCATTTCAAGTACGAGAATGATGCGCGCATTTTGAATTTATAAAATTATTCTCCGTTTTGTGAATGCGATCTAAATGCGATCTTAATGTAATAGAACTCAAGCTCATTTTGCACTGAAATCTGAGTTCAGGTGGCATACCTAGCAAGGCCTTCAAGTGTGTGTATGTCTACAGCTTACACATAACGAATTTCTGAATTCTGAGTATGCAAATATTTAGTGCATAATTGGTGCAATCTGAAAATCCAATTCAAAATTTAGGTGCCAAAGAGGTTTCTGAGATATGAGCCAAAAACTATGTGTCAGCTGGAGACCCGGGTCTACAGCTTGCACATCCAGTACTGCCAAACGGCTGACGCGAGAGCTATGAAAACTAGCCAGATATTCAGTGCCAAATTAGTGCCAAAGGTACTAAAAATTTCAGGCCTGTAGCTTAAAAGGTTTCAGAGATATGAGCCAAAAACTATGTGTCAGCTGGAGACCCGGGTCTACAGCTTACACATTTCGTTACGCCAAACCGCTGATCAGAGGGCAATAAACTTTAGGCAGGATTTTAGCTCATAATTAGTGCCTAAGGTACCAAAAATTTCAGGCCTGTAGCTGAAAAGGTTTCAGAGATATAAGCAAAAACAGTTTTCCCGCCAAAAAATTCAAATAAAGTTATTGAAAATCGCCTCATTGCGACGTTGCCATTCCGCTTCAACAAGATTGTCAAACGACTTTAAACTTTATTTACATGTTACGAAGATTGTTTTTGGTATTTGACCATTAAAAAAGTTCATTGGTTTTGTTGAGTTTAGTCTAGGAGCTCGGAGGATAAAATAGTTTTCAGCCAAAACATACCGTGTTGCCATCGATGTAATCGTATCTCGTAGACTTACGTCTTGATTGATGATGGAAGTCAGAGGCAATCACGACGACATCATCGCCCTGAGTCAAATTCTTTGTCAGTGTCGGCAAGTTATTTATAATCTCTCTGATAGGAGCACCTGGCTTACAAATGGATAGAACAGATTGGTAGTCATTATTATGCAAGTGTATAAATTCTCCAAGAGATTTTCCGTATGTATCGCACAATATTAGCATTTTCTTATGTCTATTTTGTGAATTTACGGCGGTATCCTCAGCTATAAGTCTGGGTTCATGGTTTTGGGTACTGTTATTCGTTTGGTTTCCAGTGTTCTCCTCTGTCGTTAGCTTTTCTACGGATCGAAGTCCTATTCTCGTAGTAATCCCGTTGTCTTCTTTATTCTTTATTGTGACGACCTGTTTTGTTGCTATTGATTCACTCGTTTTAGTCCGTCTTGTTTTTGTCTTCCCTTTTTTCGCTACTAATTTTTTTTGTATTTTTCTTTCTATTCTGTGAGTCTTTATCATGTTTCACTTGTTTATTCAATGTTATTCTATTTTTACTTAAGTTCTTGGTCTTTGCTGCAGTTTTAATATCTAGAATTTTGTAATTTTATGTTTTCACTTTGGAGCTCAATTATTTGGCTTATTAAATTGTCCAATTCTTCATTAAGTATTTGGGTTTTCTCATTGGTTTCCAACTGGAGCGTTTTTTGTAGTTGTTCGAACAGCGCTGCATTATTTTCGTGCATACGTATTACGTTTAATGCTTCTTCATATTCATTGAGATCTGCAGTTCGTCGCTCAATCATCTCTTTTAGCTTATTTCTTTCCGTTTCAGTCTCTTGTAATTTTATTACTTTTTCTGCAAATGCTACTTTGAGTGACCCATTTTGCGCCAAGAGATTTTTATAATCCTTCGCGCAGTCGTCTTGTTCCTTAAGAAGCTTCAAATTCAAGTTTTGTGCTTTTTGTATTTCAGCGGTCAATTTTCTAATTCTACGGCAACCTGGTTTCTTGTTTGGGGCATTCTGGAACGATCAGAAAACGCAAAAAGTCGATTCGGATGAAGTGATTCGATCCAGGGCACGTCGTTACTGACGATTATTGAGTCCACCGCCTCAACCGCTATGCCAGCGGTGCTTTACTTACAGCGACGAAATAAGTGTAGATGTTGAAAGAACTATTTCTTAGAGTCGCAGATCGTTGTAATAAAAAAATCGACCGTCATTACACTTTTTTGCACACCCTCATTAGCTTTTTAGTTCAATATGACTGTATTAATAAAAAACTTTTATTTAGTCATTATAACGAGGCACTTACGTATAATATTGTGACGCGTTCGTTATTTTGGTTGTTATAATTTTTGAGAGTAGATCGCCAAAATGGTTTAAGGTAAACATCATGAAGAAACCAGAGGTTTAGTCAGCTCGCACACTACGGGTACTTACGTGTTAATAGGAAACAATACAATGCCACAAATCTGGGCCCCGATCGCGCTAAATTTTTGCTTGTGGCGCTCTGCGGTATATTTTAAGGGATGAAGATGAAGTTTTCCAAACGCTGGCCATTAGATAAAACAGAATCGAAACCATTGTGTAAGTATCATCATCATCACCTATTTGAGTCCACTGCTGTACATAGTGTACCTACCACTAATTAGAGGTGGATAACTCGAGTCAGTGACCGTGGCGGCCCCGGCTGAAGAATAGGCCCCTCCTAACCTCCTACCCGTGGATGTCGTACTAGGCAGGCGAGTAAGGGATGGGCAGCAGCTTCTCCTATTTTCACAAAGATTTTCAAATTCCCCCCACCCCCATGACAGGAAGTCACTCCGGAAATCTGTGGGGGAGGCCGCTGTTCAGCAGTGGACTTCAAACGGCTGGAATGATGATGATGAACTCGAGTCAGAACACGCATCCAGATCGAATCACAGGGTACTGAGCCGCGACGGCTCAAAGTAGTTCTACTTCATCTGCGATTCATGCGACCCTGACCCTGATTAGAAACGATTTCATACGACAACAATTTGTATTATTTTCAACACTATTAAGTCCATATTAGAAAAGCTGACCCGTTTGATGAACTGATTGCTAGTACCTTATTGCATTGTTTGCTTCACTTTACCTGATTCATCTGAAATCATTCATAGATCTACTTGCGCGGTTCAAGAGCGCGAGCTGCGAGCTGATTTGCAGCTCAGGTATTTTGAGTGAGTTACCCACCGCTACCACTTAGAAACTTTGATGTACCAAATAAAAACTATAGTAGGTATTATTATAATATTATAACTACAAAATGTTTGTTTATTTTTAGATTTTGACGCCTTTTCTTTTTTAGTTACCAGCATAATTTTAGTGATACTTCATCATCTTATCCTATCTAAGCTTCTGAATTCTTTAACCTACATGATATATACTTTAAACATACATAAGCCTCTCGATTTGAGAGCAAAAGACTTGGCGGCAGGAATAAGATGCCACAGCCAGCCCGAAAGGGAAAAGCATAAAAAAATGCAAACTTCAAGAACGAAAGAATGACACGATAATGTTACGCGCCTGTACAATATCGGGCAGCCTGTAAGGACGTGGACACTCTGATAATGTACAGCCAGCCATATTCACAGCATCTAATTCTAAATGGGGGAATAAGATCTGCACTGACGTCCCGCGTTGGGGTGCGCATTCACAGCATTTTATTGCAATAATTTTTCCAATAATACGAAGCCACCTAGCTTTAGACGGCGGAGTCACATATCTCATCATGTCACATAGGAACCTACTCATCATGTCAAATAGGAACCTACTCATCTATTACTTTCGTGATGTGGTTTATAAATGGTTCATATCTACCTACCTTATGTGAGGTACCTACCTACTTCCCTATGTTTTGTAGGTCTAGGTACAAAGTGTAGGTACGTAGTACCTAGGTATAATAAATACTTGGTACATATACCTAGCTAGACCTACATAAGTAAGTACCTTACATAAAGTACGTAGGGTTGTATAATATTATGCAAACACGTCACGAAAGTAATAGATAGCTTCCTAGTACCTAGTGCTAACCAAACTTAGGTAGAACTAAATAGCCTAAATGCGAAATAAAACACGTCAAAAAACTATAGATAGGTAAATAACTAGTACCTAGGTACTAGGTAACTACCATCTATAATTTACTAGCCAACTTAGATATGAACAAAATGAGCAAATACGTCACGGTAGTACCTAATAGATACCTGCATATCCAACTTTCGTATGTGCTACCTACCTACCTACCAAGGTATCTTGATTAACCTAAATACCTTACCTGACTTCTTCTGACAGACTTTTATTTCTGTTTTAGTGTGTGGCTAGGCGGAGCAATGATCTATGAAATGCGGGGCGGTGGCGCGGGCAGAAAGTGTATGAGAATGGCCGGACATAGGGCTCAGTGGCGCGTATTAGGGTTGACCTATGTCCAGCAGTGGACTAGTGTGGGCTGATGATGATGATGGCTACAATGGAGGCCAATTTCATACGTCAGTTTCGAAATTGAAAATCTATGGAACTTCAACCGAAGTAACAAATTATGTAGGTAGGTACTAACCAATTACTTACAATATATTTTTATTTTATCTAGATCGATCGACACCTATCTTACATATGAGATAACGGCTAGGTTAGAAGTACAACAAATTCAGAAGATGAAGATACTACCTAATAAGAAGATGTGTAGGTATCACAAAAATTATGCTAGTAACTAACAAATGTTAGTAACTTACCTACATTAGAGGTAGGTACAGTATGTCCAGTGGACTTCAATAGGTTAAAGATACCTCCTACATAATAGTTTCGATTCTGTTTTATCTATATCCAGCCAATTCTATCCATAGCCAGCGTTTGGAAAACTTCATCTTCGTCGCATATAATATACCTACCACAGAGAGCCTCAAGACGAAAGCCTACAGTCAGTGCGCGTTGCCAGCACCAAAAAGTTACGAACGGCGACCACACACCGAATGACGCAGTGTTGAAAGGCCCCGCACCCTATGGACCGACGGCATTGCGAAGGTTACTGTAATTCACTGAATGGAAATGGCTCAAGACCGTTCGTCGTGGCACTCTTTATGGGAGGCCTATGTTCAGCAGTGGACTTCTGCAAAATGATAAAATATTTTTGTGATACATGTCCTCTAATAGGTAAGTATCCAAAAGGGAGGTCATTCAACTTATCGTTGATGTGTATATACTAATTCCGGAACATTTTGTATACATAATGTTTTGGGGTGTAAGGGGTTCCATTAACAACTTACGGAACCCAAGCCAACCTCACCGGCTCGTGGTAAACCCTGCCGTTCAGCGAACGAGGCTCTGTCGTCCCACCCACCAACCCGCACTGGACCAGCGTGGTGGGTTATGGTCCAACCCCCCCCCCATATGATAGGCACAAAGAAAAGACGGCCCCCAGTCCCCGGCAGCTCCGCTATTCCTGGCACTGGTAGCAGCCACGGTAACGGCGGAGCAGGGGGTGCTAAGAATCCCCGGCAGAGGCCCAGCTACCAAACCCCACGAACCCTGGACCTGGTAACTTTCAACGCACGGACGTTGAGGACCGACGAGAAGTTGATTGAGCTGGAAGAAGTAGTAAGTAAGTTGCGCTGGGATATCATAGGATTATCAGAAGTCCGAAGAGAGGGGGAGGACACGATAATCCTGAATTCCGGCAACTTATTCTACTACCGGGAGGGAGATCAGCTATCCCAACACGGTATCGGGTTTCTCGTCCATAAGTCCCTCGTCAACAATATTGTAAATGATGGGTTTTTAGTTAAATAAAACCATGTAAAAGAATTAAAAGAATATCTTGTTGTACGATTCACATTGGAGCACTTGAAGGGATCAGTTGACAGTCATCTATGACAGCGTGTCTATGTTCTAACACTACCCCTTCAACTTAGCCCTATAAGTTAACCTTCCTATGTAACACATATCTAATAATTTAGGATACCTAGCTTCATAGTACAAACTTATATACAAAGTATGTACCTACCTAACTAAGCTCAGTTACATTCAGTTAACACAAGTACTTTCATTTACATATTATACAATAAACAAGTACTTACTAAGTATTTACATTACCTACTTGAAAAACAAAGAAACAAACTTTACATGTTTTTCCCTAGATAATGGTTTAGTCAACACATCTGCTATCATTTTATCAGTAGGTAGAAAACCTATGTTCACAATTTTTTCATTAACCAATTGCCGTATAAAATGATGCCTAATATCAATGTGTTTGGTCCTTGCGTGACAAATTGAATTTACACACAATTTCTGTGCTGACTGACTGTCATTCCACAGAGTAACATTCGTACTTATATTCATGCACTCAAATATAAATGTACGTAGAAACAACGCCTCTTTACACGAATCAGAGATTGCCATGTATTCTGCCTCAGCACTGGACAGCGCCACAGTCCTCTGCTTACGACTTTCCCATGAGACCAATGAGTTACCAATATGAAACACATACCCGGTATAGGAACGTCGATCCACTTCATTTGCAGCCCAGTCCGCGTCCGCATAGGCAGTAATCTTCATGTCACCTTTCGAGAACGTGAGACTGTACTCTACCGTACCCTTTAAATACCTTACTACTCTCTTAGCAGCCTTCCAATGTTCCTCGGAGTAGCAGTCATTGAACTGACTCAGGTAGCTCACAGCAAAACTGATATCCGGTCTGGAACATACTGATAAGTACATTAAACACCCGATCAAATTTCTATAATCAAGCTTGCAGCTATTCTTTTTAGCTTTCTGCAACTTCAATCCAGTTTCCATTGGAGTATATGCTGGATTGCATTCAGACATGTTAAACCTCTCTAATATCTTTCTAATATAGCTAGACTGATCCAGTGTAATTGTATTTTCATTCTTGGTAATTCTCATACCCAAGATATGACTGGCCTGTCCCATGTCCTTCATCTCAAATTCTTCATTGAGATTCTTCTTAATCTCCTCCTTTTTGTTCTTCAAAGACTGGGAAGAAAATAACAATATATCATCAACGTACAGGGCAATAATGATGTATTCTTCCCTCTGACGATATACAAACACACAGGGCTCTGAAGATAGCTTTTTGAATTTTAGTTTCTTGGTCAAAACAGCATTAATCTTCTCGTACCACGACTTGGCCGCCTGTTTCAGACCATAAATAGCTTTATTCAGTCTGTATACTTTGTTTTCATTTCCCTTCTCTATGAAACCTTCTGGCTGTTCCATGAACACTGTCTCTTCTAGATCACCATTTAAAAATGCAGTTTTCACATCTAAATGTTCAATCTCTAGATCATACTGAGCAGCCAGAGCCAGCAATATTCTTATCGTAGAATATCTCACTACAGGAGAAAAAGTTTCTGTGTAGTCTATTCCAAATTTTTGGGAATAGCCTTTCGCTACGAGACGGGCTTTGTATCTTAACAACTCCCCATTCAGCCCTCTCTTCTTTGTAAATATCCATTTACATTTTACCGGCTTCTTGCCTTTTGGTAAATCTACCAGGGTCCAGCATTGATTAGTATTAAATGAATTATGCTCATCTTTCATAGCTGCCCTCCAGTGCTTGCTTTCACAGCCGTTCAGCGCTTCCTGCACTGTCTCCGGAATGCCAGATTCTTCTTGTAGCATCCCAGCAAGCTGCGCGTATTCGTGTACATCTTCAAACTCCAGCTCCGAGTCCTCATCTGAAGACGCTGGAACGTAAGTAGGATCAGAAGAGTCTTCTGTTTCATCTACCCCTGTTTCATCACCCTCTGTCTCATTAAGGCTGAACGTTGTTCGCCTTCGCCTTCTAGAGATTTCATCAGATCGGAGACTTCTCTCAGGAGATTCCTGTGAAGCAGTTGTTGACTCTCCAATTGAATCAACTGGACCTTCGTAAACATCAACTGAAATGTCTTTGTTATCATCATGTGACTTATCCCCCTTAACAAATACATTTTCCAAGAAAGTTACATGTCTTGCTTTAATGCATTTCTTAGGACATGATGGATCAATCAGTCTGTAACCTTTACTGTCCTCGCAATAACCCACGAATATGCATTTCTTGCTTTTTGAATCTAGTTTTCTTCGATTCTCTCCCAAAGCATATGCAATGCACCCAAAAACCCGAATATGTTTGACGTCTACCTTCTTAGAAGTCCACTTCTCCTCTGGAACAACCCCCAGTACCGCCTTAGTAGGCGAGCGGTTCTTCAGATAAACTGCTGCATTCACGGCCTCCGCCCAATACTTGTTCTCTAAGCCTGCATCCCGTAGCATGCAGCGAGCTTTTTCCATTATGGTCCGATTTGCTCTCTCTGCAACCCCATTCTGGGAACTGCACCGTGGGACCGTAGTCTGGTGTCGGACCCCGTTGGCTTTCAAGTATTCCTGAAATGCACGGTTAACATACTCAGTTCCATTGTCACTTCTCAAAGATTTTATTTTTCTACCAGTTTGATTTTCCACTAGGACCTTGAAGCTCTTGAATTGGTTAAAGACCTCATCTTTAGTTTTCAGAAAATAAACCCACGTTTTCCTAGAAAAATCATCTATGAAGGTAACAAAATACCTAGAACCACCGAGTGATGGTGTCTGTAACGGACCACATACATCCGTATGCACCAGGCCTAAAACCTCCTTAGACCTACTCAAAGATTTCTTGGGAAAGGGTAACTTGGTCTGTTTTCCCTCTATACAGGCAACACAGCTTTGAAAATTATTATTATCAAAATCAATACCTGTGACCATCCCATTCTTCATAAGGTTCATACTCCTGGAGTTGAGGTGACCCAACCTCTTGTGCCAAACTTCTTGTGTCACCTTGTTTGCAGCGCTACCACTGCGTACCTCCTGTGGCTCCTCACAGGCCTCCGGTTCCACCCTAGAACTCATGGCAATACCTGACTCCCCAATAGTGTCTAGTTGATAGACCCCATTGCAGTATGACGCTGTTGCTACTACCTCATTACCATTACCTAAAATTTTACATTGTTTTTAATTTTACTATCAAATTTAACAGTATAACCCTTCCTAGTCAGCTCACTTACTGACAAAAGATTAGTACTTAAATTAGGCACATAATAAACATTGCTAATTGTCTTTTCACAGTTCCTCAATCGCACTACCACATTCCCTCGTACAGCCGTTACTAACTTTGCCCCGTTGGCAACATGTACTTCCAACTGTTTGACCGAAACGCACCCACTCATTATGTCTTTCCTATTGCACATATGATTTGTTGCCCCTGAGTCGAGGTACCACCGATTGTCCTTTACGTTCACAGCAAGCGCCGTCAGCAATGCGTCCTTCGGTTTACTGCCAGGATCCCTCGCCTTGCTGGTGTCCTTCGCCTTACTGGTGTTACTCGGGCAATCCTTCTTGTAGTGGCCAAGTTTCTTGCACTTGAAACATCTCACCGCCTTTACTACCAAAGCCGATGCCTCTGGTGCCTCGAACATGTCCTCTCGCCTCTGAGTCTCTTGGAGCAACTTTGACTTCACTATATCCGTAGTCAACTTCATATTTGAGTTCTCCAGAGCCATGATAAGTGGATCATAATCACTTGTAAGCCCACTCAACATAATGATGGCTACAAACTCGTCGTCCAATGGTGAGTCAATTTCTCGCAGCTGTTGTGATAACTCTGTGATTCTGGTAATGTACTTCTCCATACCTTCGGTCTCCCTTAACTTGAGTCCGAAAAGCAATCGTAGTAAACCAAGCCTTCTGCTCAATCCCCGATCCTCATAAGCACGTTGCAGGTTGTTCCAAGCCTCAAATGCCGAAGAAGCGCAGCGCACATGCGGAAGCACCTCCGCACTCACTGACAAGCAGATTTTTGCCAATGCCTTTTGCTGCTTCTTCGCGTCCTTGCATGCATCTTCCGAAGATACGCACTCGTACATATCCTCATGCATCAAGTACATTTTCATCAGGAACTTCCACGTGTTATAGTCCTGGATACCTTTGAGCTTCTCGACAGGAATAGACCCTCCCGTCGTCGCAGACATGGTGATATTCTTGAATTTCTTCAAAGCGAAAAATTTTCACACGCGACGAAAAATCCGAGTCGTGCGACTGGCTTTTGTTTTCACCGTATTTCACAAAATAATATATTTTTCATGAAATATGCAGAATCTTGCATGTGCAGATCTTCGCGATGCTGGGCCCATAACCTGATGGGTTTTTAGTTAAATAAAACCATGTAAAAGAATTAAATGAATATCTTGTTGTACGATTCACATTGGAGCACTTGAAGGGATCAGTTGACAGTCATCTATGACAGCGTGTCTATGTTCTAACAGTAAAGATAGTGAGCGTTTCGAGCAGGGTGGCATACCTTATACTCAGAATCACCGAACGGTATTCGCTGAAGGTCATACAGGTATACGCCCCACACTCAAAACGCTCAGACGATGAAGTGGAGGCTATGTATGATGACATTTCAAATGCCATGCATGCCTCGAAAACACACTTTACAGTTGTGATGGGGGACTTCAACGCGCGGCTAGGCACGAGGAACGGCGATGAACTGAAAGTGGGGCAATTTGGATTTGGACAGCGAAACCAAAGGGGTCAGCGTTTGGTCGACTTCATGGAGAAGGAGGGACTCTTTGCGATGAACTCTTTCTTCAAGAAGCGATCGTCCAGAAAATGGACGTGGCTGCACCCCGGCGGTTATAAAAGCGAGATAGATTTCATCATGACGACCAAGAAGCAAATATTCAATGACGTTCCTGTGATCAACAGGGTCAAAACCGGCAGTGATCACCGTATGGTTAGAGGCTCATTGAATATCAACATTAAGCTGGAAAGGTCTCGTCTGATGAAATCTACTCTTCGCCCAAGTCCTGTCCAAATTCAAAACCCGAGAGCTTTCAGTTAGAACTCCAAAATCGCTTCCAAAGCCTGGCTGAATGCGAAACAGTGGACGAGCTGAACAACGGGCTAGTGGAAATTGTCCAAGCGGTTGGGTCGGAGTTCTTTAAGACCCACCGTAAAAATAGAACCCAGAAACTCTCTGAGCACACTCTAAAACTCATGGTTGAGCGAAACGAAATGAGACTGCATTCTTCAGTGGACAGGTCGAAATACGGCGTGCTCAATAGGCAGATCTCTAAGTCCATGCGACACGATTTGCGCCTTTTTAATACAGCTTGTATTAAACGCGCCATAGAGCGCAATAAAGGCTCGAAAGTGTTCGCAAAAGATCTGTCTATTGGACAAAGTCAGTTGACGAAACTGAAGACCGATAGCGGCAATATCGTCTCGTCGAAGCCTGAGATTTTACGAGAGCTCGAGAAGTTCTATGGACAACTGTACACCTCATCGCAAAGTCCTGCTCCAAGCACGGCAAGCGATGCAAGAGCCCGTCTGACCCGGCACTATACCGAAGACATCCCGGACGTCAGCCTATACGAGATCCGGACGGCCCTCAAACAGCTTAAGAACAATAAGGCACCGGGGGAGGACGGAATAACGTCAGAGCTTCTGAAAGCGGGTGGAACACTGATACTTAAAGTCCTTCAGAAGCTATTTAATTCCGTCATCCTCGAAGGTACAACGCCTGAGGCGTGGAACAGGAGCGTGGTGGTACTGTTTTTCAAGAAAGGTGACAACACCCTCTTGAAGAATGATAGGCCTATCTCGCTGCTGAGCCATGTCTATAAGCTGTTTTCGAGAGTTGTCACTAACCGGCTCGCCCGTAGGTTTGACGACTTCCAGCCTCCCGAACAAGCCGGGTTCCGCAAAGGCTTTAGTACCGTAGACCACATCCACACGCTTCGGCAGATTATACAGAAGACCGAAGAGTATAATCGGCCATTATGTCTAGCGTTTGTGGACTACGAGAAAGCCTTCGATTCAGTCGAGACCTGGGCAGTGTTACGGTCACTACAGCGGTGCCAGATCGACTACCGGTATATCGAAGTGTTGAAGTGTTTGTACAGCAAGGCCACCATGTCTATCCGACTCCAGGACCAGAGCACAAATCCTATCCAATTGCAAAAAGGGGTGAGACAGGGAGACGTTATTTCTCCGAAACTGTTCACCTCTGCATTGGAGGATGTTTTTAAGCTTCTGCACTGGGAAGGACATGGCATCAACATCAATGGCGAATACATCACTCACCTTCGATTCGCCGATGATATAGTCATAATGGCAGAATCGCTGGAGGACCTTGGCGCAATGCTCAGAGACCTCAGTAACGTTTCTCAACAGGTGGGTCTTAAAATGAACATGGGCAAGACTAATATCATGTCCAATGCTCATGTTGCACCCATACCGGTACAAGTTGGGAACGATACCATTCAAGTTGTAGACCACTATGTCTATTTGGGTCAGACGATTCAACTAGGTAGGTCCAACTTCGACAAAGAGGTCAACCGACGAATCCAACTCGGATGGGCAGCGTTTGGGAAACTTCGTCACATCTTCTCGTCGCAGATACCGCAGAGCCTCAAGACGAAAGTCTACAATCAGTGCGTGTTGCCAGTGATGACTTATGGCACTGAGACTTGGTCGTTAACTATAGGCCTCATATACAAGCTCAAAGTCGCGCAGCGTGCTATGGAGAGAGCTATGCTCGGAGTTTCACTACGTCATAAGATCCGAAATGAGGAAATCCGTAGAAGAACGAAGGTCACCGACATAGCTCTCAGAATTAGCAAGTTGAAGTGGCAGTGGGCAGGCCATATAGCTTGCAGAACCGATAACCGTTGGGGAGTAAAGGTTCTCGAATGGCGACCACGAACCGGGCGACGCAGTGTTGGAAGGCCCCCCACCCGATGGACCGATGACATTCTAAAGGTTGCGGGAAGTCGGTGGATGGAAAGGGCTCAAGACCGTTCGTCGTGGAACTCTTTGGGGGAGGCCTATGTCCAGCAGTGGACTTCTACAGGTTGTTGATGATGATGATGATTGTATACATACACTAGTTCACTGAAGTAAAAGATAAATCTCTCTTTTTTGAGGTACGACACACAAGGTACATCGATGGCAGCACTGGGTATGTTTTGGCTGAAAACTATTTTATCCTCCGAGCTCCTAGACTAAACTCAACAAATCAAATTAACTTTTTTAATGATCAAATACCAAAATCAATCTTCGTGACATGTAAATAAAGTTTAAAGTCGTTTGACAATCTTGTTGAAGCGAAGTGGCAACGTCGCAATGAGGCGATTTTCAATAACTTTATTTGAATTTTTTGGCGGGAAAACTGTTTTTGCTTATATCTCTGAAACCTTTTCAGCTACAGGCCTGAAATTTTTGGTACCTTAGGCACTAATTATGAGCTAAAATCCTGCCTAAAGTTTATTGCCCTCTGATCAGCGGTTTGGCGTAACGAAATGTGTAAGCTGGGGACCCGGGTCTACAGCTTACACATAGTTTTTTGCTTATATCTCTGAAACCTTTTTAGCTACAGGCCTGAACATTTTGGTACCTTAGTCACTAATTTGGCACTAAATATCTGGCTAGTTTTCATAGCTCTCGCGTCAGCCGTTTGGCAGTACTGGATGTGCAAGCTGTAGACCCGGGTCTCCAGCTGACACATAGTTTTTGGCTCATATCTCTGAAACCTTTTAAGCTACAGGCCTGAAATTTTTAGTACCTTTGGCACTAATTTGGCACTAAATATCTGGCTAGTTTTCATAGCTCTCGCGTCAGCCGTTTGGCAGTACTGGATGTGCAAGCTGTAGACCCGGGTCTCCAGCTGACACATAGTTTTTGGCTCATATCTCAGAAACCTCTTTGGCACCTAAATTTTGAATTGGATTTTCAGATTGCACCAATTATGCACTTAATATTTGCATACTCAGAATTCAGAAATTCGTTATGTGTAAGCTGTAGACATACACACCTTCAAGTCCGTTTAGAGGGGCCACGCTTCGCCGCGTATAGTTAACGAGCGAGATTTTATTTCACAATTTTCTCACACACCACTCCTAGGGAGCTCGAAGGTTTATTTTTAGCCCTGAAATTGGAACGCTGAAAACTTGCTTGAAGTGAGTTCCATCGCTTAATTGAACATTTTTCAATTATTTCGAGCTCCTTGGAAACATCTTGAGGTATCTAAGTAGGTAAGTATTATAACAAGCGCATTAGGTATATATTTCATCAAGTGTAGCGAGTGCTGCCTTTACAACTTTTTTTTTTGTGTTTTTGAGCCGCACCTTGTTCGATCGGCACATTTTGTTAAAAGGGTCGTTGAAAAAAATTATAGATAACAAGCTGTGTTTGTTGCCAGACTCTTTAAGGTTTGCTTGCGAGCAGCAGGCGTAGCTTCATCTAGTTTATAAGACGTTACAAAGTGATCTTACTGATTTTATTAGAATAAACACCTCTTGACATTATGTTACATTATGAACCTACATTATGTTCAAGCAAATAAATTTATCTTTATCTTTATCTTTGACTTAGACTGGCTGGCGATGGGCTTGCAACATATTACGTATTGATAACTACTTGGCCGTGGTGGCCTCGGCTGAAGACTAGGCCCCTCCATATCTACCTATCCGCGGAAGTCGTAAGAGGCGACTAAGTGGAAAAAAAATAGGGGATGGGCAGCAGCGTCCCTCATTTTTTAACAATGATAGCTCTAACTGCGCTCGCCAACCCGCATGCCCAGCGTGGTGAGTATGTGCAAATCCCCACATGATAAGGAATTTACTTTGTCTGTGGGAGAGGCCATGTTCAGCAGTGGACGTCGTACGGCTGAAATGATGAATGATGAACTACTGTTATCTTTTTAAACTGTTATAATGTAATTTTCACTAAAAACCGGATATTTACCACGATTTGTGTGTACATTAAAATGTACTGCTAAAAGGGGTTCCCACTGCTTTTCCTACCGACTTGCTACTGAGTAATGATCATGTTTCACTGCACTATTCCTATCATTAGCTCGTCGTCACGAACCGGCAACAATGCAATTCCCTACTCTCCAATGGCCTATTTTCTTCAAACATATTTTTCGACCCGCATTTCTGTCTAAATTGCAACTATGGCCACTCTAGGCGAAGCAATGCGAGGGCGCATTCACAAAGCATCTCGCTGATATCTGTCTTTTGGGCCTTACCCTTACTTGATTCTCTGCGAGGTGTTAGTGCAGGGTGACCACAAAATAACCAGCGACAAAAAAAAACTCGTTTTGTTTTATCGATGGCCCTTCACATTTTAGAATGTAGAGCTTCAGTGTAGTGCCGATCGAACAAGGTGATTTAGGGCACAAGATAAAATGCACGTGAGCAGACCGTATGCGTCATCTAATGACTTATGGATCAAATAAACATATTTTATTTCTTTCTTTGCAGTGCATAGGACTTAGCAAACCAACTAAAATTGGTCACCGATGTCAAGGATTCTTTTCCTAGAGATATTTTAAACAGCCATCTCTGCACGGAAATTCGACTGTGGTTCATCCCTATTACTGTACTTTTGTTTGTTGCGTGTCTTACCGGTACGGGCCAGTAAATGATAGCAACCTGCTTTGTACGCAAATGCGGCCTTAATGTTTTGTTTGCGAAAAAAACTGAGAGGCTGAAATGGCGCAACTCTGCTCATTAACCTCGGGACTGAGTCAAGCTTTTGAATGAAAGCGAAATATTGCGCTAACCAACCCAGTTGCATTGTCTGCGCTTTGAGTGTTTGTGTATTTAGCGGTGAATGAGTCTGCAGATAGTGATATTTTTTGTAAATATTCTTACCTTATCTCGGAGTTTCATTACGAATCTGAAACGAAAAAATCCATAGTAGAACCAAGGTCAATGACATAGCTATCAGAATTAGCAAGTTAAAGTTGCAGTGGGTAAGCCATACGGCTCTTAGAGAGCCATACGGCCGACAACCGTTGGAGAATAATGGTTCTCGAATGGCGACCGCGAACCAGGCGATGCTGTGTTGGAAGGTTCCCCACCTGATGGATGGAGAAGGCTCAAGACCATTCGCCGTGGCAATCTTAGGGAAGGCCTATGCCCCGTATTGGACTTCCTCAGGCTTATGATGATGTTGATTCCGATCTAGAGTTAATTTAAATAAGCGTTATAGAAAATATGTTATTTTATAACTAGTGGAAACCTTCGCGACTTCGTTCACTATTTTCACACAAATTGAAGCCCGCTGCGCCCGCTTAGGGGATGAAAATCGGGAATACCTTTATAAAGCACCCCTAACATACAACAGAAAGCTACCCTTTTAATTTCATATACCTAGGAATTCTCTAGGTTTAGGCTGTGCGTTGATTGGTAGTCAGTCAATTAATAACGTAAGTGATTTATAGTATTGATTAAGACTTATGACGCTTAAAGTCAGAAGTCCTGAAGGCTTTTTCTTCCCTTTCTTTAGTTCCTTCAGTGAAATTTCTTAAATTCCTAAAGAAGTACTCCTTAATAGTAAGCCTTTAGGATCAAAGGCTGTCGTCTTATAGAAATACTTCACAACAATGAAGTACTCAGTCCTTACAGTCTTCAAACATCAGAATTTATCTTCACAAAAACGGTATTCAAATCAATTCAATTCGACGTTTTAAATGATCGACTCGCTCAGCTTGCCTCAACTGTAATTCACACTCTAAATACCGTTTCTCACTGAAAGCGAGCGTGCCGCGAAAATTGAAGAAGATATTATTAGAAAATCATAACCCTCCTTTTTGATTCGCCGTAGTGGGGTAAATATTAAATGGAGAGTAATCTTTATACCTACCTAATACCGACCCGCCCAGTTTCGCGTTGAAAATTCATTCTGCAGACGTCCAAATATTTTTTGATCTGCAAAAAACGTTGTAATTTCTAGTAGCATAGCTTTGAATTTTTTTATAGCCTATAACTTTTTTTTATGTAGGTACCTATATTGAGAAAGACGAGGAGTCAGAGTTCATCGTCAGCCTGTTCAATTTTACCGTGTTAATGAAACGTTGAAAACAATCTTTCCATTTTATAAATACAGTAGAACATAAAATAATATAGTAATACCTACTCAAGATCGTTATTTAACACCAGCCTGCGCCCGCGTGATACATACATAAAAAGAAGGCTATATGCTATTCTATGGAAAGAACTTCATCTATTCCAAGTTTCAACGAAATCGGTAGAACCGTTACGGCGTGATTAAACAACATCCATCCAAACATCGTCCCAAACTTTCGCATTTATAATATTAGTAGGAAGTAGAATATGTACTCAAGATCGTTATTTTATTTAATGACATAAAATATCTGTGAATTGATGTTATGTGACTTATACTGAATCGAGAGAGGTTTATGATATTTCAGTCGTGAAATAAATATAATCGTATTTAAGAAGGAAACCATTTACAAATGTATCGTGTCACATTTATTTGACTTATCGTTAGGTATTTTTATTAGTTTATCATTTGTCGACAACGCAAATCCTATAGTAGTCTACTAAATAACAACTTAGTGTGAATAGAGGTATTAAAATGATTAATTTCGGTTAATTGTAATGGTCACATAAATTCTCTTCAAAAGGTTAGTTTAAGTCCAAATGTTGTTTTGTACCTACATCGTCGAACTTATGAAAAATGAAAGTTGTCTGACTTGCCTAACACCACTTAATATGCACCTATTTATTTTAATAAATCTGATATAGCTTTAAAAAAATTCTAAATTACAATACAGAAGTATAACAAATTAAGAAATAATCCTAAATATACTAAACTAATCTAAATAACTATTTAACTAACGACTAAGTACTAATAAAAATGCGAGTGGTTTTTTTACGAGTAGGTGTCATAAAAAATCCAGTCGATACCTGTCGCCACCAGATGGTAGCGTGCCCAAAATACTGGCGGCATTGCCACGTTGTATGGCAATGCTTATTCGCTGACCGAAGTAAAAGCCAGCACCACTTAATATAATGTGTGTGATTCATAAAATGTATACTATCCTGAAAGGGGCTTATTCTCAAACAACAAAAAGAAAGTATTCGGAAAAAAACAGGCTTTTTCCCGAAGTTTTTGAATATGTTTTTTTTTAATTCCTAATCACATAACATTAAACGTACGAGAAATTCAACATCATTTAAACAGCTGAATAATTGAGTTTGAACTTATTTGACCACTTTTTTTTCAATGTAAAATGTTGAGTTTTTATTTTTAATTGGGGTTAGACTAAGCCTCTTTCAGGACAGTATACATAATATGAATACACCTTATAGAAAACACTAACCAACCATAATATTTTTGTAACAAAATTCTGTTATGCCACCGCTTTAACAAAGCATCACTATCCACAACTGTTTAATAAAAGTCTGTTTATAAAGGGTCATAACACCAAAAAGGGTTTTTAAGTATACATCTCCAAAATACACAGAGGTACAAAGGGTCGGGACAGATTATGAGAAAATGTTTCAAAAATAAAACCGCTACCGCGAAAAGTTGTTGTTTGATTTAATTTGACGGGTAATTTTCACTGGGTTACCTTAGTTCCGGCGGCTTTTTTGGAGCACTTATTATCGCCTTAATTTTCCTTTTTTTTAAGCAGAAATTATTATGTAGAAAAATAGTCATAACTTTTATCCCCAAAATATAAACAGTAAAACATCCTCTCGCCAGGCGATCTAGGCTTCTAGGCTTGGTCGCGAGGAACAGACATAGCTTCACCTAGTTTGACGTTTCAAAGTGATCCTAGTGATTTTATCGAAATAAAAACCTTTGACTTTGATCAGATACTTGAAGATATTATGTCTGGACGTGGTTGCTCCAATTTAGAGCGAGAGAATATTGCTGTTCCCTACCTCCTCCTAAAATGATGATAAAGCCAACTAAGTGATAAATACACGCACCGTTACCGGAAAATTTACATCACGGGCCGTATTGTCGTATTTCATCGAACAGTCAGCGCCGTTTCCGACATTGTCGGTTTATAGTTCCTCGGAAAACTAACTTCAGAGCCGGCCGTCTGTGCCACTCAAGTAGCTTTCAGAGTAAAATGATCTTTATTATCCAAAGTATAAACACTACAACGTATCATACCATGACCGTGCTATGAACGAATCAGACACGTAATGGACTCTGCCAAACACTACATTGTCTATAAACTCTCGTCGTGAAATCGCTGTCAGTCCGGTCATGGCATGCTACGGTGTTGGTGACAGAACCGTCTATTGGGCATTATTTCATACTAGCTTCCGCCCGCGGCTTCGCTACCATATAGGCTTTTTATGTAGGTACCACGCGGGTACCTACACAAAAAGCCTATATGCTATTCCAGGTAAAGAACTTTATCTATTACAAGTTTCATCGATATCGGTAGAGCCGTTACGGCGTGATTGAACAACAAACATCCAAACATTTTAGTAGGATTAATCTTTACACAGAATATTTTTACACATGTGCCGATGAGGTTACATTCATAGTATGATCCGTTGTAGTGGATAGAATCCTTAAATTTACAAACTCGCCTCTTGACCGGGCGATGTGATGTGATTTTGCGATTTCAACCTTATCTCACTATAGAAGTTCAAGTTGTTTAGCTTCAACTTCCGGATAAAGATCATTTATTTCTCATAAAGAACACAATCATTCACTTACATGAGAAATACAAAGTTGTCATTAAAGTAAATGCTAGACTAATCGTACAAAACAATAAAAAAATATAAAAGCCTGATCGTAAATCTAAAATAGGTAGATTTTGAGTCCTAAACAATCGATGGAAGACAAAAAAAAGAGAAAACTAAAAGCGGGTACTTCGTAAATCTTTCGGACAACGATAGTTATTAATATTTTTTTGCAACAGAATCACACAGAGTCCTTCAACTTCAATACATATTCATTGAAATCGAAAGGATCATTTTGAAACGACGTAAATAAAGTTTAATAAACGCCTGTTCTTCGCGAATACAAAGCCAAGAAACCACAACTTGGATATATTTTTTAATTATCATTTTACAACTTAATCATCTAAATATACGGATATTTTGTATTAACATTTTATACAGATCGCTTTGTCGCAAGTAGCCTTGCAGTCACATCGGCGCTGATCCTAAACGCAAGTAGGCCAACAAAGAACCACAGATGCGATGAACTGAACAAAGTACAATGCTATGGTCTGTGGCGTCGGTCGCCGGGCCATAAAACGGCGTTCTAGTTGTAAATCATCGGGTAATGCTTCGGCCTATTGAAATCACTCTATTATTAGGACGAACTGTTCTAATAGCCATTTAGCTAATGTATTTTCCTCTTTGCTTGCAAATCAAATCGCGCCTATTTGCTTTTAATGACTTCAAGAATGATTGCTTGCTTGTTGTGTCACTGATACTTTCTTGGTCATCTTAAATTAGGTCAGTGACGAGGTCGAGGTATGGTTGCCCTGAAAAGGGCCTATGACCGTCGGTGAAAGAATCAAGCCGTGTTCAAACGGCATGCGATATGTCCTTGATATGTTATATAAAATTCGTTTCAGAAAGACCTTAACGTCTAATCAATAAAGTCAATTTTGTGTTTGACATTTGAGGGTGCACGATAAAGCTCAACGATATCACAAGCTCCTAAAAGTCATCACAAAATTAACTTTATTCACCCACACGTAAGGATAATTTCAAATAAACTTAGGATGACATATCGCACGCCGTGTGAACACGGCTTCAGTGTAGAAAAAGAGAAAGTCCTGCTAGAGTCTTTTCGTGCACATGTCACATGCCTTCGAATTTTATTGTGGACGTGTGGGTAGAAACGCCAACCACAATAATTAGGTGCTTTAAATTAGTTAAAATGGTCGCCCCAACTTTTATTCTATTTACTCTTCATTGAAGTCGGTTAACCTATACCTTTTCTTTCCTATACGTTTGAGTATAAAACCGCGAGGTATCTGAATACGCTGGTACGTTGTATCGCGTAAGGTAATGAACTAATTTGTCTCGGCCCTAATGGAGCCCTTAAATCTGGCCTCTGACGCAAATGGTGGCTGGTAATGACATGTATTATGTTAAACGTTAGTATTTTCCGCATTCCTGTATGAAGGTAATACAAATATTTTAAACTTATTTTCAGCTTAAAATTCAGATAATATTAGGATCATACGAGTATGTCCGTTTCGTTAGAAGTTGTTAGTTTAATAAAAAAAAAAAGAAAAATATTTTCAGTCAGAGTTTTGTAAAATAAGTTGTTGTTGGTCTATTTGAAATAAAAATAAAATAGGCCTTCATTAAACAATTTTTTATAATCGTATTTGAAATAACTTAAAACTAGAATACAATAATAAATTATAAATAAAAAATTTCATGCATTAATAATAATAAAAAAAAGAATTTAAATTAAATGTCAATTGAAAATAAATATAAGAAAATAAAAACAGAAATTAAACATTTTGAACATTAATACTACCTGTCAAAAAAAACCTCTACAGAGTAAAATACTCCTCGTAACAACAATTATTTTAATTTACATTTGAATTTAAGGGGACTCTCCATAACTTTCAGTTCAGTAGGCAGTGCGTTAAAAAGTTTGACAGCTTGATATCTAGTGCTATGCATAACAATATTTAACTTAGGCCATAGAGGTGCGCCAAGGTCTTTACGCCTTGTGAGTAATCTCTCTTTTCTCTGCTCTGCAGTCTCATAACTTCGACTTTTATCCTCAAGAATGGTAGGCAACCTCTCAGATCTCCTGTCGATCAGATGCTTGAAGAGGTCTAAGAGGGTAGTCAGAGGCATGTCCGGGCATTTGGCACATGCCCACATTGCAGTAGTGGGTATTCCATACGTGAAGTAGCAAGCCCTTTGTCTACATTAATAAATAGTCTTCTTCTTCTTCCTGCCCTTGTCCCACATTTCGTGGGGTCGGCACAACATGTTTTCTTCTTCCACTCTCTTCTGTTAGCCGTCATCTCCGCACTCACATTGTTGGGTATCGAGGTAAGAAATGCAAACGGAAGACTGCGGTTATGAATTGATATAATCTCCTAATCTGCAATAGGTAGCTAGTACTTAGAAATTGTATGTATGTAGGTATGTATAAATGAGGCGTGTGCGCGAGCCGAGGCCGCTAGGCTGAATGGCCGAGCGAGCGAATCGCCGCCGCCGCCGCCGCCGCCGTCGTCGCAGGAGCCGGTCGGAGTGAGGGTCGCGACGCAACTCATCGCGTGCTGGGATGCGATCCGGAACAAGCACTGCTGTGCTTTAACATGCTGCCGGCCTTGGAATTTTGTTCCAATATTGGAAGTGGACAGAGCCGATTGAAGGCTCTCCTCAGGGTCCCCGTTGTGGTCCGAACATCTGCTACCCGGTTGACGCCGTCGGAGCCGGGGTAGACCGTGGTGACCCTTCCCAGGAGCCATCTATTAGGAGGTAGACGGTCGTCCTTGATTACGACCATGTCTCCGGGATGTGGTTGTCCATTGTCCTTGCGCCATTTGCTTCTGGTCTGCAATTCTGAAACGTATTCTTTGTAAAAACGGTTCCAGAAATGAGCCTTGAGCAGTTGTGTTCTCAAATATCTCGTAAGTGAGGTTATTGACAAGTCCTCTTGTACCTGGGGAGAAGGCAACAATGTGAGAGCACGTCCAATCAGAAAATGCGCAGGGGTCAATGGGGTTAGATCTGAAGGATCGGATGAGAGAGGTGTAAGAGGTCTAGAGTTCAGAATAGCCTCGATCTGTATTAAAACAGTGTTCATTTCCTCATAGTCTAGGTGCGCCATTCCTAAAACTCGTTTTAAATGAAATTTGATTGATTTGACCGATGCTTCTGCTAAACCATTAAAATGTGGACTATATGCTGGACTGAACTTGAAATTAATTTCATTTTCAGATGAGTATGATATTACATCATTGGAAGTCGATTTTATGAATTTATTCAGTTCGTTACAGGCACCCACGAAATTCGTTCCATTGTCGGAATAAATGTTCGCTGGCTTACCTCTGCGGGCTATGAATCTATTTAAGGCTGATAAAAAACCTTGTGAAGTTAACTCGGTGACAAGCTCTATGTGTATCGCTCGCACTGCCAAACAAACAAACACACAAATGTAAGCCTTTTTTAGTTTACAGCCTCTACCTTTTCTGTCTGCTATCAGTATTGGCCCGCAGTAGTCAACAGCCGTATTTATAAAGGGGAACTCTGAATGTAACCTTGGCTCTGGTAGGTTTCCCATTATGGGCTGAAAGGTTTTCCCTGAAAACCTGCAACATTTAAAACAATCATGTGTTGTTTTTCTGGTAAGATTTCGACCATTAATAATCCAAAATTTGTGACGCAATGTAGCCAATAACAATTGGGGTCCAGCATGCAGTAGACACCTGTGATAGTGTTCTACCAATAGTTTGGTAATGTTGTGTGATGCATGCAACAAAATTGGATATTTTGTGTTGTAATCGAAGTTAGAGTTAGCTAACCTACCTCCAACTCGAAGTAAACCTGTTGATGTTTCATAAAACGGATTAAGATTTAGTAATTTGTCTTTGGATGACAATGTGCGATCGTTGCATAATTGTGTGTATTGTTTACTAAACATGTCTTTTTGTACAATTTTGCAAAGTGTTTGTGTACTGACCTCTAATTCTGATACTGTAGGTGTACCTATAACTTTATTGCTTGGGTTTTTACAGTTATGTATAAAGCGTTTTATGTATGCAACTACACGTTGCAATTTGCTATAATTTGAGTATTTTTTTTTAATGAAATCAAGCTCTTGTGGCTCGCTTGATGTTAAATTACACTGAACCTTGGTTTCAGGTAATTCGTTGTGTGTGTTTTGAGGTTGTGTGGGCCAGTTAATTTCTGTTTCATGTAGGAAGTGTGGGCCTCCCCACCACAAAAGTGAGGATTTGAGTTGTGTGGCATTGAGTCCCCGAGATCCTATGTCAGCGGGGTTCAGATTTGTGGGAACATAATTCCAGGAGGAAGGTTCAGAAACTTGTGTAATTTCATCAATCCTGTTGTAAACAAATTGTTTTAATGTGTGTTTACATGTTTTTATCCAACCTAGCACAATTGTTGAATCAGACCAATAGAATTGTGCATCTAATTTGACACGCAATGATTTTTTAACCTTTTCGGCTAGCTGTGTAGCTAGAAGAGCTCCACAAAGTTCTAGTCTTGGTACAGTTAGCTTCTGCTTGAGTGGAGCTACTCTGCTCTTGGCCATCAATAGGTGAACGCTAACAATCCCACTGCTGGACACAGAGCGTACGTAGATGCAGCCTGAGTATGCCTTTATGGAGGCGTCGCTGAATGCGTGCAGCTCAACCCTAATGTAGTGGTCACAAAAAACACGACGTGGGATTTGAATGTTTGTTAAATCTGGTAAGTTTATGATAAAGTTATGCCATTGTGATTGAATTTCAGCAGGTAATGCATCATCCCACGCTATGTTTTTAGCCCAAAGTGCTTGTAAGATGATTTTTGCTTGTAGCATGCATGGATTGATAAGACCCAGCGGGTCGAAAACTTGAGCAATGGTGGATAGGATCGTGCGTTTATTTAGTTTGTGGTTTTGTGTGTCTGTGTTTGTTGATGAGAAGAACAACTTATCTTGCTTGCAAGCCCATAGTAAACCGAGCGTCTTTGCGTATTCATCTTTGCTTAAACTTAATAAATTATCGTTGCTGTTCTCATCAACGATTTGCGAAAGTATGGATGGCATATTTGAACGCCATTTTCTTAGGTGAAAATGAGCGCTCTCTAGTTGGTGAATCACGCCTTTACACGTAGCTATAAGCTCAGATTCTAGATCGTTTCCTGTAATCAAATCGTCGATATACATGTCGGAGAGGATTGTCTGGCTCACCCTTTCGTTGGTGCACTCACGTCCTAGCTGTATCAAACACCTAGTAGCTAGGTATGGTGCTGATGCTGTCCCATAAGTGACTGTGTTTAGTTTGTATTGTTTGATTTTTTAGTCAGGATCCGATCGCCAGAAAATTTGTTGTAGACTTCTAAATTTTTCGTCTACTAGAATTTGTCTATATTGTTTCTCAACGTCTGACGTCACAACAATTTTATGCTGACGGAACCTGATTAAAATGCTGATTAAGTCGTCTTGGAACATGGGACCTACGTGTTGTATGTTGTTGTATGATTTGCCTGAACTTGTGACTGCTGATGCATCAAATACGGTCCTCAATTTTGTGCTGAGGCTATTTTCCCGTAAGATGCCATGGTGCGGCAAAAAGTAAGATACTTCATCTTTGTGTACATCTGTGTTTTCTGACATGTGACCTAGGGCAATGTATTCATTCATGAAGTTGATGTATAATTGTTTGAAATTTGGATTGCGTTTGAATTTACGTTCTAGTGTTTGGAATCGTACCAGTGCTTGTTGTTTAGAATCACCCAAATTGGTAGGTGATTCCTTTAGTGGAATGTGGACCACGAATCTGCCATCTGGTTGGCGTACAGTTGTTTTTGTGAAAATTGCTTCACACTCACTCTCACCTTTAGTGTGGACTTGTCGAGTGGTGGAAACTGATTCTAACTCAAAAAACTTGTGGAGTTTTTCGTCGAGCTCAATGTTGTGTGTGAAATGGCAATGGACTGTATTATAGGTCTGCTTTCTTGTGTGTGATACTGGTACTGAACCAGAAACAAGCCACCCTAGTTTTGTTTCAACTAAGGTTGGTTTGCCTTTGCCTAGTGGCATTGTATTGTGTAATAGCACTTCCCAAAATAGGTCGGCACCTAAAAGAACTTGCACCTCTGACGGTACATGGAATGTTGGATCCGCGAGGTGAATGTTCGATGGAATTGTGAATGGTTTGCAATTTATTCTTGCTGATGGTATGATATGTGTGATCTGAGGTACAATGAAACAATTGGCGTCTGAGTTGTACCCACTGTTTGTTAGTGACGATATTGTGATATCGCATTTTTGTGTAATTCGTGATGTTTGATTGTTCAATCCTTGAACTGTGGTAGCTGTAGAATAGCTTGGAATTTGTAATTGTTTTTGTAAGCTTTCTGTAATGAAGCTTGAGGTGCTGCCATTATCTAGCAGCGCCCTTATTTGGTGTAGTTGACCATAGTGGTCTGAAATGTTTATTATGACAGTGGAGAGTAGTACCTGACTTTCATGTATGGAGGATAGGGTAATGTTAGTTCCCTGTGGATGCGATTCAGCCTGCGTCTGTGTTTGTAAAGTTGGTAGTACTACGCACTCACTAGAGGTGCTAGCCTTAGCCTCTGTTTTTGTGTTTGTGTTGTTGTGTAGGTGTATCAAGCTGTTGTGTTTTTGTGAACATATTCTGCATGGGCTCAACGTGCAGCGTTGTTCTTCGTGTCCCTGACGTAAACAGTTTTTGCAAAGGTTCAATTGGTTGACCTTCTCAATTCGTTTTTCTATCGACAATGATTTGAATTTAGTGCAATAATAGATTGAATGACGACCTTTACATACAGGGCACAAAAATGAATTGGGTTTTTGTGATTGGTTTGGAACAGCTTGATTTGTGACGAGTGCTTTTGGTCGCGCGTGTGTGGTGTCACTGTGTCTGCGTGGTTTGTTGTATGCGTCCTCCATGGTCTCTAGAAGGTCAGCTCGATTTTTCAAAAATAAATTAAAGTCATCTAAAGACGGTAAGTCCTTTAAATTATTCCGTTGTTTTTCCCATTCACGGATCGAAATTTGGTCGAGCTTACCCAAAACCAGGTGGATTATGAGAATGTCCCAATGTTCAGTGGGTAAGTTGAGTGTTCTGAGTGCCCTAAGATTTTTATTGATTGTGTCAGTTGTGTTACGTAAAGTCTTGGAAGATTCTTTGTGAACTTGTTCAATGTTGAACAAGGCATTTATGTGATTGTTTACTAGTAATCGATTATTATTGTATCTATCGCATAACAAATCCCACGCAACATCGTAATTATCGGCAGAGAAATCTAGTGATTGTATGATCAGTAATGCGCCTTCCTTGAGCGAAGCGCGCAAGTAATGGAACTTGTTTATCTTTGGAATAGTATTGTTTGAGTGTATGAGTGATTTGAATGTGTCATGATATTCTAGCCAGTCCTGATAGCGTCCAGAAAAGGTAGGTAGACTTATGATAGGAAGTTTAATGTTTGGCCCACCTGAATGTGCAGACACACTACTAGAACCTGTCACCTGGTCGTCGTGCGCCGCAGAGGCAGCCTGGTTCCTGCTCAGCAGCTCCTGCGCAGCAGCAACTGCGCCGAAGTAGCTGGTCTCGAACACTTCCCTCTCTTTGAACTCGTCATCTGGAATTTCGGATAAATTTTCTATTTCAGTTTGAGTAGTATCAAAATCATTGTACATTTCTTGAATTTTGTTTAAACGAGTAGATAGCTCGCAATTTTGTAAGCTGTTAAGCTCTTTGCTCAGCAGAAGTGGTTGCAGAAATGATTTAAATATAGTGAGTTTTGATTTAAAGGAACTTCTAGTTCTTTTTAATGACTTCAAATCCATGATAATGTCCCTTTTAATGGCCTTGGTATAATAGAAATGAAATTAAGTTAAAGTGGTTCAGCTAAAAGAAATAAAATAATAAGACAGTGCAATAAATCTTGAAATATGCAGAAGTGAAAGTGAAATAATACTTAAATTTTAAATGATGGTGCAAAAGAAGCGAAGCAGAAGGTCAAATCAACCGCGCGAAGCTTCTAGAAGCGGCCGGCAACCGGCCGGGGCGGCCACGATAGCGATGACGTCAACCGCCCGGTCAACGATCGCGCCCGGCACCGAACGTTCTGGAACGTTTCAAATAAAAAGCTAAATAATCAAAAAAAAACACTTATTTGGCTGCTGAGCTGAAATGAACAAAGTTAGGATAGGACTGGCCACTCAAACACTAGACCCTAGACCTCTGAAAATGTAAGTTAGGTAAGTAGGTAGGTACCTAAATTACGTATTAGGTAGTTCGTTCTTTAGGCAGAAACGAAGTAAAATATTATTTATGTTGAATATGAAAGAGTGCTAGGCTGGCAAATAAGGTAGTAGAAAAAGGTATAAACTGTTCAATTTGGATGAACAAGTTACATTTAATTGTCTAAGTATTTTAGGAGATCGAAAGAAGAATCTAGAAAGATGCTAGAAAGAATAAAATAATATGAGCTTGGCAAAAGAATGCCACAGAATACCCTGCGCAATAAGTAGGTACCCTATTGATTGGAACGAACTCACGGTTGCACAATTTCCCTTCTAGGTTTCTCGTCCGTAGATAAATCTTGATTGGTAGGCAGTCAGTAGGCAGGTTGATCTCCTCCAGAAATATCTTGATGTAGGCAGATTAGGTCCTTTGTTCTCGAACAATCTTCGACGAGCAGCGCCCGTTGACCTTCACTCGACCCGACCGTTATGTCCTTCCTTTGTTCGACGTGTTCGACGATCTTCTTTCTCCAGCTGGACATCCGGCTCGAAACTTGTTGGGTATCGAGGTAAGAAATGCAAACGGAAGACTGCGGTTATGAATTGATATAATCTCCTAATCTGCAATAGGTAGCTAGTACTTAGAAATTGTATCTATGTAGGTATGTATAAATGAGGCGTGTGCGCGAGCCGAGGCCGCTAGGCTGAATGGCCGAGCGAGCGAATCGCCGCCGCCGCCGCCGCCGCCGTCGTCGCAGGAGCCGGTCGGAGTGAGGGTCGCGACGCAACTCATCGCGTGCTGGGATGCGATCCGGAACAAGCACTGCTGTGCTTTAACACACATCTTTCTTACTCATGTCATCTTTAATACAATCCATCCATCTTTTTTTCGGCCTTCCTCTAGTCTTATATCCATCCACATTCATACCTAACGCTCTTCGTTACATGACTGTCATCCCTCCTCATGACATGCCCATACCATGCTAACCTATTACTTCTCAACTTTTCCGTCACTGGCGCTACTTTCAAACTTCCTCTGATGTACTCATTTCTTATTTTGTCCATTCTTGTCACTCCACTCATCCATCTCAACATTCTCATCTCTACATTAATAAATAGTATGTTGTATTAATAAATGCTTATGTACCTACCTAATAAGAAGAACACCTTGAACAAAATGTTACTATGTCAAGTGTAAAAGAAATTTTAGATTTTCAGTTTTGATTAATACTTTGTGTTAATTCGAAAATAAACGTGTATTCAAAAATTCTCCTAACAAGAATAAAAATGTCAATGACGCTACGCTTTCTGGCAAATTACTTTTCGCTACCGGCGTTTTCCTTATGACGAACACGAAAATAAAAACACCCCATCGCGAAATTACGAAACGACATTACACACTCAAAGCTATTGCGGTATACATACATACAGCCGTGTAAAGAGGGCTGCAGACTTAATTGAAAAAAATATGAATATTCAATAAAGCTTCATGAATTTTAAACAAATAAAGTTAACTATAACAATAAACATTAGCTTGTGTTTCTGAAGGGAGATAAAGGTTCCGGTTACCTATTATACCCACACTAGATAAAAATCTGTATCGTGAGTATCTATACGATTAACAGTGGGAGTTTTATCTCCTTGCTTGTCGTATATTTTTTTAATCATCCTGTATTAGGTCAGTGACCAGTTTTAGGTATGGTGAATCTATCCCCAAGAATAATATGCAATAAAGGCATCCCAATATTCTTGACCTTGACTGTGACTGTTCTGCTATACATTTTTTTTATGCAACTAAGGTGGGAAAAAATCTTACGGCCCACCCGTTGGTGTGTGTGTGTGTGCTGTTTGTGTAGTGGTAACCGTAGCCTATGAAAGCTTGCAATAAATAAATAATAATAAATATTCCGGACATATCACACATTGTCAACTGATCCCAAACTAGGCATAGCCTGTACTATGCGTACCAGAGACTGATATACATTATAGATATATATTTAACATCCAGACACAGAACAAACATCTGTGTTAGTTACAAATGTTTGTCCAGTGCGGGAATCGAACCCGCGACCTCTAGCGCAGAAGGCAGAGTTACTACCAACTGAGCTATGAGGCCAGTCAATACCAGGGGCATCACGCACGCGTTGCCGACCTCGAACCCCCTTCTCTTTAAAGAGCTCTATTCTCTTCTTTACCTCTGAAGGGGCCGAGTCGGGAAGGAAAATAATATGATTTTTGCAATTTCGTCAACTCATACCCATTGCCCGACTTTTGTAGTACGAGATGACGAACTACTCATCCTGTCTTAAAGAAGGGAGATAATCAGAGGCACGTTTACTGATCAACTGAACACAAAGTTCCATGATGCGCTCCTATAGATCGAAATAGCTGGCGAGATATGGTCGGGAAGAAGATGATTCTACGGAGGAATCATGACCCTCAGTCATGAGGAGTACGACGCGGAGGAGGAGGAGGAGGAATGCACTTACCTAAATAATAATAAATTATATACTAATGTAATCTCGCTGTATGACTGGATGACATAGTAAAATCTAACGCAGTACCCTACGTATACTCACATCAAAGCGCGCGCATAAAACTGCGTATTCAATCCGGTTTACGTTTGCAAATTAGGATTGTCAGGCGTCTTTCCAAACGACGCTGTAAAGGGAGCCTTTTATTTCCGAGACGGTATTGTGAAATTTAGAAAATGAGCACTTTTCCTCTTTTATGACTGGTTGCGGATTTGTGTCTAGCTTTAACAGTGCGCTACTAAAATTATGCAGCGTTTAATTTTAGTACCTTGCTACCAGTAGAAATACTGTAAAATCAATATCATCAAAATTATCCCAATGAATGAGTACAATCTACGAGTCTTCAAATCTAGAGTGAATAAGTTCCTTCTGGTAAAGCGTGCTCCATCTTAGGCCACATCTCACTTGCAAACGTGAGATGGCGGATTATTTCCTTTATGAGTTGATTCAGAATATGCACCAAGCCGTGTTTGTTGCCTGATTCTTCTAGGCTTGGTCGCGAGGAACAGGCATAGCTTCACCTAGTTTCTAAGACGTTTCTAAGTGATCCTAGTGATTTTATTGAAATAAATGCCTTTTGACTTTGACTTTGACTTTATGGGTAAAAAAATATATAATAATCAGAATTTTAATTTGTTCACAGATTAGGCCCCTTAGGATAGTAAACTAGTTACGGAACACAATGTAAGAAAGCTTCGAGGTCAGCACATTAAATAAAAAAACATGCTAGTTTAGACATAAACAAGCTTTTGGTTAGCGAATTATTTTCTTTTCAATTTACCTACATACTCCAAGATAAAAACACATCTTCGAGTGATTAGGAAGTAGTTAAGTTTTATGTGTTTATGAGTACTTCCCCGTTTGTGGTAATTCATCACCATAATCATCATCAGCCTGATGAAGTCCATTGCTGGACATGGGCCTCCCCCAAAGAGTGCCATGACGAACGGTCTTGTCAATCTTTCAAAATCTATTCGGTTTATCGGCTTAAAATGTATTCGTCTCAAAATGTATTCGGTTCATCATGAGTCCGGTTCGTGGGTACCGTTCGAGAAACTTTATTTCTCAACGGTTGTCGGTTTTGCGAGTTCTCGTGCCTGCCCACTGCCACTTAAACTTGCTAATTCTGAAAATTACGTCGGTCGGTAACCTTGGTTCTTCTACGGATTTCCTCATTTCGGATTTTATCACGCACCGAGCATAGCTCTCTCAATAGCCCGTTGTGCTACTTTGAACTTGTGTATGAGCCCAATAGTTAGCTACCAAGTCTCAGTGACGTCATCATTGGTGACGCACTGTGGTAATTATGATTGGTTTACCACATTTTTTGTGAATTAATACGAACACACACAATACACTCGACACGTTTACAGATAACAAGTCCATCGATCATGGTTAACAAACAAGTTTCTGTTCCTTTCATCCATAGATAAATGTGATTTTGATTAGGTTCATAGATTTGTCTTTGTAAATTAATTTATCACAATACACTGTGTACATTATACAATGAACAATATGTCCATTCATCATTATTAACAAAGGTGGATATACACATGCGTATTACAAGCTATAAATTTATCATCACGCGTCAAGACAGCCTTAAGTTCAAATAGAGACCAACGATTTTGCACAATCACGTTAATATTTACCCAATGACGTATGGCCAACAATGTTTATTAAAATACGGGATAATAAATCTTATTTCCGACCGGATAGAGCAGTAAATAGCACGCCAACTGCATATTAGCACAAGTTATTACACAATGGGAGTGATTAAATAAATGAATGCTAATTTTGGTGTTTGCCCGCGATTGCACAAGTTGGAATTCTGCATAATATTTGCTCGGGAGCTTTTGCCTGTGATTTTATTCAGTGATTGCTTTCGTTTGCATAACTTTTCCGTTATTTATTCTTTGAGTTATTGAGAGCTTCTCCGTTTTGGTGTAAACCAGAAGGATGTGGGGTTTTAACCCAGGTCGTGCCCTGATGGTGTTTCCATTCGGGAAATCTAACATTGATGTCGACCTATTCAACACTACAACGAGTAAGCTTGAACGCTTACTCAATGAATGATGATTAGCTTTTGTGTGTGTGTGTATTGCTTTCTGTCGTCTATCGTTACTTTATATACCTACCCATCCCCTGCTATCTGCGAAAACTTATAATTGGCCATCACTGCATATGTAGTATCACTACTGCATGGATTGTTTAATTAATTATCTAATGTGTCCACAATTATCTAATGTAGCTGCAAGTTTTCCAAAAATGTCTAAAATAAAATAAAATATAAATGTATATGCGCTATACTAGTAGACACAGCCTATACCGTATTACCAACGTCGAGATCCGAAGTCGTGCGAAGGTCAAAAACGTTGGTGACCGTATAGCGGAACTGAAATGGAGTTGGGCGTCCAAGAGCTGGATATCGGAACGTCGGTCGTCCAGCAGCGAGGTGGACAGACGATATCGCAAGTTTAGTATCGCGGATCGCAACTGTATGAGGCTTGCACAGGATCGAGGAGAATTATTGCGATATCGTTCAGGTATATCATCATCATCATCATCATCATATCAGCCGTACGACGTCCACTGCTGAACATGGCCTCCCCCACAGACAGAGCAAATTCCTTATCATGTGGGGGGATTTGCTCATACTCACCACGCTGGGCATGCGGGTTGGCGAGCGCAGCTAGAGCTATAGTTGATAAAACGAGGGATGCTGCTGCCCATCCCCTAGCTTTTTTCCCTTAGTCGCCTCTTACGACATCCGCGGATAGGTAGATATGGAAGGGCCTATTCTTTAGCCGGGGCCACTACGTCAGGTATATCGTATCACCCTCAAATGTCAAACTTAAAATTGCATTTAATCGGTAGACGTGAGGATCATTATGAAATAAATTTTGAACGCACGTAACATAGCACGCCGTTTGAACATGGCTTGCACAAAAAAGACATGAAGATATTTTCTGTGTAAATTCTGCATGCCACAACAAAAGTAGGTAACACAGAATTGATGTTATGTTTGATTGTTACGCTTCATTTATTGTTTGAACGCCAATATTGAAATTCCACACTGCTTTATTAAAACTGAAATGAATGATGAATTTTAGGACTGACTTTCATTTGCCAGTTGATTTGAAATTATATTTTATTGAATTTTGTATTGTATTTACGTAATTTAACGGCCTACAGAGAACAACTTTTTCTAGGCATACTCAGGGTACTAGAACTACTAGAAGACTAGGTTATTAGAATCGTTGTAGCTATAAGAAGAAATTCTTAGAAGACCCAAACTCTTTGTGAAAAAATCGATAAAATGTTCTGTGACGGAGAAATGGCCATTATCACTAAACGGTTTTCTCGCCATTCGATTCTGTGTGATACGTTCAAAACGGTGAAGAAAACATCGTAAGTAAGCCAGCTTAGTTTGCTCCACACGTATTGACCATCTCTTTCCTGTGCATAAGGCCGACTAGGCTGGAAGATGGTATAGGTGCTGGGCAAACCCACTCCATGTTAATAATTTCCCATGCACAAAGAAAAGTTCCACCTGACGCTTCATAAATAATCTAGAATACATGTAATAGGCCTTACTTAAGTGACAGGGAACAATAGCCTGCAATGGGTCAACCGAGGTCAGTCTACGCTACATAATTTAAAATAATGCAACAATTCATAAATGTATATCTATCATATACATATCTCTAGACAAAGTTAATGCGTGTATTTTAAAATCGCTTTATCAGGATTTAGAATTGTGCTCGATGTACAACAGCGGTAGCCCGTCGGTCGTACACAGCCGGCGCTTGATTTGGGATGCTTAAATTACACTTGCATACCAGTATGGTCATGTGTATAGTGTACATTTTAGGTTGCATCCAGTATTCAGTAACATTTCATATTATTTTAAACTATATTCCCATTTTGCAATTTATTTTCAATTCTCATTCACTTTATTTTGAAAGATAGAAGATACTGTGTACAGTGCGTATGCGATTATAAAGTTTTTTCATATTTGAAACAATTGAGTGATTAAGTTTATCTTTTGGAAATGACGACGTTATTCAAGTTTAACTCATTCAGTTCATACATGAGTCTTTCCCAAACACAATAACGCTTGCAATAATCAAACGCATTCCCTCCGTTCGCTCAAATCAGTGTCGCTGCGACGCATTTCGCGTAATGGCCGGTTTTTAAGCGGGCAGTAACCATAAACCGAGCCCGTAGCGGACGGGGGCGTGTCGTCGTAAATCTACGCGCTGCGGCGCCGCACGTGTGAGCGTGCCCTTATTGTGAGCGCAATGGCTAGTGGAGCCAAGCGAGGTCGTAAAGGATATTTATTTAATACATCAAAATACATACCTAGAACATTGCTCTTTGAAATCAACTAAATGTAAACAAGAGTTGGTCTCTTATTTTAAGTGCTTACTGTTTAGCAAGCAAACCACTAGGTAGGCACCTGACTTTCGCTCTGAAAGGTCGTGGGGTTGAATCCCGATCGTGCCACAATGAGTTTTCTATTTGACAAATGTAAGTACTTAGAGCGGTGAAGTAAAACATCATGAGGAATCCAGTAATATTCTTACAACGGGTGATGATCTTGGAACGTGTCACGAATGGAATACTCACTACTACAAAATTCGGGCATGTTTCAAATGTATTGTTTGGACGTGCCTCTGACTACCCCTCTTCGACATCTTCAAGGATCTGATCGCCTGCAAATTTGAGAGTCTACCATACTTGAATATTAATATTTCAGGACGTCATTTTATATGTGAATGCTACATAATATTTAAAAGAGTATTCTCTCTCTCGTAATAAAATTATTCACTCCAAAATACCCTATGCATAATACTCTCGAGAGGGCCAAAAGCATTGTGCTCACCGGGGCCATACCTGTGATGTATAGACTTGTTGCAACAGCGGGGCGGTCTCACAGGCCCCGAGGTCTGGCGAGGTCTTGACACTCAAGTCGAGTTAGATTACTGTAACGTTTTGTAACTTTCATGTACTATGCAACGTTTTTGTTTACGTTTTACACTCGTGTTTAACCGCAGTCGCAAGCCCATCGCTTTTTTAAGAAAACTTACTGGTCCCCGCACGGTGTTTTCCTTCACCTTACAATCATGTGTCAATATGCACTTCATCATCATCAGCCTGTAGAAGTCCACTGCTGGACATAGGCCTCCCCCAAAAAGTTCCCCGACGAATGGTCTTGAGCCTTCTCCATCCACCGACTTCCCGCACCTTCACAATGTCGTTAGTCCATCGGGTCATTCCAACACTGCGTCTAACAAACTAACTGCGTCTAATGTCTAATATTTCGAATAGAAATACTCATTGGTGTACGACCAGTTTCAAACCCACTACCTTAGGATCAAACGTCGGGGAACCTATCACTAGGTCAACACGGCTATATATTGTCATTTGAGCCATCAGGAAATCATAAACTAAAAGCTACTCAAAGCACCATCGATTTTCAGTTTAACACCAACAGCGATGTCCTGTTCGCGTGGTGTAAACAAGCGGAATGTTTGCAGTTTGTTTATAAACAAACTATTTCATCGATACTGCGTAACGGCCCGCACACATTACCTCGGCGGCGGCGAGGCGCCCGCGCCGCCGCCTTCGCGTCGTCATAGTCTCCGGCACCCTACCGTGCCGTGTGGCCTCGCCGTTGTAAAGTAGTCAGACTACTCCTGAAAACTATATACCATAATATTGAGAAAAATAAAAAAGAAATCGGTCATTTGCTATGACATTTTCTCGCGTTTTCATAAATCTGAAAATCTTAGCGGGTACAAAAATGATAATTATCGGTACAGTTTTACTGAACCAAACACACATTACGTCCAATATTTTCGGCTTAGAGTCATCTCGAACTATGGTGTAACTGGCATCGCCGATTAATGGCGAAGGTGTAGGTTCCAGTCACATAGGCTGTTCAATATCGGGTTGCATTTAAATTAGTTAAAATTATTGACGCGTAAGTCAATTATTTTAAGTATGGCAAGTAAATTATGAATCGATATTTACCTATGACTTAATGACCTACGTTTAAAATCTATCTAATACTTGAAGGTAACCAATTGAGTGAAATGCTAATAATTGTCTCATTGTTTCAGGTAAGGACATTTCCATTACAACTTTGCTACTCCGGGAGCATCCGACAGGTTCAGTTCAGCATTAATGTTGGGTATGTTAGCACTCAGCGCTGGTTTCAACTGAAACCAATGAGGAAAAAGAAGATTATCAGTGACCGCAAAACAACAAACAACACAGCACAGATCAAGCAAGTATTTATTTGTATTGATTTATGATGATTTACCTGTCTGTATACTTAGTGATTCCTAATAGGTATGTAAACTATCTCGAAAGGGGCTAAGTTTACACCCCATTAGAGAAAGGTCCAAAGATTACATTTTGCAGGCAGGCAGGTTCATTTGGCACATGTCCCATATTTCGAGGTACCTAGTTTTCATGTCCTTATTGTACAGGTTGCAACTTAGTACCTACCTCTCACTAGATCAACACGCTTCCTTGCACGAAAGGAGCCTCAAAGAGGAGCATTTTAGTCTTTTCACCACACTGATTCTTTCACCGGTGTTCATAGACCTAATACAGGATGACCAAGAAGCAACCTTTAATTTCATAAACGGTTGTTTTTTGTAACAGTAACCGCACCGGAAATTACGTAAAAAAATTGTTTCCTTAAGAATTTTCAGACTCACGATATTGTAATAAACCTTTTACTAAAAAATTGTGTTCATAATTTGCTACAATCCTTTCTCAAATATTCTAAAGAACGGCATCCACTGCTTCTTTAACTCAAATACACCGTTTATTGCATCAAGTCGAAACTTTCCATAATGAACCTAAACTTGTTAACTGAAGGGCGTTTTCTGAAAATCGGAACTGCAGCGGAAAGTTACAAAGTCGCTTAATTTGTTTACTCAAGGTACAGTTGTTGAGAAAAGTTGCTCTTAAAACTCGCTTGTAGTTCGAAATTGGGTTACAATAATTATGTAACTTTTAAATCACTTTGCTAAGCTTAGAATAAATTAACCTTTTGTGGTTTAATAATTATTTCCCTGCTGCTTTTCGCAACCAAACTCTTTATTATGAGCACACAAAATTTCCACTGATTGGAGCAGCGTTGTGCTGAGATGTGACTTATTTGTCCCATAACCATTCTTAGCTACTGTCCTATTTGTTGTTGAAAGTTTATGGTTCTTATTTGTATCTATATCCTTATATTTTGTATCTATGTGTGTCAATTCAATCAAGATCCACACATAAAATAATGCCTGTTTCCAAGAGGTGTAGGCAGAGATCTCGGCTTTCTACTTGCTACGAAACTGACATATCTCATTTGCTTCATCCACTGTCATCATATTCCTAGTGCATGCTAGTTTAGAGGATCATTGAACTAGCCTTTATCCATTTTTATTCCGATAGGACTAGTTTTAAGATGTATTCATCATCATCATCATAAGCCTGTAGAAGTCCACTGCTGGACATAGGCCTCCCCTAAAGAGTTCCACGACGAACAGTCTTGAGTCTTCTCCACCCACCGGCTTCCCGCAACCTTCACAATGTCGTCGGTCCATCGGGGCCCTTCCAACACTGCGTCGCCCGGTTCGTAGTCGCCATTCGAAAATCTTTACTCCCCAGCGGTTATCGGCTATATGGCCTGCCCTCTGCCACTTCAACATGCTAATTCTCAGATCAATGTCGGTGACCTTGGTTCTATGTATTAGATAATATCAAATCTTATGCCACTGAAAATGGACGACCCAGGCGCCCCACACGATGAACAGACTACGATAAGAAATTTTTAAAAGAAGAATGAATTAATGAATACATGAATGAATTAAAATGCTTTATTGTACAGCAGGCCGTGGTGGCCCCGGCTAAAGAATAGGCCCCTCCATATCTCTATCCGTGGATGTCGTAAGAGGCGACTAAGGGAAAAAAGCTAGGGGATGGGCAGCAGCGTCCCTCATTTTAACAACGATAGCTTTAACTGCGCAAAACCCCCCCCACATGATGAGGAATTTGCTCTGTCTGTAGGGGAGGCCATGTTCAGCAGTGAACGTCGTACGGCTGAAATAATGATGATTGTACACCAATGTAAATTTAAAAAAATACAAGTTAAAACAGAAACTAAAACTAAAGTTCGTCATTGCACTGTTAATTTCCAGCAGTGAACTTATTCTGACTGATGATGATACCATTGAATACTCTCTTCTTTTCAGTCCCATGACTACGATGGCTAGATAAAAATCATCAAAATTCGATTTTAAATCTCTGTTTCGTATCATGAACATTAAATGTGTATCAAATAAGATACACCATCATTAAATCGTGTTTTTACGGACTCGCCAAATTAATTTGATTGTAAATGGATAGGTTTATGTTTATTTTTATTTTCTAAATAAATGTGCCACGTGTAAAGATCAAAAGAGCACGGTCGTGTTTAGCGAATCAAATTATGTGTTTGTTTGTTTGTTGCTGTGATTAATCGGAAACGATTTTATACTTTGAACTTTATTGAGTAGGTAATGCTAATCTAATCGTTTCAAGTTTGTGTGAAAAGTATTTAAAAAACATTTTTAATAAATAACATCCAACAGCTACATACATAGTTCTGAGCCTACATAAGATTCCCTGTGTCGTGGGTATCAGAAACTACGAGTAACATGGTACCGCAACACCCAGACCCGAAACTTATATTTGCAAATCGTAAAACATTTGTCCCGCAGCGGGAATCGAATCCGCACCTCTTGGGTCTCAGTCGGGGCACTCACCCGCTGTGCCACCGTTTCATTAAATAGTTTTTTCTTAGATAACGGGTGTAATCAGCTGTGGTGGTGCTGGTAACCTTTATTAGTTCGTCTTTTGGGGCTACTACGCTGCGCTTTTCGATGCCTTTCTCTTGCACTTTTCTGCCCCAACGGCCGTCACTTCTCCGAGCTGTGCCCACTTTAACTGAAAATTTTCGAACCAGCGGGATTGAACCCGAATCTTCGGCTTGAATCTGCAATGCGATACCAACTACGCCATGGAACGAATGACGCTGTTGATCTTGGGTAGATGAAATATTTTTATCGATTAATCACCGCTAGCAGGTGTGTAGGTAGGAACCTACACCTACCATTTCTCTACAACTTAGCAGCTGCAGCAGCGCCTGAGCTCCAATTTAATGTGAAAAAATCTCGCTGTACCTACCCTACCTTCTCCCATAATTTTCGTTTTGCGAATAACAAATTATTTTCAAAACATTCTCAACACACTCTAAATGGTATGAAACATTACCTCCTAATGAACTGCCATCAGACGCTATTGTTAAGCATAGAGCACAAGAGCTGAAGCTCACTCGCTCGCGTAATAGGCACGTTGACAACTTGTCGCGCGCTGTACTTATTACTCGCTCTTGCACGCCCCGATAAATAGACACGTATTGTATTATCTCGTGTGTGCTTGTGTTTACGTCTCAACGTGAAATAATAATTAACACTCGCATAAACTTCGAACTTCAATATTCGTTGAAATAGCGTGGATCATTTTGAAACGTATCAAATCTAGTTGAATTTACGCCTGAAACCACGGCTTGGTTATTTTTTCGCCACGTCTCGCGATGTCTAGTAAACGTTGGTGCTTCGCTGGTCATTTAGGCTTTATTAAGATAAACTTTGAAGGGAATCAGCATCTTCAGCATGTTCTACCTAATATCCATTATAAACTTTATTTACAGACGATAGCTCAACTGACTAAAGATCACTACCAGTCGGAAGCGTCCACAAGACGCTGGCGGAATTGCTACGCTGGATGGCAATGCTAATTCGCTGGGCCAAATAAGAGCCAGCTCTCGGGTCACGCGTCGCTTCGATCAGACGCCCTGATATCATTTTGAAAACCCGGCGGGCCCCGTTTCCCCACGGACCCAGGGTCTCAACCCCAAAAGGCTATATCCTACCTTACATGAACTACGGAGTCATTGAAACTTTACCAAATTGGAGCTCATTCACTCGCAATAGGCTGCATCTTAGGTTGCAGCTGTACCTATTGGGCAGGGGCTACCGCTAACCACCAGGTAATCTGCCGGCTCTTTATAATTTAAAAGAGTTAAATTCTTGTTTAAAAACAAGCGAAGTAAGCGAATGAAACAAAAGCAAGAGTTTGTTTCTTCTTTCGAAAGTAAAAGTTAGTCTTTTACGAGCATGAATTTAATATTTATTGTACCTTCCATAACCCTAAAAACTTTGTAACTTTATTATGCTCAGTAAGTTCCTATAGGATACACTTGTAGCAAAGTAGGGCGAAGTTGTCAGTTAAGTTAAACCTCTGTTGTGTCAAACTCATTCGAGCCTCACGTTGTTCCCACATTGAAAACCGATCAATCTTTGGAAACTCGAAATCTCTCGTTGAACTTCGTCATGACGTCACGGCGGGAGCTCGTCTGCTCTGCCCGCAAGTTTAGCAATATCACATTGTTTTACATGGTAGACTAGGTTTGTGTTCGTGGTTTCGCTTGAGTATCTGGCTAGTTACAACGTGACCTCGCTTCAAGGGCTATGTGTAAGCAAGTTCGTATTAGCTATTGTTCCATACTCTGACAGTTCTCGGGTCGCCTGGTCGCCTTAATGATATAAGGACTTCATCATCATCATTATCAGCCTGATGAAGTCACTCTTTGGGGGAGACCTATAAACAACTGTGGACTTCTACATGCTGATGATAATGAAGCTCGAAGCGTCTACGAACGTGCGACCATATTAAGATGAAAATAATAGTTTAAATTCAATCACAGTGTAAGTGAAAGTTGTGGTTAACCAGCTGTTAAATTTCGCACGTCTGCGCCTACAAAACATTTTCATGATAATAAACTTTTGTTTTGGTTAAATATTACGTTGAGAAACTAGAAACTTTTGCAACAGTAGCAATTTTAGCAATCTGGAAAAGTTTTCCCTTTTAGTAATAAAAACGTTTTGTTTAATAAGTGCGTTGTGTGTGGATATTGTGTGGAAATTGTATTCTAAACAAAAGTTTGCCTATCAACGCTCAGTTTTATTCCATTAGTTATAAATGAGTAGCAGTTCGTAGTAATTATAATTTCTTACTGTATGTCAGTGGGCTGGCCATATAGCTCGCAGAACCGATAACCGTTGGGGAACAAAGGTTCTCGAGTGGCGACCACGAACCGGACGACGCAGTGTTGGAAGGCCCCCCACCCGATGGACCGACGACATTGTGAGGGTTGCGGGAAGTCGGTGGATGGAGAAGGCTCAAGACCGTTCGTCGTGGCACTCTTTGGGGGAGGCCTATGTTCAGCAGTGGACTTCATCAGGCTGATGATGATGATGATGATGACTGTATGTCATAAAATCCGAAATGAGGAAATCCGTTGAAGATCCAAGGTCACTGACAATAGCTTTCAGAATTAGCAAGTTAAAGTGGCACTGGGCAGGCCACGGCCACGGTTGTCGGTTCTGCAAGCATACAGCTCGCAGAAAAAAGGTAATAAAGGGGAATAAAGGTACTTGAATGGTGACCACGAACCGGGCGACGCAGTGTTGGAAGGCCCCACCCGATTATTTATTTCGCTGATTCGATTTTCCTTTTTCTTGTTGTTGATAGAACTTTCGGGACCATCTTGTATAAACTTCATAGTGACTTGAAAATGTCCCGGCGCAAATAACTCACTCTTTGAACAAAACCGGTTGCAGACGCATGTTTCCTGTGACCCAGTATACTCATACATGCACTAGACCAGCCGATAAGCATTGTGTTAGTTCACTCTTCACAATCCTAGTAATACTAGCTTGGGCACGCGGCTTTACTCGCGTGATATATGTCACGTTAATACTCACTAGAGCCACGGCTCTGTCTCACGGGTCCGATAAGCTGATTTTGTATGGACAGACATGAGCGGGTGTGCTGTCATCATGACAATCGCGCTGTAGCTTGAAGCTGGCGTCTATAGCTACAAAAATCTTCTTTTTGTATGTGCACGGAACGCTGCACTAGTGAGGGCCACTCCGTTGAAGTTCTTGGAGTTCCGTTGAAGTCCTTTCAACTCCATTATCAGGCCATCCTCATCTATCTTACTTATTTAAACTTCATCCCATACAAAACTGGCGCTAAGGGTTTATTCCCAAACTCTGCTAAGATACTGGCAGTATCGCTCTATGCTTTGCAATGCACACGACTTAGTGTGGACGTTCCCCACAAGTGGCAAAAACTTGGAGATTTAGGAAGTTATTGCAAAATTTCAGTGCATTTTTTATGCCTATGCTGTTTGTGTATGCTATCTTTCGTAGAAGGCCTAGAGTGATCCAGCTATCTAGATATCTCCTCCGCAAACGTGCTAAAAGCTCACATGTGCGAGCTGGCTTCACATCTGTAAGCGAAATCTGATCACTGGACTTACGCACATTGAGCGAAATTATTTTAGATGTTTGAAATGCCCTGCTTATTTCATCATGTAATTATTCACAGCCCGACTTAGTTCATTCCCAGTAGAATACCAAGTATGATAACTTCATGCTTTTTTTTAATGTACATGCACCGAAAACCCCATAACGGTTCGTCCAATAATAATGTTTTGTTTTGTTAGTTGTTAATGACCACTAAAAATTTTACGTCTTATCCTAATCAATCTACGTTGAATTTGTAGTATTTCTATAAAACTTAAAAACACATCATCACAACTTGGCGAAATCTATTTATTTAAAAATTAGTTTACTTAAACATCATTTTTTTTTACTCCTTGAATGACAAATATCTTGTCTAAAATTCAGTTGAATTTATGCCTGTTATTGAATCTAGTTTTAATATTTTAGTGAAGATCTTTACAGTAAACAAAACTGCCCGATACCTTCTTTAAACTCACTGTACTGTGTACTTGTACTTACCACTAAGTAATGAGTACCACGATACATACCCGAAACAAATATTAAAACCATGATAAAATATTAGTCCCTCCCCGATCGAACGCCCATTTTTCTCTCTCTGGAGCTCACGCGACCAGAGAAGTCGTCGAGAAAATAATAAGTAATTTGCTAAAAACATAATAAAATACTTCGTACAACACCGCATTCCAATTAAATTACAATTTGCAAAATTGTTCCCGAAGCGCTCGAGAGCACTCGTAACATTTTTATGAAAGTTTGTGGCACTTAATCTCGAATAACGGTTGGCGATGTCAAAGACACTTTTACAACCAGACGCGGTTAGTGAATTAACGTCTGGTGGGTGAATTGTGGCTTTTTCTTAAAACGTCGGTCACATGTAGCTAGATTTGAAGCAGCAGCAACTAGCGGCGAGATAAATTCACCGCGTGCCACACGCAGCGAGGAGGTTGGCTCACAAAGCTTTTTGAAGCTATAAAACGCTGAGTCTGATCGATGCATTAAGGACTAGCAGCTTTTAAATTAATATCTAAACGCGCAGTTACCCTGCGATGTGAAGGTAGAGGCTTTCGTGAGCTTCTAAACCAAGGTCGTTTAACACATGTTCATTTTTTTTAAATAACATAATTAGGTAGGTACTTTAACAATGGTTATGAACATAATTCTCACTATTTGAGTTTATTTGTTCCCCAATATATCGGCATAGTTGCATACGCCATGATCACGGAGTAAACTGATGTCTTTGCGGGTGAATCTAAACTCACAAATCGTGGTAAATATTCCGCTAGTAGTGAAAATTATAAAAAGTAAAAGTAGCTTTTGTGGTTGCATTGTGACGATCAAATAATCTTAAATGAATAATGGCGTTGCTTTTACTATTAAAATCCAATACTCACGGACATCGGTCTCGCAATTTTCTTTTATTCATGTCTTAACTCCTTCTTGTCCAGTTACATTATTGAAACCCTCGGAATATTTAACCTGATCCTCAATGGGTTCCATTTCCCTCCAAAAACCTTGTTTATTTCTCTATTCCGAGATACCGATTCAGGGCTGAGGTGGGGACTCCGCTAGTTCACTACACGGCGCGTAGCAAAAACACAATATCTTGATTGTACCTATATTTTTATGTAGAGCTCTTTAGGGGGGAGAGGGTTCGGGGTCGGCAACGCGTGCGTGATGCCTCTGGTATTGCAAGCGCTCATAGGTTACGGTAACCGCTTACCAACAGGTGAGCCGTATGTTTGATTGACACTTCAGTTGTATAAAAAAAAAAACGTACGTAACGTATAAGGCAATATTTTCGCTTTCACGAACGTAATGTCTACGAATGGGAAATATAAATGAATGAGATGGCGGTTGAACTGATTTAGTTATGGAATACATTTGCTAGATCTTTTTTTTTTATTGGTGATGGTTAGGCTTTTGACCACCATCTCACTTGCAAAAGTGGCCTAAGATGAGGCAAACTTTACCAGAGGGAATTTATTCACTCTAGATTTGAAGACTCCTAGATTGTACTCTATCGGGAAAACAGACGCAGGCAGATCGTTCCACTCTTTGCCAGTACTTATAATAAAAGTAGAGCAGAAACGTTTGGTTCGACACTGTGGTATATGGTACCAGGTAAGGGTGGTATTAACCTGTGCGTCTGCTTGTCCGGTGGTGGAAGGGGGAAGGAGGGATGAGCTCATGCAAATCCTGCGCACAATCACCAAAGTGGTACTTGTAGAACACTGACAGTTCAAGGGAAAAATATTTTAGCATGTAATCAAACAGAGTGTAACTTATTGTTTTTCTTGTCCCAATAGCTACTTAGGCGTTTATTAATAGTCCACAAAGTTTCGACAAATACATAAACATGCATTGTCCTGACCCCACACTAGAATTCCCTGTGTTGTGGGTATACTTTCGCATTTATGACATTTGTGTGCTAGTGATGTAGCTGTACGTACCTCCGTGTTATTTCCCTTTGATATCCAATGCGAATCCTTTTGGGTAACCCGAACATTTGGAGCATTCGGTCCATATTTCAGTTTCTATTCACAGAGCAAAATTCTATTCGTAAAGCCGTGATTTTTTTGTAGTAGTGGTAAATACTTTTGATGGTCTTTCATGAAAACCTAGTGGGTTTTGCGGCGATCTTTCATATCGCTCGTTACCGAAATAGGAAGATACCTTTTGTACATCATCATCATCATCAGCCTGATGAAGTCCACTGCTGAGCATAGGCCTCCCCCAAAGAGTTCCATGACGAACGGTCTTGAGCCTTTTCCATCCACCGAATTCCCGCAACCTTAACAATGTCGTCGGTCCATCGGGTGGGGGGCCTTCCAACACTGCGTCGTCCGGTTCTTTTGTACATTTTACCACCAAAATAAGAGTAGTATTGTAACTTGGCCCCGGCCGAAGAATAGGCCTTTCCATATCTTGGAGGATGTTTCAAGAGGCGACTATGGGAAAGATGCTAGGGTATGGGAAGTAGCGTCCTCTATTTATGGCCCAAAGATAGCTAAATTCTGCTGATTAAACTAAGAAAATTCTAAGTTAAATCGGAAGGCACATTTTGAAATGTCTTAAATATAGTTCGATTTACTTATTACGAAAAATATGATTGTTCTAGGAAACAATTTCTTACAGTAAGCACGTAGAAACAGCGCAGTTCTGCTGAAACTTACCATTAAGCTAAACTTAAACTTGAATTTCTCCGTAGAGCAACAAGTACCTAGGTACATAAACAGAAGCTGCAGTAAAGTAATCACATTCGCCAGCTGCGACGTATGGCTTAGAAAATGAACTTGTGCTTAGGTTAGCTTAACGCGCTGTCTGGCTTGGAGCGTTTTGGCTAACACACGCTATATTTTGCCATTGTATTGCCTTGTAAATTTGTAATTGTGATCTTATGTTTTATTTCCGTATGGTGATCAATAAAGTGTTATCTATCTATCTATCTATTTTATGATCCGTTCAGTAAAGCTTTTGCTTTCTTGCTTGTCGTGTCGCTGGTGCTTTCTTGGTCTTCAAGATTGCGATAGTCAGTGACATACGGTGGACCTGAAAAGGGCCAATGTCCGTTGGTGAAAGAACCAGTATGGTCAAAGCATTTATGTGCGCCTCTAGAGGCTCCTTTCGTGCACATTTCATGTCATATGCCTTTGAATTTTTAGTTTCTGTGACATGCCAGTTTCCTAACGATGTTTTCCTTCACCGTTTGAGAGCACTAGTGTAGCGCACATACATGTTCTGAATGGAAAATCCATTGGTGCACGACCCGGATTCGAACCCACGGGGATTGGAAGGCCGGACCACTACCACCACTCGACCAGTGCTCTGCTTCAACTTGAAAATTTTCACTGTCTTTTGACCGTTACCCGATGTGACTTTGAGAGTTTTAGCCTATTGTAATTATCAGTATAGTTAGACAACAAGGCCGCTGGTTCACGAAGTGCAACTTAAATTGAAACTGTTAATTGAATCCAATCCGGTTCTTTGCAACGCTTGTGTTGGATTAGCCTCAAACCTTTTGTTAGAACTTTTTAATTTGTTTAAAACAGAAGCCGGGAGTGGCGTGATTTGATTGTGAAAATCTGCAATTAATTAAATGCTTTGTCTCTCACAGCTTCGGTTCATTCTTGATCTGCGTTTTATAGACGATCTCGGTGGCGCAGCGGGCGAGTGCCAGTCTGCGATGCAGGGTGTGCGGGTTCGATTCCCGCAGCGGGAATTTGTTACGTGTCTGGAACCGGTATCTGGTATCGGGTGTTGTGGTACCATGGTACTCGTGGTTTCTGATACCCACTACACAGGGAATCCTATTGTGGGGTCACAACTATGTATGTGACTGTTCGGTTTTATATATATTAATTATATATTGGAGAACCCGCTTATACAAGGTGATTCGTTATAGGTTTTTTTTTTTTTATACAACAGAGGTGGCAAACAAGCTTACGGCCCATCTGATGGTAAGCGGTTACAGTAGCCTATGAGCGCTTGCAATACCAGAGGCATCACGCACGCGTTGCCGACCCCTTCACCCCTTCCCCCCTAAAGAGCTCTGGCAACCCTACTCACCACAGGAACACAACACTATTTGAAACAAATAATGTTATTTGGCTGCGATCTTCTGTAAGGCGGAGGTACCTCCGCCTTACAGGCTGCTCCAATTCAGAACGAGAAAATCTCGCTGTGCCTACCTCCTCTCAATGGGAGATATCCTCGCTAGGTATGTATACTATCCCAAAAGGGGCTTATTATATTAACATAAAATTGAATATTAGCAAAATATTCTTTCGTTTTTTTTATTCAAATTAGCTGTGTTTGTTCTTTTTATCATATTTATAATTAATCATTAAACGTACGAGAGGTTCGAAATAAATATTAGTAAAACAGCTGATTAATTGAGTTTGACTGGTTTGACCCCAAAACAGCAGATTTTTGCAGTTGTTTCAATGAAAAATGTAGAATTTCCAAAAGTCGTATAGCAAACTTGATTGCCAGTTTGGTCACTTTGGTCTATAATAAGGCCCGTTCGGTATAGCATACATTTTATGAATCACCTTGAATACTCAATAGAAAAAGATCCTGTCAGAAAAAAGTCACTAACATCTTTTTTTTTTTTTTATTAATGAAACAACATCCACATCTCTTAGATAATATGGTACACCTTAACCAATTCACTTTACTTAAAGCCAATAAAGGTTTTTTTTTTTTAGCTAATACATTTATTAATTACGACCGTCACTGATTTGAAACAAAACTAATATTATATATATGTGTATCTGTGTGTGTATGTGTATATGCGTGTATATATGTGGTGTATGTAACATCTTTTATTAATCTCAATATCATTGGCACATGTCAATATACTCCTAAATTACAAAATGTTCTCACGGCGGCATTGCGACGCGAGGCACGACCTGCCAAATATATTACCGCAAAATCGGTGATGAAGCTTCATTCGTATGCTGCATACGTTTTGTTTACCTTTTCGCTACAATATGTAGGCTAGATAAATTAAACAACCTCAATATAAGCTTACCTAATAAGCGATTTATTACTGTCTGCCCCCTCAAACGACCCCCACGCAGTGGCAGACGGTAACACTTATGGCTATCGGCCCCACTTATGAAAAATGGGGGCACACAGTTATACATTCTGCCACTGCGCTTAGTGCCACGGTGGTAGACGGTAGCAACCCTTCAGCCGATGTAACTCCTAAACTCTTGGTAGCACAACCAGTTGACCTACTCAATTCCATGCAGATCGGAATGAGACAGTTCGAAAGTTATGCTCTAGCAAATAAACATACAAACATACAATGCCGATTCGTTTTTTTTAAACCCAAACATGGTTTGACCCCATACTAGGATTCCCTGTGTCTTGGCTATCAGAGACTACGGCTCTTATTCAGAGACACGTCTCAAACTTAGATTTAATCACAGATCAGCTGAACTCTACTTAAGTATTGAATCTCTACTCAAACATAGCTTTTATTCAAGAACGGTACTTAAACTACTCTCAGTTGAATTGAGTCTCAAATCTGTACTCAAATGTTCTCGTTTACATTTTGATTTATTTATAATTTTCGATCCGTTTTACGCAGAAATTCAAACAGCCAGGGTGGAAATAGAACAGAACTATAAAGTAAAGTATAAATATGCATCAAAGTACTTGTAACGGAACGAAAATGTCATTTGATTAATGTCTAATCAAATCTAAACTCAAGTACCGATTTCGTCAGTCAGATTGACGTCAGATTGACGTTTCAGAATAAGCATTTAGTCAGGTGAGCTGTGATCATTGAAGCTATACATAAATACTGTTCAAGAATTAGAATCTCGCCTCAAATCGAGATTTAAGTACAGATCAATGCTCGAGTCTTGTCTCTGAATACGAGCCTACGAGTACCATGGTACCATAACACCTAGATCCAGAACAAATATTTGCTGATCATGCAAACATGCCGTGGTGGCCCCGGCTGAAGAAAAGACCCTTCCATATCTACCCGTGGATGTCGTAAGTGGTCTTATAAGCGGCGATGGGTTCGCAACGTGTGAGTGAGTTGCATACTTCCTTCTGCAAAATGTGGGAATGTGCCAAAAATGTTTGGATGGACGTGCCTTTGACTACCCGCCCCTTAACTTCAAAGATTTGATATATCTTCTTTCCTTTACTGTCTTCGTATATTGAGATACATAAACCTGCACATAGTGATAGAGGCGACTAAGGGAAACAAAGCTAGGGGATGGGCAGCAGCATTCCCTATCAACAAGAGCTTTATCTGCGCTCGCCAACCCGCATGCCCAGCGTGGCGAGATTGGGCAAATCCCCCCTAATGATTGTTTCTGGTAATTTATAGGGGAGGCTTATGTTCAGCAGTCCTACGGCTGAAATGAAGATGCAAGTATTTGTCCCGCGCCGGGAATGTTGCCTAGTTCTTTGAGAGATCTTTGCTCGTTTTGCTCGCTCGATCAAAAATCCATCACGAGTCGACAGCAAAGAATTCATGTATGCAGCTTATTGAAATCTTTCCCATAGGTCTCAAGCCGTGTTCATACGACTTGCGATATGTCATCTAAAATATATTTCAAAATGATCCATATCTCTATTGGATAAAGTCAATTTTGAGTTTGACTTTTAAGAAGCTTACGATATCGTACCTACGCCCTCAAATGTCAAACTCAAAATTGACTTTATCCGAAAGAGATATGGATCATTTTGAAATACATTTTAGATGACATATTGCACGCCGTATGAAGACGGCTTCGGAATGTGTTCAATTTAAAGCTACATGATGGCCCACGCTCCATCAATCTTCTGTGGAAAAGGCGAGTGTATCGGGTAACATACCGAAAAATGGCTCGGACATAACGAAGAGAAATCGCTTTCCATATCATAAATCAAACTGTATTGAATTGCTGACCGTGGGCCGTACCGTTGGAATGCCGGTTTGAGTATAGAATGCGATGGTACGTACGCTATGAATTGCTTTTCTTCTCTAAAGTTTCGGGTTTGGTGGTTTTTTCAGGAAGTAGCAGTTGTAACAATTTTATTCATTGTAACACGTGGTTTAAACGGTGAAGGAAAACATATTGAGGAAACCAGAAGGTAAGTGGTCTTATAAGCGGTGATGGGTTTGCAACGTGCGAAATACTTTCTTCTGCAAAATGTTTGGATGGACGTGCCTTTGGCTACCCGCCCCTTAACTTCAAAGATTTGATATATCTTCTTTCCTTTACTGTCTTCGTATATTGAGATATATAAACCTGCACATAGTGATCAACGTGTCCCTGTGACTCTACTCAGTAAAATTTTAAGAAAACCCTGAAACACGAATATATTTGATTTATATTTATACTAGCTTGCGTCCGCGTGATACCTAGATAAAAAGTAAATATGCTATTCTACGTAAAAAAACTCCATCAGTTCCAAGTTTCATCGAAATCGGTTGAGCCGTTGATTGAGCGGCAAACATCCAAACATCCTGACAAATATTCACATTTATAATATTAGTAGAGTTGATATTTTCTTTCAATACTATTTTACTTCGAACACCAACAGTTTGTAACATAATAAAACAGAGTATATTTAGAGAAAATAAACACAGGAGTACAGCAAATTCGAAGAAAAAGGAAATTGATTAACGCAGGTAACAGAACAAACTTCCTTCGATCGGGGGAACCGACAGCAAAACAATTACCCACCTAATGAATGTCTATCAAACACTGAAACGTAGTCCTTGCGAAACACTGGCTATTGATTCGCGATTACGATCCCTGAGTCAGGGGGATAAAGGTCGGTTTTGTTTGCTGTGGATGCCATCACACATTTTACCCTATTGGTGGAAAAACAGCGTCCGATACGATTTGTTGCACGATACTTGAATACAGAATGTCAATTGTTTTATTTTTTGAGATATAACTAGTAGCGTGAACTAAGTCTCTTAAAAGTTGGCGCTTTATTAAATGCTATAAAAAATTTATATCGACTGATGTTATGTTGATATCTATGTCTCTGTGTGTAAATTGCCTTAGATAGGGACGGGACGTCTGCGTACACAAGCAAGTCAATATCCGCTCAGCTCAGGTCCGAAGTTATGACTTAGGTAAGTAACTTATTTAATATCTGTGACTTTATGTGCGTGTGGGTTTATTATCGTTGTGTTGCGTTGTAAAGCTTTGTTTTGAGTTAAAAAACAGTATCGAAACTTTAGCCGAATTGTAGGGAGCAAGAGTATTTGGTAGCTACTGAGATGAATCTGGTATTTTTTTTTTATACAACTTAGGTGGCAAACAAGCTTGCGGCCCACCTGATGGTAAGCGGTTACCGTAGCCTATGAGCGCTTGCAATACCAGAGGCATCACGCACGCGTTGCCGACCCCTACCCCCCTCCCCCCCTAAAGAGCTCTGGCAACCTTACTCACCGCAGGAACACAACACTATTTAAAACAAATAATGTTATATGGCTGCGATCTTCTGTAAGATTGTTTTTTATCTGCCAAAATAGTTAACTCATTGTGCTAACTGATTTTCCACGCAGTGTCAAATTATTGGTTGGATTCTCTGCCATCAGACACAAAGGGTTTAAACAGCGTGACAAAGACATAAACAGTGATACAAATGATTTCATAAAATGTAAGCTATCCTGAAAGTGGTTATTCTACACCCAACAGTAAATTTTGTTCTACGACTTTCGGAAGTTCAACATTTTTCATTGAAAAAACTTTATGTTTTGGTATCAAATCACTTCAGCTGTTTCGAGTAGTAATATTGTAGTCGATCTTACTTTTAATTATTAAATAAAAAGGTAACATTCCTTAGAGAGATAGAAGTAGGTTATATGGAACTCCTTAGGCCTAAGTCCAGCAGTAGACATCAACGGGCCCAAGTCAGTCATCAGTGATGGTAAATAAATACGTGTAATTATAGAGACGACTTCCTTAACAGTGTTGGCTAGGATCTCACTTTTTTATTTGTCTCATTAATTTTTTATAACAACAATTAATAGCCCGCTCTTCCTTCTATCAAGAAAAATAAAATGATCACCATCGCACACAAGCGGTAAGGAAGCGTAACTCATATCTGTTTATCCGTCTCCGCACGATTAAACCCTCATTCATGATGTACAAAGGGAATTACAACTGTTAATAGCAACTGTTACGCAATACTTCCAGTTTCCATCAAAACAGATGGCACGCATCATATCCGCCGTTTGGATAGCTGAATTGCAAAGAAGCATACAGTAGTTACACTACGATAAACAACGGAGAAAAACGCACACAAACACGCGCTGTTTCTATTCTGCTTTGACCACGCGCGCCTGCCTCACCAAATTCTCTTGATAGATGTTATTCAATGAATAATTTCGATCCTATACACAGCAAAATGAAATAATAAATGTTTACGCACTCTTGTAAAACAGACAACGGAGTGACATTGCCGCTATAAACATAAAAGAGACCGGTTAAAAATCGAATTAAAGTAGTATGGCAGGCTATAGGTATCAACCTGTCGAATATAACTACAATAACTTATTATTATCATGAGCGCCACCGTCCTCTTCTACTTTGTATATCCTGTCCATCCAAAGATTGCCTGGTAGAGATCGCTTTTAGCGATAAGGCCGCCCATTGTTACACTATTTTTATGTTATTTTTATTTCCTTGATTGTGTATTTTCTTTTGGTGTACAATAAAGCTATATTCTATTCTATTCTACAATATACAAAGTAGCCTATATTAATCCAGGCTATATACTATGTATGTACATACATGTTAAATTTCATTCCAATCCGTTGAGTGGTTGTGGCGTGAAAGAGTAGCAAACATCTCCACATCCTCGCATCTTTGCATACTTCGTCATTTACAGTGCTATAGGTAGGTAATTATTATTTAGCAGTTCATTGACTTACCCCAAGAGTAAATTTACTGCTAAGGATATTTGCCGTTGCGGAATGATTCAAACGAACAAAAATAAATCATTCGCAGAAGATATTTTACCGCTAAATTAACCATAGCATCTCTTTGAGGTTAGCAGACGTCTTAATCATTAGAGGTATGCCTATTTATATGCAGAATGTCCGTGAAATGCAGATTTTTCCTGAAATTGAACGACTTTTCTTGGAAATAGGTATACCGGTCTGTTGGTACCGATATATCGCTGAAAGCCCGACAAGTTTCTACTCATTTTCCTGTATTATTTTAGCTATGACGGAGGCCTTTTGTTCACTATGGCTGACTGACTTATTCAATTTTCCAACTCTGTGGGCTCATAAGATCTAAGCACCGTAATATATTGATACTATCATGCCTTCAACAACACTAACCTTAAATCTTTCACTAGATATATCAATCACTTGCATTTTCGTACCGCTTGTTCCCACAAACGGCCAAGCAACAGGTAACGTATTGTGTTCACTCAGCCGTGCGATACCCGTAAAAATACCTATACTGAAGTATATATGTGAGATTGCCGCACAAAATTCGTAATTTCCTGGTACAATGTGTTTTTTTAAGTTAATAAATAAATAAATATAAATATTCCGGACATATTCACACGGTCAACTGATCCCAAACTAGGCATAGCCTGTACTATGGGTACCAGAGACTGATATACATAATAGATAAATATTTAACACCCAGACACAGAACAAACATCTGTGTTAGTTACAAATGTTTGTCCAGTGCGGGAATCGAACCCGCGACCTCTAGCGCAGAAGGCAGAGTTACTAACAACTGAGCTATGAGGCCAGTTAAGTTGTCCAAACCAAGGCCAAAAATTCATGACGTATATTATATTTTTGTAATATCCCAAATATTTTCGACTCAGATGGGATTTGAACCCGAAACCTTCCCTACACACGGGGATGCTCTAACCAACTAAGCAACGCAGCCACTCCCCATCTCTTTTTGGGACTTCCAATTGGCTTAAAGCGCCATTATATTATGTCAATTTATTGCAATAGTTACTTTAGCCCACGGCCCCGCTCGCGTAATACCCGCTGAACTGTAACCCATGTCACTCCGACTCTTTTACTATATTCGATCCGTTGCTCCATTGGTGTGTAAAAGTAGGAACCAATCAACAAACAATCACACTTTCGCAATTATAAAATTATGTTTAACAGTCAGGATCATTGGGGATGTTTGAGGTTTTCAACTGTATTTATGCAAATTGAATAAGGTACGGCCGTCTGCATAAATTTTAAATTCGGATCGTGATTCGTTTTTTTTAAAGATTCTTTATTCAAACCAACCAACCCGATTATACCTGTCATGGCGGCCAGGGATTGCTGCGTCACCGCATTTTAAAAGGATTAGGCAAAATTCGGGGTTCCATTTTTATTTGCTGAATGTCAAAATGCAAACTGTTTCTAGGTTTACGTTTCAAATTTCATTCAATGCTTTTTACAGTATCATATTTATCTACTATGCCTTTTTGACCTCATTGTTTTATTTTATTTGTATGTGTAATATGGGTGTACGTACCTACTTGTACCTACTGTACCTAAAATATACGACCTTTTTTTTATTTATTTTATATTATATGAATACAAAGTATATTATGAATTCATCGTATAAGAATACATCGTATATGAATGAATACACATTTTAATATCAGTTTAATTTCATTCCTGGTCTTTCTGAGACTATGAATGATTTATATTTTCAAAGATTAAATTAATAGGAAACAAAAACGGACTGAATGTCACTAATCGTGAAAATAAAATTTATCTAACGAACAAAAACGCAATTTACTAGAAAAGCCCACTGAGCTACAACGAAACTTCAGTATTTATCAGTATTTCTTGAAATATTCCGAAATAAATATCAAAGCGATATAAGCTTCTCTATGAACAGTATTACACGCCTCGGAGCACATCAAAGATGGAACTGTATCATTGAATTGAACCACAGCTCAGAAAAACAGCTGAAAATCTCGTTTCCTTATTGGGAATATCAACACTTATACAATGTTCTAGTAAAAACGCGCACGACACAAATTTACTACAACCCCCCTGGACCCCACTACGACAGGAAGCTACCCTCCAAATTTCATACTCCTAGGACTTACCGTGTGCGTTGATCAGTCAGTCAGTCAGTACCGTAGAGTTGTTTTATATGTCACACAATAAATAAGCTATTTGCAAAATGTTTTGAAAAATATATTCGCAACAAATTTTTGGCGGCAATTTTTAGTGCCGATTAGGAAATGATCTGACTGTTTTGTTTAAGCTGCGACTGAACAGTATTTTTGACTTCACATAATCGAAAGAGTGACACTATAGTGGGAGCTGGAGTTTATTTGAAAAGGGTCCCTGAGGTACCGAGATTTAATATCTTAAAAGGGATGACGCGACCTAAGAAAACAAGTCCATCAAGAATAAAGCTCCGGATTTAGTATCTAAATAGAGCTTTTCATTATGTTTCGCAAAATAAGATGAAAATCTCGAATTTATGAACACAATTTTAATATCGTGACCCTTTCAAGTCTTATCTATAATTTTATATTTCAAAATTATATACTAAATCATCATCATTATCAGCCTGAGGAAGTCCGCTGCTGGACATAAGCCTCCCCTAAAAAAAGCCACGGTGAACGGTCTTGAGACTTATTTATCCCGCAATCTTTACAATATCTTCGGTCCATCGGGGAGGTTGGGCCTTCCCAAACTGCGTCGTCCGGTTCGTGGTCGCCATTCGAGAACCTTTATACCCTAATGGTTCTGCAAACGGTGCTATGTCGGTGACGTTGGTTCTTCTACGGATTTCCTCATTTCGGTCTTATCACGCAGTGAAACTCCGAGCATAGCTCTCTCGATTGTCGACTTTGAGCTTGCGTAAGAGACCAATTGTTAGCGACCAAGTCTCTGTACAATGCCATCTCTGGCAATACGCACTGATTGTAGATATTCGTCTTGAGGGTAAATATTTAATTTTATTGCAAAAAAAATATAAGTTCTGCGTAAAATTCTAATAGCAATAAATATGATGACTGACTGACCCCAATTTTAAAGCCGCTCACGTCTCCTGTTCTGTCAGTTTGCAAGATCTAGGTCGACCCCTTTAAACTGCGCTAATCCACGGCTTTTCATACGAGCCCTTGGAAAAGGCGACGAGAATTAGCCGGGCAATGGACTGCGGGTGGTTAGATATCCAACATATAGAAGGTGAGGCATAGCAGTCGGCTCTTACAAATTTTTCGGAAAATTTACATGAATGGGAATTTTTGATATTATTGTTGGTTCTGCATTTGTCCCTGCGTTGGATCATTGACTGTGTTTATACTAATACTGTAACTGTTATACAGTGGTTCGCCACGAACTGATATTCGTTGGTGCTAACCGTTGAGGCGCAATAAGGATAAACTTTGAAAATCGCACCCTTGACATGTAAAAATAACCAATCTTACCTGAACCACGAAGTCATTTATACTGTACCAAACAGTAGCTCACGCTATAGTTGTTTTCTAAAGTTGGTATTTTAGTTGTATCTCAAAACCATGAGGCCTTCATTGAAAAAGACAACATTTGTTGATTGGACAAGTGTTGTTTGGATGTTTGTTGTTCAATCACGCCGTAACGGCTCAACCGATTTCGTTGAAACTTGCAATACATAGAGTTCTTTACCTAGAATAGCATATAGGCTACTTTTTATGTAGGTACCACGTGAGCGAAACCGCGGGTGGATGATAGTGAATTAATAAGAAAGCTCTTTCATAATTATGACCCCACTTAGTCTAAGACCAATACAAAATTTGTCTTACTTATTTTTCAAAACCCCTTAGTGGACCCCTATATCTTAGCAACCCTTTGATAGTAAATCTCTGTGCTATTTTTACTCTATAGTGAATAGTGTATGTGTACAACTTCACCAATAATAAAAAAAATATCAGGTAAATATAAACGTATATGAGAAAAATACCTACTTGAAATGATTGCTGTTATGCATAAAACTCGGAAACCATATTTTACGTATCGAGTCGTTAATTCCCAATTATACTCGTGCTTCGTTCTCGAGATGAGTAACCTGAAAGAATCTATTATTTTTTCATTCAACTTGTAGTAGTAGGTCCAGTTATCATCACTCCACTGTATTTGAGGGTAATTGTGATTTTTTTTTTATACATCCTACGGCCGGCGCTCGCCCTGTTCGTCATTCGTAATTTCAGTGTCAATCACTCCGCAAGTGTTTCCAATTTTGAAGTCAAAATGCCTAAAAGGAAGCACTACGATGAGGATATTGTTGCAAAAAAGCTACGAAAAATCGAGAAAATGCTGAGGAAGTGTAAAAGTCGTCGCAAGAGAGTTATTTCGACATCATCAGAAGACTCTTCGCAATCTCCTCAAAACCAAAACGGTATGTACCTTTGTTACCTTCTTTTTGGAAGTGTACCTTAGTCAAAACTCATTTTAAAGGAAAACGCACAAGGACGTCTGCGGGACTATCCGAGCGTAACCTATAATGAGGTCACATTTATTTACAAAACTTGGCCAACATTCCATGGTCAAGTTACATATGGTAAACGCACAAGGACGTCTGCGGGACCATCCGAGCGTATACCAACCGACATTGCTTTGACTCTGTTGGGCTGGCTAATCATCATCGATTTTAATGAAGTTAACGCACAAGGACGTCTGAGGGACTATCCGAGCGTATAAAACTTCCCTGTACCAACCAAATATTCCAGCGATATGAGAATTGGCTCTTACCGATTCACGAAATATTTTTTTCTAAATACCCCCACTTATTGAATGTGTTCAACAACACAAATAAGGCTCATTATCATGATCATCATCAGCCACTACTGGACATAGACCTCATAAGTCAAATAAGGGTCATCATCATGATCATCATCAGCCACTGCTGGACACAGGTCTCAAAAGTCGAATAAGGGTCATCATCATGATCATCATCAGCCACTGCTGAACATAGACCTCATAAAGCAAATAAGGGTCATCATCATGATCATCATCAGCCACTGCTGGACATAGGTCTCAAAAGTCAAATAAGGCTCATCATCATGATCATCATCAGCCACTGCTGGACATAGGTCTCAAAAGCCAAATAAGGCTCATCATCATCATCATCAGCCACTGCTGGACATAGGCCTCTAAAGTCAAATAAGGCTCATCATCATCATCACTATCTGTAGAAGTCCACTACTAGACATAGGCTTTATAGGTAAAATAACGCTCCTAAGTCTGGTAAATCATTTTCAGATGGGGAAATTCAGAGTCCTCTGAGAGATATCACGGACATTGATTCCATTCTTCTTCCGTACGAACACCAAGAACGAGAAAGCGTTACGTCACCAAAATCACCGACACTACCTCCACCAACGTCGCCAGTGCCGTCAACTACGCAAGAAGAGCAGACCAAACAGCCAGAAGAAATTTCGGTGCCGCCTCTCAACATTTCCCCGGAAGAATCGGGCCTTGACAGCGAGATTCTAGAAATTCTAGGCGATGACCCGACAGCTACAGTCGAATATGGTAAAAATATCCGTCCCGAACTCGCTGCACGCTTTAATCACATAGCTACCAACGGCTTGAATAAAGAGAACCGCAAGGAACTTTGTGATAAGTACCTTATCCCTGGGAACTGCACGTTGATTGGAGCTCCGATATTGAATGCAGAAGTTAAAGTAGCTTTAAACGAAAACACCCTGAAACGCGATAAACTTATAGAATTGCGACAAAAACGAATAGCGGCAGCTATATCCTGTATAGGAGAATCACTCTCCCATGCACTGGAGGCCAGCGAAAAGGATAACGCACAAATAAAACGTCTCATGGACACGGCTCGCCTCATATGCGACGCTCAATATAATGATTCCGTGTCACGAAGAAATCTCGCTGTTTATTCGCTCAAAAGAGAAATGAAAGATCCCTTGCTTAATACAAAGATAGACAAGTCCTTATTTGGAGAACATTTAATAGACTCCTTGAAGGCAGCTAAAGCTGTGACCAAGTCAGGTACAGAGCTCAAGACTCAGTTCCAGCCGCCGGCAAAAAACTGGAAAATCCCAGTCGTGGGTCGCAGGCAACCAGCGACAGCCCGGCGGAACGCGCCTGCAGCACCGACGACCCCAGCGCAGCCGGCGCCGCAGCCGTCAGCGGAGCCGCGCGCCGCACGAGCGTACTCGTCGCGCAGACCGCCGCCGCCGCAGAAGTTTGCGCGCCGGCGATACTAGACCAGGTGAAATACGCAGGACAACTTTCTTATTTTCTAAAATCCTAGTCCATTATTATTAACGATCTAATTATATTCATGGATTGATCCAGGCTATAGAATCCCTTTTTCGAAGCCTGTGACACAATTACGCTTACCTCCGATTCATAAGTACTCTGACTCGGAAAATATTAGCTCAAGCCTTTGACAAACAAGCATCATATGGAGAAATATATATCTGTAAGCCATTACTACGAGAACCAATTCATTTCGAATGTATTTTTATGTCCTAAACCAAATGGATAAATAAGATTAATACTCGATTTGATGCAGTGACATAAATTCCTAAATACACACACTTTAAAATCGATCTTGATCGAATTGTACGTACCTAATATATTATCGACTAAAACGTTACTAAGTATGTTCTTTAGAATTTACAATTAATGACGAAAGAAGTAAAATGTACAATTAGGCAGTTTGCGCAGATCATTGGGCTACTGGTCTCAGCTTGTCCAGCCATCAAATACGGTTGGCTAATTTGTACATATGTGTATATTAAGAATATACATTAATTAAAAATTAAATTTAAGTTAACCTATTCATAAAAATTACAAAAAATCTATAAATATTCCAAATTATTTACAAAGTGACTTTCTATGATGGAGAAATACAATAAACAACTTGGTGTATTAAGTTTTTAAAAGAAAAATATGAAATTGAAATATATTCTGACGCCTCAACGACGGGATGGGGCTCAACATGTAGCGATAAGACAGGTAGTGGCCAGTGGTCCAATGAGGAGTGCAAAAAACTTATTAATTACCTTGAACTGCTTGCAGCCAATTTATCTAATAACCAGATACCGCTCAGAATAGACAACTCGACGGCAGTATCGTATGTCAATAGAATGGAAGGTGTGCAGTTCCCATAACTCACAGAAATCACCAAATATACCTGAAAGTGGTGTGAATCGCGAATTTTATTTTTTGCGTCTTCTCTTAAGTGATAATATATCATTTGGACCCTGTGAAAACGTTCTCGTCTCTCATTTCAGCCGAGGCAACATCAAGTCGAATCGTACCCTGGTTGCCGGGGTGCTCTGCGGACGGCGCTACTGCGAAGAGACGTCCCCGCAGACTCTATAGATATTATGCTAGCATCTTTGTCCACCAACTCCACCAAGCAATACGATGTCTGCCTCAAACGGTGGTTTAGTTACACTAAAGACAATTCCCTAAATTTTTATGAAGCATCTATTCCTTCAGTTCTCTCATTCCTGACATACCTTTTTAATTCGGGTTCTCAGTATGGATCCCTGAATACGTATAGATCTGCACTAGCAATGTTAATTGGATCTAATTTATCACATGACGATAGAATAAAAAGATTTTTCAAGGGTGTGTTTCGGCTGAAGCCTCCCAATCCGAAATATGACGTTACCTGGGACACATCCCTCGTCCTTGAAGGGCTTGCAAAGAGGTACCCGAACGAGGAATTGTCATTAGAGCAATTGTCTAAAAAATGTGCAATGCTACTGGCACTAACAACAGCACACCGTGTACAAACACTGTCGAAAATAGATATTCAAAATATAGTACAAACTGATTCGCAAATAACTATCAAAATTCCGGATTTAAATTAAAACTTCACGGGTTGGCGGTTATCAACCAACTTTACATCTGCCATTTTTTAGACAAAAGCCAGAAATTTGCCCAGCAATTACACTTCTTTCTTACTTAGAAAGGACAAAAGACTTGAGAGGTATCTGTCTCTACCTCTTTATTAGCCACAGAAAACCTCACGCGATCGTTAGTTCGCAATCAATTAGTCGCTGGATAAAGTCAACACTAGAAGAATGTGGAGTAGATGTATCGATATTCAGCGCGCACAGCACGCGACACGCCAGCACGTCGCGCGCGCGCCACCTTGGCCTCAGCGTTGACACGATTCGTAAAACTGCGGGCTGGAGTGGTACATCTTCCACATTCGCTAGGTTCTATGATAGGACTATTATCAGAAATCAAACTGATTCTCTCGCTAGGTTGATTATAAATGACTAGTATTTGTAAGTTACTTACCATATAAATCATGTCACATACCTATGTAACACCTACACACACTAGGTACCTACCTAATAAGAATAAAACTTTGCGATACTTAGATAATAGGTACCTGTATGCGATCAAACAAATATCTTTTTAATACGTATATGATGTAATTATACAAAATACAGATTACTAGATAAAAACTGGATTTTATTGATATTTCCTCAAAGCATACTCTCAAAGTCTACAAGTTGAATGAAAAAATAATAGATTCTTTCAGGTTACTCATCTCGAGAACGAAGCACGAGTATAATTAATGATTAAACGAACTTACCTGTACGTGAAGTTCTATCATAATTATACGAAGTGCTTCGTTCGAAGAGATGAGTAACCAACGCCCAACCCAGCCCAATTGTACGCAAGTACGCAACCCGCTCTTTTCGGAAATATCATTTTAACAGGAGTGATTGTTGACTCCAAACTAAATGACGAACAGGGCGAGCGCCGGCCGTAGGATGTATAAAAAAAAAAACACAATTACCCTCAAATACAGTGGAGTGATGATAACTGGACCTACTACTACAAGTTGAATGAAAAAATAATAGATTCTTTCAGGTTACTCATCTCGAGAACGAAGCACTTCGTATAATTATGATAGAACTTCACGTACAGGTAAGTTCGTTTAATCATTAATAAAATGTATCATGCATTCTCGAACGAAAATATCGCTTGAGTTTTTTAATGATGCATCTTCCTTATAACCAAATCCATATTGAGCTCTTCCAATAAGTACCTAGCTATTTCCAATTTTTCAGCGTAGAAATAGATGAAGTGAAGTTATCCCCAAGAATGGTAGATATAATCTCATATCTTCAGGCGATCAGATCCTCTAAGACGTCGAATGGTTAGAGGCACGTCCGAACATTTGATACATTTTTCAGTAATGAGTATTCCATAAGTGACCTGTTAAAGCGCACTAAAATTTTTCGAATTGAAAAACTCATTGGTGCAAGACGGAGTTCGAAATCACGACCTTCGGTTCAAAAGTCGCGTAATCTCCCACTAGGCTTATATGTCTTGTAGGTACGTGTACTCTAATATATGTAAAAAAAAACTTATTTAGTTTCGAGACCGAATCGAAAACATGTAGTAGCTTTTCAGCCATCTCAATGGAATGGTAACGTCACGGACCAAAAACTGCTATGATTTATGTTGTTTAAAAAAAATCGACGTCGGCTTTGGATCGCGATCAACTAGTGCAAGTACTGCCGCATTTACATAAAGCGCACGAGTTTTCAAAGCATGCTTACCGGGTGTAGTGCTTTCTTAAAGCCTGTAGCACATCTCATAATTTCTCATTCCGAATGGAACTATAAACGGAATATTATAGGGAAAAAAATACAAAATTGGCGATATTTTTGATGACGAAATATACACACAACAGTCACATAATATAGTGCTGACTCCACATTAGGATTTAGTTCCGATGAAGTAACTAAATGTCGCTACAGGAAATATTCGTAGTTTATTTGTTTCGGAGCCTTCGGCGCTTGAGTTTAACCTCTGTTTAAGTTAGATCTCTGTGGCGTAGTGGTTGAGTGCCCGTCTGTGATACAAGATGTGCTGGTTCGACTAAATGTTCGCATCATCTGCAAATATTAGTTCCAGCTCTGTGTGTACCATAGTACCATAGTAATTGTAGTTTCTTATACCCTAGGGAATCCTAGTGTGAGGCTAGGATCATATACTACTAGCTTCCGCCCGCGGCTTCGCTCGCGTTGTACCTACATAAAAAATAGCCTATATGCTATTCCAGACTATAATCTATCTATGTACCAAATTTCATCCAAATCCGTTCGGCTGTTTGGGCGCGATTGAACAACAAACATCCAAACATCCTCACAAACTTTCGCATTTATAATATTAGTAGGATAAGTAGGATGTGACTGTTGGTTTTTTATTTAATTACTAGTAGCGTGCGGTGCGGCAAAAAAAAGTTGTGTGCGGTTGTGACGCCTCTAACAGGCTCTAAACGCCGGCTAACAGGCTCCGGTGACCGGTTTGCTTCATAAATGCGGCCTATCATGCGTGAGTAACGTGACCGTATCACGTGAATCTACTGTTGATGACGTAGTATCTACGTGTATGATAGACGAGTTTTATCGCCGAACGGAATGCTGGAGGCTGAGTCTTTTATGTTTATGTTTCATCTGGTATTTTGCAGAAATCGGGTCATGATCGGTCGTCATTGTTGGATTTGTGAAATGATCTAAATGCATTCTACAAATATGAGTGTGTAAATGAGAGCTTTGCGAAGTATGTTTGGAGTTACTTTGAAAGATAGTGAGGAACAGTGTGCTAAGAGAGCGTTGTGGAGTGAAAGAAGACGTAATCATGAGGATTGAGAAAGGTATGCTGAGATGGTTTGGTCATGTAGAGAGGATGAATGAAAGAAGATTGACGAAACAGGTGTTTAAGGAGAGTGTGAATGGGACCGTTGGAAGGGTAAAACCTAGGCGTACGTTTAGTGACCAAATCAGTGACTTTTTGGAAAAAGGCCAGGTCAAGAGTACCCTAAGCCGACGAGCATTAATGAGGAATGTGATGAGAGTGAATGACGCAAAAGAGGTATGTCAGGATCGTAGCAAGTGGAAAGCCGTGGTCTCTGCCTACCCCTCTGGGAAATGATTTTATGTATGTATTTCAATAACCTGCGACACCAATCGTCACTGAACTAAAACTTTATAGATTAAAAAACGTGTAACAACAAGCTAAACTCTATGATATACTCATTTTTGTTTCTGGAGTTTTTGGGCTTATTTTAAAAGATAATATTTAAAATTGATTGACAGAGGACAGTCAATATCTTGGGCCGTAGTTTGACAAGACTAGGCTAGGATCGTGATGGATGACACAAACAAAGGTATACGGTAAAACAAAAGTACGTGAGGTCGGGCTTGTGGATGATGATGATGACAATAAATAAATGAAATTTTGAAACGTATTAGCATGACAATACGGCGACTCGGTTCCCTCCAATTTCATTAAAATGTACAGTTTCAAACAATTCATTTATTTTCACGAAAGGTTAATTTGGTTTCCATGAAATTACCATTTAAATAAAAGTTATAATTATGTTTGACAAATGAACCCAGAGCCCACAGACAATAGATCATTTCAGCGTTGCTTTTGTATACGTATAATTTTATGGTTCCGACTGCGATCCCAACTATCGTGTCACTGTTGCTTTCGTGTCACTGATTCATTTTTGGTCATCCTGTATTAGGTCATTGACCAGGTTGAGGTATGGTGGTCCTGAAAAGGCCTGAGGACTATGACCGTCAGTGAAAGAATCAGTGTAGTGATAGGATTTAAGTGCGCCTCTTAGGGGCTCCTTTCGTGCAAAATAAGTGCTAATGAACGTGGGTTCATTAGTCTCTATGTGGATAGAGACTTTAGTTGGAAAATATATTCCTAGCTTTTCAACAGAAATCTCCAAACTGTATTTTGGAGTTAGAACGATCGCAGACTGACAGCTGGTTTGACTGACTGACATACACATGGCGAGAATTTGTGTATTTTTGTTGGCACCGAGTTTTTGTGAATATTTCAGCCTTGGCATATCTGTCTTGCTTATTTTGCGCTGAATACAGTTACATACATTTAAAAACAAATTCATTAAACCAAGGACACATTTTATACGTAGCTATTGGGCGTAGCACTGCTACAGTAGCGATTCGTAGCTGTACGAGCTACGACAGCGACATTCCATATTATGTCCAAGCCGGTATCTTAATTAGATCGCAATGTAAGATGAGTTCTATCTTGGTTATATAAGAATTCATCATAATTTCTGCCGTAGGATGTTCACTGCTGAACATAGGCCTCTCCCACAGATTTCCAGTGACTTCCAATCGACGTTATGATAGGGGACGCTGCCGCTCATCCCCTACCTTAAGACATCCACGGGTAGGTAGATATAGAGGGCATATTTTATTGACGGGGTTACCACGGCCTAAAAAACCTAACTTCCCACCTAACCTAACCACCTACAAACCTATTAAGTAACTCTATCCGTAGACTTCGTTAGTTCTAGTTTTACTTATTTTTTAGTTTTTATTATATATCTAGCTTGAGTAATAAATGTAGATGCCTACCTACTAATGATCTAGGTAGTCAATACAAAGCTTTGCTTAGCATAAATACATAGGTCTTCACGATACAGGCTTACCTAGTGTGGAAACCGCTGTATTGTTTGTTTTTATTGTAGGTACCGACTGATGGTGATGTTGCGAATGTGTATTAAAATTCCTTTAAAAAGACCGCAATCGTAACGCTTCATTCTACATTCACGAAACTGCTAAAAAATTACAAGAGAAAATAAAACGGTTACGAAACACCTCAGTGACTGCCACAAACAGACTTTATTTATAGGTTTCTTGTGTATAAATATGACAGACTGATTTATTTGCGGGCTGACAACGTGGCCGAAATACTCCGCTGCAGTTGTGTTTCTACTATTCAGGTATTCCGGCTAGACTTAAAACGCCATGACTCAAATACAAATACATATAAAATGATTTACCAAAAAGTTAACAATAAAGCAAAACAAGTTACTATAAAAATACGATTTCCGAAACTTAATTTAATAAAAACAGTAACAGGGCAAAACCACGAAGAAAAAAATACGGAATAATATAGAACTATACAGAGTTGCAGATCAGCATCAGTTAAAGTCAATTGTGATTTTTAATAGAAAGTTATACAGTTCAAAATTATTTTCAAAAATATCTTAGATTATATTTTATACCTACAATAGTTTTTTTTTTTTCAATAAAGATTAGCGCGTTTGTTAACAGATGGCAGCATTACGGAACATAGGCCTCCCCATAGGTTTCTTGGGTAACCGATCTTGTGCTGCCTACACCTAACGACTCCCAGCTACCATTATATAGTCGTCTTTCGATCTAGTGGGGGGCCGCCTACGCTGTGCTGTGGTATGCACTCCCTTCCTGCCCCAACGGCCGTCGGTTCCCCGGGCTATGTGTCGCGCCTTTTGCCACCTCAACCATTTCTTGATTTGCAACAATAATAAGCTTACAACATAATATGGCCGTGGTGGCCCCGGCTAAAGAATAGGCCCCTCCATATCTCTATCCGCGGATGTCGTAAGAGGCGACTAAAGGAAAAAAGCTAGGGGATGGGTAGCAGCGTCCCTCATTTTAACAACGATAGCTCTAACTGCGCTCGCCAACCCGCATGCCCAGCGTGGTGAGTATGGGCAAAACCCCCCCACATGATAAGGAATTTTCTCTGTCTGTGGGGGAGGCCATGTTCAGCAGTGAACGTCGTACGGCTGAAATGATGATGATGATGTGCCTACTTAGGTGCAGCAAAATAAAGGTGACATACATAACTTATAGTAAGTACACTGTTGCAAAAAGGTCCCAACTCAGCGTGTGCAGATTTTAATAACCTGGGCTGGTCTTCCGTTGAGGCTTTTGAATCACTTAATCCTCTATACTAGCACAGTGTTAGGTATAGCATATACTTATATATACTTTCTTATATTGAAAGATATATTTTTTATAAAAATTTATTTCTTTAACGTATTGAAATGAGCCCAAACTCGGCCAGTTTCCTATTATACTCTTTTTTTTTATTATTGATAATGGTTAGGCGTTTGGCCACCAACTCACTTTTGCAATTGAGATGTGGCCTAAGATGACGCTTTCCCAGAATGAACTACTTCTTTCGTTGTATATATTCTGTGTTCATTAGATCAAAGTCGGCTACAAACAGAAAAACGCAGAATTCAATCCTATATTTTGTTGTTATCTCAAAGATTGGCATGATTTGGCAGGGGATCGAGAAGCATGTGGAATGAAACGCCTTTGCCCAAAAGCGGGACAGCATAGGCTAATAAAAAAAACGTTGTTGAGTACAAGCGCAAAACGAAAGCATAGGTACCTTACTAGAAAGGGCATTTTGACCCTTTGAGAAAAGAAAGAAGTCAGAACACACTATTGACTTCTTTGAGACAGCTCTAACTCATTATCTCTTATCTAGGCCAAATCTTTCCTACATTACGGAGCCAACTAAAATATCCGTATGATTTATTCATAGAGCCACACCGACGCAACACAGTCGCTCCATAAAACCTTCAACTTCACATAAAAAGGTGCGCAGACTTTTATAAATCGGCCTTATTATCATACACCGTTTCAGGGATAATAAACAGCAGTCTCCTTCACGCTCGAGCGATTGCGTATTTACGTCTCGCTTTTTTTTATGCTTATTGTGTATACAAGGTGATTCATAACACGTATACCATACCGAAAGGGGGTTGTTCTATCAACAAAAAGAAATAATATTAGCAAAACATACATTATATATATTTTAATTTAGTTTTCCCCAAGCTTCTAAAATTAACTGATTTTGGTTTTTTTATCATCTTCATAACTAATTACTAAACGTACGAGAAGTTCGTTATCAAGGTTGCTACCTAAAACAGCTTATTCATTGAGTTTTAACTGATTTGAACCCAAAACAGCACATATTTGCTTAGTTTTTTTTTTCAATAAATTATGTCGACTTTCCTAATGTCGTAGGACAAACTTAATTGCCAGTTAGGTGTGGAATAACCCGCTTTCGGGATAGCATACAATATGTTATGAATCACCCTGTGTATGCCTTTTTGGTAGGTACTAGGGTATAAGGGTGTTGCCATTTTCGCATCGATGGGCACTGCACGCTCAATTGAAATAAGGAATGTCGAGGTATTTTTTACCCGACTACGGCAAAGCCAAAAGGATATGTGTTTTGCAGTCTATGTATGTATGTTTGTATTTACATATATTCCACCGTAGTGCCTAAACTACTCAGTCGATTTTGATCAATGAGGTGTCAATCGATTCGTTGTTATTATCCGGGTGATGACTCATGATGTTTTCTTTCACCGTTTGAGAGAACTTGAAAAACGAAAATTAATTTACGGAATTGAAAATCTGTTGCACTAACGAAATTCAAACCCGCGATCTTTGGATCGGAAGGGGACGCTACCACCACTCTAGAGCTGCCATAATTTAATTTTGACGTACAATGTTGCAACATTATTTTTACTTAACATTCGCTTTTGCCAAACTGAATTACTTTAATGCGCATTACAATGTATGTCACTGTCAATCTGACATGGAACCTCATTACAAAAACAAATGACGGCCATTTTGAATGCTCGTGTCGAGTCGTTTATTATCTCATTATTCATGACGTCATGTGTGGATTCGTGACGTCATCCGAGCAATATCGCGGTTTTTATGAAACGTGTGAAAAATCGAGCTGTTAAAATGGCGGCGCGGTTCGATCGCTTAAATTGTTTATAATCTGTTGAATCCATCGACAAGCAACAGCGATCAGTCAGTTTGGAATCAAGAGAGCATAATTTTGATGATCAAAATACTATATAATAATAAAATTCATCATATACATCATCAGCATGTCGAAGTCCACTGCTGGACATAGGCCTCCCCCGAAGAGTTCCATGACGAACGGTCTTATGACTTCTCCATCCACAAACTTCTCGCAAATGTCGTCGGTCCAGGGAGTGAGGGGCCGTCCAACACTGCGTCGCCCGGTTTGTGGTCACTAGCGACCGCAAAATATAAGTTTGTCACTTCGTACACTTGGTATTTTGCTTTTCTGATCCTGTGTACGAAAGCCTCAGGGCGCGGGATTTCACTCATGTCCATCTTTTTTATTAGGAAATTGTTTTTGCCCACGATAAGTTTAGTATTTAAATTGTAATTCCATCACATATCTACGTTAATATTGTAAGGTTTAAGAAGTTAGGTAGAGTATCTTAAGACTCAACAGGCCAACTTTTAATTGAATCGAGTTTCCGTCAGAGTCCATACGCGAACTTCTTTAATAATTATTACTATTGTGGTGCAGGTTATAGACTACTGTGTTTTACGTCTTGAAAAGAATGACCCCCACACTGGGATTATCTGTGTCGTGGGTATCAGAAACTACGAGTACCACGACACCCAGACCCGGAATAAATATTTGCAGATCGTGCAAACATTTGTCCTGCAGCGGGAATCGAAGTCGGTGACCTTGTGTCTTCTACGGATTTCCTCATTTAGGATTTTACGCGTAGTCAAACTCCGAGCTTAGCTCTCCTTATTGCTCGTTGTGACAGATATTTTTTGTGTATGAAGACAATAGTTAGCAACCAAGTCTCGGGGCCATATGTTACCACATATTTTAACTGATTGTTATTAACGGTTCAGTTGATATATAAATGCTGTAGCTTTTTGCTCTTTCTCGTACCTTTTGGACCAAACTAGTGTTAGCGCGGGTAAGGCGATATCCTGTCGAAGCTTGAACACCAATTAAATTCCTCTTCCACCGGTGCCGTGGTCTACATTTATATTAAACTTGCTAAATATCGGAAGCTCATCTTTCAGCAGCGAATCATTATTCTTTAAATGAGGGGGCGATTAGGTTCGCAATCTAGAGCATTAAATTATATCGTTGTTTTAAAGAAGTATCACTTTTATGATCACATCGTGGCAAAAAAAATCAACGAATGTAGTTTGAATTTTACATTTAAAAAAAACTACACAAAAAATCCAGAAAAAATTACTGACAGAACGATTATAATCGTCTACCCATTGATCGGTTCGCTTGATAATTATCAATGGCTCACAAGCAGACCGATCAATGGGCTACATCAATTGCCTTCAATCACTTTACTGAAATAGACAATAGCTACAATTCCTGTGTAAATAAACATAGTCAATTGCAATGGATTAATTCGGGAGAACTTAAGTAATGACGCAGTCTTAAGCAATCGCTGTTTCAGAATACCGGATTACAATCGGAGAATAAATGAATAACTTCCCTAGCTGATAAAATTTGCTTCTTGACTTGCCACGAAATCTTGATCCATAATTTATATTCCCTACCCCCAAGAGAACTTGTTTGATATCATAACAGCTTACCTAATCATGTCCCATTCACCCGGCTCGCCCTCAACTGATTGGAGACCTTATGTCATGCTAATGAAGGTTTCTTTTCCTTTGTGGTTCCCGTTCATTACATTTCTTCTGAAGCCAAATTAGAGTGTCGCGTTTGTATGAAATAAAATTGATTGCTTGCGTTTTGTAAAACGTTTCGACCTCTTGGCTCGCTGATTTTCGCTTTGATATTCTATTCGGTGGAAAATTGTAACCTGCTTTTGAAGGAATTTTCGTTAGGTCTTGGCATTTTTGATTTAAAACTGTGGTAAGTAAAGTTACATTTGGTTTGAGTAGTTTCAGTATGGTATGTGTTGCTAGTTCTCTCGCTCTCGCTTCACACTATAGACACCCGTGACAGCATTTATCTCGCCCATCACGCGAGTTGACAAACACACCCACCACAGCAAGTCAGCAAGCACGCACTTTCAACTCTCGCCCGGGCAACTGTGCTAGTTGTACTGTGGCAGCACGTTCAAATAAATGGTACCACCACAATTTTTTCGTCAAAGCGGGTAGATAAAAAGTTTCCAGCACATTTGCTACCCAACAATAATTGCGTGTTTTGTTGTTATGAAATATTACTGCAACATGTTTCGGGACTGATAACAGAAGAGGACAAAGATTAGAACATATTAATAAAATAAATACTTTTTTTATCAAAATGCATCGTCGAGCTATTAAAGAATTATCAAGGCAATAAAAAATATCTTTCAAGAAGGTAGAGCAATAAAGATTGAAGCTTCCGCTATCGTGATACAAATATTACGAGTAAGCCCTATAAAAATGATAATCCTTAATCCTTTTCGATACGAAGTTCTATAAAAAGTAATATTTTATAGAAACTTAGGTCCAATACTAAACAACTCATTACTCACTTACAGGACTCTGTAGTGCCTGGGACATGTTTAGATGGGGTAAGCTTGCCCAGCTCCTGTTACAAAAAAATAGTAAAGAAATAGAAAGACATAGTCATTACGCGTGGAGCTGACTAAGCTGCGGGTTTGCTCCCTATACCTTCCTTCACCGTTTTAAGAACGTGTTCCATTGATCCACGACCTTGAGATTCAGATCGAAACTTGAGGTTTTCCCTAAAAAATCGCGGCTTAAGTCTTCATTAAATAACATACAAAACACCTACGTTTAATTTCATTTAGGAGATAAAAATAAGAAGAACCAATAGTTTTAAGTGTGCGTTGATGTGTATATAATTTTATAAGCAAAGCTCGTGTCTTCTATGAAATAAACCAGAGAGCAATTGAAGAATCTATTAAATAATTAATGACCAACTACGTGTTAAAATAGATTACGTCTAAGTGAAAATATTTCGACAGCAGATACTTTTTTGAGTGGGAATTGGCACAATAGTTTTCACTCTCAGTCGTGAGTGTGAGCAAGTGTGTTGAAAAATAATTTATGTGCAGAAAAACAATTTTATGTATTTTTTATGTATGTAATTGAAGGAGGGTATTAGCCTAGCCTTTAGCCCCGCAGAGGGAAAATCAAGGCTAAAAATAAAAAAAAATCAAGTACTATATAAATCGAAACCAAAATATCGATATGGAAAGCGACAAGCCTGCAAATCCCGCTGGATGTATAATTAATGCAAATTCTATGTTGATTTTATTCGTGTGACGTCATAGTTTCCGAGTTATTAAGTAAATGTGAATTTCAGGACTTTATTGTATATTGTTGTCTGTTCTGTTTTCATTTTTATGCAGATACAAATGGTTTTTGATGTGATCATTATTTCTGTTTTAGGAGATTTGTTTTAAAAAGCGCTACTGTGCCTACTGACTGGTCGAGTCACTGATTCTTTCCTGGTCTTCCTATATAAAGTGACCAAGTAAAGTTAGCCCTGAAAAGGGCCTATGACCATCGGTGAACAGTACAGTCTCAGATCGAAATTCCTCAATTTTCACCGGATCTCTTTTGGATTTAAAATCGTTGTTATTTTAATCGAAAAAGAAATGAAATTCTCACATTTATGCATTATTTTATCACAGTCGATTCTTTTAAAATCCATTTTTCATCTTATCTAAAACCAAGTGATAGTAGCAGTCCAAACATATCCGAAATACTTAGTAGAATTTGTTTGCTATGGATGGAAAATACATATATTTTAATAGTTGAAAGGTAGTCGGTTAAAAAAAAGTATTTTTTTACTATTTCTACCTACCTAAACTAATGTTACCGACATAGCCTAGAGGATTAGCAAGTTTAAGTGTTTGTGCACGAATGGAGCCTCTAAGAGGCGCACTTTAATAATTTCACTGATTCTTTCACCGACGGTCATAGGCCCTTTTCAGGGCCGCCATACCTCAACCTCGTCACTGACCTAATACAAGATGACCAAGAAAGAATCAGTGACATGACAAGCAAGCAAACAGATTAGTTTTGTGTTCCAATCGTCTTGTCCATCACCCTTCGGCCTTGCATTGTTACAGATCGGATCTGAATGATCTGGCAATGAGTTGTAACCATTATTAATATAATTATTTTTTTATCGCCGTAATTACACTAATTGTTCGGGTTATTGTTAAACCTGTTGACCGTGGTAACGTGTAAAATTAGCTTTTTGTAAAAATACTAATGATCTTTTGTTGGAAATATGTGTAGTGATGTTGTTTCTGTTGCTTTTCCAAATAGTTCGTGGCTTTGAAAAGCTATTTGGGATCAGTTGACCGTGTGAACTATGTCCGGCATATTTATTTATTATTTGTTGTAAAATAGGTACACACACACACTTAAAAACTCTAAAACATGTCTATTTCTTGTAGCTTATAATCCATTATCATAAAGTTTTTTAAATTTTTTCTTATTTATAGTACCTACCTTTATTCTGTTAGGAACAAACTGTTCTTAGTATAAGGAGGTGGGCGTTGGTGGCTGCGACACAGTTTTAACAACTACTGCAGTCATCATCGTTTTCCCAATATTTTACTGTACCTTTGTAAATGTTCCAATAAACTTTTGAAACTTTGAAATAATCAGAAAATTTAACTTAAGGTTGAAATTTGTACGAATATAACTTTAAGTGAATGAAGTCGCGCAGGTTTCCACCTATCAATAAAATATTGATCGATTGACAGTAATACCTAATCGTTTTATATTTGTTTCAGGTATGCTACAGCTTACTTCTACTGCAAATGATAAATAAATGTGGTGGTAGGTGTAACAGCTATTACAAGAACCTCTTGAAAAGGTTCTGACTAAACTTCTTGCCGTGGTGGCCCCGGCTGAAGAATAGGCCCCTCCATTTCTACACGTGAATGTTGTAGGCGACTAAGGGATACAAATCTAGGGGATGGGCATCGTTATCAAAACGGTTCATATGTATCCTATCCTACTAATATTATAAATGCGTAAGTTTGTGAGGATGTTTGGATGTTTGTTGTTCAATCACGCCCAAACGGCCGAACGGATTTGAATGAAATTTGGCACAGATAATAGGCTGGAATAGCTTAAAGGCAACTTTTCATAGATACCACGCGAGCGAAGCAGTGGCCGGGAGCTAGTAGAGGATGAAGTCAATTTTAAGTTACTCACCTTTGTAGGTACTAGGCCTTTACATCTTTAAGCCAAGTACCAAACGGCGTGGTTTTCAAAATCAAACTCCAAAGGATAGTTTTGGAATGAGTATAACATGACCTATCGCTCTGTTAGGACTCAGCATTTCACCTCATTACTCAAGCAAACAACTCACTACATCTATGACAGCAATTTCGATGACAATAATGTCAGTTTATTGCTAGTATGAGTTCAAAAAAGGACGAGTAACGATTTACGAATACGAGAGTTAATTTCGTTTGGCTAATTTTCGCTGAATCACTGTGTTATAATCAACTGTTGAAAAACTATTTACCGTAAAGTGAAACCTTTGTAAACCATTATTTATTTCATTGTTATGCTAATCAGACAACCCGAACTCATTTCCACACGGCGTGTTATAACAAGTAACAAATGTTCAAACTTCTCAAAGTATTCGTTATAATAATAACAGGTGCCCCGATCCGTCAGCTACACACGCCATTCCTAAGCCCTTAAGCCGCGTTTAAAAGGTGAACGATATTCATCATCATCATCAGCCCACATTAGTCCACTGCTGGACATAGGCCTCCCCCAATACACGCCACTGAGCCCGGTGTTCGGCCCTTGTCATCCACTTACGCCGCCTTTCGTAGGTCATCGCTCCACCTAAGCGATATTATCCTACTAATATTAATTTGAAAATGATACTAAACTAAAAAATTAAGGGTGTGCGATGTGTGCTCAAGGACATAGCTCATCGCAAAAGTCAGTTTCAAAAATGTACAGTACCTACTGCAAATGTATTTACATTTAAATTCAGATGATCATAATGTCGCTATACATAGCTTTAAGGTAGAACGTGTCGCTTCAGTCGCGACGCGTTGGACGTACGCGTCTGTCAAAACTGACGCAACCAACGGAATGTTACCTTAACAAAACATTCAGGCTGATGATGATCACAAATAATTGTGACATTGATAACTTTTCGTGTACCTTTAAAGACTGATTTAAAACTGAGCTCATCGCAAAAGTCAGTTTCAAAAATGTACAGTACCTACTGCAAATGTATTTACATTTAAATTCAGATGATCATAATGTCGCTATACATAGCTTTAAGGTAGAACGTGTCGCTTCAGTCGCGACGCGTTGGACGTACGCGTCTGTCAAAACTGACGCAACCAACGGAATGTTACCTTAACAAAACATTCAGGCTGATGATGATCACAAATAATTGTGACATTGATAACTTTTCGTGTACCTTTAAAGACTGATTTAAAACTGCTGATACGCATTTACACGCGAACGCGAAGATAAATGGAAATCCTATCCTATTAACTTTATTCGTTTGGCTGTTAACTGAAACACTTCCGCGGTATCAACGCAGGTCAGTGGGGGGTAAAAAGGGGGGGGGGGGAAGAAGCCGGGGTGAAATGGGGGATTAACATAATGTTACCATTAATCTATGCCACGATTTTTTACGGCACGCAGCCTGTCTGTGCGTTACGGAGCTGTAGTGGTTGAATGCGCGCAGTTCGTTGGTATTTTGTCACGAATTGTTGCTGCAGTGTTCAAAAGCCCTCAACCGATGGGCAAACGACATTTTGAAAGGTTCAAGACCGTTCGTCATGAAACTCTTTGGGGAGGCCTGTTTCCAGCAGTGTACTTCTACAGGCTGATAATGATGATGTTCCTAGTGGTATTTTTCTGCCCGCGGGTTCGCTTGACTGGCGTCGAATGGCGACCACAAAGTGGCCAACGCAGTGTTGGAAGGCCCCCCACCCGATGGACCGACGACATTGCGAAGGTTGTGGGAAGTCGGTGGATGGAGAAGGCTCAAGACCGTTCGTCATGGAACTCTTTGGGGGAGTTCTACAGGCTTATGATGATGATGGTTTCGCTTACACGGTACCCTGATAAAAAGTAGCCTATATACTTTCGTAACGTTCAAGCTATCTCCATACCAGATTTCTTGAAAACCCGTTCAGCCTTTGTGGAAATAAATGCTAACACACACACGCACACAATAGAGTATAATTCACGAGATATTGATTACTTTCTACAAGGTGATAATGTAATAAAGTACCTATCCCGAAAAGGATTTATTTGAACAATTGAAAGATTGTCGTTTTCAAATCACCTGGTCTTGATCTTTATATCATCGTTATAACTGATCATGAATCACCTTGTATATAGCTGAAAAGTTCCCTTTGAATTCATCATACAGTTCGTATGATTTAATATTTGTACGATGTCATAAATTGGTTATGAAAAAACAGAAGCCTAAAGAACTTCGTGAACCGAGTCATATTTCAAAAGAAAGGACCTATAACGACATAAAATGTACTCACACATATAAAGACATTCATAAAGGCTTTTTCACATAATTTTACGAGTTTAACCTTCAGACACCTTAGCAAGGTTAGATAAAATGAAACTGATTTGAATAAGCAGGAAGTGGGAGATGATTAGAATCTAAAGGATAATAAAGTTAGTGAAGGAAATCCTCACAAAATAAGGAGGTAGATAGAATGAACTAGCTTGCGTTTGCTTGGTACTAAACCAATGTGTGTCGCGTAATATACGTACTTGCAAAGCTGTGTGTTCACAGGGTAAGCTCAGGTACGAGTCATCATCATCATCATCAGCCTGTAGAAGTCCACTGCTGGACATAGGCCTCCCCCAAAGAGTTCCATGACGAACGGTCTTGAGCCTTCTCCATCCACCGACTTCCCGCAACTTTCACAATGTCGTTTGTCCATCGGGTGGGGGGCCTTCCAACACTGCGTCGCCCGGTTCGTGGTCGCCATTCGATAACCTTTACTCCCCAACGGTTGTCGGTTCTGCGAGGTACGAGTACATGCTGGTAATGTTAAACTATACTAGGCGATTCCTAATATTCATACTAACCCGAATGAGGCTTATTTTATCAACAAAAAAAAAAAAAAAAGTAAAAAAATATATTTTTTTGTGAAACTGGTGGCATAGCTTAGACCGAAGTCGCGGGTAGAAGCTAGCCTTTTATAAACTCCAGTTAATCTCGCCTGAGCAAAATCCGTAAATACAAAAACTATGCAAATGATTTTTGTAAATATTCATCAAGCACAGCCTTGACTCCGATTTTAATGGTAAAAGAAGACACGTCAGACTTCACAATGAAACGCTCTTTGTGAAGCATGAGATGAGCGTGTAGCAAAGCGATTAGCACAGAATCAATGTATGTATTATATACATAGTGATGTACCTATTTTATATAATTTTGAATGTATAAATCTCTTTAAGTCCCTAGGTCGGGCACTGGAAATTGCGACACAGTCTATACTTCTGCAATTTCCAGTATTCTAAATTGTATCCTGTATCCATGTATTTACGTTCAAATAAATAAATAATAATAATAATGTATTGTAGTATTAGAACATTTTCGCCGTGCGTAATTTTTTTTTATGCAACTTAAGTGCCGGCAGCCATACACTCCACAAGTTGGTAAATGCTTAGCCTATGGACGTTTGCAATGCCAGAGGCATCACGCACCTTACCTTACCCTAGAGATATGTGTTGATAAGTCTCATGTGCCATTGATTTGTAATTACGTATTATACTTTATACACCTGCGAAATAATTATATATGATTAAACGAACTTCAAAAAAAGGAATTCGCATGATAAGGAATTCGCTCTATCTGTGGGGGAGGCCATGTTCAGCAGTGGACGTCGAACAGCTGAAATGATGAAACGAACTTCACAAGTGAAATTCAATCATTATTATACGAATAGCTCCATTCGAAGATATAGGAAAGCTACCTTGTAGGACAAGATACTACCTAGTAAAATTAAGAAACATACCTATATCTGAAGAATGGAGCTATGAATGTATAATCAAAATCAGTTTAGTATTGGCGGTGATATCGAATAACATACACAAAAAAAAAATACAGCCAACTTGAGAACTCCTTTTTGAAGTCGGTTAAAAAGGTTTACTCATTCGCGTAGTTTAAAATTTCGCTCCGCTCATCGCTCAGATTTTGCAGTGACAAGTCTTTCCTCGACCTTGACCTGTTTCTAACGTGTTATTATTATTATAGTACGAAGTTTTGACAAAATGTACAAGGGACGAGGGACTTAGGGTGTGAATCGATCGGCTTGAGTGGGGGTTGAATTTAGGGCAATCGCCCTCCTGCAATCTGCGGCCTATTTGAATTTTACTGCCATCAAAATTACGAAGGTATAATATATGTATAATATATTTTACTGCTTAAAATACGTTTTTCGTTCAGTATATAAGAGTTATTATAATTATAAAAGAGCAGTGTTGGCGTAGTGAAAGGTTCCCCGACTTTCGATCCGAACATCGTGGGCTCAAACCCGGTCGTGCACCAACGAGATTTTTTATTCGAGTGCTGAAAACGGTGAAGGAAAACATCATGAGGAACCTGTAATTAATCTTATCTTAAAGCGGTGATTGGCTTGCACCGTATGTAATACTCACTACAGCAAAATGTGGGCATGTGCCAAATGTTCAGATATGCCTCTGACTACTCTTAGACATCTTCAAGGATCTGATAGCCTGGAGATCAGTGAGAGGATATTTTACCATCTTGGGGATAAAAGTAGTTCCCCTACCTTTTTTTTAAGGAGTTGTTCAATTAGTATGTGTTTAATAAAGTTAGCAACCGATTTCGATCAAACTTGGAATAGACAAAGTTATTTATCTAGAATAGCGAATAGGCTACGTTTTATCTAGATAGCTGGATAGGATCACGAAGGAAACCGCGGGCGCAAGCTAGTATTTTATAAAAGTTAAGCGTGTTTTGTGTTAAGCTATTTTTCTTCATAATATTGACACTCATTTTGGTAAGAGTAGAAACGGGATTGTTTGTAGACTCCACAAAGACTCCAAGATTAAAACTGATGCCGGCATTGTGTTTGTTGGTGTTTGTTTGCTTTCGTTCGATTCGGACGACCTCCGCCCGGGCTAGTTCTTGAGAAATGTGGAGAGATAATGAAATGTGTGAAGAATAGGCCCCTCCATATCTACCTATCCGCGGATGACTGAGGGAAATAAGCTAGGGGATGGACCGCAGCGTCCCTCATTTTAACAACGATAGCTCCAACTGCGCTCGCCAACCTGCATGCCCAGCGTGGTGAGTATGGGCAAATCCCCCCACATGATAAGGAATTTTCTGTGTCTGTAGGAGAGGCCATGTTCAGCAGTGGACGTTGAACGGCTGAAATGATGATAATGATGTGGAGAGATATTAACTAGCTTTTTTTGCCAAAGAAATCGATGTAGTAGCTATTTGTTGACAAATTTGAGTAAACAATGAAGATGATCGCGGCTGTTTGCGCTTTTCCAAGAGCAAAAAAACACCTGAGTAGATACTCTTTGTGAACGCACGAACAAGACAAAAACGTACGGCAGCTATTAGATATTTTGACCATAAAATTATTATACTTAGATCGTCAAAAATAAACCATTCTATATTGCCAAATTCTATCATCATCATCATCATCATCATCTGGGGTCGGCACAACATGTTTTTCTCTTCCACTCCCCTCAATTCTATATGGTCGTTAAATGTTTTTTTGCCAATTTCCACCAGTACTCAGCTTTTTCAGAAAACATCGAGCTGCGTCATACATTTAATGTTACATTTGTGATTGCATTTACCTATGTATATTTTTAAAATGGCCTTTATAGCGCATGGAGTGAAAATGGTAGGCGAGCACTTAAAATATCGAAAAATTCGGCTTTTACGCGGCGCCTTTCGTCCCATTTTGTCTAATGGAATCCTGACGTGCGTTCCACAGACACATTGTGTCAGTTATAGAGGTTGTTGGAGTGAAGTTTCTGTTTATACCTATATGCTTCTATTTTTTCTGCAGCTTTACAAGGTGTCATAATATGTATGCTATCCCTTAAGGGGCTTTTTCTTCATCCAATTGTCAATATAGTTTGTTCTACGATTTTAGTAATTTTAGTAAATAAGACTCTATGCAAAATACGGGTGTTCAAATCTGTTCACACTCAATGAATCAGCTATTTTATGAATTTGAACCATAAATCTTTGCGACTTTAACTTACGTCACCGCCTAGACGAAATCGCGTAGTTGATGGTACGGCCTAACTCCGTACAGAAACAGGACGTTATAAATAGATCAACAATAGAAAAACCATGTAGTGAAAAATCCTACTAACTATTCAACTATCTGTGCGTAACTTCGTAGTAACTGTGTCTTATTCTATACCATCAGCGCGATGTCTCGGAGTGTGTGTTGAATGATCTGTGGAACTAGGTATGTTCCGCGTTGGCACTTAACCAGTATTCTTACAATTAACCAATAATAGTTCGAATCAAACCTAATGATCTCTGCTCTAGCATTCTTGTGAGAAATAAATATAGACATGTGCGGGTTGGACTCACGCGCAGTAATGATATTTGGGGACATGCTTGTTAGCTTTTATATATTTGACCTATTCTGTCACTTTTAACTTAAGGTAGCATCTGAGTCTTGGCAGCCGCGGCCGCTTACTGCGACTGCCCTTCGCTGCCTAGTGTGAAAAATGACTTGAGTTCGCGCATGCGTAGAAATGCCTACTAGGTTAGGTGCTATTCGGATGGTCATAAGGAGATTTATCCAATGGAATCTTCATTGAAGTCGGTTCTTTTTCATGTTTATAGAACGTATTTTTTATTGCCGCTTGTCGCGTCGGGACTTCTTTCTTTACCTGCAGCACTATAGCTGCACTATCATCAGTGAGACAATGACAGACATTTGGTCATGCCACCTCTCTTAACTAAATATCGCGCATCGATGTCGAAATCGTTTATAAATTCACCACCAAATACGTTTTGAGGTGAATTTATGAACGATTTCACTTATACCCAAATGTTTGAGGTTTTGGGTATGAATATTTGGTCTAACTTGACCTGTCATGTCGAATGTCAGTATTTCATTAATTTATTGCATAAATACCTCGGTTTTCTCGTGAACATAGGATTTATTGGACAGTTACCTAGACAGATTTTTAACTGTGGCATTCTTTTATATTAGCTAGTCTAAGTTCCTTCTGGTAAAGCGTGCTCCATCTTAGGCCACATCTCACTTGCAAAAGTGAGATGGTGGTCAAACGCCTAACCATCAACAATAAAAATAAAAAAGTCTTTTTTTGATGATCATTTTCAAAAAATTGAATGAAAAGCCTCAAAGTAAGCTGCTAAGCAAAAGCTTCACAGTACTACAACTTACACAGAGTTATATTTTTTTAAACGCATTTTGTATTTGTTGTGCAGTATCGTAAATATTCTGAAACCATATTGGTAATAACATATCGATATTTTAAATAACACGATTATTTTCGCCTATTAGTTATGATTTTTGGTACCGTTATTCTAAGCGATTGTTTTTAATATCCTACTTATATTATAGACGCGAAAGTTTGTAAGTATGGATGGATGGATGGATGTTTGTTACGTAAAAACTACTGAATGGATTTTAATGAAACTTTACAATAATATAGCTTATACATCAGAATAACACATAGGCTACAATTTATAAAGATATTGTGTGAACTATGTCCAAAATATGACGATCGACTATCTACTCGAAATACTAATCCTGCGCAGACGAAGTCGCGGGCACCAGCTAGTCAATAATAAAGCCATTTTCCATTTTGGTATCGAAAGTTAGAAATCGGATACACTATGTGACAGGCAAGTGACGGCGGCGGTTGCTTAGGTTTAGGTACGAAACCACTCACTCAGCCAAGGATTTTCAGAGCTATTTTTACCCTTATCATAACGATACCGAAACAATACAGTATTGTTGTGACGTAAAAAAATACTATTTTTTTAATAAGTAAACAGTTTTTATGGCAGTGGCAGTGGGCCGGCCATATAGCTCGCAGAACCGATAACTGTCGGGGAACAAAGGTTCTCGAGTGGCGACCACGAACCGGACGACGCAGTGTTGGAAGGCCCCCCACCCGATGGACCGACGACATTGCGAGGGTAGCGGGAAGTCGGTGGATGGAGAAGGTTTCAAGACCGTTCGTCGTGGCACTCTTTGGGGGAGGCCTATGTTCAGCAGTGGACTTCATCAGGCTGATGATGATGATGATGATGAAGCAGTTTTGATAAGCCGTGTTGGTGGGTTGTATAGTGGGAGGTATACAATTTTCGATCTGAAGGTCTTTGGTTCGAACCCATTCGTGCACCAATGAGTTTTGCAGTTTGATAAATTCAAGTGCGCATTAGCTGCTTAAAACGGTGAAGAAAAACATCGCAAGGAAACCAGTAGGTAAGTGTTCATAGTAGCGGCAATGGGCTTGCAACTCGCTACTGGAAAGTATTTGGACGTTTTTTTTTTTTTTTATACGACTGAGGTGGCAAACAAGCATACGGCCCACGGTAAGCGGTTACCGTAGCCTATGAGCGCTTGCAATACCAGAGGCATCACGCACGCGTTGCCGACCCCGAACCCCCTCCCCCCCTAAAGAGCTCTGGCAACCTTACTCATCGCAGGAACACAACACTATTTGAAACAAATAATGTTATTTGGCTGCTATCTTCTGTAAGGCGGAGGTACCTCCCCAGGCGGGCTGCTCCAATTCAGAATGAGAAAATCTCGCTGTGCCCTACCTCCTCCTAGAAAATCTCGCTGAAAACGTGCCTTTGACTACACCGCTTAGACATCTTCCAGGATCTGATCGACAAGAGATCTGAGAGGTTGTCTACCATGTCTGGGGATAAAAGTCGTGAGCCTATCTTCTTGTTACAATTTCGTTTATAAATTCAACTCAGCTTTTAGATCCAAGCATCGCACACCATCCATTGATCATCTGTCAATGATAATCGTCTAGTTTTGTGGAAATATTACGAGATAAAATGTTATATTCGATATCTATTGAGTGACACATATTTATATTTTATGACCGTTTATTGTAGTTGCAGTGCAAAATGTATATGTTAGTGTTATGTCTTCTGTGTCACCGGTGAGATTGTCACACTGCTTCGCTCCTCGCGAACAAAAGACATAACTCCCGGCATTGTCCCAGTCTTCATAATACAAAATATGTACATAGCTATTCATTCCGAGCATTGTAACGCGCCCCTTTTCCTGAAAACTGCTAGGGCACCCTCGAGGTGGGTATGAGCACGTGTGCTTGTTTCTCTCTCCCTCTGGCCGGTTTTCAGACAGCTGCCGTCCTTGTCCGCCGCCAGCGAAGAGCGCACGCATTGCAGGTGAATCCGTGTATTCGCGGCCAGTCGTGTCTGCGTCGCTGCGTGGGTGGGTCGCTCGCCGCTCGGTTCGTTTACCGCGAAAATTTACGTACCTACGAGTTTCCTCTAATTTTTTTTTGCTTTCGAATTCGTAATATTTTCACGTTGTTAATGTTGATGTGTGACGTTTATTAATTTTTTACTTCGGTGTTGTTTGAAATTTTGTGATTTAAAGGCGGAAAGAAGGACCGGTGTCACGGATTTTGTAGTTTATTCATCGTTTTAACAGCTTCATACGGTAAGTTCTATGTTAATATTTTTTTTATGACTGAAACTAATGATATTTAACTGAATTTTTAAATGTCTTGTGCTTTTATTAACATGTTCACGTGATCCGTTACATCACCATACATTATTAATTTTTATTTATTTGTGAAATTAATGGCGGTAATAAAGATTTAGCTATTAAACAGTCTCGTTATTTTATAAAAAATATACATACTTAACTAGAAATATTTTATAATAATGCAGAAAGTTATAACTTCATCAGTACAAGTCTATCTTCGGAATATTTATCAATGGACCCCAAAGTTGTTTACATAAAATATTTAGGCCTCGGACTCTGGGGGCGGAATAAAATTTGTTTCTCAAACGATGTGAGGGACGGAAAAGTTTTGGGTCAAACTTGATTAAAATGTTTTTATAAGATAAAACAACATGCAGCTGAGGAAATTGTATTTTTACTTCTTAGGGTGAATAAATTGGTGCGATCAGGGTATTCAATGTAGACCTTATAAGTCCGTAAGCAAATACTTAGCTCACTAATCTGATCTTTAACTATTAGGATTAGCATATTGACTCAAGTTATGATAACTTGAGTCAATATGCTAATCCTAATAGTTAAAGATCAGCTTAGTGAGCTAAGTATTTGCTTGACATTTTTGAGTAATTATTTGTCAAATAAACTTTGGGTCGTCTAACTAATAAGTCCGATTATTTACATAAAGTTACTCTAGGTAAAAATAATCTTTGCGCCTTGCAGACTGACTATTTTAAGATGAAAGAGGTACAATAAACATTATTCCTAAATGGAATATTTCATTTGTTCGTTGCATCATGTTTATAAGCCCTTTTTTAACTCTTGAGGAGGTTTGTTACTCAATCACGCCATAACGGCTAAACCAAATTTGATGAAACTTGGAATAAATATAGTTCTTTACATAAAATAGCATTTTTATCTAGGTACGACGCGAGTGAAGACGCGGGCGCGTAATAGCGATAGTAGGTACCTATACATTTTCCTTTCCCATAAAATCTACTCTCATAACCCGGTTTTAAAAGTTATTTCTTTAGGAGTATATCTGTGATCTATCTTGTGAATATAAATTTATCTTCAAATGCATTCTAGCAATATAAATAACGCAAGAAATGAGTAGCTTCGGCACGGAGCTTCGAATGCATTCTCTATTCATGTCTCGACGACATCTGGCGTCGTTATTCAGCCGCACACCTATTTACAAATCAGATAATATCATTGTAGTGACGAATATTTTGTATTGAGTCAAATTTTTTCTTCTTCAGAAGTTACCTTGATTTTTTACGGAACCCATGTTTCTGGTGGTTACTTATTTAATATCAGTTCTTTGCGTGGAACTAATTAGATGGAACAAAAAGGAATATATACTTAGGTATGTTTCAAAAACGGATCTACTCGTATGAATTTTTAGACACTTCCGCACTTAGATTCTCTCGTCTGGGGACCCAGATTAAAAAATCTTAATGCGATTCTAACCCTAGCATTGTAAGGCGTCACTCAACCTACTAAAATACAACCAATTAAATTTTCCATAAAAATAATGTCACAGATCAAAGATTGAAGCTGATGCCGTAAAATTAATTGAAACTATAAACTGGTTGAGTGACTTAAAATATCAAGATAAATCACGAAGAAATCTATACCGAATTAAATCCTAATCGGTTCGATCGTTGCAGAGTGATAGAAATTCAAACATTTAAACATCCTTACATACTTTTTCTCGCATAATAAAATAGTCTGTTACAATTATTTCATGAATAAACAATTGATTAAACAATTAGGTTTTCGTTTTGTTTATTAGACTTATGATAGAACTGAGCATATATATTTAATGTATTTTATTATTCTGTGTACAATAAAGAATTAAAGAAATAATAAAGAGCATAAGCAGCCTTATCAGATTTTCACACAAGAACTAGCAAAATGATTATATGAAGCCTCCAATAGTTTCTAGGCTAGAATGCAGTTGTACTGATTGGATATGACGGGGAGAAGCCATTGCAGATATTATGGCCTTGGTTTTAATTCTGTTTCTATATACAGTTAAATATGCACCAGGCTACACTATATAGATTGACAGGCCTCATAGCTCAGTTCGTAGTAACTCTGCCTTCTGCGCTAGAGGTCGCGCTGGACAAACATTTGTGCGATGAACACAGATGTTTGTTCTGTGTGTGGGTGTTCAATATTTATCTATTATGTATATCAGTAACTGGTACCCATAGTACAGGCTGTGCCTAGTTTGGGATCAGTTGACTGTGCGTGCTATGTCTGGAATATTTATAGTTATAACAGTTGCTACTAATACTGACTAAACGTGTTACGAAATAACATTTCATACAATACTATCTTTATCAAATAACTAGCTTGCGCCCGCAGCTCCGTACGATAGCGAACAGCTCAACCGATTTCGATAAAAATCAGAATAGACTTCATCACCTAGAATAGCATATGGGCTACTTTTTACCTAAGTACAGCAGCACTAAGATGTAAACATTTCATAATTTTGAAAATAATGCTACATTGAAAAACGAATAGTACACTGTTAAAACCCAAAAATGTCCGTATGTCAATCCCCAAAACCACAACTCTTGCCATTTTCAACTAACTGTATACCCTCCATCTTCATCTGTACTGCGGCAACATTTAAAAAAATTATGTGCTCTCATCGACATTGTTTAGACGTGCGTTAAACCCGTTTTCCAATATGTCTAAAAGTACATACTAGTGCAGGCGATTGTACAACGCGAACGAAGCCGCGGGCACACTATACCTACTACTCTTATAGTGAAACCCTAAACATTTATAAAATACTGCGGTTCAAGTTTCGCGCAAGAGGAGACTTAGTGATCCAGTGACCTATGATGTGGTTACGGGCTATTAAAAGGACGTACTAAAGGAAGGATAAGGGAGGGACTGTAGGAAGTCCCTTTGTTTGTGACACTGCTATTTGATACAATGGGCTTGGCTATATAAGGTGATTCATATTATGTATACTATCCCAAAAAGGGCGTATTCTGTCAACAAAAAGAATTATAGCTAAACAAAGTCTTCATTTTTCTTTTTTTTTCTTGTACTTTTTTATACTGCTGTCTTTTTATAATCTTTAAATAAACGTACGAGAGTTTGACATCAAGATTGCTACCTAAAACAGTGGAATAATTGAGTTTGAACTGATTTCACTTCAATAAAACTGATTTTTGCACAGTGTTTCTACAATGAAAAAGTCGAATTTACAAAAGTCGTGCAACCAAAATTTTTTTTCACTAAAACATCGGCAATCGGGTGTAGAATAAGACATAGCGTAGTATAGCGTAGTAGCGTAGCATAGCGGGTGATAGTCTGGCTGAGACGCGAGAGGTGGGCGTTTCTATCCTCGTGGTCGCACACATGAATGCATGCTGCTTTGGTTGGAAAAACTCCGGGCGTGGGTGTTCTTAGTACCATGGTTACCAATTCAGCGTCCACCCGTGCTAGCCCGGAAGCCAATACAAAAATAGATACGCTAACACAAAAAGGATGAACAGAATAACGTTAATACAGACCAAACGATTGTTGCTTTGACTGATAAAGTCGAACTAGAACTATTCTATTTCGATCGCACTCTCGCGACAGATAGTTGGCTGACGCCCGGACTTTCCGTATGTTTATTTTCGTAAAAAAAATACACAATTGCCCGAACCTTTTGTTTCACAATTCGACCGCGTGCCTGAAAAAACTCTATGCGTTCATGCTGCCAACTAAATGATTCGAGATTGTTTTCTGGGATTTATTGTATGGCTAGCTTTTCTCAAGGCCATTTAGGCTGCTTTTCCACCAGAGATGTGCTATGCAGTTTCATAATGCGAGGATGTGAAAGCTAAGGTACGAAAATATCGGCCTAAAAATCTCGCCCTTAGTCCTCATTTCGGAGGAGGTAGAGCACAGCGAGTACACATTTTTTTTTTTTTTATTGGAGATGGTTAGGCGTTTGACCACCAGCTCACTATTGCAAGTGAGATGTGGCCTAAGATGGAGCACGCTTTACCAGAAGGAACTTATTCACTCTAGATTTGAAGACTCCTAGATTGTACTCGTCCGGGAAAACAGACGCTGGCAGATCGTTCCACTCTTTGCCAGTGCTTATAATAAAGGTGGAGCAGAAACGTTTGTACACATGTATCACAAACCGTGTTGGCCTAGTGGGAGGTTCCCCGACTCTCGATCCGTAGATCTTGGTGCAATTGCCTAAGCGTGATGGCAATGAAGTTCGTAACTTTGGGGGTAATTTTAACAATCTTAGCAACATCCAAAACGTTCCAAACTTGACAAGGGAAAACTTCAAGACCTTAGCTTCTTCCTTTTCATGTTGGAAAAACTTCAGATGTGATGATTGCTAAAATCATACATAAAATTGCGATCTTCATTACCATTCCGCTTACGCAATAGCCTGGCAGGTCAAGCTTTAATGACTTTATCCACGTACGGTCTTGAAACGTAAGGAATACATACCACTGCAAAATGTGATCATGTGCTAAATGTTCGGACATGCTTCTGACTACCCCCTTAAACATCTTCAAGTATCTGATCGCCTGAAGATCTAAGAGGATGTCTACTATATATATTTTCTATTTCACTTTATCCGCACCGTCGAACTTGAACTTTCGCGCCAATATAAACCTGTCTCTTGCACAATAGAGTAGGTATCTAATTTACAGGAATTGTTTAGGATAACAAACAAGATCATCGTTATCATCATTTCATCCATAGGATGCCCACCACTGTACAAAGGCCTCCCTCACAGATTACCTGAGCGATTTCAAGTGTTGGCGAGCGCAGTTAGAGCTATCGTTTTTAAGATACAGGGACGCTGCTGCCCATCCCCTAGCTTTTTCCCTTAGTCACCTCTTACGACATCCACGGGTAGGTAGATATGGAGGAGCCTATTCTTCAGCCACCACGGTCAGGAAACAAGATATATATATAATAAAATACGGAAGAAAAATAGAAAGAAATTAGATTTTATGTAGAGCTAGAGAAGATTTGCGTTCAATACAGCTGCTCTATACTGTCAGAAAATAAACATTATATCACTCACTGTGAGTATAATTGTATAGCAATGTGTTAATGAAGTTTCTGACGTGTATACTAATATATTAGTCTCAAGGGAAGACAATGAGCTATTTTAAGATGTTCATATTTCGTGTTACAGGTATTTTAAGTATGTTTGCCGATTCCAATCATCGTTATATTAAAAACATTTCGATTTGCTTACAATATTATTTGAAAGCAACTGTTATTAGGTTTTGGACAGCCAGTAGGACAACATTTTATCTATTGTTAGTAATAAAGAGAGCGCGGGTGTAGCAAGCTATAAGGAAAATATCATGATAATTAATTGCCCTTAAAATCAAAAATGTCTTGTAAAGGCTTTGTTACGGAGCCTCCTAGAGGCGTATGAAAATAATAATAATAATGGGACCTTTAATTAAACTCCAAGATTAATTTTGAACCATACCTTGGCTTATTCTCTGAAAGCAGACCATGATAAAAACAGTGGTGCGATAAACAATACACAATCGATCTTAGCCGGCCATTGTAAATTGATCAAAGCGTTATTGCTTAGCTTCCAATGAATTGAACTTTATCGAAGACCCTGAAAGTGTGTATATAACACTAATACAAACATATTTATTAGAGATGAAGCGTTACAGGTATCAAATCTATTGTTTACTCCTATTGAGCTTCTATGTGCTATGACCCAAGCACGAATAATATCGAATCACGATAGTATCGAAGTCATGTGACTTGTGCACGAAGCAGCCTCTATGAGATAAAGATAAGTTTATTTCCACAATAAATATGGCCCGCCAAAAGTTTTGAAAAGTAAGAGTAAATATTTTTACAAGTAGTGTCAGAGGCGCACTTTAACCTTTTCACATCACTGTATTTGCTTGAAACTAGTTTTAAAGAACCACTTGTTATGCTACGATACACGATTAGAGATTCACGAAAACTCCGGACGTAACAATTACACAAACGTCAAAACAGTTTTGCGAAAGTCGCATACAATTTATACCCCGCGAGTTTTCATTGAACTACATGAAGTATCGTGTCTACATGACAGATGGGAAAAGGCAGAAAAGCGTGTTTGAAGTGTCATGTAAGCAGACGTTTGAATGACAATCCATAAAGTAGAAATGACATGTTTTAAATAACTATACTTCTTGCGTGAACTTTATGTTGATGACTCGCCGACGCTCTAGTCTAGATCAGACAATCATTTCTGTGTGACAGGACTTATTTTTGTATCTGTCGGATATTGTGTCTGTCAGCTTAGGGGGTCGAGGTGGGACTTGGGAAGTGAATTGTGACTTGAGACCACAGACCAATAGGATGCTAACGCATCTTGAGACGTAAAATGAACTTGTAGGGTCAAGATGTGATAGTAAGAGTAAGTACATACTATCAGTTTTCAGATTAAACTAAAGACGCACACAAACTGTAAAAATCGTAGTCTAGATCGTAATATAGGTAACGCCATAAATATAATTTCAACAATTTTACACCAGTTTTATAGGCTATTTGAAATACGGTTTGATTGTTTTCATAAGGCTCATATTGGTATCCATAGATGCAGAGCCAGTGATTATTTTTCCTGCATCATACACGTGCGATAATCTTTTTATGATACGGACATAACTTTGTTATATTTTTAGTAAACAAGATGAACAAAGATGAATGTGGCAGCAGAATAAAGGTTGATTTTCACACATCCGGTTTGTCCTTTTGAGCAATAAAATATTTTTTATAGGATCGAGAAATAAATAGTAGGTACACACCCAAACAAATTTGGAACGAACACATCAATGCAAAAAGTCATAGTCAAGAGTTTCTTAGAGTTACTGACTTAGAAACATCTCTATGCACTTTTGATCTCTCACTTCCTATTCTAGTTTTGGTTTTTTAGTAGTATTACGTGTTAATATATACTCAATACATAATCGCTAGCTCCCGCTCTACTCCTATAAACAAAGCTTTGTTTACACGATCGATCTATAGCATAGTTGATGTAAACTACCGTCCTGATGTTCATTTACGATTGTATGTTTATCAAATTAGCTGTCCGAGTTTTGTTTGTTTAATTTTGAGTTGTATTGTCCTTTATTCGTTTGGCTTATTCTATTATTCCTATATACAAAGGGAGTTACTGCTTTTGACATCTTTTAGGGCTGGTATCCACCAAATATGAAGCAGAGATGACTTAAATAAAAATAGGAACAAATATAATTTTACTGTCAATTAAAAAATGTTTATTTAAAAAAACTTATACAGGCTGTTTGGTACATAGTCTGTTATTATTTCTAGAAGATACAAAAGATTCAAGACATTATAATGTACCTTGGCTGAGCTCTGTCCCTCGCACTAGGTCTCTTAAGAGCCTTTATATAATTACGTTATATAAAGTAAATAATAAAAAACTGACTTAAATGAATCCTTGATAAAACTCCTTGGACCATCCTCTACAAAAAGGACGAACAGTTACGGAGTAATCGTTGTAGATACAAACATAAAAAGATACATAGCCACCACACCACAAAGAGTTTGTATCAGCGTGTTTAAAAGTATCTTCTATTTGTCGTGAGCATAGAAAAAACTCCCCGTAACTCAGCCAATAGAAACACTTGTGAATGACGTGATGTGATAAGGTTCTTGTGAGTTTTACGTTTCGAAAGCTAGAAGCAATTTGGGGAACGATACATACTATACATGCATTATGTAGTTTCATGCTAGGTAAGTATTTCTAGGTAAGTCATTGTTATCAGGACGCAAAAAATGTTAACGACATTCAAAGCCAAAATTTAATACAGGTACAAAAACAGTTTCCTTAATTATCCTCAAAAGTACCTATGCATAATTACGTATGTAATTCTGTTACCTATTTGTTTATAATAATCCGTCGCAAAAAATATATGGACGAACAATAAGTGTAGTCGCGTCCTTGCCGCGATCTTGAGGATATGATAATTTTTCACACGAAGACGCTACTGTCGCGACATGCCGTTGTTGGATACATGCTTGCATTAGTCCCTACTTTTATTCAGCGTGTGATAATTACAAAAGACATTATTATTTGTTGTTTGACAGAAAAAGATTCAGAAGATAAATTTTATACCAGGTTTCATAATCATCATCATCAATTCAGCCGTAGGACGTCCACTGCTGAACATAGGCCTTATACGGCTCGCACCCAAACATTCATTTGGGGGATTTGCCCATACTCGCTACGCTGGGCTTTTTGTTGCCATGTAGGACAATCTATTTATTTTAATTTCATCTTTAGGATCACATAATTCAATACGTTATTGTTCAGCATCGCATTCTTTAACACCTTTATTGTCGTCCGCAAAGTAAACTAAAAAGCGAATATTTTCAAATCGTTTTCTAAAAATAAGATTACAATGGTATTCTAAGCGTCCGGCGGCGTCTTCTTGGAAATATTTTATCTCGTAAAGCATTTAGAGGGGCTCACTAATTGGTCTATGGCCGCATACCACAATATGTCTATGGTTTGTTAATGAGTGCGCAATCGCAATAAATAACTAATGTTAGTGAGGAATCCGTTTGTTTGTCTTATAAATTGGGAATGCGAATAAAATAAGAATGCCATCTAGAAATGAATTCTTTTGATTGTGTCAGTTGTGATACATAAATTGTATTTTTTGTTTATTTAGTTTCATCTTTTTTGATGGAATGCCGTTTTCATTTGAAGCATGGGCCAGTGCTGCGGGACGAAGCGACGCACTGCTGAACGGCTGAAAATTAACCTTTTTTAACAATAAAGTTGAAATAACAAAGTTGCGCATGTCCATCGCTCGTGCAAATTAGTCGCTTCGTCGCCAAACCGTCAACCAGCGTTGACCCTCAATGAGCAACCATTGAGGGTCAAAGCTGGTCTTGCCTGATTTTTCTAGGCTTGGTCGTGAAGAACAGGCATAGCTTCACCTAGTTTCTAAGACGTTTCAAAGTGATCCTAGTGATTTTATTGAAATAAACGCCTTTTGACTTTGACTTACTTAGACATCTTGAAATATCCCTAAAATTACTACTGTAAACGACAGAACCATTGTTTTAAAAACACCCAAAGATATAACTAGAGGCTATTTTGACAAATAAAAAAATATTATGATCCCACACATACTTAATATTTTAATTCCTCATGAATATTACAATTCATAAAATCTTAAATTTTTTAGTTTTTTTTATGTTCTTTTTTATTGTCTAGGGTATTTTTACGATAAAAGTAAGCACAATTGGCAAGCCGCCCACCCAACACTGTGTTTGTAATTAATGGTTCCACCACACGAAGCGTATCGTTGCAACGCGATCACACAAGAGATACTAGTGCTTACATCACGTATTGAAAAATAGAAAAGGGAAATTAGCCTACTGGCTGACCTATTTCTCCATAATTCTATTGCTGAGTATTGAAATTACTGCCTTGAAAAGAATGATGAAGGAAAACATCGCGAGGAAACCCGCTGTTTAGTCAGCTCCGCACTTATTGACCACGTCTTTCCCGCGGATAAGGTTTACTACGCTGAGAGGATGGTATGGGTGCTAGGCATACTCCATCTAAACATGTCCCTATATAGGACGCTGTAGAGAGCGCCCTGTTAGCGAATAAAAACCACCTGAAGCTCTATAAGTCATCTAGAATATATGTAATAAGGCCTTGCAACATATTATTATGTCCCGTCCCGCCGTACCAAGACTAGACAAACTAGACTAAGTAACTTTAAATTTAAATGTACAAGCTTTTACGGTACAGTTTTCTTACAAATCGATCTTCTTTAAAAAAAACTCATATAATAAAATGTCATGCAGCACCTAGCTAATACCCACCAGTCTTGCAGACCAATTATATACAGGGTGGAAAGTTGAGATGGCAAAATAACTGTTAGAATCATTGCTAAAGGGAAACGTTCTCACGTACTCCTATGTAATCCTAACTTTTGAAACTTTTTTTACAGCTTTATTTGATGTTATTGGTCGCTAGCCCCGAACTGAGACCTCGCGAACTTTAACCAGAGATCGCAACGATCATCAGATCGTTGAGGCAAAATGAAAAAAAACTATAAAAATCACAATCGCAAACTTTAAAATTGGAGCTCACGTTATATTGGTTTATTATTATTCATTTATTTCAGATCATGTCCATATTAAAGTTACAAATAATAATTACTTAATTAATTACATAAAATCACACATTACACAAAATTAAAATAAAATCAAATAAAAACACATCAAATAAAAATAACACAGTAAAATAAAATAAAATAAATGCTTAAAACCTACTTGACGAAGATATTGCGATACTGCTCCGACCCCAGCATTACCTGCATCCAATTCGCCTGGATCGGACAGTCCGGTCGCAAAACAATCATCTGCAGGATGCCGTTGCTGCTGATTCGCGTACGCTGGAAAAGGGAAGCGACTTTCTTGCGCATAACCGCATGAAAGCCGTCCGTGCGCGCCTCCGCAAACATCCCAGATGCGCTGCAAAAGCGAGGCAGCCGCATCAGCATCCTGAAGATGTTGTTGTACTGGACACGCAAAGAATCGGCAGCACGGCGAGTGTGGTTAAGCCAAAGGCTGCTCGAGTAAAATGACTGGCAGAAAGCCTTAAAAAGAGTAACTTTCACTTCATTCGAACAGCGAGCAAACCTACGAGCCAGCATATTGCCCCGGACTGCCAACGCTCTGCGCTCTCTCTCAATATCTTCGTCATCCCTCAGATCCTCCGTCACAATGTGCCCCAAGTACTTAAAACTATTTACCACCTGTAGAGCCGCACCGTTAAGCATAATCGGCGGAACATGTACTGGTTTAGTTATTCCACTCTTGAAAATAAGCACTTCACTCTTTTTTGAATTGTACCTCAGTCCATGTTCCGCCGCGTATGTCTCACATATCCCGACCAATTTGCGAACAGCCCCGACCGATGGACCCAGCAGCACCATATCGTCCGCGTAACTGATGTTGTTTATGCAAACTCCATCCACGTAGCAACCAGTATGAGTACTGCTGAGCTCACCAATGAGGTCATTTACATAGAGGTTGAAAAGCAGAGGAGAGGTAATTCCGCCCTGCCGCACGCCACACTCCATGCCATATGCATCGGACAGCGAACCCGCCCATTTTACCTGATTACGCTGACAACGATACCAGCATCTGAGCACAGATATAATTTCAGCCGGCACACCAGTGGCCTCTAACTTTCTCCAAAGCCTACTATATGAAACCGTATCGAAGGCCTTGGAGAGATCCAGAAAACAGGCGTAAACCGGCGTCTTCCTATCCACGTAGTACCTGACAGCTTGCTTAAGGCATAAAATTGCACTTTCTGTTGACAGCCCAGCTCTAAAACCGAACTGGGCATCATGCAGTTCGATGTGTTGTAGAAGTATTTTATTAAGCAAGCTGTCAAGAACCTTCGCTAAAACAGTTGCCAACGAGATAGGGCGGTAATTATTCTTATCCGAGGCATCTCCAGTCTTGCATTTTATAATTGGAACCACTATTGTTTTCGTGAGTTCGTCAGGCAGAAAACCATGACACATACACAAATTGTAGAGCATGGAGAGTATGCGCGGCAGATGTACACCAGCATGTCTAAAATGTTCAATGCTGAGGCTGTCATGCCCAGGAGATTTGCCACTTTTCATACTACGAATTACCGTTAATACATCTTTGGCTTTGAAATTAATAAGTCGCTCACTTGAAACGACAGCCTCATCATCAGAACATTCGGTGTGGTCGGACTTAGAGCTGACCGCAAAGTGCTCTTTAAAAAGATTAGCAATCATTGTATGATCACTAACCTCATTTACACTAACAGGGAGGCCAGACTTAACATTCATTTTGCATGTTTGTTTCCAAAAATGTTTAAAGTCCTTGGCGGAGTGGTGTGTCGCAAGCAAATCCATTTTAATTTGATCTTGCCTATCCTGGCACCATTTAAGTTGTTTCTTAAAAACCCGCCTACTCTCACACATGTCGCTATAATATCTACCACTATTTGGCTTGCCAGCCTGAATCCACGCCAAAAACTTAAGTCTAGCCTCTCTGTGAAAACCTGCTACGTATTTGTTCCACCCAGCGATATAACCACCTCTCCTCCGTGATCTCCCTTGTTCGTAAGAAGATAAAGTTTAAATATTACATTTTTTTTATTATACCTCTAAAAACATATGGCCAAACAAAAGCGAGGTCAGAAGTTAAAATCTATAAAATAGGATCATTCAATTCTGTCACTGCTAAGGAACAAACGTTACCATGGGGTCGGTTGATTCAATAGTTTCCACCCTGTATTCCCACCGGTCTTTCCGATCGCTTTAAGTTACCCAGTGGTCCTTTTAACCGGTTACAGTTTTAATTTACATAATCGAGATGCAAGCTTTAATGTGCTGTCTGTAAATCGTTGAATAATTATACAGGGATGTCAACGAGCCTTTATTGAGTTATAGTGGAACGCTCCTGGCTTTAATTGAAATGATTAACTCAGTCATTGCGAATTCGTTAGTGTATTGTCTTTATCTATACAAGCTTCCGCCCACGGCTTCGCACGCGTGGCACATTTTTTTTTTTTTTTTATACAACCGAGGTGGCATACAAGCATACGGCCAACCTGTTGGTAATCGGTTACCGTAGCCTATTGAGCGATTGCAATACCAGAGGCATCACGCACGCGTTGCCGACCCCGAACCCCCCACCCCAAAAGAGCTCTGGCAACCTACTCATCGCAGGAACACAACACTATTTGAAACAAATAATGTTATTTGGCTGCGATCTTCTGTAAGGTGGAGGTACCTCCCCAGGCGGGCTGCTCCAATTCAGAACGAGAAAATCTCGCTGTGCCCTACCTCCTCCTACGAAGATAAGTAGCATATGTGCTATTCCAGACTTTATTCTATCTCTCCAGATCCGTTCAGCCATTCTGGCGTGATTGAGTTACAAATATCCATCCATCCATCCATCCAAACTTTTGTATTTATAATATTAGTAGGAAGTAGGATTAGTAGGATAAATAAAATTCAATTGCCACATGTATGATGGATAGAAAATTCTTTATTGCACATAAAAATAGTACAAAGGCGAACTTAATGCTAAAAAGCATTATCTTCCAGATAACCTTTGTGTTTGCGAACAGATGAAGATGTAAAGGTAGTACACAGGAGAGGGAACAGTTGAGATCATAAAAACGAAAATAAAAGGAATTATGAAGATTGATCGACAACGGCTCTACAGATTTGGATAATTAATTTTTCGTAGTTTTGTGTTGTCGGATTGGATGTCGAGCTCCCACTAGGCCTGTATGGCGGCTTGTTTTCAATTTATATATTCCAAACCGTAAAATCACAATCAGTGTAACAAGCTAACGCGTACGAGTAGGTACTTACATCTTTCATCGTGATTCGTGACGCGCCGGCGCGGGCGCAGGCTTTTTATCGTTGCCGTATCAGAAGCACCGGCAACGGGGGCTACCACCAACTTTTTAAAGCTATGTTTTTATGAATCGAAAATAGTTATTATGCTATTAGCGGGGTTTTTATTACTGTGGCATTATAGATAGATAGATAAAAAAATTATTTGGCACTACAGACACACACAATTAACGTAGATAAACAATTTTAAACTAAAGTACATACAAAAGGTGGGTATAAATAATGAAAAGAGCAATTTTTTTTTTTTTAATGTAGTTATCTTCGATTAGGCAAGTTTGCGTGTGCTGCAGTACGACAAATAGGCTATGGCTCAGTGAAATATTTTGCTTAAAAGCAAAAACACTGATTTTCAGCCAAAACCTGATCGAGAGCGAGCAGAGCGAGTACAAACGAACAATGCGTAGGTACCTAGATGTGAATTTATTATCACAAATATACTATAATATACTTTGGTTTGGTAGGTATATCTTTTTGTAATCTATTAGTTGCATTCATTTTGAAAAAAGGTTGCTTTTGACCTTGCAAAAGTACTCTAAACCGACGAGCATAGATGAGGAATGTGAAGTGAGCGAATGAAGTAAAAGATGCAGATATGTCATTCAAGTTGAAAGCCGTGGTCTCTGCCTACCCCATGTGAAAGCGTGATTTTATGTATGTATGTTTAAGTTGCAGTTGTTCTATGAAGATATCCAATACTTGCATAGAGAAGGCGGTGCATGGATAGCTCAGTACTACTCCACCGCCAAATGAACAAGTATACTTATCGGAACATTTTTTGGCCAAAAGTTGGTCTTTCAAAATAAAAAAATCTCGCAGAAAAATCTATGCTCGAGACACGTTTGAACACAATATCAGAATACGAGCCTGAACGAGCAGGAGATAGTGGTAAGCCCCCAGCACTGCCCAGCCCCGATTCGGTAATTAAAATATTTTCTTTCATGTTCGGTTTACTGCAGTCGTATGTTCGATAAAATAGTAAAAAAGTAGAGTCACGCTTGTAATAAAGATGGGTGATTAATCAGGGCTCATTATTCCTGAGAACGTGTTGGGGACTGTGGGGTCTAATCGACTCGTAGACTTCGTGGTTTTTAGATAACCCTGTGACAAGACCACCAGCAGACTTCTACGAGTGCTCGTACGTATTGTTTTTGTGCTTTCCAATATTGAGCCTTATGGGTACTTTTTTACGTTTAATATTGAGATAGAAAGTTCTCATTCATCGTCATCATCCCTGCCCTTATCCCTCCCTAGTTCTCAGTAAATGTTGGATAATAGTTCTTGTTTCTCTGCAAGTATATCTAACCATGTATCAATAATAGAGAGCAAGATGCACCTAAATCACAAATTGTTTATAGTGCTTTCACAAACAACAAAAATCCTCCTGATCATTTTATTTTTATAGTGATAAGTTGATAACCTATACTACTAACTAACTAATAATACTAATAACTTGAACTTTCTCAAACTTGAAGTCGTTTTTTTTTAGTTTTTTTACCGTAACTATCATTTATTATGTTAATACTAGTAGAAATGTCTACTTCCTTTGGACTCCTATGAGCTAATTAGGGTAATAATGCTAAGTCTGCTGACCGGTCTTCTAAAAAAAGAAAAACCCTCTATACAAAACCGCATGGAAATTGATAGAGCCTGTTTGCCTGATCAGAGCTAAGTAACAGCTCTTATCTCAAAGCATAACACTAACATTCCGTTGTGGGTAAAAATGCAAGCACCACTTTCCGCACACAAAACAGTTAACGATAGCTCGAGGCACTTGGAAACATAAAACTTTCAACAACTCAACCGCCTTAAATAAAACTGTGACGAGCAAATTCCCTATTGTTAACCGGAATATATAAAACTAAATGTATTATTATTTTGTACATTTATCTCTAGTTTCTGTGTGTAAATCGGGTGCGGACAGACAGACAGATAAATCGAAAGCAGTTGAGAATTTAGGCAGGCCATAAATTTTCGTCGTTTTCGACGTTGTGAAACAACGGACGATTTTGTTTTATTTATTGTTTCGGTAATGTGATTTTGAGCTAAAGGGATTAAGGTCGAACTGTCAGTAAATTGGTTGTAACTTTAAATTAATCTATCAGGACTTTTTGGTGGGAACTTGCATAGTGATGCTGTCCTTTCAATTTGCTTACAAAACTAGTGTTCAATTGAATAATATTAGTTTTTTATGATATACGGAGGCCAACAGGCTTACGGCCAACCTGATGGTAAGCATTGCATTGACATCTGCAACACCTGCAACATTGCTGACGCGTTGCCTGCCCTGAATAATGTTTTGGAAAACCGATTTTGTGACCTTTGACCTTGAATAACTACAAAGAAACGAGCTTTTATCCGGATTTTGAGACAAATTCTAGAACGGCAAAATGAAGGTGTATACGAGTTTCCAGCTTATTATCTCTCATTGCGTGGTTGACCTCTTTGTTTTGCTCTAGTGACTGGGCTAATGTCTAAAATGCCATAGCCAGCCCGAAAGGGAAACATTAAAAAAGTAATCTATCAGCAATTAGAGAATTAAATAATGCGTATAGCATTTAAACTATGCATCATAATCGCAGGCGTCTTTCATGGACCGGTTGGTTCAAGGTTAATGTTACGTAAATACTCGTATTATGAAAGAACCGCGTGCTCTTCCAAAATAAATAGGCGGAAAACAAACCGAGATATCATAAGTAATAATATACTTACCTACAGATTTTCATTAAATTTATTTATTATTTATTATATTTGACCTCATACCCGCATCGAGGTACACATCTCATCGACACGTGGGTATCTCGAACCACTCGCTTTACGAGAGCCTTTCTCCCCCATGCAAATTGTGGAATGAGCTTCCTTCCGAGGTTTTTCCGCTAACTTACAACATGAAGAGCTTTAAGAATAATACAAAAAGATTTCTCCAGGGCAGGCAACGCATTAGCAATGCTCCAGGTGTTGCAGATGTCAATAGGCGACGGTAACCGCTTACCATCAGGTGGGCCGTAAGCCTGTTTGCCTCCGCATAACATTAAAAAAAAATTATCAGTATTAAACACAATCATCTCCCTGAGAAGTTGCTATACCTAAACTTTGCTAGTTTTTATATACATCAAAATCTTTTTTATTTTTTTCAGTGACCTTTAACAAGGCCACCGCATCTTATCCAGATCTATATAAGCCACTGGCACGAACGAACAATATAACTCCATCTACCAGACCAAGAAATAATTAAATCATCGTCCCTAATAAATTATTGCGCACGTAAAACGAACACGTACAAGCGTATACAAGCGTAGGAAAAACGCCCACGCACACATCCGGACTTCCTAACAATGTTAATAAATACATTAGCAGCTACAGTGTGGATTTATTACGTCATCGCGTGCGGAGATTTTTATAAAAATCTGTGCAGATATATATGCAGTGTATGTGATTCTGATGTGCTTGCACATTGCAGTGTCAAATTGAACGCTGGCTTCTGTCATTAGCATCGAAAATAAAATACCTACCATGCGTTAAAGCAATTTCAATAAAACAAATTGAAGCGCTCGTGGATATGTAGTTGTTTTTTTGTAACAGCTGAGGCAGCAGTTCCGTGCTTCAGAAGTTCGGAATGTGGCTCTAAGCCACAATGGACGAACTCAATTTTGATATAAAAATTATATCTCAAACAACTAGGGTAGATCGGCGTTATATGTTTGTTTATTTATTTGTTAGAGCATAACTTTCGAACCGTTAATCCAATCTGCATAAAATTTAGTAGGTCAACAGTTTGTACTATTTTGATAGTAGGTAGGTACTATCAAAATTTGCTTGTATATATAGTTACATACAATCCAATTTTTTTTATTTTTTATTTTCTTTATTCATGCTTTTTGAGATATACAATGAAAATAGCAATGTCTTAAAACCGATATAACTTGAGCTCTCATCTGGTATAGTTTCGATGACTTTATAGTATGTACAGGTAAGATAAGAAAATGCTAAAGATACGAATTTCAAATCTTATTTGTGCCTCAAGGATTCGATAACCGTTGAGGCACAAATAAGATATGAACTACCAACAACCACCACCACCACCAACCACCAACTTTTACCAGCAAACCACTAGTTACTTTGCTTTTACTAAAAATATTTTTTTTGTTTTGTTGTTTGTTTAGAGTAGACCTACACATTGACCAGCGTTTCGACGGCCTATCCGATGTTGTGATATACATACCTACAGATTGATTGACAGATGTTTCCATTAGCTGTCAATCATCGGCGGTAACATTAACTATCCGGTTTATAGCGCAGCTGTAGATAGTGCGTATTCTCGTGTAAACGGCGTCATTTTAAAATGATCCTTATGTCTTTTGAAAAATGTTTATTTTGAGTTTCACTTTTGGGAGCTGTTTCACATTGCGAACTTCTCTTTCGTTTAGCAATTAGTTATAATGATTAAATATAATGATAAAAAGACCTAAAACAGTAGATTTTTTTTTTTATAAAATCGCCCACTCTCTTTAGTATACATATTATGAGTCACCGTGTATTTTTGTGCCGAATCTTCAATATTATAATGGCAAAAAACACTAACCCTCAGTAGATAAGTGTTGGTACAAGTCGCGTGTCGAATCTAGGCCAAAGCTTATTGCAATGACGTGACGTTGATTACGTTTATTGTGCGGCAGATTGTAGATTTGTCTAAGGTGCTTGTTTTAATTCTAATTGCTTGTTTTAATAACATAATTTGTTTTAATAGACCACCAGCGTTGAAGGGCTAATTTTTTTATCAAGAAATGGATTGATTGTAGAAGTCCACTGCTGGACATAGGCCTCCCTCAAAGAGTTGACGCGCGCCGCAGTGTTGCAAGGCCACCCACCCGATGGAGCAACGACACTGTTTAAGTGTCGAGAAATCGGTGGATGGAAAAGGCTCAATTTCATTAACTTTGCCAAGAGTTTTTTTTATATAACTAAGGTGGAAAACAAGCTTACGGCCCGGTAAGTGGTTACCGTAGTCGATGAACGCTTGCAATACCAGAGGCATCACGCACGCGCGGCTCTGGCAACCTTACTCACCACAGGAACACAGCACTATTTGAAGCAAATAATGTTATATGGCTGCGATCTTCTGTAAGGCGGAGGTACCTCCAGGCGGGCTGCTCCAATTTAGAGCGAGAATATCTAGCTGTGCCCGTACAGGGTCTGCATTTTTCAATATTCTTGAAACATGGTCGTAATTTTGTTTGCATGCCGATCGAGAGTAACAGCCTCAAGGTATTGAGATTGCATAACAAATAAATCAAAGATCAAAGTCATGATTGATCGAAATGGTACGAGTAGGTATTATTTCTTCTGTGGCATGACGTGTGCTAGCTAGGTGACGTAAGCGCACGCGCATTGCACGCGTTGTTTGAAAGAAAATATAGCTATTTTGACCTTGTGCGTTTGAAGTTTTGTGTATTTATCATTTGACGATTTTTGATGATGTTGCTACTGACGTAAGTGAAAAGTTCATAGAGAAATGCTTGACGCTTGACGTCAATTATTGATTTAGTTTTAAAATGTTCTATCATCATCGTCAGCCTATACTGTGATATGGCCTCCCCCAAAGAGTTCCACGATAAACGGTCTTGAGCTTCCCGAAACCTTCACAATATCGTTGGTCCATCGGGTGGGGGCCAACTCTGCGTTTCCCGGTTCGTGGTAGCCATTCGAGAACCTTTACTCCCCAACGGTTGTCGGTTCTGCTCGCTGCAACTTTAACTTACTAGTTCTGAGAATGTTCATTAGTGGCCTACAAATCAAACTTGTTGACTGTACGTGTTGTGATGAGTGGCCTTACGCTCTTGGCCGTATATCATTAATGAATAGGTTAACACTCCGATGGCCTTCAAGGTTTCAATTTAAATAATGAAAAACGAAAATGTTTCATGATTACTCACTACTACGCTAATTGTAGTAATTTATTTTCCATAATGCTTCTTTAGCCATGGGCTTATGAAGTCATTATTTTAAACATAATCACTTAATTATAGCAAAAAGCTTCACAAAGAGATGCTTTGAAGCGTTTAAGTACCGAACACATCTACATTCATGAAGGATGATTATCGATCTGGTATGTAAGTTTAATTCGGGTTCTTATAGGCAGGTTAAGTGTGGTTTTTATAAATGCGTGGAACATTTGCGTATTCAAAATATCCGCAAAAATATGGCACTTAACCACGTGGGCGAATACTGGAATAAGCTTATAATAATAACCCTATATTCATAACTAACAGACCAGCCCACAACTGCGTCCGCTGGTTCAAGTCCCGTCGTACTGTATGCACCATTAAATTGCACCATCAATGGTACAGGTGACACTGCTGTATATCGTTTGCACCATTCAAACTGATACAGCTACTTCACCTAGTATGTTCCTACTTTGATTTTTGTTAAGTGTAAGTAATAAATCTAATATTGATTCATTTTGTTTAAAGAATAAGCCTTTCAGGATAGTATACTAATAAAGGAACACGTTGTTTAAGTAACGAAGCGAAACTTTAATCAATATAGAAATTCGTTGTCTTTTAATATACGCCAGCATTAATTTTTCTGTAAGATATTATACCTAAAATTGATTAATGATGCTATAATTTTCATGATAATAGAACAAGAGCTGCATTGTTCTTATAGTAAATATGCTCGGTGACAATGTCTGGGTAACAGACTTTTTGTTTTCGATGCCTATTCATATATTATTACGCTCACATTCCCTTAATATTTTGCGCATAATTTATTTCATAATTTATTTCTGGTATCAACGTAAATCATGCCTACCATTTTACGTTTGTGTTTTTCAATAACACAGTACTATCGAATCCAAATAAGCATGAACTGAACAGCCGTATATTTTGTTGTTACTCAACTTTTCATCCTGTTGTACTCACATCAAACTTTCTTTATCGTTCGATTGCTATGAAGAACACAGAACTGCCACAAGTGAGAGAGAGAGAAAGAGATAGATTTTGTGATCGCCTTATAGAACAACTAGGTATCATCCCACTTTATTTGGGGTGGGTGAGCACAACATTTTTATCTCTTCCACGCACCTCTATCAGCGGTCATGTTAGTATTCACGCCTTTCTTACTCATGTCATCTTTCACACAAACCATCCATCATTTCTTTGGTCTAACTCTCTTCCTTATATCCTTCCATATTCATATTTACCACTCCTCTCTTGACGTTCTTCCCACCGCATGACATGCCCATACGCTAACCTATTGCTCCTCAACTTCAAGAACGGCTAGGGTGTTAAATTCTCCGGTGCAAAAATAATCAAAGACGTAGGTGTGTGTAGAAGTGACATTACGTAAACAAGGTGTAACCACCCCATGTCATCAGCACTGCGCCACTGACCCAAATTGTGACAATGTCGCAAAATGGCCACCTTGCTGTAAAGATGGGGAACAGTTTATTATTATGTTTTGGTAAATTAAGGTTAATAAGTGTAATATAACATTATACAATAGCTACGAGTTAGGCTTAAAATTCAATCAAAACAGGTGATAAGAAATAGTAAAATTTTCCTTGTCGGTCTCGACAAGTGGTACATTTAGAGCTTGGATTAAGTGTTCTTCGCTAATTAAATACTAAGTAATATAATTTACTAACTAATACTTCTAATAGATACCGCGATATGGTACATGAGCCAGATAACAAATAAGATTGCCGTGATGTCGTATAAGGAGCTCGCATTGGAAAAATCTGAATAGAGGAAATTGCATCAGTACACCAACAAGAGCAAAGTTCTTAATTTTTTTAATATATGGTGATAGATGCCGCAATATAAGTATAAACTCAGCCCAGGAATACGAGCTCTGATTGAGATTTCCGTTTAGCCAATCAGTGTCTAGTTTCAACTTTCAGCGTTATACTTCAAAGTCGCGGCAAAATCACAAAATCCGTCACCGACAATTTCAAACCATTTCCAGCGATTTACCGTGTCGTGAAACGTACACTCAGCCACAAAAACTATCAATTAGAACAAAACCCATCAACGAAAATAGCACAAAGTGAATGACAGCCCCAACGAATCCTCAACGCACAATGATTACAAAACAGGAACACTTGACACAGATACGCGGACACGTTCGCTCGTTCTATAATGAGAACAGTAAAAATAACGACTTACAATTGGGCGGCCCTTCTAGTCGCGTTACTTATGTGTTCGTCGAAGCGTAGAGACAGGACTCAAAACTAACCTAGCGACGGGACCGTCAAAAGGTTACGAAACAAGCGTGCGGGTGTACACCACCTTATAAAAACACAGGTAATTTATTCAAGGTGATAGGTAATGTATACTATCCCAAAACGTCTTATTCTATCAACGAAAAGAAAAAATATTAACAAAAACATAATAATTATTAGGTACCAATGTTATATTTTTTTATGATTTTTCCATTTTTTTTTCAAATCATCTGTTTTTGGTCTTTTTATCATGTTTATAACTAATAATTGCCACATCTACCCACCCGCGGATGTCGTAAGAGGTGACTGAGAGGAAAAAGGTAGAAGATGGACAGAAGGGTCCCCTATTTCAACAACGATAGTTGTTACTGCGCTCGCCTACCCACGTATTTTTTTTACCTAGAATAGCATAAAGGCAAATTTTTATACAGATACAACTTACTACTCTTTTGTCTTTGGTACAAGCTATTAAATTATAAACAATGCGTATCTACACCTGAAATTATAATGCTGCTATATCTAACAAATCAATGCCGTATTTAATTTAAACTATAATAAATCATTATAATGGATTTGAATAAGAATTAAATATTTAAACAAATGTTTCATGCGTCCACAACGATGGCCTCAGTGTAACACATACCTACATCATTTCCTTGTTATTGAACTGATAACAAATTATTTTATAGTTATACAAAAAACAGCGCGTTTTTATGTTATTTTATAACAACTAAATAAAAGGTTAGCGTGGTATGCGCATGTTTTGCGATGAGCAGAAAGCCACTTGAAGTGTGATGAATATGAATGTGGCCATCCACATTCATATATACTTTTATCCATATAAAAGTAAAGGCAGGCTGAAGAAAGATAGATGGAATGTGCGAAAGATGACATGACGTGTGTGAAAAAGGTGTGAGCACTGAGATGACGGCTGTTAGGAAAGAATGGAAAGATGCGCCGACCCCACTTATGCAGTATAAGGGTAGGGAGATAGTGATGACGTACAATCTTCTACTCTTGGATTATATTTTCAATGAAAACGTTGGGGTGACGACATCAAAGTCTTTCAGGAACGTTGGTGGAAAGACGCGAATGACAGAGAAATGAAACGATATGGGGAATTCTTTTTAAACGAAAAAGTATATTAGTATTACTAATAAAAATATTTATTAGTGTTATTCTTATGATTGGCGATGGCCTTGCTGATGAAGTTGCAACAATTTACGTATGGGATACTCACCAAAAATGTGGGCATGTGGGAGTGCCTCTAACTACCCCCATGTAATGTTCTCGGTATCGGAGATACAGCGAATCACTTTCGTCAATTTTAAATTTGACATTAATTTGAGGGCATACGTTATATAGCTCAAAGATATCCCCTAAAAGTCAAACTCAAAATTGACTTTATTTAGTAGAGTGAAGGTTTATTTTGATAAATCTTCTGAAATTTCAGAAGATTTATCGCACTCCGTCTAAACACGGCTTTAAGTATAGGTTAAACAATTAGTTTGAACGTAGATTTTCCGGCAATTATCGTCAGTGCATCCGCCATTAAGGCACTGACTAGCTGGAATAAAGTGCCCGTTAAAAGGGCTTTTTGTCCGGATGAAAGAACCACTGTAGTAGGTACTTAGGTACATGGATTTATAGCATTTCGTAGAGGTTTCTTTCTTGTTTTTCATTTTATTAAATATTTTTATAAGTCATATACAAGATAAATCTTAAAATGTATACTATCTCAAAAGGGCCTATCCTACATCAATTGTCAATAAAAAATGTACGACTTTTGGAAATGCAACATTTTTGCACTGTAAAAATCTGCTTTTTTGGGTTAAATCAGTTCAAACTCAATTATTCAGCTGTTTTGGTAGCAACCTTGATTTTGAACTTCTCTTAAGTTTAATAATTAATTACAATTATAATGATAATAAAAAAACCAAAAACAATAATGCGAAAAAATCTGGCAAAATATATTTTTATTTTTATTTTTAACACCCAACAGTTACATATATAGTACACCCTAGGATTCCCTTGAATTGAACCTTTGATTTTTCCCTATATTTTTTTCTTTTTGTAACGCTATGGTGAATTATTTGTGCTTGCGGCTAGAAACGGAAAGATTTCTTAAACTAGCAAAACATAATAAAGCAGATTTTTGCTCGCGATGTATTTTATTTTCCCACAGCCGCCCTGACGGAAGTTAGCTTTTCATATATTTTTCATTACCCAGTTATGGTCGTTGGCCGCTTATTATTCCCCCTAAAACCTTTTAAAACCCCGTTATTCTGCGCGCTGAGGATTTTAATTAAAAACATCGTTCGAGTTTGTATTCGAGTTGTCCAGTTCATCCCTTGGCGCAAATTAATGTTAATAAGTGAGACGGTTTCATTCCAGTTCTGTAAACAAGTCTTCCCTGTAACGTGTTAGCTAACTAATTTTTACAAGCTCCTCTTTTATTCAGTGCCTATATACAATTTTAAGCCTTGTTCAGATCGGGAGAGTTTATCGCCTCGAACGTGTAATATTTGAAAGGATATAAAAAAGTCTTATCGTGTAAAACGATAATCGTTTATCGAGTTTATGATTATGGCTTGAGTGTAAACATAATTATTGACGAGTATTCTCCCTTACGATATTCTCGAGAAACTGTCTTTATATAATCGTCTAATAGTCTCCACGGCCATGCTATTTTTTTTTCTCATTTAGGGGCGAGTCCCGGTATAAACAAGGGACTATTGTTTAATTTTTGAATACAGTATTATTGACTTTAAGAAATAAAGGAAAATCTGGATTAAGTAAAACTTCCTAACTTCAATATGTCCCCCGTGTCATGGCCGTGTGACACAAGAAAGTTAAACAATTTTTTATTAACATTATTTGTTGAATTTTTCCAAATTTTGTATAAAGCTTCGATATTTTAGAGACAAAGGTACCAAGCATCAATCAAAGCATTAATCATTAGATCACCTCATTACCCCGACTAAGTATGACTCCATCCATATCCGTCAAATAGCCACCATTATAATTCCCACCAATTGTTTGAGTCTTTTTGACATCGCCTTATTTTGTAAAACATTTCCTTTCGAGATCACGCGATCCCCCTATTAAGTAATACGTCAATAACTTGAATTATGTTCGCTTTTTGCTTGTGTCGTGACTTTAGATATTGTATTTTTTGCACTTAGTACTATGCCCACAAAAGCATTGCTACTTTGTAGTTTTTGTAGTCGTTCAGTTGTACCTCGGTAATTTATCTTGATTAAAAAGGTCAGTGTCATCTTGGCATCTTCAAATACACCTAAAGCTGTGCGATATGTCAGCTAAAATATAGTTCACAATGATCCTTATGAATAAAGTCAGTTTGTGTTCTCTCTTAGGGGTTAAAAATAACGTTAGAATCATTACGTAATACATGTAATAAACGTAAGAATCATTTTGAAACATATTTTCTAAAACATATCGCACGCTGTTTGAACGCAGCTTTAATCTAAAGTAATATTTTGAAAGAGAATCTGTGAAGATAAATATTTAAACAGTTTTACGAATACCTACATCAGATTAAATTCCTTTCTCACGACGAATTCAGTAGGTACGTAACTTCTTATCCAAAACAAAAACAATTTTCTATTATCCAGAGAGATAATAAAATCACATCCATTTTCTAAAATATTCTTTACAGCCCCGCGGGGACCTACAAAACTGAATCGCGTTTCATGAAATTATTTTTTCATCCTCCGAATAACAATATTTTTTGTACGAAATGTTCTACTTAATATCTTCTATCCCTTGGAATTAAACGTACCAATCTCACTTTCGATATAATCTCGTAATGTACGAGAAAACACTCGTTATTGAACAGCTTCAAAGTTCAAAAGCAAATTTATCGACCCATATGAAACCGTACGCCATTAGGCTTAATTCGGATCTGACTATAAAAATCTGTTTGAGACTGATTAGTAACCAACTTTGATTTGGCGGTTCGCCCGAAATACATTGGAATTGGTAGTACTTAGTTCGCATAAAAGCTTTTTGACTCAACGAATAAGCCAGCAACCCATCCCAATTCATACAAGGTGATTCATAACATAGACCAACCATCTCGAAAGGGATTATTCTACACGTATCAACAAAATGAAAGTAAGCTAAAAAAAACATCATTTTTTTATTTTCCAAAATATCTTAAATTAGCAATTTTTGGTATTTTTATAATCTTTATAACTGACTAGCTTCCGCCCACGGCTTCACTCGCGAGGTACCTACTTGGATATAAAGTAGCATAGCACAGCAGAGTATAGTCTGGATCTCTGTGCCAAAGTTCATCCAGTTCAACAGTCCGTTTGACAGATCCATTTTGAATGTTTCATGTATGATTGGCTTCATCTCTTTGAAATAAAATAATTTTGTTTTAATAAATCGTACAAAAAACTATTCATGACTTTCATTGCGGCATAGTTATTTCTGAGCCACATACTACTTCCTCGAAAGCAATTCGTATCACACAAACGTCTAGAATTACACAAAAATAGGACAGCACTATTTTAAACGTACATTCAAAAACCACAGAACAACGAGCTATTCCTGTGCGTCGTAAAACATTTGATCTACACTTTTAGTGCACTTCAAACCGAATCTCGAACATTGTGGCCTATTACGAGTACTCTAAATTGTTTCAAGGAGAAATTGATTACTTTGATTTGAACTGGTGGCACTACGTCAAAGTGAATTGGGATGTTTATGATAGGTACCTACGATTAGTTCAAGACAAAATTGATTAGACAAAATTGAAGCTTTTGTGTAGTTGGGTTTTAGTTTTTAGTTTAATGCGGCTTGAGGTATTGAGTTGAAAGTTTTTAACTTGACCCCAAAAATACGGGGCCCTAACATGACTAAAATCAAGCCTATCAGCACTATTTACATGAATTTTAACCATAAATCATTTTGTCTATCAACTTGTGTCACCGCCTATGCAAAAACGCGTTCATCGTATGGGACACGACTCTTCTAATAAAACTCAATATTTACTTTAGTGTTACGAGTAATACATGTAAAGATCACCCTTTTTTTTTTTTAACGGGGGAAAATGCCGTCGCATTTCCTTTCCGCCATGGGGGGTGGCGCAAAGGGGTATGTGGGGCTCGAACCCACTAAAAACCCCCCTGTGAGCAGTCCTCCGCCTGGTTGAGGCGAGATGGGGTCGTGTTAGCATTCACCATCTCGCCTCAGCGGTAGGCCCGGATTTGCCTTAACCGGGCCACTGCGTCTGTGCCTTGCTCACTCAGGCCACTCCTCAGACTTGTATGTTAAGGCATAATTGCGAAATGTTTTTTTATTGCTTGATTGGGTTTTTCTTTCTTCTATCGCGCAGTAACGGAGGATCGACGTGGTTTTTGTATGGATATTGTAGTTGAATAGCCGAAGAGTGCCATAAGCTACTTTTACCGCTAGTTTTGAATATAAAAGATATCATATCGCTTACTGTTTTACACTCGGCAAAGGCACTAGCTCATAAGTGTCATCATAACCTAGATAACGTCCTTCAATGTCATCGGTTACGCGACTTACGCGCGCTGTTACAACATGCGCGTGCGCAAGGCGATGCGCATTTCTCCCAGCAAGTTGCGCGAACCACTTTCGCTGATTCTTGTAGCTGCGCGACTCGTACGCTAACCAGCTAGAGAGTAACTGGAAATGATACTGCTTTTTATTTTTCTTTGAAGCGTATTTTCAGAACGATTTTGATCCTTAAAACTTCGAGACTGTCAACCTAGCTCAACAACAAACGTCAAAGTTGATGGTACGGCATTATCTTTACGTCGTTAAATTACAATTTCTAGAGTTTCGACATTTTAGGAAGGAATACGTTGTGAAATTCTCATATGTCTACTCAATCAGTTCATGAAGAGGGTTGAGAGGAGCGATCCAAAAACTCCCGGCGTATTAAGACCACTTTGTCATTACTTAACTCGTAGTAACAGTGACTTAAGAAAGCTCAAAGTCGCTCAGCAATCTATAGAGAGGGCTGTGCTTGGTATTTCTCAATGAGAACATCCATAGACAAACTATAGTCAACAAACTATAGTCACTGACATAGCTCAGAGAACCAACGGCCGTTGGAGCAGAAAGGTTCTAGAGTGGACACCATGAACCGGAAATTGCAGCGTAGGACAGACTCCCACTAAATGGAAAGAAGACCTAATGAAAGCTGTTGCGAGGCATTGGGCGCACAAGATCGGTCGATCTGGAAAACTATTGGAATTATCCGATATACCTCCTCATAGGCCTGCTCATAGGACGTCCACTGCTGAACAGCAGTGGACGTCCTATGGCATTAATGATGATGATGAGTAACAGTGACAGTTGTTGGCATGACGCATTTCAAGCTTATACACAATACGGCTGAAGGTAAAGGCATTGCAAAGCTGCATGTCGCTTCTGACCTCACGAGCTCCATGTCACTGAACTGGGCAGGCGAGCCACTGAGGCACGGGGTCAAGTGAAATGTGTCGAACGGTGTCACCTGCGGCCGCGTGAGCTACCCGTAGTTAATACCGATGATTGTGTGGTAGCGGGTGCTATTGGCTCAATAGTTGCGTTTTAGTTTAGCGGTATTATCCTTGTCATCATTCTTAGTATGTTTTCAGGCTTTATGTCTATCGACACATGTGTACGGTACCAGTTTCTGATACCTACAACACAAGGAATATTTGTGTAGTATCAGGATTGATGCTGTGTGACTGTCGGGTATTTATGTTATCAGACTCGCTTGGGACATATGGCGGACAATTTTAGTATCACTTCATCGTACCTCAACCCTGGTCACAAAACATGATTACCTAGAAAATAAGCTTTTATAACAGAAAGCCTAATTTACAACGTGTCTTGTCATCTGTCCGATACTTTTAAGTAGTTACTGAGGAGATTCTGGATACTGACAAAAGCCTTTCTAACACTGCGTTCTGCGCCCAAACAAGTTTATCTAGAATTCAATTAAAACTGTGTTTAAACGCAAAAAATAGTCGCGGCAACTATGGTAATATACCTGTTATCGATCCGGTTTTAACATAGGTATTTATAAATTAACGCGAAACACCATTATGCCATTTTTAATTTCATTAAAAACTAGGCGAGCGTAACGTTGGACTTCCAACTTTAGTCGATAAGTTATAAGAGCGAGCGATTAAGTTGCTATGGCTCATCGAACCTATAGTAGCCATTATCATAACCACAGTCGCGACAGTATCGGTTTTGTTCGCGAATAAATTGCAACTGAAAGAACCTCTTTGAAGAAGAAATAATTATTTTTTGGGTATTCCCAGTAGAAGTACACTCAAAAAGAGGACCAAGTTAGAAAAAACAATGAACGTGCCATTTTAATTTGGAAGTTATCTACATATTCAAAAAAGCCTCTAAGGGGCGCACTTTAATCCTTTCACTACACTGTTTCTTTCATCGACGTTCGTAGGCCCTTTTCAGGGCGACCATACCTTAACCTGGTCAGAGACCTAATACAGGATGACCAGGAAAGAATCAGTGACACAACAAGAAGGAGAAGACTCCAAAAATCGCTTTGCACTCTAGAATAATACCAGCGTACAAAGAGTTAACAAGCGGAGCACGATCAGGTTTGCATCACGAACATCTGTTCGATTGTTTACTTTGACGGCTGCTACTCAAACTTGTTCGGTGACCGGTCCAATCCACTGGTCCTTTCTTGGCCTTCTATATAGTCAGCGACCGTAAGGTGAACCAAGCTTTGTGACTGAATCTAAAAGAAAATCGATAGGCTGACTCGGAATTGAGTTAAAAAATAAATTTTACCGCAATTCCGATGAAAAAACGACAGTCTGATGTCAGTGCGAGTGGATTAACAAAATATTGACGACTAAGAATGTGACGGTTAATCTTATCGACTGAGAATGCGAGGGTTAATCTTGCATTATGCACTTGAGTTAAACCATTTTGAGCTTTAATAAGTTGAGTTATGTCACCTTCACCGAGAGTGTAATGCCCTAGAGCTACACTAAGTTGCTTTAGGTCGCAAGTTCATTATTATGCTTACTCACAATCTGAGTGACCTCCTCAATATTAATGAATTTTATTAGGTTTACTTTTGAACGAAAACTATATTTGACTATCGACAAAGTGGAAGCTAAGTTAAGACAATGTTATTCATAACATGTATACGATCCCGAATGGGGGTTTATTCTATAAACAAAATCAATATTTTTCTCATATATTCTTCCAAAACTTTCTCAAATTAGCTGTTTTTGGTATTTTTAAATGTTAATAACTAATTACTAAACGTACGAGAAGTCCGGCATCAAAATTGCTACCCTAAACAGCTGGTTCATTGAGTTTGAACTGATTTGACCCCGAAATTGCTGACTTTTGCATAGAGTTGTTCCAATTAAAAATTACGAATTTCCAAAAGTCGTATAACAAACTTTATTGCCGCTAGGGTGAATGAGCCCCTTTCGGGATAGCATACAAATTATAAATCACCTTGTATTAAGTTAATAAACGCGGTATTGGTACCTTAATACTGAGAACAACTAGATAGCTGAACTGTTCCTTGTGTATTTTGTAAAATAGTTGTAAGGACAACTTGAATATGAAAACATAAATTAGAAACAATTAGGTTATAAAAAAAAAATTTCACGAGGTAAACATTCGAGCCCGCGTAAGGTAGCCTTGCTTAGACTTTAATTAATTTTGTTATGTTTAGTTAGTAGTACTTATAGGTAGGGACCTCATTAAAACGGATTTTTAATTCAGGCGCAAAATATTTTTTTTACCTATTACCAAATCCTAACACTTATATAAGATAAATAATTTCTTCATTATTAAATCGATAGACAAAATTTATCTAAAAAGTAAAGGTAAATATTGCAAAGTGAATTGCACAAAGGTCAAGACTTTTAGCCCGTCCTTGAAGTGTCACTGAAGATTCTTAATTATTCACTGTATCCAGGGAATGAAAATATAACAGTATAAATACAGGAGTTTCACTCTGCTAAGCGATTTTGCAACCTTAATTCAGTATGTAAACTACTCATTTTCCCGTGGTCCCAACAAGTTGCTACTATCGAGCACTAATAAAACAAAAGAAACGAGAAACACAACAAATTTCAAAGTAAATGTTATACCCATCTCGCTCTAGTACGGCAGATTTTAAACAAGCGCGTTTTTAAATTAATAACTAATAGTACAGGAGCAATCGTACAGTCATCACATCAGCTTAAAACCTGAGCGATATTGAATCTTAAGTTAATGTTATAAAGCTGTGTATTATGCTGATTTTAAGTGAAGCAAGCCACCTGGAGAGGGTAAAGTGGTGTTGCGGTAATACCGAGTAATCTTGGAGAAGATACTTAAGAGGTTAATCTTGAGCTTTTAATTATACGGTGGTGTAGATAGAAAGGTAGTTTTCACCGTCAGACTTTAAAGCTAGGCTACATATACTCGCAAAATTGCGAAAAAAAACATAAGTTGCAAAAAGCTCTAACATAATGCATTTATATTTAATTTTCGACGACGATAAAAATGATTTCGTGAAGGACAGTTTAAAGGAGAGCTATTTTCTGATCTTTCGATTCGTAGGTCGCAAGTCCAAATCCCGGTCATGTCCCAATGGATTAATTGCTCAGAACGGTGAAGGCAAAACATTGTGAGAAAACCCGCGGCTTAGTCACATGTATTGACCATGTCTTTCATGTGGATAAGGCCGACTAGGCTGAGAGGATGGTAGTGCTGGGCAAACCTACTTTATAGAGATGATCCAGGTACTCCAGCGTCCTTTAAGTGAGTATAACCGCCTGATGCTATAGATTAATCTTGAAAAGATGTTACACTTGGCGCTATATAAATCATCTAGGTTAGATGTAATAAGGCCCTATTTTACTCAAAATCTCTCGTAAACTCTTATTATTTTTCTAGATTTATCTGCTTGTCAGCCATTTTTATAGCGCAAAAGCCTTCTTTGGATCATATCTTTACGGTGTGGTCCGTCCACCATGACCCAGATGCGAGGCCTGACCTCGTTGGTGGTTGGCGCGCTGGTAATACGCGTGAGCTCTTCGCGAATCCTTTTGCTTAATAGGTTAAACTGAATTAAATAAATGCATATAAAATGAATTGATATCAAGAAAAAGATAGAATTCAAGTAATATTTACTGATACCCACGACACAAGGAATCCTAGTGTGGGGTCAGGACGTATGTGACTGTTGGGTGATTTGCTTGCAGTTTCTAAGATTTCATTTCAAAATCAGTTATAATAAATGGTGCCACAAAACGATCCTCTTTTACAAAATATGTATTCATAATAAAGCTAAAAATTATTCAAATCCACGTGATAGCGACACGAAGGCCGACCACATCTTTCCAAAGAGCAACAGAAATTATCAAAACTAGAGTTCCTTCAAAAGCAGTGTGATATAAGTGATATCCATAATACCGCGGCAAAGTTCAGATCCACAGGGGTTGGATTTGAACCGGTTTTGCGCTGGATTTTCTATTTGGTAAATTTATGCGCGCCATACATTGATATCTGCCAAACGTTGGGGATGGTCGATGGATGGTAAAGCATAATTTTCACATGTCACCAACAGTTTCTCAAGTGCGCTGATAGATGGTGCCAGCAGCACCATATCGTCCGCATAGCTAATATTGTTAACACATATTCCGTCGATATAGCATCCGATTGGCTGCCTGCTGAGACCATCTATCAGGTTGTTTACATACAGGTTAAACAGGTGGGGTGAAGATACCCCCCCCTGTCTCACGCCACGTTCCAGTCCATATGCATCAGACAACGTCCCTGCCCACTTCAAAGTAAAGGGAAGGTAGGGGAGGCCTATGTACAGCAGTGGAATTCTACAGGCTGATGATGATGGTACATTGCCATGTGTAAGAAAGGGATCTCTAATAGGCGCACATTAATCCTTTCCCCACTCTGGTTCTTTCATCATTGTCAGGTCTCTAGACACTCAAAATCCTTGAAGATGTTTTTGTTTATGCAACTTAGGTCGCAAACAAGTATGCCCACCTGTCGATAAGTGGTGACTGTAGCCTTGCAATACCAGAGGCAACACGCGCGCGTTGCCGACCCCTGAGACATGCTCTGATAAATAATTGTCTTTTTCTCAGAATCCTTTATTAAACGACTGTAGCTTCCACCGCGGCTTTGCTTGCTTGGTGCATAAATAAAAAGCTACCTAACTCTCCAGCCCCGTACCATCAACTTTGCGATTTCGTTTATATTCGAACGTAAGTTGACTGTCTCATAGATTTATGGTTCGAATTTGGGTAGAATAATTCTGACACTATCGCATTTAATAAATAAATAAATAACTATTCCGGACATATCACACACGGTCAACTGATCCCAAAATAGACATAGCCTATACTGTACCAGAGACTGATATACCTAATAGATATATGTTTAACACCCAGACACAGAACAAACATCTGTGTTCATCACACAAATGTTTGTCCAGTGCGGGAATCGAACCCGCGACCTCTAGCGGAGAAGGCAGAGTTTCTACCAACTGAGCTATGAGGTCTGTCGTATTTGAACGACAATAAGACATCATGGCAGCCCTGACTCTTCAATTACAACATTTACAGCCATGCAAAAATGATTGATCAGTTGGACCGTTGCTGCGAGGAAGAAGGACAAACCATCCAACAAACAAACACCCATTCGCATTTATATAGTTGGAATGAATATATTATAACATTTATTTTATTAGTGAGGATAATACCGGTCTCCGTTTATAAAGATAACTTAAATGAGGAAACAACACACGCGAAACTTCTTTTACCTTTATTGTAAAAATTGATGTTTTAACATAAAGTTGTTGATATTAAACCACAAACAAGATCTCTTAGTTCATTGTTTTTTTTTATACAACAGAGGTGACAAACAAGCTTACGGCCCTCCTGATGGTAAGCGGTTACCGTAGCCTATGAGCGCTTGCAATACCAGAGGCATCACGCACGCGTAGTCGACCCCGAACCCCCTTCCCCCCTAAAGAGCTCTGTCAACCTTACTCACCGCAGGAACACAACACTATTTGAAACAAATAATGTTATTTGGCTGCGATCTTCTATAAGGCGGAGGTACCTCCCAGGTGGGCTGCTCCAATTCAGAACGAGAAAATCTCGCTGTGCCCTACCTTCTCCAAATTCCTCATTGTTTTCATTTTGCAAAAAAAAACTCGTTATAAAAGGTGATTCGTGATATGTATACTTTCCCGAAAGAGGCTAATTCTACACCCAATTCTACGACTTTTGGAAAATCTATGCACTATGCAAAAATCATTGTTTTGGGGTCAAATTAGTTCAAACTCTATTATTCAGATCAATGACGAGATTGAGGTGGCCTTGAAAAGGGTATATGACCGTCGTCGGTGAAAGAATCAATGTAGTGAAAGGATAAAAGTGCGCCTATTTTTATCGTATTTTTTATTCGTTAATAATTATAATTATAAATATTTTAACTCTAGAAACTAGTATCAAAGACTATTATAATACTTGCTAGTATGTAGTGCTCACTATGACACATTGAACGATTTACCCAAGTAGATATTTAATGCGAATGTAGGTACAGCATATAGTCCTTTCTGGGGCCTTGAGTTTTTATTGAATCCTACTAGTAATATAAATGCGATAGTTTGTGAGGATGTGACTTTGACCTCAACGCATCAGCAATCAAAGTACCTACCTTTTTTGATCGAGCGAGCGAAGATCTCGGAAACAACTTGAAAGAATTGGCGTTGTACCAGAATATTTGTATGTATATTTTTTTAGTGCACCATCGCCTTCTCTAGGCCATGTGGTTTTTGAGATTAAAAATACCAATATAATGTGAGATCTCATTTGGTTGAGTTTCAGTGGCTTCGTAGTTCAGGTAAGATTGGATAATGGAAAGAAAAAGCTAAAGATGCGATTTTCGAAGTTTACCTTAGTTAAGCCTCAACTCTCAGCTCAGTTGGTAGTAAGTCTGCCTTCTGCGCTAGAGGTAGCGGGTTCGATTCCCGCACTGGACAAACATTTGATGTGATTAATACAGATGTTTGTTCTGTGTCTGGGTGTTAGATATTTACCTATTATGTATATCAGTCTCTGGTACCCATAGTACAGGCTATGCCTAGTTTGGGATCAGTTGACCGTGTGTGATATGTCCGGAATATTTATTTATTTATTATTTAACTATCATCGAAGCACCAACTTTTAGCAGACATGGCGATATCTCAGTTCGGGGTGAACCACTAGTACCTAAATGTTAATAGGTGACGGGTATCGCTTACCACCGATGAACCGTAAATGTTCCAGTTTACCTTCAAGTTGAAAAATAGAACAATGTAGAGCCATCGAAGCTTACGTGTCACTAACTTTTGTTTTATTATTTTCTTTATGTGGCTACGGTGTCACTGCCATGCCTAACCCTAAGATAAAGGGTCCAATCAAACGGATCAGGCAGTTCCACATCCATCACCTCGTCTTATTATGCTGTCTCGCCTTCACGTGGAGGGAATTTTAAAGACCTACTTATAAGTAAAGGCTTGGTTAGACATTGGTAGCGTAGCGGCTGCGGCGTTTTGCGGTGCGGCGCATATCAAATGTGGGTCGATGGTCAGTGACTCAAAACTCAAGACGATATGCGTTGCGTAGGCACTGTTATCGAAAGCATATTTTTATGCATTAATAGGTATCATATAATTAGATTTTCATTGCAATCTTTCTTTACTGTTTTATCTCCACTGTACCAACGTTTTCATTTATTGGCATTTTGTTGCAATTCGTTGAGAAATCAACTGAGCTAAGCTGGTTATAGGTGTTTTTTTTACAAACGCAGAAAAACTTAGTATAATAAATATTACGGTATGTCCGTTCACACGGTCAACTGATCCCAACCTAGGCATAGCCTATACAATGGGTACCAGAGACTGATATACATAATAGATAAATATTTAACACCCAGACACAGAACAAACATCTGTGTTTATCACACAAATGTTTGTCCATTGCGGGGATCGAACCCGCGACCTCTAGCGCAGAAGGCAGAGTTACTACTAACTGAGCTATGAGGCCAGTATGCATCTCTTGCCATCTTGTAATTTGGAGCATAACAAATCAAGATCTCTCGTAAATTAAACTGCGGTCATTTCACGCCGTGTCCGCCCCGCATAGTTTAGCCAAGTCTTTATAAGTAAAGTCTGCTCCAATAAAACAAACTCTGTTATTTATTTAGCTTTGCAAAGGGAGAAATGACCTTTTATCCCCTTTACAAAAAACGTTATAACATTTTTCGAAATGATGCCCCAACAAAGGTGTGGTTGGTAGATAGATACACAGTTTAAAGTTATTAATGGCACAAATTGATGGTTCATCATCATTTCAGCCGTCGGACGTCCACTGCTGAACATCTCACAGAATTCCAGAGCGAATTCCTATCATGTGGGGGGAACGCAGTCAGAGCTATGTTTGTGCAAATAGGCGATGCTGCATTCCCTAGCTTTTTTCTTACACATTTAGTTCACCTCCACTAAATGTGTAAGAAAAAAGCTACCTGTCTACCTATTTTTTATTTTGGTCACTCATTAATTGAATCGCTGGATGTTTTTCTAAAGCGAATCTTTACGATAAAACTTTATGTATCTATGTTTCATTCTAATTTATCGCGTTGTAAGTGAATTATTTTATGAGAAATTAAGAATTTTATTGCTTTTCTTATCGTTAGTACTTCTCAACGCATGCACTACATAAATTCTCTTTCTAATCTACCTTTAATTAAAAACAAATGTATTTATTTTACTACCTCATTTAAGCATCAGTATAATATGATAAAAGCGGCTATATATATATTTAACAGATTATATAGCTCTTATTTGGCCCAGCGAATTAGCATTGCCGTCCAGCGTGGCAATTCCGCCAGCGTCTTGGGGACGCTTCCGACTGGTAGTGATCTGGATCAGTTGAGCTATCTATAGATCGTTTGTAACGGTCTTTAGATGGCTCAACTGTTTCTTGTGTATTTTGTAAATATTTACTTGTATTAGTTTAATTTTCTTTCTGTAAATAAATCTAGAATAGATAACGGTAAACTAACGATAAATATTTCGAAGAAATAATCAAGAAACGTTGATATCTAACACAATAAACCTTAATAGGGAAACTACACTCTCCAAAACATAATAGGAACCTTTCTTATAGAGCAATACTGAAACCACATTCCGTCAACGGCCCTTCCTTCGGGCCATAAAAGTCCCAAATGAATCCACTAAGGCCGTGTGACCCCAGAGCAGCATTAGCCTCCGAATGTATTGCCCTCTGTCCCTCATGTGGAACACCTGCTACTCAGATTTAGTAGGGACGAGAGGCGAAGCAAATACGGGAATGGTTTCTTTCAACAAGACAGTTTAAGATACTAGCAATCGTCCAATTACTCAAAGCCACTTATGGACATGCAATTAGGCCAATACGGGTCACGAAGTGAATATTTACTTTATTGATCGATCGAGCGAAGCGAGCTAATATCTCTTGAACAATTAGGATAAATCGGCGTTGTATGTATATTTCTTACAGCATAACTTTCGAACCGTCATCCGATCTGCATGGAATTTAGTAACACCAACTTTTACCAGACATCGTCAGGTCTCAGTTAGGGGCGAACCACTAGTTTCAATGGTGTGAGACAAACTCTTTCGTAAATAGCCGTAAACGAAACGACATCGGGATTATTTTAAGAAACATAATTGTGTTGCGGCCTCTCGTTTGAAGCGGCTGACTTTGATTAACGACGCTACCTAAACGCGTCTGCTACAATATAATTAAGGAAAAGCTAGTTCACTCCATTAGATCTGCCCACCAACGCTATGGCAAAAGCGAAGGAAGTCTGTACAGTCAACCAGTTTAATTTGTAGGCCACTACAGAACCTTTTTGAACATAAGCTACGGCGCCACGCGTCATCGCCGGATCTGGCTCGTCAAAGTTTCGTAAGGTTCTCGCTCGTCAAAGTTTCCCGCATAATGTCTCACATTATGCGGGAAATGACTGTCTACAGGGCGAGTTTTATTTTTCAGGGCCACTTTAGCGAAATCGGAAACCGTGAGAGTAATCGAAAAGTGAGGAATGTATCTAAAGTTGTTAGAACACCTTTTAAAAATAATATTTTTTTAAATTCAACAATATTTATTTACCGAAGGCTATTTTTTACTAATTAATTGCTTTGCTTACACATAGTCCGACCGAAATAATAAACCTTCGATAAATAATAATGTTTAATTTATAAATTTGCAGTTTTGAAGGTGTTTCAATAACGTTATACACATTGTTATCAATTATCATACATTAATTTATTTATTATCAAACATAGAACAAAGAACCGTAAACCGTACGTTTTTAAACCGTAAATAAATTTCAACTTTTTTTAATGCAGATCTTATTTTTTTCAAAATCGAGCCCGTATCTCCTAACATCACTTTTCGATTACTCTCACGGTTTCCGATTTCGCCTAAGTGACCCTGAAAAAAAAACTCGCCCTGTAGACAGTCATTTCCCGCATAACATATTGACATAACATATTGACATTATGCGGGAAACTTTGACGAGCGAGAACCTTACGAAACTTTGACGAGCCAGATCCGGCGATGACGCGTGGCGCCGTAGCTTATGTTCAAAAAGGTTCGACAGGTGACGACAGGAAGATGATGACAGACAGAGATTTCATTTGATTTTAAAAGTTAATTTTGTATAAATTTTAATGCAATCTATTGATAGAAAATATTCGAACAGAGGGACAGACAGACAGATGGACAACCAAGTGATATAGAGTTCCATTTGTCTCATTTTGAGATAAGGGCCCCGATAATTTATGAAAATACCACGTTGTAAAAAAATGTTTGTCGTTTCTGTGTTTTATATTTTTTCTGACATCAAAAGTTAAACAAAACATCTTTCATAAATAACCAGCTCTTAACCAAACATTTTAAGTGCTAAAACTATTTGTTAGAGCTGTTGATTTTACTATCGCAATAAAACGATGCGCGCGCGCATCTTACCCGCGCATTAACGACCTTGCAGAACTTGTCAGTTGGAGTGTCCACGTGTCACACCGTCAATATCCGAGTCAATACTTCAATATTTTGCGTCAATACGTTGTGGGGCTTGAAACTACTCACTTATGCCCCATCATCATCAGTAATTCATTTATTGTTTGTGAATCAGGTACATTTAACAGTCAGTTCATAGGACTAGTCTAGATCGCTAGATTCTGCCACTTCATCATTACAGCCGTAGAATGTCCACTGATGAACAAAGCCCTCCCCCATAGATTTCCAAAGCAACTGATCTTGTGCGGCCCGCACCCAACTGTCCCCAATAATCTTTATTAGGTCTTGTTTCCATCTAGTGCCCCCCCCGTCCTAGCTGCAGTTCCTTTGCGTGGTCTCCACTCTCCTAGAGTGGAGACCTTTCTACCCCAACGGCTGTTGGTTCTCCGGACTATGTGCCCCCACTGCCACTTCAACTGACTAATACACTGGGCTATAGGCGGTAGACTGAATGAGATGAATGTATGGTAATACATTCATCTTTTTCGAATACCATCACTTTTGGTTTTTCACATCATTCCTTTTCCTATAAAATATCAATGCATATTATTAATTACCATCTCAGTAACTCCTCTTTGTGACTCTTCCGCCGAAACTACAAGCTTAATTTCAAATAATTCCATATAAATTTACCTATCGCATGTAGAGACTCCTTAGCTTGTAAAAGTGAATTTAATGCCAGCACTATTATTTCCATATTCATCTACATATTCTTTATCTTTAAGATGACTTGTAATTCAAGCTCACCGGGAATCTTGGCTTATAGCATTAGTAAAGTAATGTGCATGTTATAGGAATGCTTTGCGATAAGAAAAGCTACTGTTATTTAGTTTTGCTGCAAATGTAACTCGGATTAAAGGCAATTGATAAGGCACATAATAAACACGATCTTCTCTTCTCTTAAACTTACAACTGTGTAAAGACTTACAGCCATAAACATGGTCATTCTGTAATTCAAATGCGATCGTGAGTCCATCCGTCCGATTTTATTGCGTGCACTACTTTATACCCTCGTTTCGACTTTATATGTATTCGTTTATATTCCCTGTTTATATTCTTGAGAACACTTTAAATTCTGCACTTGAAATACATTTCAATTGAATTTTCAAGCAAAAACTTGGTTCCTTTATAAATATTTTAATAAATAATGGAATCAGTAAACAAAGTCAACATAGCACCTATATAAATATAATTTGTGGTATTAACAAAGAGTAGGAACAATATACGGATTTCGGCATAATCTGAGAACATGAGTATGAACGCTGACAAAATACACACACTTATCCACATGTTACGAGATGAAAAAATTGTTTTGAAACCTTAAAGCTAAGCAGACTATCTTCCACCCAACGTTTTCTTTACATGGGAAGTAAGCAAAGTATTGAGCGCAAGATAGTCTTCTGTTATACGGTGCCAATTATTTCTTAGACATAAACTTGATCATCGTTCTCAGGCCGACTCTACCCACTGCTCGGCATAGGCTTCGCTGTGTTTGTGTCAACCATAACGATCCTAGTCTTATCCATCTACGGGCCACAATTCACTTTGTCTGCCTATGTCGCTGCCGGATTTCCCGCGCTTCTATATCCACATCTCGGCCATCTTTCAGATATCGTTTTTCTCCACCTGTCATCACCATGTGTCGCAATGTGTCCTGCCCAACTTCATTTGGGTTCTAGGTTCCATCTTGTGCATTGGCCCGTCTTAGGATTTCAAGATTTATATTAGTTAGACACTATAATTCAGAATTATAGCTATAGCGTCCATAATATTACTCTGTATCAGCGTGTGTTGTAAATCGTATAACGTGATAAAAGACAATTTGCCACATCGAGCTGGTTCTATAGTTTGCGGAATTTTTAAGGTTCCGCGCCAAGTTTCATACATTGAGTTATTTTATTTGGTGAACTTTTTATTTGCACGAACGAGCATTAAATAACAGGCATAGAAAAATATACCAGTTGATTTGAAGTGGCAGTGGGAAGGCCATATAGCTCGCAGAACCGAAAACCGTTGGGGAGCGAAAGGTTCTCGAATTATGATCAGAAACCTGGTGACGTACTCTTGGAACGTTCGTCTTGGAACTCTTTGGGGGAAGCCTATGTCCAGCAGTGGACTTAAACAAGATGATTAAAAAAATCTTATTGTTATGGTAGCCGCGAACAAGAATTTGAAAGCTGTGTAAAAAGGTACGGGATCTCACGGGAAATTCAAGAGCCAGCGGATCCATCCCAACGGAGCTAACAAGAACAACTCATTCGTAAAAAGTGGATACCTCCTCTCCGTAAATAGGGCTTAGAAAACACTATTAGTGTTTTTTATACTGGTAGCTATTTATATGTGACATGACCATGTGAGTAGTGAACCATGTTATTATCAGCACCCTATAATGATCCCCTTTTAATGAACCTATCCCTGTCTCGTGCCTCCGAATACCCAGAGCGAACGGTGCGATGATTTATCCACAATATCTTTCACCAACATCTTTGACCAACTCGGTGGCGAGTGCGCGTCTGAGACGCAGAGATATCCATAAAACAGGGAATCCTACTGTGGGCTCAGGTCTATGTATGATAGATAAATCATTTATTCGACATATATCACATAAACAGCACATACACATAGCAAGCAAGCGAGACAAACAATCAAAAAACACAACTATAAAACAAGTACAGTAACACTGATAAAAAACTTTTGAACCCACCTCCTTAAAGCCATACTCAAACTTAACCGACGCTCTCGCTATCCCGATGGGTTGACCAGAAGGTAATGTTTATGAAACGTTTTTTTTCTTATTACAGGTAAGACTAACCAGACTGACTGGATCCAGTGCTGCAGCTGCTGGGAGGAGGTATTTCATAATCTTCGCGAATTAATTCCAAAGGCTTTATTTATTACTCATTTCAAAGGAAATTATATTTCTTCTAGATTTTATATTTTTAGAAAACAGGGTTTGATATAATTTTATGTGAACCGATCGGTCGCGGAGTTGAGCTTTTTATAAAAACAATTTAAGTGTGATAGTATTAAATTATAATAATAATACTCATAAGGGGTTCAATTTCGGTTATTCCATAAAGAGTACCTTAAAGAGCACCTTTGAATAGGTATCGAAAGCAATCATTTAAGTTATCACGTTTCTTGGACCATTTTCAGTCAGTCAGTCAGTAACGCATCAATTTCATGCATTCCAATGAAATAAAATCCTTTGTCCATTTCGGAACCAGTTTGTTCGTTAGTTGATTAGTGTTATGCAACTCAACAAAAAACGAATCGTAAAAGCTTTGGTATGACTGATTGATTGTAATTGATTCGGGGTCAATGCCCTCAAAATAGCTTTGGGTTTTATTGAAGGTCAGGTGCATCTCATGCCTTTCGATGAAAAATTATACAACCAGGCCCGGAACAAATATTTTCAGTTCAAATCGACGCGCATCCGCGGAAATCGAATCCGCACCTCTTGCTTCTGCTAGCAAGAGCACAAAGGCTCAGCCAGACACTTGCTCACCACAAAAGTTACAGCGAGTGCCCGTTGGAGATATAAATTCTGAAGATTGAAGTTTGTATAAAACCGCCATGCCCTTATACAGTTGTCCAAGGACAAAAAGCTAGTTCCAGTATGGAGGTCAAAATATAAAAAGAAGGTGCTTTGTTCTCTCAGACAAAGTGGCCTCATTATCACCCTTAAGACCTTAGCTGCTGGACATAGGCCTCCCCCATAAGAGCACGAGGAACTCGCCCGGCTCCATATATCGGCATTCTGTGACCACCGCATATCGTAGGTTCATAGATGGACAGACCAAGTCAAAAGCTAAGAGTCCTGCTACCTTGTACAATGATGTAATTATTTATGCCATCTTTTAATTACTTTTTAAACATTAGCCAAAAATCGGCAAACGCATCTTAGCAATTAAATATCACTTGACAGTTTTTGTCGCAACCAAATCTACCATTGTTCAAGATGGGCGGATATCTCTTTACGCCTGCAATTAACTTTAAACCAGCTAAAACTGTGACGGCTGGACAATTATTACATATTTGAAACTTCAAACATTTAAAAACTAAATTATTTCATAATTATCATAGATTCAGGGCATAACCATATTAGAAATTACAAATATTAGACACTCAAAATAAAAGATTTCAAGCATTACGATGTCATTGGCTTAAATTTGAATTATCGTGATCGTGAAGCCGTGTTGAAACGGCATGCGATATTAAATTCGATTGAAAATCCTTACCTCTACTGAATAAAGTCAGTTTTGAGTTTGAAATTTGAGGGTGTGCGATATAGCTCAACGATATCGCAAACCCCCAAAAGCCAAACCCAAAATTAATTTTATATAAAAACGGTCGTTTTAAAATAAATTATAGATGGCATATAGCACGCTGTTAGAACACGACTTAACGCTTTAGTGAAGTATTTAATTATTCGTGCTTGGGCCACAGACGGTATACCTACATTTTTGTGGTTAACTTAACCAGCTGCATAGCCAGCCTTCAGGCTGTGCCGTAACCTTGGTTACAAACTGCCTTAATGGTCCTCAGTTTACCGGCTTATGCACTAAAATTACCGGTAAATTACCACTTTTGAGATATTCTCTTTATACGCTAAATTGTTAAGGACTGTGCATGGTTTTTTGGAAGATTATATGGAAGGTACTCGTTCAAGGGTTAGCCTGGGGGGTTCTCATAAGGGTTGGACTGAAGGTTATCGCCAGTTTTGGAGCTTAATAACTTGATTTTAAAATAGGGAGAAAAAGTCATCTTTTTGGTAATAGACAAAACATGGTTGTGATGTTGGTAACGCTTTTAAAACAATGACGTTGATTTTGTTGATACATTTTCCTAAACTAAACTTATTTGACAACGCTAAAAATATTGCTATCCATTACTTAAAGATCGAAACATCATCATCCTCATCCTTATGAAGTCCACTGCTCGACATAGGCTTCCCCCAAAGAGTGCCACGACGAACGGTCTTGAGCCTTCTCCATCCACCGACTTCCCACAACCTTTACAATGTCGTCGGTCCAACACGCATTCCAACACGGTGTCGTCATTCGAGAACCTATAGTCCCCAACAGTTGTCGGTTCTGCGAGCTATATGGCCGGCCCACTGCCACTTCAACTCGCTAGTTCTGAAAGCTATCTCGGCATACCATCAATATCCTCTTTGAGTATACTCTCTAGAAAGAAAGAAAGAGGATTTATTTGTCCCCAAAACAACATAGGTATCACAAAAAGTATGTAGACAAAAGTATTTAAATATAATATATTTAAATACTATGTATGTATTATGTATTATGTAGGTAAACTACACTAGCACTAGGTCCAAACCATAGAGCTTATAAGCTCTACGGTTTGAACGCAGTGCTTACGTTACTCACATGCGTAACTGACCCTAAACACCCCACACCGCATGTGTATGAGGGTGCTAGTGTGGATTGAAGCCCACTTACCTATACCATAATGTGTTGTGGTTATAATCCCGAACATCCAAAATTATTAGCCGCAAAATTACTTTCCCGAAATAAAGGCATAATGGCGTTCTTCATAAATCGGTTCAATCTTGGCATATACAATATTTTTCTATTTTTCTATTTTTTTGAAATGGTTCACACTTACTTTTTATATAATTAAGATTGTGTATTAAATTCTTGAACATAACATATTATCTCGTAGGATCTTAATTTTCTTTCTGTCAAAAGTTTAAAGTAAACCTGTTTTGAAACAAACAACAGCCGTTGCTAACGACCATTCGAAATTGCATGTTAAAGTACATTCTCAGCATTGTTGCTTTTTATTCATTCCAAGGTCATTCCGCACCAAAACTTGACCCTCAATTAATGGTGGTCTTGGAGTCTTCGGCTGCGAGTAATTACCGGTTGCACCGCTTACGGCCTTGCCAAAACATGGTTCATGTACTTAAAAACTGTACAGACAGCCTGAATTATAGCCCAATCTTCATAGGGCTTGAATTATTTTGTACGAAATTTTTCTATTATACGGGTAAGCAGCATCTATAGAGTACATCTAGCTTGACTCTTTTGCAGTCGAAGTCCTATAAAAGGCAGTTGGACTGAAATTGTGTTCCATCGGCAAAATCCATAATGTAAACTAATAAATTACTGTATTCTCTCTACCAAGTAGCTATTTTCAACAAGGTATAACTTGCATGCCGACCAACTTAATCGTCTCTACACATTGTTTCGTAAATTGGACAGTCTGTAGACCCATTTTGTGTTCACCAACAGCATTCCCGCATCATGTTTTTGTCTCCTAATTATTAGTGGTACAAATTACATGTTAGTCCATATTATGTGCTGTGTAAGGAACGTTTCCGTTTCGTGTTAGGTAGAGTGGTGTTTTTGTTAGTGGTTTTTACTCAAACCTCTAACAAAAACACCACTATACTCTACTCAAAGGAAATTAAGTAACTTAAACAATAATATAAAAAACTAGCATAGTGAACGAGTCAATTGAATGATTCGAACCATTCCGGTTCCGAACCAACCAGAGCTTTGTAAAGGCTTTTGTTGTTTCAATACAGCCATTTTACACGTTAAGTGTCTGTATAGATTGGGCGGTAGGTGCATGGTGTGGTAATTAAGTAAGAACAGATAAGTAAATTGCAGGTTTTCATGACTAAAATTGATTATTAGCGTCTTCAAAAAATATATTCTTAAATTGTGAAATTGTCGTTTAGTGTTGATATTTTCTACAACTGAATAGATCAGTTCCCGCCCACTGGCTATCCTCTTTATTTACATAAAGAATGTACTGAATAAATTTACTGGACCTAAAAGTTTCGTCAAACCTGAGATTTCACACCCCACTTTTTGACGAAGATTCCAAAGTAAAAAGACAGTTTAAAACTCAAGCTCACATTATGTGCTTTGGGAAAAGTTCTTTATAAATTGAGCTGATGCAAGACTTTTAAGAATTTAAGCAAATTGGTACTGACAAAAGCTATTTAGAAACTGGATAAGATATGCTGATACAGTAATACTCGACACGCTGGGCGTGCGAGTTGGTTAGCTTTAATAGAGAATGCTGCTGTCCATTCCCTAGCTTTTTTCCACTTAGTCGCCTCTTACGAAATCTACGGTTAGAAATGTAGGAGCTTATTCTTCAACCGGGGCCACCTCGGCAATTTGCACAGTATAATAGTGGATTGAAACCAAGAGATCCTTGCTTAGAAATATGACAGCCTAGACTAAGAAAAAAACCTATACTGGCACCTCTACAGGTCGGAGCTATGAAACATTCCTATTCCGTTTTATCCGCATAATATATCACCGTAGCTTGTAACAATGCTCTCGCTTTATCTTGTTTTATCAAGAAAAATGTGTGTCAATTTATTCGACCAATTTATTGAAGCCTTGGTATTAGGCAATCTTACGAGCATTCATTTCTTTTTCGTGAAATCATTGGTTTTTGCAATATCCGTTTTCATTATCTCTCCTGATTCGTTTTATTGTTTGAGTTTGTGTGAAAAAAAAATCATTAGGTACCTAAATCATCTTTCCGTTTTTTCCGTTCGTAAATAAAGGTTCTAATGACGACGACGAACCGGATGGCATAGTGTAGCAGTGCAGTCTTCACGCAGGGTAGTCTGTAAAAAGAATGCTCAAAACTGTTCATCGTGGTACTCTTTGACGGAGGCAGTGGTCTTCTTCAGGCTTATGATGATGACGAAAAACATTTTCATGTCGTTTATCAAACTTTATGAAAATATGAATTCGGTGTAGGTACATGACTTAATCTGGTTCTGTAAAAAATCGTCCTCTTCCAGATTTAGGAAGTTTTTTAAATTCATAGAAATAACAAACCGAAAAGTTTTTGCAATTCCTTATTCAATGATAAATTTAACCTGCAAAAGTTTTATAGTTCTGCGACAGATTCCACAGAGCATAATATTAATGTTCCTTTAAAGTTGGCCAAAGACTCGTTTGCAAGTTACCTTATTTGTTCGTGGAATTTTGCTGATGCATCCTATGTCCTCTTCGGACTATTTAAGATCTTTTATATATCAGATTGCCCGTTGCGCGACTTTGAGCTTGTGTATGAGGCCAATAGTTAGCGACCAAGTCTCAGTGCCCTGCTGTAATTACTCGCAACACGCACTGATTTGCACACTTTCGTCTTGAGACTTTGCTGTATCTGCGACGAGAAGACATGACGAAGTTCGTAATAAGTATTATTTATTCCAAAAAGCAATATTTGAACAATCAATCTCTTTTAACATCTAACTCGTTGGGACCGTCAGTATTGCTTTATTGATATGAGGGTTTTCAAATCGTTTCCATTGAAAAGGCTAACGATTTGTTGTAAGGGTATGGTGATAGACGACCTTGCCACCTACTTGCTACGTGGGGTGACTTCGAATGCCGAACTCCCTCGATGCCTTTCAAAGTTAATATCGTACATAAATCGTCACTGTTGTGAAGCGAGTTTTCCGGAGTAACGGCGCAATTAATTTGAAATTCATTTGTACATTAGAATAATTGCGATGGAGTTTTGTTGAATTTAAACAGAGAAAAAATGCTTTTAATGATGTTACAAAGTTAGAAAATGCACTAAAATATTTTGTTTTTTCCAAAGAAATGTGCCATGGTTTGACGCTAATTCACTATGTGAGCAAATTCGACACGCACTCGTATTGTTTATTAGAAAAGTCATTTCCAATTAAAGCTTTTTTTTCAATAAACCTTCGTTATGTTAATTGCTCAGACACACAAGAAGACAAAACTATGACAAATTATTAAGATAAGGCCCTAGTACCAAGCCCTGAGGCATCCAAACACAATCGCCTCGATATTCATAAGACTTTCGCACTCAAAGCCTGAGTTATCTCCATGTGCACTATCTATCAATCTGTGACAAGGCGGTGTTCACCATTTGAATAATTAATGGCAAAAACATGTTAATAACAATCGTTATCGATGCGACAGACACATCCTGTGTATGAGTTATTTTTCTCGATTTTTTGCCTCGAGTCGATGCACCTTTGGGTTTGATTGAATACCTACGGTGGATTTATAATTCGCTTTGCGCATTTTTAATTGTACAATGTTAAACCCAGCGTCGGAGCAATTTGTTCCTTCTTACAAACCTTATAATGTTAATGAGTTTCTTTTAAGTTTGTTTGTCAGTAAGTGAAATAGATGTAGTCCGTGATCTGGAATAAAATTTAAGCTATATTTTTTATTCGGGTAGCATGAAGCCGGGAGCCGAGCTGATGTAAGATTATGTCTGTTAGTCCGTAGGGTATCGAATTTAGTTTTAGTTCTTTACGTAAACGGATACAAAAATTAAAAAGAAATAGAACTACGCTTACCACTTTTATTGCCAAGAATATGTCACGCGCACTTAATTTGTTCACTGGTGCACGACCGGGTTCCGAATCACGATCTTCGAATTGAAAGCCATGGAACCTCTCACTAGGCACACGGCTTTAAACTTAGGTAATTTATTGATACTATCATATTGAAGATTAAATGACTTCCTTTAGACGGGTACCAATTAAATCATTTAAAGAAATGCTCACAGGATGGGCTACTAATGTTTGGTAATCTGTCATTTAAGAAAATTTTACTAGTATACAGGTTATGAAAGTGACTTGGTTTTAAAATCAGGCTCCGTACGATCAACTTTGAAATGAAATGAAATAAGTTTATTTTGACAAACACAGACAGAAGACAATAAAAGACAATAGAATAAAGATTGGGAGATAAAAAGATGGAACAACAATCTTATACCGTCTGATGGCAGGTAGGTACAAATAGAAAGGTAGAATATATAACGAATAAAAGTACCTACAATAGGTAGGTAAGGTAAGTACAGTCAACACTAATAAGATGTTTACCAAAATCAAAATGATACCACATCTTAAAGATGATAAGTACCACACGGCCACCAAGGTCGTCAATCGTTTGTTTCAAATTCGTGTAAAAAAGCGCTGATACGCTCGCATTTGAATGGAAAAAGGACGTCATGGCAGCAGGGCTTGTTATATCACCGACAACCAACTTCCGAGGGACGCAAGGAAACACAAATTAAACGTGTTGCGATATTAATTATTCGTAGCTTCTGTTAATCTTTGTAAGAAGATTAATGGTGTAACATTTAGTTTCGCATTTAACTTTGTTACAAATGTATTTGCCATTTAGCTTACTTTCGAAGCGCTAAGCGAAATGGTTCGTATGCTTATTTTCATAATTTTAAAATTGTCTCTCTATTCTTATTCAATTTAGATAAAGTCGTGTTGACTTAAGAGTGAGGCACCCCGTTTTTTGATCCGAAGGTCGTGGTTAGAATCCAGTCTTGTACCAATGAGTTTTTCTGTTCAAAAATTTCACGTAGGTACTTGAAACGGAAAACATCGAGAGGCAACCAGTAAGTTTCCCTATAAGGGGCGATGGTCTTGCAACATTTCACATATGGAATACTCACTACTGCAAAGTTTGGGCATCTGCCAAACATTTTCAAGAATCTGACCGTCCGGATATCTGAGAGGTTGTCTACCATACTTGAGTTTCAAGTAGAGCGCCGTTTTTATATGTTTGTAAAGTTCTCTAGTTCTCTCTATTCTCTATTTACATCAACTTTAGATTAAAACCTGCCTTAGCACAATTTATTTACAATTAATGTCCTATGCGCTTGAAGTGTTGATTCTGACATCAAAGACAATATAGAGTGGAAAAAAACCTCCTATATTATCTTTGCTATCATCCACTGCCCTGAAACTGATTGTATGACAACGCCTGGTGACAACGTACCCCTGTATCATTCGTCACTTTGACCTTTAAACGTGGCCACTTCAGCTCACTTGTCACGTGAGGTAGATACCAATTGTCGTCAAACGAGCGAACAATAAAATCATCTCGGCTCACATCGGGGTCGGCAATTTGTTGTATAAATAGAATAGAAGCGTATGCAAGACGGCCGGGAGTGGGTATGTGGCTATTGGAATTGTACTAGGTATTATTCATAGACGATACTGTATAAACATCACCATAATACAGTATTCATAGACGATACTGTACAAACATCACCAATATACAGAGATAATTCGCCAGTGTGAACGTACGCCCCACGGCAGTAGTACGCTGAAAATTGGTGGCGAGGATGACAACATCTGTATTAGCAGTGCCTGTCCTATCCGCCTTTGACATTCAAGATCTGGGAATATATGCCTATGACATATAGCAAAAATTTTTTTTAGTCTGATCTGAAATCTAAGAACATCCTTATTTATTTAATCTTTATTGCACACAAAAAAAACAATATACAAAAGGTGGGCTTAATGCCAAGGCATTATCTACCAGCCAGCCTGATCCTTCACCGGGATCCGATTCTTGCGACACGGGATACCAATAACTTTGCTTTGAATTATAAAAAAACATTATCATAACCATTATCATTATCAGTCTGATTAAGTCTTCTGGTGAACTTGGGCTTCCCCCAAAGAGAGGCAGAACTGTCTTGAGTCTTTTCCATCCACCGACTTCCCGCAATCTTCATAGTGGAGGACCTTCCAACACACAGTAAAAATATAAGCTCCAATAAACAGGGAGTTGAAAATATCTTTTAAACAAAAGCCCTTTTGCTATGTGCGTTAAAAAATCAACCGAATCTTGATAAAAATAAAATCCGAATATATTATTTGAAGGATAAACAATGGGTTAGTCTGAATTATAATTTCAAATCAGCGTTTAATAAACGTGTATTTTAGTTTTTGCAAATCTGGCGCATGCATCAGTGATCACTATAACATTGTACTAACGGGGAAAACTAAAAAATAGAGTCTAAATGCATTATGATTGTCTTTGGTCCATGGTCAGTGGTCACATCTGTGACAACTGATCTTCCTGGAATGATGGTATTTTGATAACTTGATAAGTTAGCTTAAATGACTTGTTACATTTTGCATTTTTTTGATGATAACCTATTACATAAACAGTCGATTCTAAGTTATTTTACGTATTTGCCGTTACATTGACTTTATGCTTTAGATCTGATCTAGTACCAATGCCGATCTCGCACGAATTTATAAGTAAAATGGTACCTGGCACTTTATTCAAACTACCTTTATAACAGCTATTTTTGATTATTTATAAATCTAAAATAGTTGTAATAAAGCCATAATTATCGAATAATATTTTCCGCGACTGTACCTATGATACGCATCAAATCCTGGTTTGTTCGTTTCCAAGGCTCCTCGATTCACATCTGTCTATTGTATTGTCTTCAGAGACGTAGCACACAGTTGCAATTCATAGATGGCGTGATAAGTGGAATATCGTTCTCGTACATTTGTTATTTAAGTTGGCGATGGATTGAAGGTCAAAGTAGTTATTCAAAAGATTGAGCAATAGATAGACGATTATATAATAGCTTCCGCCCGCCATTTCGTTTGCATAGTACCTACATAAAAAGTAGCTTATATGCTTTTCTAGGTAAAGAACTAGATAATGTTTCAACGAAATCGGTTGAGCCGTTACGGCTCATCCTCACAAACTATCGCATTTATAATATTTGTAGGATAATATACTACCTACAAATTAATATTTTGAATTGCAAATATTGTAGTGCCCTAGCGTTTCATGTTAGGGATAAAAAGTTTTAAGATTTTTTTTTTTTTAATTTGTCAACACGAAACTATTACATAAACAGCTACTTACTGAATTTATGTTGTGAAATACACTCACAAAACAACACAAATCTGTCTCTTTTAAAACATGGGCGGTACTTCGTGCATCAGCAATTAATTAATTGAGTTAATGAACTCAGTAATGGGATTATTGATCCGTTGCAATTAAAACTCACTTGCAGTAAGACGTAAATTGCTACGGCTGTGGGGATAACCACAGTGCGTATGATAAATAGTTAGAGAGCCAGTGAACGGCAGACAACACATATTTTAGGAAAGCCTTTAATTTCCTAAAATAATCTGTTGTACCTACTGGCCATGAGATGGGGACTCGCTAAGCGCAGTCGCGGTAGCTTTAGCGGCAATCGGATGTAAAAGGTGTTAAAATTTTACCAACAAAAAAAGAATTTTAGGAAAGCTACCGTTTTGATATGTTAAAATATACTATTAAAGCTACTTAAAAATAAAATTGGCGGACGACTACCGCGGTTGCAAAGTGGTGGTAGACCACTTTGTAATTTCAAAAAAATATTTCATAGAGATATTGTATAAGATATAAAGAGGGTCATGTGCGAAAACTCGCGCCCAGATGCTTCCGTACCATTACAAGTTAACAGAAAGCAAAATTCCAAGTATAGTAAGTGACAAACTTAGATTTGCGGTCGCTCACGTAGTTCATTATATGAAACTGACCGCAAATATAACTTTGTCTAGTAAAATTCCACAAGGATTTTAAATTAATCTGCAAGATATATATTTCCTGACCGCAAAAACCAACAATACGTAAATTATTCCGAAATCATTAGACCCATTTTCGAGTTTCAGCAACATTTTCCTACAAACTTCGCATATGGCGACCTCGGTGGCGCAGCGGATGATAGGTCGTCTGAAATGCACGGGGTGCGGTTTCGATTTCCGCTGCGGGAATCGAACATGCATGCATGTTTGCATGATCTGCAAATATTTGTTGTGGTACCATGGTACTCGTTGTTTCTGATACTCATGACACATTAAAATGTTTTTTTTTGTCTAATATATTTTTATTCATTGTTAAAGCTCCTTTAGGGATAGTATACTATGTAGTTATGGATCACTTTGTTTAAATATTTAATTTCCATTGGGATAGAAGTGTGGTTGATGCTTTTACTCCATTGACACCTGCATTGTCATTCGCTTGGTAAATTATTGGCACAGTAAATAAAGGCATTACACTTAGTACTCTATTCCTCAATAAATTACCAGGTACCAATTAAATGCATTAATTCTGTGCTTATCTATATTTGCACAGGAAACTCTGTCGTCCCTTTATGGCAACACGCAAACGAACTTCACTGGAAAATAAACCTAATGCAGTGATATATAAAGTTTAATTAATGTTGGCCTAACTTGATGAAGCCTTTGACATTAACTGTGTTTAGGTGGAAAAATGCGTTGCTTGAAATTCAACCCTTATTTTTACAACTATACGTTTTTTAATCCTGTCCGTAACTTTTTCATGCAAAAGTTTGTGAGGATGTTTGGTTCAGCCACGTCGTAACGGCTTAATCGATTTCAATGAAACTTGAATAGGTAGAGTTCTTTACCTAGAATATTTTATTAAACGACTTTTTATGAAGGTGCCATGCGTGCGAAGCCGCGGGCACAAGCTAGTAAAAAATATATTGGAAAACAAGCTTTTATAAAATTTGATAGTAAACGCGACGCGAGCTGCTTACTTAAAAAATCGACATGTGCACGAAAACAGCCTATAAGAGGCGCACTTTAATCTTTTCACCACACTGATTCTTTCCGACTCACGGGCCGAAATACCTCAACCTGGTCACTGACCTAATACAGAATGACCAAGAAATAATCAGTGACACGACAAGCAAGCAAGCACTGCCACTTCATTGCTAATTCTGACATCATACAAGACTAAACAATCATACAAGACATGTTAAATAAAGCTTCTAAAATTGCTAAGCTCGGTTTCGCAAACCTGCTTAGATGCTTTTGGGGATGAGAACAAAAGCGTTGGATGATAGGTATTACCTACTTCCCACATATAATATGTGAATACCGGGAAATGTGTGAATAGGTACTAAAATCTAGAACGTGCTTTCAAAGGCTTATCCTTAGTTGCCTTTGAGAAAAACAAAGGCGATATGGTGTTAGTTGATGATAAAATGTACGGAGTTCTTAGTAGGTGAGGTTAGGCAGGTATGCTTTGCATGAAGACTTGAAAGATAAGAATATTCTCGTCGTATTTTAATGTTTATTTTCCTCAGAAATAAATATTATTTTACTTGTATGTACTCAGTCAAAAAACTTAGCTTACAATCACAATTATTTTAATACAATTTCTAATGAAATTATTTTTATTCACTTTTCGTCACCGAAGCCCGAAAATGTTTTATTCATAATTAAGTTTTGTCTATAGCACTAGCTCTTTGGTTGAGAAAATTCTATCTCCGTCTGTTTTGGCTCTTTCTGGCACCAATCTTCAAATTTCTTATCTAGACGAGGCTAGAAACGCTTGGCATAGTGCTTGCCCTAATACTGCTCCTCCCCGGTCTCTTTCATCTCAACGGCAATGGGACGGGCCTCTGTGCGAGTTGACACGGAATTGTCTGTTACAAACGTGTTCATGCTCCGCAGATCGTGCCCGTCTCCTAGCCGTTTCTAAATGGGAGTCAGGACTTTGGCTGCAAGCACTTCCTTCACATCATATTGGTACTTTAATGGATTCTGTCACCTTCCGTCTTGCAACCTGTCTTCGGTTGGGTGCGCGTTGTTGTGCACCTCATCAATGCCAGTGTGGTACAGCGGTCGATCAGCTCGGTCACCACGGATTATCGTGCACTAGGGCTGCCGGAAGAATATCCCGCCACGCTAGCCTTAATGACATCATCCGCCGGGCTCTTACCAGCATTAACGTCCCAGCCATTCTCGAACCGAATGGTCTGCTACGTGATGATGGTAAGCGGCCTGACGGTATGACTTTGGTCCCTTGGGAGAAGGGTAGGCCTATGGTGTGGGACGCTACTTGTGTTGATACACTAGCGCGCACACATCTTCCGGGGACATCAGTTAGGGCGGGTGCGGCGGCAGATTCGGCCGAGGATCTCAAAAGGCGCAAATATGTTAGTCTTGATAGGGCTTACATATTTGAGCCTTTTGGGGTTGAGACCCTGGGTCCGTGGGGAAACGGGGCCCTCCGGGTTTTCAAAAAGATATCAGGACGTCTGATCGAAGCGACGCGTGACCCGAGAGCTGGCTCTTATTTGGCCCAGCGCATTAGCATTGCCATCCAGCGTGGCAATTCCGCCAGCGTCTTGGGGACGCTTCCGACTGGTAGTGATCTGGATCAGTTGAGCTATCTATAGATCGTTTGTAACGGTCTTTAGATGGCTCAACTGTTTCTTGTGTATTTTGTAAATATTAACTTGTATTAGTTTTAAGTTTCTTTGTGTAAATTAATGAGTTATATTAAGTTTTATAAATAGTTTTCAGTGTTTATAGAACTTACACTATTTATAAAGGGATGATTACCACGATTTTTAAAAAAACATAAACACGAGGTTACCTCGTTTTACTAATTCGGGATGACCCTGGCCACACACACTTTCGATTAAAAAACTAAAGTTTATCAAAATCATCGAGAATAAATGTTTTGCAAGTCGTTTTTCCTAGATGAAAGATTAAGAATTTGTAAATGAAGTTATTCAAGTGTAGTCATCAACCCACAAAAACATTTTCACACTATACAGATAATAATAATTTACAAACGTTAAAATTACATGACACATCCATCCGTGCAAGCTAAATTTGTATCTTATTTGTATCCATAGGCTCCTGAACTAGTTTTAAACTGTATTTCTGTAATAAATCTACCTACTGATTTCACCTGTGCTTTCAAACTGCCCTGCAGAATGTCAATTATCGCGCTAGACACTATCGCTATCGTCGCGATACTTTACGACAAGCCGCTTTCAAACGGAGCGCGATATGTCATCTGAAATTTATTTCAAAACAAACTCTACTTAATAAAGTAAATTATGAGTTCGACTTTTAGGAACTTGCGATATCGTTGAGTTTTCGAGGTCAACAACGCGTGCGTGATGCCTCTGGTATTGCAAGCCTTCATAGGCTACGGTTACCACTTACCAACAGGTGGGCCGCAGGCTTGCACCTAAGTGGTACAAAAAAAATATTTTGTTAATTCAACTTTGACACGAGTTTGACACGTTTAAAGACATTAGATTGTTTTTTTTATATGCATTGGCCCCTACCTACCCTTCACAGATCGTCGCCCACCATGCCGGCAAGGATGCAATAAGACAGGAGTTTCCCGAAACCCAACTCCTAAGAGAATACAGCGGGCCTTGAAGATTGTATGAACATAAAACAGACAACTTGAGATTTTATCCTCTCTAATATGTTTGAGTTTTATGCTCTTGCTTGCCCTAAGAAAGGAATTTCTTGAAAGAAGAATCTACCCTAAGAACCCTCTTAGGGTATGATTTCAAGAAGCAACGATACTTGAAATTTGTATGAAAATAACGCAAACGAAGTCGCGCGTGTTTCCACTTACATAACTACATTCACGTACAATTTAATTTGTTTTTTTTAATTCCGACGTGTTTCGTTGAACTGCGGCGCAAGGGCTGCCAGACGTGACAGAAATTATCATTACTTTTAACTTATTAATGATAATGACTGCCTGTGTGTGGGCATTGTTTGTAGTTATTTATTATCATCATTTATTTTACCGACGATTCGTGATGGATCCATAAAAACGCTAAAACTTTATTTTGTTGCTTTTTCCGCCCGCGGCTTCAGCCGTGTGGTACCCTCATAAAAAGTAGCATCGGATGAAAGTATATTTTAGAAGACAATGCCTATGTTAAATTTAACAGCTATTTATCAATATCTTTCAAAATGTTCCTTTTTCTCTTGTGTGTCATTTGAATAAATTTTTGTGAACTGTATAAGTACCCATCATAAATAAAATATATAGGATCACTATTGTAAACTAAGTATTTTTTTTAATCAAAAATGCTGGTTATCGATGTGTATTACACATTGTAACTGTAGGTTTCTTTTATATTTTACATTAGTGTTATTTTCTTAATAACAGACAACATCCATATAAACTTGCTATAGGTATCTACATAATTTCAATTAAGTAGTTTTTTTCTCTTTACACATTTATGTAGACGATGTAAATGAGAACAAAGCATTGTCGGCAACAAAAAAGAATAAAGTGCCACAGAAAGACTGGGCTGCTGCACATAAATTTTATTTTCCTTTCAAGCCTCTTATTTTCCTATCAATAAATGCAAACACAATATAAAATAAAATTTAATTCAATGGTAACAAAAACGGCCACCACTCAGCGCGTGCTAGGGCAGAGCAGCTCATACCGAAGCGCTGGTCTTCCGTGGTCGCACTTATTTTGTCTGCCTTATAAACCTTTTTTGATTGCTCACTTTAGTTTGTGTTCCCAACCTGTTGGCAACCCTAGAACTCAGCACCAATAACGTAATTAGCATCATATCACGACTAACAATAGTAGTGCAAAAAATAAAGCCTTCGTTACACACCCGATAATAATTCAATTCGATGCGGGGTACTCATTTGCCTACACTGTGGTGCCTAGCTTTTTTGTTAAGCTTTTAAGTAATACGATTTTTTAATACAATCGATATCGAGAATCGTTCTGCGTTTATTTTTACAACATTTAAAATGTTATTTTGTGTTTCAACTCTACCTTGCTATGTTTAATGGTATTGACTCATAGAAACGCTAGTTATCAGGATATAGGCACCTTTCGGTTTATTAGAACTAAGAAAATACCTTTGTGTGCGGAATGCTAATGACACAATGACTATGTTTTATGTTGAGCGATGTAACAGGCAAAAGTCTACGTTAATTTTTTTGTCATAATTCAATTCAATTTCAATTCAATTCATTTATTTCTCTCCATAGGCATAAATACAATGCACTTAGAAATGTCAAAACATAATAAAATAAACATACAATGGTAAATACAAATAAAAAATGTATACAATGTCAAGAACTTAAAATTATTACACAGTCAAGAAATAATAATAATCAAATACATAAAATGTCTAAAAAAGTAACTACATACGTTATTACAAACTAGCAGAGTAACTTACAATTTTATCTTTTCCCATTCTTTCCTGTCTGAGATGAATTCATCAATATTTAAGGGCCTTCTCATTCCAAACTCTAAGTTCTTATGTAACTCGTTTATTACGAACAGAAGTTGATGAAAACTTCTGTTCTTAATAAACAGAAGTTCTCATGTATCTCATGTTCAGTTCTTCATATATTTTCCTATTGCTCTCATGAGATAAACTCTATTATCATCTTTTATTTACAGGTAAGCACTTAAAGTACTGCGCAGATCCATTCGTGGCGTCATCGCTGGTCTTAACTATCTTTACGTACATAAAGGGTATGTATTGCTATTCATCCGACTCATTACAGCGAGATTATTAGCAAGGCGCTAAGTGGAATCGCCTTGAGCCACATTGTAATTGTAAAAAAAAAACAACTTTAGATTTTATTCTGGGATCTATTAGGTACCTACATCTCTTTCAGTTTTGTCATTTCATGAAATGGTTATGAACTTTATTAGCTCTGCCATTTTTTCTCGCAAGCATGGTGGACATCCTCTCAGATCTCCATGCCCTAAAAATAGTGAAGCGAAACAGTTAGATGAGCGGCGATGGACTTGCAACTTGTCACATATGGAATACTCAATACTGTAAAACGTGTGTATCTTACTAATAGTATAAATGCGAAAGTTTGTGACGATGTTTGGATGTTTAGATGTTTGGATGTTTGTTGTTCAATCACGCCGTAACGGCTCAACCGATTTGGTTGAAACTTGGAATAGCCAGAGTTCTTTACTTAGAATAGCATAAAGGCTACTTTTTATGAAGGTTACATAGTTCATAGTTTGTTTGTTACACGCGAGCGAAGCCGCCGGTGGAAGCTAGTAAAATATAAAGTATGATTGTAGTATCTTTGAGGAAACAAGTACAGCGTGACAGTAGTATAAGTAGCTAAGTAGATTTATACAGACAAACAGTATGTACTTCTTAATTGCTTACAATAAAACAATAGTACAAGCTAAGTACTTGTTAATAATGACGGCGTATGAAATTCCGAGAGAGTCATAACAAACACGCTAACTGACAGACCGACATACAATTTCAAACCTCTTAGTCCTCACAAAAATAGACTCAAAACCACCGTACTTATGACTAAGTAGATGCATAATCATCTTTTAATTGCGTTAGCCTGTGTTCGTCAACAAATAAACGGGTGGTTTGATAAACGTTGATGGGCAAAAAAAATGGGTTAGTTTGAATCTTTACATTTGCAGTAGTCAACATTCCATACGTGATAGGTTGCAAGCCCATCGCCGTTTATAAAAATTCTAACAGATTTTACAGAGTACTTGTAAGACACTTAATGCACACATCATTATTTTAACAAAACCATTGGTGCCTTACCTGAATTTGACACGTATCTCCCACTAACAAGACTACAAAAGATGTGTTATAAAGAATAATTATTTTACAGCTGGTCATTTATTGATGAACTTTAGTCTTGCAGCAATGCAATTAACATTTTACAGTGAGCTTTTCCATCTGTGTAATTAATTTGATATTAAAGTACATACTCCAGATAGCTTCGTATATTATATAGTGACAACCACGAAGCGGCTGATAAATACCCAGCCGAGGAACATAGGTAGCTGGGTCACTTAAATGTTTTATTTAATTATCTAACCTAACCCTTACCTTATTTAGCCCTAACATACGCTATGCTACTTTTGTACCCTATGGAAGGAACAAATACCTATGATACAGGCTAGGCCTAGTTTGAGTGTGTGGCGTAGTGAGACGCTGTTTCAGAATGTTAATTGCACCCTGTTACTCGGATGCATCTGTATTAACACCAAATACAATCATTAAAAAAATCCCTATACCTTTGTACGCGCATGTATCTAGGTACGGGTACGCATTACAGCCTAAGCCTATTTATTAGACTGACATTAAACAGGCCGTTGCAATGATAGTCTGTGATAGCAACAAGCTGTTTCAGAAATGTTAATTGCATCCAGTTTCTTGGATGCATTTGTATTTACATACGCATCAAAGTTGCCGGTGCTAAGATAGTTCTGTTTAGTTCAACAGTTTTGAACTAGAAGCTCGTAATTGAATATCATTTTAGTAATGTTTATGTAATAAAATTACCTTCCTTCTTCCTACCTCAATTAATATTTCTGTTTTCTCTTAGTTCATGGAAAATAACAGTAAACGTTTTGCAGTTTATCTAAATTAGTTTCGAAATATATATTATAAACAAAAGAAACACCCAACAGTCAAAGAGATAGTCCTGACCCCACTCTAGGATTCCCTGTGTCCCTCTGGGTATCAGAAACTACGAGAACCATGGTACCACAACACCCAGACCTGGACCAAATATTTGCATATCATGCAAACATTCTTCCCGCAGCAGAAATCGAAACCACTACCCTTGCGTCTCAGACGGACACTCGCCCGCTACGCCACCGAACTCGTCAAAAAACGTTTTCCATAACATAAAAACGTTCAAACATGAACTGCTCGGCTTTACTTGATTGAAGAGAAAAACTGAACAAGCTACATTATAACTTGTCACGTGTATTTGTCATCAGTTTGGTCACCCAGATACTTTAAGGAAGCATCCAGTGGATCCAGTTCATACAGACGGTTTTAAATGACAGGCCGCATAGCTAAAAAAAATAAATATTAAATATTCCGGACATATCACACACGCTCAACTGATCCCAAACCAGGCATAGCCTGTACTATGGGTACCAGAGACTGATATACATAATAGTTATATATATAACACCCAGACACAGAACAAACATCTGCGTTAGTCACAAATGTTTGTCCAGTGCGCGAATCGAACCCGCGACCTCTAGCGGCTAGGCAGAGTTACTACCAACTGAGCTTTCTTTGATGGCCTCATAGCTCAGTTGTTTGTTCTGTGTCTGGGTGTTCAATATTTACCTACGTATAGGTATCTATTATGTATATCAGTCTCCGGTACCCATAGTGCAGGGTATGCCTAGTTTGGGATCAGTTGAGTTGATATGTCCGAAATATTTATTTATTTTTTATTATTTTAATTTAATTATTTGTCTTCACGATTGCTTTGCAAATGTAGTTGGCGCCCACAGACCATAAATAACAGATGGCGACGCAAAGCATTTTTAGATTCAATATTCTTAGAGTTTTATGTTCGCAGCTACATCATAATAACATATTAGAATACACGTAATCTGTATATATAAAAGAACAAGGCCTGATTCAGCGATCAATGCACAGCCCAAACTGCTGAAGCTATAAAGCTGAAATTTGGACAGTAGCTGCCTTATATGCCAAGCACATCCACTAAGGAAGGATTTTCAAAATATCAACTCCTAAGAGGGTGAAAAGGGGTTAAAACGTTTGTATGAAAAATCTTATTCGTATTATTGAAACTTACTAATAATAATGAATGATAGAAATAAGAAAAAACTGTATTGATAGATTTTCAAAACGACCCCTGTAAAGGTTTTAATGAGATGTCAAAGTTTATATGGGAGAATCTTAGCGCTTGAAGAGATTTATCTGAAACTAGGTACAAATACTCATAAAGTTAAATAATGAAATACGTATTTGAGGGTTTTTCAAAACTGCCCCTTTTTATCAAGATACTACGCGGGCAGAGCTGCAGGCGTACGCTAGTCACGTAATAAAATAACATATTAATTCACTTTTCAATTTGTCAACAATTAAATTATAATGATATCTTACGCGGGCTTAGAAAATAATAGTCCTGAGGTAGCTATTACCACTTCCTTCGCAATAAAGATAATAATGTGCAAATAGTTTTGTACGATTCTTGGGTCTAATTAAAAGTAAATTGCAATCGGTTGCCGACAAAGAATAAGTTCCTAATAAGGCAAGATGATGATTTCATAGGTCTAAGGGTTCTGTTACACTGTAACTTCATCATACTTTTCATTAGTTTGTGGTTTTTTCATTCAGTTTCATTTAGTTGTTTCATTCAGTAGTTATCTGTGGCTAATGGATGTGGACGAATAATTAATGATAGCGTTACGCTTACGATAATACAAGGTGATTCATAACATGTATGATTTTCTGAAAGGGGCTTATTCTATCCTCAAAAAAGTCAAAGTCAAGTCAAAAAAGTCAAAGTTACCTGTTTTTGGCTGCTTAAACGTATGAGAAGTTCAACATCAAGATTGCTACCTAAAACAGCTGAACAATTGAGTTTGCACTGATTTGACCCCAAAACAGCTGATCTTTGCATAGTTTATGTCAATGAAAGATGTCGAATTTCCAAAAACCGTAGAACAACTCACTCATTTCCCCTCGCCTTAACTAAAAATACGAGGCTTAGACGGCTTTTGATTGACGATTTATTTACTAAATGGTAATCGTATTGCCTCATGTATTCTTAGCTCATCTTTAACAATACTGGTAGGTACCTAACGGATCCCGGTTCTAGGAAAATGGTGATGCTACTGTTTACCATTAAATGTTGTTTTTCCCCTTTGTAGTCATAACTTAAATCATGATTATAGATTCCTATAAAAGGTATGTGATGTTATTTATTACAGTGTCTTGATAGTGATCATCTGGTGAGGGAATAATATATTGTGAGGTCAGGATACATCGTGATACAATAAATAAATAACTAACTACTATAACAGCAATCTTCTCTATCTACTACTTATTAAAAAACGCTAAAGAACACATCAATATAATATGATAGATAGAGAACGTATAATAGCAAAGTCTTGCGTTACTGACTGACCGAAAATCAATGCACTGCCTTAACCGGAAATCCCAATTATAAAATTTGTAGAGCAGCTTTTTATTCCTGTTCCTGCAGTGTAGGGGAGCACTAAAAATATAAAGTCTGAACCTAAACCCCTAAGGCGCAGCAGGGCTTACATTTTGTGTGAAAATACGCAGAACGTGCCCAAGAAGAAACCAGTGGCAAAACGAACTTACAAATATGGATGTCGTAATTCAAGACAAACTTAAATCACATTTTCTATATTATTTAAAGTGATAACCCAAACAAAAGGAATACCATAAGTTTTTATAATATCCCAAAAACTCGACTCTGACGGGATTTGAACCCGCAACATGTTGTAAACTCAAATCACATGTCCGTAATATTCGTAATTGGCCGCTAAATTTCGCAATCCGTACGTGCCCGTCCATCGGATTTGTCGAAACACATCCCATACACTTATCTTGATGATACTCTCATAGTCCGTTAGTTGCCATGAAATTGGGGACAGGTAATCCTGTGTCCTCGAGTCTATCATTACCATGCTTGAAAATCCAGTGCAACGCTTACAATGCATGCTTGTTGCAAAATGATGTTTTACACAACATTGCAGATATGACGCATTGGCGTACGTGATTGGAATAGAAAAGGGCACTTAAGCAGAACAGGTGACCCTTTTTGAACGGCTATTAGTTTTTGTTGCAGCTATCATTCGCGGTAACAATATACAAAAAAATACAAAATAGTTCATTCTCTAACTTATAAATAACACATACACCTCTTTGGAGTCTCCTTTTAGGCAATTAGGTACTTACTTGTGTTAGGAAATACCGCTCTTCAATACCTAGCATTTTCATAATAAGATAAATAAAAAGATAAAAATGAAATAAAAAAAATAAGCAGGTAAACTGAATAGAGCTAAAGCTGGCTGTCTAGACTTGTATGACACCCAACAATTACCACGCAAACGCTCATGTTACGAAATACTTGGTAAATTACTGGAATCAACTATCGGTATTTTGAAATGTTGAACTGACCGCTTAAACATACTTAATTATCGAATTTTTATCCACAATTTTTGCGTCCATCATAGTGACACCACGGCCTGTGGGACATGTTAATGGCCCTCATTAAGGCCCGCAGTACATACTATTTCATTCCGTGCCCGTAATTGAATACTTTGTGCGCCTGAGTCTATAGTTATTAGCTCATTGTTTATTGTAAATCGCGTTTTGGAACAATAAAACGGACAATTGTGGCGTAGGTAATACGGCTGGTACGCTGGTTCCAGGTGTTGCAGATGTCAATAGGCGACGGTAACCGCTTACCATCATGTGGGCCGTATGCCTACGTATAACATTTAAAAAAAAATGACAAAATTCCGCTCTTTTCAAAATGACAAAATTCCGATATGAATTGACTGGCGTTCGAGCTAATTTTATTTAGATACGTACCATCAAAGAATTGTTTTGTGGACCTATCCATTTGGCTATACGCCAAACTGTTCCGTATAATTATAGCAGTCCCTTGTTCAAGTTTTCTATTATTCAAATAAATTACGGTGACACTTAAAAGCGCACATTCCTATTCAATCATGGCACCTATATCATTAAATAAAAAAAATTGGCCTTTCCAAACAATATATCTCATTCCTCCTAGCGTGACCTTGTATTTTTTTTCTCTTTCTAGCTTCACCATCCAAATTCATTTTTCATCCAAAGGTTGCCTGGAAGAGATTGCTTTTAGCGATAGAGACCCATTGTAACGCTTATTTGTAACTGATCTGAAATTTATTGTTTTTTGTTTCTTTTCTTGGTGTACAATAAAGATATAATGTATCTATCTTCACCTTGTTGATTGGCACCACACTGAAGCTCTATATTCCATTTTGCGAAACGGATCTTTGAAAAATGATAAGAACTGGGGGCGTTATTTTTAACCTGATTCTTCTAGGCTTGCTCACAAGGAAGAAGCGTAGATTCTTCTTATTTCTATTTCTTCTAGATTTCAAAGTGATCCTTGTAAATACCTTTAAATTAAATCGAGTTCAGTTCTGTTTAAGTAATAGGGCTTAGTAACATAGTGTGAATATTTTCGTAACGTTATACTTTTATCTGTTAACACTTACAATTTATATCAGTGCGCGAGCCATCTTCTTTTTACTGTGCAATTATCTTTGCTGCAATTTTATTTGTCACTATAATTGCGTCATAATTTAAAAGAAGTCGATTTTGTTTTGTCTGGAAAGCTTTGGATTGAATTCACATTACAATTCCAAAGTAAACAAAAATACCAAACCGGTGCATCAGTAATGTTGTAGATAATTTGTGCTAAAGTACACATCTTTCAACATTATATCCAACCACGTGTAATCTATCCAACACTGCGTCTCCCGGTTCTTGGTCACCATTCGGGAACCTTTATCACTCAACGTTTGTCGATCTGGGATTCTGAGAGTTATGTCGGTGACCTTGGTTCTTCTGCGGATTTCTTCATTTCGGATCTTATCACGCAGTGAAACTCCGAGCAAATAGCTCTCTCCATAGACCATTTGACAAGACTCATAGCTCAGTTGGTAGTAACTCTGCCTTCTGCGCTAGAGGTCGCGAGTTCGATTCCCGCACTGGACAAACATTTGTGTGATTAACACAGATGTTTGTTCTAAGTCTGGGTGTTTAATATTTATCTATTATGTATATCAGACTCCGGTTTCCATAGTTCAGGCTATGCCTAGTTTGGGATCAGCTGATCGTGTGTGATATGTCCGGAACAATTATAAAAAAAAAGAAAAAAAAAAAAAAAGACCGCTGCGAGACCTTGAGCTTGTGTATGGTTAGCTACCAGTAGCCAATGGTTAGCGACCAAGTCTCAGTGCCATATGTCATCACTGGCAAGACACACTGATTGTACACTTTCGTCTTGAGACTCTGCGACGAGAAGATATGAAGAAGATTTCTAAACGCTACCTATCCGAGTAGGATTCGTCAAAATGAGGCGAATTCACGCCAACTGTTACCAACCAACACTGTGTTGGCCAAACCTAATTCTGGCCTACGATGATCTGGGTTTAGCCGTTTGCTATCGGATACGCACAGGATTAGGGGGTAAGCCGTTACACATAGATTCACAAAACGGTTCAGACCGCAGTACGTCACCGTATTATTTTGATCGTTTGTTTTATCGACGGTGATTTTTTTATAACCCTGTTTCGGCCCACTGCTGGTCAAAGACCTCCCCCAAATGAGGGGAGGCCCCCCTTCTCCTATGCTGATCAGTTTCCCACCATTCCTTTTCACGTACCTATATCAAGCTAATGTAAGCAAATCATCTGTCTTGAACAATGAAGTTGTTTTATAATGTTTTGGTAAACTATTCTCCATGTAGACTATGATTCATAACTTTTAACCATTGCGAACTGGTTTAAACTCACGAATGTTGGGGTTTGTCCCACTAGGCCAACTAGGCAAAGGATCTTGGCGGATATGGACAAAACATCATAAATAAAAAAACGGTTTCACCGATTCTATAAACAATCTGCTTATATATTTTTGTGCTGTATTTTACTTTTTAATTGTTTTTCATCTTTTTCTGTCTTCCTTATTTTAGTCATAGTCAAGAAGTCATGTTCAGTTTTAGTAAGATATAATGATGGCTATCGATATTGAAAACACGTTATTTATGGGTCATACCCAGAATTAAACCAAGTAGGTCATGGTGCCAAGATACAAATAAAATGAAAATATAGTTTAAGAGTATACTTACCTGTAAATAGCTGTCAATAAAATACACCAATATTTGTAATCTCGTTCTATTGTCATTATAAATTGTTATCGAAACGTCGGTTTTTCCTTCCCTTGATGTAACATTATCTTTAACTTCGAGAATCAGTTATCGGTCTTAATAATTTATCACGGGCTTAAATAATTTTATTACTGTAAGGCTGCGGTTAAACGCTTTTCAACTCTACGCCATCGCTATAAGGGCGCTGTGAACTTGGTTATTGAACCTATTTTCGTTAAATTTGACTTCGGTGTTCAGTTTCGCTGTTTATTTTAATATTAAAACAAAAGTGCCGACACATTTTGAGTTACGCGAAAACTTTGCCTTTATTAAAATGTTTTTTTAAATTAAAACTTAAAAAGTTTCTTTCAACCACAGACATGCATTCGAAGTATGGTTTCGTGTTGTGATATGCGATATATTATGGCTGTACAAATGACCCTTCATATGGTTGAATGCATACAGGGTGTAAAACTGGACTGTGCGACGCGACTTAAAGGCTGGGAAGGATTAACCAGTATGGTATTTTAAACAATTTGATTAGGTACGTTTAAGTAGGCTAGTTTGTATAAGCTTGTGGCCACAAATCTAATGGCGGAGTTTCTAAGTGACCTGTGTTGCAGCCGACTTATCGATATCGACTTATATATATCGAAAAAATCAGAAATGAGTAGATCCATAGACAAACTAAAGTCACCCGCATAGCCCAGAGGATTAGCAAGTTGAAGTGGCAATGGATGGGACTCGGAGAATCGACGGCCGTTGGGGCAGAAAGGTTCTAGAGTGGAGACCACGCACCGGAAAGCGCAGGTTGAATGGCCGCCAGCAAGAAAGAAAGACCTAATACATGTTCCTGGGAGCCATTGGGTGCAATCCGTAAAATAATTTCGATGATACTTTTACACCCTGTTTTATTAGGTACTCCTCAAGGCATGTTTTATAATCCGGCCCAAATTTATGTTCCTCTAATCAGAATACCATTAATTTCGCTCCGGATGTAGCGTCTGTAAAGAACTTTTACACTTGAGTTGTTTACGCAGCGCAATCGCAAAGCAGTCGGCGGTAAACTCGAAAGACAAAGTTGTTCGATTCTGAAATAAAACGGTCAAAACAAAAAATGTATTGATTTTAAAAGAGACAGACTTATAAAATACTAGCTTCCGCGCGCGGCTTCGCTCGCGTTATACCTAGATAAAAAGTATGTCTATATGCTATTCTAGGTACCTATATGTATTCTATCTATTCAAAATTTCATTGAAATGGCTGAGCCGTTACGGTGTGACTCAACCACAAAAATCCAAACATTATCAAACTTTTGCATTTTTAACATTAGTGGGATAGGATTGTAGGATTCCTTACGGCGCAGCGGCGGCGATGGGCTTGTCACCTGTCGTATGGAAAATGTGGGTTTTTGTAAAATGTTCGGACATGCCTCTGACTAACACACCGAATCCTTAGACATCTTCAAAGATCTGATCACCTGGAGATCTGAGGATGACTACCATTCTTGGGGTTGAAATTCGTGAAACTATATTTTGTTATTATCCATTATGTAGGTACAACATGGTAATGTTGTATGCATAAGTTTAAGACAGTGCAATAAAACATCTTTATCTTTATTATATTTATATATTGTATTATAAATATAATCGGTTATGATAAACAGAATATTATCCAGGTAATTAAAAATGTACAAGCATGTCGCAATATGTAATAAAAAATGTTTATTTAAGTAGCCATATCTGACAAGCAGATCAAACAGTAAACAGCGTATCAATAGTGCTGGTGGGATGATACTGGCCTTATTTTAATACATACAAGTTTTTATCCGTTTTATTTCTGTAATAACATACAAGTTTCTAGTTCCGTTGCGAATTTTATTTTCATTTTATTTCTTGCTTGGACTTTACTACCTAATTAATGCTACTTCTACGGCAGCTGCAGTTAATACAAGGTGATTCATAACATGTATACTATCCTGAAAGAGGGTTATTCTATCAACAAAAAGAAAGTTTAACAGTGAAAAAACATATTTTTTTTCCAAACCAACAAAGCCTACACTTTCTCAAATTAGCTGTTTTGGTTTCATCTAAAAACTTAACGTACGAGAAGATCGGGATCCAAATTGCTGACCTGAAAAACAGCTGATTCAGTGAGTTTGACCTGAGGACCCCAAAACAGCTGATTTTTGCATAGAGTTTTTTAATGAAAAATGTCGAATTTCCAAAAGTCGTAGAACAAACTTAATTGCCAATCCGGTGTTAAATAAATCACTTTATATTATATATATTAATTGGTTATAATATATAGGATAGCATATTATGAATCACCTTGTATGTAAGTAGATACTTAATTTCGCTCTCAGTTAAACAGTGAATTTATAAGCATATTTGGTCTGTGCAATTCTACATGCAAATGAGTTGAAAACGATAAACCCAGGATGAATTTATTTTTTATTATAATATTTTGATCGCGTTTAACAGTGTGCAATGCCCTTTGCATCTGACAAACGTCAAACATAAAATGTATTTTTAGAACGTATCTTTGTAATTTATTGTTTGAATAAGCTTGTTGAAAAAAGTTGGGTTGGTCTTTGCAATTTGCAAGTATTATGCATTGCCTGTTCGGATTTACGACCTATCTGCAGCCAAATTAGTCGGGACAGAGACTAAATGTTCATTGTTGCAATCGAAGTAATCTTTTCATTTAATTACTCTCTACAGAAAACAAAGTAACAATTAGGATCACGATTTTAATCTATTGCTTTTCCTGCCACTGAGTCGTTCTTGGTCACCCTGTATTTGGTCAGTGACCAGGTTGAGGTATGGTGGCCCTGAAATTGGCCTATGACCGTCGGTGAAAGAATCAGTGTGGTTAAAGGATTAAAGTGTGCCTCTTAAAGGCTCCTTTCTTGAAAAAGTCTTCGATTTTTTAGGTCCTAGGACATGCCAGTTTCCTCACGATCGATCCGAAGGGTGTGGGTTCGAACCAAGTCGTGCACTAACGAGTTTTTCTATTCGAAAATCATAAACACGTCCTTTAAGCGGTGAAGGAAAACATCATGAGGGTACCAGTAAGTATTCTTATAGCGGCGATGGGCTACATAGTAATCCAGATAAATTGATTCTAAGCAGATATTCGATTTGGAAATAGATGTATACGAATGCCTCCAAAATCCTATTGGAAAGTTACACAATAGCGTCCCAGTTATCAAAGCCTTAAACTTTACTCATTAGAGGATAAGTTAGTGACCCATAAACGAAATAAACGAACTAATAGGACGGGTTCCCACGAATTTTAATTTAAAAGATCGGTTTATGCCCCTATTGTATTTCGATGGGTGGGTCCGTAATAAAGTACGGTTGGATAATCACCGGTATTTGTACGGACATTTGTAGGGATCGATCCGAACAATTGATATCGATTGATCTGTGTTGATTGTTCGAGTTTTTTATTGGTAACAACTTAACAAGGAATGTTATCGTGTCGTTACTACTTTTTGTGACTGTGTCGAGTGATGAGGACATTGCAGTTTACTTTAGTACGAAATGAGATTTATTTTAATTTTGTATAATACACTAAGTATCTTTTAAATGCCGTGCTGTGGTGACCTCGGCTTAAGAAAAGGCCCCTCCATATCTATCCGTGGATGTCGTAAAAGGTGACTAGGGGATGGGCAGCAGCGTATTTTTTTAGAGAACTAACTGCGCTATCTAACCCGCGTGCCCAGCGTGGTGAGTATGGGCGAATTGACTTTACTTTGTCTCCTATATCTCGTAGAGAAACATCAAGCATATTGAAACCGTACAAAATCTTACCTTTAGGTAACGTGACGGGCCTGTTAATAGAATTTGAAATACGACTGGATTAAGATGCGTAGTTCCAACCTTATTTACGAGACGTGCACCAATTCCATTTTCCTTCTGGAATTGGATACCAACAATTCAACCAACAAGAAATTGTGTTCGCATTTTTTCCAATTATTTTAGAGAATTATAACAACGCTGGATTCTCATCTATTGCATTGATGTGAACGTTAGACAATAGCCCTCAATCAAACCCACATACCAACGTCCATTAAATAAAATATTCTATTACTCTCATCATCTATAGAGAATTGACTAGTGACATTCATATGTATTCATAAATAATCGAACAATTCCGATTTTGGACATTGATATAATATCATTCGAAATATATTCGATCAAAGGATTTCATAGGCTTAACATCCATAATGGTTTCCGGATTGATTTGAAAATGGTGTTAATTGATTATGAGTTTGATGGAACTTATTAGATGTTATTGATTTATTCTGATAAAATAGACAGGAATTCGAATTCATTCACTTATTGAAATTGCCTGAAAGGCGCGTTATTTATCTGTAAGATAAAACATAATTTGCGGGTAACGGTAAGATAATTTTATTTTTATACCGGGATTTGTATTTTCTTTATGACTATTTTTATTATCTTTATGAATATTTTCCTGCAATATTCCCCCCTTCAAAACTATCTAAGTAGGTACTTACACTAAGATACACTTTTATGAAACCTTTGTCACTAGATACCTACGCGGCAATTTAAATAAGTGTACATGAAGACATAGGTGCTCACTACTTATCAATATATATTCCTTTATTCTAATTCAGATGGTATTAATATGTAAAGCAATTTGCGTGCTAAGTGTATTAAAACTTTTACGCTGTTGTTGTAAAATTTGTCTACAATTTTATATCGATGGAAAAATTGTTTGACTACCAGCGACTCTTAAATTGTTTAATGGGTTTTATCTGGTCTCTTTTAACGTATTTTTTAATGATACTCTTATGTAATTAGATTTTTAATGAATAAGAGAATTAGAGTTTTATGCTGGAAATATCATTCACTTTTTATCATAATAATTATACTCAATGTGGATTGCTTCAATACAGAACAATTAAAAGTCTATCAAAGTGTCAAATAACATCCATTCTTAAAACTACACATTATTAAATTCAATTTCTACCCAAACTCTCTAACCAGCGAGATCCGCATCTTCCCTAGAATCGGTATGGCAATGCCAACAACGCCTTTGAAACTAATGACAATGGCGCCAAAAATCTTGAGCTGACGAAATATTGATATCCCTTGAGCACCGCTAGCTCTACGGTAGAGCTAGCGGTGCTCAAGAGATATCAATATTTTCTGATTGACACTCACTCATGTAGGTAGAACCTCTACCTACATAAGTGAGTGTCAATCAGAAACATTCCTGCTAAATATAAACCACTCAGTATATCAATAAAGAAAGTGGCACTCTTGCCATACTGTAATCATTGGTCGTTTGCGAACGACTCAGTAGTAGTTCAATAACTTATGTACCTATTGGTGCTGGTTATGAAAACATCAGTCTGGTTATTGAACCTTGTTTAAGTGGTTCGTTTCGATCTTGGTTGAAGCATCCAACACGCAAGAATTAGAATATCAACACGTCAGACTAAAAAAATTGCAAACAAAAATATTTTTTCCCTTTAACCCATTCAAACAAATCATAATAATCATTTTTATTCCAAACAATCTGCATAACAAAGCGTCCCATCACTACACATAAAAGAACTGTCATGACATGCTGTCCACCGACCGAATAAACCTGCCATTGTCCCGCTAATTGTCGATCGATTTGTGAATTGAACTATGGCCGCTGCGGGTCGTTTTGTCCCAGCTCTATGGCTGGGTGTGTTCATACGCGTAGCGATAAGTGGCGGTGGCGGTGCTGTTTTCCAAGTAGCTATTAGTGAAAACCCAAGGGTTTTAGGCATCTGCCTGACTATATCCCCATGAACATCTGCTCCCAGGCTACGATCTACCATGCCCAATCCGAAAAAAACTATTCTGGAGTCCAGACACGATTTGTTTTTGCCAACTTTGCCAGAGATGTCCGATTGTTCGCTGCTGTCTCTCTGTAAATGGATATTCCCAAGGCAACAAGGGACTCTTTCATCTTAGATTGTAATTGCGGAGCTCGGTTTCAGCCTGTGGTCTATCTACCGACCTATTTCATATCCAGTCCACTCCATCCAAAGGTTCTCTGGTAGAGATCGCTACTTCAGCGATAAGGCCGCCCATTGTTCATCACATAGTTTAGTTTTTATTGTTTTTTTGTTAATGTTTGTACTTATTTGGTGTGCAATAAAGCATTTTCTATCTATCTATCTATTCCTTGTGCTCCACCACTTGCACGAGATACGAACACAACAACACAAAAAGCCAGAGAACGGTCAAAGAGCTACTCAAAAATCAAACAAGACAACAATTATAACAACTATCTCCATACCAAATTTCATCAAAAATCGGTTCAACGGTTTAGGTTTGAAAATTTATAGCAGATTACTAGACAGAGTTACTTTAGTTTTTATAATATTAGTTTGGATGAGTCACTTTTTTCGTGGTGCGGTCTCTGGGTGCATTTTGGTTTTGGTTACTTTCTAGACGCTTCGCTTATCGCTCTGCTTCTGATTGCTTGAAGGTGCCGCTCTAATGGTTCGATACGTTTTTTTGAACCTTTTATTGAGTCCCCATTGTTAATTTGGGAATCATTAGTCGTATAATGAATCGGATTCGGATTTTTTGGTTTGTCGTGGTACAGATGAAGTAATAGTAGTAACTTGCAGCATTTTCACTACATCTTCTACTTGGCATTCTTCAATTTTGAAGATCCGGTCTTGCAACACTTTAATGGAGGCAAATATCTAGGTGAGGCACCACATTGAACCTCTACATACAATTTTGTGAAAAAGGAACATCGAATAAAATTATAGGCACCAAGCCGTATTTGTTGCATGATTCATCTAGACTTGGACGCGAGCTACAGGTGTAGCTTCACCAAGTTTCTAAGACGTTTCAAAGTGATCCTAGTGATTTTATTGTAATAAACACCTTTTGATTCGTGTACATTTTTAAGTAATCTTCTTTTTTTTTTTTCAAACACAAAATAATTCAAGAATACATTCAATATAAACGATTTTTGAATTGTAAATGTAATACACCCTCAATTCCGCATGGACCGAGAGCCAGCTTCTATTTTTTTATTTTAATATACCTATTGGTAAACACTAAAAAAAATTAAAAAAAATCTATATAATAATATAATATATATAATCTATATATATATTTTTTTAAATATTATATATAAGCTTCCGCCTGTGGCTTCACTCGCGTGGTACTGCTTATAAAGTACCTGCATAAAAGCCTATATGCTATTCTGGGTAAAGAACTCTATTATATTTTTTTTTTTTTTTTTTTTTTAATTCCGGAGCTTTCACTAGTTGTAATAAAAAAGTTAAACCTCTATCTCCCGTTCTATGTCTGGCATTGTAGGCGGCCCGTATCCGCGGTGATGTTATTCAAATGGGCTCCTAATCTCGTTTCTGGTTAATTCTTCACTCGCTCGATAAAAAACTCGACAATAAAGGTGTTTATACACTGGGCCGTGTAGGAATAGTAGGTACCTCGAGTTTCGATCCGACGGTCGTGGATTCGAATCTCAGTCATGCAGCAATCGCCATGGAAAATTTACCATTTCCTGAGAGATTGGTAAATTCAGAAGAAAATCCTCCAAAAGTTAGGTGGTAATGGATCTGGTACGGCCTTTGCTGCCCCGTCTTAACATTCTACCCTGTATATTTTGTCCTATGCCGTGGTGCCCCCGGCTAAATAGTAGTCTGCTGCATATCTACCTACCCGTGGATGTCGTAGGAGGCGACTAAGTGAAAAAAGATAGGGAATATTTAGCAGCGTCCCCTATTTTAACAACGATAGCTCTAACTGCTTTCGCCAAACCGAATGCCCAGCGCGGTGAGTATGGGCAAATCCCCCCACATGATAGGAAGTCGCTCGCGGGAAGGCTGATGTTCAGCAGTGGACGTTGAAATGATGATGGTATTTGCTCCGAGAAAATCTGACGCACTGCGGAAACACCTTAGGTTTTTCAAATGTGAAAGAATACTAACATTACCTCCTCCACAAATATATTATTTCAAAGCTCTCGTGCATTATTTACGAAGAACATAATAAACACATCCCGAAGCGGTTACCGTAGCCTATGAGCGCTTGCAATACCAGAGGCATCACGCACGCGTTGCCGACCCCGAACGCCCCTCCCCCTAAAGAGCTCTGGCAACCTTACTCACCGTAGGAACACAACACTATTTGAAACAAATAATGTTATTTGGCTGCGATCTTCTGTAAGGCGGAGGTACCTCTCCAGGCGGGCTGCTCCAATTTAGAACGAGAAAATCTCGCTATGCCCTACCTCCTCCTCCTCTTGTTCCAAATAAGCTGTAATCGGATTTACTACGAATTTTATGAGACTATCAGCTAATTAAGACCCTTATACATTTTCAAGATTCCGCTCTACCGGTCACAGATTACTACATAGTTTGTACTGACGCTTGTCATAGATGCCCAAATAGTTAGTGCTGAGTTTGATTGTATTGATCCTTTACAAAAAAATCAAAGTAAGCCAGAGACACGCTATCTGATGTTTTCTTTAAATTTTCCGCTCCAATAAATGCGTGTGCGCACCGCTTTGATCTATTCAAGGATTGTCTGGCATAGTTTTCGATAGAAAAACATTTGGATTTTTATATGTTTTCAATATAGATGATACGAAATACTGCTCTCGAACGATAAATGGTGCTTTTCTAAGCTTTCGCGATATTTTTTATATTTATTTTCTTGGAAGTATTGTGTTTTAATTTCTTTAGATTTTCTGCTGTTGTTACAAGATCATTTTAAAAACCCAGTTTCGTAATAAAGTAGGGTTTAAGCAGTGTTCCGTAGAAACTCAAAAAATATCAAGGCTTAGACTTCGTTTAATAATCATGCCGTATCTGACCGTACATACTCCAATATCGATAGCAGCGTCAGAGGGTTTAGCACCAGTTTGAACGTTTTTGAATGTCGGCGATATCGCACTTCTCTCCAAGTCAAACTTGAACATCATTATCGCTTTATACAAAGTACATAATATGTATGCTAGCCCGGGGATTATTCTACACTAATTGGCAATAAACTTTGTTCTACGAAGTTTGTAATATCGACATGAAACATTGAAAATCAGCTGATTTGGGGTCAAATTAGTTCAAACTCAATTATTCAGCTGTTTTAGGTAGTAGTCGTGATGTCCGACTTATCGTGCTATAAATCATTACAACTTTTAAAGATGATTAATATACCAAATCAAGCAAAATGAAAAAATTCATCGTAAATAAAGTTTTTTCCTTTCTTTAATTATCTTTCTTTTTGTTAATAGAATAAGTCCCATTCAGGATCGAATACATATTATGAATCACCTTGTATTCTAATTACAGCAATGGGAAATAAATATGAAAATGCACGAGTCGATGGTACGAAGTGTTAGTAAACTACCCGACGCGTTAACTGGTGCTAACGCCTCTGGTGTAACTTTCAAGGCTTCGCTGCTGTGATTAAGCTCACCTCGGGGAGGTTCGTTAGGAAAGTGAAATCTCTAGAGCTGTACTTTATTGGAGATAAATTGCAGTTTCGGATGGTTTTTTGATACTTATTGGTAAGTGGGGATTAAATTGTGAAAGCCATTACATACAACGTTTCTCTAATAAGGTAGTTTACTACTCCGAAATATACTGTTCCGAAATAAACTGTTGCTCCCGCATAGACCTTACAAGCCATGAACGTTATTGACCCCGTAACGACGCTGTTTAATCATCTTTTATAGATATAAGGTCATTGATATTCCGAAAGGGGCATAGTCTATCAAGAAAACGAAAGACTGTTAGCGTAAAAAACAGATTTTTGTTTTTTTCCGAAACTTATTCAAATCAGCTGGTTTTGGCCATGTGTATATATAATAATATTGGAAGAGAATTTTTTCCAACAGCGATCGGAAGCCAAGCTACCCTCAACAACATGCTGAGACTAGCGTGGTGGCTTCTGGTCCACGATAATCCTGAATTCCGGCAACTTATTCTACAACCCGTGAGCGAAATCTGATTGTAGCGTCGTGGAAAATATAGATTTTTCCAAAAGTCGAACTAACATTATTGCCAATATTGCAATGAAGAATATGCCCATTTTGCGATAGTAAGTATATTATGAATCACCTTGTACAGCTTTCTACAATGATGTACCTCTGAAATATGATGATTTGTTTTTGACCATGTTAGTTAATTTTGAGATATAAAAAGTTTTTTATATATACACTGGTACTGTACAAAGCAATACATTTTTACAATCTAGTATGCAAAAATTCATGGATACTAAAAAAGTAATATTCGCCGATTGATTTTACGTATCGAAAGCTATGATTGAAAATCTGTTTGTTTTTTGTTCCGTTTGCTAACGAGGAAAAGTAGCAATGGAATGTTTCCTCGTCCCTACTGAGAATAGGAGTGAATCCACGAATTTATCGATCGAAATTGAATCAGTAATTATGAATTCTCTCAACAATTTAAAGTTAAAAGGGCATATGAAAAAAGTTGAAAAAAAAATTGTTTAGTGGCAACTAGTTTTTGAATTTCTATGATAACGGTGATATTCTATAATACTAATATTGGACTCTACCTTCGATTTTCAGCTGCATAATATCTAACCGACCCCTTCTCTTGTCCCCAGGTACATGTGAATAGTGCTGTGTTATCCCATGCGTCAGCGCATCCGAGAAGTGTTTGTGTTGTGTTGATGTGGCAAAGCTGATCGAGCTGGCGTGGTACGGCGGGGGGGCGATGCAGGCAGGGGGCGGGTGGTTCGTGCCCTGGACTATGGGGGGCATGGGCATGCAGAAGTTCGCCGTGGCCCTGCCGATGGGGGGCGTGATGCCGCTGGTGCCACAGATGCTGGCCACACTGCCGCCGCAGCCGCCGCCGCTACGGCTGATTGCGCCACCACCTATGCCGCATCCGGGGAGGAAGGTAGGCTCTATAACAATAATGGTTCTATAGAGTCACCGCAACTGTGAATCATCAATCTTCATCATCATATTAGTCTTAGAACGTCCAGAGCTGAACATAAGCCTCTCCGATAGATTTGCAGACCGATCTTGTGCATCTTGCACCCAACGGAATCCAGCAACTTTTACTAGGTTGTCTTTCCACTATAGTGGGGGGCCGTCCTACACTGTGCTTTGCCGTATTGCCCCAACGGCCGTTGGTTCTCCGAGCTATGTGCTGTGTACCGCCACTTCAACTGGTTTGATGATTCCATTAATGCCACATAAAAATGGGGGGGTTTCATTTCTAAGGAAATAACTCCACGCGATCAAAGGCATGAGCATTCCACAAGTCTTAAATAATAGAAAAAGGCACGATGACAAGGGTCTCCTATCTATTACTGGAGGTAATTTAGGAAAGATACCCAGGGGTTTCTCACATTTGTACAATATCATTGAGGGTTTACGGCGGGCTGTTTTTCGAGATGGCCCGGAACTTCTTCGTAAAAATACAAATACATGATTTACATAAATGTTGAATTAGTCGCCTTTTAGAAAATATGAACAGATTTTGACAGACAAAAAAAAACTTTTGTTTTCATCAGGAATTGATATATTCATCGTGGCACTCCTTAGGGGATACCTTTGTCCAGCAGATTACTTCCTCAGGCTGATCATGATGATGATGGTAATTCTGATATTATCAACAACTACTTTTTTTTAAGTTCATAAACTTCGGTCATAATGACAGCTCATCTTTGAAAGGCTCTTATAAGCTTTTAAGCACGCGTTGCCGACCCCGAACCCCCCTCCCCCTAAAGAGCTCTGGCAACCTTACTCATCGCAGGAACACAACACTATTTGAAAACAAATAATGTTATTTGGCTGCGATCTTCTGTAAGGCGGAGGTACCTCCCCAGGCGGGCTGATCCAATTCAGAACGAGAAAATCTCGCTGTGCCCTTCCTCCTCTCCTTGCTGGTCGTGTCACTGTTTTTTCTTGGTCGTTGTCTTCGAATTTTTAGATTCATGCCAGTTTCCTGTTCACGATGTTTTCCTTCACTGTATGAGACCACTAGTATAGCGCACATACATGTTCCGAATTAAAAATCCATTGGTGATGTCCGGGATTCGAACCAAGGGGCTTTTAAAATGTTCTGCTTTGGTACAGTAGATGTGAGTTCTGACTTTTGAGACCACTACCACCACCCCACCAGAAAGAAGAAAGAAAGAAAAAAAAATTGTTTATTTGACCCACAACGCAGGTAGGTACAGTAGGTAGGTGGGTACATAGAAAATACTTTATAGGTAGGTAATACACAACGCAGTAGGAAAACATAAAAAAGTAGGTAGGTAGGTGGCTAAGTGGCACGCTAAGTAGTATGCGTTGTGTGAGGCAAATGAGTCCCGTCTCAGCATAAAGCTGCACCGAACATAATATTATGTACGGTGCGGCGCTGGTTTTCTGACGGGGCCTAGGCGACGCGACGTGACGAACATCAATAAACATAATATTTATAGTAGGTATATAATAAGGATAATTATAGTAGGTATGGATAGGTACTTATATAAAAAGAGAGTAAGTAGTAGTAGATAGATTTAGGTGAGTTATATATTACATAATAATTACAGATATTGTATTGGGGGCTATGTTGGTAGGTACATGGTGGTGCTATACAACACGCAGTGGGTTTGGTAATTTAGCCACCGTATCTTTTGATTGCCACCAGCGCTCAATGTTAAACATAAGATTGACTTTATTCTGTATAAGTAACAATCATAATAATATAAACACATCGGTCGTCGTTTGTACCAGTAATATCCTAGACTAGAAGGTGCTTGTTCAAGATCATCTATAGCTACGGTGGCACATAAACAGGTTACAATCTGATTCCTAGTTAGTACTAACGTGTAGGCGATAGGATGTTCTTGTCACATAAATATTCTAGACAAATTCACATCCCATACACGACATAAAAAGGGAAAACCTGTACAGATAATCGTTTTCTGCGATCGTAACGGCTAATCGAAAGTTATATGTCTATGACGCTTTTATGTCTACATAATTTTTTTCTACGTCTTTAATGTTAGAGACTAAGATTGTCATCTAAATCCGGTTTGTACTTAGTAGCTCCATTGAGAACCTCTTCAGTCGAACTAGCGATACTTTATTTTCTCACATATTTTTTTATAATATTAAGTCATCAAAACCAGCGATCGCAAACCCTATTTGGTTGTCAGCATATCTCTGGAGCTTTTTTAACTTGGCGCCACTGTCTCTTTCTAATGATTGTTGTCTTTCTTTCGCATCAGTGTCATGTTTACTAGCTATTTCTAACGTGGGATCAGAGGGACCAGTTTAACTTGTACAGAAATTAGTTTGGTCCAAGTTAAAGGAGACAAAGGCGCTCGGCTGATGTTATAAAAACTGCAGAGACGTTTTTATAGAACAGATTGGATATCAACTGACAAAAAAAGATCACCTATTAAGTATCGCAACATAAAGAATCATCATAATAATCTGCTTGCGAAAGCAATGATCCGTACCCACCTTAGTTTTTTTAAATAGCTATCTTCAATATACAATTACGTCATGTTAACTTTTTAAGAGCATTTGAGATTACAAAATGCTTTCCGCTCCGTTCTTAAGAGAATTTAAAACCGCTCTCAGCTATGTCTTAGCCCGTGAGATAAGTAATTGGTTAGTCTTGGGCCGTGTAAGGCGTTTTATACACCCCGTAGTGTCATCGGATTAATAACGTTTGCTCAGTGTCTGTTCGGCTCTGATGAATCTCTGGTGATACGTGTTTTTTAGATCCGAGAGTCAATTCTCCACACTGGTTGTCTCTGCAAACGGTTCCTTCCGGGAGGAGTTTAGCACGGACTGACTAGAGCATAGGACGAACCGTAGCGAGCGCCTTCGTCTTGAAAGGAGTTCAAACTTTTGATTCCGGAGATTATGTGATGAGTGGATGAGTCTCTTCTCCTTAACCTATTGTTTATGTACTCGTATATTAAATACATTTAGTTCCGGGATTATAGTCTGCTGAAAATCACTTAGTCTTATTTAACAGGCTATAAAATTTGCATCTTGTTGGCAATTTTGCAGAAGACAGCTAGGCAATATTTAAATCTATGCTTAAATATCTAATATTTTATAATATTTTAATATTATTTATTCTATATTTAAATATATTTATATCTATCTAGCCGGCAGATGCATGTGGTAACATCAAACTATAACTTCAATATCACCCAGCTATACTACAAGATTGTGGCAAATGCTGCACTGAGTTAAAGAAAATGGCAATACAATTGCTGCAAGAAACTTCCAAAAAAGTAGCCCGTTTGTGAGCGAATGAGAGGTAGTGAGTTTTAGAGGGAACGTTAAGCTGCCCTGGCTATAACAGACAAACCATAACTGAGACCTGTAAACAGACAAGAAATCCGTCTTGCTTGCCTTTCATACGAACTCAATAGATCAAATTGGACGCGGGGTATACTCCGAAGTATCTTATAGCTTTGAGATTATATTGATGCTATTAAGTTTATTTTTACTAACGAACCTTTCTTTCATTGCGCCGATTCATGCCAATCACGATATCAGATTAATCTTAGCGAAATTAACACGTTACCCTTAACATGTAAGGTTTGCAACACAATAATAGCCGGGCTTAAATCATAAATCAAATCGTAATTGCCAGTATGGGGCCGGTCATTAGCTAACTCGGTTGCGAATTAGTGCTTCAGGCGAATTGTTGCTGACGCTGACGGTACGAGGGTGCATTCTGATGATTGCGCTGACTTAACTCGGCTTTGTTGGCTTGCTATATGTGCTATATGTAAAACAGCATTTTTAAATGTTCTGCTTTGGTACAGTACAGTTCTGACTTTTTAGAAAGAAGGATATTGATTCGCTTACTATGCGTGTTTTTTTTTTTGTGCGTTTTATATCAGCGGTCTAAGAATGAAATCCTGGAAGGAACTTACCCAGGTTGACTCACAGACGAAGCCAGTGGGACAGACAGGGTTTTTCAGGTCATGATTGTAACCTTAAGGGGATTATAAATCCAGATGAATAAAGAATACCTATCCAAGGGACGCCACTGTATATTTTAAGAAAAAAATGTTTGTCTAGTACAGCTCATGTTACGAAGCGAAGGTCCAGACAAGGGACAGGAGCTATTAATATTAAACGTGTAATTTTTATTCCAGTCCATCGTATAGACAAAAAAGTAGGTACGTTCTCACAACGTCCTGTCTAGTCCACTCAGTTATCTTCTTTTTCTATGCCATCAACAGATGTCATGTGGAGGAAAGAATATCGTGTGACGAGAAGAGAAGTTAATATGAATGTGGAAGGACTTGTGGGAAGAGGAAGACAGAAGAAGAGATGGATGGATTGTGGGAAAGACGACTAGGGTAAGGGATAAGTACCAAATCGTTATCACGAATGAAAGATTTAGTTTTTTCTAGTTACTTCCACCATATTTCTCATGACTGGCCTCATAGCTCAGTTGGTAGTAACTCTGCCTTCTGCGCTAGAGATCGCGGGTTCGATTCCCGCACTGGACAAACATTTGTGACTTACACAGATGTTTGTTCTGTGTCTGGGTGTTAAATATGTATCTATTATGTATATCAGTCTCTGGTACCCATAGTACAGGCTATGCCTAGTTTGGGATCAGTTGACCGTGTGTGATATGTCCGGAATATTTATTATTTATTATTATTTCACGCCTTTACGTGGATTCCATTACTGAAGAATAGGCCCCTCCTTTTCTACCCGTGGACTTCGTAAGAGGGGACTAGGGGAAAAAAGCTATGGTTATGCAGCAGCGTTCCCTATCAACAATAGCTTAATTTGCGCTCGCCAACCCGCATTCCCAGAGTGGCAAGTATGGGTACATTCTCCCAAATGATATTTTTTTTAGTTTCTGGATATCCATGGGCTTTGTTGAGTAGTGGACGTCCTGCGGCTGAAATGATGAGGATTTTGATGTGGATTGCAATATCAACAACATGCAGTAGTTACACGTTGCGTGTTCATTAATCGCTTCATTGATTTTCTGAGGCGTTTTTTTGCGATTAATATGTCGTTTAGACCGGTGTGACTTGACTTCGAATGTAGGTTCTATGCGGTCTATTTTTCAAAAATGTGAAGTACTTGTTTGCGGTCTGGTTAGTAATTATGATTGAAAGAACTACTTTGTAGTGCGTTCAAGGACTTATAATATATCATAGATATAGTCATGAGATTGATGAAGCGAGCGAAGCCGCAAGCGAAGCTACGGGTGCAAGTTAATATACTGCTGGCGTATTGGGAAAGTGCTCATCTGAGACGCAAGGGGTGCAGGTTCGATTCCCGCTACGGGACAAGTGTTTGCATGGTGAAAATATTTATTCCAGGCCCCCAATTCCACTAATTCAATGACTTGAAAATGATAATCGCATCATTATCATTCGGGTACGATTGTCGCCACCTTCGTTTCTTTGATTTCATTGGTCCATTGGTTCCACAATGACTGCCATTGAAATGCGACTGTGATAGCAGAATACCAAAAGTGTCAAAAGTCGTAATTTTGCCATTGAACCATTGTCATTTTGAAGCCACTGAATTAGTAGAATTGGGGGCCAGATCTGAGTGTTGTGGTACCATGGTACTCGTAGTTTCTGATACCCACGACACAGGGAATCCTAGTGTGGGGTTGGGACTATGTATGTGACTGTTGAGTGTTATTATCCTATCCTACTTCCTACAAATATAATAAATGTGAAAGTTTTTGAGGATGTTTGGATGTTTGTGGTTCAATCTCGCTCAAACGGCCGAACGGATTTGGATGAAATTTGGCACAGAGGTAGATTATAGTCTTGAATAGCATATAGGCGTTTTATCTTTACAGATACCACGCGAGCAAAGCCGCGGGCAGAAGCTAGTTATTACTATATCTTTGCAAAGTCTCTTCAAAATCACAATTCTGTAAAGTACATTTTGGAGGCGATTCAGCTAATATCGCAAATCGCCACAAACACAAACCCAAAATTGTGCCTAGCCAATTTCGCTTAGCACGCAAATCGCCTGTTTACACATCGATACCTATCTCGATTGTTCCGACACTTACCGATAATATCGATTATCGAATCGTTAAAACGATTCTCACGGAATACCACTCGCTAAACGTTTGTCCTAACTTGTAAGCGTGTCGAATTTTAAATAGCCCGTTACGGAGTGAGGCGTTTTTTATTAACATTTTTTGTGGACTCATTGAAAAAATAAACTTTGTAATCAACTCATATCGCTTTTTGAATTCATTTTTATTGCTTACTATTTCATGTTTTGAGGCGACTATCCAACTTATATTAAAAAATATTATTGTTTTTATTAAAACATAGAGTTAAACTATTTATATCGTGGATTGATACATAAACTATATTTCATTATTTTTTTCATTGCATCAATTATTCATAAAATAAGGATTTGTTTAAAGCTGTCTCTATGGCCGATGATTTGCGTTAGATTGCATAGTAACAAAGTCAAAAGGTGTTTATTTCAATAAAATCACTAGGATCGCGTCGACCCGTCTTAGAAACCCAGGTGATGCTACGTCTGTTCCTCGCGAAGCCTAAAAGAATCAGGCAGCAAACATGGCCGCCTGATTCTTCTATGGCGGTGCTTATAATTTTATTCGATGATCCTGTTTTACAAAATGGCTTCAGTATTGTGGCGTCGCCCGCCAAAATGAGTCTTGAAAAAAAAAAGCGTAAATAAACGACAAGACCATAACCTATGTAGGTATGTATGTATGTGTACCTAATCAGAGCCGCGTCACGATTTCCTACTGCTTCCTACACGCATGATAGACTCTTCAAATATATTATAATCTGTCATTACATCTCATTGAAACCTGGGCCATTCCATGTTCGTCCAACAGCACACCACTGAAATAGCTGTCGAACTTTAAGACCTTATAACTAAGGTTTAATATCGTTTGAAGTTTTTCAGACGAATGCAAAGTTGATTGTTGAATCGATACAAATCACGGGAAGCATTCAACAGAGTCGTGTGCTTGGAAAGCAATTTCCTGTTCCTTTCATATTGAAATGTAAGTGGCGCCCTCTCTGATCGGTGGTCGAGATATTCACGTCCATAGTTGATCTTTTTTTGACTGGCCTCATAGTTGAGTTGGTAGTAACTCTGCCTTCTGCGCTAGAGGCCGCGGGTTCGATTCCCGCACTGAACAAACATTTGTGTGATGAACTCAGATGTTTGTTCTGTGTCTAGGTGTTAAATATTTAATTTCATCTATGTATATCAGTCTCTGGTATCCATAGTGCAGGCTATGCCTAGTTTGGGATCAGTTGACCGAGTGTGATAATTATGTCCGGAATATTTTTTTTTATTGATCTACTTCGAGTTTCTGAACGTGATTATAGGAGCTGGAATAGGTTTTTATTTTATCTAGAATTTTTGACATAGGAAACATAATTATATTATGTCGTCAATTTTAGATTTAAAAAAAATATCATAAAACATCTAAGCTAAGGTAACAAAAAATGTAATCCTACTTTTCCTACTAATATTATAAATGCGAAAGTTTGTGAGGATATTGGTAAGTTTGTTGTTCAGTCACACCATAACGGCTGAACCGATTTTGTTGAAACTTGGAATAGATAAAGATCTATACCTAGTATAATTAGGCTACTTTTTATGTAGGTACCACGCGAGCGAATCCGCGGGCTGAAGCTGGTATAGAATAGATATTATAAGGCCTCACTTGTAATATTTTTATCTAAGTTTTGCTCTCTAATTTTGTTTATTTCCTTTGGGTTCAGGATGCCTGCGAGGGTCAGCAGGGGTAATTGTTTTTCAGGTAAAAGTAAAAACGGTCTGTAAATAAACGTCGCGGAATTTCCTTGCCAACCTTGTAGAAAGGCCAGTCTATTCCAAATTTAGGGAAGGTAAGGAATTCATCCGTCTATAAATAAGTTGGGGCTTACTTTTGCAAACGGTTCTTATTTTGGGTGCGGTAATTGTATATTTTGGCTAGTAGTAAATATTGAATACTTTTACCAAGATAATGTAATCTATTTGAGTAGATAATATAATTTACTATTGAATAGTTGTAGTGTATGCCTTACGCCACACTGGCTGGTTCCTCAGCAGGACAACACACATAACAATATCTCACAGTAACTTCCCGCGCGCCTGCTCGTGCCGGCTTGACCACAGACTGACTGACTGCCAGAGAGTATGGTTCCATCTCTCCATCTCAGGTGTCATCTGTTATCTGTCACTGTCAGTTGTCCCCCGGAGACAGCATAAGTTAAGGAATGCAGGTATCCTTAAATACTAGTCACTACAATAGTGATATTATAGACTGGAACTAGAGTACAGAATCGCGCGCGGAAGCTAGTACAAAATAAAGGCGGTTAGTCATGGTCACAATTTAAAGATTGATCGACAAATAAACGTCTCAACAAAAGGGAATGAAGTCAATGATCGATTTAGTCCGAAAAGGTTCTACAGTGGCCTACATATCAAACTAGTTGACTGTACCTACTTCTTCATCCTCTTCTTCCTGCCCTTGTCCCACAGTGGCGTCGGCACACCATGGCTTCTTCTTCCACTCTCTTCTGTTAGCCGTCATCTCAGCACTCAATTTTTTCTGACTCATGTCATCTTTAATACAGACCAACCATAATTTTTTTGGTGTTCTTGCACCTACTTATGTATTTGAAACAAATACTCAAACCTATTTACAGTGTGAATTGAAGAGAGCGAATGGGTATTCGAGATAGCTTTGATCAGCAGCACCATCGGGAGTTCCGAGCTTTATTAAAATTGTACAATCGAGAGGCCACTTCGAACTTTGGCTGTGTGGAAACTTTATTGAGTCAATTTATTTAATTAAATAAAATAAGTTTGGATACTTAGGATTTTCCGCCTATTCTCAATGAATTTTAAATGAAATATTCTCCGCGTTGCTCGCATGGTACCTAGATAAAAAGTTACCTAGGCCACTTTCCGGCCCATTGAAAATCAAGTGGATGCTGCGATTGCTGCGTGGAAGAAGGAGAAACATACAATTTTTTTTTTTTAAAGAATATGAAAAGTGATGGCAATGGTGGTTATGGCATAAACCATAATTAAAACTTTTGATATTGTCGTGACAGGATTCAATATCGTTTCAACACGCTGGTTTTTTAATTGCCAGTATCAAGGCCCACTTGCTTGCTTGTCGTGTCACTGATTCTTTTTTGGTCATCCTGTAGTAAGTCAGTGATCAGGTTTAGGTATGGTGGCCCTGAAAAGGGCCTATGACCGTCGGTGAAAGAATCAGTGTAGTGAAAGGATTAATGTGCACCTCTTAAAGGCACCTTTCGTGCACATTATAAGTACACATTGCCTTAAGTTGGTTGTTATGGATACCTCATACATTTATGCACCAGCTGCCCACTACAGTCTCGTGCTGTGAAATTTCCAATTTAGATACAAAATATTTTTCTTCTACCAGACAACAAAGAATACAAATCTCTTTATCTAACCTTGACTTTCACCGTATCTTACAATACTTACCTACAGCTGATAAAGAATCAGCTAGTACATTCAACATTAATCTCAATCAATTCTTGAAGATATCTGTGGCGTTACGAGTTGCCATCAGAGACTGCGTAGTGGCCAGCTGAGTATTTGCTCCAAATACTTGTTCCGGATCCAGATTCGGAAATTCATTCCGAAACAAAAAGTAACCTAAAAGCTAGTAGACTACTAGATTTGATAGGTAATATGTACCTACACATAAAATACAATCTATAAAATGAATCATCGTCATCATCATCAACAACCTGTAGAAGTCCACTGCTGGACATAGGCCTCCCCCAAAGAGTTCCACGACGAACGGTCTTGAGCCTATTCCATCCACCGACTTACCACAATCTTTACAATTAAATGAATCGCTTCGTATAAATAAAAAAAATAAAATTGTAAAAGAAATAGTAATAGTAATTATTTATTTATTTATTTAAGACTTCGCATATTGTAGTCGTGTTGATGTTGAATCGCTATAGTGAGCATATGAAGTGGACTAGCTGTAACTAGCGATGCTTCAACCAAAAAATATTAAAAATCAACGCCAGTGTCACGACAACGGGCCGTTTATAACTTACAAGGGTCAAGCGATACGCCCTTAGGTTTTTCTCTTTTTCTAATTTGGACAAAAGGAGGAGGAGAACAGTGAATTTCTCTGAAACGCTATATTTTTGTTGGTATCTTTCAAGTATTTGGAGGACTTAAATTGGATTTTAGTTTTTAAAATAAAAACTGGCAATTCAAAAGTGAAATAATAAATAAATAACATCCATCAGTTACATACATTAGGCTCACACTAGGATTCCCTGTGTGTTGGTATAAGAAACTACGAGTACCGCAGTACCCAGACCCGAAACATATATTTGCAGATGATTCAAACAAATGTCCGGCAACGGGAATCGAACCTTGCGTCTCAGATGGGTACGCTACGAAAAAGCCGATTATAATTATCAGTTCAGTTCCACAAAAAGGCCGCTGGTTCATCAATAAATTGCTTACATACTTGATTCTACGTTACCTATAAAATGTTTACATCTAACTAAAACAGCGGTGCCCAAAAAGGACCCAACAGCAATTAGAGAACGATTAAATAAATTAATTCGATTAATTTGTTCGCTTAAAATTCATTGGATAGCATGAAATCTTTTTTTTTGTTAAGTTGTATCAATTACGTTGGAACGCACAGCGATGCTCTCTCAATATTTGACATTGCGTCTGAGGTGCAATGAAATTAGCCGGCGTAAGCTTTTTTGCAGCCTTGCGTTCCAAAGCAAGCTATAGGTATAGCTTTGAGTCGCTTTGACCGAGTGAGAGAAGCGAGCGAAGTCTTTTCCAAATCCCGGCCGCATACCAGTGGTTTTTCTGTGCGAAAAAATTATGTGCGCATTAACACGTGCTCTAAACGGTGAAGGAAACCATCGTGAGGAATCCGGCGGCATAGTCAGCTCTACACGTATTGACCATGTCATTCCTGTGGTCTGTCTGATTATTCGGTCCGGGCTAATCTGTAAAACTGGATGGATCTTTATGAATATATATATATATATAATAAACTTTACAAAGTCATTAATTAGGGTCTAAATTATCACAAAGCCAATGTCATATTGCGCTATACCTGCTTGAAGGGGCGGGCAGAGGGTTTCGTAATAATTTAATGCAAATATTGATTAGAAACTTTACAAATATAGATTAAATAACAATTAATAAGCTACGGGTGTCAGCGATTCCTAAATGTCCACGTTTAAAGATGTAAAAAAAAAAGATTGACGTTTGAGTTAGAACTAAAGTTAAAGGCGTTTATCTTTATTCCCCATACTGTGGCCCCACGTGAAACAGTGCGGTTACAGCTAGTCTAGAATATAGATGGCTTACTATTAAACACTTTGTATACCTAAACACTGCATAAACTGGACCGTCATTTCGCAGCGGCCCTTATGTGTTCCGTCGCAATTACAGAGTAATTTCGCTTCGCCCAAGAAACAACGGGACACGTAAAATATAGGAGTTGACACAAAGAACATCCATTAAATTAAGCTAAGTAGTCGTGCAAAGTTCGGAAGCAGAATTATGTAAGTACCTCCGGTAATAGGGAGGTCCTTTTAATCTGTAGCCGGATAATACCGGTTTTTGAATCTCCTAATTATAATTTGCTTCTTAGCCTGTTAGAAATAAAAATATTTATTTATTAAATGCAATAAAAATGATCATGTTAAAAATATATATAAAATGTTTGTACTTTGTACATTTGTTACTGAAAGGACTTTGCAGAACGAAAGTTTGTGCAGAAAATACAATAAGGTAACTATATATACAAAAACCCTGTCCTATTAATTATCAGAACATCAGAATAATCGTTTTCCAATAAATACCATAAATGTAAAAAAAAAATATTTTTGTTTTTTTATAAAATAAATAGGAAGTTATATAAGTAAGGAAAAAAACCATAGATTACAGCAAATTTGCCCACGCTGATAACACTCCTGACTTTAGCGGTATCTTGAGTAAAAAGCCGTTAGTTAAACGGCCAAAAGCCGACAGAGCCGAGACAGTTAACTACGTTAATTTTGAGTGTATCCGTCTTTTTAAAAGTGTAGGTATTATTTAACGGCATTTGCAGGAAATCGTAAGGTTTTTCTATTCCTTGTTCTCCGGGCATCACTACCCCGGGACTGGGGTAAACACCCGTGAAACGGGTTCGGGGCCGTTAACGCCACGTAGACCGTGACCGCCAAAAATATACGTTGTGTCTGGTGAACGGATATTCTTACTAGTTTCTTTTGCTCTGAGGTTTGTTGAAAAACGAGGCTTTTCAGGTGCAGAATAAGGTAGTCATACAAATTTCCAAGTACACTTTTAGGCCCGACTTTATAGCGTATATGCTATTCTAGGTAAAGAACTTTATCTATTCCAAGTTTCAATGAAATCGGTTGAGCGGTTACGGCGTGATTGAACAACAAACATCCAAACATCTAAACATCCTCACAAACTTTCGCATTTATAATATTAGTGGGAAGTAGGATTGTCAAATCTAAACGCAATCTTCAGACCACGAAAAATCTAATTTTAGAGATTTTTTAATTGGAACGCAATCAAGAGTTCTGAGCCTTTCTAGTTTGAGTGCGATTTATTAATAAGGGCCTTAGACTTTTACACAGTGCGATTTTAATATTCAAGCTGACCGCTTCTAAGTACAGTCAATGGACCTTTGGTTTAAAGGAGACTGAACCCTATGAAGTAAATCTTTCAATTTACTGTACGAGTATACGAGACAAACTTATAGTTGCGGTTGATTGTCATACAGTTTACAACGCGAGCAACCGCAAAACAAAAGTTTGTTACTTCTTTTACTTGGGTGATCTCGATTTAACAATCCCGAATACCCCCACGGTACGGCACCCCCAGGGTGCGATTTCTACTCGCACTTCACCGTTTAATTAGTAAATGAGCATTCACAGGTAATTTCAAGTTCCTCTTTAAAATTGTGTGAAACATCAAAGAAGCATTTGAAATAAAGCACCGTCTGAAAGCAATTTTAGAGAAACCCGGTACGCCGCAAGTCTTACTCCCCAGGTTCCCAGAAGCCTCTCTCGGCTCCCCTTTGTCCACAGGCATTCGAATCAGCTTTATTTTAATTCCGCTCGTCGTCACCGCTCAGCTTTCGAGAGCCTTTTTGCGCAGCATAGAGTTGAGAAAGTATTAGAACTGACTAATTGTTTTTCGGTCGTTAACTATAGGCCTCATATACAAGCTCAAAGTCCCGCAACGGGCTATGGAGAGAGCTATGCTTGGAGTTTCACTACGTGATAAGATCCGAAATGAGGAAATCCGTTGAAGAACTAAGGTCACCGACATAGCTCTCAGAATTAGCAAGTTGAAGTGGCAGTGGGCAGGCCATATAGCTCGCAGAACCGACAACTGTTGGGGAGTAAAGGTTCTCGAATGGCGACCACGAACCGGGCGACGCAGTGTTGGAAGGCCCCCCACCCGATGGACCGACGACATTGTGAAGGTTGCGGGAAGTCGGTGGATAGAGAAGGCTCAAGACCGTTCGTCATGGAACTCTGGGGGAGGCCTATATCCAGCAGTGGACTTCTACAGGCTGATGATGATGAGCTGCTGTTCTGCAAGCTATATGGCCTGCCAACTGCCACTTCAACTTGCTAATTTTGAGAGCTATGTCGGTTCACCACCAACCAAGGTCTGGTTGGTGGTGAATTGTTTTTAGAAGGAGCTAAATCTTATGTTTTTCCATCGGGGCCTTCCTACAAGAAAACCTAACTTGAACCCTTATTTTTAACCTAAAGCCGAGTTCAAACGGCGTGCCAAATGTCACCTGACGTTTATTTTGAAATGGTCCTTAGTACTAAATAAAGTCTATTATGAGTTTGACTTTCAGGGGGTTGCGATATCGTTGACCTTATCGTATGCGCTCAAATGTCAAACTCGAAATTGACTTTGATCAGTAGACTTAGGGATCATATTTAAATAAATTTAAAACATATATTAAATGAGATATCGCACGCCATTTGAACACGGCTTTAATCACATCGACTTTCAGAAAAGTAAGAACTTCGTAGCCGTACATTTCGCTCTGTCACGCTTTGGCTGATGCGAAATCAACTCTTGCGTTTTTTCCTTCGAAATATCGACGTTTGTTTTTGGTCGCTAAATTTATGTTCCTTTCTTTGTTCCGAAATTCGACGAAGGTTTTTTACGGTCCATAAAATGCCACGAAGTTTCGTTTCGAGGATTTAATAGGTCCTCCACGTGAGGCTTGTTGTTCAAAACAACTTAAATTTAAATCAGAAATGAAATATAATATTTCAATAGATTTTTTGAAGGTTTTCTGCTGCAGCCGTGCTGGTATAGTGGGGAGGTACCTAGACTTTCGATGGATAGAGTTCTTTGCCTAGAATAGCATAAAGGTAATTGTCTAGAATAGCTGCGGGCAGAAAATAGTCAAAATTAAAGTAGATAGAGCTCGTCCTATTACTCTCTTGCTTCAAAATACAAATAACATAAACAAAAGCTTTACTTTTTTTTACTCAAGACCATTTTAAATAAGGTCTGCGGTAAAAACTTTGCCACAAACATTTTCATTTTTCGCTTTACAATCTGGTTTCTTTGACGCAAATAGTGAATTTTTGAGTTATCACCCTTTGTTTAAGGGCGATACCATGACTACTCATGAAATTTATTTTCTTTGTATTTTACTTTCACTTTAGTTTTTCAGACGTTTTCTTGTCGTGTCACTGATTCTTTTTTGGTCTGTATTAGTTCAGTGACCAGGTTGAGGTATGGTGGCCCTAAAAAGAACCTATGACTGTCGCGTCGGTGAAAGAATCAGTGTAGTAAATGGATTAAAGTGCGCCTCTTAGGCTCGTATTCAGAGACAAGACTCGAGCATTGATCTGTACTTAAATCTCGATTTGAGGCGAGATTCTAATTCGTGAACAGTATTTAAGTATAGATTCAATGATCACAGTTCACCTGAGTAAATGCTTATTCTGAAACGTCAATCAGACGAAATCGGTGATTGAGTTTAGATTTGATTTGACATTAATCATATGACATTTTCGTTCCGTTACACGTACTTTGATGCATATTTATACTTCACTTTATTGTTCTATTCTATTTCCACCCTAGCTGTTTGAATTTCTGCGTAAAACGGATCGAAAATTATAAATAAATCAAAATGTAAACGAGAACATTTGAGTACAGATTTGAGACTCGATTCAGCTGAGAATACTTTAAGTACCGTTCTTGAATAAAAGCTATGTTTGAGAAGAGATTCAATACTTAAGTAGAGTTCAGCTGATCTGTGATTAAATCTATGCTTGAGTCGTGTCTCTGAATACGAGCCTTAGAGGTGACGCCGTACGCCTTCTTCCGAGCACATGACACGTCTTCGAATTTTAAAGTTCGTCATATAAGTGAGCAAAAAGTTTCACCTAACGCTGTAATTTTTTTCTTTCTTTTTTCATCTCTGTATATATAATAAGGCCTAATTTTTCTAAAAGCCCTCGTGTACTTCCCTTGTGTCAGTCAGTAAACCACATGGCAAAACAATAATGATTTCTGTTTAATATCACATTGTTCTTTAAATAGAGTGCTCTTCATAGCTGTTCACGACACGAGACGTAGACGGAGCGGGCCGTATCGAAAAATCGCTCCTTTCAGTCCTCCAATAAACTGTTTATAATGCTTGGTACTTGTATTTGTTACCCCTCTTATCCATCATCATTATCATCCCCAGACTTTAGAAGTCCACTGCTGGACATAGGACTCAAAGAGTCCCATTAACGGTCTTGAGACATTTCCATCCACCGACTGTCCGAATCTTTAACAATGTCGCTGGTCCACCGGTTGAGGGGCCTTTTAACACTACGTTGCCCGGCTCGTGGTTGCCAATCGCGATTCTTTATTGCCTAACTATTGTCGGTTCTGCGAGCTATATGGCCTGCCACTCAGGCTTGCTAATTCTAAGAGCTATGTCGGTGACCATGGTTCTTCTACGGATTTCCTCATCTCGAATTTTATCACGCAGTGGAACTCCGAGCTATGCTAGCTAAGTAGGTTTTGCAAATTGTTTTGTTTTTTTTCATTTGTTACAATCACAGCTAGATAGCGTATCATTTTGTTTTAAAAGATATGCAAACTAGGCCATCCTTACATCAGGAACCTCCACGTTGCGTGGTCCGATACGCGCTTGGGCATTTATTTTTCTTTTTCTTTTTTTTTAGTTATCCTTCTGTTTTTCTAAATAAATGATTATTCTATTCGCATTAGTTTTACTGCATACACGTTCCGTCGATTTTTAAATGGACCTCGTGTGACGTGGCCCAGTTCAGAAGTTCAAGGCGACCGTTTATCTTCTTGAAACGCTCGAAATGGTGCCTCAAGATGGTAGATTGAATCGGTGATTATGTCGATAATAAATTTTTATCGCGCCCTTTAGTGCTTCATTTTGATTCAATGTTTTAGTAGTGGTCGATTAATGGCAGCTTTTGTTGCATTCTGACGTGATTGACTAACAAACGTCCATTCATTCATTAATCCAAACTTTCGCATTTGTAATATTATTTGCATTTTATGGCGAGGCTGAAAAGCAGCGTAGCTGAGCCCTCGACCATTTCACCTGTCTACCTACATACATTCCAAAACTTGTAAATTGCCAATTGTATCTTTATAACTGTGTGTAGGAATTCTTGGTGAATAAATGCCCTTTTATTTTTATTTATTTTATTTTATTACTAGCTTCCGCCCGCGGCTTCGGGGTACCTACATAAAAAGTAGGCTATATGCTATTCTAGGTAAAGAACTCGATATATTACAAGTTTTAATCGAAATCGGTTGAGCCTTTAACAAACATCCAAACATCCTCACAAACTGCCGCATTTAAAATATTAGTAGTAAGTAGTATAGGAATATAATAATAATAATAATAATAATATTCCGGACATATCACACACGGTCAACTGATCCCAAACTAGGCATAGCCTGTACTATGGGTACCAGAGACTGATATACATAATAGATATATATTTAACACCCAGACACAGAACAAACATCTGTGTTAGTCACAAATGTTTGTCCAGTGCGGGAATCGAACCCGCGACCTGTAGCGCAGAAGGCAGAGTTACTACCAACTGAGCTATGAGGCCAGTCATATAGGATGAAATATCGCATGGCATTTGAACAAGGCTTCAAACTTACACCACAATACATATAACTTGACTCTACTGACCCTGCAGTGGACCACACATTTTACATCCTACACTTTTATGAATAATTTTTACTCATTGTGGTCGACTATTGCCGCAGTCAGTATGAATACAATGAAAAATCGGCAATATTTATCAAGTCTCTTTCTTTGTTTGCTACTTGAGTATGTGAATTGTTATTTTGCTTTCTTTTTATTTCAAAGAAGTGACGATTGAAAAAGTTTATGTTGGGCAAACTCATGTAATGAAAAATAGAGACGGTCAAGTGCGAGAACTCGCGCCCTGAAGGGTCCGTTCCATTGGTCGAGGGTTTGAATCCCGGTCGTGCACCCGTGGTCGTGGTCAGAAAATAAAAATTCTAAGTGTAGGAATTGACAAACTTATATTTGCGGTCTTTCACGTAGTCATTGTATGACATTGACCGCAAATATAACTTTGTTTCCTAAAAAACTTTGAAATTCCTCAATTTCAGACATTTTCCGTTTAATTGTGTTACAAAAGCTCCTAGTATTCCAAATTTCAGAATTGTGAGGTAACTGGAAGTACCCTAGAGGTTTTTAATTTTAGCCATTTCCATACAAAAATTATACATTCATTGTCATATCTTTTTAATGCATTAAGCTACTAGAGCTTTGATTTTTATACGGCACCATAAGCCCACAGACCATAATAAGTTGATACCTTTAGCCGTTTCTGAGAAAAAAGGTCTTGACATACGGACAGACAGACAGACAGACGGACAACAAAGTGATCCTATAAGGGTTCCGTTTTTCCAAATGAGGTACGGAACCCTAAAAAGAACCTAAATGAACTCAAATTGTTTTTGGGAATGTTTTTTTTTTTATACATCTATGTGGCAAACAAGCAAACTGCCCTCCCGTTGCTAAGTGTTAACCGTAGCCTATAAACGCTTGCAATACCAGAGGCATCACGCACGCATTGCCGACATCCAACCTCCTCACCCCTTAAAGAGCTCTGGCAATAGTAAGTAAGCACGTGGCTTTGAGCGAGTGATGGAGGCCTGTCTCGCTACCAAAGGTTGCCGACTTTATTAATAATAATATTTTACATTTTACAACCTATAAAAGTCTTGAATTCCAGAAAATTTGCATAGAAAATATATAGCGGACAATTTAATCATCCTATAAAATGCATTAAATGGAATTAAATTAAAACGCACCTCTGGTTATTGAGTCTGGAAAATTTAATTTTAACTAACGTTTAGTAAATCTATTTATATATTGTTCATTCATCGAAGAAACGGGATCGATCGATCACATACATAGTCCTACTTTACACTAGGATTCCCCGTGTCGTGGGTATCAGATACAACGTGTACCATGTTACCACAACACTCAGAGCAAATATTTGCAGATCATTTTTTTTTTTTTTTATACAACTGAGATGGCAAACAAGCCTACGGCCCACCCGTTGGCTAGCGGTTACCGTAGCCTATGAGCGCTTGCAATACCAGAGGCATCACGCACGCGTTGCCGACCCCGAACCCCCCTCCCCCTAAAGAGCTCTGGCAACCTTACTCACCGCAGGAACACAATACTATTTGAAACAAATAATGTTATTTGGCTGCGATCTTCTGTAAGGTGGAGGTACCTCCCCAGGCGGGCTGCTCCAATTTAGAACGAGAAAATCTCGCTATGCCCTACCGCCTCCTATCATCATCATTCAAACATTTGCCCCGCAGCGGGAATCGAACCCGCACCCCTTGTGTCTCAGATTGACATTCTCCCACTACGCCGTCGAGGTCGTCAAAATCGCATGCCTTTATTATTACTGTCCGGCCCGGCCTTCTTGTACGCTATTTGTACGCTGACGTAGACCGCGTACAATTAGAGCAGCTCGCGCGCCGTGTGGTTGTCATCATTGTAATACAGTGCTTCATAGAATGAGTACATGCTTCGCGCGATCGTTGGACGGTGCGCGATAGACTAACGTCAACGCAACAGGAACGCCGGGCTTGCAATAATGAATTGTGTATGTTTTGCATTGATTAATTCTTGATGACTTCATTCGTTCAACTATTGATTGCCAATTCTGACGACGACAAAAGGCATATCTTTCGACAGTCTCTTATAGCTGCCAATTTTACTAATTTAGCACTGGTGGAGTCCAGGTAGTCGCCCCACCATCCGAACCACATGCCGTGGGTTCTTCATCGAACTCCGACACATAAAAACACTCAAAACATCACACCGACCCCGCCGGCGGGGTCGACGACGACGTCCCGTCCCTGCGTTTCCACCCCGTCAGGGTGATGGCCTCCTCAAAAAACCTCCCTCTGGCAACAGCCCAAGCCGAGGTCCGTACCTAAGTGGTGCCCTTGCGCTCGTTGCCAAAACCTAACCTTTTTTCGGCAGTAGCGCCCTCTGCGCTCACCTAGCCCGGTGTAGCTGGCAGTGGTCGTAAGAGACCCACAGCATAAAAATCCGTACGAAAAATAATAAAAAAAAGGATTTTTCATTTGTAACATTTATTTGCGCCATACTAGTGCTCTCAAACGGTGAAGGAACACATCGCGAGGAAACCGGCATGTCCCAGAACCAAAAAATTCGAAAAACATGTGACATGTGCTTGAAAGAAGGCGCAATTTAATCCTTTCACTACACTGATTCTTTCACCGACCGATCATAGGCCCTTTTCAAGGTAACCATTTTATTTTTTTTAATTTATTTTTTGTGGCTATGGTGTCAAAGGCGTCTACGCTGAACTAATACAGGATAACCAAGAAATAATCAGTGACTAGACAAGCAAATAATTAACAGGCAGTTTATATCAAGCTCGTATTTTTAGTAGCTGTCTTACTTCGCATGTTTGATCGAAGCTATAAACAAGTGAAATCGCCTTTAATTATATTGAATGATAATATCAAATGCATTGGCGTTGATCCAAACCCATTTATACCTAAAGGTTAGGAGCGCATTGTTTATTTTCCATCTGTCGTAAGTCTGTCTAGACCTTTGAGACAATAGAATCGAACGCGACACAGGTTGATTGTTCTGTTTGTTTTACTAGCTGTACCCGCGCGGTTTCACTCGCGTGAAGACATAGGTATTGTACGAGTGAAAGGAGATAAACGCTTTTAGCTTTTGATCTAGTCAAACTTCCTACAATATTTTTAGATCTTAAACGTAGATATTTAGAATTCGCTGTTTTTTTAAATATTTGTGCAAAGATCCAAATAGATATTTGAATTATTAATATTTTTTCATATAAATGTCGAGCCCCTCTATCCCTCAAAAGGGGTGTAGCGCGATGTAACATTCCCTATGTAACAATTTCGACAAAACCATTAATCTTGTAAATTTTCACAAAGATCAGTTCGGTAGTTTCTGAAATCAGGCCGAAGAAATAAACAGATATACAGATGTCTTCAGATCCAAATATTATTACAATGCTTCAATAATCTCCTTAACAAGAAAAAAAAATGTTTAGATAGCCATAAAGAATGATAGAGATGTGTAGATGGGCGATTTAAGCGGTGTTTTTGGCCGGTTTATAGATCAAGTAAAATTGTATAAAGCAGTTGGGTTTGTTTGTAGCGTATTTTAAAATGTTTCATGGAAGAAAATGATGATTCCACGGTACCGTTATAAATTTTGTTGTAATTAAAAAAATCGTAAACAAACGGCCTGTTAAAACAGCTGTTTTTCGAATATTATTTAGTTATGTTTTATTTTCTGACAGTTTGTTTAGTTTAGAGTTGTAAATAACTCTTATTGTAATAACATTGTCTGATTTGTAAATCAATAAAACCGTTGCCGCCATGACAGCGCGTTGATTGGGCGATGCATTTTGTCGCTCGTCTGTGTCGCCGTATAAAGTTTTATGAGTCGCTCGTGTGTATGCCCCATTAAACTTCCAAGTGCTTTCCTATTGCGCTCTGTTTTTTTATTGTTTTATTGTGCTATTAATATGAACTAGTTGCATTGTATATATCTAACCATTGAAGATGAAAACTAATAATCTTTTATATTCAGTTAGTGAGCTCTGTTGGCCTAGTGGGAGCTACCTCTACTTTCGATCTAAAGGTCGTAAGACGACACACGTTTTGCGAAGTTAGGTTCGGCACTTAAAGAATAAGTAAATAACACCCAACAGTCACATACATAGTCCTGACCCCACACTAAGATTCCCTGTGTCGTGGGTGTCAGAAACTACGAATACAACGGTACCACAACACCGAGACCCGGAACAAATATTTGCACATCAAGCATTTGTCCCACAGCGGGAATCGAACCCGCACCCTTTGAGTCTCAGAGGTCGTCAAATGAGCTAGAGTGGACGTGCATAACCTGTACTATGGGTACCAGAGACTGATATATATATAATAGATAACTATTTAACACCCAGACACAGAACAAACATCTGTGTTAATCACACAAATGTATGTCCAGTGCGGGAGTCGAACCCCAACCAACTAAGCTATGATACCTGTGCGTAAGGTACCACAATTGCGTCGTTTTACTGGTAATTTCCGGAATATTTATTTAATTTGGCCGTGGTGGCCCGGCTAAAGAATAGGCCCCTCCATATCTCTATCCGCGGATGTCGTAAGAGGCGACTAAGGGAAAAAAGCTAGGGGATGGGCAGCAGCGTCCCACATTTTAACAACGATAGCTCTAACTGCGCTCGCCAACCCGCATGCCCAGCGTGGTCAGTATGGGCAAATCCCCCCACATGATAAGGAATTTGCTCTGTCTGTGGGGAAGGCCATGTTCAGCAGTGGACTTCGTACGGCTGAAATGATGATGATGACTGGTGATTTTCCATTAGCTAGACCTTTATTTACATTCGACGTTCCGAACGCTAGATATGTGGGCCGTCGGATTCCTAGGGCCCACTGCCGCACAGTTAATCAGGTGAGACAGTACACATTCACTCCCGCATAACTGGACGGTAAGCACTAGTTAGCATATTTAAAAGTTCATCATCATCATTAGCCTGAAGAAGTATACTGCTAGACATAGGCCTCCCCCAAAGAGTGCCACGCTTGGTCATCGTGCAATAGGTCTGTGATCAGGTTCAGGTATGGTGGCTCTGATAAGGGTCTATGACCGTCGGTGAAAGAATCAGTGTGGTGAAAGGATAAAAGTGCGCCATTTAGAGGCTCCTTTCGTGCACAAATGTATGTCAATCGGCTATAGCGAAGAAAATGTTCGAACTAGTGCTAGCTATCATACAAAACACATTGGTTGGCAGCATTTGGTGGGTACCGACGTCGTATATTGATTTCTAGTCTAGTTCAAGGATTCCCACGTAACTATCTACAAAAAGGAAAGGAAAGGAGCCTTTAAGAGGCGCACTTTAATTTTTTAACCTTTCACTACACTCATTATTTCACCCACGGTCATAGGCCCTTTTCAGGGCCACCATACCTCAACCTGGTCACTGATCTAATACAGGATGACCAAGAAAGAATCAGTGACACGACAAGAAGAAGAAGAACTACAACAAACACTGTGTTTTCGACAAACCGAAAAAAATCTGTTCCCGTATGTCGTCCGTCGGCGCCGAAACTAGTTACCTTGTAATCGCAGGAAATGCTAAAATTATAAAAAAAACCTAACTAATAGAAAGCTCCACTATCCCTGTGTAACAAAAGCTATATTTTATTTTGTTAAAAATAACTTTTGGATCCGTAAACTCAATATTTGTAAATCAAGTCGGATGAAAAATAGCCGATTGGCTAAGGTCTTAAGTAACTGTTCTCTAATTTGTGACAACTGCACGCTGAGTTAGTCGGTGGGTTTACCGCAGAATAATTAATAGTATTTATCGAGGTTTTAGAGTTCATCTTTAGGAGAAAACACATTTTTAAATAAAGACGTTAAAGTGGGAGTTTTGCTCGCGCCCTGAGGCTTCCGTACACACCTAACACGGGTTCGGAATTAAGATCTCAAGTGTACGAAGTGACAAGAGTCAAAGTAGGTCATACTTAACCACGCGGACAAAGTTGCGGGCGGGACAGCTAGTACTAGATAAAGGCGTAGTTTCTTCAATTAAATAAAATATTATACAGAATCAGACTTAAACGCAGGCAAATAACGCATGAAACTAAAAGAACTGCATTCGTGACGATGATAGTAGCAATAAATTACTATAGATTGCTTTATTCTGTGAAGCGAAGTTGAATTGCTTGAACGCCCAAAATTGCTCGCATCGGATGTCGGAATTGACTGTTTTTGTATCAAATGAGCCCTTGTCACGGTCGCCTCGTGGCTTGGTACAAGGGAAAAGATTCAATTCAATTCAATTCATTTTTATTAATCTTTTTACATATTTACATGTGCTTAGATAGGTCAGAACAGAACAGACACATTTTTTTTTACTTACATAGTAATTATGTAGACAAACAAAATAATATAATAATATCTAATAATAAAATAATATAATGATATGAGTTTATTTTTTAAACGACTTCAAAAAGGAGGAGGTTCTCAAGTCGGTTGTATTTTTTTTATGCGTGATTGAACCACAAACATCCAAATGAACATCCTCACATTTATTATATTAGTAGGATGATGAATGGAAATAAATCATCATTATCATCATCATCATCCAGCCGTTCGACGTCCACTGCTGAACATGGCCTCCCCTACAGACAGAGCAAATTCCTTATCATGTGGGGGGATTTGCCCGTACTCACCACGCTGGGCATGCGGGTTGGCGAGCTTAGTTAGAGCTATCGTTGTTAAAATAAGGGACGCTGCTGCCCATCCCCCAGCTTTTTTCCCTTAGTCGCCTCTTACGATATCCGCGGATAGGTAGATATGGAGGGGCCTATTCTTCAGCCGGGGCCACCACGGCCTGGAAATAAATACTTGCTTTTTATTTTTTGTTTGAATGTGTGGCCACTCAGTAAGCAAAGCGCAAAGAGGTTGAATACCTAAAAAGATTCTCTGGCATAATGACACCCGCTATATAAAAATATATTATTATTTTTAGAATAAGTCCCTTTCATTCGAGATAGTATACATTTATCAACCTGTATTCTAAGCTCCTTCATGCCTTTTAAATTGAGCCACACGCTTAAGCTGGTGATACCCGCACTTAAGGTCTCTCAGTCACGCGATTTTGTGTGATGAGGTGTCTTTGAACTGTTCTAGTAGATAGTAGCCAATGTCAGGGTTAAGAATTTGTTCCCATCAACTAAATATACGCAATTACATCTCTTTAAGTGGTATTCCTTTCACGATCGGTCATTGACACTATTCCGGGCCACCATACCTCAATCTGGTCACTGACCTTATTTTAGGATGATGAAAAAAAAATGATGTAGAAAAATACTGATCCCTGACCTTATTATAGAATGATGTAGAAAAAATGATATGCAATATTCCCGCTGCTGGACTAATGTTTGCATGATTTGGCAAATTCAGCTCCTAAAGGGGTGAAATAGTTATAAAATATAATCTTATTAATTATTAAGTCATTTATTTCAGGCAACACAGCAAAGTACATGTACAAATACAGGGCCCATAGATATATATACCTTAAAACTAAAATACATATAATATTCAAATAATATCATAAAATATTATTATAAAATATATACTTATATAATATAATTTTATAATATATAATTATAAAATAATCAAACAAAAAATATTTGAGAGTAGATATCACGCGAGCGAAGCCGCGGCCGCGAACTAGTATCGAATAAAATACTGCTAAGGTAGGTATTATTTACTTGCCATTAGTAGAGATGAGTCGTACTTGCTATTTCGCGTACCAGATCCGCAACGTATCGGATTTTACATGAACCAGGTTCTAAAACCAGGTACTAAATACTTGAAAGTATTACTTCGACCGCGCGAGTCCACTGCGCAAGTCCAATGCGCAAGTCCATTGCGCAATTCCACAGCGCGCCGCACCCGAGTATTTTTAATACGTCTAAGTAACGTGAAGTCGTACCAGTTACGTATAGTATGATGCGAGAACCTGGTTTGAAAACCTGGTTGCTTAAATACGAACCACCTCTAGCCATTAGTTGCTTGCCAGGTAGGTGAGTACTTATATTGGATATCAATACGTTTCGTGAGAACAAATCAATATAAATTGTTTGAAGTCCCAGCAGGATGTTCTAAGTGTTCTTCGTTATTACATGTCGCATGCTGTTTTGATGTCATCAATAATATGGAATACTTACTATTACCCGTGACTTCATCCGCATCCTATCCTATCCTACTAATATTATAAATGCGAAAGTTTGGCAATCGGCGATATTGCGTAACAATCATCTGAAATCGAACGGCTGAACGGATTTGGATGAAATATGGCACAGAGATAGATTATAGTCTGGAATAGTACATAAGCTACTTTTTATTTGCTTAATTAACTTGCTGGTGGAAGCTAGTTCGTAATAATTTTTCATTCCCTACTTTACCTCCTTTAGAGATTGTTTTGTGAAAATGCTGAAACACGTATTTCTGTATTTTTTACCGTAAGATTAAATTTGAATGCTCAGATCCCTAACTTGAAGAATTTAGGATTGCCCATACAAACTTTCAACCACTATTTCACTCCCTTCAAGGTTATTTTTTGAGACAAAAACCTATATCCATCTCCTTGCAAAATTTCATTACGATCTTCTCAGCTGGCTTAGTCGTGATGAGGTAACAAACAGACAATCAAACAAATATTAGTACGGATGGATTTAATCGCTTGAATAAGTGAGGTCACGACACGACATTACTCTGTGATACCTAGCGCTATTTTTAGGTCAAGAACTAAGTTCTAATCACATTGTGTAGGTAATTTAGCTTATTCAACTTGTTATAAAACACAATAACGAGCATTATCTTAATAAATAGTAAATAAAAAAAAAATATATATATTCCGGACATATCACACATTGTCAACTGATCCCAAACTAGCGCCTGTACTATGGGTACCAGAAACTGATATACATAATAGATACGCACACGAAGCCGCTTTTTGAAGCCAGTGTCTCTGACAGGCCTCATAGCTCAGTTGGTAGTAACTCTGCCTTCTGCGCTAGAGGTAGCGGGTTCGATTCCCGCACTGGACAAACATTTGTGACTAACACAGATGTTTGTTCTGTGTCTGGGTGTTTAATATATATCTATTATGTATATCAGTCGCTGGTACCCATAGTACAGGCTATGCCTAGTTTGGGATCAGTTGATGGTGTGTGATCTAAAAAAAAAATAAAAAAGTGTTATTTAGATCGTGGTATTCGTGGTATAGCAGAACTGTCGAATTATATACTAAGACAAGGTTCTATAAATCTATTTTCTTAGTCCTCAGAGAATACTTAGGTAATAAATAAAATATTATTAAAACCAGAAAGCGTGACCTTTCGCACCAAGTTCAGAAGTGCATAACAATTTTATTTTAGATCATAAAACTAGTTCAAATAATTTTTATAAAATGTCTGAACAGATTTCAATAAACAACCTTTGACGTCTATATTAGAAATCGGGATTTTTTTGTGATACCTACTACCAATATTATAAACCCTAATGTTTGCCTGTTTGTTACCAATCAATATAGTTTACTACAGAGAGAAAATGAAAAATGAAAATTAATACCTACACGTAAACATTTACAAAATACACAAGAAACTGCTCTCAAACGGTGAAGGAAAACATCGTGAGGAAACAGGCATGTCCTACTCTAGACCATAACAATTCGAAGACATGTGACATGTGCACGATAGGCACGATGCGCACTTTAATCCTTTCACTACCTGATTCTTTCATCGACGGTCGTAGGCCCTTTTCAGGGCTATCATACCTCAACCTGGTCACTGACCTAATACAGGATGACCAAGAAGGAACGAGTGACACGACAAGAAGAAAATCGAAGCACCAACTTATACCAGACATCGCGAGATCTCAGTTCGGGTCAAACCACTAGTGTTAATAATGGGATTTAAGTACCTACTCGTGTGTTGTTCTGTATCCCTTGTGCGCTTGCTATATTGAAATTATATGTCAAGGTGGTTTAGTGATATTTTACTTTATAATGACATAAACATAAATTATATGCATGAACTAGCAGCTTTGATGAATAAAGCAAATAAGTTCAGTAGGTATTCATAAGTGTAGGTACTAGGTACCGCGTAAGTTTTCGCATGTTCCCGGGATGAAAAGTATTGTACAAGGTCATAACACGTATACTATCCCGAAAGAGGGTTATTCTATCAACAAAAAGAAAAAATATCGAAAAAAAACGGTTTTTTTTCCAATATTTATCCCAATTTTTCTCTAATGAAAAATGTCGAACTTGCTAATGTCGTAGGAAAATTTTATTGCCAATTGGGTAAAGAAAAAGCCCCTTTTGGGATAGCAAACATGTTTTGAATCACTTTATACCTAAATGCTATTCCATACCCCGTACTATCAACTTCAAAATGTTGTTTAGGCAGTGACGTAAGCTGTTAAGCTCAAGGATTTATGGTTCAAATTCTTATAAAATAGTGCTGACACGCCTATTAGAACACGTCACGAACGATATACAGGGTGATAGTGTGAAAACTCAAAAAAACTGTTGGTTCAGAACCGAAAGTATAATCTAACAGGCATCTAAAAAAAAGTTGTTTGTTGTCAAAACTATGTTACTTAATTTTTTGACAAAAATAATCTTGAGGATTATGTTGCAGTCGTTTCCATCGCGCTTTTAGTTGGGCTTAAGACTGGAAACATTTTCTGATATAGACATTTCTTAACAAAAAAAACGAGTATCTTTTATTTTGGCAAAATACCTTCTCCGAGAAATTTGAGAGAATAATATTTTATTGTTTAAATTAATTTTATTTTCACAATAAATGCCAATATGCCTGCGATAGTCAATATCAATGTCTTAATCATAAAATCATTCGTTTTTATTATCTCCAATGTTTGTAACATACCTAAAAGATCTTTTAAATTAATCTTATTTTTATAGTGTCGATCATTACATTTAAAATGACCAAATAAATCGCTCTATTCGTGGCCGCATTGAAGTATTTTAATATATTGTTTTTTTTTATAAATTAATGTTTACAAGGTGCTTCATAATAATGTCCTTTTTTAATATATATTTTTTATACAACTAACATGGCAACTGACCGTGGTGGCCCCGGCTGAAGAATAGGCCCCTCCATATCTACCTATCCGCGGATGTCGTAAGAGACGACTAAGGGAAAAAAGCTAGGAGATGCGGCAGCGTCCCTCGTCTAACTGCGCTCGCCAACCCGCATGCCCAGCGTGGTGATTAGTATGGTCAAATCCCCCCAAATGATAAGGAATTTGCTCTGTCTGTGGGGGAGGGCATGTTCAGCAGTGGATGTCGAACGGCTGAAATGATGATGATGATGAAGGCAACTAAACTTACAACCCACCTGTTGGTGTATAAGTACTAAAACTCATATCAATTTATACGTTACATTATGTTTCAAAGCACTGCAAAGTTGAACGTACACGCCGTGCCACATAAAAATAAAATAGCTAATAACAACGACGCCATCTTGTAAAATCGTTATGATTCCATCAGGCGCTTCTAAAAAGTTATCAACAAAATTAATCAACTCGTTCAATTTCGGTTCGGAAGTTGTTTGCATGAATTTTATCCCGATTTGTCAATAACAGAAGATTATTTTGCCCTATCAGCATTTCATTACAGTTTTGGGACTCTTTCAATTAAAACTTTGGACAAATTGATGATGTTTTGATTGTTTTTCGAGGTTGGTACCGCTGAATAATGTTTAGTTAATATTAAAAAAATAGAATCGCTGTTGGTTTAGAAGATTTGCTTCATGTTTTTTGCTTTACTATTCTTCACTACCGCTTAGGTCTCGGTTTTGAGGTATGGGTTCCGTGTAACAAACGAAACGCAGAATACAGAGAAAATATATTATGCTGTTACTTTAATTTGAGATACTATGTTATTGCGAAGAAATTTTGACGTGTGCACGAAGGGAGCCTTTAAGAGGCGCACTTTAATCTTTTCACTACACACTATCTTTTACCGGCGGTCATAGGCACTTTTCAGGGCCACCATTCCGAAACCTGATCACTGACCTAGTACAGGATGACCAAGAAAGAATCAGTGACACGACAAGCAAGTAAACATTGGAATAATTTGTGCGAAATGTGCGATCTTTCATATTACGTTATGTATTAGCTTCTGTGTGAACACAACTTTAGTTTCTAACTAGTAAAGCCTATGTTCTCTTGACAAGTGCATTAATATGTACTTAGAAAGTGATCTACAGGGACTTAGCGGCGTAGCACGCTACGCCGTAGCGTGTCGTAGCCCATCGATCGTAGCTAAACAAACCCGTTGATAATGTTATTCTACAGTTAATACTGATGAGTATTCATATTTTTGCTTACCAACATTGTCGGTCTAGCCCATGTCTATCTCATGTATTATGGTCAAGCGTGTATCGTGACTCATTTATTTTATGACATGTAATGAAAGCTGTCAAAAATATATAACTTATTAGACCTATATTAACCTATTAGACGGTTTATTTTTATACCTAAATATGATCACGACTGTAATATAACAGTAAGGTAGCATAATAACTTTAAAAAAACACCTTGGCACTCTTTTGAAAGGACAATTATGCACCATCAATAACGCTTGAGGGATGAGAGCCATCCATCACGCAGGGGGTAGGCAGACGTTACTTTCACGACACGTATGAACGCGTGATTTATGTGGCTAAAGATTTTATTTTGAAATACATATGTAGTTGACGAACCGTTTGTTAGAGTTTTTTCAGTTATGATAAAAGTGGGCATAATGCCGGTTGTAATATTTCGACGCATGACTACTTATTTTAGTCATCTTCAAGGGTCTGAGCTCTCAGAGATTTGGGTAGCATTCCAAATCGTTATTGACAGTGCGTAATTGTCCTTTCAAAAATGTGCCAAAGGTGAGTTTGTCTTTTTCTTCCATTTATTCTCAGCCCCCCTTAAAAACTACCTTAAGTTTTGAAATCCATTTCTTTTAGAATTGATGATGCTGTACCACGTTACCCACAATTTTCAATAGAAACGGGCTATTTACCATGATTTGTGAGTTGATTTGCATGCCGCGTGCAACTGTGCCGAAATATTGGGGCACAATTAAACCAAGTAAAGATCCCGGTTCAAGTGAAAATTATGTTCCTACAATAACATGACAGTTTAAAAGGTTTTCCTTAAAATGACAAAGCCCCGTAGCATCAACTTTGCGATTTTGTTAAGGCGGATTCGTAAGTTGGCAGTCTTAAAGTTTTATGGTTCAAATTCGTGTAAAATTATGCTCACACGCTTGCATTTCAATCATAATAAGACATCACGGTACGGTTCAAAGTACGGTCAAAAGTAAGCTTGGGCACTAAATAAACTTTTCGGGCCCAGCACCGCTATTCTAAAGCAACCATACTCAATTTTCTTTACTGACGATCTCCATGGCATGACGCAAGAGGTGCAGGTTCGATGCCCGCGTCAGTGCAAAAGTCTGCATGGTCTCCAATACGTTCTCTGGATGGACAAGGCCTATTTACAGCCGCTAAAATTTTTATAACAAAACCAAGTGTTCCCAGTGTTCCAAAGGCGAATAAGTGATAATGACTATAAGTATTTTCTCACTCGACACCCTTTATACAGGGAATGCAAGCGCGGGGTCAAAACTTTACATGCGTCTGTTAGTTGTATATTTATTTAGTTACCTACAGTAAAACGGAGTAGCGGAGAGAGTCGATCTTTTTACTGCCCCCAGAGCAAATGTCGCAGGACGCTGTTATATATTCTATGCTATTAGATTTGACATTTTGTATTATTTAACATTATTATTGATTGACGAATTATTATTTTCTTTTTAATTTTGATTAGGAAGGTTTGACATTATGTAATTTGTATTTACTGTGGAAAAGTTTTATTTTTGTTATTTGACATTATGGATTGTCGAATTTTTCTATTTACTTTTTATTAGGCTTGACATTATGTAATTTTAATTTATTAATTGAAGATTTATGTTTGTTGTTTCTTAACTAGTAGGTATTATGCTATGAATTAAAATTAATCTTATAAAATGTTTGATATATATAATAATAATAATTTAAATGATAATGGTACACTATTGCATTAGGTGCTCCTGTAAAAATAGTGTAACTTTTCGTAAGTAAGTAAAATACAAATAAAATAATAAAATGAAATAAAAACCACAAATTTGAGTCTAATGCTTCTTTTTCTTCTTGTTACAGGGTGAAAAGGACAACAGCAAGAACTGTATACTATCATGTGAGAAACGGAAAGCTGACGATACTGATGTCAATAAGGATTTGAAAAAGGTGAGCCTTAAATTCAATATGACACTCCAAAATTGTTCTTTACCAACTCAATATTTTTAAAATCTCAGCATCTTTTCCAAATAAGGCTTATCATAGTGCGTGCGACTGTACATCGTTTATTAACTACGTAAAACTCATGAAAAATGTTCCTTTGTTAAAACATGATATCAACTCATTTACGCAAAAGCATACTGACACATATACAAGGTGATTAATTATCTGTATGTATAATATCCCGAATTGGGCTTATTCTACAGCCAAATGGCAATATATTTGTTCTACGAATTTTGGGAATACGACAATTTCATTAAAAAAATTTAGGAATTATTAGGATGAAATCAGTTCAAACTCAATTATTTAGCTGTTCTTTTCATAATAAATTATAAATATGATAAAAATACCTAAAATCGTTTTATTGAAAAAGTAGGTGTAAAAAAATCTGGTATAATAATTTTTATTTTTTGGTATTTTTCTTGATAGAATTAGCCCTTTTCGGGGATACATAATTATTATGAATCTATTTGCGTCCAATTTTTGATAGTTTCTCTATTGCTATAAAAGGTCGCACATCCCTCGGGACAAATAACGGGCGACCAGTCCATAAAATTTAATAACGCCTAGCGTGGCTGTTTCGTTTATTTTTAATATCCATAGAGCCGAAATACTTGACCGGTCGAGCCCGTCCTGAGGCCGTTCTGTTTTCATTACTTCCAGCTCTCCACTATCGCATGGCTGCGAATATTTACGGCCACTTCAGGCTCTCGACCCTAATTTAAATACATTACTTGTCTTGGAGACTGGAGTGGCCACTCGCCGGTAATTGTATGGGGCGTTCGTGAAATTCAGTTCCGAGTATGAAAGGGCTGAAATTTATGTAGGTTTTTGTGATATCGTAAAATAACACGCATCCAGCCCTTGATACAAAGCGCCTTTGAGAAACAGCTTTACCGGTCATGCGCCTGTACGCACAAGTATGTTTATGTATAAAGATTTTAACCTCATATTTATCTTAAAAGTAAAAATAGATATTTATAAGGCCTATTTTTTATCCCCAAGAATGGTCTCTAGTCATCCTCTCAGATCTCCAGGCGAATTGAGCCTTGAAGATTTCCAAGAGAGACCACAGGGATTATCCATGCATATCGGATACCTGGTTGCTTGCTTGCCATGTCACCGATTATTTCTTAGTCATCCTATATTAGGTCAGTGACCAGGTTGAGGTATGGTGGCCCTGAAATGTGCCTATGACCGTCAAACTGGTTATAATTGTGGTCAAATAAACATACCACGCCGATTTGTCCAAGTTGTTAATATCTTTGTTCGCTTTATTCGCGCGATCAAATGAGATACCGAGTTCAAATACACAATTTCCTAAATTTCCCAAGTATATCACTGGACCAGTAATCTACTGCCCTGTTGACAGATATATGAGTTGGCCGGAATCCAGAACCGTCGCCTGGAAGCTAGTTGCAATCATTGTAATATTTACATCTAAATAATTATGTTAATTGCCAAGATGGATGTTGCCTCTAAGAAGTTAGATTGCTTCGGGCTTCGAGTACAAGTATTTTCCTGGATCAATCTTATTTGAATTCCAGGATCTTACAAAATATTACACAATTTTTCATTCGCAGCATACAGTATCGAACAAATTATTAAATGTGTAACATTCTCGAAGTATTGGTTTCAAAATTGAGTTAAATAAAATGCTGTGGGGAAAAAATACCCATATAAAAACAAGAATCCTTAGCCATTGCCATGTAATTAAAAAAAAAAATGAATTTGCTTTTCATTTTTAATTTACGCATCGAGCCCCCATTCAGCCGTCGACCATCTGCTACGCGAATTTTAATCACGGTGCTGGCAATTCAGTCATGTTGATATTTTATTTCCGCGCTACAGCGGCTTTTTAGCAAATTAATATTACACCGAATGGTCTGCTACGTGATGATGGTAAGCGGCCTGACGGTATGACTTTGGTCCCTTGGGAGAAGGGTAGGCCTATGGTGTGGGGCGCTACTTGTGTTGATACACTAGCGCGCTCACATCTTCCGGGGACATCAGTTAGGGCGGGTGCGGCGGCAGATTCGGCCGAGGATCTCAAAAGGTGCAAATATGTTAGTCTTGATAGGGCTTACGTATTTGAGCCTTTTGGGGTTGAGACCCTGGGTCCGTGGGGAAACGGGGCCCTCCGGGTTTTCAAAAAGATATCAGGGTGTCTGATCGAAGCGACGCTTGACCCGAGAGCTGGCTCTTATTTGGCCCAGCGAATTAGCATTGCCATCCAGCGTGGCAATTCCGCCAGCGTCTTGGGACGCTTCTGACTGGTAGTGATCTGGATCATTTAAGCTATCTATAGATCGTTTGTAACGGTCTTTAGATGGCTCAACTGTTTCTTGTGTATTTTGTAAATATTAACTTGTATTAGTTTTAAGTTTCTTTCTGTAAATAAAGTTTTTACACAGGAGTTACTACTATCTGATATCATGTTACTATTATTGGATTGGGGGAGTGCTATACCGTGACGATTTCCTGAACTTTGTGTCACAAAGGCTCTAAGCATTCAAGATTACAGAATTGTGAGGTTACTGGAAGTACCCTAGCGATTTTTAAATTTAGCCATTTAAATAAAATAAATAAATAAATTAGGTTTTTTTTTATACAAAATAGGCAAACGTTTTACCACCATCTCACCTGATGTTAAGTGACGACATGGTCTACGGTGTAGCACGTTTGCCTAAAAGCAACTCTGGTCTTGAAGACATTCGTTTCTGAGAAAAAGGGTCGTGAAAAACAGACAGACAGGCAGACAGACAGCAAAGATGTCCTAAACTGGTTCTGTTTGTACCAAATGAGGCACAGAATCCTAAAAACTGGTGCTAGTCCCCAGATTGTTTCGTTTAAAAAACTTTTCTCATTTTGCAGCTGGGCTGTAGTATGTATTTGATAAGCTGGGTCTAGAGTTGCCCAGGCAAGCTAGGACTGCATCCGTCCTAATATGCGTATTCAGTTTGTCATCATCATCATTAGCAGCCTGTAGAAATTTACTTCTGGACAAAGGCCTCCCCCAAAGAGCTCCATGACGAACGGTCTTGAGCTTCTTCCATCAACTGACTTTCCGCAATTTTAACAATGTCGCCGGGTGGAGGGCCGTGCAACACTGTGTCGCCCGGTTCGTGGTCACCATTCGAGAACCTCTACTCCCTAGCGATTGTCGGTACTGCGAGCTATATAGCCTGTCCGCTTCAATTTGCTTATTCTGAGAGCTATGTTATAAGACACGAAAGATACCAAGTGGTTCAACTAATCATGATGGGCACATTAAGGGGCAAACGACGCGATGGAAGGAGAAGGAAATCAATGTTGTGGAACATCCGGGAGTGGACAAAAATCGCCAGCGTCGAACATCTATTTTGCTTGGCGCAAGACAGAGAGAAATTCGCTGAACTGACAGCTAACCTCCAGTAGTGGAGAGCCACCAAAAGAAGATGATGTTTATATTGCCCACGTAGATACACCTTGACTATTTGATCACGATTTCCGGCAATTTAAGTGTTCGAATTTTCCGGCTTTTCAGATTTTCGGCAATTCTAAAAGCGACCGGCTGCATCCCTTCAGACCAAACTTTTTATGGGCACGATTCTGTAAACAATTTCACTGAATATTCTGTCAATCTACCATTGTATTGGAGGCTCGATTGGTTTTCTATAGAAAAAGTTCGTCCGGCAAAGTATCGAGGATTACGAATGGATTTTTAGTAATCAAAGTGGGGTTTGAGCTTTATTTTTGATTATTAGACAGTTTTGTGTGAATAGGATGAAATGTGGAAAATAATAATCGTCTTTATCAAATGTGGACAGTGTTAATGGTCTGCAGCCGTGTCTCTGCAGACAGGGCTGCAGGTAGGATGTTCAAAGTTAATGACCTCGGTGGCATTGAGGACGAGTGACCGGCTGATATGCAAGAAGCGCTTTTATCTCATCATCATCATCATTTCAGCCATAGGACGTCCACTGCTTTTGTTGGTCATAGACATCCCCCACACATATTCAGAACGATTTCCTATCACATGGGTGGAATTTGCCCATACACACCACGCTGAGCAAGTGTTAAAATAGGGGACGCTGCTTATGCCCTATTTTTTCCCCTTAGTCGCATCTTACGACATCGGGTAGGGAGATATGGAGGGGCCTATTCTTCAGCCGGGGCCAGACCAGAGTTTTTTATGTATATATTTATTTTTGTTTCAGGCAAAATTGGAAACAAAGGCGCTAAAAGCGAAAAGGCCGGGCTTCACAGATGATAGGTACAATGAGACATCGTATTATATGGAAAATGGTGAGTACCTATCTACGTAAGGCTTACTGAATCATATAGCTTACAGCAAACAGCACATTACGGGCGTCTGAGCACTTAGTCTGCAAATTCTGAGCGTTCTCACTTTTCGAACGTGAAAAGTGAAAAGCTTAACGTTTTTGTTTGGTGTCACGAAAAGGGCGCCTACAAAAACCTGTAATCTGTTCACTTTTCACGTTCGAAAAGTGAGAACTCGCAGAATTTGTACACTGACATTGAGCTAGATTTGATCACTGCAACAACTAACTAACGTATTAGGTACTACCATAGGTATGAAACGCTCGTTTCCGCTAGCTAGATGGCGCGGTGTCTACGGAAATTAAATGCACTCCCCGAACGACCCAACATAAGCAATTTATAAGTCGTTACGAGCACCGCATAGCACTACCTACCCCTAAATAGTAAAGACGGCAATGCGGTGGATGACTAAGGCTGTTTTGATCATAATGAAACACCTTGTACGGGGTGGCACAAAAGACCCCACACAAGAAAATATTATGCTGTTCATCATCATCATATCAGCCGTAGGAAGTCGACTGTTTATGTTGGTCGTCTAGACCTCTGTGAGACAAATGTTTGCATGATCTGCAAATATTTATTCCGGGACTGGGTGTAGTGGTACCATGGTTCTCGTAGTTTCTGATACCCATGACACAGGGAATCCTAGTGTCAAGTCCGGACTATGTATATGACTGTCGGGTAGTATTATAGAATATTATTGGTTAAGATTCACAAACTAGCAACTATTTTTTAAAAACATGGAAGCTCTTATTCTGTTTACACTAAAGCCCAAATCAGCGTAAATCTAAGAATGACCACACCTTTGTGGCATATTCAAGCGTTTCACGGGCAAGTCTTCCAATATAGATCCAATATAGAGACAGACCTCATAGCTCAGTTGGTAGTAACTCTGCCTTCTGTGCTAGAGGTCGCGGGTTCGATTCCCGCACTGGACAAACATTTGTGACTAACACTGATGTTTGTTCTGTGTCTGGGTGTTAAATATATATCTATTATGTATAACAGTCTCTGGTACCCATAGTACAGGCAATGCCTAGTTTGGGATAAATTGACCGTGTGTGATATGTCCGGAAAATTTATTTATTTATTTATAGATTATTTCTGCGCCACCCTGCGCTAACTATGTCTACGTGTTCATTTATAAACAGACCGCCTAACACCTTCAGCTATATAGCTATGCCTATAAAGGTCTCTTAAAATACTACTATATGAGCAACTCACGAGTGATTTTAGGGAAGCACTTCGTAATAAGTTGAAATAATTACTTATAATGACTGCACCTTGCCAGTATATATAAATAAAAATTTGATATATCTTCGCAAAAGTATTCATTTGTTCAAAAAAATGTGATTGTGGTATAAATACTAGAAACAAAGATAAACTTGCTGTACCCATGATTAGGCTCACTAGGGTTATGTGTACGCTTCTATAACAAGCGATGTGCTTTAGTCATAAGTTTGCAAGTTTCAAAGCTTAATTAACCGAAAACTCTGTAGTAAACTGGGGCTAAATAAAATGGAACTGCATATGCTCCAACTAGCTACAGACAGCGGCCTCTGTCGCGGCTGTCTTCAGCACGAAGAAACAGTGGAGCACGTCGTACTACACTGCACTGCCACAAATGAAGCTAGGCTCAAAACAGGAATGCAGGAGGTGATCGGATCCTGCTCCTCTTCATCCACAGCATCAACGGGGATTCTCGAACAATGTTGCCACCAACCCAGGGTCCTTCTCCGTTACTTTAAGGAGTTGGGCTGGCTGGGGTGAGGTCAGCAGGGGGACAATGCACAATACACCCCAACGCGGGACGTCAGTGCAGATCTTATTCCCCCATTTAGAATTAGAATTAGAATTAGATGCTCCAACTCTATTACTAATAAAGTTTGTAAATTGAACTAAATTTAAGACGTCTCAAAATTATCTATGCGATCCCAATGAATAAATGAATATTGAAGTTTGAAGTTGGACTAAATTACCCTAATCAGGGTAAAATCACGACTCTTTAGGCCACAACAGCGTCCATAGCAAAGGAATTACGTTAGATGAAGGGACTTTTTCATTGAGCGACCGTAATAGCGAACACATAATCAACAAAAAAAGAATAATATGTAGGTTAGGTACTTGTCGAAGTTACTGATTGTAATTTTACATGAGGTTATTATTGCCGATGTGAAATCTGCAACATATAAAAATAAAACCTATCTTCTTCTTCTTCTTCCTGCCCTTGTCCCACACTGTGTGGGGTATAATACTATCTTAACCTGGTGCAAAAATAAAAATTATATTTTAATGATTCTACTTTTTCGCCAAGTAATAATTAAGAAATTGCTTGTGTAGGAGCATCTTAATACCTTCATGACTATAATAGTTTAGGTAAGTATAGGTAGTTAATCATTTACGGTTCCTGACAGCGGTAATGGATTAGGTACAAGCTTTATTAACACGTACGTACGAAATCTGTTTTGTTAGCAATGTTTGTATATCTATAGGTTTGAAGTATTATCTACTAAAATCCAAAGAGCCTACTGGAAAAACTCTTCCCTTCATTCTAGCTAGGGCTCCATGTAAAAGTATAAAGATATTAAATAATAAATAAATAACACCCAACAGTCACATTTATATTCAAAAACCAGCGCCGCACCATACCTACCCAGGTCAGGTGCAGCTTTATGCTGAGACGGGACCCATTTGCCCCACATAATGCATACACAACCTAACCCCTACCTACTATATGTACCTACCTCACATATGTACCTACCTCACCTATATGTACCTACACATCTGTGCCTACATAGGTACCTAAGCTTTTATGTGTTTTATGTTTTGTTTATGCTTTTTTATTTTTAGTATGCGTTGTGTAATTAAAGCATTTTAATTAATTCATTCAAGATCACTAAATTTACCAGTGACACATACAGAAATAATTTGAAGAACGTTATTGGTTTTTATCAAAAAATGCGTTTAGAGAGTTTTTTTTTAGGTTATACGGAGGCAAACAGGCTTACGGCCCTCCTGATGGTAAGTGGTTACCGTCGCCTATTGACATTAGCAACACCTGGAGCATTGCTAATGCGTTGCCTGCCGAACCCCTCCCCCCCCCCCTAAAGAGCTCTGGCAACCTTACTCACCGCAGGAACACAACACTATTTGAAACAAATAATGTTATTTGGCTGCGATCTTCTGTAAGGCGGAGACCTCCCCAGGCGGGCTGCTCCAAGTTAGAGCGAGAAAATCTCGCTGTGCCCTACCTCCTACGTAAATTTATTACATAACTAGGTGTTTATTTTCAGGCCTCAGAAAAGTACATCCCTACTACTTCACATTCACAACGTTCACCAAAGGCAGGTGGGTGGGGGAGAAGATCCTGGATGTGTTCGCGAGGGAGTTCCGCGCCCACCCGGCGGCGGAGTACGAGCGATGCATCAGGGCCGGCACTCTGACCGTCAACTACGACAGGGTAGATCCCGACTACAGGCTGAAACATAACGACCTGCTCGCCAATGTGGTGCATAGGTAAGAAACTTTAAGGTTCAAATTTATAGGCTGTTCACCAACACGTAATAGAACTTCTTCTTCTTGGCGTGTCACTGATTCTTTCTTTGTCATCCTGTAATAGAACAGTGAGCAGGTTGAGGTATGGAGGCCCTGAAAAGGGCTTATGACCATGGATGAAAGAATCGGTGTAGTGAAAGGATTAAAGTGCGCCTCTTAGAGGCTCCTTTCGTGCACAGCAAAAGAAAAAGAACTGATAGCCTGTTATTCAGAATTCGGGCAGAGCATTTTCTCTTCTTTACCTTGTTTTAAAATAGGTTAGAAAAAAGGATTAACGCTAATCTAGCTTTTTGAATAACAGGTGTAATGTATACCATCAAGAATTTGGTAGCGTCGAACGGGTATTGTGTTGGTGAACAATGTAGATCGCTTGTTAGCATAGTTCCGTCACTATAGTTTAAACTACACAAAGAAACAGTCATAAAACACTATACAAATGACACTATCAGGATGTATAATAACAATTCTTCCTTCCGCCTTTCTATTGTGTATGTATTTACTAAGTTACACTTCACTTCACGACGCCGACTGCTCTACAGTAAGCGAGAGCTAGCTTGTATTCCAGGTCTTATGTATTTAGTCCACTGTAACAGTCTTTCTGTGGAGCTGGGGTTTCCTAAGATTGCGGTTCAAATAACGGTTGTTATATAGCGGAGACACGGGTGATGTTACATTTTTCCCCTTTCCAGATCCCGTTCTCATTCTCATTCTACTTTTCTCCTCTTCTCCTCTTCTCTCCTTCTCCGTCAAGAAAACTCTTCATTTAAAAAGCTTCCTTTTAATAGATTATCGATATGACTCTCCACCGCTATATCACAATATCTAAGTGATAATCGCTTTTACGGAAACCTTGGCTTAGCGGAGCACCGAATGAGCATGTGAGTGCACTGTTGGCCGTAATTCAACAAACTTCAAACACTCATAGAAAAATAAATGTTTGTTGGGGCACCCAATCACATCGCAGTGTTTCACGCATGTTCATTGGTTGTCCATCGTCTGAATTCTACCACGAACCTGAGCAGGACCCTGAGCAATAAGGCCCTGTATCCACCTGAGCTGAGGGGAGTGAAGATGTTTAAACTAAAACTGAAGAATCCCATGTGACGTGATTTCATTTTGAATCATAGGCCCTAGATTTCCTGAAAATTACGTACATTATGATTTAGGTACCTACTCCTGGCACTTCAGGTTGATTATATAGTCAAGCTCTTTACTGTACTATATCAACTCTATTTATTTTTAACACATCTCCTCAGCTCTGCGTAGTTGGATACCGACCCTTTACCTTGTGCATTTTATCGTGACGAATAACAGACCCACATAAAAATGAAGTAATTCCGCAGTGAAACTTATTCTGACATAGAATCATTATAAAAATCCTTCTAATCTTTTTCATGTACTCATACTGTAGTGTCCGCGTTCCATAACATAATTTATTCAATGTACATTTCACAATAATGGTTCCTAGAACTTATGGCTTACTTATAAAGATCTGTCAAGCTAAAAAATGAATAAAGTATTGCCATCTCTTACAATTACTTAATGTCAAACGTATTTGTGTGTAAGGGATAATTTTAAGCCTTATTTCAGTTTAAAGGCGTTTTTGAGTAATTTAATATTTTTAGTTCTTGATAGTGTTTAATCGAATGTGCTTTTCTGAATAACCACTAAACTACTAAAAGTATTTACGCGGTCTAACACCATTAAAAATCAATAAATTTCAAACTGAAACTGTACAGCGAGATAAAATGCACAAGGTAAAACTGTGTTCTTGTAAAATAACTACGTGTCCATACCAACCGACGGTAAAGCTCATTGCACACGGTCGCTCAGCATCGAGGCGCGCTGCGGAAGCCGACAGCCTGACGTGTGTATCGTTGCAGGCACGAAGTACCGGTCACCAGCCAACCCATCACCCTCGTACATATCGACGAGGACATTGTGGTTGTCAACAAACCGGCCTCTATCCCTGTAAGTGGCAATTGAGACAGCCATGTTATGTGTACGCTTCATACTACAGTGTACTTGTACTGCATGCTATTTGTTCTAACTTTCAGTTACGATACTAATCATTTTTCATGGGCATTCTATATATAAAAACTGATTCATAATATGTATACTATCCCAGAAGGGGCTTATTTCAAACCAATTGGCAATAAAGTTTGTTCTACTACTTTTGGAATTCGTCATTTTTCATTCTTCTTCTCTTCTTGGTCATCCTGCATTAGGTCTGTGAGCAGGTTCAGGTGTGTTGGCCCTGAAAAGGGCCTATGACCGTCGGTGAAAGAATCAGTTTTGTGAAAGGATGTAGAAGAGGGTCGTTTTACGAATTTTTCAATGAAAAAACACAATGCAATCAGCTGTTTTGTTGTCAAATCAGTTCGAACTCAATTATTCAGCAGTTTTGGTAGCAATCTTGACGTGAAACTTCTCGTATGTTTTATAATTATGATATATATATTATTTTCTTGAAAATTTGCGCTTTTAAGGAATAGCATTTTTAAATGCTATTGACCGACGACGCAAGAGCGTCCGTCAAACAATTCTGTTTAACCCGACTCGCTGAGGCGAAGTCTGCAAGCAAAAACATGTACAGAATCCTTTGCAGTCGCTTGATCCATTTATCTGAGAGCTTCTTGCTTATTTTGATTTATTTTATGTTGCAAGAGGTCGAAGAGATAGAGTTCTATTTTCTCTCGGGGTCACCTGATCGATAATTTTTGATTCGCTACCGAGTCGCTTGTAAATATAAAACAGTCGTGGATAACGTAAGAGGCGACCAAGCATAAAAAACTAGCAAAGCAAAGTAAACTACACATACATGATAGGAATTGGCTGTGGAAATCTGTGGCCATGTTTAGAATTGGACGTCCTACGGCTAAAATTATGATGATGATAATTGTTACTGGCGATGCGGTGCATCTAAGAGTTGTTAAAACTCCCAAACTAGTGTTAGCCAGTCTAATGCATTCCGAAGTGGTCTGAATCGAAAGTAAACAGAACCGTTCCGTCTGCAAATCGTCCCGCGGGGCCCCGGAAGCACGTTCCGACTTAATTCGTCCCACGATTCCTGTATAAATCCACCATGATATATTATGGGCTTTCAACTCAAATCTACTTGCTCAACGGCTGGCATTTTTCAAAGTCCTTTGCGTTTCCGTATAGCCGTGGTATATATTTTTCTCAACACAGCGATATATTTCAAAAACTATTCAGAACAAAATTGTGACAGCTGAACACTTCTGACTGCTGAGATTTGCAGCTCAAAAGCAGCCGGCAGATAATGGGCCGCAAACTGCAAGCCTATTGTCAACATAGTGATTATAATTGAAAAAAACGTAGTATTTAGTTCCGCCTAGTCTGCGCTGTTCCTATCTCTGAGGCAGATCTAGCTCCCTAGCACGTACAAACTGCTTTTGAAAGTTACAGAACTGTGTTTCAGGCGTGAGATGCATAATGTAAACTCTAAGTTTCCTTTTAATAGCAGAAGTTATAACAATAAGCTTGTGCAACTTGGCTTTTCAATTCGAGAGCTCTGCGGAATAAACCTGATTCAGTAAGGTCTTACGAGTGGTGACGGAGTTTTTAAACCGAAAGCCTCGAAGGCAAAATCTGTGAGTTATCACTTTTCACTTTTTGACTGTGAAAAGTGTATACCGTTTTTTGTATGGTGTCACGAAGAGAGCGCCTACACCAGTAATCTATTCACTTTTCACGGTCAACGACTTTGCAGACTAGGGCGTCTGTGTATCTCTGAGTGCGCTCAGTTCTAAATAACACCAATAACTAAAGAAGACTGGCCTCATAGCTCAGTTGGTAGTAACTCTGCCTTCTGCGCTAGAGGTCGCGGGTTCGATTCCCGTACTGGACAAACATTTGTGACTAACACAGATGTTTGTTCTGTGTCTGGGTGTTAAATATATATCTATTATGTATATCAGTCTCCGGTACCCATAGTACATGCTATGCCTAGTTTGGGATCAGTTGACCGTGTGTGATATGTCCGGAATATTTTTAACTAATGTTCATAAAATTATCAGTTACTCCAGAGTATGATCCGAACGGAGAGGAACACAAAGTAAAATAGTTATATGAAATAAAGTCAAACTTAGCATAACTACTTACATAACCTTTCTCTTGCTTAACAAAGCTGGGGGATGGGCAGCAGCGTTCCTTATCATCAACAAGAGGTTTATCTGCGCTCGGCAACCCGCATGCCCAGCGTGGCGAGTATGGGCAAATCCCCCAAATGATTGTTTCTGGTAAACTATGGGGGAGGCTTATGTTCAGCAGTGGAAATCCTACGGCTGAAATGATGATGATGATGAAAAATGATTCAAATTTTAAAATGGCGAATTCAACCCCTACTCCAAAAGCACAAAACAAGACATATGTATTCGACTCGTTCTCGAAATGATGAAACTCTCTCAACTTGATAAATGCTAAATCCCAAAGTGGTTCCGCACGACTGGTGTGAATGATTGCAGGCGTTCATCGTAGTAATAAATACGGACAAGTGCATGTAAGGCAAGCGCGTTGAGGCTTCCGTATCGTAATTTGCGCCTCGAGCTGCAAATCGAGTCAAATTCGGTGGTTTATAGAGACTTTGTCGTACAAAGTTCATACATCAGGGTTGATAAGTCTAAAGATTAAGATAAGGATTGGTGGGATTACTTTGTACTACCGGTAGAAAATTTATCGTTTTCATTCAAAAATGCAATTTGCAATTCCGATATTTTCTTAACGCGTTGGTCTATCCAAACCTTGATTATTGCAAGGTACATACGTTATTGTTCATACGTCACATACGTTTAACGTGATATCAGCTTTTCTGATCGGCCGACAGACAGACGGACAAATAAGTAATCCTAAAAGTGTTTCATTTTTACTTTTTCCGTACGGATCTTTAAAATATAACATCTTAACAAATCACTAGACGCTGTTGCACCTGGTCTGATTTTAATTTGTTACTGCGCTAGGATTCTCTAGGAGTTGTTGCAACGCTTTTACCTCTAGATTTATATCAACTATGTTATTTTTTAATAAAAAAAATCACATAAAAAAAATACATCATTCCCATTGTAAATATACTTTCTTTTTGTTGATAAATTAAGCCCCTTTTGAGATAGCATTACATATTATGAATCATCTCGTATGTGGTAGGTAAGGTGCACATAACTGTGGTGAGTTGTGTTGCGAGTAATGTGCAAATGTATGGATTCAATACCGAACTAGCGCGACACGACACACCACATCACATAATTGTTTCCATTACTAAGGGCCTGTTTTCACTGAAGTGTCATCAGTATAGGCGCATGCGAAATACTAACGCTTATCATACTGTTGGTAGCTGCTTCAATAGATGTTATAGCTGTTGTCTACGGTTTCTGAATGACTTTGAATCCCGTGCTGTAGTTCTAAGGATCTAAACAAAGCCTTAAATAAGAGCTTCGATGCAGCAAAGCTTTACCTTATTTTACAATTGAGCTGTAAAAGAGACGTTTCATCAATATATGGAGCCTGGGCCTGCACTGTGTACACTACTCTAAAATATGGCTAAGCAATAAAGTAAACGTATTTAATTGGTTTATTTTATTTAAATTGACTTCGTTCTAAGGTACATTAAGATTTTCTTCGACAAAGAGAGCAACACACAGGGCTACAAAAATATGGCGGATGGACGTGCGTGTAATGTCATTTTGACAACCTTTATTTATCTGACAAAACAAAAACATCAAATCAAACAATATGACATGAAAAATATGTCAATGTCATGTCAAATGCCAATTATAAACCAACATGGCGGCCTTCAGATAGTGTACAAATAGTAAAAAACTTACCAGAAGAACTATTCCTGTACCATCGCATTTGTCTTCAAATTAATGAAATTGTATTTTTCTTGTAATCTCCTATTTTTTCCTAATTTTTCTATGTAGTTTACATGGACCAGGCCCAGAATGAAATGGCTCCTTTATGTTATGTTTCATACTCATTTTATCAACCGTGTGCTCGTTTTTATATGTTTCTATATAACTCTCTATTTGTATAGTTCGTTTTCTTTTTCATACCTAAAAGTTGATTCATAATATGTATACTACCCCGAAGAGGGCTTATTCTACACCCAATTTGCAATAAAGTTAAAGAATATCTATAAAAAGAAATAATATTAGCGAAAATGCAATTTTGATCTCATGATCATCAGTGATGACTTATGGCACTGAGACTTAGTCGTTAACTATAGGCCTCATATACAAGCTCAAAGTCGCGCAACGGGCTATGGAGAGAGCTATGCTCGTTTCACTACGTGATAAGATCCGAAATGAGGAAAGCCGTAGAAGAACCAAGGTCACCGACATAGCTCTCAGAATTAGCAAGTTGAAGTGGCAGTGGGCAGGCCATATAGCTCGCAGAACCGATAACCGTTGGGGAGTTAAGGTTTTCGAATGGCGACCACGAACCGGGCGACGCAGTGTTGGAAAGCCCCCCACCCGATGGACCGATGACATTGTAAGGGATGCGGGAAGTCGGTGGATGGAAAGGGCTCAAGACCGTTCGTCGTGGAACTCTTTGGGGGCAGGCCTATGTCCAGCAGTGGACTTCTACAGGTTGTTGATGATGATGATCATCTTTATAAATTATTAAAACGTACAAGATGTGTGACATCATGATTGCTATCCAAAACAGCTGATTTTTGCATAGTGTTTTTTCAATGAAATATATTTAATTTCCATAAGTCGTAGAACAAACTTTATTGCCAATTGGGTAGATTAAACCCCTTTTGGGGTAGTAAACATATTATGAATCACCTTGTATACAACTCTCTTTCTCACACGTACATAGTTTATTTCCTGAATCATATATCAAGATTTTTTTTTAATTTCTTTGAACAATGATCATGAAAAACGAATTACTCATCTTACTACTATTATCAAAACTTTGATGGATGGATGTTTGTTACTCAATCACGCCAGAACGGCTGAACCGATTTCGATTAAACTTGGAAAATATATAGTTCTTTATCTAGAATAGCATATAGGCTGCTGTATATGCTTTTTATCTAGGTAACACGAGAGCGAAGCTGCGGGAGCAAGCTAGTAACTTAAGGTGTGTTATCGTAATATGGCAACCGTATTTATAGCGAAGACACATCCGAGATATATTTTTATCTGATAATATATTGATGGTCCATTTATTACGGCTGTTAAAAGACTTGCTGTTTTTAGGAAATCTTCTAATAATACATGCTCTAAAAAATCATAAAAATACTCTGATTTCAAAGAGAAAATACACATTTTATGTTAACATGTTCGCTATAATTGTTTTTCTTATCTCTTACACAAAACCTAAGGCCTGAACACAAAAGCAGTGTACACAATAGTTCATGTATTAGACTCGGCGACAGGGCTGTATCCAGGATTAATAATTTGATGTGGGGCTCTTGAGTTATTATGATTGTAGTTGTCAGGTTCAGTCATTATGCCAAGGTTACTAAAGACAACCTGAACAAAATAATTTTATTATGAAATAGGAAAGATAATTTTTATCAAAAAAATAGACATGCCTGTCACGTACCTACAACCAAAACTAGAATAATCAGGTATGGAGATTACAAGTCATGTCTTAGGGTTTAAATTGTACATGTCATGCCATGAGTGTCAATACTAGTGGTAAACGTAAGTGGGAAGCGGAACCGGGTGGCGGGTCGCATCCTGTCGACTTCCCGCCGCAGATTCCATGCGCCTACTTTGTTCATTTGATATAGAGTAAAAAAATATGATAATCACTAGCAATGCCATGAAACTTTCGTGATTATATGGATAAATAGACTCTTATAAGCTGTGACTTTGATTTAAAAGTGCTTTTTGCCCCAAACCACATAACTCCTGGCTACGGCCCTGGCGATCCCTCCACAGAGCAGTTGGGATTTAGATACTCGTCTCGTAAATAACTCTACGGCTGCTAAACAGTTGTTTAGATTGTGTTTACTCGTCGTTCTCTGTTTAATTTATCATCTTTGATGTTGTAATTCACTTTGTTGCTTATCTTGATTCCACCCTGTTTGTCTCCTATATATTTTCCAGGAATGCTTTTTGGAAGCGAACAACGTCGAGGGAACTACTGTGAATCTATGTAGTAGTTCCCTTAGCTAGGTTGTTGTATGAAATAAATTACTGATATGTAGTTTCTTTATAGGTTTTAGTAGAACTACAAAAATATTTAGGGTCATTGCCTCTTTTCAGGGCGAGCTCTTTTACGATACCTCAAACTGGTCGCTGATCTAATGCAGGCCAAAAATGAACAAGTGTTTTGACAAGCAAGCATCAAAATATTCGCATTGACAGGATTCAAAGGATGTTTTAATATATAAAGAATATTATAATACTTAATTAAAATCACAGATTTTTGTCAATAAATTTAACCGATTGCACCAAAATCATCACCACGAAAAAAAAATAGAGCGATAAGATCGTTAAGATGACAGTAAGAGGCACGTCCATTCTGCAGTAGTGAGGTGACAGATTGAAAGCCTATCGCTTATAATAATGCTTACTGGTTTCCTCACGATGTTTTCCTTCACCGTTTTAAGCATGTTAATGCGAATAACTCGTTGGTGCACGACCAGGTTTGGACCCAAGACCTTCAGATTTAAAGTCGGGCTACCTCTCACTAGGCCAACACGGCTACATGCTTAATGCTACTACATGCTAAGTTCCAATTATATTTTCTTTGTGAATATCAATACCTAGGTTATCCCTTTAGGAGATTATATAAAGTATAGTTGCCATTTCACCAGTAATATTTGCACATAAATCTGTCCCCATAGTACCAATTTTACATAAAAGTGACTACACAACGTCAGATTCCAATCAAAATCGACTACACAAAGTCAGTTACAACATCAGAATGCTAAGTATCCGAACTTACGATGTTATCCGTATAGTTCCAACTAAAAACTGACTGCTCAAAGTCAGTTCCCACTTTAAAGCGACTACAAAAAGTCAGATCCCACAAATCGACTACACAAAGTCAGTTACAAAATGAGAATGCTTAGTATCCGTACTGACGATGTTATCCGTGGTGGGCCAGGCACGAGACTCCGGTGCTCGCTAGTCAATTGCGCGTCATTCATGTGGACGAGGATCTACTCGTGCTAGACAAGCCTTGCTCGCTGCCGGTGAGTGCGATGACCTTTATATCAGCTGTTGGACTCTGATTGGCTCCCTTCCCTCCTGTCACATATACATACAACATGCACGTACACTCTAACGGTCCACTTGCGTGTCTCATTAGATTCCCAAATAAAGAAAATAATCGTACTATTGATCGAGTAGCAGCGAATTATGATTCCGTGAAAATTATCGAATCACGAATCTTAAATCAAGAATATCAAACAATTGTGTTAAAAAAAGGAACTGAAATAGTTTTGGCAAATGAGCTTTATTATTATGGTATTAGGCGCTACAGTTTTAAGTGCTAAAGTAGATAACTGGCGCTAGTAGTGTAGGTAAAAGGTTGTTACACTTTGAGTCATATTTATAGCGCGCAGTGTCAAGAAAGCATAGTAAATAATATCTCTCTGGAACATGAATTATAATTTTAAGCTCCAATACTCAGAGGTTTGAGAACGGCCTTGTGAAGTTGTAAAAAGCGCCTTTTTTAAAAAGTACCCTGTCAAATCTACAAAACCGAGATGTGGATTGCCCTAATCTAAATTAACAGCCAAAATGTCGAGGTGATATTATTCTTGTTCAACTTTTTAAATCACAGTTCTTTGTCTACAATTTTATCTGAATTACGACAAGTCCCGGTGGGTGTAGAAACTCCAATGAGAAAAGAAAGTAACAACATTGAACACGGAGATACGCGGTGGCAGCCGTGTTAAAGGAAACTTTTTCTGTCCCGAACAGAGCTGTAACCAGGGTTAATGCATTAAAATTTAAAAAAAAACAGATTACTAGGTAAACGTTTCCAAAATATGATTGCCTATCCCAAAAAAAACGACACAGGCGTGATTCCAACCCGTAACCTTTCCATACGGGCATGCTCTAACCAATAACTATGATACCGAGCTAAGTCAAGTGTGAAAATCAAAGCCGATTGGAAATCCCAACGATTTTCACACAGATGGGAAGAGGCTCGGTACCTTAGTTTGTCAGAGCATCCCCGTATCTAGGGAAGGAAACGGATTCAGATACCGTCTGAGTCATAAATTTTAAAATCAATGTGTTCCCTTAGAGTCCGTTATCACTACAAAAACACAGGTTTCACAGATTGGACTTTTCATAAAACAGTTCTTCCTTTGATTGCCTAGCGCTTAGCTACACCACTTCAGTATCAAGCTTACCATAGATCGGTTAGCTATCATGAAGTAGGTCTGTTATCTGCCGAGGTGATTTTAACCTATTTTTGTCCTGGCTCCGCCCTTGTGTTCCATAGAGTTCGCCATCAGAGTTCGACACGATTGTGATCTGCACTGAGTTTTAAATATGCGGTCTCTGAATCCCACTTAAAAGTGGCTCACTTGAAATGCGAAACCTTTGTCTTGCTCTATTCCCCTTCCTCCTAATACTGGGTTTACCTTGTTTGCAAACATTCCTTTCGACTAACATAGTAATTTTTAACAAATATTCAATTTAGTTCAATGTGATAGTAGCTAAGGTTAGTGACACAGTTCGTAGGCCATGGATCTGACGGATTGGGAGAAAGATCTGTATAAAAATCCAAAAACCCAAGCATTGTAGACATCTCAGATCTCCAGGAACTCAGATCCTTGATGATGATTAAGGGGGGTCAGAAGTACTTAGTAAGTTAAAGTCAAAACGCGCTTATTTCAATAAAATCACTAGGATCACTTTGAAACAGCTTAGAAACTAGGTGAAGCTATGCCTGTTCCTCTCGACCAAGCCTAGGAGAATCAGGCAACAAACACGGCTTGTTAGTAGAAGTACTAGTCCAAACATTAGCTAGCATTCTTTATGTGACAAAATGCAAAGCTGCTTATGAGAATACTAGCTTGTTTTCACCCGATGTTTTTCTTCGCCGTTTGATCGAATATATCTATTGGTGCACGACAAGATTCAAACTCCTCTCAACCTTTACATCGAAAGCTACGGCACCTCGCCCAAGATCAAATTGGCTATGCTAGGATGAGAATGATGATAATGATGAAGCTATATATTCAAATGGGTAATATTTTTCTATAAGTACATCGCGCGCGAGTAATTTACATAACTTCTATAATTTACAAAATGTTGCGAATAAATTTCGAATATAATTTGCGAAGTTTCGCCTAATGATGAGCTTTAGGTGTAAAAGCCCTCAACTTGTTAAACAAATCAGCTTTCCAAGTGCTTTTCCCGTACCTACTCGTACACGGAACAATATCTTACTAACGAAATACTACAAGGAAACATTCACAGGGGACGCACGCGAACGATATTGAAACATAAATTCAGCACGTGACAACTCAATTCCGTTTGAATTTGAAACAAGACAGTTACCCAGGTAACCGAGTTCTTCGGAAATCTTATTGCTTGCCTTGTATATTGGATTTAAAGTCGGCGTGCTAAAGTGAATTTTACATTGTTAGATAATTTCGCATTGACACTTTGTTCCGGGTTATAAAGCGTTTGCTAACATGGTAAGCCTTGATGAAATTGACTAAAATTGTCTTCACACAAATTACGTACGTCAAAATTCAGTGCATGCTATCAAGCTTCATAAGGTTTTTTTCACTAAATGTTGATGGCACAGGGCTTATCAATATGAGAATAATACTGCGTCTTTTAACTTTACATTTAGATGTAAACAACACATGGTGGAAAAGGGCTTATGAGTTCAGGAAACAATTATTTGAATTCTTTTGATTTTGAGTATGAGAAAGAAGGACAAAAAAGTTGATTTTCCGTTATTTTTTTATATTCTTTGGCAACGTTTTTCCCTGCTTGCTTGCATCTTAGCACTGCTGTCATGTGTGTGTGTGCAGCTTTTTTTTACACCTCATTTGTATTTTATTGTTTACTAAGGTAGGTTTACCTTTATTTAAAACAACTTATTTAAATTCTTATAATACTATATTAAATATTGACTTACAAAAATAAACTACATTAAGTGATCAGTGTATGAAATCGTTTGTTGTCTATATACAAACTCTATACTAAAGGTATCAATGAACGTCCTTGATGAACTCTATTTAAAATATTTTCTAATGACTCAAGCTTGTTTTCCCCAGGTGCACCCGTGCGGTAGATACAGACACAACACTGTCGTATTTATCCTCGCAAAGGAGTACAACTTGAAAAACTTGAGGACCATCCACAGGCTAGACAGGTTAACGTCAGGTAAGCATCAGAAGACGTCGGCGTCGTCAGTTAGATAAATTGTTTTTCTTACATCGTTTTGTAGTCCTTTTGTACGAATCTTCTTCGAAATTTTAAAGATTGTATTTGTAAGATCTTTGATTCACTCAAATCATTACAGTTTTTAGCGTATAATTAAATATTCTTACTTGTGACCTTATTTTACTCAGTATTTGTCTGAGATCTTGCAATGTAAAAAAAATATCCTCAGCATAATATTTAATCATGCTTCGTGTTTTCAATCTAGCCGTCTGAATTTTTGTATGCTCTTCAAGTTTTCTCAAAACGCTGATTTTTGTTGCGACCAGGTCTGCTTTTGTTCGGGCGGAGTCCTAAAAAGGCGCGTCAGATGGAGCATCAGATCCGGAACAGACAGGTGCAGAAAGAATACGTCTGCCGGGTTGATGGCGTGTTTCCTGAGTGAGTAGTTTTTTATTCGTGTCATATTTTCCAAGTTGAAGTGACAGAATGCCGGCCATATAGCTCGCAAAACCGACAACCGTTACGGAATAATAGTTCTCGAATGGTGACCACGAACCGGACGACGGACGCTGTGTTGCAAGGCCCCCCACCCGATGGAACGACGACATTGTAAAGGTTGCGGGAAGTCGGTGGATGGAGAAGGTATTCATCATCATCATCGATTAGATCAGGCTGATGATGATGATGATTATGATGTTGATGATGTTTATACCATGTACAACATTGTAAAAACAATTTTTCCACCCCAGGGAAGAGATCGAATGCCTAGAACCTATCGAAGTGGTAAGCTACAAGATCGGCGTCTGCAAGGTGTCGCCTAAAGGCAAGGACTGCTCGACGGTGTTCAAGCGACTAGGGTACAACGCAGCCAGCAATACCAGTGTGGTGCTTTGCAAGCCGAAGACTGGACGGATGCATCAGATCAGGGTACACCTGCAATATCTGGGTAAGTGCACATATACATGGTGGGACTAATGTTTGCGGGTTCTGAAAATATTTTGTCATTATCTGAGTGTTGTGTTACCCTTCCACAACATTCCGATTCTCAGAAGTAGTTTCTGATGCCAACGACATAGGAAATCCTAGTGTGAGTTGACATGTTTATGTAAGTGTTGTGACACTTGGGTGTTCATAAAAACTGTTCGGAGATGTCTGACTTAGCCCCCAATAGCAGCAATAGTATTGGGGGTTAATTCTAATATTCACGACGGCATAGAGCGTGTCTAATATTCAGCGGGCAGTCTGCCACAAATTATTTGAAAACAGGACCCTAAAGCCTTCTCTTATGTAAAATGGAAAGTACCTGTTTTTTAAACATTCATATTTACACGTACCTAAATGTTGAACTGTTCAAACTTCATTCTTTATTTAGTCATTGAAATCGCAAGTATAATTTTGAAACGTCCTAGAAGATAGCAGTATCAATATATACTGATAACCAGCTCTACCCAATTCTACACCTCGACACGCTATATTATAGCGAAACATTTCCTCCAGGTAGGCCATTAACAATTCCGCCGTTGGCCGATCTGTTGTGCTGGTCAGTATCTATTTGCCTTCAGCAAAGCTGTTTGCTCTCGAATACGTGAACTGTTCAGTTTATGTGGCACAATATACGGGCTCGATGCCTAAATATTGTACCATTCGGATGCGTAGATGTAATCGTGAGGTAGGTAAATGAAAAGGGAAATACCCTCACGACTTTTATCCCCTGACTCAAGTATTGTAGACATCCTCTCAGATCTCCAGGTGATCAGGACCTTGAAGATGTCTCAGGGTAGTCAGATGCACTTCCAAAGTTTAGGCACATGCTCACATTTTGCAGTAGTGAGTAAGCATTCCATGCGTAACAAGCCCATCGCATCTCATAAATCATACTTGCTACCAATTGCTACTTTATGGCATTACATGGGAATAACGTAGATTTATATAATTTCAGATACTCCTCATCTTTTTAGAGGTTTACACCGGTGCTATTGTGAATACTTACAGTCTAGATTCTAAAGTTGCTTTAGGGACGCTGCACTGATTATTATTTCATCCACCCAAGATATTGACACAGCGTCATTTGAACTATAGCTTACTTGGTTGCCGTTTTAAGGCGACGTTACAGGTTCGAATACCGCTGTTTTGACTTTAGTTGCAATTTGAAATGCTGAAGCACATAATAAACTGCATTATTTTTACAGGCTACCCAGTAGTGAACGACCCCCTCTACAACCACCCGGTATTCGGGCCGCTAAGGGGCAAGGGTGGCGACACGGGGGGCAAAACTGACGAGCAGCTAGTCCGTGATCTCATCGCCATACATAACGCGGAGAACTGGCTCGGGGTCGACGCCGCTGATGACGACCTGCTGTTCTCCAAGCCCGCTTCTGATGATAAAGGTAGGTTACTAAACTCTGGAGCCGTGGTGGCCACGGCTTAAAAATAGGCCCTCCATTGCTACCCATGGATGTTGTGTGACTAAGGGAAAAAAAGCTAGGAGATAGGCAGCGGCGTTCCTTATGTTCGCCCGCCAACCGGCTGATGGTAATCTGTTGTTCTCGGCGGCGGCGTCTGATGTTGTCTCTGTTGTTGGGTATCCTTGTGGATACCCTAAGTTCAAGGTTTACACCCTCTCCGAGGTAATTGTGTAAGGCAAGTTAAACAATATTTCTTGAAACTTAATTACCTCTAGGAACTTATCATAATGTTATTACCTCAGTGGGTGAATACGACTGCGACACGGGGCCGGCCTCGCGGGAGTCCTCACCGCGACTGGAGTCCCCTGCGCCGGGACTTACTCCATCAACCATTATGACCCGTAAGTATATTTTATTTATACTAGCTTCCGCCCGCGGCTTTGTTCACGTGGTACCTGGATAAAAGTAACCTTTGTTGTTACACTGGTTTGTCAACTATATAGTTTATCCAGGTTTTCTTACTTGCAAAAATTCAAGTGAAATAAGAAAGAACAAACAAACATTTAAGATTTATAACATGTTATAGTTTGTTCATATTATCACAAAATAGGACTGCAAAATAGGAGCCTCTAAGAGGCGCACTTAAATCCTTTCACCAAGGAACAGAAAGACTATTTTCCATCTCATCAGCGATTGTCGAAGCACAAACTTTTAACAGACATCGCAAAAGCTTAGTTCGATATTTAATTTATTAACGGTATGTATCTCCTTCAGCAACTCTACCAAGTCCATCGAGCGCTTCCGAAGCACCTATGGACGCGTCCGAGTCACAGACAAGTTCCTCGCCCTCGCAGCCTTCGCCGATCGCCTCGCCGTCTCTCAACGACGACTCCAATGATGCGAAGGTAAGACCAAAGTTTGATTAGTATCATAAACCCAAAACTTTAATAATTTAGTTTGAACAGATTTGTCTCCAAAGCAGTAGGTTTGAACAGGCAAATGAAAGAACACGATCGCTGATATAACTTGTCCTATCCTCAGTTTGAGAAAGTAGCATTAGCCATCCAGATACTCGCCTACAATGGTGACCCCCACCCACTTTTAGGCTCGTATTCAGAGACAAGACTCGAGCATTGATCTGTACTTAAATCTCGATTTGAGGCGAGATTCTAATTCTTGAACAGTATTTAAGTATAGATTCAATGATCACAGTTCACCTGAGTAAATGCTTATTCTGAAACGTCAATCAGACGAAGTCGGTGCTTGAGTTTAGATTTGATTAGACATTAAACAAATTACATTTTCGTTCCGTTACACGTACTTTGATGCATATACTTCAATTTATAGTTCTGTTCTATTTCCACCCTGGCTGTTTGAATTTCTGCGTAAAACGGATCGAAAATTATAAATAAATCAAAATGTAAACGAGAACATTTGAGTACAGATTTGAGACTCGATTCAGCTGAGAGTAGTTTAAGTACCATTCTTGAATAAAAGCTATGTTTGAGAAGAGATTCAATACTTAAGTAGAGTTCATCTGATCTGTGATTAAATCTAAGTTTGAGTCGTGTCTCTGAATACGAGCCTTAAAGCCAATATTATTGTGTAGGGGACAGGCATATAGAAGAAAACGATCGCTGATATAACTTTTTCCATCCCCAGTCTGAGAAAGTAACAGTAGCCACCCAGACGGGCTGCTCGGCCACAGTGGCGGCCCCGGTGGCGGGCGAAGCGGGCGCGGACCCGCACTGCTACGAGTGTCGCGTGCGCTACCGCGACCCGCGCCCGCGTGACCTCGTCATGTATCTGCACGCTTGGAAGTACAAGGTAACACTACATAGACACCTAGCTATTTCATCATCATCATATGGATCTCGTGCGGCCGTCAGTGGATGTAATACGGCTGATGATGATAATAATGCTGATGATTGAAATGCTGATGATAATGACAATGATGATGGTGATAATGGTGATGATGATAATGAAAATGATGGTGGTGGTGATGATGATGATGACGACTATGATTATGACGATGGTGGAGATGATGTTGACATTATTTTCTAGCTAACATTTAACTATTTTGTCCCCAGGGTCCCGGCTGGGAGTATGAAACCGAACTGCCCCAATGGGCGAGCGTCGAATGGGAGGAACAAGAGACCTCATAGTCACAGGATCTCACACCACTACGGACGCGCCTCGCAAACCTACACGTCACCTGACAGATCCCCGTATTGATGTTGACAGCTGTCATTGTAAATAGAGGCGATTTTAGGTTATCACGGACATATCGGCTCGGCACCCCCAAAGTAATGACATTCAGTTCATAACATAATGAGTGGGCCGCTTCCTAGGTGGTCAAGCTTGCAAAATCGTAACAGATCAGCCAAGTTTAGCAACATTCAGCGGGATCACCAAATCGATGGGTGACCTCTAGTGTCGTTATCAACTGAGCGCTTTCGCTTTGGAGAGCACGCGAAGATTAGTTCTCTTGCGCTCCTGTCAATATTGCAGGAATGGTGATGTGATGAGGCGATGGTGATGTTTATCTGGTGTCGGGGCGATATGTATGCGGCAACCTTTTTTTAACGGCAGAATTCGTTTTAGGAATAAGTGAGAATTAGAATACGTGTTTTCATCATCTTTAGGTTCGGCAGCCGTTTTGTAGAGCTGTCACTTTGACGTTGACGTTTCTGTATTAATTTGCTTTGAATTCATAATTTTGCGGTACAGAAGGATGGTTTAGAGAGTCTGTAGTTTCTACCGTAATATTAGTACTGTTCATTTCCAATTCGGTTTGTTGACTAAACCCTACTACAAAGAAATTGATGTAAGGTTTTTTGTGGTAAGGTTTTTTAGTAGGTACTTGTTTTAGTAAGTTCATGTTTCAGTTCCTATCGGCCTAGAATGATTTGTCAAGCTTATGTAGTAGATATATTAGAATATTAAATTTATACCTAATAACGGTTATCAATAGATGTGTATATCGCTTGAACGAGGCAGGGTCTATACCAGAATCATAATGAATATGAATATGAAAAATATAATCGTTTTTTAATATAAACAACATAACGGGATAGCTCTTCTGAAAATACAATATCTCTCAAAAGTATTGTTTTGATGATAAAATATAAACAAGTTTCGGAATGTAAATAATATTATATTATTTTATCAAAATCTTGGACCAGTATTATTAATATTTTCTTACTGTCTGACTAATAGGACCACAAAAGGAAAAGCTATCTCTTAATAGATGCAAAGTTTGTATGATGTTGCGTGCTCGCCGACATCGCAGCGTCACGTTTTGGCTTCCATAGGTTTGAAGTAGCGACAATTATAAAGTAATAATATTTATTCATGAAATTTTGTACTTTACATACATAATGTAGATTTATAACCTCGTAAAGGTATCTTCGGGATAACGTAATAGAATTAGTTCTGACATCATTTGAAGCCAGTTGTGATAAGCATTTAATTGTTTTCTTACTTTAAAAGACAACTCAAATAATTGTATAAATGAAACATAGCCAAAGCAATAGCGAATACAGAATCGAGGACACATTGAATAACTTTTTTTATAAAAAGGAATGGTTTTATAAAAAGTTATCAATTGCGGGTCATTCAAGCAGCATTAGTAAAGACATGTGTAAAGATTGTTCTTGTCTATTTCATAAGTTTTGAGTGTTTAGTGCTAAGCCCATTTTATTTCGGTTTGACTTTGGATTGTTTTTCAAAAAATAATAAAATTTTGTTACACGCTGGTTCGTTATTTATTATCATGTAGAACGTATGTATACCTAACGTAGAATAATAAAAACAATGGAAAAGACAAGTTTTGACACTAAAATATTTTCACGAGCTTTTATATAAATTAGTACTAATAATAATAATGAATATGTATATTTTTCTTACTTCTAGCGTAGTTGTAGTTGGCAGTATTTTTATGTTTTACGGGGGCATTTAGTACGAGGAATTCGAAGTAAAGATGTCATATTAGTTCAATGTAACATGATATTAACGACAACTCGTCTTTGCTGCCGTCGCTGTCGACTGTAAATATGGCTTGATTTTATCGTTATCATAATGCTTTCTTTGTTTTATCATAAATCAAAAATGAATATCATTCGGGCTGTTCATCACCTGTTTTGGGATCAAATTAATGTAATTGGGATTCAATAAACTATAGGTACAGATTTTAAAAAAAGAAACAATAAAAATCTAAATTTCTTTCCAGATTAAAGTTCTTTTTTCTTTCAAATAAAAAATAGAAGTTTGTAAATTATAATAAGCTTGTACAAAATAAGATATTACTATTGTGGCTGTTATATGAAGATCCTGTATAAAATTAACCATCCCGCATAATTCACAATAACATTTTAAAATCATTGTTGTGTTACGTACCAAATTTGGAAAAACGGAACACTTAGGTATATTGTGGTGTAATTTTATACAGTGTTATTATTATAAAGTCAAAATCTGTGGCATATCACCTAGGTACCACTGTGAAGCGTGCTCGACTCGAGCCGTTCTCTAAGAATTGTTGTATTTTTATATAGTACGTAAGACCTGTTCATACATTTTGTTACACTTAAGTGCAAAAACGGATCGACTGATTGAGCTTGGACGAAGGCTGGTGATACAGTAGCGAGTTTAAGTCGTACAAAAAATGTATGAAGAATTCACAAATACCAGTCGTTTGTTATTATACCAGTTGGTTGTAGGCAATTTATCTACAGTGACTAACTCTTAATTTTATCCAGCTTTCGGAAATCAGTTCGCTTTTTTAGTAAAAAACAACATAAATCGTAAAAAAGACATTTTTGTCACAGTATTCGATTTTATTCATTTATTTGTAAGTAAATTTTCATGTGCCTTCTCAAAATAACGGTAAAAATAAAGATATTGTAAAAGTATGTTTTAACAGGTTACATGTGATTGTTACACGTTTTAACGTAAGTAGGGTTACATTGGGCACTGTCGAGCTTTTTTTTATTGTTGAAATGTTACTAGAGAATGCAAAAACAAAAAAAAATAATTGAAAAAGTCAACGTCTCCTACAAAAATACTTAAAACGATCTTATATTAAAAATGGTTATGAATAATCATTTTTGATATAAGCGGTGTGAACTAGGCCTTATTTCTCAAATGTCACTTTGCATTCTCTACTTACAATTAGCTCGTTTTTGGCACAATTTGCAAGGTTTTATATATTTGTTTTGCGTATATTTTGTACTAATGTTTTACCCGACTATCATAAGGAGGGCTATGTTATTTTGTCGTGCCATAAATGGCCTACGTTCTTTGGCATTACCTGCGTTTGTATAATTGAACGATGACATGAAAGACATTGTTAATTTGATAAGTATTTCATAATTAAGAATACTATAGTGTTTCCTTCTTTAGATTCATGTTATAAGAATTCATGTTTCCACTTATATTTAATTAGAATAAAATTCATCATTGAATGTTCTTTGTTTTATTTCTTTATACTCCGAAGTAACAGCAGTATTTCTTGTCAATGACACTAGGATAGGCATAGGTGTACAGTGAACAAGTTTGATTTGTAGGCCACTGTAGAACCTTTTCACACTAAATCTACGGCGCAACGCGTCATCGCTGGATGTGCCACTAGATCTGGCAGATAAACCGTGGTCTCTGCCTACCTCTCTGGGAAAAAGCCGTGATTTTATGTAAGTATGTATATAACCCATTCATTTCGTGACCGTGATCCAACTCGCGCTTTGTTTGCTTCGTTAGTGGTTAATAAACATTTTATAACGTACACCGCCTCTAAAACTTTTTAAATAAGCCCAACTTTGAATTACCTAACATATCATACCTGACTGTTATATACGAGCATACCACCAAAAGTTTTCCAATAAAATACATCTACCTGAGCATCGTTAAGTCATCAAAACGCTCCATTTCCCTCAAATAAACACGCCCAAACATATTCAAGGAAATCGAACACGTACATGAAAAAATGTTTTTTCCGAAACCCAATGAATACTTAATCCCCAACACGACCGAAAGAATTGAAATACAGGATTACCAGCCCTAAGACGGTGGATATAGGGGTGGTAATGGAGTCATGCCGATGAAATTGCTCGACTGTGCAGCTAAAGAAGCGTGCCTTTGATGGTTTTGATGAGTTATGCAAAATGTTGAATGACGCCGGAAAATGTCGCCTTTCATGAAATAAACATTGTTAGAAACACACAAAGTCGTATGATGAGACCGAAGGGGACATACCTTACTAAGACATAGTCCCTTTTATCAAAAATATTATTGAGGAAGTCGTAAGAGGCGACTAAGGGAAAAAAGGTAGGGGATGGGCAGCAGCACCAACCCGCTTGCCCAGCATGGCGAGTATAGGCAAATCCCTCCCAAATTATTGTTTGGGTGTAGGCCGTACAAGGCCGGTCGCGCTGGAAATCTATGGAGGCCTATGTTTAGCAGTGTAGTTCCGACGGATGAAATGATGATGATGATTGATGAAAAACTATCAATAGCTTACATTAAAAGTAGCATCTACTCTACATTTCAACGTACTAGTTAAATGGCGTAGGCACTCGCCTTTGTCTAGTTTAACATGAACAAACTTACCAAATGATGGATCGAGAGATTATTTTGGCTGTGGTGGCTCAGGCTGGAGGATAGCCCCCCCCCCCCCCCCCATTTATATCACTGGATGTCGTAAGCGTCCTCTATTTTAACATTAATAGCTCTAATTGCGCTAACCCACATGCCCAGCGTGGCGAGTATAGGGAAATCCACCGAAATGTTTTTTTTCTGTAAATCTATGGGGGAGGTTTATGTTCTGACCTCCTGATAGTGACCTGCAAGGCAACTCTATTTTATTATAATGAACATCTTTGAAGATAAAATGAGCGTGGTGAGTATGGGCAAATCCCCCCACATGATAGGAAGTCGCTCTGTCTGTGGGGGAGGCCATGTTCAGCAGTGGACGTCGTACGGCTGAAATCATGATGATGAAGATAAAATTCCTCAGGGAAGATCATTCGCTGCGACATTGCGCAAGGTAATGATCTCTTGCTCAGTGCTCGTTACAAACTTTAACTTATACATAAGCACAACTACATCGAGCCAATCCCCTAGTTAATCAGTATTTGCAATCTGTCATCGCTTAATTATTCGGCTCAACAAGCCGTGAGCTAATTGTGCGACGCAGATTATCTTGAGATTCCCTGTTAATAAGACAGATGTGACACCACTTTGCCTGTGTTTACCGCTGTGATTACCTAGTTGTTTGTAGAGCTATCTACGTAGAGGGATCAAAATAAAAATCAAAAATTTCAGAAATTTCAGAGGTTGAAGCGACGACGCGTGATTCGAGAACTGACCCCTGTCTGAACGGATCAGGATTGCCGCCAAGCGTGGCAATGCCGCGAGTGTCTTGGATTGGATCAGTTGAACTATCTATAGATCGTCAAAAAGCTGAATTGTATTGTATTGTACCGTGTATCCTACTATCCTGTTCTTACTTTGATTCAATGGTAGGTACTGAAACACCAAATCTTATAGTTCTTATTGTACTTAAAAACTGTCGACAAGCCAATCCACACCAACACAATTTTGGAGTGTTTTCTAAAATAAATGAAATATTCGTATTTTACTTATCAAATGTTTGATCGTCATAGTAATTTGTGCTAGCAAGTACACGTCAGCGCAGAAGTAGTAATAGTACCTACGTAGTAAGTCCAGACAAATGGAAATGGATTAGGGTTGGCACCAATAAAGAAATCGAATCGACGCGTGACCCGAGAGCTGGCTCTTATTTGGCCCAGCGAATTAGCATTGCCATCCAGCGTGGCAATTCCGCCAGCGTCTTGGGAACTGGTAGTGATCTGGATCAGTTGAGCTATCTATAGATCGTTTGTAACGGTCTTTAGATGGCTCAACTGTTTCTTGTGTATTTTGTAAATATTAACTTGTATTAGTTTTAAGTTTCTTTCTGTAAATAAAGATAAAGAAATTAATTTTAATAATCTTGAAGACATAAAATAAAGAAATATACATTATGTGTGTAAACCTTTACTTTATTTATTGCCATGCGACAAAATAAATATAGAACTTACAGGATAGTTAGGCCAAAAACTGGCCATTCCATTATTAATAACGCTATTTATGTCTATGTTGCGGAACGGGTTATGGAAAGAGCTATTCTGGGAATTTCACAGCGTGATAAATCCAAAATGAGGAAACCCGTAGAAGAACCAAGGTCATCGACATAGCTCTCAGAATTAGCAAGTTGAAGTGGCAGTGGGCAGGCCATACCTATAGCTCGCAGAACCGGCAACCGTCTAATAAAGGTTCTCGAATGGCGATCACGAACCGGGCGACGCAGTGTTGAAAGGCCCCACCCGATGGACCGACAACATTATTAAAATTGCAGGAAGTCGATGGATGGAAAAGGCTTAATCCGTTCGTCTTGGAACTCTTTGGGAGATCCCTATGTCCAGGAGTGGACTTCTACAGGGACATGATGATGTTTATGTCATTGTTATGTTAAAAAGGCTTGACGCAACCCTATACAAATAAATCGGACTTGGCAAGGAAAGTCATCTATCACAGCGTTTCCACCAGTGGCTGAATTGTTTCACAGTCACGCAACCTCGGACCTAACCGTATGGTCTTTTATACCAGTGTGATCGTGTTGCCTTTTGTACCCGCCTCAACCCTATCCTGACCGCTGAGCAGTGGGTGCTTTGTACCGATGTAACCTTTATTAAATCTGCTCGTGTGCAAATTATTTAGTTTTTGTAAAAAACATCTTAATATTTTTTACAAAAACTAAAAACCGACTTCAAATTCCTGAATATTTACAAGATCAATATCAACCTCTTTTTTTTGTTATCAACCTCTTAGCGTTTTGCTTACCTACTGAGGATGACACTGGCCATCTAAACTTTCGAATAAAAAACAAAAGTAAGTATGACATCCATTCATCATCAATAATAAGTACGAACTCTTACGGTACTGACTGACTGACTGTCAATCAAACGTAGTGGTTTTATTCTCTTTGAAAATCAACGCCGAGCCTAACCAAAATCCTAAGAGTATGAAATTTGCAGGGAAGCGTAACGTATGGGTGCACAGAAAGGAATTCCCGACACACAACCCCTAAGATTAAAGTTTATATAAAAATAGCAGCAACCGAACGAAGTCGCGGGAATTACCATACCATACCACAGTCGACAAAAAAAATTCGGCAAGTCGTGATTTCAAGAGATGATGACGTTTTTTTAAGTTTTACGGGACAGGTTGCAAATTCCTCAGGAATTAAATTATAATGGGACCACCTCGGGATCATACTCTATTCACCAGCGAAAGAATCATCTAAATCGGGTTACTATTGGCGGACCTACACACAAAAAAATGAAATAAAATAAAAAATACAGTCGACTTGAGAACCTCCTCCTTTTTCCAAAAGTCGGTCGGTCGGTTAGAAATACATATTTCAGACGTACACATTAATACATTTACACAAAGAATATTTAAGCTAACACAATATTTACATTCATTTTACAAAATCGGTAGAAACAGTTGTGCTACCGTTGTTAGCGATCTATAGATATCAATGATCCAGATCACTACCAGTCGGAAGAGTCTCCAAGACGCGTATAGGGGATGGCAATTCTGATCCGTTGGCCAAATAGGAGCCTGCTCTCGGATCACGCAATTTGACGTGATTTAATAACAATTTATTATTGCTTTCAAATTAAATCTGTTACATGACGTGGTTTTCAGAACTTTTGTTTATAATAATATTTTTAAAAGAAACGTGATAACTCTACTGAACCATAAAATAACAGTAACCAACGCGGAAGTTTCTCTATATGTTTCATCATTCCCCTGACATTCCTTTGAAAGCCATCAATAAATCGACGGTAGGTACAAATATGGTATTACAGAATTCGGTTCCGCTATCGGATTGCGGCGCTGAATCGAGCTGGCCCCTAGGGAAATACATCCTGTATACAAACCTGTTTAGAGTTTATACGAGTCTGTTTCGCCTATATACCTATGTACCTAGTTCGTTGTAATATTTTTGGGGCAATACAAACTCGATATATCCATCTAATACCGTTTACGTACCGTACGTTTCGTCCCCAAAATCACACAAGGGGTCTAGACAAGACCCTTGTGTGATTTCGGGGTGTATCTTGTCCAAGACAAAATACAATTTCTGTTGACGGCAGCGGAAAGATCGAATTTTATGGAAATGCAAAGACTTTATGGAGATGGGAGCTTGTGAGATGCAAATAACTGCTGCAAAAGGTGGTAGACTATAGACCTGGCCATCTTTGACGTTTGATCCCCTCCGTAATGGGGGGTTCGATAAAAAATTAAGGATGATTCCCTGCTCAAAATCAAAATCAAGTCAAAGGTTTTTATTTCAATAAAATGACTAGGATCACTTTGAAACGTCTTAGAAACTAGGTGAAGCTATGCCTGTTCCTCGCGACCAAGCCTAGAAGAATCAGGCAACAAACACGGCTTGGGACCTATCATTTTTTTCGATGATCCTAGTTTTTAATTGTTTTTGTACAAAATTGAATTTAGAGCCAGTGTGGTGCCGATCGAACTAGGTAAGGCTCAAAAGAAAATGCTCTTTGCTGTAATAAAAACCGAAAACATGTCCTATCCGGCTGCGCTGGATCCTTCAAGCAGTGTAGACTACAGGATGAACCAAAGAAATATACATTACCCCCTTTTGGGCAGTTGGGTGAAACCAGGAATTACCAAATCATCATCATCATCGTCATTTCAGCCGTTTGAAGTTCACTGCTGAACATTGGCCTCCCCCACATTATTACCAATTAGGAGTTAATTAGTCAACTGCGATTATTTTGTAATTTCTGGTTATGGACTGCCCAGAAGGTTACCCCCCTTCTGGGTCTTGATCTTTAGAGTTTGTTAGAACATGCTGGTAAAAGTTCATTCGAAATCCCAACGGGTGCAGTTTCCGCGAAAAACTGTATATTCTCGAAACTTTATATTTTCACACTAGATTTTACCTTGTCGAGTACACTTTTGAACAAAGTTATACTGCTGTTGATGCTAGTTAACTTCACCTTATTACAAGGGTGTAAAGTCTAAGCTCGCTTGATCGGATGTTTTTGAGACTGAAGGTTTTGTTTGCTTTGATAAACCAACACAGATGCTGGTCCATTCGTATTCAAATGCGTTGGTCGCGCTCGAGGAAATTGTTTGCTAGCCGAATCGACGACTAAGATAAACTTTTCTTAAGCAGGCAAGTTAATACTTCGCTACGCGCTACGGCGTAGCTGCGTAGCGTCGCCGTAGCTCACATTGGTTCTGCTTTCCTTGCTTGCTTATCGTGTCACGGTTCTTTCTAGGTCCTGCTGCATTAAGGTCAGTGATTGTGGTAGATATCCTATCATTCCAGCCGACTCGACAAAGTCAGTTAACAGATTGTGGTAGATACCTCATCATTCCAGCCGTTGGAAATACACTTAACATCGGCCTCCCCCATAGTTTTCTAGAGTGAATTCCCGTGGGGGGAATTTGCCCATACTCACCACGCTGGGTATGCGGGTTGGCGAGCGCAGTTAGGACTATCTTTGTTCAAATAGGGACGCTGCTGCCCATCCCTTAGCTTTTTTCCGTTAGTCGCCTCTTACGACATCTACGGGTCGGTTGATATGGAGGGGCCTATTCTTCAGCCGGGGCCACATAGGTACCTAATAACCCAGAAAAGAGCCAATGAAAGAAAGAAAGAAAAAGAATAGTGAAAGAATCAGTGTGGTGTGGCTCCTTTCGTGCACATGTAAAGAAAGAAAAAGAAAGAAACAAAAAATATTTATTAGTGACGCTTGAAAATAATTATGGGCAAATAATTAAAAACAACAAAACAGCAATAACACGTCATGGTAGAACTCTACCAAGAATTTGACCATAAATCTTTAAGACTGTCAATTTAAGTCACTTCCTAAACAAAATCGCGAAGTTTTTGTACGAAGCCATGTCTTACAAAATCCTCTCATTACCATTTTTAAGTGATAATATCGGTTCTGAAGATACCACCTTCCGTTTCATTACTGTGTGAATGACGTTGAAAAATGACCTAAACTAAGAACCTGTCCACACGGCGCGTTGCGTCGTCGCAAACGCCAAGATTTTTACGCATTGCCGGCCACACAGGCGCTGCGTCAACGCAGCGTTACTACGACGCAGACGTCGATGACGCAGTTGCGGTGAATATTTTGTACAATAAAAATCACAGTCAACACACAAAACAACTGAGCGCTGCCACTCGCAACGAGTCCCCTCCCGCTTCGTCTCAGGGGCTGAAGTCAGTCGTGTGTGCGCTACATCGACGCAACGCAAACGCAACGCGCCGTGTGAACCGGCTCTTACGCCATTGAGATATTGTACCGGAAATTAAGCATCATTTCAATATGAAAGTTCTTATGTGCCCCTGAGGTCCCTGACAGGGACCAACCCATCAGTCGAAGGACTCATCGAACAACCATCAATCAAAGAGATTTCGAGGAAAGTTATATCCGCTAGGAAATCAAGTTAGTAGGTAATCAGAGATAAATAACTCTGACATTCGCAGTGGATAATTGAAGCTCATACAGAGGACTAAATCGCTTTTAGTTGATAGGTACTAACTTTACTTGTTAATAACTTTTTCTAACACTGTGGACCCTGTTGCCTTAATGAATCCTATTTCCTACTAATATTATAAATGCGAAAGTTTGTGAGGATGTTTGGATGTTTGTTATTCAATCACGTCGTAACGGCTCAACCGATTTCGTTGAAACTTGGAATACAAACAGTTCTTTACCTATAATAGCATATAAGCTACTTTTTATGTAGATACCACTCAAGCGAAGCCGCGGGCGGAAGCTAGTAAAGAATAATACTTTCTAATAATTACTACCCGTGGATGTCGAAAGAGGTGACTAAGGGGAAAAAGCTAGAGATTTAGCTGGAAATCTATAGGGAAGCCTATGTTCAGCAGTGGACGCCCTACGGCTGAAATGATGATGATGATGAATACTTTTCACTCCCCTGACGTTAACATTAATTCCATCACAACTGATATAGGCTCGGTCTTAAATCATCGTGAGTGGAATTCTGAGATAAAAAAAGTATGAAATTTGATAGCTTTTCCTACAAAACTATTGATAGGCTGCTGTCAGTATGAGTGGAGTGAAAACATAATAACAATTAATAATACCAGGGTAAGAATTGCAGAAAATAAACAAATTTACTTTGGCTTTGAAGTCAGCCACCTCGTTCTCGCTTTGCGTTTAAATCAACCAAATTGAGTGAGCTTTATAGCGTGCACTATCTCACAATGTCGTTCCGTTTCAAGCCACAAATCTAACTAAAGCCTATATTTCCTAAGAAGTCGTCACCATCATTATGACGGCCGCAAAATAATACACGAGGCCTTCATTTTACGTGTGATGCTTCTACTTTGGCCAAATATTATTAGTGCCACCATTTCATTATTCCACTTGCTGCCTGCACTTGCTTGCACTTCACCTGCCCGCGTATGATTCCTATCTGATAAGCTTATGTAATAAATAAACGACTGACGACATCATAAATAGATACCATTTTTTTTTTTTTTTTTTTAAAGATGGATAAATGCGTTACGCATCCCCCCCAGCCCGGGGAAAGCCAGAGGGGTATGTCAGGCTCTCCGTCGGTTACTATTGCTAATGAGACAATAACAGCCGACGGCATACCGACTAAAAAACCATCGGGGTCCTTCTGAACGCCTTGTGTCGGGGCTGTGTGGTACGCTTTCGCATTCTTCCATGGCCCCGACGGCGTTGACTCCTTTACTAGGAGTCCCTTCTCAAGACTTGAGTCTCATGCCACTCTCTTGCGAGAGGCGCGCGGCATAAATAGATACCTAGCTTAACCTGAATTGTTTTTATCCAATGCTATTTTTGACTGTTGATATACTATACTGTTATTTGACATTTAATGAATAAGTTACCAATTATTATTATTATTTAAATGTATGTAAAACAAGACATTTGCAGCGCCCTACAGGGTACATGTACTTACTTAAGCTACCCTTACACCTAAGCTGTATCCATGTACATGTTGGCAATAAATGAATATGAATATGATTTTGTTTGAAAATATTAACCCGTTACGGCCATTTTACGGTCCCAGCTTATAGCAAACCAGAGCTAAACTTGGAGGTTATACGGACTGGAAAACACTACTTTTGAGGTGTAAATGCGAGTGCGAATGATTGCGTTATTGACATCCACCCATACTAATCCATACGGTATTAATACTATAAATGCGAAAGTAAATTAATTAATTAAAAAAATTAATTCCTGCTTGTTTGTTTGATACCTTTTCACGACTAAAACGTCTGAACTGATCTTGATGAATTTTGACAAGGAAATAATCTTTTGTGTCAAAAATAATCTTAAAGGGGTTGAAAAAGGGGTTGAAAGTTTGTGTGGGGATCCTCTCCACATTTCTATTAGGTATTTTACCTACCTAAATAGTTTTAATTATTTATATAAAACCTACATACTACACTGAATACTGGCACCGCGACACTCACGCACACGTCAGTCGGATGGAATCGGGGTGCGACCTGTCATTGTAATTGTACCGCTGGATGCCTCCGGCTTTTGTGAATTACGTGTTTGCTTGTGAACTTTCTTGTTATTCCTTCTATTCTACGCTTGCTATCTACTCGGTGCCTCTCTCCTTCTGAACAATTAAATGTAGTGCTCGTGAATGTGTTGGAGTTGAATCAATATACAGTTAACCCTTTCTGGACTACTTATTCATACTTCCACCAACACCACCAAACCTTCGCCTACATTTGTATGGCCAATCCATTCCTCAAGCTAGGGATCTGAATATTCATATTTAAGCTTAAGAAATACGTATTTCAGCATTTTTACAAAATAATCACTAAGGCAGGGAGTAAAAATGATAGCTTTCAGATAGCTTCAGCAAGTGTAATTGCGCACTTTAATTTAAAAAAAATACTCATTAGTGTACGATCGGGTTCGAACTAATCGGATCGAAAGTCGGGGAATCTCCCACTAGGCCAGCAGGTTTCCACCAAGAAATTGGGGTGCTAATCATATTTTGTTCGCACTAAATCATATTTTTTGTAAGCTCCAGTTGTAACACCTCTACGACACGAACCCGAGAGAACCAATCATATCCGTACGAGATCGGTTAAGGCACGTGCACATTCGTTAGCTTTAGGACGTTGATATAATAGAGCACTAGATACACCTGCAGGTGTGCCCATTTCGTTAAGTTAGGGCTGCCTTCATAACAGCAGAATAAACGAAGATATGTAGTAGTTTCTGAGACATTTCACAGTGATCCTAGTGATTGAAATAAACCTTTTGACTTTGTAAAAACTTTTTTTTTTTTAATTATCGTGCTAAAACATGTGTCACTGATAGATACACGTTATAAGTGCTAGTTACTACCTATAGGTAGTCACCTATTAGGTAGTTTTATTAGTCAATAAAGAGTTTTTTTGTTAATCAAGTGGCAGGTTTTTGCATTAAGAACAGGACACATTCCTGTTCTTTATGCCCTCTAGAATTTTATGCAGAAACAGTCGATGTTCGACAACCCTATTCTCAGAATACACTGCTGACACGTGTCAATTTATGTGCCGCATAGCCTTAACGTGCCTATTGTCCATAGTCAGAGGTCATTTTAACACAGTATTCCAATTACGGGGTGGCGACCGTAAGCAACTACGGGTACCTATGTCATCGAGCCCAGAATAAAAAGTTTTTTTGTATTTCAATTCCACCCTATACCTACAAGGTGGTTCATAATAAGTACCTATACAATCCTGAAAGAGGCTTATTGTATAAACAAAAATTAAGGATATTAGCGAAAATTCACTAGGTATAGCTTACGCATACGATACCAAATTTTATTTCAATTAGCGAATAAAATAATAAGATTTCGAGCGTTGCCTATGTTATTGGCTACTCTTTGACTTATACTATCGTATCGTAAGCGTTAATTACTCATGCTTGGGCCACAGCAACATATCTTAGGTACCTTCGAAAAGTCTTATAATTTAGATCCATAAGGGGTTAGCCAGATCAAATAGGCACAATAAACACCTGATTAAATTCACGTGCAAACCAATCACCGCTTGTTTCTAAACCTATTTACAAGCTTGTATTTTATTACTAAACCGGTTCAAAGTTGATTAGTGTTCATACCTAGCTAACATTTCGTTCGGGTCAGTCCTCAAGGGATAGTCATTACAAAAGTTAAATTGATGACATCATTTATTCAAACCATTACATGTCATGGGCGTAATTGGATTTTGACTCGACATATGACGATTTTAGGTAATTTAGGGGAAGGTACTTGTTACAGCGAGATTTTCACTTTGGAGCTACTAATTTGGAGCAGCCCGCCTGGGGAGGTACCTCCGCCTTACAGAAGATCGCAGCCAAATAACATTATTTGTTTCAAATAGTGTTGTGTTCCTGCGATGAGTAAGGTTGTCAGAGCTCTATAAGGGTAGGGGTGTTCGGGGTCGGCAACGCGTGCGCGACGCCTCTGGTATTGCAAGCGTCCATAGGCTACAGTAACCACTTACCAAGTGTGGTCTTTATGATCGTTTGCCACCATAGTTTTATAAAAAATATATGAAGCAGGTGAAAAGGACGACTAGCCAAGGTCAGATTCTATCAACCACTTTTGTATCAAAAAGCATATACAAAATTAGTGTGTTGCCTTATAAAGTATGTACTGTAGTCATGTATAACTTTTGTGTGGGGGCCTTGCCTTGTTTTTGGGTGTGACTTTGAGATTTATTTCTAACTAGCTTCCGCCTGCGGCTTTGCTCGCGTGGTACCTACATAAATAACTCTTTATATCCCAAGTTTTATCGAAATCGGTTGAGCCGTTACGGAGTGATTGAACAACAAACATCGAAACATCCTCACAAACTGTCAAAAGAGACGTTTCATCGATATATGGAGCCTGGGCCTGCACTGTGTACACTACCCTAAAATATGGCTAAGCAACAAAGTAAACGTATTAAATTGGTTATTTTATTTAAATTGACTTCGTTCTAAGGTACATTAAGATTTTCTTCGACAAAGAGAGCAACACACAGCGCTACAAAAATATGGCGGATGGACGTGCGTGAAATGTCATTTTGACAACCTACATATATCTGACAAAACAAAAACATCGAATCAAACAACATGACATGAAAAATATGTCAATGTCATGTCAAACGCCAATTATAAACCAACATGGCGGCCTTCAAATAGTGTTCACATAGTAAAAAACTTACCAGAATAACTATTCTTGTACCATCGCATTTGTCTTCAAATTAATGAAATGATATTTTTCTTGTAATCTTTTATTTTTTCCTAATTTTTCTATGTAGTGTACATGGACCAGGCCCAGAATGAAATGGCTCCTTTATAATAAGTATAGGAAGTAGGATAAAATCTGTGTTGAGAGATTAATCCCTCGCCCCGATATGACTTTGCAATCTTTGACTGAGCAGATTTGATTTAATTAAAAATGTTATCAAATGTTATCCTTCTATGAAATTTCCACTCCTAAAAGGCTTTCGAAGTAGTCAATAACCAACGGTTTGCATAAATCGCCCCAATAAATAGCAAATTGGCCCAGTTCGCTTTTAATTTGGGAATCGCGGAATTCAAAGTAAGTACTTTGATCCTTATTCCAATGGGATGCCTGCCCGGACCCAGCACTGATCGATTCGGCTACCTTACCGAATCAACGCACGGCAAAAAAACCTATAGGTCACTATTTTAACTACTATCTACCTCGCATTATATAAGACTAGCTTCCGCCTGCGGCTTCGCTAGCGTGGTACATACATAAAACGCTAGTATGTATACTATTGTAGGTAAATAACTCTTTATATTCTAAGTTTCAACGGAATCGGTTGAGCCGTTACAGCGTGATTGAATAACAAATATCCTCATAAACTTTCGCATTTAAGTATAATATTAGGATGCGAGGTAGGGCAGAGCGAGCTCTAAATTGGAACAGACAAACTGGTACTTAAAACAGCTAAATAATTGTCTTTGAACGGATCTGAACCCATGACAGCTCATGTTTGCCGTCTCTTTTCAATTAAAAATGACAAAGTACATAAATAAAACACAATAGGTAAGTACATAAAATTTACTAAGATATTAAAAAAAATACAGAATTCAATGGTAAAAATATAAAATAGTTGATTTGACAAGAACTGTCCACAAAAAATACAGAACAAAAATATTTTTGGAGTTATTTTTGTTGAAATATTGGCAACTGAAACTCCTATTAAATCTAAGTAATGTAAAATGTTCTAAAATATCATCTGTAAGTATATAAATTTCTTATTTTTAACTTTAAGGCTCGTATTCAGAGACAAGACTCAAACATAGATTTAATCACAGATCAGCTGAACTATATTTAAGTATTGAATCTCTTCTCAAACATAACTTTTATTCAAGAACGGTACTTAAACTACTCTCCGCTGAATCGAGTCTCAAATCTGTACTCAAATGTTCTCGTTTTCATTTTGATTTATTTATAATTATCGATCCGTTTTACGCAGAAATTCAAACAGCCAGGGTGGAAATAGAACAGAACTATAAAGTGAAGTATAAATATGCATAAAAGTACGTGTAACGGAACGAAAATGTCATTTGATTAATGTCTAATCAAATCTAAACTCAAGCACCGATTTCGTCTGATTGACGTTTCAGAATAAGCATTTACTCAGGTGAACTGTGATCATTGAATCTATACATAAGTACTGTTCAAGAATTAGAATCTCGACTCAAATCGAGATTTAAGTACAGATCAATGCTTGAGTCTTGTCTCTGAATACGAGCCTAAATGACATGATCAGTTACTGAAGTTGGCCAGTTACTGTATGGTTTAACCCTGCTAATTAAAAGTAATTCGATGTTGTGACTACGGGAGTATCTATGCGGCTTGAGCCTTAACATTACTGTAGTCTTAAATAACTTAACTATAAATGCATATTCGTTGAGAGGTGTTGTAAGGAATCTCTTTGGTATTAGCTATATAGGTTTAGTCGTAGAACTTCAATAGTTTAGTCAGCGTAAACTTTGTCTCCGGCATCATTTTCTTGTTGCTGGTAATTGCACTCTTCGTGTAGGTGGATTTGTAAGCCACTACCTGAAAAAGATGGAAACAAATCTATAGTTTCTAATGAATTGATAATTTACAGGCCGTGGTGGCCCCGGCTGAAGAATAGGCCCCGACATTATACCTATCCGCGGATGTCGTAAGAGGCGTCTAAGGGAAAAAAGCTAGGGGATGGGCAGCAGCGTCCCTCATTTTAATAACGATAGCTCTAACTGCGCTCGCCAACCCGCATGCCCAGCGTGGTGAGTATGGGCAAATCCCCCCACGAGATAAGGAATTTGCTCTGTCTGTGGGGGAGGCCATGTTCAGCAGTGGACGTCGAACGGCTGAAATGATGATGATGAGATAATTTACCAGTCTAAACCCTTTACGTACAGACGACAAGGTGATTCATAACTGCATACCATCACGCCTAAAGGGGGTTATTATATCTATAAAAAAAATACAGCCAACTTGAGAACCTCCTCCTTTTTGAAGTTGGTTAAAAAGAAAGAATACTATACATCATTTTTTAAATTTTTTTTTCGCTTTGTTTTCAAATAGTTTCAAATAGTTCTCAAATTAGCCGTTTTAGGTATTTTTATCATCTTTATAACTAGGTAACTAGCTTCCGCCCACAGCTTCGCTCACGTGGTACCTACCTTAAAAAAGCCTATATGCTATTCTAGGTAAAGAACTCTATATCTTCCAAGGTTCAACGAAATCGGTTGAGCCGTTACGGCGTGATTGAACAACAAACATCCAAACATCCTCACAAACTTTCGCATTTATAATATTAGATAGAGTAGAATTACCAAAACGAACGAGAAGTTCGGCATCAAACTGAGGGCATGAAAAGATTACCTGGTGGACGAGAGTGAGCATCTGAAGCAATTCGAAGGTTCCGTGATAATCGTCCAGGACCTCGCAGAGGCTCTGCATCAGCCAGGAGCCGTTAGAATCGCGGTACGCCAAGTGTTCTGAAATGTAATATTTGTTGTGTTTTGTTGTAATATTTCGGATCTTATCACGTAGTGAAACTCCAAGCATAGCTCTCTCCATAGCCCGTTGCGCGACTTTGAGCTTGTATATGAGGCCTGTAGTTAACGACCAAGTTTCAGTGCCATAAGTCATCACTGGCAACACGCACTGATTGTAGACTTAGGCTCGTATTCAGAGACAAGACTCGAGCATTGATCTGTTTTTAAATCTCGATTTGAGGCGAGATTCTAATTCTTGAACAGTATTTATGTGTAGATTCAATGATCACAGTTCACCTGAGTAAATGCTCATTCTGAAACGTCAATCAGACGAAATCGGTGCTTGAGTTTAGATTTGATTTGACATTAATCAAATGACATTTACGTTCCGTTACATGTACTTTGATGCATATTTATACTTCACTTTATTGTGATATTCTATTTCCACCCTGGCTGTTAGCATTTCTGCGTAAAACAGATCGAAAATTATAAATAAATCAAAATGTAAACGAGAACATTTGAGTACAGATTTGAGACTCGATTCAGCTGAGAGTAGTTTAAGTACCGTTCTTGAATAAAAGCTATGTTTGAGCAGAGATTCAATACTTAAGTAGAGTTCAGCTGATCTGTGATTAAATCTATGCTTGAGTCGTGTCTCTGAATACGAGCCTTTGAATCCGTAGAAGAACCGACATAGCTCTCAGAATTAGCAAGTTGAAGTGGCAGTTGGCAGGCCATATAGCTCGCAGAACCGACAACCGTTGGGGAGTAAAGGTTCTCGAATGGCGACCACGAACCGGGCGACGCAGTGTTGGAAGGCCCCCCACCCGATGGACCGACGACATTGTGAAGGTTGCGGGAAGTCGGTGGATGGAGAAGGCTCAACACCGTTCGTCATGGAACTCTTTGGGGGAGGCCTATGTCCAGCAGTGGACTTCTACAGGCTGATGATGATGATGATGATGATGATGTTGTAATATTTGTTTGGCCTATGACCGTAGGTGCAAGAATCAGTGTGGTGATTAAAGTGTTCCTTTAGTTAGAGCTTCCTTTCATGCAATGTCACATGTCTTTGAGTTTTTAGATTTTAGAACTGTCGGTTTCCTCACAATATTTTCCTATTATTATTCATTATTTGACAGCACTAGTATCGCAAATCATTTGGTGCACGACCGGGATTAAAACCCAAGAGCCGGGATCGGAAGGCGGGGTCACTACCACCAACAGTACCTACCTACTCTCCGTGGTATCGGTATTGAAAATAGGACTTACGCTCCGCTGACGAATACATGATCAGGGTATCTGCATGCGTGGGAAGTACAATACTATCCTTCCCATCAGTCTGGACTCTTCTCCCCTTATCCATGCTATCGCCACGGCAAGCCTGGAACAGCAGAAGAAGTAATTTTGTGTGAAAAAAGTCAATTTTGAATATGACTTTTAAGGGGCTTGCGATATCGGACGCCCTCAAATATCAAATTCAAAATTGACTTTATACAGTAGAGACAAGGATAACTTTGAAATACAGTATAGATGACATATCGCACGCCGTATGAACACGGCTTTATGTCTTTGCGACTGTTACAAAGCCATGTTCAAACAACATGAGATATGTCATCGAACATTTATTTTAAAATGATCTTTACGTCTTGCGAATAACGTTAATTTTGATATTGACTTTTAGGGGCTTCCGATATCGTTGAGGACGCTCAAATGTCAAACTCAAATGACTTTATTCAGTAGGAAAGGATCATTTTGATGAAATATCAAGGAGATATCGCATGCTGTTCTAACACGGCTTTAACGTTTCATTTTTCATTTTTATTATATTCGGTAAATATGAAAAGTAACTAGATTACCGTGGTGGCCCCGGCTAAAGAATGGGCCCCTCCATATCTACCTATCCACGGATGTCGTAAGAGGCGACTAAGGGAAAAAAGCTAGGGGATGGGCAGCAGCGTCCCTCATTTTAACAACGATAGCTCTAACTGCGCTCGCCAACCCGCATGCCCAGCGTGGTGAGTATGGGCAAATCCCCCCACATGATAAGGAATTCGCTCTGTCTGTTGGGGAGGCCATGTTCAGCAGTGGACGTCGTACGGCTGAAATTATGATGATGATGATGAACTAGATTAAGGTTGAACAAGTTTGAGTACTCACACTGCAAGTCAGCGATGTATTAGGCCTGCTGAAGAACACTGTCTTAGAGTAGTCGTGGCAAGTACGATACGTTCTTAGCATTGAGCCCATGAATTTATAAAACACGAGGTATTTCACGGAATGTAGGCAAAGTTACCTGCAAACAACAAAGATATTTAAGTGGACGATTTAAAAATACAAAAACTAAAAACCCGACTTCAAATTCCTGAATATTTACAAGATGAATATCAACCTCTTTTTTTTGTTATCAACCTCTTTGCGTTTTGCTTACCTACTGAGGATGACATTGGCCACACTTTCGAATAAAAAACAAAAGTAACTATGACATCCATTCATCATCAATAATAACTCTTACGGTACTGACTGACTGACTAACAATCAAACGTAATGGTTTTATTCTCATTGAAAATCAACGCAGAGCCTACTAAGAGTATGAAATTTGCAGGGTAGCTTCCTGTTGTAAATTATGGGTGCACAGAAAGAAATTCCCGACACACAACCCCTAAGTTTAAAGTTTATGTAAAAATAGCAGCAATCGAACGAAGTCGCGGGGATAACCAACAAATTCGGCAAGTGGTGATTTCAAGAGAAGATGACGTTTTTTTAAGTTTTGCAATCCCTCAGGAATTAAATTAAAATGAGACCAACCCGGGATCATACTCTATAAACCAGCGAAAGAATCATCAAAATCGGGTTACTATTGGCGGAGATATCGAGTAACATACACACAAAAAAAAACAACCGACTTGAGAACCTCCTCCTTTTGGAAGTCGGTTAAAAACAAAAGACAAAAACTACTGCCATAAAAAAGCAAGTTTCAAACAATTCAAGTTTGATTGTAAACAAATTATAAACAGCAAATATCTGACGCCTATTAGGTATTTTATTTTATATCAAGTGCTTAATTTAATTTAATATTGACATCCCTAAAATGTAGGTACTAGATAATTGTAGTAGTTTATGTATAGTTAAATATGACTTTTTTAGACCCTATTTTCTATATACCTACTTTAAGCTACACACCATCTCAGCAGAATATTTATATTGAGCATGAATAAATGAATATAAATAGGCCATTTTAACATTTTAGGCACATATGACCACCTTTTTTGTATAAGAGAGTATTGTATATTATAGGTCGCAATCCTATCGCGGCATAAAAGAATACTTACTGGTTTCACGATGTTTTCCTTCACCGTTTAAAGCATCGAAGAAATGCGCATTAAAATTAAAGTCGCTGAAAGGATCAGTGTAGTGTAGTGAAAGTGCGCCTCTTCGGGCACCCTTCGGATTGAAATTCCGTGTAGCCGACACGTCCTTTCGAGCAGAAAGTCCATAAAAAGATGCTCTATCTGTAAATAAGTTTATAAAAATAATTAATTACCTGTACGAACAACAGCTTGGGTTTGCCGACGAGGCTGGGATGGCCGTGCTGTAGGATGGTGGTGACGTCACTCAACTGGTACGGCCTGTCTGCGGCATACACGGAGCCGTCGTCTCCATGCGTCATAATGGCCACCGCGATACACGACGTCGCACTGTGGTCCTCTTTGCTCACTGCAATAAAAACTAGTGTTTTAGCTTGCCTGAAGCACTAGTCCGTAATATTCGTGAGCTACTCACTTTTCACCATAGTTGGTGAGTGGTGAAAAGCAAATGGCTTACAGTTTTTTGTATGATGTCACGTAAAAACCGGCAAGCAATTCGCTTTTCACCACTCACGAGTGACTAGTGAGACGGCTCATTTACCTGCGTACTCGCTACTCTGAGGCCCAAATCTGAAAAGTAAGTCTGTTTCCACTTATCACTTTTCGACGGTGAAAAGTGAATAGTTTATCCTTTTTGTATGGTCTCACGAAAAGGGCGCCTACAAAAATCAATAATCTATTCACTTTTCTCGGTCGAATAGTGGGAGTTCACTGACTTTGCAGACCTCTGGACTTTCTTAGATAGGAGGTGATAACGGTTTCGCAGCAAAGAAGTGCTACAGGCCTAGCCTTTTATTAGAAATATTAAAAACAAACACAAAGGAAGTAACAATGTTGATGTAGCATGCCATTTAGCTCACACAACTTAATTCAATGTGGTATTACTTAATTTCCAGCGTGGCATTTCCGCCAGCGTCTTGGGGACGCTTCCGACTGGTAGTGATCTGGATCAGTTGAGCTTTCTATAGATCGTTTGTAACGGTCTTTAGATGGCTCAACTGTTTCGTGTGTATTTTGTAAATATTAACTTGTATTAGTTTTAAGTTTCTTTCTGTAAATAAATATTAAATGTGGAATAAAGGTTCTAGAAGTCGGTGGATTCAGGCTCAATAACATACGACGTGGCACTCTTTGGCAGAGGCCTCTGTCTAACAGTGGATTTCTAGAAGCTGATAATGATGATGATGGTGATGATGTTTTACCTTCAGACACCTTCTTAATAATATCCTCGTGCTTTAGATCATTGTACACCACTGTTTTAAATCCTAGGTTCCTAAAAGTATTTTGTAGTTTGTCTACATCTTTCTCCGTATGGTTTCTTTCTGAAGGCTGATTATACCTGAAATTATTAAAATTATTATATATAATAATTAATAATAATAAAAATTATTATATATAAAACATATTACATGTTCATATATTATTATTATTTGCTCTAGAGAGCCGGAATTTAGAAACTGTTGTGCGGGCCTAAGCACACCAGTTGTTCTAGTTTATACACTACTAGCTGGTGCCCGCGACTTCGTCTGCGCAGGATTAGTATTTCGAGTAGCTAGTAGTCTTATTTTGGACAATTCACGCAATATCTTTATAAATTGTAGCCTATGTGTTATTCTGATGTCTAAGCTATATTATTGTGAAGTTCCATTAAAATCCATTCAGTAGTTTTTACGTGAAAGAGTAACAAACATCCATCCATCCATACTTACAAACTAGAAGGATATTATTATTGACACCCAACAGTCACATACATAGTCCCTGACCCCTCACTTAAATTCCCTGTGTCTTTGGCATCAGAAACTACGCGTACCTTAGTACCACAACACCCAGGCTTGGTCGCGAGGAACAGGCATAGCTTCACCTAGTTTCTAAGGCATTTCAAAGTGATCCTAGTGATTTTATTGATATTAAACGCCTTTTGACTTTGACTTCGACCAGACCAAGACCAAATATTTGCAGGTCATGCAAATATTTGATCATCGGGAATCGACCACGCACCCCTTGCGTCTCAGGCGTGCACTTATATGTTGTAACTATATAATTAATGTGATGTATACCTTCACACAAAGCCGATTCTGATAACAAAATCGGTGTTACAGGGAGTGCCGGCATGTGAGTAGAAAGTTTAAAAGCTCAGTTAGTAGTAACCTTCTGCGCTAGAGGTCGCGGGTGCGATCCCCGCACTGGACAAACATTTGTGTGATAAACACAGATGTTTGTTCTGTGTCTGGATGTTAAATATTTATCTATTGTATATATCTGGTTCCCATAGTGCAGGCTATGCCTAGTTTGGGATAAGTTGACCGTGTGAATATGTCCGGAATATTTATAGGTATTTATTTATTCTAGATTACTTTTGTGATTATTTTATTTTTAAGTGATAACTACTACTAGGATTATCATAAAATGTGCATAATATGGACTGACCATGAAAGGAGCATCTATAAGGCGCACTTTAATCCTTTCACTACACTGATTCTTACACCGATGTTCATTGGCCATTTTTAGGGCCACCATACCTCAACCTACTCACTGACCTAAAACAGGTGATCAAGAAAGGATCGGTGACACGACAAGCAAGCAACGCATACCTTTCAGATCGAAAACAATTGTAATATCCCTTTTTGTGTATATGTAGATGGATTTACTCATTTTGGGTATTTATTACGAAACACGCTGTAGAAATGCTACACTGGTGGCTTATTTAATCAGATACATAAATTGTAATTCCTATCTACAAGTGCATTTTATCAGAGACAGCTCGTGACGTAAGGCACTTTGCAGTACTTCGGACCCAGCTCTTCAAACAAATGTTACAAAACAAACCAAACATAACCTACCTAACACTGATTCAAAAAGTTACTAGCCGTGAGAAATACCAAAGCATGGCTCACTGCACGCGTTGCCAACCCCTGAGACTCAAAGGCCACGGTTACCACTTACCAACAGGTGTACCTATCCTTGTTTGCCACTATGAACTACCAGGTAAGTATTGGCGCCATGTAACAAGACCCAGAACAAATATTAGCAGATCATGCAAGTAATTATCCCAACATGTCATCTTAATTAATTTATTAAATAACACCCAACAGTCACATAGGTACAAACATAGTCTCCTTGCACTAGGATTCTTTGTGTCGTAGGTATCTTCGTGTACCATGGTACCACAACACCCAGACCCGTAACAAATATTAGCAGATCATGCAAACATTGTAGTTTATTTGTGCTTGGGCCACAGAGTGCAATTCTAGAAACTTCACATAGTCATAGTACCTATAAAGGTATACATTACATACATGCTTATAAGGTATGCTTTTAGCGGAAGGTTCTTTGGAAAAGCACTCTGCACCACTTGCATCTCAACTGGACTCGCCCACAGGACGCCGCCACCATGGTAACAAAATGAGAACTTACTCAAAATACATAGTTCTCTTGTAATTGCGATGGTTGAGAATAATCAGGCGTTTCTCTCCAGTCATGTCGTAGTACATATCGTGTTTGTTAAACTTCACCGTTGGAAGAGCTTTGTCGGTCTCGTCCATATTATTGCCGACAGCGGCGCCAGCGCCGGCGGCGGCCATGCTAAAACAATTTGAACATTATTAAAACAGGCCAAAAGTTTCGTGACGGGAGTTAGGAGGGCCAAATAAATAATTAAAGCAATATAAGAGGAAACTTCAGGGACCAATTCCACAAATTAACCGTTCAACTTTCAATTCAGTGCAAAATATTGTTCAGTTCAAGTTAAGCAGCTGGCTTTAGCTGCATCGCAGCTGGATCGTTATTCAAAGGCACAATATGAAATCACCTAAAAACGGATAAAATGCTATCGTTCAGCTGGGTTTCGATTGAAAAGTTATTTGGTAGAAATGACCCCGCATGACTCAGCATGACGCATGAGGACGACGGTGGCGATCATGCTAGAACGAGCTTACATCCAGCGCGCTGTAAATCCCCGCCATCTTTGATTCACAGAGATCGCCATTGTTTATTACCGTAAACCTAGGTTACTACACTGTAGAGTTTTAATAAACCTATTATTTCAACAAGTATAACAAACAACTTCTGAATACGTATACTATCCCGAAAATTCAACAGGGAAATTCAACATTGTTCATTAAAAAAACACTGTTTTAGGGTCAATTAAGTTTAAATTCAATTATTCATTTGTTTTAGGTAACAATCTTGATGATCAGCTGTGAACTTCTTGCACGTCTATTAGTAAGTTAAAAGATGATAAAAATATCAAATATAGCTGATTTGAAAAAGCCCCGGAAAACAAAGAGGGAAGCCATATTGAAAATTTTGTTTATTTTTTCCGCTAAGTTTCTTTAAATCTTTTTGTTCATAGAAAAATCCCCGTGTTCATAGAATAAGTGTATGAAACTCTATTCACAGTATAAAGCGATAAATAAGTAGAGTATTCATCAACATTTTTTTCATACGAATCTTATAACCAGTGATCGGAATTATGAAAATTGGAACAATTATCACAGCAAGCAAGTACATTTAATATTAATGTTAATAGTATTGTGAACGAAAAGGAAATTACATTTTTTTTTTAATAATACCAGTCGTACCTACCTACTGTTTTTTGAAAACAAAAAAAGAAAATTAGTTCGATAGTTGTTTTACTGAATTCATTTTAGATGTACTTTAGTAAATGTACTTTAGTAATGTCCCGAAAACCGAGACAATTGGGCCGAAAAAATATTTTGTCCTTATGCGTCTCCACTTGCCTCTGTTATTATTTTTCGAGCAGTAGGTAATTTTGCTCCCATAATTCTGATCACTGCTTATCACACAATACATTAATGTAAACCCATATCAAAAAAAATGTGACAAATAGATATGTTACCTTGAATTTGATGGCTTGCCGTTAAACCATTTCACGTCAGCTTGAGTCTCCTCTCGATTTGTGTCCATTTTTACGTCCGTTGCTTCCACTTGTACCTCCAATGCCTCCATTTTTGTCACTATAATTAATATCAAGTATATTCTTTTACACTGATGTTTAACGTCTGTACTGTGATTATTGTTTTACTGAATTTGCGCGGGCGCTTTTTTTTTTTTTTTTCGAACGGATTTATATGCTGTGGGTCTCTTATGACCACTGCCAGCTACACCGGGCTAGGCGAGCGCAGAGGGCGCTACTGCCGAAAAAAGGTTAGGTTTTGGCAACGAGCGCAAGGGCACCACTTAGGTACGGACCTCGGCTTGGGCTGTTGCCAGAGAGAGGTTTTTTGAGGAGGCCATCACCCTGACGGGGTGGAAACGCAGGGAATTGCGCGGGCGCGCTGTTGGCGCCCGGTTTTATTCACACTCCCCCCTCACTCGTCTATACTCCTCTCCTCCCCTCCCATCCTCCCAGCCCCCTCCACTCCCATCCAACTGCCTCTCATGTGGATAAGGTGGTAAAATATCGTTTACAAGATATCATATATTTTTTAAACCTCTATACTATAACTTATCTCTAGATTTATAGGTTCTATCGATTTATAAATGCAACCGTATTTTTTGTTCGTTTCTCTTCTTTTCGATATTATTTTTATAGTCATAGTCATATTCGCGTATACACGCGTAGTACATAGTAGCGTAGCGCTCAATATCTTGTCTGCGAACAGCGTGGATATTTTTTTCAATCACCTACCGAAACTCCTACAACTTGCACAGATAGTGATAGAAACGAAATGTTTCGATTAGTGCCTATCTAATTGTACCTATTTATTATAATGTACCTACTAATAACATATGGCATCGCCTTAGGGATAAAAAAAAACTGTTATGATGTTATACTGTATTCTAAATAAATAAATAAATATTATTTATTCACCTTTGGAACACTGGGAACACTTGGTTTGGGTAATTACATCGAATTTTAGCGGCTGTACCTACATAGGCCTGCCTTGTCAATATGTTGTAATCTAGTAATAATACCTAATTGCCAATAAAACATGTCATTATAAATCAGTACAATCAAACAATAACAAATCAAACGAAAAATTAAAACATAAATGAATAAAATCAAATAAAATGTCGATATTAGATATTATTATGTGGATTAGTCATACCTTAGCATACCTAGCATAGCATAGCATACATAGCGTAGCAGAGCATAGCTTAGAATCCACCTTAATCCATGGAAAAATTTGCCGGTATAGGGAGCAGCGTCTTAATTCTTAAGGATATACTTTCAAGTATTTAGTAATAGTAATAGTAAATAGTAATAGTCAAGGTTTTTGAACCTGGTACTCGTAAGATACGATACGTTATAGACCTGGTACGCGAAATAGCAAGTACGACCCATCTCTAATACCTACAAACGAGTTATTCGGACTTGTTTTGTTCTAAGAAACGCGGCAGATTAATTTGATACCACTATTATATCTTGTTATGTAGAATAATAATTGTGTTTTGCCATATTATAGCATCGTAATCGCTCTTACTATTATTTAATTTCATTCATTTTCTGGGTCATTTGACACAACTGAGATGAAAATAATCTCAGTAAAGTGGCAGTGTGAGGAAGTTAAGAAATACACTCAACTACATTCATCATCATCATCATCATTTCAGCCGTACAACGTCCACTGCTGAACATGGCCTCCCCCACAGACAGAGCAAATTCCTGATCATGTGGGGGGATTTGCCCATACTCACCACGCTGGGCATGCGGGTTGGCGAGCGCAGTTAGAGCTATCGTTGTTAAAATGAGGGACGCTGCTGCCCATCCTCTAGCTTTTTTCCCTTAGTCGCCTCTTACGACATCCGCGGATAGGTAGATATGGAGGGGCCTATTCTTCAGCCGGGGCCACCACGGCTACATTCATACCTTCATAGTTGAGTGTATTTCTTAACTTCCCTAAGCTAGTTTCAAAACGACATGAGTGAAATTTTTTGGGGAAATTATAAACTAGGTAGTGGTTCGCCCCGAACTGAGACCTCACGGTGTTAGGTAAAAGTTGGTGCTTCGTAGATCGTTGGGACTTTGAAAACCGCATCTTTAGCATTCTAACTAATATCAAGTCTTATCTGAACTACGAAGTTCGTTGAACCTTTACCAAATCACGTTTTATTGGCTTTAATATTTTTTCGTTTTATATCAAAAACCTGATGGCCTAGAATAAAAATTGATACTTTCGTTTTGGAATGTATGAACAAACTCTTTCATCATATGATACCCCATATCATGTAATTTCTATTGCCTTAAAAAACTTTTGGACCCCTATATCTCAGCAACCCCTTAGCCAAGCTCATATTTTTACCAGCAAATCTTGAAAGTACAACCTGTTGATCTACAAAATTCCATGCAGAGCGGATTCGACGGTCGACAACGTTATGTTCTAACAAATACCTATACATACAAAAATTAAACGCCGATTCGTTCATGTTGTTTGAAAGATCTTCGCTCGCTCGATTAAAGAGAATCAAAAACAGAATTTTCTATGAAATACATGTAAGTTATTTCAGTGTGACTGAAGTGAGAGCCAATTTCTGTCAAACTGCGGTGCAATAAGGCAGGCTGTTAGCGAAATGTAAAAATACAACCGACTAAAGATACCAGGGTCAGAACATACGAACTCATTTAAAAAGTATTCCCTGTAGATTGTACCTAAGTACCTAGCTAGGTAGTCTAGGTACCTACCTACAGTCCCTGCGGTCTCAGAAAATATGTCTGGGTATTATGTGCCTATGTGCCTCTTACTGGCACATAGGTATCTGAAGTTATTTATAATAACTATAATAAATGTAATTATTATAACGAATTTCCTGTAAAATATGATAACATAACAATTTACCTACCAAAGCACCAGAAAAACAAGTTTATCAGTAAAATATTTCCATACCAAATTATGCAGCTAACAAAAACAGCTAAGTAATTTGAAAAAATTCGGGAACCTATGAAAATATAATATGAATATTTTAATTATTTCTTCCCGCTAATATTAGCGGCTTCTTTTTGTTGATAGAATAAGCCCCTTTCGGGATGGTATACGTGTCATGAATCACCTTGTAGGTGCCTAAAGTGTACTTATATATATATTTAATATATTTATTTATTTATTTTATACAACTGAGGTGGCAAACAAGCATACAGCCCACCTGTTGGTAAGCGGTTACCGTAGCCTATGAGCGCTTGCAATACCAGAGGCATCACGCACGCGTTGCCGACCCCGAACCCCCCTCCCCCTAAAGAGCTCTGGCAACCTTACTCACCGCAGGAACACAACACTATTTGAAACAAATAATGTTATTTGGCTGCGATCTTCTGTAAGGCGGAGGTACCTCCCAGGCGGGCTGCTCCAATTTAGAACGAGAAAATCTCGCCCTACCTCCTCCAAAAAAATACTTGTCTTTGCCTAGGCATCTACAAGGTGTTTAAGTAGTACTTAATATATATCTTAACTACTCATACTCCATTACCATTAAAGGTTGTCTGGTAGAGATTGCTACTCAGCGTTAAAATTGTTTAACATAGTTTAGGTTTTTATCGTTTTATTTTTAATCGAGTGGCGACCACGAACCGCACGACGCAGTGTTGGAAGGCCCCCCACCCGTTGGACTGACGACATTGTGAAGGTTGCGGGAAGTCGGAGGATGGAGAAGGCTCAAGACCGTTCGTCGTGGTACTCTTTGGGCGAGGCCTATGTTCAGCAGTGGACTTCATCAGGCTGATGATGATGATGATTTTCACTGTTTGTAATTTTTTTTTTCACTGTCTGTTTTAGAATATATTAGATCTAATGAGCAATCTATATTATAGTCCTGTGCCTAACGACATCAGCACGTTTGATGCCGATACTCCTCAGACATTGAACGATGAGTCATTGAATTGAATGCAAAATGACATTGAACTCAGTAAAGACAACGAGTTTTTGCACCTGATTCTTACAGACAGACACCAAAATCAAACTGTGTGTAAAATAAGTGGCAAATAATAATATAATAGTAATAAATATTCCGGATAAATCACACACGAATTGACGATTGATGAAACAGGTGTATAAGGCGAGTGTGAATGGGAACGTTGGAGGGGGAAGACCTAGGCGTACGTTTAGTGACCAAATCGGGGACGTTTTGGAAAAAGGCCAGGTCAAGATTACCCTAAACCACAGATAAGCTTTAAATTCCATTTTGTGAAAAAGGATCATTGAAAAAAATGATAGGCACCAAGCCGTGTTTGTTGCCTGATTCTTCTAGGCTTGGTCGCGAGGAACAGGCATAGCTTCCCCTAGTTTCTAAGACATTTCAAAGTGATCCTAGTGATTTTATTGAAATAAATGCCTTTTGACTTTGACTTTGACTTTGATAACATAATACTATACTAGTACCTTAACCGATGAGCATGTATGAGGAATATGATGAGAGTGAATGAAGCAAAAGAGGTATGTCAGGATCGTAGCAAGTGGAAAACCGTGGTCTCTGCCTACCCCTCTGGGAAACAGGCGTGATTTTATATATGTATGTATGTATATCACACACGGTCAACTGATCCCAAACTAGGCATAGCCTGTACTATGGGTACCAGATACTGATATACATAATAGTAAATAAACTTGTAGGAACTAAGCAAAGAGGTAGGTATTAAGACGTTAATTGTAGCAGAGGTAATAATTAATTAGTAAGTAAATTGTATAATTAGTCGTTCGTATCTTTTTCCTCACCACAAACAGACATTATTCAAAATTAAGTAAGTTTTGAAAAAAACACTCGTTTAAGATGTAACGTTTGTGATAATTGCGTCCTTTTTTTTTTTTTATACAACAGAGGTGGCAAACAAGCTTACGGCCCACTTGATGGTAAGCGGTTACCGTAGCCTATGAGCGCTTGCAATACCAGAGGCATCACGCACGCGTTGCCGACCCCGAACCCCCCTCCCCCTAAAGAGCTCTGGCAACCTTACTCACCGCAGGAACACAACACTATTTGAAACAAATAATGTTATTTGGCTGCGATCTTCTGTAAGGCGGAGGTACCTTCCAGGCAGGCTGCTCCAATTCAGAACGAGAAAATCTCGATGTGCCCTACTTCGTCCTTTTTTGGGGACTAACCGTTTTTTTGTTTTTATAACATCTTATTTATTTTTAACTAGCTTCCGCCTGCGGCTTTGCTCACGTGGTACCTACATAAAAAGTAGCACCAAATAATAAAGCATCAGCTCATACAATTTCCAGATATCAAGGTAGGTAACGTGGGTATTTATGATTCTAGATTATCATATCTTATCAATGCCCTCGACGAGCGGTCTGCCATTCCACTGTCGTGATAGCATAGAGTTTGAATTAGGTACAAATTATTGGTACAGTAATAATAGTTTTCAAAATGATACCACAATACAGATGAAGATGGTAGGTACACGGTTAAGTTGAAAATGGCACAAGTTGATGGTAGGTAAACAATTTTCTAGTTTGTGCTTTTCTAGTAATACTGTGGCATCATTTTTAAAATTGTGGAAACATCTTATTGCAGGCGACTGTACCTACCTATAAAACGTAGCTGGGGTGTCCCGGTTGGACCCCTTCTTAACTATCTACCCGTGGATGCAGTAAGAGGCAAATAGGGGAAAAAAGCTAAAGGATAGGAAGCAGCATCCCCTATTCTCACTACTCTCACCACCCGCGTGCCCAGCGCGAGTTTTGACACATTCCCCCCACATGATAGGAATTTGCTTTGGAAAACTGTTCGTGAAAACTGAAAACAATAGACCTAATAGAAAGGTAGAATGTCGAAAAGACAACCTCTAACGTTATATCTACCACTAAAGAGATACGAGAGACAGACTTTTTGACTTTTTCTTCGAGGCTTTGTCGTAAGGAATATGACTTATTATTAAATTTAAAAGCTTAGCTCTTGTCGGTGTAATGATGCAATTTCCTCCATCCTGATCTTACCAATGCGATATAAGACTATAGTTTAAACTATAAAGATATGACACAATAACATTTCACGTGTTCTTTTTTATACGTTTTTGTGTGTTACCTCTCTGTCTTTGTTTCATTTTTTCGCTCTCTGTGTCTTGCTTTTATTGTGACGTGTATTGTGTGCCAAGTTTGTGAATAAATGTTTGTCTATGTCTATGTCTACACATATTTTGATACTATAGTCATATAACATAACAGAGTCATATTGCTCTGTTATACGACTATAGTATCAAAATGTTTAAAAGTAAATTAGTATGTATAAGAACATTAGGACCATGTTCTAATACATAATTCTCAGACATGCTCCCACACGCCCAGAGGCGTGGCTCTTATTCAATCTTTATCTAAGACACAGTTGGATGAGTGAGACCAATGAACAAAGGGTGGTTACCTCGGACAAAGGATCAATATAGCGATCCAACGAGGTATCGTGGCCAGCCTTTTAGGCACACTGCTTAGGTATGGTTAGTGATCTGAACTCGGTTTTCTACATGAAGGTAGAATGATGTAGAAAACAGAGTTCATTCTTAATTTTTTTTTTTTCTATTATTGTGTTTGCTAGTAATATGTTTATCTATTATGTATATCAGTCTCTGGTACCCATAGTACAGGCTATGCCTAGTTTGGGATCAGTTGACCGTGTGAATATGTCCGTAATATAAAATATATATATATAATAGTGTCCTTTTATGTGAATAAAAACTTACATTTAGCCTTTATCTACATCAGCCAAGAACGAACTATTCTGTAAGGCTTTTTCGAAACATCGGAAATATTTCCGATCGGAAACGTCAGCTTTTTTCAACCCTAAAACCATTCCGGAATGATCATCACCTATGTTTTGATTTTTTATTTTAGAGCCAGTGGTTAAATTGTGTAAGCGTAATGGTAATGAAGTTCGTAACTTTGAGAATAATTTAATCAATGAAATAAAAATAAATAAATAAAAAAAAATATTCCGGACATATTCACACGGTTAACTGATCCCAAACTAGGCATAGCCTGTACTATGGGTGCCAGAGACTGATATACATAATAGATAAATATTTAACACCCAGACACAGAACAAACATCTGTGTTTATCACACAAATGTTTGTCCAGTGCGGGGATCGAACCCGCGGCCTCTAGCGCAGAAGGCAGAGTTACTACTAACTGAGCTATGTGGCCAGTCAAATATAGCGACATCTGAAGTTTTTCAAACATGAAAAGGAAGAAACTAAGATCTTGCAGTGTTCCCTTGTCAAGTATGGAACGTTTTTAATGTTGCTGTTTTGATTGTTAAAATCACACTCAAAGTAACGATCTTCATTGCCATTACGCTTACACAATTGCACCACAGGTTGAAAAAAGCTGACGCCTCCGATTGGGAATGTTTCCGATTTTTAAAATATCCCTGCTGGTAGGTACTCGATTGCGTCATCACTTGACCCGATGCCGCCAAATTCTTAGTAATTTCGCTAGCCTGTTGCGATTCTCAACAAAATTATAAAAAGAAAAGTTTGATCGCGGCCTTGATTGGTGATTTTACCGGGCTGATGTAACACTGATCACCCCACTACAAGAGCCAATCAGACCTTGGGTACTTTAGGGCGCGTTTATGACACGAATGTCGTCACCGCAGCGCGGTGGTGCTAGCAATGACTGAACGGCCGCGTGCTAGCCGTTCAGTCATTGCTAGCACCTATGGTACCTATGAAAACAAAAAGTTAAATAGCTATTCCAGACTATAAATGTATCTCTGTGCCAAATTTCATCCAAACCCTTTTGGCGGTTCGGGTGATTGAACCACAAACATCCAAACATCCAAAAATCCTCACAAACTTTCGCCTTTATAGTATTAGTAGGAGAAGATTTTCGCCTCGTCTAACTGCAGCCTTAGACTAGACAGGATTATAAATACCTAAATGATAACACCCAACAGTCACACAGACACCAAGTCCAGACCCCACACTAGGATTCCCTTTGTCGTGGGTATCAGAAGCTACGAGTACCACAACACCCAGACCCGGAACAAATATTTGCAGATCATGCAAACATTTGTCCCGTAGAGGGAATCGAACTCATATCCCTTGCGTCTCAGACGGGCTAAATAACACCAATTTTTAGTTTGACTTTTAGGAGTTTGCGATATCGTTGAGCTGCAAGGTGATTCATAACATGTATACCATCCCGGAAGGGGGTTATTCTATCAACAAAAAGAAATAATGTGAGCGAAAAAAACATCAAAATTTTCATAATTCTTTATTATTATTTTTTTCACAAAATTTTTCTTTTTAGCTGTTTTTAGTATTTTTATCATCTTTCGAACTAATAACTACGTAAAACTAAACGTAAAAGGAGATCGGAATCAATACTGCTACCTAAAACAGCAGATTAATTGAGATTGACCTGATTTGACCCCAAAACAGCTGATTAGCGCATATAGTTTATTCAAAGAAAAATTACGAATTTCAAAAAGTCGTAGAACAAACTTTAATGCCAAATTTTAATGACTGGCCTCATAGCTCAGTTGGTAGTAATTGCTTCCTTCTGCCTTCTGCGCTAGAGGTCGCGGGTTCGATCCCCGCACTGGACAAACATTTATGTGATAAACACAGATGTTTGTTCTGTGTCTGGGTGTTAAATATGTATCTATTATATATATCAGTCTCTGGTACCCATAGTACAGGCTATGCATAGTTTGGGTTCAGTTGACCGTGTGAAAAAAAAAATTGGTTGTAGAATAAGCCCCTTTCAGGATGTCATACATATTATGAATCACCTTGTATAACGGACAACCCCAAATTTCAAACTCGTAGATTGACTTTGTTCATTAGATGTATGTACCTAATGATCATTATGAAACGAGTTATAGATGACATTGCAAGGCCATCCCTATCGCATGCTGGCTTTAGGTCTTGTGCACCAATATAGGTACCTTCCTACCCAGCTGTGATTGGTCCGGACAATGGGCTGATGATACTTCCTCAACGCATCCACCAATCAGAGTTTATCGAACAACATGAGTAATCGAAATGATGAGTAATAAGGTACGTAATGTTGGAACCTAAGTCAAAAAGTTTCGCCCAGGTTACAGTTTACAACAGTCGTCATCATAATTTCAGCCGACGTCCACTGCTGAACATAATCGCCCACTGATACCAAGAACGAATTCCTATATTTCTCGCTTGTCATGTCACATATTCTTTCTTGGTCATTTCCTGTATTAGGTCAGTGACTAGGTTGAGGTACGGCGGTCCTTCTTCTTCTTGTCGAGTCACTTATTCTTTCTTGGTCATTTCCTGTATTAGGTCAGTGACTAGGTTGAGGTACGGTGGTCCTTCTTCTTGTCATGTCACTTATTCTTTCTTTGTCATTTCCTGTATTAGGTCAGTGACTAGGTTGAGGTACGGTGGTCCTTCTTCTTCTTGTCGTGTCACTTATTCTTTCTTGGTCATTTCCTGTATTAGGTCAGTGACTAGGTTTAGGTACGGTGGTCCTTCTTCTTCTTGTCGTGTCACTTATTCTTTCTTGGTCATTTCCTGTATTAGGTCAGTGACTAGGTTGAGGTACGGTGGTCCTTCTTCTTCTTGTCGTGTCACTTATTCTTTCTTTGTCATTTCCTGTATTAGGTCAGTGACTAGGTTGAGGTACGGTGGTCCTTCTTCTTGTCATGTCACTTATTCTTTCTTTGTCATTTCCTGTATTAGGTCAGTGACTAGGTTGAGGTACGGTGGTCCTTCTTCTTCTTGTCGTGTCACTTATTCTTTCTTGGTCATTTCCTGTATTAGGTCAGTGACTAGGTTGAGGTACGGTGGTCCTTCTTCTTCTTGTCGTGTCACTTATTCTTTCTTGGTCATTTCCTGTATTAGGTCAGTGACTAGGTTGAGGTACGGTGGTCCTTCTTCTTCTTGTCGTGTCACTTATTCTTTCTTGGTCATTTCCTGTATTAGGTCAGTGACTAGGTTGGTACGGTGGTCCTGAAAAGGACTTATGACCGTCGGTGAAAGAATCAGTGTAGTGAAAGGATTAAAAGTCTCTTAGAGGCTCCTATTGTGCACGTTACATCTTCGAATTTATAGGTTCTAAGAAAAACATCGTGAGGATGCAGGCATGCTGCTTCCTCACGATGTTTTCCTACACCGTTTGAGAGCACTAGTATAGCGATAAATTGATCGAATGGAAAATCTATTGATTAACGATCGGGATTTGAACCCATGACCAGACTCATGACCACTTGTATGAAATGTTACTGGTTTTCTCACGATGTTTTCCCTAACAGTTTTCCACGCACCTATTTTCCACAACCTACGGATGTAAAGTCGGAGTGGCTACTAGCTAATTTTTACTACTCCAATCACAGCTGGGTAGGAAGGTACCTATATTGGTGCACAAGACCTAAAGCCAGCATGCGATAGGGATGTCCTTCCAAACACGGCCAAAAATAACATTGTCGTAATATAACAAGCCTGTTTACAATCTTGTTCCAAGTAAAACATCCTCTAATATTAACCACATCTGAATCCCAGCGAATGCCATGATGCAACAATGTTTTACGAAGTATAAGCAAATCGCCGCCATATTTTCATTTAAAGCCCGCAGAATTCAGTCCAAATTGAACATTATCACGTGAGCATAAAGTAAGAATTGATGTGGGGTTTTATACAATTGCATTTTTAGTGTATAACGTAAGTGTTGTCGCATGTAGAGCGGCTCGCCAAAGCTCTGAATTAGTAAACGAATGCGGCCAAATGCCAAACTAGGCCCCTGCAAGACAATCTTTTACTGGAAACAGTGACCATCGCAATGCTGTATTCATACGGCGTCCGATATAACATCTGAAATCCGTAATTTTCGCTAAAAATAATAAATTATCGTTAAGCCTGTCTGTGGCAGATACTCCAATATAACATGTTTATTCGATAAGATAAGTAGGTAGGTGATGCAACTTGGTCAACAATTTAGCTACCCTTGCAATTTATCCTGCTAATAAGCAAGATAAAATACAAGTCTATCCATCGATTACAGAGCTACTGAAGGATAACCTTAGTTACGAGCTTCGTTTATTAATAAAAGAGTTCAAGGAGTCAATACTACTAACAGTTTCTTGGTAGAATTGACTCCCTGCTCCTGAACCCGCTGCTGAAAGGTTGCTGAAAGGTATTTTCAACCGATTGCAATCGAAACGCAGCTGAACACTGATTCTTTATTGGTCATCCTGTATTAGGTAAGTGACTAGGTAGAGGTGCGGTGGCCCTGAAAAGTTCCTTTGTCAGTATGACGTTAGCGTGAAAGGAAAACGAAGCGTGAGGATAAGAGGAAGAAAATTATGAAAATCTAGCTTCCACCCGCGGCTTCGCTCGTAAGTACATACATAAAAAGTAGCCTTTATGCTATTCTAGGTAAATAACTGTGTCTATTCCACGAAAGCGGTTCAGCCGTTACGGCGTGATTGAACAACAAACATACAAACATCCTTACAAACTTTAGTATTTATTTATTAGTAAGATAGGATAATGTTACTTAATAATAAATATTCTTATCAGCTGCATTTCAGCTGCGGATCAACTTTGTGAAGGGTAAAGTTACGACTCAGTTCGTTCGGTTCATTTCTTTGACTTTGGTTCGGTTAGAATATTAATTCGAACCTAACCAAAGTCAAAGTCAAAAGGCATTTATTTCAATAAAATTACTAGGATCAGTTTGAAACGTCTTAGAAACTAGGTGAAGCAATCCCTGTTCCTCGCGACCAAGCCTAGAAGAATCAGGCAACAAACACGGCTTGGTGCCTATCATTTTTTTTCGATGATCCTTTTTCACAAAATGGAATTTAAAGCTTCAGTGTGGTGCCGATCGAACTAGGTGAGACTCAAAAGATAATCTAATTGTAATCCCTAATAAATAAGACCATAGTTGGGAACGTTGTAAATTAGTAAAATTTTAACCCAGTGTGCTTGCCGACTCAATTCCCACACTCAGTACACATTTAAACGGTCAGCAAACTTTTAAACATGTGTAATTTTAAAGCACCATATGAGTAAACAAGATAATATGAAAAATGTGGGAGAGTGGACGTAAATATAACAGCGTGAGGTAAACTGCACATTTATTTATTTATTTATATCAGTAATCTAGGATTCACAGTTTTCTTATCGTTTATTATAGATGTATATATGTCGTACCTACTTGAACCAATTTGAATCCACATTTGACACATGACTATGTATTTCCCCGAGGTATAGTATTATGTTATCTGTGCCCGAGATAAAGCGACTAGGCTGAGAAGACGGTACCTACGGGTGTTCAATGGAGCTACAGGAACTCACGCCAAAGAAACTCCTTCGGTTCTTAACAGCTGCTTGGCTTTGCGGTGAACTTTGAAGGCCCTGTAAAGGGGCTACACAAATAATAAGTGGCGATCACAATAGGTCAGTTGTGGCCGCAGTGATACCATAGCCACATAAAGAAAAAAAATACAGGTGCCGGGAAAGCCACTCTTTTAAAGTACCAGGCCCAGCGTTGTGTAACTTACAGGACGCTGGGCCTGGGACACGCAGTTGAAGTTGTATTACCCTTTGTGTATATGGGGTGAAACTCTCCCTAAAGGGTCTTATTCTTACAAAAATAAGAAAAAAATAAAACTTTCAATAACTTTTTTCTGCTCTTTTTGGTCATTTTGCCTCTCGCTCAAATAAAAACAAATTCAATTCATTTATTAATCCTTTGACATGTTACCTTTGCTTAGATAAGTCAAAAAGTACATACACATTTCAATTTAGGCTACGGCTATAGACAAAAAATTACAAAAGGTGTTTATTATTTCAATAAAATCACTAGGATCACTTCGAAACGTCTTAGAAACTAGGTGAAGCTATGCCTGTTCCTCACGACCAAGCGTAGAAGAATCAGGCAACAACACAGACATGGTGACTACAATTTTTTACTATGATCCGTTTTCAAAAAATGGAATGTAGAGCTTCAGTGTGGTGCCGATCGAACTAGGGAGGCTCAAAAGGAAAATATCTAATTATTAAACTTCCGAGAAGTTCAACATCTTTTGCTACAGCTAAATAATTTGACCTAATTTGATCACAAAGCAGCAGATATTTGCAAACGTTAAAATCAAGAACAAAAGCTAGGACGATAATGACAGCCAGTAAGCGGGGGGGGGGGGGGGCAGACTGTCTATGCGCCGGCACCACCGTCGCGCCGCCGCGGCGCCTGCGCAGACAGACTGTCGATAACACGAAAACAGATAACACGCCTTTTGAATTTAAAATATCTCATTCGAGTGAGTGTTATAATAACCTTGAATATGGATGACAAAGAAAAAAACGCAAATGTGTGCTTGGACGCAACACCAACAAATGCAAAGTGAGTATACAACTATGTTTTGGTTTAATGACTAAACTACCATTTAATAAACAATAAATGCCTTCCTATTTATAACATAATACTTTATTTACACAAAGAAACTTAAAACTAATACAAGTAAATATTTACAAAATACACAAGAAACAGTTGAGCCATCTAAAGACCGTTACAAACGATCTATAGATAGCTCAACTGATCCAGACTTAGGATTTATAACTATTAGGTACTAAGAATAAAATGTCGACGGTAATAATTGATGAACGTGAATAATTAGTAGGTAATTTACTAATGTGGTGGCTTTATAAGTTTTTTTTTATGGGATTAAGTGGACGATTGAACACACAAAAGTCAAATTGTACTTTAAAGGCACCTAATTCATCCCGAAAGGGCCTTATTCAATAAATAAAAAGAAAGGATATTAGAGAAAAATAAATATCAAATATTTTGTTTTTTTTTCTGAACTTTTTCAATTTAGCTGTGTTTGATCTTTTTATCATCTTTATAAGTAATTATTAAACGTACGAGAAGTAAAGAGCCTAAAATAGCTCAATAATTGAGTTTAAACTTATTTGACCCCAAGCTGTTTTTTTTAAATGAAAATGTTGTCTTGAAAATGTCTCCAATAGTTTTAGAACAAACGAATTGGGTGTAGAATCAGCCCCTTTCAGTATAGCATCATCATCATCTTTTCAGCCGTAGGACGTCCAGTGCTGACTGCCTCCCCCATTGATTTCCAGTAACAATCAAATTTACCAATCACTTATCACTTAACCGTCACAACCGTCTTTATTTAAAAAACTCATTTTTAATTTTCAGTGTTGCCAACTCCAGCACCGTCGGCAATGGCTCCAACGACCTCGTGGAAGAGAGGGGACCAGCCCAGCGGTTGGGGCCGCTGGTGACATCCAACCCTCTCGACATGTATTACAACATGACGGGAAACAAATACCTACTTGCTTTCAACCATTTCCAATACGAAAAAAATAATTACTAGTGAGTAATACCTTAACCTTGATACTGCTAGTACTTTTAGGACTCTTAGAGTCCACAAGGACGGGCAGAGTGGCGGCGAAGCGACTTATTCACTATACAATTGAAAATTGCCTTATTTACTAACTAGCTTCCGCCCAGTGCTTTGCTCGCGTGGTACCTACATAAAAAGTAGCCTATATGCTATTCTAGATAAAGAACTATATATATTCCAAGTTTCAACGAAATCAGTTGAGCCGTTACGGCGTGATTGAACAACAAACATCCAATCACCTCACAAACTTTAGCATTTATAATATGAGTAGGAAAGTATGATTATCTTTACATTTAGTACAGTGGCGTCGTTTATAAATAAATAAATAAATAAATATTCCGGACATATTCACACGGCCAACTGATCCCAAACTAGGCATAGCCTTTACTATGGTGACCAGAGACTGATATATATAATAGATAAATATTTAACACCCAGACACAGAACAAACATCTGTGTTTATCACACAAATGTTTGTCCAGTGCGGGGATCGAACCCGCGACCTCTAGCGCAGAAGGCAGAGTTACTACTAACTGAGCTATGAGGCCTGTTTTGAAAATTATGAAATGTATAAATCTTACTTAGGATTGTACCTATATATTTCATAAATTTTAAAATGCACTTGCAGGTAACTATAATACCTACTTACTTAGTTCCATAAAATTCGAATGTTTTGCATTTCCAGTCCAAACCCGGAGGAGCTTCAAAGAGACGGCACGCTTGAAGACGCCATTACGCTAACCCGCACTTTCAAAAATCTAGGGTTTAGGCCTAAAGTACACCTCGATAAGCGCCATGAATTCATTCTCAATGAAATGAGCAAAGGTATACCTAATCAATTTAATAATTAAATATTAATTTAATAATTTACGCCAACCCGCATGCCCAGTGTGGTGAGTATGGGCAAATCCCCCCACATGAAAAGGTATTTGCTCTGTCTGTGGGGCGGAGGAGGCCATGTTCAGCAGTGGACGTTGTACGGCTGAAATGATGATGATGATACTAATGAAAAGTACATCATTAATTCTTCCTCAATGATATCTCTCAAAGAGATAAGAAGAAAGAAAAAGAAGAAGATAAGTGAAGTTTTTAACTGACTTCAAAACAGTTCTCAAGTCGGCTGTTTTTTTTTTCTTTTTTTGTGTGTATGTTACTCTGAATCTCGGCCAATACTAAACCGATTTTGATAATTCTTTCGCTGGTGTATAGAGTATGATCTCGGGGTGGTCCCATATTAATTTAATTCCTGAGGGATGATTGCTACTTGTCCCGTAATCTCTTGAAATCACGACTTGTCGATTTTTTTTTTGTCGACTGTGGTATGGTTTGGTTATCCCCGCGACTTCGTTCGGTTGACAAAAACTTTAACCTTAGGGGTTGTGTGTCGGGAATTCCTTTCTGTGCACCCATACGTTACAACAGGAAGCTACCCTGCAAATTTCATACCTACTCTTAGGACTTTTGGTTAGGCGTTGATTATCAAAGAGAATAAAACCACCACGTTTTATTGTCTGTCAGTCAGTCAGTACCATATGAGTTATTATTTATGATGAATGAATGTCATACTTAGGTACTTTGGTTTTTTGTTCGAAAGTGTAGGTGGCCAGTGTTATCCTCAGTAGGTAAGCAAAACGCAAAGAGGTTGATAACAAAAAAAAAGGTTGGTATTAATCTTGTAAATATTCAGGAATCTGAAGTCGGTTTTCAGTTTTTGTAAAAAATATTTTTTTTTATATTTTTTCTGCCTTTTCAAGGAAACTCCTCGCTACCTAGAGCTTCTAGTATAGTATTATGTTATCTGTGCCTAGAGGTACATACCTAAAGAAGCAAGTATTTATAGCGACTTTTTGGCGGGAACTTGAGAAAGTGATGTTGTGCTCTCAATTTATTTTACAAAACTAGTGTTAAATTGAATAATATTGTGTGATTATGGTGGTGTTTTGCGTAATATTGTTTGAGTAAACCGCACAAGTGAAGTGAAATAGAATGATTGCGTGTATCGTCATTTTCCGAGTTGGCGCCTAGAGGTCCCTCGAGGTTTTAGTAAAATAGCCACCATCATATCTTGCTAAAACTGAACTTGACTTGACTAGACGGTGACTTGACCATGACTAACGTAAGAAAACTAAGGAAGATAGGAAAAAAACTTCAAAAAAAAAAGTATTTATAGCTAGATATTATACAAGATGATTCATACGAAAGCGGCTTTTAAGAACCCAATTGGCAAAAAATTATGTTCTACAACTGCTGTTTTCGGGTCAAATCAGTTCAAACTATCGGCTGTTTATGTAACTTAAATATCGAAAGGAACCTCTTGTGCACGAAATGAGCCTCTTAATCCTTTCACTACACTGATTCTTTCATCGACGGTCATAGGCCCTTTTCAGGGCCACCATACCTCAACCTGGTCACTGACCAGAAATACAGGATGATCAAGAAAGAATCACTGACACGACAAGAAGAAGAATAACCTAAATAATCTCCATTACAGTATGTAACATGGATCACAGTTCCACGTCTTGTGTCGTGGTGGTCATAATGACCCACGGGCACAACGGTGGGGTTCTGCTGGCATACGACAAGCCATACCAGTTGAAAGAGCTCACCGATATGCTGGGTAACTGCCACCCGAGCCTTGTCGGGAAACCGAAGCTATTTTTCATCCAGGTGAGCACGTGTAAATTGTTAAACCGTGTTTAAACAGCGCGCGATATGTCATCCTATCCTACTAATATTGTAAATGCGAGAGTTTGTGAGGATGTTTGGATGTTTGTTGTTCAATCACGCCGTAACGGCTCAGCCGATTTCGTTGAAACTTGGAATAGCTTAAGTTCTAGAGTACCTAGAGTAGCATATATGCTACTTTATATGTAGATACGTGAGCGAAGCCGCGGCCGGAAGCTAGTCTAATCATCATCATCATTTCAGCCGTACGACGTCCACTGCTGAACATGGCCTCCCCCACAGACAGAGCAAACTCCTTATCATGTGGGGGGATTTACCCATACTCACCACGCTGGGCATGCGGGTTGGCAAGCGCAGTTACAGCTATCGTTGTTAAAATGAGGCACGCTGCTGCCCATCCCCTAGCTTTTTTCCCTTAGTCGCCTCTTACGACATCCGCGGATAGGTAGATATGGAGGGGCCTATTCTTCAGCCGGGGCCACCACGGCCAGCTAGTCTAATATATATTTAAAATTTATTTCAAAATGATCTCTAGGTACGCCTACTGATGTAGGTAAGTCAATTTTGAGTTAGACAGTTGACGATATAGCTCAACGATATCGCAAGCCCTAAAGTCAACATTGAGTCTTCATCTTTATTCAGTAGAGTTATGGCTCAATTATGTTCCTGTATTCCAGGCTTGCCGATCTGGGCACGTGGATAGTGGAAGAGTAATCATGCCTGATCCCGGACAGAATATTGCCAGGCCCGCAGATGCCGATATACTGATAATGTACTCATCATACCCACGTAAGTTATAACAATTCACGCACTCGTACGCAATTGCGTGCGAGTCTAACTCAGGGACTGAAAGCGGTTACCAATACCGGTACAACGGTAGGTATAGATACCGTATAGGTTTAAGGTATCAGAAAAAACGTCAGTGCACCGCTATCCCATAAAGGTGGCCAGAGCGTTATTTAAACTATGTAAAATAGCGGTACCGAAAAAAAACGAACCAGGCCAAATACTTCATACTTCAGGGTGAACCACGTGTAGGCGCTGGCGGGCTCGCAGCGGGAGTGAAGGGACCCTTTTTCCAATACAGAAATTTACCGTGCACATGGTAACACCGTTTGAGATCAGCTCCAAAGGAATATCCATTGGTGCACGACCAGGATTCAAACCCGTGACCTTTGGATCGCTGCGACGATTCTTTCTTGGTCATCCTGTATTAGGTCAGTGACCAGGTTGTGGTATGGTGGCGTTGAAACGAGCATATGAACGTCGTTGAAAGAATTAGGGGTAAAAATCGATTTTTAGGTTCTAGACTAGAACATGCCGGCAGGGACTGAAAGCGGTAGAGGTTATAGGTACTGGTACCATTAAAACATTTCGGTACGATTATGCTATACCGGTAGGGTATTACGGTACCGTTATTTCATACCAGTAGATTTCGGTACCGAAATTTTGAGCCGCGGCTAGTTCGCTAGGACAGTCGCGCCGCGGTGGCGGGGTGGCGGCGTTTCATCAAAGAAAACCTCTACAAACCTTTATTTATTTCGGTTATAGGTACCGGTAGCGAAATAAACCGAAATGAACTGCGAAGCCAGATTTTCCGGTAACGTTATATTTATCGGTAGAGAAATATTCGGGTAACTGGAATTTATCGGTATGCCGTCATATCGTTATTTAAATGTACCTTTATATTCCGCTTATTCAGTCCCTGATCGCCGGTTTCCTCAAAATGTTTCCTTCACCGTTTGAGAGCACATACATTTTCCGGAGGTGAAAAATCCTTTAGTGCATGACCAGGACTTGACCTCACGACCTTTAGTACCTCTAGCATCGCATACCACTAGTAACCGTAACTTTTACTGTCATTCTCGTGTATATAGTTATCTTAAAATTTCAGATTTCGTTTCATACCGCTTGCCCGGGTACGGTACCTGGATGATCCAGCACCTCTGCAGAATCCTATGGGAATATCATGAGAACTACAACCTGCTGGAGATGCTTACGTTTGTTAATCAGGTACGATGAAATACACCTTCTATAGATAAGATACCTATAGGCTCGTATTCAGAGACACGACTCAAGCATAGATTTAATCACAGATCAGCTGAACTCTATTTAAGTATAGAATCTCTTCTCAAACATAACTTTTATTCAAGAACGGTACTTAAACTACTCTCCGCTGAATCGAGTCTCAAATCTGTACTCAAATGTTCTCGTTTACATTTTGATTTTTATTTATAATTTTCGATCCGTTTTACGCAGAAATTCAAACAGCCAGGGTGGAAATAGAACATAACTATAAAGTGAAGTATAAATATGCATCAAAGTACGTGTAACGGAACGAAAATGTCGTTTGATTAATGTCTAATCAAATCTAAACTCAAGCACCGATTTCGTCTGATTGACGTTTTAGAATAAGCATTTACTCAGGTGAACTGTGATCATTGAATCTAAACATAAGTACTGTTCAAGAATTAGAATCACGACTCAAATCGAGATTTAAGTACAGATCAATGCTTGAGTCTTGTCTCTGAATACGAGCCCTAGACTGCCTACTGCTACTTAGTTATTCAGCTCACTGGTTGCACCAACTTCTCCTGCCTCAATAACTTATAACCTTACTTACAATATTGGGGTAATCTTTTATTGGCCTTATATCTATTACAAGTTTGTATTTGCCTAGATTTAAGTAAACGCTGTTGATTACCAATAAACAAATAAACAAATAAACAGTAGTGGACCTAGGGGCTGGGCTAGGGGCTCGACAAATCTCAAATTCATATTTTTTTTTATGTTTTTTTTATTGGTGATGGTTATGCTTTTGACCACCATCTCACTTTTGCAAGTGAGATGTGGCCTAAGATGGAGCACGCTTTACCAGAAGGAACTTATTCACTCTAGATTTGAAGACTCCTAGATTGTACTCATCCGGGAAAACAGACGCTGGCAGATCGTTCCACTCTTTACCAGTGCTTATAATAAAGGTAGAGCAGAAACGTTTGGTTCGACACTGTATGTCGACCAGGTAAGGGTGATAATTACCTGTGCGTCTGCTTGTCCGGTGGTGGAAGGGGGAGGGAGGGATGAGGTCATGCAAATCCTGCACAGTCACCAAAGTGGTACTTGTAGAACACTACTTACGTAGTGGTACTTGTATTATTATCCTACTCTCTTCGTACTGGCAGACTACCTGTCCAAATCATTGAATGATTTCGGTTTAAAGAACTTTATTAAACAGTACTCAATAAGAACATACAGTAAACTGTATGTTCTTATTGAGTACTGTTTAAAAAAGAGTGCCTACTTTAAAAAATAATAATAAACTTTAGGGCAATCGATCCCTAGTAAGCAAATCTAAACGATCAACAAATCATAACACACATGATTTGCAAAAATAGTATAATTTTCACCCTGGACCAGCGTGGCCCCCCCAGTAGGTAATGGAACTCTTTGGGGGAGGCCTTTGTTCTGCAGTGGACTTCTACAGGCTGATTTGATGACTACGAAGCAGTGTGAGAGTGTAAGTTTAGTAAAAATATTAATATCAAAGGCATCTTTAGTCGGTAGCCGAGGTGGCCTCGGCTGAAGAATAGGCCTCTCATATCAACCTTCCCGTGGATGTCGTAAGAGGCGACTAGGGGAAAGAAGTTAAGGGATGGGCAGCAGTATCCACTATTAAAGCTCGAACTGCGCCAACCCGTGTGCCCAGCCCACATAATAGGGGGTCGCTTCGGAAATCTGTGGAAGAGGCCTATATTCAGCAGTGGATGTCCTACGGCTGAAATGATGATGCTGATCTTTAGTGGGATGTATTTTTTTAACTCCCTTCAAGCTTACATTATTTTCATCGAAATTCTCTTCTTTTCCAGGCTGTAGCGAACGAGAGCTCAAAGCAGATGCCGGAGACTGAACACACTTTGACAAAAGTATTTAAACTTAAATGAAAATAACAGGTTTGCATGATCTGCAAATATTTGTTCCGGGTTCGGGTGTTGTGGTAGGTACCACGGTACACGCAGGTAGTCTCTGATACACACGACACAGGGAATCCTAGAGTATCACACTTAGAGTAGCTATCTACAATTATTTGGATTATCCTAATAACCCTACTAATTTTATAAATGCGAAAGTTTATGAGGATGTTTAGATTTTGGATTTTTATAATAATAATAATATAATATAAATTTTATTTCAGGTAACTTAAGAATAAATAAATAAATATTTCGGACATATCACACACGGTCAACTGATCCCAAACAAGGCATGGCCTGTACTATGGGTACCAAAGACTGATATACATAATAGATATATATTTAACACCCAGACACAGAACAAACATCTGTGTTAGTCACAAATGTTTGTCCAGTGCGGGGATCGAACCCGCGACCTCTAGCGCAGAAGGCAGAGTTACTATCAACTGAGCTATGAGGCCTGTCCTGAGAATAGTACAGATGATAAAAACTAATTGTAAGACCCATAGAAATATATACCTTAACCTAAAATATATAAAATAAGCAATAAAAATATATAAAATAATCAATAAAAATATATAAAATAATAATTTTTGATGTTCAATCACGCCGTAACGGCGCAACCAAATTCGTTGAAACTTCGATTAGTACCTAAAGTTCTTCTCCTAGAATTCAGCGAAGCCACGGGCGGAAGCTTGGTTGCTAAACTAGAGTAAGTTGCATTTCAGGAATCAGTTCTGTTATGAATACATATTTTTTAGATTTTATAAATATATTTTAGGTAAAAATTGTTTTATTTGTTTAAAACAGCATTTCAGCATATCTTTTTTATAAATAGATAGATAGATAACACTTTATTGATTACCACACAGAAATAAAACAGAGATAATATAACAATTACAAGGCAATACAATGGGCGGCCTTATCGCTAAGAGCGATCTCTATCAGGCAACCTTTGGATGGACTGGAATGAAAAGATAAGAGAAGGGCATGTTGGTGCGGCTTTAAATATAACTAAAATAATCTAGGTGATATTCATAAAATTAGAATAAAGTAATACCTAAAAATAAAACAAAAAAATAACTCTGGGCGCGCAAGCTGGGTCTTTATGAATTATTGAACGAACTCGCCGTACGGAACGATGTTCACCATTTCCGGTTTGCAACACCGGATGTGCGGACATCTTGTCATAGCTATCTTCATAACATAACGTTTGCCTTGCTTCCATGTTACTGGTTCTTTCTTGGTCCTGTATTAGGTCAGTGACCAGGTTGAGGTTGCCTTTGGACGGTTAGTTGAAGGTAGCTATAATATGTGCGGACATCTTGTCATAGCTATCTTCATAACATAACGTTTGCCTTGCTTCCATGTTACTGGTTCTTTTTGGTCCTGTATTAGGTCAGTGACCAGGTTGAGGTTGCCTTTGGACGGTCAGTTGAAGGTAGCTATAATAAACATTGATCAAAATGATAGATTCTCATTAGGTATACTTAGGTTAAAAATTAACACATTAATTTTAAAGTATCTCAATAAATTACAAAGGCGCCTTTCTTAAATGTAATATTACTCTCGTATCTCGTATAAAAAAATACAGTCACACAATTTAAGGTTCTCGCATGGACGAACCTTATCTTATTACCCGCATAACAATACACAACCTTAACACTACAACAATAAGGTTCAAAAGTCGAAATACAAGGACAATTTAATATAACACCTGTTGTGAGGTCTTGTCGACTCTCTTCGTGAAAATTTCAGGAATTTCTTCTAAAGGGTACACTGGAATGGCTTGCTGAGTGATTGTGAAATTACCTACTTTCGATAAGGTTGACGAAAACGTTTTGTATGATCAGGGCAGGATTATCCATAAGGCAGATTAGGCAACTGCCCCGCATCGAATTGACTGGCCTCATAGCTCAGTTAGTAGTAACTCTGCCTGCTGCGCTAGAGGTCGCGGTTTCGATCCCCGCACTGGACAAACATTTGTGTGATAAACACAGATGTTTGTTCTGTGTCTGGGTGTTAAATATTATCTATTATGTATATCAGTCTCTGGTACCCATAGTACAGGCTATGCCTAGTTTATCGACTAGGGGCCCCCGGCACGTACTAACAAAAAAAACGTTTCATCGAACGAATTTTGTTTTGAAAATTTGTATACTTCCTGAATATTATTCCTTTTTTACGACGCATATTGTCAGTTGATGAAATACTTTATACGTAGGTAGTAGAGCTAAAAAAAAATTGTATTTGACGATATAGGTAAGTTATGCGTTAATTCGGAACCCGAGAAAAGCATTGCCTAGGGGCCCTGGTAGGGTTAATCCGGCCCTGTGTATGATCAGTATTACAAGCACCTGATTTTATTTAGGCTTGCCTAAGGTTGACTCCTTGGACTCGACTAGCCCAGCAAAGACAAAACTGGCAACGGTTGGAGGAGGCCTTTGCCCACAAATGGGCGCCCTCCATAAACTTAACAACTTCATAATGAACAATTCGAAATAACCATATCATCATCATTTCAGCCGTACGACGTCCACTGCTGAACATGGCCTCCTCCACAGACAGAGCAAATGCCTTATCATGTGGGGGGATTTGCCCTTAATCACCACGCTGGGCATGCGGGTTGGCGAGCGCAGTTAGAGCTATCGTTGTTAAAATGAGGGACGCTGCTGCCCATCCCCTAGCTTTTTCCCCTTAGTCGCCTCTTACGACATCCGCGGATAGGTAGATATGGAGGGGCCTATTCTTCAGCCGGGGCCACCACGGCCATAAATATATTATTATGTAAATATATTATTCTAAATAATACCTATTATTAATCAAAATAATAACAATAATCGATGATAGTATAGAATAACATTAAGTGAATTTAAATGAACATTATCTAATAAATAATATAAATTATTATAATTAATCATGGCCTGGTATCATCAGGTTACCTAACCCGTCACCGTAACCGTATCGTCGTCTCTCAAACAGCGGTCAACGCAAACACACTGTACACCGAAATATTCCAGGAACTCAGAAGTATCGGCACGGCTACGGCTGGAGGACCGCGTCGCAAGACGGCTGGATGACGAGATGCAACGGCTTAATTATGGTTTATATGTTCTTCACAACAAAATCTACAGTAATAAACAAGTTTATATACGAGCTTTGCTAAAACAAACATTTACTGTCTAACTTGTAGCACAGCACTAGCCGCCTCAATTAAAATCTTTATCTTGCAAACCGTATTAAAAAGTTTTTTCATTCTCTACATTGTTTTAAAAAAATAACTTAGGTATCTAAAAAGCTTTCCATGCTATCTTGTGCAAACTTTCATTTTCAAACAATGCTAATAATTGTAGGCGTAGATACGCTCAGAGCTACATATAAACGCTAGATACTAAACATCATTCCTGTAAATGTTTGAAAGAAAGAAAATAATTTAGTTCGCGGCACTTGCTAATTATGAATAAATATAAATAAATATTCCGGACATACCACACACGGTCAACTGATCCCAAACTAGGCATAGCCTGTACTATGGGTACCAGAGACTGATATACATCTTCTTCTTCTTCCTGCCCTTGTCCCACATTATGTGGGGTCGGCACAACATGTTTTCTTCTTCCACTCTCTTCTGTTAGCCGTCACACCTTTCTTACTCATGTCATCTTTAATACAATCGATCCATCTTTTCTTCGGCCTTCCTCTAGTCTTATATCCACATTCATACCTAACGCTCTTCTCGTTACATGACTTTCATCCCTCCTCATGACATGCATAATAGATATATATTTAACACCCAGACACAGAACAAACATCTGTGTTAGTCACAAATGTTTGTCCAGTGCGGGAATCGAACCCGCGACCTCTAGCGCAGAAGGCAGAGTTACTACCAATTGAGCTATGCGGCCAGTCGACATATAAACGCTCTTTAAATTTAAGCATGCTTAACATCATTCCTGTCAATTTTTGAAAGAAAGAAAATAATTTAGTTCGCGGCACTTGCTAATTATGTCAGACATTGATAAATAAACGGAGATAAAGGAAAATACTCTGTAAACAAGGTTTTTATTTTAAAAGGGATGTTGTGTACAATTTTTGTTTGGTAATCTGTGGACACTTAAGTCTTTTGAACATTAATTTCTTTTTATAAGTCTGTTTAAAGAGAGTTTTATTGTTTAGTTTTATTGTTTATGTTTCAGAGTTTTATGCTGTTACATTACTTACGGTCGTATTTTTAGTAATTATTCAATCAAAGATGCTCATTATCACTATCACTTCAAAACGAAGAACCATCGATGATCTGGCTGGGGAATTTACAGTCAAATGAGAATTACGCCGTGTTCATACGAGACGTCCGATATGCCATCTCAATGCATTTCAAAATTATCCTTATCTCTACTGGAGAAAGTCAATTTTGAGTTCGACTTTTTAAGGTGAGGGTTAAATTGTTTTATCATTTATGAATTGTTTTTTCTCAATAACCGCAAAACGCACAGTTTTGATTTTTATGACAAAGATAACTTGAATATTTTATTTACCTAAATCCAAGACAGAAACGCGATTGGTAAAACTTTTCTCGATAGATTTATTTTTTAAAGTTGGGTTCTCTGCAACAGTTTTTTCGAAAATACTCTAAGACTATCTAACAAAAATAACTTTTTTTAAATATTGTGTTAGACAATAGCATTGGGTACCGAAATCCAAGACACTTTAAAAAAAAATAGATAGTTATTAAGATAATCGATATTTTCTTATATGTCGCTTACGTCGATTACTTTCGAGCGCCTTCTAACGCTTGCATACTCTTTCCGCATTCAATTATAGTACATAGCGCTATCACTTTCTTCACTCCGCCCACTCGACAATTTATTTTGATTTTTGTATCGCCTTAAAGGGGCCTGCGATATCGTACGCCCTTAAATGTTAAATTCACTTTATCCACTGTATCCGTATGAACACGGTTTTAGGCTGTCCGCACACCATCAGAAAGTTCTGTCAGAATAATTAAATCAACCAATCAGAGGACGTGCCGTCCTTAGTGATTGATGATTAAGATTGTCGCCGTCCTAACATTACCTTTGGTTGATTTAATCTGACAGAAATGTTCTGTAGTGTGCGGCCAGACTTTACAACTCATGTCTCTATGTGATAGTCGCAAAGGTTTTAACATCTATTCTACAGCTGTATGCCCTGTTTTATTCTTTTTAATTTCGGTCTTTTTTCTACTTTGTAGTCGTAGAGAGTTCATTCCTAGAATTATTTTGGTTTAATTTGTAATTATTTTCAATTATTGTGTTTGGTAATGCGGGTATAGCGGAATATAATGCGCAGCGACAAGCTAAAAGTATTTAGAGCATAGGTAGGTACATAGGTATCTCTTACGAACAGTTACGAAAGAGCCTCATTAAAAAGTCTTAAGGGAGCCTTCAGTTTCCTACAAATAAGATACTGCTCATTAACCTCGGCTTAATGAGAGCCTTTAACGCAAAGAAATGCTAAGGATATTTTCAATGAAATGTTCCTACAGGAAGCTGAAAGCCGAGTGGGTGTAGGTCTCAGAATACAGAACCAGTGTAGGTACCTATAGGTAAAGCGCTGGTTTCATATAAACGATCGTGAAATGACGACTTTAGGAACTGACCGGTATGTAGGTAGATAAGACTCTCTTTTTGTCAATTTTGGACTCAAATTATTTTATTGCGAGCGGTGCGGGAGGTGCTCGCTTCTGCATTTTGTTGAACTAAAGAGGACTACATTAGCAGATATATATTAATGCCTCTAAGTGGGGGAGGGGGAATAAGATTTGCAATGACGTCATGCATGGTGGTGTATTGTGCATTGTCCCCCTGCTGACCTCACACCAGCCGGCTTGTGGCAACAGTGTTCAAGAATTCATCCACAACATCAACGGGGTGATGTTGTGGATGAAAGCAAACTCAAACGGCATGTGTTATGTTCTTTAATAAACTTCTAATTAATAAAGTTAACTTTGAGTTTTGAGGGTGTGCGATATAGCGCAACGATATCGCAAGTTCCTAAATGTCAAACTTAAAATCAGTATTCAAAATACGGAAGGATCGTTGGACACTGTTTTATGCTATCAGGAATGACAAAAAGCAAATCTACCTACTTAGGTAGATTGTCTGACTTATAAAAAGCGGCGCCGCATTGGTGAACTAATATCCATTTTCACCTTTCGTTTAAAATTTCGTCTCATTTCAAAGTGGTAGTTTCATCACGGGAGCACTTCATTTTCGCTCTAACGTGGCTAAATAAAAAGTGAAAAAGTACGATGCTTCATTTTTGACCGCTATGATGAGGGAACAAATGGAGCTGGCAATGTATAGGTACTGGAGCAGGTAGCCGTGTTGGCCTGGTTGGAGGCAGATCGACTTTCGATTCGTAGGTTCAAATCCCGGGTTTGTGAAAAAGGATTTTTGTATTTGAAATAAATACAATTAAAAAATACAATATTTAAATTTTTTCATAAATTTTGGTATTCTGAGATTTTGGAATACCTAGTCTTTTTTTTTCAATGTAATAAAATTCGAAGTAGGTATATAGTACCCATGTAAGTGAACTCCCTTTTCGGCATTTGGACTCAAAGGTGACCCATGATGCATGAGGGTGACCTTGCTATATTTGTAGTCAGCCTAACTCCTCCAAAAAAAAATGGAGGTTACAAAAGTCGTAGAACACGTTTATTGCCAATCGGGTGTATAATAGGTAAGCTTGTGGTCTCTGATAGAAAAACTTATAAAAATAAATTCTGGTAGGTACTCCATTTTTCACAGATGCGGATACAGGCGTAGCAGCTCTTTAATCTCGGACGAGGCTGCCGCCCCCATGAAATTTAATATTTATACTAATTTAGGAGTTTGGCTGACTGCGCGGCGGCAGTGCGATGCACTGCGTTTCTTCGATTAGCCGACTTCTATAATGAAGCTTCAGACTTCGGAGGCTTTGGGAAATGCACAAGATTGCAACCTAAATCAGCTGATTCATTGCGTTTGAACTGATTTGACCCCAAAATTGATTTTTACTTAGAGTTTTTGAATGATAAGTGTATTTCCAAAATTCGTAGAACAAATTATTGGATGTATGTACCTAGAATAAGCCCCTTTCGGGATAGCAAACATATTATGAATCACCGTATACCTAGGTACATATGGAATTTAGCAGAGCAACAAGTTGTAAGTACCTCTACTATCAAAATTTGCTGGTAAGAATAAGGGGTAGCTAAGATATAGGTAGGGGTCCAGAAGTGTCAAAAAAAAACAGTAGATAATACTATTATTGTTGCATAAAAATATGAAAGAGCTTTGTTCATACATTTCCAAAACAATGAAAATAATAATATAAGAAAACTAGTGAAACATGAGCTTCCATAATAATTCTTTTTAGAGATGAAAAAGATCAAAAACAGCTGATTTGAAAATGTTCGAAAAAAACAGTAAAAAAAATACTATTTTTTGGGCCTTCTACTTGAATAACCCCCTTTTAGGATAGCATACAAGAAAAGGAATACGTTGTAGGTTATATGAAAAAATATACTTATAAGGACCTACCTACCTACTTCCTACTCCTTCCTTTCCTAGAAGTCGGTTGAAAAAAAAAACACAAATCACATGAAATTAAATAAAATATATCTACCTACAAGGAAAACTATTTAGGAGATTAAATGTTCCGCGAAAGACCTATCATCATATAGCAACCTATTCCACCTATTTCCAAAGAACTGGCTTCCTACAAAACGGTCACCGTCCGTAGTTTACAGGCATACCTAAGCCATGGCATAAGCCATAATAATATAAACTTAATTTAAGTTGGAAACGTCTGATTTGACTTAACAAACGTTCATTGAGTTGTAAGCTTGTGTAACGTCAACGTCAATTGGTTAGTGGAGGGGGGCGTGCATTTTTATTTTATAGAAATAAGCTTCGCGCGCCCTAACCCGGTTTCGATGCATCGCTCGTAACAGTTCGAAACTTTTGGGTATTTTTATGCTATCCATAAGTGTTGCTTTCACTTTAAAACTAAGAAAACAAAAGCCTATTGCCATCCAGCGTGGCAACGCCAGCGTCTTGGGGACGCTTCCGACTGTTAGTGATCTGGATCAGTTGAGCTATCTATAGATCGTTTGTAACGGTCTTTAGATGGCTCAACTGTTTCTTGTGTAATTTGTAAATATTAACTTGTATTAGTTTTAAGTTTCTTTCTGTAAATAAAGTTATTATTTTAGAAAACAAAAAACATTTAATAGTTTCTGATTTGTCGGGGGTGGACCCGGATGTTTTTGTGGGTAGCCCCGTAGCCCAGCCCTGGATCCGCTACTGCATAGAATACTAGATACCTATACGACCGTAAAATAGTGGTTGCTGCTCGTAGGGAACGAACGCTTACCGGCTGATGTTATAAATATGATTTGAGCAAATAACTAAAAGGGTAGATTTCCCTAGAGTGCGTGACCGTATTGAGGTAGCATTTTTTATGATACGGTAAAGCTTTATTTATGGTCTGCTACTAATATGCTTATAACTAATTAAGATAGGACAGAACAGACGAATCTTGCCATCATCAGCCTGTAGAAGTCCAATGTTGGACATAGGCCTTTCCCAAAGAGTGCAATGAGGAACGTCTTGGGCCTTGTCTAACCACCGAACTTCACAATATCGTCGGTCCATCTGGTTCGTGGTCGCCATTCGAGAGCCTTTATTCCCCAACGGTTGTCAGTTCTATGAGCTATATTGCCCACTGCCACTTCAACATTTCAAATCACGCGCATCAAAAACGCGCCGTTTACAGAACGTATGCATAGCTGCAATTGCTTCATTCTGTTAGGGCTGATGATGTTGATGATACTGATGACCTATGGCCGGTCTTCATTTTGTATTTCATTTCATTTATTTATTCATTAACAATTTTTTATAATCGTATTTGAAATAACTTAAAACTAGAATACAATAATACATTAAAAATAAAAAAATAAAAATTGTCATGCATTAATAATAATAAACAAAAAGAATTCACACACACGCACCATCACACACTACCATACACACAAAAAACCGTACTATTAATAATGATAGTTGTGCCACTGTCCAATCTTTCTATTAATAGTTTTTTCTTTTTGATTAATAAGTTCATTTGTCTAAATTAGCCAAACACACGTTCGCTGATACTCACCCTGTTATGTACAACTCAAACGGTAACTCGTACTCCTGAGACCCAAGATACAGGCTTACACGTGTGTATGTCTACAGCTTACACATAACGAATTTCTGAATTCTGAGTATGCAAATATTTAGTGCATAATTGGTGCAATCTGAAAATCCAATTCAAAATTTAGGTGCCAAAGAGGTTTCTGAGATATGAGCCAAAAACTATGTGTCAGCTGGAGACCCGGGTCTACAGCTTGCACATCCAGTACTGCCAAACGGCTGACGCAAGAGCTATGAAAACTAGCCAGATATTTAGTGCCAAATTAGTGCCTAAGGTACTAAAAATTTCAGGCCTGTAGCTTAAAAGGTTTCAGAGATATGAGCCAAAAACTATGTGTCAGCTGGAGACCCGGGTCTACAGCTTGCACATCCAGTACTGCCAAACGGCTGACGCGAGAGCTATGAAAACTAGCCAGATATTTAGTGCCAAATAAGTGACTAAGGTACCAAAATTTTCAGGCCTGTAGCTAAAAAGGTTTCAGAGATATAAGCAAAAAACTATGTGTAAGCTGTAGACCCGGGTCCCCAGCTTACACATTTCGTTACGCCAAACCGCTGATCAGAGGGCAATAAACTTTAGGCAGGATTTTAGCTTATAATTAGTGCCTAAGGTACCAAAAATTTCAGGCCTGTAGCTGAAAAGGTTTCAGAGATATAAGCAAAAACAGTTTTCCCGCCAAAAAAATCAAATAAAGTTATTGAAAATCGGCTCATTGCGACGTTGCCACTTCGCTTAAAAAGATTGTCAAACGACTTTAAACTTTATTTACATGTCACGAAGATTGATTTTGGTATTTGATCATTAAAAAAGTTAATTTGGTTTGTTGAGTTTAGTCTAGGAGCTCGGAGGATAAAATAGTTTTCAGCCAAAACATACCCAGTGCTGCCATCGATGTACCTTGTGTGTCGTACCTCGAAAAAGAGAGATTTATCTTTTACTTCAGTGAACTAGTGTATGTATACAAAATGTTCCGGAATTAGTATATACACATCAACGATAAGTTGAATGACCTCCCTTTTGGATACTTACCTATTAGAGGACATGTATCACAAAAATATTTTTTCATTTTGCAGAAGTCCACTGCTGAACATAGGCCTCCCATAAAGAGTGCCACGAAGCCATTTCCATTCAGTGAATTACAGTAACCTTCGCAATGTCGTCGGTCCATAGGGTGCGGGGCCTTTCAACACTGCGTCATTCGGTGTGTGGTCGCCGTTCGTAACTTTTTGGTGCTGGCAACGCGCACTGACTGTAGGCTTTCGTCTTGAGGGTCTCTGTGGTAGGTATATTATATGCGACGAAGATGAAGTTTTCCAAACGCTGGCTATGGATAGAATTGGCTGGATATAGATAAAACAGAATCGAAACTATTATGTAGGAGGTATCTTTAACCTATTGAAGTCCACTGGACATACTGTACCTACCTCTAATGTAGGTAAGTTACTAACATTTGTTAGTTACTAGCATAATTTTTGTGATACCTACACAGCTTCTTATTAGGTAGTATCTTCATCTTCTGAATTTGTTGTACTTCTAACCTAGCCGTTATCTCATATGTAAGATAGGTGTCGATCGATCTAGATAAAATAAAAATATATTGTAAGTAATTGGTTAGTACCTACCTACATAATTTGTTACTTCGGTTGAAGTTCCATAGATTTTCAATTTCGAAACTGACGTATGAAATTAACCTCCATTGTAGCCATCATCATCATCAGCCCACACTAGTCCACTGCTGGACATAGGTCAACCCTAATACGCGCCACTGAGCCCTATGTCCGGCCATTCTCATACACTTTCTGCCCGCGCCACCGCCCCGCATTTCATAGATCATTGCTCCGCCTAGCCACACACTAAAACAGAAATAAAAGTCTGTCAGAAGAAGTCAGGTAAGGTTAGGTTAGGTTATCTTGATTAACCTAAATGGTTAATCAAGATACCTTGGTAGGTAGGTAGGTAGCACATATGAAAGTTGGATATGCAGGTATCTATTAGGTACTACCGTGACGTATTTGCTCATTTTGTTCATATCTAAGTTGGCTAGTAAATTATAGATGGTAGTTACCTAGTACCTAGGTACTAGTTATTTACCTATCTATAGTTTTTTGACGTGTTTTATTACGCATTTAGGCTATTTAGTTCTACCTAAGTTTGGTTAGCTCTAGGTACTAGGAAGCCATCTATTACTTTCGTGACGTGTTTGCATAATATTATACAATCCTACGTACTTTATGTTAGGTACTTACTTATGTAGGTCTAGCTAGGTATAGGTACCAAGTATTTATTATACCTAGCTACTACGTACCTACACTTTGTACCTAGACCTACAAAACATAGGGAAGTAGGTAGGTACCTCACATAAGGTAGGTAGATATGAACCATTTATAAACCACGTCACGAAAGGAATAGATGAGTAGGTTCCTATGTGACATGATGAGTAGGTTCCTATGTGACATGATGAGATATATGACTCCGCCGTCTAAAGCTAGGTGGCTTCGTATTATTGGAAAAATTATTGCGATAAAATGCTGTGAATGCGCACCCCAACGCGGGACGTCAGTGCAGATCTTATTCCCCCATTTAGAATTAGATGCTGTGAATATGGCTGGCTGTACATTATCAGAGTGTCCACGTCCTTACAGGCTGCCCGATATTGTACAGGCGCGTAACATTATCGTGTCATTCTTTCGTTCTTGAAGTTTGCATTTTTTTATGCTTTTCCCTTTCGGGCTGGCTGTGGCATCTTATTCCTGCCGCCAAGTCTTTTGCTCTCAAATCGAGAGGCTTATGTATGTTTAAAGTATATATCATGTAGGTTAAAGAATTCAGAAGCTTAGATAGGATAAGATGATGAAGTATCACTAAAATTATGCTGGTAACTAAAAAAGAAAAGGCGTCAAAATCTAAAAATAAACAAAAATTTTGTAGTTATACTATTATAATAATACCTACTATAGTTTTTATTTGGTACATCAAAGTTTCTAAGTGGTAGTGGTGGGTAACTCACTCAAAATACCTGAGCTGCAAATCAGCTCGCAGCACGCGCTCTTGAACCGCGCAAGTAGATCTATGAATGATTTCAGATGAATCAGGTAAAGTGAAGCAAACAATGCAATAAGGTACTAGCAATCAGTTCATCAAACGGGTCAGCTTTTCTAATATGGACTTAATAGTGTTGAAAATAATACAAATTGTTATCGTATGAAATCGTTTCTAATCAGGGTCAGGGTCGCATGAATCGCAGATGAAGTAGAACTACTTTGAGCCGTTGAGCTGCTTCAGCTGCTTGGGAGCGACGTGATCCATTTACCTGCGGCTCAGTACCCTGTGATTCGATCTGGATGCGTGTTCTGACTCGAGTTCATCATCATCATTCCAGCCGTTTGAAGTCCACTGCTGAACAGCGGCCTCCCCCACAGATTTCCGGAGTGACTTCCTGTCATGGGTGTGGGGGGAATTTGAAAATCTTTGTGAAAATAGGAGAAGCTGCTGCCCATCCCTTACTCGCCTGCCTAGTACGACATCCACGGGTAGGAGGTTAGGAGGGGCCTATTCTTCAGCCGGGGCCGCCACGGTCACTGACTCGAGTTATCCACCTCTAATTAGTGGTAGGTACACTATGTACAGCAGTGGACTCAAATAGGTGATAATGAATAGGTGATGATGATGATACTTACACAATGGTTTCGATTCTGTTTTATCTAATGGCCAGCGTTTGGAAAACTTCATCTTCATCCCTTAAAATATACCGCAGAGCGCCACAAGCAAAAATTTAGCGCGATCGGGGCCCAGATTTGTGGCATTGTATTGTTTCCTATTAACACGTAAGTACTCGTAGTGTGCGAGCTGACTAAACCTCTGGTTTCTTCATGATGTTTACCTTAAACCATTTTGGCGATCTACTCTCAAAAATTATAACAACTAAAATAACGAACGCGTCACAATATTATACGTAAGTGCCTCGTTATAATGACTAAATAAAAGTTTTTTATTAATAAGTCATATTGAACTAAAAAGCTAATGAGGGTGTGCAAAAAAGTGTAATGACGGTCGATTTTTTATTACAACGATCTGCGACTCTAAGAAATAGTCTTCTAAAATCTTCTTTCAACCTCTACACTTATTTCGTCGCTGCAAGTAAAGTACCGCTGGCGTAGCGGTTGAGGCGGTGAACTCAATAATCGTCAGTAACGACGTGCCCTGGATCGAATCTCTTCATCCGAATCGACTTTTTGCGTTTTCTGATCGTTCCAGAATGCCCCAAACAAGAAACCAGGTTGCCGTAGAATTAGAAAATTGACCGCTGAAATACAAAAACACAAAACTTGAATTTGAAGCTTCTAAAGGAACAAGACGACTGCGCGAAGGATTATAAAAATATCTTGGCGCAAAATGGGTCACTCAAAGTAGCATTTGCAGAACAAGTAATAAAATTACAAGAGACTGAAACGGAAAGAAATAAGCTAAAAGAGATGATTGAGCGACGAACTGCAGATCTCAATGAATATGAAGAAGCATTAAACGTAATACGTATGCACGAAAATAATGCAGCGCTGTTCGAACAACTACAAAAAACGCTCCAGTTGGAAACCAATGAGAACACCCAAATATTTAATGAAGAATTGGACAATTTAATAAGCCAAATAATTGAGCTCCAAAGTGAAAACATAAAATTAAAAAATTCTAGACACACCGTAGATATTAAAACTGCAGCAAAGACCAAGAACTTAAGTAAAAATATTATAACATTGAATAAACAAGTGAAACATGATAAAGACTCACAGAATAGAAAGAAAAATACAAAAAAAAACAGTTGCGAAAAAAGGGAAGACAAAAACAATTAAAACGAGTGAATCAATAGCAACAAAACAGGTCGTGACAATAAAGAATAAAGAAGACAACGGGATTACTACGAGAATAGGACTTCGATCCGTAGAGAAGCTAACGACAGAGGAGAACACTGGAAACCAAACGAATAACAGTACCCAAAACCATGAACCCAGACTTATAGCTGAGGATACCGCCGTAATTTCACAAAATAGACCTAAGAAAATGCTAATATTGTGCGATACATACGGAAAATCTCTTGGAGAATTTATACACTTACATAATAATGACTACCAATCTGTTCTATCCATTTGTAAGCCAGGTGCTCCTATCAGAGAGATTATAAATAACTTGCCGACACTGACAAAGAATTTGACTCAGGGCGATGATGTCGTCGTGATTGCCTCTGACTTCCATCATCAATCAAGACGTAAGTCTACGAGATACGATTACATCGATGGCAACACGGTATGTTTTGGCTGAAAACTATTTTATCCTCCGAGCTCCTAGACTAAACTCAACAAAACCAATGAACTTTTTTAATGATCAAATACCAAAATCAATCTTCGTAACATGTAAATAAAGTTTAAAGTCGTTTGACAATCTTGTTGAAGCGGAATGGCAACGTCGCAATGAGGCGATTTTCAATAACTTTATTTGAATTTTTTGGCGGGAAAACTGTTTTTGCTTATATCTCTGAAACCTTTTCAGCTACAGGCCTGAAATTTTTGGTACCTTAGGCACTAATTATAAGCTAAAATCCTGCCTAAAGTTTATTGCCCTCTGATCAGCGGTTTGGCGTAACGAAATGTGTAAGCTGGGGACCCGGGTCTACAGCTTACACATAGTTTTTTGCTTATATCTCTGAAACCTTTTTAGCTACAGGCCTGAAAATTTTGGTACCTTAGTCACTTATTTGGCACTAAATATCTGGCTAGTTTTCATAGCTCTCGCGTCAGCCGTTTGGCAGTACTGGATGTGCAAGCTGTAGACCCGGGTCTCCAGCTGACACATAGTTTTTGGCTCATATCTCTGAAACCTTTTAAGCTACAGGCCTGAAATTTTTAGTACCTTTGGCACTAATTTGGCACTAAATATCTGGCTAGTTTTCATAGCTCTCGCGTCAGCCGTTTGGCAGTACTGGATGTGCAAGCTGTAGACCCGGGTCTCCAGCTGACACATAGTTTTTGGCTCATATCTCAGAAACCTCTTTGGCACCTAAATTTTGAATTGGATTTTCAGATTGCACCAATTATGCACTAAATATTTGCGTACTCAGAATTCAGAAATTCGTTATGTGTAAGCTGTAGACATACACACGGCTTACACGCCTAGTTTGGGCCTCGACGACAACTCAAAACTTGGTCTATAAAAACACTGTCTTGTAAAACCTACCAATTATCATGTGTATTTTGGCAATAATTTATCTTTATCTTTAATTTAAATTAAATGTCAATTGAAAATAAATTTATGTAAATAAAAACAGAAATTTACATTTTAAACATTAATACAACTTGTATTGAAAGTGCAGATCGGTCAACAGCCACACAGCCAGACAACAGCCGGCGCACTATGGCATGGCATAGGAAGAAACTCGCTTCAACTTTTATTTTCATCAAAATATTATTTGATTATTACAGGATGTACCTACAGGTTAGCTACGTTTTAAGTGTAAAGTTACTTTGAACACCCTCACAGAAATAGTGCACAGATTGTAACCATTGCGTCAACAAGTTCAATATCTATTCAGCTGAACTAATCCGGTCCAGCCGTGCGTGTCGTCCAGTTTACGAGCCAAGCGGGTTCCGTACGGGTTTATCTCCGGACCGCACGGGACCCTAAGCTGTGTGCATCACTATTCAGCACGAATAACTACAGTGGCCATTATTTCGATACATAATGATGGAAGATTTGTGGAGTACCTTTGAACGATAGAGTGAGGAACAGTGTGATAAGAGAGCGTTGTGGGGTGAAAGAAGACGTAGTGATGAGGATTGAGAAAGGTATGCTGAGATGGTTTGGTCATGTAGAGAGAATGAACGAAAGAAGATTGACGAAACAGGTGTATAAGGCGAGTGTGAATGGGACCGTTGGAAGGGGAAAACCTAGGCGTACGTTTAGTGACCAAATCGGTGACGTTTTGGAAAAATGCCAGGTCATGAGTACCCTAAACCGACGAGCATGTATGAGAAATGTGATGAGAGTGAATGAAGCAAAAGAGGTATGTCAGGATCGTAGCAAGTGGAAAACAGTGGTCTCTGCCTACCCCTCTGGGAAACAGGCGTGATTTTATGTATGTATGTATGTAATGAAGGAAGAAGGGAGGATATATCATCTGATGCGTTGACTAGTCCGCAGCACAAATCTCCCGGACGGAACATATTTGGAGGTGCCGGGCATATAGGTACGTCACATGTCGTCGTCTTTACGTAAGTATGCAATAAGTTAATTAATTAAATTATTACCTAGGTATCCTACTAATATTATAAATGCAAAAGTTAAAGTTTGTTAGGATGTTTGTAGTTCAATCACGCCGTAACGGCTCAACCGATTTAGTTGAAACTTGGGATATAAAGAGTTATTTAGAATTGCATATAGGCTTCTTTTTTTGTAGATACCACGCGAGCGTAGCCGCTGGCAGAAGCTAGTATTTTTATATGTGTCATTGTTAGTCATTGAGGTATTTAAGTATGGGCAAACAAGCTGACAAGAGCCGCATGGGACAGAGGAAGATGGAAGGAGTTGGGGTACACAGTGACGTTTCAAAGTGATCCTAGTGATTTTATTGAAATAAATGCCTTTTGACTTTGACTTTGACAGACTCAAAACTTTGGGACTATCGGTGTCAGCTGACTGTTAACAATTCCTAACTATAGATTTAAGTAGGTACCTGAGCAACTAGCAATAACCTACTTTTTGTAGGTAAATGTAGTTTTAGGTACATATAAATTATTTGTTTGAATAAAATGCTAGTAATTTATTTTATTTTTACTATTATTTATTACTTTATATTAGTGATCTCAAACAGGAACAAGAAATGTGCCATGTGCCCGAAAGGAGCCTCTTCTTCTTCTTCTTGTCGTCTCACTGGTTTTTTCTTGGTCATCCTGTCTTTGATCAGTGACCAGGTTGAGGTATGGTGGCCCTGAAAAGGGCCTATGACCGTTGATGAAAGAATCAGTGTAGTGAAATGATTAAAGTGCGCCTCTAAGGCTCGTATTCAAAGACAAGACTCAAGCGTTGATCTGTACTTAAATCTCGATTTGAGTCGAGATTCTAATTCTTGAACAGTATTTATGTATAGATTCAATGATCACAGTTCACCTGAGTAAATGCTTATTCTGAAACGTCAATCAGCCGAAATCGGTGCTTGAGTTTAGATTTGATTAGACATTAATCAAATGACATTTTCGTTCCGTTACACGTACTTTGATGCATATTTATACTTCACTTTTTAGTTCTGTTCTATTTCCACCCTGGCTGTTTGAATTTCTGCGTAAAACGAATCGAAAATTATAAATAAATCAAAATGTGAACGAGAACATTTGAGTACAGATTTTAAAACTTGATTCAGCTGAGAGTAGTTTAAGTACCGTTCTTGAATAAAAGTTATGTTTGAGAAGAGATTCAGTACTTAAATAGAGTTCAGCTGATCTGTGATTAAATCTAAGTTTGAGTCGTGTCTCTGAATACGATCCTAAGAAGCGCACTTTAATCCTTTCACAGCACTTAATCTTTCACCGACAACCATGCCCTTTTCAGGGCCAAAATACCTCCACCTGGTCACTGACATAACGCAGGATGACAAAGAAAGAATCAGTGACACGACAAGCGACTTTTCACGTCTCAAGGTGACAAGTTAGGAACTCACGAACATTAGGGAACCGGATCAGTGTTTCAATGATATCACATTTTGTGGTCACCCGACCGTTGAACTCTAAGCTAAGAAAACAAAGGCATTAGGTACGTTTTCTATTATCCAACCCGGATAATATAATAGCAATAATGTCAATCCGGGATTTTGTACGGAAAAGAGGTGTCACATTTCCAATACGAAAGGAGGAGGAGGAGGAGGTAGGGCACAGCGAGATTTTCTCGTTCTGATTTGGAGCAGCCTGCCTGGGGAGGTACCTCCGCCTTACAGAAGATCGCAGCCAAATAACATTATTTGTTTCAAATAGTGTTGTGTTCCTGCGGTGAGTAAGATTGCCAGAGCTCTTTAGGGGGCAAGGGGGTTCGGGGTCGGCAACGCGGGCGTGATGCCTCTGGTATTGCAAGCGCTCATAAGCTACGGTAACCGCTTACCATCAGGTGGGCCGTAAGCTTGTTTGCCACCTCGGTTGAATAAAAAAAAAAAAAACCAAAGTTCGTTTGAACCGACCAAAAAAAATGAAATTTTCAATTTGTTAGTTTGTATAAATGTCACGTAGCCTGAAATAAAAATATTATTATTATAACTGTTGCCTATCTGGAATGCGGATATCTGTAGAAGAACCAAGGTCACCGACTTAGCTTTAAGAATTAGCAGGTTGAAGTGGCAGCCATTTTATAGCTCGCGTAACTGACAACGGTTGGGGAACAAGGTTCTTGAATGGTGACCACGAACCGGACGACACAGTGTTGAAAGGCCCCCCACCCGATGGACCGACGACATTGTGAAGGTAGCGGGAAGTCGGTGGATGGAGAAGGCTCAAGACCGTTCGTCGTGGCACTCTTTAGGGGAGGCCTATGTTCAGCAATGGACTTCATCAGGCTGGTGATTATGATGATGAACTGTTGCCTAGTAGGGTTGCACCACTACGCTGCCCGATAACCCCTGCCCTTACGAGCCGGAGATCCGGAGACGGTTGATAATGGTTGATACTTTTTCAACGTAAACAAACAACTAGCCAGTTCACAGATAAGAGTAAAAAATCTGGTTGAACGGGATATGAGATAATAGGTACAGTGCTCGGCTGTTACTGTGGCACTGTGAACTAGAGAGTTTGCATATACATAGGTACCTACTTAACCACCATAATAATGATATCTTCATCACACCATTTATGGTAAACTAGCTTGCGCCCGCGTACTTGTCCTGCTTTCTGCTAATCCTAATAATTAAGTACCTATTTATTATTATTTATTGTCCCTGAATAAATAAAATAAAAAATAAAGTATTATAAATGCGAAAGTTTGTGGGATGTTTGTGGTTCAACCACGCCGTAACGGCTCAACCGATTTCGTTGAAACTTGGAATAGATAAAGTTCTTTACCTAGAATATCATATAGGCTATATTTTATACTAGTTTCCGCCCCCGACTTCGCTCGCAAAGAACTCTACCAATTACAAGTTTCATCATGGGAGTGCCACAGGGCTCCTGTTTATCGAATACTCTGTTTAGCCTACTACTCAATGACCTACCTAGCGTCATCGAAAACGCTGAAATATACATGTATGCGGACGACGTAGCGGCAGTGATCACCGCGCCTTCCCGCCGTCAACTACAATGTAAGCTGGATTCGGTGGTGCAAAAACTCGAAGTTTGGTTTAAATCAAACGGGCTCGCGCTAAACAGGGAAAAAACATGTTTTATAACGTTCAGCCTGAACGGCAAGTTATCCCAGCCGTTCACGATAGCTGCCGGTGATGCCACAATAAGGCAGGTAAACAGCACAAAGCTACTAGGCTTCCAAATAGATAGCGCCCTCGTCTGGGACACGCATATCGACGCGCTGTGTGGGAAACTGGGTCGCGCGTGCTTCGCACTGCGCCGGCTTGCAAGTAGCCGAGCTCCCGAGCCGTGGTGCGCTCGTGTTATTTCGCGACCGTCCATAGCGCCCTCACATACGGCGTGGAGCTGTGGGGACAAGCCGCAGACAATCATAGGGCGTTCGTCATGCAAAAGCGGGCAGTGCGTGCCACCGTCGGAGTTCCAGATGATGTCTCATGCCGAGACCTCTTCAAAGAGCTCAAAATCCTCCCACTGCCATGCGAACTCGTCTACCAAATGGCCGTATACACGCACACTAACCTGCACCTGCTCCAGCGCAGGGGCATTAACGCGGCACGAGCGATGCGGAGCAACAAGTACAAGGATCGCCTTGTAGTACCTACACACAAGCTCGCGAAGTCTGAAAGGTCCGTCTTTATAGCAGGACCCTCCGTCTATAACAGACTACCTGACGCTATACGTAATGCACCTTCCACCGGCGCGTTCAAAGTCCGCTTATAAAGTGGCTATTAGAACAGTCGTTCTACGACTTTAAGGAAATGTTAAATTTACCTGAACTCTAATAGGTATGTTGTATAAATAGCATAACACGACTTGTAACTATGGAGTTACCAATCAATGATTTGTATTTGTATTTGTATTTCATCGAAATCGCTTGAGCCGTTGCGGCGTGGTTGTACCACAAACATCCACACAAACCTTTGCATTTTTCAGCCGTAGGACGTCCACAGCATTGCCTCCCATTGTTGAAAGCTAGTAGGTAATATAATATGACAAATATATGGAATATGTTTACATGCCGCTCTGATCCCTTTGCACACTGGTCCTTTCACCATCAATAGGAGTAGGAAGCAATGGGAATAGGTACATTACCTAATGTTTTCCTTCTCGGTTTTAAGCACGTGTTAATGCGCACTTAAATTTTCGAACAGAAACCATGGTGCACAACCGGGTTCGAACCTACGACCTTCTGATCGAAAGTACCTCCCACTAGGCCAACACGGATTTATAATACTTATTTTTTATTATTCATTGCCGCTTACTACAGAATTCGACCCCACGATCTTTAGATAAGGCTTAGGCGGGGCGGCCACACCACTACTCTTCCAGTATTTTTGAATCACAGACAACGCTCTATCTCTCCACAGTATTGATAAGTAGGTAACTACATACATAGTTAATAATGACCATTATTTTCAGCTCATTCGTCAGTTGCATTTGAGGCATTGCCCAAAACAGACATACCTAAGCATTATAAATTATTAAGAAAAACTGTAGGTGATTTGAACACTAAACCAGACAAAATAGGAAGCCAAAATGTTACTGCCGTTTTTTCATCTATCAGTGTTCGCGTTGAACTCTTTCACATTATGGTATGACCAAATGTACATAGACCTACCGTTCCCTTCTAAGGAAATAGAAGAGTTTCCACTAAAAGCCAGGCCAATGTTCCTGACGGTGTGGTGTTTGGTAAGCTATTATTTTATATCTTGACTTTTGATCTGATAGTCGTCGGTTCGATTCCCGGACTAGAACCAATGAATTTATTAAATAAAAAAAATCATTCTAGCCTAAAACGGCAAAGGAAAACCGGTTCGATTCCCGGACTAGAACCAATGAATTTATTAAATAAAAAAAATCATTCTAGCCTAAAACGGCAAAGGAAAACCACATCAAAATCAGCTCCGAACATATCGACCAACACTTTCCAAATGTATTCTGTGATTTTTTATCTTTCCTTGACTAAAATGGTAGGTGAAAAAAAATATGCACGTATTTTAAAGTAAAGTAAAAATATTTTTACTGACGTAATAAACATATAACAATCTTATTTGTATCCATAGGCTCCTGAACTAGTTTTAAACTGTATTTCAAGAGCCAGTGGCTTCTCCTAGCTAATGTATTGAAGTAGAGTTTAAATAGGATTTTGAGGATGTGTGCGATGTTAAAAACTGCATGGGTGGGGAGGGAATTTACGTAAGGAGTTTGTGTATGAGAGGTAGTGTAATTGTGCGTGTGTGAAGTGTTTCGGGAAGGTGAGTGAGAGTAATGGGAACTCCCTCAAAACAGCAGATCTGTTTAAAAATAACCTCTACAGCCGTGTTCAAACGGAGTACTATAATATCATCTGAAATTTGTTTCAAAATGAATCTTATAACTACGGAATTAAGTTAATTTTGGGATTGACTTTTTAGGGGCCTGCGATAACGTTGAGCATTGTTAGCATGCCCTCAAATTATATTATACTCAAACTTACCTAAGATCATTTTGAAATTTAAACAATATTAGATGACATAGCCATTTTAACAACCATAGCTCTAACTGCGCTCGCCAACCCGCATGCCCAGCGTGGTGAGTATGGGCAAATCCCCCCACATGATAAGGAATTTTCTCTGTCTGTGGGGGAGGCCATGTTCAGCAGTGGACGTCGAACGGCTGAAATGATGATGATGAGATGACATAGCGCACGCGCCGTTTGAACACGGCTTCTAACCCGTTTTCAAACTTATTTGTCAACAAAAAAACTAAGATACATTGTGTAGGTAGGTAGTAGTTCTATGGGTACAAGGTACAAGTACATTAAAATTGTTCATTTGTTAGCAATAACACCAAAAAAACACCATCTAAGCTAAAGTTTTTATACCTAACTAAGATCTATTTTTATCTACGAAACGAGAGAATCTGCATGCAGAAATCAAGATATCTACGATTATCTAAGGTCATTTTTTGATGCAGTGCATTTAATAATAAATTAATAAGCAACACCAAATATTCGTTTTCTAGAGCTCTGTAAGAAAAGTTGTTTTCGTTTATCCTGGTAGTAGTAGTAACTATCTAGTCGGTACCGTAGGTCAGCTACTAGGTCAACTTCATCATCATCCGCAAGACGTCTACTATTGGTATGACCCCCTAAAACGCCACGACAACTGATTGACTGGTTGAGTCAATCCACAGATTAGTCTGACGCCTCCAAGGCTGTCATTCCAAAGAATCCCAACCCACCCATCTTATATTTTATCAGTACAATTCTTTTCTTGTTCCAGGTGATACAGACCCTCTACTTTGCTGTATCCTTCCTCAATGACGTCAGCGGAACTGCAGAAGCCCAAAAGAACCCGCCACTTATCCGAAGAGTCAAAGACATCCTCTTCAGCCTGGCATTCCCAGTCGCAATCTACGTATGTTTAGTCTTTTGGTCGATCTACGTCACACACAAAGACTTAATATTCCCCGATGAGGTGGAAAAACAGATCCCTGTGTGGGTAAACCATGTAATGCACACATTGATAGTGCCGTTTATATGTACGGAACTGCTGGTTACAAAGAGGAATTACCCTAGCAGACGGTTTGGGGTAAACATTTTGGTAGCATTTATGTGGATATACTCTTTGTGGGTGCTTGCTGTTTATATCCACACTGGTATTTGGGCGTATCCTTTCTTGGAGTACCTGAATTGGCCGTTAAGGTTTATTTTTTTTGCAGTCAGTACTCTTGGGGGACTAGGTATCTATGTGCTGGGTGAGAAACTGAATTATGCTGTGTCTCCTAGAGATAAGGTTTATACGAATGGTGTGAATGGGACCAAAAAACACTGAAATATACCTGAGTAAGCTTTCGAGCTTTTAAGACTGCTATTTGTTTAATTTCAAACTACCTACTTATAGGGGTTGTTCTGGGTTCACTATTCATCGACACGTGGAAAGAGGCATAAAATCAAGGGACAAAAATTATGTATGATATTCGTTTTTTTTGAGAATCTTTACCGACTATCTATGTGCTCATAATTGTTAGGAAGCAAGAAGGTTCAAGTAACAGCAGCCAATCTATATTGTGCCAGTTAAGTGGACAGCACATAACTCTCATCTACAAGGGTTGGTCTTACTGAAAAGTTTGAATAAAACCTTAAATTAAATCAAAAATGTATAATAAATAGGTACCTTATATGAAAACTTCAGATTCAAAGCCCTTAACAATAAAGTTGATTTCCTCTATCTCTGCGTTTTTCTTCCGTCTCCTCTTCTTTCCTGAGTTGGACCATCTGACTGTCTGTATTTTCATTTTCTCAACACAATGCTCAAAGATATTGCAGATACTCTTGTAAAATAGCAAGACTGTTGTTGCACCTTTTAAGTAATCCTTGAAAAATATGAATGGTTCAGCGTGGTTTTCTAGTTTCACAGCAATATTATAAACAAAAGTTCCATTAAAACTTTTACAGTACTTTGTACTTTCAAACGGACAACGACATAAAATGTTCAGTGAGTTAAATTGCATTAAACAACATTGAAATTGAGCAAACGAATGCATTTTCTTTACGTCATAAGATTTTGGCTTTTTCTTGATCTTATCGTCCAATTCAAAATGTTTTAATAGTGCACTTGCTGCAATCAAACAGTCATCATACTGAACTTTGTTTTTATTTAACAGCTGCAAGTCTTCGCAATCTTTTTCATTCTTTTTTATCTCAGCTAGTTTTTTGGCATACTTGTTATTAAAGTAATGGTGACCTCGGAACGTCCCAGTCTTCTCATCAATGACTTCTAGCATGACGTAGCTTATGAACAGACTGTGTACATGACCTATAGGTACACTACATGTAGCAACCCACCATAGAATCGCAATCATGACAAGTTGAAAGTTTTTCGGAAGCATTTCTACTAAAGTTAGGTCTATTAACTCCATCTTTTGATGTAGAAAATGATGAAAGTATGAATGTAGTTGGCTTTCAGTGAGAACAAAGAATGATATGTCTAATGGCCTGGGTAAGGAATATTCTTGGTCAACGGTGATCCTTTTGTATGTTAAGTCTTTATCACGACCGACATACACCATACTTTCTTCTGAGAAATCTGTAAGAATGTCAAATGCGTAGCGCAGTATTGGTAGGTTGGACAGAAAGCAGTCATCATCAGTATAATCTTCAGCTTGCGGGGAACAGAAGTATAGATGATGGGTGTATAAGTTGAGGTAGGCCTTAGGTATGTGATTGCAGCGAATTTTTTCAGCATACCAATCAGGTACACCCATATCTTTTACACAAGCTTCTTCCTCAGAAATGGAACTATCTTCACTAGAAGATTCACTTTCATCATCAGATATATCTTGATCATTGTCATCAGATACATTATCTTCAAAGGTCACATAATTATTTTCAGTGATATCAAAGTTATATTCAGTGTCAGGTGATAATGTTTCATCAAATATATTGAAGTATTTCAGTGATCGGCAATGCTTCCTATTATAACCATTGATGCTTTTCTTCATGATGTACAGGACTTTATCTTTTTGACTCTTTTGAAGTCTGCCCAGGATTTTCGTCATAGCAGAGTTTAATGTCTCATTTTCCAGCCATTTGAACAGTCCATGGATACATCTTTGCTGATCATTTTTCTTTCTCTTGCTTTTCGGAAGCTTAAGTTCCGAAAAGAATTTATTAAAGATTCGCTTCTCCACATAATCATTGCCCAGCAATGTGGCTAGCAATGGCAGAAGTTCCTCATTCAGGCCACCGAAGTGACTTGTCATGTGTTCTACCCTGTATATTTTACACTCCAGGGCATAAATCTTAGTGCCATCTTCTAAAGTTTTTGGTTTGGTTTCAAGTGTATTGAATGGGATGTACAAAACATTGTAAATGAAGAAGTCTGAATCGTAGCTGAGCACTGGGCAGTTAAGGTGACGTGCCATCGCAGCGATCTCATCATCAGCTTCAAACTCACAAACAGTGTATGGTACAGACATATCTGTGAGTGCTTCAATAAACACATCTCTAATGAGCAATGGAAAGATCTGGAGACTCCCTTGAGTGACAGGATCCAGTCTAGAAGCACCGTTGATCTTGGATCGCAGACGACTATGCGCAGTCTTCAACTTCCTGTGCTCGTAACTACCGTCGAAGATCACGTAAGAGGTTATGTTGCACTTGCGAAGATTTTTGAAGAAATTTCTCACGTACGCTGCAAATTTGTCATAGTCGCCGCCGAAAGCGGAGAAGCAGCTAAGCCGGCGGTAGAGCTGTGCACACAAACTATGCCCATCGATAACAAGACACGAATCGTGGAGCAGGAAGGTTTTCAAGAATGCATTTTCATTAAAGTTGATGTATGTAGTTAGGCCTCGAACACCCATTATAGACCCATATAAACACTTAGTAATCAATTTTCATGTATTTAGGGTATAATTTCGCTCGTTTGGCTGTTGCTACAGTATTTTATTTATTTCGCTCGAATTATACAAAACAGAGGTTAGTTTGTTTTGTTGTTTACATTTTTTTTTTCATGGCTGGCCATTACTGTTTGATAATGACATATTGAACGGACTCAGCATTGTAAGTGTCAAATGTCATGTAACTCTAAAATGTCAAATAATTTTGCTATGAAAGAAAATAGGCTACCCACCCATCCATACTGGCTGTCGGATAATATTTTTAAGCCGTTTGATCACGGCTTGTAACTGTTGTCTTTTACTATATAATTTATATAATTTTTTTAAACTCTCGCATTTTAACAACAAAATTAGTAAGTGATAACGTTTTTATAAAGGACATATTTTAGTCAATCTTTTTTCGTTTTATCAGTATCAATACTGTTCTGTGTGCAGCACATCCCTTTTTGTTGCTCATGTTGGTAGTAATGTTACTAGCACAGAATGAACACTTTATCCATACTTCTTCTTCTTCTTCCTGCCCTTGTGCCACATTATGTTTCATCAATATATGGAGCCTGGGCCTGCACTGTGTACACTACTCTAAAATATGGCTAAGCAATAAAGTAAACGTATTTAACTGATTATTTTATTTAATTGACTTCGTTCTAAGGTACATTAAGATTTTCTTCGACAAAGAGAGCAACACACAGCGCTACAAAAATATGGTGGATGGACGTGCGTGAAATGTCATTTTGACAACCTACATTTATCTGACAAAACAAAAACATCAAAATCAAACAACAATATGAAATGAAAAATATGTCAATGTCATATCAAACGCCAATTATAAACCAAAATGGCGGTTCAAATAGTGTTCACATAGTCTTCAAATTAATGAAATTGTATTTTTCTTGTAATCTCCTATTTTTTTTTTTCTATGTAGTGTACATGGACCAGGCCCAGAATGAAATGGCTCCAATCTGTCGAAATGGAGTCGTTTCATTCTGGGCCTGGTCCATGTACACTACATCGGAAAATTAGGAAAAAATAGGAGATTACAAGAAAAATACAGTTTCATTAATTTGAAGACAAATGCGATGGTACAAGACAAGTTCTTCTGGAAAGTTTTTGACTATGTGAACACTATTTGAAGGCCGCCATGTTGTTTTATAATTGACGTTTGACATGACATTGACATATTTTTCATGACATGTTGTTTGATTTGATGTTTTTGTGTGTACGTCAGGGCATCGAGTATCTTCCTTCAGTGATGAGTGATGATAGATGGGATGACGCCGCTGGCTCCGGCGCGGCGCCGTCACGATCAAGCTAAATCTTCTGTAGTTACGAGTCTTCTGTGGTTCTTATATGACGTACGATCAGACGTAGATATTTCAGAAAATAACTTAAACTAACGCAACTAAGTATTTTACATTACACTTCGCTTTAAGGGGAAAATTTACAAAACGGTCATAAGACCTGTCGTATTGTATGGATCTGAGTGTTGGGCTGCCAAAGGGACGGATGAAAGAAGATGCACGCAGTGGAGATGCGAATGTTAAGGTGGATGTGTGGAGTGACTAGAATGGATAAGATAAGGAATGAGTATGTAAGAGGGAGTTTGAAAGTGGCGCCATTGACGGAAAAGCTGAGGAGTAATCGGTTAGCTTGGTATGGGCATGTCATGAGGAGGGAAGAATGTCATGTGACAAGAAGAGTGTTAGATATGAATGTGGATGGATGTAAGAGTAGAGGTAGACCAAAGAAAAGATGGATGGACAGTGTGAAAGTGGATATGGTGAAGAAAGGAGTGAGTGCTGAGATGACGACTGATAGAGGGAAATGGAAGAAGAATACATGTTGTGCCGACCCCACATGATGTGGGATAAGGGCAGGAAGATGATGATGACTTCGCTTTGTGGAGTGTAAAGATGCGTTAGATGAATGGATGTTAAACAACACAGTATTGAGACAAAACATCGAAGCTAAACAAAAACATGTCAACAGATAAATGTAGGTTGTCAAAATGACTTTTCACGCACGTCCATCCGCCATATTTTGTAGCGCTGTGTGTTGCTCTCTTAGTCGAAGAAAATCTGGATGTTCCTTAGAACGAAATCAATTTAAATAAAGTAACCAATTAAATACGTTTACTTTATTGCTTATCAATATTTTAGAGTAGTGTACACAGTGCAGGCCCAGGCTCCATAGACTGATGAAACGGCTCCGTCACTAATTATTGTAATGTTAGTACTGATTGTAAGCGCCCGTTTCATACATTCAAAAGTATGGCAGTCCCAAGTCTTGTCTTGTCATAATATTTTGTCTATTCTCTTTGGTGGCGGGCAGCGTGCGATTTCGAAAACACGTGTTGTGCATCGATTTCTAAATAGTTAAATTGTTAATCTAGTTTGTTGAGCCAGATTAATTGTGATAATAGCACCAGTGCTATTATTAAATACACGTATATCGTATACAGTAAGTATCTTTCAATATATTCGCTAAAAACGTGTCGAGCAACAAGCAGGGCACAACATTTAGAAAAACTATATTTTCAGCGAAACCACGATGACTGAGGAAAAAGAAATACCCGAATCCACCGACCAGAAGCCTACTGAGAACGTTGCTGAGAACCAGGATGATGAAACAGAGGTGGAAAGTGCGATAATCCGCCAAGTGGAGTACTATTTTGGTGAGTCACTTGCTACACAAACAATCTGCGTACGTGGGAACGTTGCTACAGCGAGCGCATTTCCTTAACTTGCCGAAGCGAATGCATTGAAAAGAGGTATAAAAAATTCGTGAATCGTACTTATAAATAAATAATAAATGTTTTTTATTGCTTTTCAAAAATTACATAGGTTTATACATTGATGAGATCTCCTTTTAAGTAAGAAATACTTGTCATAGGAGATCTCGCTCTTGCTTAGGTCTATTTTTAAGTTTCTAGGAGTCCTAAAATAACAAAACATTTAATTCAGACGAGTATAAAATATAGTAATATAGGTTTATGGGTGAGTGTGTGTCAATGTAGTACATATGATTTGTGAAAGTGTAAAGTGAGGGTGTGTGAGTGTGTATGAGTTCCATTGAGAACACCAGTCTCTTAAGAGTCTGGGCAACAAATGGAATCCAAGTGGTGCGTGAGTGTATGCAGGTATGTGTGTGAGAGGGTGTGAATGTGTGTGTTATTGAGGGTGGTGTGAACTGTGTATGTATGTCTGAATGCGTGTGTGTGTGTATGTATGTGAATGTGTATATATACTTGTGGGTGTGTGGGTGAGTAACGGAGTGTCACTTGTTTAATAAGATTATGAAAATCCGGCGACCGGCAACCTATCACAGCGTTGTTATCAGCTATTTTAATTCGCCGGTAAGTATGTACATCCATTTGGTACTTCCCAGCCAATTCCGCTAATATCATCACATCCAATGTTTACATTAAGTTGAAAGTGTTTTTATTACATCTACTTATGAGGTATCTTTTGTTTCCATTTCGCTACTTCATCATCATCATTCCAGCCGTTTTAGGAGGAGTAGGGCACAGCGAGATTTTCTCGTTCTGAATTGGAGCAGCCCGCCTGGGAGGTATCTCCGCCTTACAGAAGATCGCAGCCAAATAACATTATTTGTTTCAAATAGTGTTGTGTTCCTGCAATGAGTAAGGTTGCCAGATGTAGGGGGGAGGGGGTTCGGGGTCGGCAACGCGTGCGTGATGCCTCTGGTATTGCACGCTCTCATAGGCTACGGTAACCGCTTACCAACAGGTGGGCCGAATGCTTGTTTGCCACTTCAGTTGAAAAAAAAATAAAAAAGCCGCTTGAAGTCCACTGCTGAACATCGGCCTCCCCCACAGATTTCTGGAGCGGCTTCCTATCATGTGGGGGGAATTTGCCCATAGCCACCACGCTGGGCACACAGGTAGTATAACATGCAGCAGTGGCTTCTGACCACTGATATTATCAGCACAATAACTCTCTCGCCTTGTCCTTTTCTAACAGTTAGCAAAAGAAAGAGGCGGGCATACTTTTATCAAGCCGATAAAGTTACAGAGTGATTATGAATAAGGGGGTAAGAGAATAACACCATGATGACACAAATATTATTGGAAAACCTTGATCTAAAACTAAAAAAATCTAAACAATACTCAATCTGGGTTTCAGGTGATGCAAACCTCCCTCGTGATAAGTTCCTCCGGGAACAGATCCAGCTGGATGATGGATGGGTGCCACTGGATGTGCTGACAAGATTCAACCGCCTCAACAAACTGACAACCGACACAGAAGTCATTGCCAAAGCCCTGCTGAAGTCTACCACTGGTTTACTTGAGGTATGAATTCATAGGTTTATTCAATGGGAGTAAAGGTTCTCGAATGGCGACCACGACTAAAACCACGACGTTGGCCGGCCTCCATGTATAACAAGGGGCTCCGGGATCTCCAAAGGAACGCACCGTTGCCCCTCTCGCATATTGCCAAGGGCCTGGGAATGGCATCCCAGACATAAAAAAATCACAAAGAAATAATACAAAAACATTAAGATATTTAAATTTGCGCTGTAGTATATTTTAATGTGTCAAAGTTTTAAGTCCAAAAACCGTCCCCCAATTACAGACGCGAACTCTTTACTGCACGCAGCTTTCCGAAAGGCTCTATTCTCATTGTTCCTCTTCCTAAAAAAAAAATATTCAACATTTTTGCTCCAAACATGGTAAACATCCCCATTAACACAGGTTTATCAAGTTTGATTTCAAAAAACATCACCATAAAGCACTAATTCCAGAGACTGTGGTTGATCTGAAAACCTACATTGATTACAGATCTCAGAAGATAACAAAAAACTGCGTCGGCACCCTGAGAATCCAGTGCCAGAGCTGAACGAGGAACGGCGTAAGGAGCTTACTGCTCGCACTCTGTACATCAAGGGCTTCACCAAGGAGACGACCCTGGATGAGATCCTGGCCTACCTGAAACAGTACGAGGAGGTGGAGCATGTTATCATGAGAAAGTACCTGGAACGGAATACACGGAACCGAGTGTTCAAGGGATCGGTGTTTGTGCTATTCAAGTCTAAGGAACAGGTAGGGGCTAATATTATAACTAATTATTATATAACTACTAGCTTCCGCCGGCGGCTTCGCTCGCGTAGTACCTACATAAAAAGTAGCCTATATGCTATTCTAGGTAAATAGCTCTATATATTGCAAGTTTTAACGAAATTGGTTGAGCCGTTACAGCGTGATTGAATAACAAACATCCAAACAGCCTCACAAGCTTTCGCATTTATAGTATTAGTAGGATTTATCGTACGATAAGTTGAAAATTAAGATTACTACCTAAACAGTTAAAAAAATGAGTTTGAACCGATTTGACCACAAACCAGCTGATTTTACAAATTTTCAATAAAAAAGGTCGAAATTCCAAAATTTATCAAGCAAACTTTATTGCCAATTGGTTGTGGAATAAGCCCCTTTCAGATTACATAAATAAATATCATCGTGTCACATTTCACACTTATCAATTCTTTCAGGCGGAGAAGTTTCTTGAGCGAAAAGACCTGAAGTACAAAGAGACAGATTTACTAGTGCTTTGGCAGGAAACCTACAATAAACAGAAGCAGGAAGAATACACCGCTCGGAAGGTCCAGAAGGATAAGAAGCATAAGGAAAAAGAAGTAACTATCTCCATATTATTTTCCTACCATTTTAATGTATGAAGATTTTTCACATTCTCACTGTTATGAATTTACTTGATTTTTCAGGACAAGTTATAGAGGTAGTTGTAGAATATGTTGACAGCATTTTCTGCAGGTACCCACATGCCTACTTATTAATAAATGTCAATGAACTGTCACTATTTCACACACTAAATATGCAATACACCACAGTGAGTGTATGGATGAGGAAGGAGTGAGTGCCGATATAGAAAAGAATTTATTTATTTGACAACACACACACAGTACTGTACAGTAGAAAAATGGTAAAAAAGATAACAGACAAAAAAAATTTACATAAAGACAAGCAGTAGGTACATAAGACATGGAGTAAGAAGGTAGGTACAATCATCTTTTATAGTGCAACTGTGCGCGTGGGGCCAAACCAGGCCCAAGTCTCAGCTTGTGCCAATCCCGAACATAGTAGGGAAGCAGCGCTGGTTAATATGATGGAATGTGGCATATGTGGCAATTATTATCTGCAATCGGCTCTGCATCTACAATCAGATGTTGTCTGGGATGATTGGGTGTGATGCATGTGGCATAAGGGCAGGAAAATGATAGTCAATGTATGACAAGAGCTGTGCTCCGTGTTTCATTATGTGATAGAACCCAAAACGAGGAAATATGTAGAAGAACCTAGCTAGAACATAACTCTCAGAATTAGCAAGTTGAAGTGGCACTGGGAAGGCTATCTTATAAAGGTTCTCGAACCTGGCTATTGTGTAAGCAAAATTTGATTTGAATTGGTAATGAAGATCGCAATTTTGATGATTTTATAAATTTTAGCTACATCTGTAGTTTCTCAAACATGAAAATGAAGAAGCTAAAATCTTGAAGTTTTCCCATGTCAAGTTTGGAACATTATGAATATTGTTAAAATTTCACCATCAAAGTTACGAACTTCATTGCTTAAGCAATTGCACCACCGATGACGAAGTGTTAGCCAATGACCCTTGTTGACGGAACCATTGTGGTCAAAAGATAAAAGAGCGCCTCATAGAGGCTCCTTTGTTGCATATGTCTTGAAATTTTGCGGTTGTAGGACCTGCCGGTTTCCTCGCGATGAAAATTTAGGGCAAATAAATTTTTCGAATGGTAAATCCATTGTTGTATGACCGGAATTCGAACCCACGATCTGGAGGCGGAGTCACTACCACCACTCCACCGGTGCTCTCCAGACATTCCAGCAATGCTATAATCACCTGTATTTGCCTTTGCAGCAAAATGAGAAGCCGGAGAAGGAAGAGTTGAAGCTACCAAATGGCTGTGTCCTGCACTTCAGCCAGGGCACCGACAAGATGAAACGAGAGGACATCAGAGATGCACTCACTCCATTAGGTACAATCTTTACATCAAAAAGTATAAGTAACCAAGACTTGGAATACCAATATATATACTAAATAATAATATAATAAAAATAAACCATTTCGTCTGCTACTACTGATTGCTAATATACCGGTATCTTCATAGAACCGATTACAAAAACCTTTTTCTACAAAATACGGATATTTTTCGGTTGGATGTATGTTTTAATAAAATAAATAAATATTCCGGACATATTTACACAGTCAACTGATTCCAAACTAGGCATAGCCTGTACTATGGGTACCAGAGACTGATATACATAATAGATATATATTTAACACCCAGACACAGAACAAACATCTGTGTTAGTCACAAATGTTTGTCCAGTGCGGGAATCGAACCCGCGACCTCTAGCGCAGAAGGCAGAGTTACTACCAACTGAGCTATGAGGCCAGTCCCTATATATATATAGATAGCCTTTCTGCTATTCTAGGTATAGAACTTTATCTATACCAAATTTCAACGAAATCGGTTGAGCTGTTATGGCGTGATTGAACAACAAACATCCTCAAAAACTTTCGCATTTATAATATTAGTAGCATAGTATTTTTGACAAAATACGTATATTTTAACAATACGTTCTGGTCATTTTCGGTTGGATGTATGTGATTATAGAAACGATTTCATTGCCAGTTTCGCCACACAAGATGTCTCTGAAAATCATAGGCACATTAATCTCAATAATTTTATCTCTTTCAGGCGGAGAAATAGCATACATAGACTTCAAAGTTGGCGACACAGAAGGCTGGGTGCGCTTCGTAAAAGAAAACGCCGCCAAAGAAGTCTCCGAGAAGATCACAGACGGCAAAATAAAGATCACAGATGCAGAAGTTGTGTTCAAACTGCTTGAAGGAGACGAAGAAAAAGCTTACCTAAACAAGACTATTGAAGAAATGATGAAACGAAGACGGAATATGAAGCAGAATAAGTTTAATAAGGGGAAGAACTTCAAAGGGAACAGGGGGCAGGGTAGAA